>OX453302.1:28943002-30264427 GCA_949710035.1 Crambus lathoniellus | reverse complement strand
GTTTACATAATTGTACGAAATGGTATTATTTCTATTGCCAGGCGGAGGTATGCGCTAGAATATAGCTTGCTTTATTCTAGACTTAGGTAAAACTCGTAGTAATAAAATGTGGCCTTAGTTTTTATTATGGACTTTCGTGTAACTGACGTTACTGTCTTGTGTATCAAAGGCCTAAAAACGTTGAAAAAAAAACACTTTGTATCTGTACGAGCATTTTTTTTTATGAATATTTACCAAGTCTAATTATTATTATGACCTCTTTTTTAATTATATAGTTTTTCTGAATAATAATATAAAATTTAAATGTAAGTAAACCAGCATAAACCTATTTTACATAAATATTATATTTAATTATTAACAATATTGATAATTGTAAAATTGGCCATAGGTTGTAACAAGTTATCAGTTGGTATGCCAATTAAACAATTTTTCATGATTTTTAATATCACTTGTTTTATTTCAAGCACCCCTACATTATATATTTAGAAGATAAAAATAAAATTTGTTTTGACAGCCTTTTTTCTATTTACAACTGGGTAGTATTTGGCCTTCATCACACCTGATGTTAAGTGGTTATTGATAAGACTGAAGGTGGAAGCGCACTACACACAAAAAAATTGATGTTAACATTTTTAGGATAACTTAATTGTAGTTTTGTCTAAGCGTTTTACGCCATATTCATTAATTTAGGTCAATTTGCATCAAATTGTTGTAAGCGCGCAAGGTGTTCAAAATATCTAGGCACTCATTGCTTCATAATTATATGAGCAGTCCAGAGTGTTGCAATATGGTGTTGTACAGTCAGCGTCAAATTGATATAAGCGTCTAGAGTAGTCAAAAAGATCTGAAAAACATAAAACCAATCTGATCTAGGCAGTTCGAATCATCTTATTGTTATAAGCACGCAAGGTGTTCAAAATATCTTGGCACTCATTGTTTCATATTTATATAAGCAGTCAGAGTGTTCAAAATTATCTAGGCTAACAAAGCTCTCAAAATATCTATGTATAATGTACAAACATCATAACATAATGCACAGATAATTTTGACAGCTTTGGTTGCCTAGATAATTTTGAACACTGACTGCTTATATGAATATGAAACAATGAGTGCCAAGATATTTTGAACACCTTGCGTGCTTATAACAATAAGATGATTCGAACTGCCTAGATCAAATTGGATTTATGTTTTTTAGATCTTTTGACTACTCTAGACGCTTATATCAATTTGACGCTGACTGTACAACACCATATTGCAACACTCTGACTGCTCATATAATCCTTTCGGACTGTAGGTTCCACTGCTAGGTTCCACTAATGGGTCCAACAAAATTTTCAATTACTCATGGACCCATTTAGGTCGTGGAACTATGAATACTAATTTATAAATATATTTTATTGTATTAGTAACCCCACTATCCATGCTTGATTGAAAACTTCATGATTTTTTTTTGTAGTATATATAAATTCTAATATTGGTTTCTATTATTCGTTATAGTTTTAAGTACAGATTCATACAGGTGTAATAATTCATGTAAGCTAAATACATTTCTTATAAAGCACATGCGTCGCCGTCGGGAGGTAAAAAACTTATAACGCCATTTTTCAAAATTTTACTTTTTCCGAGTTATTTCTCTTTATGATTTAACTTGCGATATAGCTTAATCGAGTTCCTAACGCGGTCAACAAGGCTCACTGTTATATTTATTTGTTGCTTTTTAGTCAAGTGGAGGTATAAGTATTTGCACATCCTAATAGCCCCACCATTATTATGTAGTGGAGACAAGAGTATTTGAAAATTTTGTTGGACCCATTAGTGGAACCTAGTAGTGGAACCTACAGTCCGAAAGGCATATAATTATGAAGCAATGAGTGCCTAGATATTTTGAACACCTAGCGTGCTTACAACAATATGATGATTCTAACTGGTTAGATCAAATTGCGTTTATGTTTTATAGATCTTTTTGACTACTCTAGACGCTTATATCAATTTGACGCTGACTGTATGTAATGCACAGATGTTTTGATAGCTTTGTTTGCTTAGATAAATTTGAACACTCTGACTGCTCATATAAATATGAAACAAGGAGTGCCTAGATATTTTGAACACCTTGAGCGATTACAACAATATGATGATTCGAACTGCTTAGGATCAAATTGCGTTTATGTTTTTCAGATCTTTTTGACTACTCTAGACGCTTATATCAATTTCACGCTGACTGTACCAACCCGTACATCTTTTTGGTCGAGCCGAAATATCTTTTTACTAGTGTACCTACCGCCGCAAAAACTTGTGCTTTAGAGAGATGAGACCTTATCAGATATTAGTGTGTCGTGAGGAGAAATTTGTTTACTAATAGCAAAATTTGAATAATTCCATTAATCCCCACCAGTGGGGATTGTTACTTTTTTTCCAGAAATCCCCACTAGATATATAAACTCGGCTTAGTAGGGATTTCTGGAAAAAATAAGTAAGTAACAATCCCACCAGATGTTGTTGATTCGAAATTATTAAACAAAAATGCGTAATTAAAATCGTTTAATTGGATAAGTAAAATCGGAATTGTAAAATTATCTAATTTTTTAAAAAAAAAAGCGTCACTGTAATGTCGCCTTGTATTAACTCTAGTTGAGCATCTAAGATAAACTGGTCTTTTTCTTTGCTTTTTTGTGATCGCGGGTTCCGACAGTGACTTTCGTTAGCACTTCTTTCATAAAGCAAAGCGTCTTCCAGTGCTTACCCGTGGTACTACCAGTAGTCCTACTGGTAGTGCCATGGGAGATTTTTTTTGCCAGTGCAGTGGTACTACTGATGTGTCTGGTAGTACTACGGGCAATTGTTTTTACCCCTGATACTACTCACTAAATGTGGCAATAAAAGAACACCCTGATAGTATATACCATGAATTTTTTTTTCAATCCAAACCGAAAGGGTAGGTCATTTAACGTGTTTAGAATAAATTCCGTGAATGTTTTTTATACATTTTTTTACTGTATTTCTAACTTATTATTTCAAACAATTAAAAAAATTAAAACATTTAAAACAAAGATAATAATTTTATTATCTATTAAAACAACCACACCCGATTCGACATATGTATGTATGTATACTATGTATATGCGTCATGCTCGTGTAATGTACAACACCATAATGCACAGATAACTTTGACAGCTTTGTTTGCTTAGATAATTTTGAACACTCTGACTGCTCATATAAATATGAAACAATGAGTGCCTAGATATTTTGAACACCTTGCGCGCTTACAACAATATGATGATTCGAACTGCTTAGATCAAATTGCGTTTATGTTTTTCAGATCATTTTGACTACCTACTCTACGCGCTTATATCAATTTGACGCTGACTGTAATAACAGTAAAAAAAAATAAGTAAATTTTTTTTTTCGGTAGGTATTCCAAATACGTAAATGACCACCCCTTCGGTTTGGATTGAAAAAGTATTTCATGGTATATACTATCAGGGTGTTCTTTTATTGACACATTCAATAAGTAGTATCAGTGGTAAAAAAAATTGCCCGTAGTAGCGTAGTGGCACCAATAATCGACAAGAACCAATGATCGACATTTTTTTCTGTAATTAAAGAAAATAAGAGTTAGAATCCGATTTCTTAATATGGCTACACTGTGCCATAGCCAGTACGCTTCCTACTATCATCCAGTGACAATTGAAAGAAATCCGCCATTTCGTCTAAAAATGGCCGCTTGAAAACTGAGTCCGGCTAGTGTTCCTCCCAAAACAAAGGTTTTTCTAAGCGGAATCTTTAGGAAAGTGAGTAAAATGTTTGATCATTATCTTATTGTATTGAAACTTATTTTAATTTTATGTTTTTTACGGCGTATTATGGGAATTATAGTATCGATATAAATTATAACAAAAATTTAGAGGATACTTTTTTGATGTTTTTTGCCGGTGTCGATTAGTGGTTCTCATAAATTGAGTTTCTCCAATTATCGACAAGTGTCGATAATATTTTTTTTTTTTACTTTTTCATTTGACATAGGAATACGGTCCTCCTTTCTTTGCAGAATTGGTAGATATTTAAAATAGGTTGACCAAACTTGAGTTACCAGTAATCGACACGATGTCGATTAATGGAATTAAAATGTGTCGATAATTGGTTCTTATAGACTAAAACTAATCCAGCGCAGACAGATTTCATGAAGTATTTAGAAAACGAAATTATAAATGTTTTTTCAGCTCATAAGCTACACCAATTCAATAAATTATACTTTGAAAATAGAAGTACACTGGAAAGAAAAACAGGGTAAATAAATTTATGGTAAACCACGGAACGGAAAACTTTAACAGTACAGGATGGCCGATTATGTTGGCCGACCATGATGGCCCATCGTGTACAGGGCGAGTTTACGTTGCTCGCAGACGGCAATCACACACAAACCGGCCCTGTACACTTTGCCCGATCATGGTCGGCAAGAAAAGCTCCCAGTACAGGATGGCCGATCCCATTGGCCGACCATGATGGGCGATCGTGTACAAGTACAGAGCCAGTTTGCTTGTGATTGCCGTTGCAAATGCACACAAACTGCCCCCTAACCCCTGAGGCCCTGACGGAATCGAGTTGAGATGAAAATCGAACCGTTTTATAGATTTTAGTTATTTCGTACTGTTTTATAGATTTAAGGTCAAAAATCCCACCTTCGATCACAACAAAGCTGGTTGTGATCGAAGGTGTGATTTTAGACCTTAAATCTATAAAACAGTAGACCTATAACGATTTCATTTAGTTCGGTATTCAATCACTACTTACTCCATTGGCGCTATACAGTCGTTACTATAATGGTGATTTTTTTTATCTTGATTCAATTTTGATCTCAACTCGATTCTGTCAGGGGTTAAGTAAGAGGTACCCTGTACATTTTGAGTGAATTTTACATTTGTTTACTACACAGTTTTCAATATCAGATTAATAGGAGATGTCATATATAAAATATGTAATTTTTATAGTGGCAGTAAGTACCTACTTTTGCGCTACCTAGTATATTACTATAATAATATTCTTTTTAGCGAATAGACTAGTTGCAAATTATTTAAAAATCTGCTAGAACGGCAACACTGCACGTATGACAAGAACACTCTCTTTTTTTGGTTGGGTGTTTATGGCTTGTTAAGAGCCGTTTAGACCAGACAACATGTTTCAAACACATGTTTCGCAACATCTACCAGTCTTGTCCATTTTGCTTAATGTTTTGTGTCGGCTTAAACGCGGCTTTAGGGATTTTCCCACGAACAACGACACGACACGATTTACAAATTGCGCGACAGTGTTGTCAGCACTATTTTCCAATAAAAGACGGTTCAGTTCACAGCACTGAGCATACATAAAGACAGTACAGCATACATAAAGACAGTACGACCAACTTAACAGCGAATTGCTGACAGATACGGCAAACTGTGAACTGCAGTTGCCATGCAACAAAATAGCACCTACAGTTTACGGTTTGATGGTAAATGGTACTGTAGAACCACATTTCACCCAAACATTGAAAGCACTATATTATTTTAGTTCTTCTCGATACGGCTAGATGGTGTCTTACGTTTTTGTATCGCGGCAACGAGAATCTTTGGTAGTTTGATATATCCTTTTGTAAATAATGTATTTGTGTGACTATCCACAACCCAATAAACCGTTGTGTGCTGTGCAGAGGTGTCTTCTTATTTCCTGCACACCCTCGATCAGACCCCCTGGTTTTTCATGGTCCTTCGAGCCGGATAGGGTACCGCTCAATCCTAAACCGGAAGACGTCTCGACACCGACGGTGACGCATTTTTTTTTGAGCTTTTCCATGGTAAAAGCTGGCGTCGAGTCCTGCACCAGGAGGTAGCAGTTCCACGGTGTGAGCTGCTGCAGCAGGAGTTCGAGTTTGGTGGAGAATCCGGCTTTGAACTTCGGGAAGGTGCTGATGATAGGAGGTGCCTTCAGGATCCTGGAGCGAGACAAGGATAACGAGAGGTACCAAAGAACAACAGTGTTTGTAAGTGTTTTCAATTTCAAGTAGTGTGTGCCAAGTGAATTTGAACTTTATTTGCTTAAGTGAAAATGAAAATTTTATGAACTTTTAGGACTTAAAATATTTTTTAGATTTTAGTTAGAAATTGTAACTTAGAATAATTTTAGCATAAAGTTGTACCGACGGGGAACCTATGCCCGATTTCGGTCCGACTTTACTTGTTTTAAAAGACTTGGAACATTATTCGAAAACTTTTGATTTGTAATATTTTTCAAAATTTTTACTTTAACTTTTTGGTTTTCAAATTGGTTCCCAAAGTTTAAACTCGTGTTCTTTTTCTAACTTGTTTATTTATTAGTTCTTTTAAAATGGAAAGTCTTATTAACTTACATACAACTAAGTATTACCGAAAAAATTGTAAGAGCTTACAAAATGTTCACAAAATGTCCTAAGCAACGGATTACCGATATATATTGTGAAGTAAAGCTAGAAATTTTAGAAAAGTTATGGTACGACTTTTTGGATACGCACCAAACACTGGCCAAACACCACCAAGTAGAATTGCAAAAACATCCCTACACCATTAATAAGTTGTACAAATTGACAGAGGAAGAATATTCTAAATATAAGACGGAACTAATAACAAAACCAAAATCGTTGCAACTAGGTTTGGGTACTTTAGGTTCTTCTGATGCTAGCTCTAGTGGTGTTGACGGGTCTGATTCGGGCAGGGCGGATAGTTCACCATTTGAAACAAGCCCTTGCAAAGAGGCAGGGCCAGTGGAAACAAAAGTAACTTCATGCAGTGTTTCGGCTGGGAACTTCAAGCGGGCATTGCTAGTGACAACGCTAGCACGTGTCGAGCCGAGCACTAGTCATGTAGTTGTCATGAGAACCTTATCAAATCAGGGTTCTCCGGGTAATATGGAAACGAAAAGAACTGCAACTTCATTCTTTCCCAGCAAAAACTTGGCGAGGCTGGAGGAAACGGTTTTTCATGGAATGAAGTTAGCGGGTCCTGATTACTACCGACCCCCTAAAGTCAACGACGTTTTAATGGATACGGAGGAGTTCAATTCAGTAATCACGGAGGTCAAGCAAAATACGGTCAAGGGCTCACTTGATGAACTATCCACCAGTCTAGGTTGGATCTTGTCAGGATCTTTAGACATAATATTGGGAACAATCAAACAAGTGGCATTGCGTTGCCAACTAAAACCAAGCTAGTTTTTATGTGGAACACTTTGTAAACTACCTCGCAAAAACCTTGGAATGAATGAAATGCTTCGAATATGTATAAGAATAATGATTAGAATGATAACGTGAAAATACAAACTTACTTTTGAGCCAGGAGGGAGAGTATGTCGTAACTCGATAACATCCTTTATTTGGCATTTTCGTGTTTGTAATTTTTGTCTTTTGATTTTAATTGTTGTGTACCTACTTTTATCCAAGGAAAATATAAGAGTTGCTTTTTGTTGAATGTTTTTAAGTTTTAATTGCTAGAATGGTAAGGTATTATTTTGCTAAGGATCTGTAAGAAATAATTAAAATGACAATATGTTTAATGTAGTTTACGTTAGTAGAAAATGTTTTGTTCTGTTATTATATTAAATAGGTATTTGAGTTTACTTTAAACTTTGTAAACTCGTACATAGTTGTTTTAAAATTCAAACCGTATGTTTAGAAACTCTTTCAATATGTTAAAATTTACTTAAAGGACGTACTTAATATCAATATTAGTCCTTGGTGGGCGGTGATGTAGAACCACATTTCACCCAAACATTGAAAGCACTATATTATTTTAGTTCTTCTCGATACGGCTAGATGGTGTCTTACGTTTTTGTATCGCGGCAACGAGAATCTTTGGTAGTTTGATATATCCTTTTGTAAATAATGTATTTTTGTGACTATCCACAACCCAATAAACCGTTGTGTGCTGTGCAGAGGTGTCTTCTTATTTCCTGCACACCCTCGATCAGACCCCCTGGTTTTTCAGGTACAGAAAACTGTACTTTTTGGTACGTTCTGGCAACACTGTTAGTAAATCGTCTCGTGTCGTTGTTCGTGTGTAAACGCCCTTACAAGCCCTCAACTTTATTCCGTTCCGTAATGCGCATTCTGTTCATGTTCCGATTGTAAAACTTAATGTTCACAGAGGCTGTTCGTGCATTCCTCAATCTACGAAAAGTTCGTGCAAAAGGATGTAGCTTTCGCAAAGAGCCGCAAGATAGGACGCTTAATGTTTGAAAAATTCTCACAACCAGCTCCGATGGTTCGGGTCGATTCATTTTCAATTTTTCAATAATAAAAATTGCATTGTAAATGCAGAACAATAAAAATTTAAATAACTCGCTGCGTATTACGGAACGGAATCCTACTTCCTACTAATATTATAAATGTGAAAGTTTAGATGTTTGGATGTTTGTTACTCAATCACGCCAAAACGGCTGAACGGATTTGGCTGAAATTTGGGACACTGATACTTTGTAGCCTGGACAGGAACATAGGCTATTTTTTATCCCGGAAAAATGTCACATTCCCGCGGGATAACTTCGCGTAGTCCACGCGGGCGAAGCCGCGGGCGGAAAGCTAGTAGTTTTAATAAATTTTTACTGTACGCTTTTGTACGTGACTGTACTTATATAAAAAAAACTGAATATCTCCTAAACCAAAGGACGACGAATTCTGTGGCTTTTAGGACGAATTGGGACGAATGTACACGAATCGTTTCCAATAAGCAGATTTTCTCTAGGTGACCTGGTTAAAAAGTCCGCGCCATAATGTAGGTTAATTATGGCATGGACCAAATCATTCCTTTATATCTTTTGAACGGCGCTTCATTTCGTTTTGATTCCAGGCATTGCGGGTTCTATAAAAAAGGGACAAAATGTTATACTAATCAGATCCTGGCTAGGTGTTATGGTTCAATAAATATAGCCTGTCCGTGCCATAATGAAGGTTTGCTTTGGCATGGACCATTTAAATCGCTTATATCTTTTCGTCCCCTTTACGACGAATTCTGAAAATTTGGGACACAAATAGGACAAAATAGGACAAAATGATCATGTAGTCAGAATTGCGGTTTTCAGAGTGGGCCGCGCCGTGATGTAGCACACAGCTTTTTCTGAATTATAATTGCCCTTTGAAGGGCCCTCGCCCACGTCCGATAATCGGTGGCCGATTTTGTCTGTGATGATGTGATGTGAGTGCAAAAGGGACAGACAGACAAAATCTGCCACCTATTATCGGACGTGGGCGAGGGCCCAAAATTTGTGGTTGACGTTTAATAAAATAAAACAATGTTTTGTAAGTTATTATCGTTTTCTTGTTTTGTGTACCTTACTTACCTATCAATGGGAAAAGAAAACCGTTGTGGGAATGGAGGGCGCTGGTGTGCTTAATTTACGTTTTCTGTTTATCAAACAACACTATATCTACAGCCGTCTCTATCGTCTTCTACAAGCCATGCTATGATACGGAACGGCAACATTGCTGTGAACCGGTTTACTCCTCTGAGTACTAAATCCTATGGAGGTGGCATACCTACGAAAAAGTGAGGTGTAAGTAAGTCACAATGTAAGAAAATCTTGGAATTCAATTTTAAACTACTTGGTTCTAATTGTCGTATTAATCGGTCCGTCAAAATCGGTCCAGCCGTTTCAGAGATTAGCCGGAACCAACAGACAGACAGACAAAAATTGTAAAACATGTCATTTTGGTATATGTATCGTATATTTAATCATATGCACGTAGTAAAAAGCGGTTATTTAATGTTACAAACAGACACTCCAATTTTATTTATTTGTATAGAAGATAAGCCATCTCCATAGGATTCAGTACCTACTCGAGGTTTACTCGCTGTTTACCTGTCAAACGGTGTCAAATCGGTTCACTTAAAACTACGTTGCCAACTTTATGCGCATGGCTTGTAGAAGCGATAGAGATGGCTGTGCTATATCGCATCTGTAGCATTGATAAGCTTTTGACCACTATTTTTAGTTTACGGCTCAACTTTACTCCCCACGTACCTAACCGATAGTCCCAATTCAAGTAATTGAGGGAATATCCGTAAATAGGCGACAGTATGGTCACTCATCGTAGTCATCGTTGAAAGAGACAAAATGAACACTGAGTAATCTCTCGCTCGGCACAGTTTTTTCACAACAGCGCATTCCTGTTTATGTAAAGCCCCCAGTACACGATGGCCGATCATGGTCGGCGACCATGTTGGGCCATCGTGTACAGGGCCGGTTTGCGTGTGATTGCTGACTGTGAGCAGTGATCGCCGGCGATCCGTCCCGTGTCGGTTTTTCGTGCACGATTCAAAGGGAGTTTGTCGCAGGCCACAATCAGCGTTCACACGTTGGCCGATCATTCAGTTGATCTGAATATTTCTGCGTTGACTGACGTGTAGGATATTTTAGATTTAGTGTTTTTTTTCGTAATCAGGCCATTTTGTGGAGCAAATTACATTGTCAAAAATATCCTTGATGTTGTATATCTTTGATAAAATATATTTTTTATTCAATTGATAATAAAATACATGTTAAGCCGTTGTATTTAAATATAAGTTGTAATTATTGTACATAGATGGCGTTGTGCCAAACGTACGTAATGCTGAACGGCGGTGTTAAGATTTTTTGGTGATTGATATAGTCTTGTCGATGCACCCAATAAATTATCCTCGACCTACACACTAGTTTTATTTACGTTGTGAATAACAGTATTTTGGACCTCTATGGGATTGTACATGGTCCTAACCGAGTCGGAAGTTTCGGTTGGTTGACCTGGAACCAGCTCAGTACGAGTGACAGGAGCAGGGACTACGGAGGATCGGAGTTTTGAGTTTGCAGCAGCAGCTCCAGCAGTGACGTCAGCGGATCTGGGTGCTACCACGAAGCGAGCGATTGCGTAAGCGGAAGCGTATGAGTGAGTGTTGTGCTGTGATGAAACTGTGAGTACATTTGTGTCATTCATTAACTTAGAATAATTTCAAGAAAGTTAGAATTTGGAAATTTTAGAAGTGTTTTCATAGACTTAGAATAATTTCTCCAAGAGTGAAATACGGGGAATCCACGCTAGTTTGCGGAGCCAAGTGCGAAAACACTTAGAAAAATTTCGTAAATTTTACGATTGACTTAGAAAATAATTTTGAATTTTCTCATACGGTGAATAGTTAGAATAACTATCGAGATGGATGCCTACGGTAAAATGCAAGATGATACTAAGTCAAAGGTTCAGAAGGGAAGGTCTAACTTTAGAAAATCTCCGAAAGATAGGATCTCTTTGTCATACATAGAAACACGTCTAGAAGCCTTAGAAAAACAGTGGTCTTCTTTTGATGAAACACATAAGAAGATTATAATGGAAGTTTCTGGAGACGTACTTGAAAAATCTACTTATTTTAAAAATGACATGTATGATGAGACCGAAGAACTGTACATAAATTACAAGTCGGAGTTAAAGGAAGCCATCCTTAGGTTAAAGAAAGATGTTAATGTTAATGAATTTTATGATGCAAATGCAACTAGCAGCACCCAATCCTTTACTGTTAAATTACCGAAAATAGAAATACCTAATTTCAGTGGCAAATACACAGAATGGAGTAGTTTTCGTGATTTATTTTTGTCTTTAATTCACAACAATAAGGGATTGGATGACGTTCAAAAGCTGCACTATTTGAAAAGTCACTTGTCTGGCGAAGCCGAGCAAATGTTAAGACACATTCCTATCACGGCATGTAATTATAAAACTTGTTGGGATCAGTTAGAGCATCGTTACAACAACAAAAGGTTTTTAGCCAATTGTGTACTAAAACGTTTTATGAACCAAAAAAATGTATTGTCGGAATCATCAAGTGCGATAAAGGAATTACTTGACACAACTAATGAGTGTTTAAATGCTCTTACTAATTTAGATGTAAATGTAGATTCCTGGGATCTTATTGTAATTTATATAGTTTCGTTGAAACTTGATACAGAATCTCGAAAGTTGTGGGAAGTAGAAGTCAGTAGGTGTAATGATGAATTGCCTAAACTTATTAACTTCAAAAACTTTTTGGATCATCGTTTTAGATCTTTAGAATTTCTTGACAATAAATCCACTAAACAGAGTAATGTTCGTTATAATGTTCCTAAAACAATGCATGCAATTCCTGCTGTATCATGTATATTTTGTTCCGATGCTCACAAACTGTGTAATTGTAAAAAATTCGCAAGGGAAGATGTAAATGTACGTCGTACTTTTGCCCAAACCAACAAGTTATGTTTTAATTGTCTTGCTCCGAATCATTCGATATACAATTGCCGTCAATCAACCAGCTGTCGCATTTGTAAAAGGCGACATCACTCTTTACTGCACCCAAAGTTAGGTCCTAAAGATGATCAGGTAAACACTTCCGTAGTGGAAGGGGGCGCTCAGTCGTCCAATGTAGAATCATCTCAAGGCGAGGCATCAAATATAGTATCATGCTTTTCTAATGCAAATAGTCAAGTATTATTGGCCACTGCTTTGGTCAATGTAGATACGAGAAATGGAACTTTTTGTATCAGAGCTCTTCTGGACCAAGGTTCACAAGCTTCATTTATAGCAGAGTCTGTTGTACAAATGCTTGGTCTTAGAAGAGTTTCAAACATGAGCTACATTTCAGGGTTAGGTAGTGATCAAGGTTCATCCTTGCAGTCTAAATGGACCGTTATGGTCAAAATTCAGTCACGCCATGACCCCAACTTTATAGTTGAAGTTAAAGCTCATGTTCTTAATAAGCTCACTTCTCTTTTACCTGAGAGGAAAATGTCTGTTCCGATGTTTTCTCCTC
The DNA here is from genome assembly GCA_949710035.1 of Crambus lathoniellus. Lineage (NCBI taxonomy): Eukaryota > Metazoa > Arthropoda > Insecta > Lepidoptera > Crambidae > Crambus > Crambus lathoniellus. The sequence continues at coordinate 30,251,618 of OX453302.1, read as the reverse complement.
AGATTCCTGCTATAGAGTTAGCAGACCCGAAGTTTGATACTCCGAGTAAAATTGATATTTTACTGGGGGCGGAAGTGTATGGTCAAATTTTAATGGATGGAGTTGTCAAAGGTCCACCAGGTTCTCCAATTGCGCAAAATACCAAACTTGGCTGGATCCTTTCAGGCCATATATTTTCCTCTCCAAGTTACGAACTTTCACAGACACGTAATGAAATAATTACTATGCACACTCAATTGAGTATGAACGATCTCCTGAAAGGTTTTTGGGAGCAAGAAGAACTGTCTTCAGCTGTGAAGAAATGTCTGTCTGAAGAAGAACAGCAATGTGAGGAGCTGTTCGCCAAAACTACTTCTAGAGATGATGAGGGTCGCTATGTCGTAAAATTGCCATTCAAAAGGGTGGATCCAAGTTGTCAATACGGTAATTCTTATGATATTGCGCAAAAACGATTCTTTAAGCTCGAAAAACGATTACTGAAGAATCAACCACTGAAGATTCAATATTCCGAGGTTTTGGAGGAATATTTAAAATTAAATCACATGGAAGTAGTGCCGGAAGTGGAGAAAGCTAATCCCAAGGCTGTGTATCTTCCCCATCACGCTGTCGTTCGCAATGAGAGAAGCACCACTAAGGTTCGGGTCGTGTTTGATGCGTCGTGTTCGCTTAATAATGGAACTTCGTTGAATGATGATCTCATGGTAGGTCCAACGCTTCAACCCACACTTCGACACCTTATTTTACGTTGGCGCTGCTATCCTATAAGCCTGGTAGCAGATATTGTGAAGATGTACCGTCAAGTCAAGATAGCTGCTGAGGATGTTGATTTTCAACGTCTATTATGGCGTAGCGATGTTAATTCAGAACTTCAGCATCTCCGACAATTGCGTGTAACATTTGGTACATCAGCGGCACCTTACTTGGCGGTCAGATCCTTACAACAGCTTGCACATGATGAGGGAGATAAATATCCTTTGGCAGCTAGCAGAGTCCTTAGGGAATATTATATGGATGATCTTATGACAGGCTGCGAAAATATAAACGAGGGAGCACAGATTTATCAACAAATGAACGAGTTACTTAAACTTGGTGGTTTCCAGCTTCAGAAATGGAGTAGTAGCAATAGTGAGTTGTTGTCAAAGTGGGATAGAGAAAGTAAGAATTCAAAGGAAACTTTAGAGCTAAAATTAGATACAGTTATCAAAATTTTAGGTCTCACTTGGAATAGACACCAAGATAAATTTCAATACACTGTCCAACTTACAGCACTGGAAACACCCATAACTAAGAGGAAAATGATTTCGGAAATAGCAAAACTGTTTGATCCCCTCGGTTGGCTAGCTCCTGTGGTCACCACTGCTAAAATATTTATTCAAACAGTCTGGCTGTCAGGGATACAATGGGATGAAGAATTGCCATGTGATATTTTGAAGGCATGGCTTGAGTTTCGAGATGAACTTACACATCTCGCTCAATTTAAGATTCCAAGATGGATTGGCACTAGCACCAACGATGTTAGCAGAGAACTTCAAGGATTCTGCGATGCTTCAAATGCAGCATACGCAGCTGTAGTCTATATGAGAATCGTTGATTTTAAAGGTGATGTGCATGTACGATTACTTGCCGCAAAGACGAAGGTTGCTCCGGTGAAGCAAGTCTCGATTCCTCGGTTGGAGTTGTGCGGAGCGGTATTGTTAGCCAACCTGCTTCAAGAAATTGCAGAAGTTTTAGAGATTCCGAAGGAGTGCGTGTACGCCTGGACGGACTCAAGTGTAGTCCTTTCATGGTTGAGCAGTCATCCCAGCAAATGGAAAACCTATGTCGCGAATCGGGTCTCTGAAATATTAACGCTTATGAATAATACTCAGTGGTCACATGTCAAGTCCGAATCTAACCCTGCAGATTGTGCGTCGCGAGGTATAAATCCGAGCAAACTATCGGATTTGAAGATCTGGAGAGAGGGTCCAGAATGGCTGCAAGAAAAGTTTATTAATTATTCAAAGGGACATTTTAAATTAACGGATTTAGAAAAGAAAAAAGAGCAAATTTCATGCCACACTATTCAGTCAGAGTCAGAATCTATATTATGTCGTTATTCTTCATTGAATAAATTATTAAGAGTTGTTGCATACATACGTAGATTCCTTAAGTTAAAGAAAGAAAAATTTACGCCTTACATATCTAGATTAGAAATAAAAGAGTCTTTACTTACCTGTATCCGATTGTGTCAAAGGAAAAGTTTACCAGAAGAAATAAAATGTTTACAAACTTTGGGAAAGATAAAGAAAAGTAGTAAACTTACCTCACTGTGTCCGTTTCTTGATGCTGATGGTATACTCAGGGTGGGCGGTCGCTTACAAAATGCTGAAATAGATGAAAATATGAAACATCCAATATTGCTGCCGTATCAGTCGCACTTCACAGATTTGATTGTGGATGATGCCCATAATCGCACTCTTCACGGCGGTCCACAATTAATGACAAACTTTTTAAGAACGCAGTATTGGATAGTTAATGCGAAAAATCTTGTTCGCAAGGTCGTTCGGAAGTGTGTTGTATGTCGTCGCCATTCTGCACAAACAAGTCAGCAAATGATGGGACAGCTACCTACGGAACGTGTCACAGTCTGTCGACCTTTCTATCAGAGTGGGGTTGACTACGCAGGACCCATAGCTATAAGACCGTATAAAGGGCGTGGTTATCGAGCCGTTAAAGGATATATAGCCTTGTTCGTATGTATGACCACTCGTGCAATACACCTCGAAGTCGTTAGTGACATGACATCCGAGGCATTTTTAGCAGCTTTTAAGCGTTTTGTTGCACGGCGAGGTCACTGCGCAGATTTATGGAGTGACAACGGCACGACCTTCGTGGGGGCCAATAGGGAGTTAAAGCATTTATTCCAAACGGAAAATTCTGAAGCCGCTAATGATATTGCTGAGTGGTTAGCAACAAATGGTACCAACTGGCACTTCATTCCACCTCACTCGCCGAACTTTGGAGGGTTGTGGGAGGCTGGAGTGAAGTCCACAAAGCATCATCTAAAAAGGGTTATTGGTAACAGTACCTTGACATTCGAAGAGATGTCCACGCTTCTGTATCAAATAGAAGCTTGCCTTAACTCGCGTCCACTTTCTCAAATTAGCAATAATCCAGATGATCCGTATCCATTAACTCCCGGCCATTTTCTAGTCGGTGAGCCGTTGCTGCTTATACCCGATGCCAACTTTGAGCAGAGTAACGTGAGTACTCTTAAAAGATGGCAGTTTGTACAGAGACTACTGCAAGACTTTTGGAGACGATGGTCTCATGAGTACTTGACTCAATTACAGCATAGATATAAATGGTCCTATATTGCTCCTGAACCTTCTGTAGGGGATGTCGTGTTAGTAAAGGAGGATGACCTCCCACCGTCCAGATGGTTGTATGGCGTAATTAAGGAAAAACATGTTGGTGCGGACAATCTTACGAGAGTCGTAACCTTGCGATGCAAGGGGTCTCTAGTAAAAAGACCTGTATCCAAACTTATAATTTTACCTGTCACTTAATAAATGTAAATACCTACTACTATGTTTTTTTGTATTTTAATTTAGTCAAGTATGTGTATGTGTTAGTTATGTATTATTGATGTATTGCATACCTAAATTTTGTTGTTTTTGTTAAGTTTCTTATTTGATTGTGTTGTTTCTGATGGACGTTCCGTTCATGGTGGGCGGAATGTTAAGCCGTTGTATTTAAATATAAGTTGTAATTATTGTACATAGATGGCGTTGTGCCAAACGTACGTAATGCTGAACGGCGGTGTTAAGATTTTTTGGTGATTGATATAGTCTTGTCGATGCACCCAATAAATTATCCTCGACCTACACACTAGTTTTATTTACGTTGTGAATAACAGTATTTTGGACCTCTATGGGATTGTACAATACACTTAAATAAAATATTCTGTTTCGTTACCTATCTAAAATTAAGTAAATAAAAATAAAATGAATCAAACGTTATGAATACATTATTATTATTATATTGGGTTTAATCCCCGCCCAAGAAGTATTGATATGATGTAAGTACCTATTTGTTTTTTCTGTGTCTGGGTGTTATGATAAATATGTCTATTATTACTTTAATGCATAATTTCATTTATCTAGACATATTGTACAAGATCCAGACTCTATTAATATAGAATCATTCTCGTAATAAATTAAAAGCGCTGTCAATGTAAATTGCATAAGCCGTCATTGCATACACATCCATCCTCACGGCCAGTCCAACGCAGAATGAAACCGGCGATCGTGTGAACACTGTCACTAAATGATCACCGGATTGGGCGTTTTCACATTGGACGATAACGGTAACGACACGATATCGGCACGATATCGTCGGACTGGCAGTTTCATACAATCACTACTAAATGCTTTCACACTGTGTCGTTACCGTCAACGATATCGTCTGTCGTGCCGATATCGGTGACGACACAAGTGCGGAAGATGCGAAGCCGGTTATTAACGAAAGTAACCAAGGGTAATTAACAGTTTATCTGTTATTTACTGCATTTTTGGGTTTTTACGCTAAAAGCCACCGCTAGGTAGCGCTTGTTTCTTGATTTGCTAGGTGTGAGTTCCGCGACGATTATGCCTGCTTGTTGATTGGTGGAGAGGAGAGAGGAGGTGGATCTCCTCCCGCCTCACCTCTCCCTTCTATTTCGAGTATGTAATATCGAAAATGACCGAACGATAGTAATAATTTTTAAGTTATTATTTTTTATTTATTTCTTCAAAAAAAAGAAGCTTCTCAGTTTGACCTGTATTTTTTTGTATGTATGTTTGTCCGCGATTATCTCGCTTTTGGCTGAACTGATTTAAAGCGGGTTTTCAGGAAAGTATTTGTTACATTTAGGATAAGGTTTTAGTATTTTAACCGACTTCAAAAAAGGAGGTTCTCAGTTTGACCCGTATGTATGTATGAAGGTTTGTCCGCGAGATGGGGTTTTCAGAAAAGTATTTCTTACATTTAGGAGAAGGTTTTGGTATTACAACCGACATTGAAAAAGGAGGTTCTCAGTTTGACCCTTTATACATTATGTATGTTGTACATTATGTTTTGTATTGTTTGTACATTATGTATGTTTGTCCGTGAATATCTCACGTTTGGCTGAATCGATTTTGATACGTTTTACATCAGATGAGTATTTGTGATTGATGCGGTTTATGTGTACATTCCTAACATACTCTATAGGCACAGTTTAAGCAATCTATAGGTATAAATAAAACACTATCGAGGATTTTTTCACGCAATTTATTTAACACCTTGGTTGTTGTTAAATAAATTGCGTGAAAAAATCCGTGAAAGTGTTTTATTTATATGGACAGTTCGCGCAGAAATCTAAGATGTGTTTATACTATAGGTACTATTTACCAAGATAATAGGTAGGTACACGAAAATTGCCTGCATGATGCACTAAAAAGAATGACAAAAAATATTTTTATAAAAAATAAAAGTGCCTTCAAAAAAATGCCGCCAAAAAGTCAGAAATAATACCTCTAACTCTAATACTGTATTCACAACAAATAACTTAAGTAGGTAAGTACTTTGAAGTGCCCGAACGTCTTTAAAGTACTTACTCACGTTATTTGGTGTTAATTCAGTATAGAGGTATTATTTATTTTTTACTTTTTGGTAGCATTTTTTTAAAGGCGCTTTTTTTATATAGGTAAGTAATATGTGCATGTAAAAATAATGTGCCTTATTGGTGTGGATCTATAATTGGTTTACTGTAGCTATTAATAGTTTCATAATTGGTATTTTAACTATTGATCCACCAAATAAATAAAATGTCCTCGAAAGTGTCCTGGCTCATTCGAAAAAATTTATAAAACATTTTACTTCGCGCACACAGTTTATCGAAGAGAAGGTAATATATTCCCTCTAAATATCGCACTTGAAGAATAGGATCAACCCAAAATGTTCTTTGACGATATCGTTTTTTTCGCCGTAAATATAAAAGATAAAGCAAACGTAATTTGTTTACTGCTCCCATTATTACCTCGAATATACTAGTATAATAACTAATATAAAACTTGGAGCCGCGCGGTTACTTTAGCTGGCGTAATGCGACTAACCGCATAGCAAGCTGCTGGTTATCGTTTCACACACCGATATCGTTCCGATATCGTGACGATATCGTGCCGATATCGTGCCGATATCGGCGGACGATATCGGGACGATATCGGTGTAATATCGTGTCGTTACCGTTATCGTCCAATGTGAAAACGCCCATTCGCCGGTCATGGTCGGCCAACGTACTGGGGCCATAATACTTCCATGTGATCACTTTTTACGCTGGCATCCCCGGAGGCGCGGGTTCGAATCCCGCCTGAAAGCTACATAAAGGGCTCGTGGTTTTTTACGATCACATTTTTCCTATACTTACTTACAAAATTGCATTGTGAATGCATAAAAATAATTTAAAATCTCAAAAGTGTGGCTGTATAATTACAAATTCCTTTGAAAAGAATCAATACGTCAATGTCAGAATCTACTGTAGTGTGTCCGTGTCAATCGATTTTGACATTGACTGACATTGAATGAATTCTTTGCATCGATTGTTTGGAAACCGAATAATTATTAAAGTTTTATGCAATAAATCGAACTTAGTGTTAACAAGAAAGACAGTTACACGTTCTTAGTAGGAACTATATTCGCCCATACAGTGCTGCGAAAAAGGGTCGTTGCTTTTCTGCAAATATGTCTGATGCAATCGTCAATTACTTTGACGAGGCTTTAAAACTCGTTATAACTGCCGGAAACCTTATAACGGAGCATCAACGCGGGTGCAAAGTGTTTGAATACAAGTCTTCCGATATTGATTTAGTCACGGAAGTCGATAAGAAAGTTGAAGAGACCTTAATAGGCGGACTTTCGAAGAAGTTTCCTGAGCACAAGTTTATTGGTGAAGAATCGGTTGCCGATGGCGCTAATTGTATCCTAACTGACGATCCTACCTGGGTGATAGATCCTGTAGATGGCACACTCAATTTTGTCCACGGGTTTCCCCACAGCTGCATATCCCTTGGCTTACTGATCAATAAAGAGTCTGTCGCTGGTATTGTGCATAATCCAATTTTAGGGCAGTTATTCACGGCAAGAAAAGGGTCAGGAGCGTTTTTGAATGGTAGACAGATTCACGTGTCCAATATAAAAGAGCTCAAACATGCACTTATTGCTTTTGAAGCTGGGACTAGCCGAGATGAAGACAAATGTAGAGTGGTACTGGAGAACTTTAAGATGGTGGTTAACAAAGGTCATGGAGTGAGATCTTTAGGCTCTGCAGCTTTGAACATGGCTATGGTGGCTATGGGTGGAGCTGATGCCAACTTTGAATTTGGTATACATGCGTGGGATGTTGCTGCCGGGGACATAATTGTAAGGGAAGCAGGGGGAGTGTGCATAGACCCCTCTGGTGGGCCCTTTGACGTTCTATCACGCCGAGTTTTATGTGCAAGCACAAAAGAGCTTGCCGAGGAGTTATCCAAAGAGCTTGTACAATACTATCCAGAGAGAGACTAATATTGACGAATTAAAAAGATGAAATTATTTAAGCTTTATTGTTGTTGTAATATGATATTAGTAATATAAAGTAATGACATACCAAAAAGGTGAGGAAACCTGTTACCAAGTACCTAATGATGTGTATGAGTATGAAACAAAGTTTTAAAATAATATCTGTATACCTTTTTAATATTTAAATATTATTTTATACTTTATATTATTTTATATTTTATACTTTTGTTAGTGGATTCTCAAAAATCTTGTAACTTAGGCTGGCATTCCACTTATCAAATATTTGATGAAAGAATTTGTACGAGGATGAATTCATGAATGGTTTCATTGATGAATTCTTTGATCAAATGCATATTGGACAGAGATCTTTAATAAGTGGAATACCACCCTTATTTGTGTCAAAAGTTATTGTGAAATTATTTTGCTCATAATCTGTTGCATTTTTACCAGGTGATGTTTTATTCCATTGCCAGTAATAAAAAACAACCATTATTTATTAATTACTTGTATTTTTTTATTTGTCTTTACTTAACTTATTTAACAATAAATAATATGTACTTATCTTAGCAATTGTTATAAGAGTCAATATATAAATGTGATTGTGAATTTTCTACTTAGTAGAATTTATTTATTGAGATGTATTTCTAGAAGAATAAACTAATTACTTACAATTATCTGTCTTCACATTTTATAATTCAAAACAAACTTTTCGGTGGTATGTTTCGTGATAGAAGTATGGAAGACTACATTTAACCACCTCTTCATTTGTTATTTAATATACACATTTATTACTGTATTCTTAGATAAAACTACATAACTAGCAAAGCAGTCACTTAAACTGTAATTTGTTTCCTAAATTCAAATGTATTATTTTCTGTATACTTTAATAGAGATCGTTGTCAATGTTATGTTGTAGTCTCTTATTAGAGTCAGCTCATAGTCTAAAAGTTATTACATGAGTAAGTTCAGTTTCAGGGCGTACGCTGCGTCACGCCACGCGTGATCACGATGCGTAGGCGTGGCGCGTAGTAAATTCAGCAAAATACAAGAGCACCGCTGCGCTAGGTCGTACGCCGCGCGTGACCTACTATTTACTACGCGCGCGTGACTACGCGTCGTAATCGCGCCTGACGCAGCGTACGCCTAGTCTCGCGAAATTCATCGCGATTTGAGGAGTACCTAAATGTGGAATGTCAGTCAGTCAAAACTCAAACAGCCTACTGTCAAAACAAACATTAATATACTTCTTATAAAAAAAATCGAAACTAGGCCATTTTTATACAAACATGCTCACTTCAGAGTCTCATAGATGGGAAACTATATGCATTTCTGAGATGAAACCAAAGGCCTAATTCACGAAAAACAGTTTCAAAAGATCTTTTCTCTAGACAGAAAAACAAGAAGTCAAACTTCTTGTTTTTAATTTTTGGGAAAATTAAAGACCGTATGAAGATTTTTACATCTAGCTAATTTTGTCATTTTTGCCAATGTTTTAAGTATGTAATCTAACCAACTCTTATAGCTATGTGATTATTAATTTCGTCAATATTTAAAAGTTACGAGTTGAAGTTGATATTATATGTTGCTGTACTACTTAGTTACACTTAAGTTATTTTCAGTCACTAGTCAGTAATAATTACTAGTCAGTCATCTATTTATTCATTAACATACTTAACCTAAAGTTTTTACTTGAATAGTCGAGTTGTAATTGTTATAAAAGTCACGTCATCAGTCTAAAATAATTTTCAGTCACACAGCAGTCAATAATTTTCAGTCACACAGCAGTCACAGTTATTGCGGTTGTAATTGTTATAAAAGTCACGTCATCAGTCTAAAATAAGTTTCAGTCACACAGCAGTCAATAATTTTCAGTCACACAGCAGTCAAAGTTATTTCGTTTGTTATTCATAGTCGGTGTTTAAGGGCCTAAACTGAGTAAAGCGGGCGTCCGCGACGGGCACACGTCGCGGGTCTCCGTCCGTAGACAGGCGCGCGGGCCGCGTGGACACGCGCGCGGCAGGCTTATTACCGATCTTAAAGTGACAGTTGCAATCGCGAAAATTAACAATTAATCGCTTCCAAAACACATATTCGTATTACGGAACGAAGATCGCTACGATAGCGCCACAAGCGAGCGATTTGTGAATTAAAATTGCATGAAAGCGCTCGTACCGTACTGTACCGATTGCAAACTAACCGCAACTAGTAGCAGTCGCGTTGCAATTGTACAATTAGCAACTGGTTGCTTATTTTGGTAATAAGCCTGCGGGCTTCGTGGAACCGCATCACATAGCGCTATTGGCTGAACAAGCCCGTGCGTGCTACCGCTGGCCCGCTGGCGGGCCCCGTCGCGGGCCCCGCTCGGGCGACTCGCGGGGAAACGGGCCATAAGGCGCGGGCGCGGGGCCGGCCTCCCCGCGACGGGTGCCCGCGACGGAGTCCGCGACGGAGCACTTTTGTATGGAACCGTGCGGGCGTGACGCAGTTTAGGCCCTAAGGTAGTAAGTTAGTTATTCTAGTCTCGCTCGATCAATAGTCCTTACACCCACTTGCAGGAAGCTACATTAAAGTTAATGCTTCATTAAGTCTATTGCTGTCACTTTTCGTTGTCAAGAAATAAAAAGTGACAGCAATAGATTTAATGAAGCATTAACTTTAATGGAGCTTCCTGCAACTGGGTGTTAGTCCGCTTTATTTTAATGATAAGATAAAGACAGTCACTTGTTATTAATTTCAGTTAAGTCATAGTTAATCATCTCAATAAAACTTATCAGCTTACTTACTCTTGAACGAAATTGCATTAGATTGTATTAAAGTCAAAAACAAAAATAAAAGCTTGTAAAATAAGGACTTTATTGTAAGTCGATAAGGTTCACTAATTCAATGTTTGACATTATTTAATAATTGGCTATTGCATGGAATTTGTTTCAAGAGTAAGGGGGCTACTACCTAGTATTAATGTCATGAGGAGTTCGAGTCATTAAATTAAAGTAAGTCAAGGGGCTTATTTTAGTCAAAAGTTGATAAAAACAAAATATAAATGGTCGTCCCATTTGCCTATTTCGTCATGTCAGGCAGTCGATAGTCATCACCATGATTTAACGATACATTTTCCTAAGTCAGTTCAAGTTTAGTTTTAGTGCTTTTAGTCTAGTCAGTCAGTCAGTCAGTCCATCGGTATCTAAGTACGTAAGTATAGATTCTTATTCAATGGCCTTCTTTCTTGTGTTGTCACATCTTGCCTGGTCGTCGTCTCCTCATCATGTTCAGGTTCATGGGTCGCGGGATCTCTTTCAGGGCGTATGGGTCTCCTTTGATGGACGGCATCCGGTGAGGCAGGCCTTCGGACAATTCTGTCTTCTCGTCGTACACCGCCCATTGGGTTGGACTGTAAGAAAATGATAATCTATATATATAAAAATGAATCCCTATTTCCCTTGGTCACGGCATCACGCGTGAACGGCTGGACCGATTTGGCTAATTTTGGTCTTGAATTGTTCGTGGAAGTCCAAGGAAGGTTTTAGCGGTGAAAAATAGGGGAAGGAGGGGTAAGTAGGGGTAGAGTAGTAGGGTAGGGGTAGGATAGGGGTAGGGTAGGGGTAGGGTAGGGGTAGGGTAGGGGTAGGGTAGGGGTAGGGTAGGGGTAGGGTAGGGGTAGGGGTAGGGGTAGGGTAGGGTAGGGTAGGGGTAGGGTAGGGTAGGGTAGGGGTAGGTAGGGGTAGGGTAGGGTAGGGGTGGGGTAGGGTAGGGAGGAGTAGGGGGTAGGGCCACGGGAACGAAGTCGCGCTGGGTCAGCTAGTAAAAATATAAGAATGCTAGCGGAACCTCGCGGTTTCACCCGCGTGGTACCCGTTCCCGTGGGAATATCGGGATAAAATATAGCCTATATCACTCGGGAAGAATGTAGCTTTCTAATGGTGAAAGAATTTTCTAAATCGGTCCTGTAGTTTCGGAGCCTATTCGATGCAAACAAACAAACAAACAATCAAATCTTTCCTCTTTATAATATTAGTATAGATGAGTTTGGGTCCAGAAATGGAATACAACTTTGAGGTATTTATATGCAATTTGTATCAAAAGCAAGTAGTTTTCTCTATTGTATACCTGTTCTCGCTTGGTATTATTTGAAAAGCAACCGATGGCGTCTTGGCTTCAATATTCGGCTTTTTAACTTTTCCTTTTTGCTTCTCAGAAGCAGCTGCTTTCGACTCAATCTCTTCTAACAGGGCTTGCTTTCCGGGAGCAGATCTTTCTTCTATCTCAACAGTCTCTGGAATACCCGGGTTGTTGTAGTTTTCTCTGATTATATCTTTCGTCATTTCAACCGGTTTGTCAGTCGTTGTCGCGTCAGAGTCTCCATACTTGTGTAAAATGTTTTTAATGTAGTAATATTTATCAATGTTGTTTTTAGTCTGTTCCTTCTCTTCGTCATGTCGTCTTGTAGGTCTGTATAAGTTACTGTAAGGTCTAGTCGCTGTATCGTAAAGGAAGAATGTCGATAGTTTCATGTTTTCTGTCTGGTCGTTAAGTGGTGTGTCATGTCTTTCAGTCTCGTAAGTCGAAAAGTCTTTGCTGATTATGTCATGTCCCGAACTCCTACTGCCAGATGCGTCTTTGTTATTGATTTTGTCAGTCATGTCTCCCTTATAAGTTCCTACATACCCGAAAGTCACAAGTTTGTAAAAGTTTTCAGTCGTTGTACTTATTGTAATAGGGGGTTTGTCAGTCGTCGATTTAGTTTTAGTCAAAACAGAATCACTGTTAGATCGGGCTGAAGAATGTAGTTGGTTTCTGTTAGTTGTCTGTGAAGCTGGTCTGTTATTTCTGTAAAAGTCTTCATATCTATTATTGTCTTGTTCGTCTTGTTTATTGTAATAGTGGGGTTTACTTGGGCGTCTGTAAGTGTCGTCGTAAGTCTGGTAAGTCACTTTTATAACGTCCCTGTCTTTGTGTCTGTCGTGTGGTCTCCTTGTGGTGTGTCGCCATGATTCAGTCGGTCTTGGGACATAGTTGATAAGGTAAGTGTATTTGTTAACGTTTTCAGTAACAGTCAAAAAGTCAGTCGGTCTATGATATGGTCGTTTGTGTGATAAGTTGTTAACAACCACTGTCTGTACGTTGTGTACTGTTTGTTCCTCTTCGTCATTGTAGTCATAGTCATAAGTTTTCTTAGGTCCGTTGTTATTTTGTCGTGTGTCAGCTTTGTCAGCGTTTTCGTAACGTCTGCTTTTGTTTTTAAAGTCAAGTTTGTCGTCAATTTTCTGTGTAACATTCAGTCTAGGAGTGTTCTTGTTAGGTTTAACAGTTAGAGTCGAGTCTTTAGTCGTCGTGTCAGTCTTGTTAAGTTGAGTGGTCAGTTTCTGTTTGGTCACGTTTTGGGTTTTTGTTGAATTTACTAGCGGAGCAGGTTTCTTTTGAGTTACTTTGTTAGAAGCAGCTGCTGCTATTTTTTGAGATTTTTTTGTCGTAGTTGTTCTTACCGTGGTAGTTACTGGTTTGGGCTTTTTCGGTTTTGTGGTATTAGGTTTAGCGGTACTAGGTTTAGTATCTTCAGATTTGCTTATGTCATTATTAAAGTCAGAGTTAACTTCTACCCAAGGTGACAAGTCAAAGTTGTTAAGTAGGCCATTTTGGCAGGAGATTCGGTCATTTTCGGGGTTGTCGTGTGATAAAAATACGAATGGTTGTATATTGTCTATTGTGTCTAATGTGCGACAGAGAATTTGGGCGAAAGAAATGCGACGTATTTGTTGAAGTTGAGCCGGAGTGAATGAAGAATCGAAGCCTCCGTTTTCGTACCTGGAATAAAATAAAAACGTTAGGTATACGGCGAAAGAAATATTTAAAAATAGTCAATTTCTTACTTTTCTAAGTCTTACCAAAATCTGTCGCCTTTTCGAAGGTTGGAGAATTGCTGAGCTATGATACAGGCAAAAGTTGGTCCTACGAGCCCACCCACTACAGGTCTTTCTGCCATGCCTCCAGTAAAAAGGTCGATATCATCAACATGTCTGAAAAAGTAAAATAAGATGAAGGCCTCTCTTGCATACTGTAGAAATAGAAAAAAAATATATTTTAGTCAATGCTATTTGAAGTTACCTGTATAAACTTTTGAATTTCCTAACGGCTCTTTTTGGCATCACTCTTGAGAGGTCATCGAACCCAGTTATCTCTGATAGGCCGCAGGGTTCTCGCCACGTGGTGTAAGGAGGCACACCATGGTCTCTTCCTCTTTGTATGTTAATGGCAGCTAAATCCATGCCAAAATCAAAGTGCGGTGTTTGGAAAAGGTGGTTGGTCAGCTCTTCGGTTATGAACTCGTCCCGTTTCTGGATGGGCTGGTTCACCATACCTAGGAGAAGCCGATCCACTGCGCCCATGCTCCAAATGTTTGAAGGATTGGTAAGCTCGTTGTGGAGAGATACGTCTGTGAATTTATGAAGTCTTTAGTTATTCAATCGATAGTTTTTTGTTTTCTGCTTCATTTAGGTTTTAAAAAACAATAATTTATTTGTTGTATTGATGATGATGATACTAGCAACAATAAAACTTGTGTCGTATTTCAGTACAGTTGTTTTATCTCACGAGCGCGGGTGCGTAACGCTTGTGTGTGCACCGCAGCCTCCTTTTGTCATACAAACTATCTGTCACACAGTGTAAAACCGTGTATATACACGAGTGCACACAACACAACAGTGCAGTGAGATAAAACTACTGTACCTTCACTATCTACCTGCTTACACCATAAGCGATGAAGTGAGTGAGAATAAAATAACCCATGTATTCGCAGTTATTCGCAATCACTTTTTCTTTTTGCAATTAATGAATAAAACCCTCACTATTATTGATAGGCCTGTGGAACCGGTCGTATCTCATCATGGAGGACTGCACCAGGCTGTGGCCGAACCTGAAGGCAGCAGACCCGAAGGAGCTGGCCGGGCTGGGGTTGATCTTCGGGTTGTAGTCCTTAAAGTATCCCTTCTTCAGGGGCTCCAACTCGAACAGACGCATCACCTCGGCACCTGGGGTGGGGGCAGACAGTAGTTGGGAGTGTTCGGGAGAATAAGTTTAACCGCCTCTGTGGTCTAGTGGTTCGCACCACCGATTTCAGACCCAGAGGTCCCGGGTTTCATTCTCAGTGGGGGTACATATTGTATTCGGTTTTGTTGGTAGTAGGACTTGTTCTTAGTATATCCACCATCTTATCTAAGTCTGACGCCATAACAATGATGTTTTCAGCATTATTGTGTTTCGGCAGTTAGAGATAAGATAGCTAGTTCCTCAGTGATTCCTTCCATCTTCAGCCTTATCACCACTAACAATTAGGTGTTATTTAGAGATTTAATTTGTAGTGAACTAGCTTAAAAGTTCCTGGAGATCTAAGAATTCTAGAATCTTCAGCTTTACCTAGAACGATCGGCAGAAATTCTCTGTAGGTGATGTGCTGCACCATGGCTCCTACTATTTTCCTGGTCTCCTGGTAGATCTTTTCGTCGCTCCAGTCAGGGTTGAGGTGTGCCAGTTCTTGAGCCATCCTGTAATAAATATGGTTAATCAGACTTTGGAAAGATAGAACTGTATTACCTCACGAAGATGGTTGAATATTCGCGAGTTGCGACTATGAAACAACTAACATTGATCACATTTCCTTTTAAACGTTTAATATTAGCTAAGTTGATTTTAGAGAATGCTGTTTTGTATTTTTTTTAAAGAAACTCATGCAGGCTGTTATTAGGATTAAAAGTAAAATATACCCCACCGGTTATGCTGCCTCAGCCAAACAATGTGCGCGGCGACCAACCCAGGGTGTTCATTGACTCTGGCGTCTCCCGACTTGAAGCAGTCGGTGGAGACGGCGCCACCTCGGCACAGTTCGTCGCGCCGCTCCGGTGGGAGTAAGGGACGCCGCAGCTGCACGCGCCCGTATTGTAGCATGCCTAGGACAACATGCCAGGATCATGATGTTGGCTTTTAAAAGTAGAAAACCCTCCATTCCATACCACCATAAACATTCGACCATGTACTTATTTCAACCAAAAGAAAATAAGTCGTTACACAGGGGTTTTGCAGCACCTCTACTTATTCTTAGCAAGAGATTGCAGTCAATCCATCCAAAGGAAGTCTAGTTACGAAAGAACGGGTCCGTCGGGGATATGGCAATTGGTAGGTATGCATTCAAGATGCTGGTGAGGAAAATAAAATCTCGACTCACCATTCCTAAACAGCCTCAGTTTATCAGACTGCCTTGCTGAGCTGGCGTACAGCGGCGAGGCGTCAATGTAGGCCGACACCTGGTTCAGCTGCTCGCGCCAGCCGAGCTCGCAGCCGTCGCGCGGTGCCGGCGAAGACCGCACAAAATCGAGGCACCGCACGCCGCGCGGACCGTAAAACGGGTCCGTTGGAGACACGGCGATCGGGAAGCATTCGGGATGCTGGGTGAAGAAAATAATTATTGTGATTGAGGTGTTGTTCGCTTCTGCAGGAAGCATCAGAAACACCATTAAATTGATTGGTTCAGCAATCTTATGGCAGTCAAAAGATAAGGTCAACTCCCTTATTCCTCGTACATTACCAAGTTTGATAACTGGCTTTCTACAAGGAAAAATAATTCTTCCTAGCTTACCCGGTTTTCAAATGGGAATTATTTTTCCTGGTAGAAAACCGTAATTTTATTTAGTTTTCTACGAAGAATTTTTTTTTCTTCTTAGCTTACCTAGTTATCAGAGGAGAATTTTTTTTTCCTCGTAGAAAGCTGTGAATTCAATCACAGCTTTGTACGTGTTGTGCGTTCTACGAAGAAGAATTTTCCCTTCGTAGCCATTAGCACAGAATAAATAATAGTGCTAAGTCACAGAAGACTCACTCTGCAAGCTCATTCAAATAAAAATAAATCTTTCTGCGTGGAAATAAAGTCCAATTCCGGTTGCTTTGTCATCGCTTGCCTACTGTTATAATAACCTAGAGTTCGCGCATGCAAGCAAAACTGTACCCAATAGCTACGCGCGAGCGTTTCTATTTCTATGAATGTCTCACACAGCTCGCTCGCTGGTTAGGGTTGCGAGCGACTTGCGAGTTCGGTTTTGTTGTTTATTTTGTTCTTTCTTTTATTTATACACCCGTAAACACAACAGTATCTTATATACGGATTATAAGAACGTTTAGTAGTCATTGTTCGGTGCACAAAAATCACAGAAATGATCGATCGTTTTACGCGCGAACGTGGAGCGTCCGAGCCGAGCGGCATCCTTCTGCCATACGCCTGCCCGGCAGGCGCGCCGGCCGAACGTACCTAAACTGCGGAGTGACACCCCCCTGCCATTAGATCAGAATATCAGAAAGACCGAATAATTATTCATTTTTATTATTTACTTAGATTAATTTTAATTTTAGAGGGAACAACAGATTTATTTTATTTAATTACTAGCGGCCGCCCGCGGTTTCACTCACGTGGTTCTCGTTTCCCTAGGAATATCGGGATAAATAGTAGCCTAAGTTATTCATTATTACATCAGCTACCTGCCAGTGAAAGTCCCGTCAAAATCGGTCCAGCCGTTTCAGAGATTAGCCGGAACAAACAGACAGACAGACAAGCAAAAATTGTAAAAAATGATATATTGGTATATGTACCGTATATAACAATACTAGCGGCCGCCCGCGGTTTCACCCGCGTGGTTCCCGTTCCCGTGGGAATATCGGGATAAAAAGTACATATAAACCTTCCTCTTGAATCACTCTATCTATTAAAAAAAACGCATCAAAATCCGTTGCGTAGTTTCAAAGATTTAAGCATACAAAGGGACATAGGGACAGAGAAAGCTACTTTGTTTTATACTATGTAGTGATAGTGATGATACTTAATCATATGCATGTAAGTAGTAAAAAGCAGTTACTTTAATATTTCAAACAGACACTCCAATTTTATTTATTTGTATAGATATAGATTTAATAGTAAAGAGGTTATTTAAATTTTTACTTTTTTGCATTCACAATGCAATTTTTATCATTGAAGAATTGAAAATGAAATACATATTTTAGAAAAACATCGACCCGTCTCACAACCACCTCCGATGGAACGGTTGGTTGGATGGTCTAATTATTAAAGTAAAACTTAATCTAAGTAATTATTCGGTCTATCTGATCTAATGGCTAAGTAGGAAAAATTCTTATTCTTAGAACAACACGTACAAAGCTGTAATTGAATTCACAGCTTTCTACGAGGAAAAAAAAATTCTCCTTTGATAACTGGGTAAGCTAAGAAGAAAAAAAAAATTCTTCGTAGAAAACTTAATAAAATTACGGTTTTCTACCAGGAAAAAATAATTCCCATTTGAAAACCGGGTAAGCTAGGAAGAACTATTTTTCCTTGTAGAAAGCCAGTTATCAAACTTGGTAATGTACGAGGAATAAGGGGGTCAACTAACTGACCGAGTTGAATATCCATTGAAATCTCTGCTAAGACAGTTTTAATTGATACCTAGATGTGACTATTGACTCCTGATAAATAAGTAAGAAAGCAGTACTAGGTTTCACTTACCATTAAGTCTTTAGGCATGAAATCCCTTCCACCATCTTTGCAGCACCTCGGCACAGAACCATTGAACCCCCTAGACTGGGATGACGAGGTGATATCATGATCCAGGAACTGTCCCCACTGCATCAACAGGTGAGTTATCCCAGGGTTCTCTGCGTGCTCGCTGCTGTGAACCAGCGCGCTGATCTCGCGGGCTGACGGCAGTTTAGAGCCGAAGACGGACACCCTGGGCGCTTGCAGCCCGTCAGAGTAGGAGGGGGACAGGAACCGCTGCACGGGCGTCATGGTGGACCCCCAGCGGAGGCGGTTGAGGTTGTTGCATGTGCCGTCGTGGGTGCGGTATCTGTGAGCAATATTTGTATAAAGAACAGATAGAAGTTACCCCTTATTTTAAGGTACAATTAGGAGCTACAACTCAACTGGCCACGCTATAACCAAAAAGGAAATTATTTGATGCATGTCTTTTATTAATGTAAGTAATAGAAAAAGAACATGTCAATGAGATGGAGATTTTAAATTACTTTTCTTATCCTCTTACACAAGATTTTTGTTATTGGATTTTCTGCATGTCTTTTATTATTGTAATAGAAAAAGAACAGGTCAATGAGATGGAGATTTTAAATTACTTTTGTAATCCTCTTACCTTTTTTGTTATTGGACACTAGGTATCTTGTTCTAAGGTATTTTGGTTAATTTTAGAAATACCTTGGCCAATTAGTTATTAGAATATTATCGCTAACCTTGTTGCCAATGTTTGAGTACGTAATAACAAATTCTGATGACAGTAAACAGGTTTCTCGAATCAAGTGGACGTGTCTTCTCTCACCTCTTAGAAGCTGGCGGACACTTAGGGGCGCCTTTGAAGGGGCAGCTCTGCATCAGCGGCGACTGGCGCAGGGCGCTGGCGCTCGGGAACTGGTCCAGCTCCATGCGCCCTTCCAGACCATCCTCGCCACCGCTGCACAAATAATGGTAGATCATTACTGGGAAAATGGACGGCAAGGGTGAAGGACATTTAATTAGGGGAAGTATAAATTTAAAAATGTTTCTCTAAGCTCTATACAAAAAACTGTGCCTATGCCCAGCAGTGGGCGTCGTTTGGCTGACATGATGATTATACAATAAACTAAAAAGGTGAGTGATCAAAAACTTTAAAAAATAGACAAGGAGTAATTCGGATACCATATAGATACCACCACTAGGTTTTAATGCGATGCACCCTCAGATCATATAATACTATTATATGATCTGAGGATGCACCTGATAACTACCTACTACCTAGGAAAATGGAAAATAAAGTATTTAGAAAAAATCGACCCGACTCACAACCAGCTCCGATGGGACTCGAACCCACGACCTTTCGCTATCCGGGCGACTGCTCTAACCACTGAGCTACGGAGTCGTTACGAGAAGCGTCGAATTTATCAAATACTCTTACACGCTGGCGTCGAATTTATCAAATACTCTTACACGCTGGCTATACAGCGTGTAAGAGTATTTGATAAATTCGACGCTTCTCGTAACGACTCCGTAGCTCAGTGGTTAGAGCAGTCGCCCGGATAGCGAAAGGTCGTGGGTTCGAGTCCCATCGGAGCTGGTTGTGAGTCGGGTCGATTTTTTCTAAATACTTTATTTTCCATTTTCCTATGATAAAAATTGCATTGTGAATGCAAAAAAGTAAAAATTTAAATAACTTGCCATAGTAATTTCTTCTTTAGCGATTGTCAAATATCTGGAAAGGTATTTCTTTCGCGTGTGGGGGTAGTAATATCCTCACATTGATGAAATTAACGCTGGCTATACAGCGTGTAAGAGTATTTGATAAATTCGACGCTTCTCGTAACGACTCCGTAGCTCAGTGGTTAGAGCAGTCGCCCGGATAGCGAAAGGTCGTGGGTTCGAGTCCCATCGGAGCTGGTTGTGAGTCGGGTCGATTTTTTCTAAATACTTTATTTTCCATTTTCCTATGATAAAAATTGCATTGTGAATGCAAAAAAGTAAAAATTTAAATAACTTGCCATAGTAATTTCTTCTTTAGCGATTGTCAAATATCTGGAAAGGTATTTCTTTCGCGTGTGGGGGTAGTAATATCCTCACATTGATGAAATTAACGCTGGCTATACAGCGTGTAAGAGTATTTGATAAATTCGACGCTTCTCGTAACGACTCCGTAGCTCAGTGGTTAGAGCAGTCGCCCGGATAGCGAAAGGTCGTGGGTTCGAGTCCCATCGGAGCTGGTTGTGAGTCGGGTCGATTTTTTCTAAATACTTTATTTTCCATTTTCCTATGATAAAAATTGCATTGTGAATGCAAAAAAGTAAAAATTTAAATAACTTGCCATAGTAATTTCTTCTTTAGCGATTGTCAAATATCTGGAAAGGTATTTCTTTCGCGTGTGGGGGTAGTAATATCCTCACATTGATGAAATTAACGCTGGCTATACAGCGTGTAAGAGTATTTGATAAATTCGACGCTTCTCGTAACGACTCCGTAGCTCAGTGGTTAGAGCAGTCGCCCGGATAGCGAAAGGTCGTGGGTTCGAGTCCCATCGGAGCTGGTTGTGAGTCGGGTCGATTTTTTCTAAATACTTTATTTTCCATTTTCCTATGATAAAAATTGCATTGTGAATGCAAAAAAGTAAAAATTTAAATAACTTGCCATAGTAATTTCTTCTTTAGCGATTGTCAAATATCTGGAAAGGTATTTCTTTCGCGTGTGGGGGTAGTAATATCCTCACATTGATGAAATTAACGCTGGCTATACAGCGTGTAAGAGTATTTGATAAATTCGACGCTTCTCGTAACGACTCCGTAGCTCAGTGGTTAGAGCAGTCGCCCGGATAGCGAAAGGTCGTGGGTTCGAGTCCCATCGGAGCTGGTTGTGAGTCGGGTCGATTTTTTCTAAATACTTTATTTTCCATTTTCCTATGATAAAAATTGCATTGTGAATGCAAAAAAGTAAAAATTTAAATAACTTGCCATAGTAATTTCTTCTTTAGCGATTGTCAAATATCTGGAAAGGTATTTCTTTCGCGTGTGGGGGTAGTAATATCCTCACATTGATGAAATTAACGCTGGCTATACAGCGTGTAAGAGTATTTGATAAATTCGACGCTTCTCGTAACGACTCCGTAGCTCAGTGGTTAGAGCAGTCGCCCGGATAGCGAAAGGTCGTGGGTTCGAGTCCCATCGGAGCTGGTTGTGAGTCGGGTCGATTTTTTCTAAATACTTTATTTTCCATTTTCCTATGATAAAAATTGCATTGTGAATGCAAAAAAGTAAAAATTTAAATAACTTGCCATAGTAATTTCTTCTTTAGCGATTGTCAAATATCTGGAAAGGTATTTCTTTCGCGTGTGGGGGTAGTAATATCCTCACATTGATGAAATTAACGCTGGCTATACAGCGTGTAAGAGTATTTGATAAATTCGACGCTTCTCGTAACGACTCCGTAGCTCAGTGGTTAGAGCAGTCGCCCGGATAGCGAAAGGTCGTGGGTTCGAGTCCCATCGGAGCTGGTTGTGTGTCGGGTCGATTTTTCTAAATACTTTATTTTCCATTTTCCTATGATAAAAATTGCATTGTGAATGCAAAAAAGTAAAAATTTAAATAACTTACCTACTACCTACCTAGAACCGATTTTTATTGGCTTGGTCTTAGCCGTCAATCCAGAACTTTTCCCGATTATAGTAAAATTTATTCACTGAACTGAACATAGATTTACTATTATTATGGTTCGTTCTAATATTATGGAAGGTTCGTTTGTTTCGTCCTGCATACTCGGACGGGAGTAATGTGACTTACAAGGAAACTGGCCTAAACATAATGGAACCCCATTTTTAACCGACTACAAAAAAAGGCGGAGGTTCTCAGTTCGGTTGAATTTTTTTTTTTTTTTTTTTAATGTTTGTTACCTCATAACTTTGTCAATTATAAACCGATTTTAGAAATTCTTTTTTGGTTCGAAAGCATATAGTTACAAATTGGTCCCATTGTTATACGGTCAGGATCTGATGATGGCATCCTGGAGAAATCAAGGGAACTCTTCAAATATTATAGGCACACCTATAGCGATTTTGGTATTTTCTTAAGTAACTCGTGCCCTTGCTTTCGGTAAGCACCATTTGGTGAAGAGTAACTGATGATGAAGACCACATATGGCCATCGAAAACATTAATTAAATACTAAATATGTTACGGGCGCAATACGATTCCTTTAAGGTTCATAAGTAATTTTCAAGTATTTGCGACTGGTAGTCATCATCTCACGATGATGAGCTGGTGATGGAAGGTACAACTCCTCAATAGTTAGGAGTTGGAGGATAATTCTTTAAATATCGTTGATACGTAAATATTTGTAGTTGTTACCTTTCAGGTTATTTAGTTAAGCTGATGATGGAAGGTAAAACTCTTTAACGCTCAGGAGTTAAAGTATGTTTTTAAGTACTACAAGCGCAAATAGAACTTTAGGTTGTATTCTTTCAAGTAATTTAGGTTAGCTGATGGTGGAAGGAAACTGCATAACAGTTAAGAGTTGGAGGGTGGTGCTTGTCTGAGTGTTCTAATTTAGATATGGGCTATAGTCGTTGCACATTAAGCTACCCTTGCTCATTATGCGGTTTCTTATAGTAGTTTTCTAACACTAAAAAAGGAAAAATAAACAAAATTTTTCAAAAAAAATTAAACCGCCTTCAAAACAAAACTGCAAACAAAAACTCATTTCCCAAAAACACGTAAAAGTGAAAAATAAATTGAATCTTCAATACGAAAGTGCGGGACTTTTTCTAATTAATCTTGAACTTACTGATCTGATTGAAGTCGGTGTCAAGCCGAAAGTAACAAGAACGAATACTTAAAATTCAATTTCAAAATTCATTTTCATTTCAAAATAGTGAAACAATAAAAAACAATATCTCATGCGCAGAGTGGTGTAAATTGTAACCTATCAAATACATATTAATATTAATATCTATTTGGCTTGACACCGACTTCAATCAGATCAGTAAGTTCAAGATTAATTAGAAAAAGTCCCGCACTTTCGTATTGAAGATTCAATTTATTTTTCACTTTTACGTGTTTTTGGGAAATGAGTTTTTGTTTGCAGTTTTGTTTTGAAGGCGGTTTAATTTTTTTTGAAAAATTTTGTTTTCTATATGCTTTTCTGCTTGTTTTGTTTTAATGTGGCAAAGTAACGAGTTAATTTGCATACTTAATTTCTAATTATGTAACAAGTTGCATAGTAAACTATGGCGAGGAGAAAATCTCAGAATTTGCATGAACTTACAATCTGTGTTTGTTTATGTGAATTTCTCCATTCGATGTTTTAGAATAGAAACTAAACACAACGCTTTTCTTTTTAAATCTTTTTATGATGATAAGATTTGACCTTTTGCCGATACTAAAATGTATTGATATGTGATCGAGACCGGATGTAGATAACGTCCACAGTGACCACAGTCCCACAGTATCGTAAAATCAACTTTCGTTTTCTTTCGCTTGCGTTTTTCGGTAGTTCATTAGGGGGTTTGAATTTATTTACATAACAATTGAATTTCTGGCGAAAGTTTGATTGATGACTAAGTAAGCAAGTGATATTTCTTTACTTACATAATAAAGTTATAATCCTCTTACTTACACAAGATTTTTGTTATTGGACACTATCCTGTTCTAATGCTTTTTGGGTTTTTTTACCAATGCTGCGATCCGCGTACCCAAGTTTTGGTCAGACAGTGTTTTGGTTTTACTACAAGATCTATTGTACTTATACAGAAAAGTAAAGAAAAGTGAATAAATTTTGCACCAGACGCCCATGTTGATGTACCTAACGGTAGCGAAACGGCCAAGCCACATATTTTGACTTAGGAGTAGAGTTTGTGAAGTTAGGTCTTGTAGTGTTAGAAGCTGGACTTGACATGTGATATGTATGTGCGAGCCATTGGTCTCGTCTTTACAGCACGGACTGAAAATGAAAATGTTTTTGGTGGGTCCCCTTTGACCTCTTTGGTGTTGGATTTTAGTCGTGTTACTATTTGTATCGGATCGGAGGAGGCGGGCAGTTCTGCAAAAGTGCAAGTTATTTATATTTATGGACTAGCTCGCTATTTAAAACCCTTCATTTTGATAGGTAACCTACTCGATGGGATAGAAAAATGATTTTTTATTTAGAATGCACAGAATATGCCGCATAAAAGCCGTCATTTCGTTTTTTTATATATATTGTTCTTAGTGACAGTCGCGCCATAAAGACAAATCGAACGACGTATCATTAATCATAATCGGTTCATCCGTTTAGTAGTTACGAGGGAACACAGGAACACATACATATACCTACATTCAGGTCAAATACATAAACATAACCCTTTACTGACCCTGTATCAAGAATGAACGGACAGTATTGCTTCTATAATTAACACTCGGTTGCACTTTAATAGTGTTAATTGTTGAGGTGCGCGCGCCCGCATGTATCTTTGACCTCGGGGGAAAGTCGTACGCACTTTCGCCGCCGCCGTATTACGAGTTGCGACTCGCTTCATACGTAACAAGCCGGTCAACAACGCCTACAACTCTGCGAGATTTGATGGGCGGAAACGTAAATACATTTGATTAAGCACTTAGCATATTATGAGAGATGTCGGAAACCGAAAGTTCGGTGTTTTATGGTGAAGAGAGAACTCTACATTTTACTGACGATATACTGTTACTTTTTACAAACTTCCTTTAATACGTAAACAGATAGTGCTCATTCGCTGAACAACTTTTCTTCCAGCGCTATATTCTTATATCTTAAGCTTTATCTCTTAAGGGAACATCAGATGTACCAGAGTTTAGATTATTGTATGTAAATCCAGTTAATGTTGGGAACATTATCTACACTCGAAATTGTTGACCTCTATGTTTACCTAGGACAGACGGTTCAGTTAGGTAAGTCCAACTTCGAGAAAGAGATCTCTCGTCGCATCCGAGCATAAGTATAGATTTTCATAATTATTATTACAGTTTTTCTACGAGTCTCATAATTACATACTATTAGTCGTAAATTTTGGACAAATATTAGACAAAGAAAAAATGTGATAGTAAAAAAAGCACATGCACTGCATTTTTCCTTTACTGACAGAATGGCATAGTGAATGCATAAAAATAATTTTAAATAGGTATATAAACACATTCTACTCTGCGAGATTTGATGGGCGGAAACGTAAATAAATATGATTGCACTTTGCATAATATTATGCGAGATTTTGGAAACCGAAAGTTCAGCGTTTTATGTTGAGGAGAAAACTCGTCATTTTTTCATAGCTTTTTTACAAGTCTCGTAACAATAAACGGTCACTCGTAACGGTGGCTACTTTAAATAAACTATGGAAAACTTCCACTGCTTTTTAGGTTTTTTTTATACTTTCTCGATACGTAACAAGTTGGAAAACAAACATAAGGGCCTAGAAAAGTGGCTTCCTACTATCGATATCGCCAGTAGAATAGAAAGAAAACGTATAGGATTGACATTAGCGATCGATATGTCACGTGACCGCTAATGTCAATCCCATACATTTTCTTTCTATTCTACTGGCGATATCGATAATAGAAATAACCACTTGTCTAGGCCCTCACTCAGGTTCGATGAGCGTAAATGAAAATAAATTTGTTTACGCACTTTGCATACGTGGGATGGAACTTGACATTTCTATAAAGTTTTTTACGAGTCTCGTAAAAAAATACAAAACGCGAAGGCTACTATGAACTTTAGAATACTCTTGTTTTTAAAATGACATCTCTATACGAAACAAGCTGGATAGCAACGATTTAATGGGCGAAATCGTAAACTTTGACTGAGCACATAGCCTAATACTTATGTGTGATTTTGGAAATCGAAAGCTAAGTAGGTAGGTACCTATATCTTTTCAGTTGTGAAGGAAAATGTTAATCTTTTTATTGAAAATTATGTTTTTGCATAGTCATTGTTTTCGTTAAAGATCGATTACTGAACTAGCACAGTTGTGAGACGGTTCGACTTTTTCTAATCCTTAATTTTCAATAACATAGGTAGGTAGTGATTTCGATTTAATTTGGTAGCATACAATAGTTTTAATTCGGGTATGAAGCTCAGCTGTTAATCTATAATAGTCTCTTCTACTAAGTTCTAGTTCTAGACTCTTGTTCTATATAGGTAGGTAGTTTTTTTTATTGAAATATTTTAATCAGTAATATTGATTCAGGTAGATACACACCTTCGAAATCGCGGTAAAAACGCATTTTGTTCGCAGTGGCAGCTCTCATAGTAAAAGTTGTTCGTATTGAGGGATACTTTAATACCCTAAAAAGTTTGTAGGTATTCATTAAAATTAAGGGTGAAGTAGCAAGTAAGTAAATTGACAAATCTAATTGTTCGGCTGAATGAAACCAATTATAAGTAGGTAGTATTTTTTCACTTATTTATTTTAAATAAATTACCTAGATTATTAACGTTTCGCTTACGCTACTTACACATTTACAAAAATTTTTCGACTTCAATTTTGCGAATTTGACCACCTCTTTTTTTAAGTATTTTTTTAAAGTAGGTACAGTTAAGACATTTGATAGTCAGGATCGTGGAAGGCCAGAAGGACGCTTTTACCTAACGAATATTTTCTTAGTATTAAAATATTGGACCGGTTTGATAGTGTATTGTTAAACTTTAGTTTTTTAACTTAAAATTTAATAAAAAAAATAAATTCAAAAATATAAATATACAAACCTGCATCCTGCACCCAGCCAGTAAGTTATAGTTAAGTCAAGTCAATCCAAGTCATGTCACTGTCATTCGTCATACACTGTCACAGTCACGTCACTAGTCAGTCAGAGGTGGTTCCATAGCTTAACGTAATCAGTCTTGAGTAAAAAAGTAAAAATAAAATCGAATTTGGAACGACTAGAGCGCGGTTTTGAATTTGGCGCGAATCGCCGTCAGTGCGCGTTGTGCCGCCATTGCGACCGCGCCAGACTGCAACGCGGGCAGACACACGCGCATTCAAATACTACCACTTCTCTTGGCGATATTTCCCAACCGAAAGGCGTGTGTTGACAAACGCCGGGTGCCACGGTAGGCTAAGCACCGACGAAGCCTGTATACCGATTTAACTTGGAACAAATCGATTTTCAATACCGTAGAAGCTTCTCGGAAAATGGCATTCAGACATGTTACACTACTCAAGATAAATCGACAATTTATTTAGTCTGTGTAACTTACTTTATTGTTATTTATTTTACGATCCATTGAAATGTAGCGAAATTTTGTTTATAGGAAAGGAACGCTTGAGAAATGTTTTAAATTAAGCTTAATTGGTGTTGGACAAGATTTGTGAACTTTTAAGCGTGTAGTTTCAAAACAGTTTAACTATAGTACGGGTGATTTTGTCAATGTTTTGTAATAATGTCGGAAAATTTATGAAAATATCGAAATACACCTACTTTAACAAGTTGTTACATAGTTGATGTTGTTGTCAGTAATTAGAATGCTTTTACTTGTACATACTACGTCCCTCAGTCAAAATTCAAAATTCGAAATTCGAAATTCAAAATCATTTATTCATTTTATGCTGATACAGCACTTGTGAACGTCAATGAAGCTACGCTATCGGTTCGCAAATCCTACGGCGGGAGGCCTTGTAACGAGAAGAACCGGCAAGAAACTCGCCAAGGGCTATTTTTTTCTCCCTGTCATATTTCATACAGAGTCGTCAAATTGAAAAGTGACTTTAACATACTTAATATAATATGTAAAGTCACTTTCCATCACAAATTAATCTTAAATTTAAAAACTAAATAAAAAACCCGGTTATCATAGCAGTACTTAAATAATTTTCAATAAAAAAAAGAAGAAAGAAATACACATCGAAAACGTAGTTTCTTTAAAATACACACCAACCAAAAACGTAGCGAATAAAATAATAAATATAAATGCCAAACAAGGGTAATACAACTTTGAATAGTTTAAGAACTTATGAGTCAATAATAAACAGTGCCATATACAAGCCACGATAAAATAAAACTTATAAGTAACAATAAAACATAAAAAATCTGCATATTTTGAGACAAGAAGCCAGGAGCAGACCCATCCCACTGGTGGCACCCGTTCACGAGCATCAGTCAGTTAAAAAATGTCCTTATCGTAAGCAGGGGGGAAGTAGAGCCTTCCCGTGGCATATTATTCTGTGCCCGTAGAGCGTCGCCTTTGCTTGGGACCACCCCGTGAGTAGCGGCATATGCCGTGAAACCAATTTACTACACCACGATGTTAAACACTTCCCTCCTTATTCCAAATCGTGCACTCAAATAGTCCTGGTTTAAAACCGGTAGGTACTAAGTTGGTGCTGTCACTTTCATTTTCCAAATGAAAGACAGAATTAGCATCAGTTTTAAACCAGGTCTTACTTTAGTCCACGTTTTGGAATAAGGGGGATCAAGTTCGGCCTTGTCTCTGCCAACTGTCTCTGAGCGTAGTTTCGATCAACATTGAGGATCCTCACCGAACAAATCAGTAATTCTTTCTGAACTTGCTCGCACTACGCACTGCGAAGTTTTGTGTGTTCATGAGATTCATCGGGACGAAATTCAGAGCCGGCCACTTATCGCTTATCGCCGACATCTCCCATCTGAAACACGGTTTAGCATAAAACGAAAATAAAAAAATATCTTTATTCAACTTGACTTAATAAATAAGCTCTTTTGAGTCTGAATTCATAAAATCCTATGAATGTTTGACTCAGAACGATGGATTGTCTTGGCCGACATGGAAGTCTTTAAAATAGGCTTCGGACTGTCTCGGCCGGAGCAAAGACAACATGTTCCGATGGGGACTCTCGGATGGCTCTAATATGGGTTGTATTTGCGGTGACACTCATATGATGTCCCATCTTATATCATGCCCCGCCTGCCCTGAAACCTGCACGCGGGAGGATTTAATGCGTGCCACGGATAGTGCTGTAAACGTGGCCAAATTCTGGGCCGCAACAATTAATTAAAATTGTTAAGAGTTAATTAAGAGTGTTTGCTATCGAAACGCTAAGAAGAAGATCGTAAGAGCAAATGCTGGACAATAATACTTTTCTCTAAATAGAATTTTCTTGGAAAATTTGAAGCAGGCACATAGCAATAGTTAGTTTTTCATTTCAAAGCACACACATTTTCTTTGTGCTTTATGCAGTGCTGTAGCCTCAGCATGAAAAACTATCGTTATGGTAATCGAATTGTAAATTATTTTATGTAAAATTTTGTATTCTCATTTTAAGTGGCCATTGTATGTTTTTATGAGAATAAATGTCTTTAAACCTAACTATACGGTCCTTTAAAAGCTGTCAAAGTGCGACCGAAAAAGGCGCTGCTCGTCTTCATACTGCTACTGCTATGCTTCAATGTTGCGATGACGGTTGTTGGTTGTTGGTACGAACAGTGTGAAGAAACAGTTAGGTTTAAGTAGCGTGCATGACCTTGTAAAACGGCAGGATTTTTCATACCTTAATAGTTTCTCACGTTTGAATGCCTTTATACACTTCACTTTCTAACAAAACATCTTTGCGATTGTAGTTAGAAATATAACCGGTTGCCGGTTCGAGTTCCGTGTGTGGCACGCGATCCTAATCATGCGATTAAGACGAGGCATGGCATTGTTGAAAAATGGAAATTTCCTTCATATTTGTTTTGGAAAGTGAAAACATTGTGCAGGAAATGTAGAGGTCATCTAAGTCATCTTGTAACACGAAGTGTAAGTAAGATTTATTTATATACATTTTGTTATAATGTGTCTTGTCTCTACTTAACTAACTTTTCATTAGATATGCATTTTGGTTTAATCAGCGTCGTCGTTTCGTTCGTTTTCTGTAGGAATTTTGGAAAAATAATAATACCTATAAATAATAATAAATAAATAAATAAATAACTTTTTACATTCACACCAATTATCTAAGCCCGTGTTAATTTCATTAAGAAACTGTATCATGGAAAACTTGATAACGGATAAAATTATTTTAATTAAGTACCTAATCAGAACCTACAGAAGCCTAGCAAGAAGAAGGCAAGCTCTAAATGTTACTTTCTCAAATAGTAAGTTTATAACGATTATTTAAGTGAATAAAATTACTTCATCATGTCACCCGAACGACGCCCACTGCTGGGCAAAATTTCTTACTTAAAGATTATTTAAATGTTAATAATATGCTACTTATTGTTCGTAATTATTAATCTGATTGTTTGTTTGAAATATAATTAGAGTAAAGCCATACCTTAGTTAAAATGATGAATTTTAAATGAAGATGATTATGTAATTTCAACTGCATTCATTAAAAACATTACGAATAAATGTATATCTAATATAATAAAGCGCGTTGTATCAGATCAGCAGAGTGTGACAGTTACTTGCCATAATCTTGACGTAAACGTACGCGTTAATGCTAATATTACACGGTTCAACCAAATTGAATCACTTTGGTTGAAAGGCGCAGAAATACAGGCGCACATTGACATTGAATGATTCACTTTTACGTTTACATTTTTCAATTTGGTTGCTTCATACAAATTGAAAGGCAAAAGTGAACTGTGTATTTCCGCTATTAGCTGCGCTTGCGACGCTCTGGCGCTAATCTACGGTCTCCCAATTCCGCGGTGTTCTGTTGGGAAATTAGCTTAGTTTTGGTTTTCTTTGATTGGTATTGGATTGGTAATAAATCACGCGATATTGAGATTAAATCTCAGATCATATAATACTATACTAGGTTTAAATTATTAGATACGATTTTGATTTATGTGTAACTAGGTATTGAATTTTACCTAAATGAAATTAGTTATCGTAAGAGTTTCCTCAAAAACTAGATTGCTACTGCATTTGAGTGCATTGAATAGTAGAAGTTACATTCGTAATACGCCTAGGTTGATTCTGTTCCATTTTTCAATTTGTAACCAAATTGAATGAAATAACATGAGAATGGGAAATGAGACAAAAATCTAGTAAGTACCTAAGTTACAAAAAAAGGAAATTTACCATTTACGTGGTGTCAAAGAGAACTAAATATAGTCGTGTTTAGAAAATTATACCAATTTCAAGCATCATTAAGTCACATCCAAAAGAAGTTTAAACAAAAACTGTATTTATTTTTCAATCAATCTGATTTCTATTATTTCTTTGGCTCAATCCGCTTAATTTTGCTCAGATATTTTAGTACCGCTGATGCGTAACATTGTTACAACAAATAACTGCAATCTTTGCTTTTTAGTCGTGCTTGTTTCATCAAATAAACAATATCGTGAATTTTATTGACTTCTTACAACTAACATATTTATCTAAGATTAGCTTCCATTAAAAGTAGCCCCAGTGTTATTCTGACGTATAAAGCTATATAACTGTAAATTTTCATCTAAATCCGTTCAGTAGTTTTTGCGTGAAAGAGTAACAAACATAGGCAATAGGCATACATACAAACATCCTCACTGCTGTGTCGTAGAAAATTAAAATGCTTCACTTGATAGAATCAACTTTTATTGGAACACATAATAAAAGGTACATGCTTACAGGAAGCCGGGCAGAGAAGAGCGAGCTCCACAGATTACCTAATGTCACACAAAATGACAGATTAGTTAACTACAATACACTACAAATACTCCCCCTTACAAAATTAGCTTTTGGGTGGGTTTTCTAATTCTTTGAGAACGTCTAGGTTCTACATTTTCTGACAAGTTAACACTTTTGTTCTCATTACAATTGGCAATACTAGAATCATTCTTATTATTATCATTACCGTTGACCATCTCAGAATCTTTTATATTATTCAGCGGTGATTGAGAAGTTGGTATTACCTCTTGTTCTAACTGCGAAGATACAATGGATTCATTCCCTAACATCTTACTTTCTATGTTAAGAGCTTGTTCAGGAACATAAACTTTTTCATAATTACTAACATTACCAGTATACTTCATAATATTGCTATCACTACTGTTATTTTCCAATGCTTGTACATTTTGAAAACCAGAACTAATTATCTGATCTAAGTGCCTTTTCCAAATTAAATTTTCATCTAACACTTTACACAAATAAGTTCTGTTTCCTAAAACTTCATCAATTACACATTTAACAAACTGCTTTTTATTTGGATTCCTATAATCTCTACAAAACACAATATCTCCCTCCTTAAATATTTCCTGTCTATTTCGTTTCCCTTTTACATTTTCCTTCTCATTTTTCTTACCTAACAAATCTAATCTACATCTTAGTTTTCTATTGAACATTAACTGTGATGGACATTCACCTGTTGTCATATGGACAGAATTTCTGTAATGAAACAAGTATCTGTTCATCAAAGTTTCAAAAGAAGTGTTCACATTAGCTTTATCTTTAATTGCTTTCATTAAACCTAACTTAAAACTTTTAACAGAGTTCTCAGCAAAACCATTGGTTGCTGGGTGGAAAGGTGGAGAAGTTTCATGAAAAATTCCATTCTTGTTGAGAAATTCAGAGAATTCTTTTGATAAAAATGTTGTAGCATTATCTGTAACCACTACTCTTGGTAGACCATACCTAGCAAAACACTCTCTAAATTTTTCAACAGTACTATGAGCATCAATGCTTTTCATAATATAGGCTTCTGGCCACTTTGAAAAAGTATCGACAATTAACAAAATCATTTTTCCAGCAATTGGACCAAGAAAATCAGCGTGTACTCTATCATAAGGTATTTTAGTTTTTGGCCAAGGTATGATGTTACTTTTAGTTGGTTCTGGACGCATAGACATACATACATTGCAAGTTTTTACATATTGCTCAATATCTTTATCTAAATTTGGCCACCAAAAATAAGATGTAGCATTACTTTTCATTTTCACAATACCTTCATGAGTAGAATGTAACTCTTTTAACAAACTAGTTTGCAATTTTTTTGGGATTACAACTCTATAGCCCCACATAATTACACCATTTTCAATGTACAACTCATCTTTCCGTTGAAAAAAAAGGTTGATGACTATCATTAATCTTACAGTTAAAACCGTATCTTATCATATTAAATATAGAACTTAATAATGGATCTTTTCTAGTTTCTGATCTTACTCTGATCAAATCTATGACATTTTGATCTTGCACAAAATTTATGTAATCATAAGATGAACTTTTATTTTGTTCATTAACACATGGTAATGGTAATGGCAATCTGGACATACAATCAGCAATAACATTTTCAGTACCTTTAATATAAGTAAATGTGTAATCAAAATCAGCTAAATATAATGACCATCTTTGCAGCCTGCCCGCTGCCATTTGAGGTAAACTTTTATATTCATTCATTTTAATTAATTCAAAACTATTTTTACACTCTTTTGACCAAATGAAACTATTATTTTTTTGCAATAAATTGTAAATAGGTTTTAAAATCATTGAAATATTGGGTATAAATTTTGCATAGTAGTTTACCATGCCTAACCATGATCTAGTCTCAGAAATATTTTTAGGTTCTGGTGCTTTTAAAATGCCATCTAAACGAGAAATATCTTTTCTTAAACCTTTTTTAGAAATCAAATGTCCCAAATATTTAATTTCCTTTTGAAAAAATGTACACTTGTCCTTATTTAATCTGATACCAAATTCTTTGAATCTTTGTAATACC
The DNA here is from genome assembly GCA_949710035.1 of Crambus lathoniellus. Taxonomy (NCBI): domain Eukaryota; kingdom Metazoa; phylum Arthropoda; class Insecta; order Lepidoptera; family Crambidae; genus Crambus; species Crambus lathoniellus. The sequence continues at coordinate 30,217,912 of OX453302.1, read as the reverse complement.
ACTTTTAAATTCTGTAAATGTTCACTATCATTTGAACCGGTAACAACCACATCATCGATGAAATTTACAACACCTTTACAGCCTAATAGGATTTTCTCAAGCTTTTGTTGAAATATTGCACTCGCTGGCTTTGTACCATAAGGTAACCTATTTAAACGATAAATTCCTTTTTGAGTAGACCATGCCAGTAATTTACCAGTACTTTCATCTAAAATTAAATGATTAAAAGCATTTCTCAAATCTAAACGTGTAAACTTTTCACCCCCTTGTAACGCTGAAAATATCTCTTCGATTCGAGGTAACGGGTGGTTAAAATCTTTTAAATACTTGTTTACCGTTAACTTATAATTAGCACATAACCTTAATTGACCATTTTCTTTAATGACAGGCACTAGTGGTGTACCCCACTCTGAATTTGAAACTTTAGTAATGACACCTTCTTTTTCTAATTTTGTCAACTCTATGTCAACTTTCTCTTTAAATGCATATGGAATAGGTCTAGGCTTTATGAAAATAGGCTTAAAACCCTCTTTCAATTCAAGATTAATTTTCTCACCTTTAATGGTACCTAACTCGTTACTAAAAAGTTCTACATAATGTTGCAAAACGGATTCCAAATTATTAGTATCCACCGAGTTCAAAATGTATTTGTCCATCGTTAAATTAAAAGTTTTAATCAAGTCTCTACCAAATAGATTTCTACAACCATTTTGAACGATAAGTAATGAACATTTATGTACTTTATCCTTAAATTTCAAGAATACAGCAATTTTACCCAATGGTTTTAATAATTGACCATTATATGTCTTTAATTCTAAATCTGTAGGTTGCAAATTAATATGAGAAAAACACAGTTTATAAACATTATCTGTAATACAGGATACTGCCGCACCTGTATCCAGTTCCATACTAATAGGCTTTTCATTAATGAAACACTTGAGCATAAACGGAGAAACATAATTAACATCATTGTTTTGTGAAATGGTAAAAATATCAACTGACCGTGACTCTTGTTCCGTATCAACATAATGAGTAGTTTTATTTTTACAAATTGAAGCTAAATGTCCTATTTTATGACAATTTTTACACTTATAAGTTTTATATTTACATTTTGAAAAGGAATGATTCGGCTTACCGCAATGGATGCATTTCAATACACTTTTATTACTGTCACTGGTTTCCCTGTCACCTGAAAATTGATAACCTTTATTACTTTTAGCCTTGGCAAGTTTGTTCACCTGAAAATTAGAAAGTTGTAACGTTGTAGCCGCCTCCTTGTTTATGGCTATGTCAAGTAAGTCCTTCAAATCCCTTGTAACAGGTTCTTCACACAGCCTGTCTTGGATTTGTCCCGACTTTAACCCTGTGACAAACTTGTCTTTCACTCGGTCCTCAGCGCCCTGAGTAAAGTTACATTCGGCAGCCGCTTCCTTCACCCTCGCAAACCATTTTGATATGGCCTCGCCATCTTGTTGCTGCAATTTGTCAAACAAAATACGCTTCCTGAAATGAGATTTTCTAACCTGGAATCGCAATTTCAGCGTTTCTTCTATGGCTTTATAATTTATTTCCTTTGGTAGACTGGGATGCACCATGTTGCGAAGAATCTTGTAGACCCCCTCACTTAGAGCGATCAATAATGTGGGCGTTTGCCTTTCTATTGGAATGCTATCCGCCGTAAAATATTGTTCCATTCTTTCAAGGAAACAATTTATGTCATCTCCCTCTTGGAATGGTTTCAATTGCAAATTATTGCTGGCAGCCATTTTGATGCCACCACGCCGGCCACGCCGCTCAACACCCAAGATGCAAAATCAAATCTGCTTTCCGCCGTGGAAATGCTGAATTTCTTTTTATCCTCGTCGCCAAATTTGCTGTGTCGTAGAAAATTAAAATGCTTCACTTGATAGAATCAACTTTTATTGGAACACATAATAAAAGGTACATGCTTACAGGAAGCCGGGCAGAGACAACTACAATACACTACACTCACATACTTCCCATTTATAATATTAGTAGGATATTTATATGATTGCAGATTTTTGTAAAACTATATTTTGTCAAGTGCATTTGATTTGATGTAGAAATGAAATATCAATAACACTTTTACGCCAGAATTCTCGAACGCAAATCATCTTTGGGAGCGTCTCAAACATCGTGGCATCTCTTTCATACCTTTGACATTTAAAGTGACAGGGCGATGTTTGAGACGCTCCCAAAGATAAGTAGCGTTCGAGTATTCGGGCATTAGAGAAGCGGTTAATTGCTTTTTGGCAGACTTTTGTGTTAGCTTTCTTACTTTTTATTTTATTTTCTTTTTATTGAAGCAGTAATTCTTTGGGTTTTTGATATCATAAAAAAATATGTTTTACAATGCGCGCTTTTCTTAGGTTTACAAGAGAAAATGGCATCAGGAGTTTTCTGTCTCGTCTCGTGAGTATCACGTAAGGAAACGAATTCTAATATCTTATTATTTCACATGAATAAAAATAATTAAATTGTTTATTACAGTAATAACTTCATTTACTACAGCAAAGTGTTAGGAAGTCGATTTGCAATAAATATTGTAATGATAACTGTTATATCAGTCGAAGCAATTGTTGGAGCGGTCAGTGTTTACCGGCGCAGGCGCAGGCTCCAATTAGGTTGCGTGACTATGACTGTCGCGGTGGAAGTGATTTTATGATTATATAGATTTATGTTTGTTTTTTTATGTAACCGCGTCAGTATGACTGCATATAGTACAGGAGAAAAACGATCATGTTACGCATTGGGAACGAAGAAGTGGCAACTCGCAAACACGGCCGGCAACCTTAAAAAACAAAATAAAAGGAATGGATCGTTTGCTCAGTGAATGCAAGCACGCTTACACCTTCCTCCTTCTACATCTTTATTTTCTGTGGTTAAATTTTCTATATAGGCACCTCATATTATTAAATTGAAAGATATAAATAAAACTCAAACAAAATAAAACAATTTTTATAAATAATGGAGCTACAAGTTTCACAAATAAAAGGCCTTGGGTTTTTTGAATTATAGAAATTTATTAACATCATTCACGTTTAACGCAAGATTAATTGCACACTTTACTAACACAGACCTGCTAAAATTGTGTAATATTGACAGAGTTAGGTTTAGAAACGACACTTTGTTAGTTAAGTTAGTATCATTATTCAGTAAAGTTTTCATCAACAAGTTTACACGAAACTATTATTAAACTGAAGGGATTAAACTGAAGGTGTTTGGAAAGTGTAAGAAGTTGTACAATGTCTTGCTGAACTTTTCTGTTAAGGTAATTGTAAGAAAATTGATATTTAAAACGTGATATTTTTGTCTTTGCATTACCTTTTAGGCTTTATTGTTAGTTTAGTATTTTCTTTATATCCGATCATAACTTTAAATATATACTATGACTGTTAATTTTTTCTCTGCAAGAAAATCAAAATCAAAGAAAATCAGAAGTATAACAAAGACGTCTGCGAAGCGACTTTTGCAATAATAATTATAAAATTAAAATATATTTGATTTGATGATAAATCTATTCTGACCTATTCATACCTATTCTGGGGTATTTCGTGAACTGCCACAACAAGCGATGCAATTAAAGGCGAAGAAAGCTGATTAGCATGTGATAATGTGTGTCACAATAGAATTAATGACGATTGTTGTGCCTACATAGTTTAAACTACTTGCAAGTGCGTACTAGTTTCGCAACTATAATCTTCTTAAGGGATTGCCGAACTACTTGTCATCATTCTTAATGTGGCTTTAGTAATGAAATGATACCTTGAAAATAGCGTACCACAAGGCAGTGTTATGGGTGCGACATTATTTCTGATTCACAGTGATACAGGAGAAAAAAGTCCGTGACGAGTTGAAACTTCTTACTTGCTGATTTTTTTCATAAAAGGGTTTCCTGAAAGGGTTTTGCAAGCCGATGCATTCGTAGCTTTTCTGACCTTTGAAAATGCTGTTACAGCCTAAATGGATTAACAGATTTTAATTTCATAGACCCAGTTACGCTTGTACTAACCATATAACTTATTGAAGTTCATACGTTCATTATTGAGCATCTTAACGCTGCTTAATCAAACTTACATTGAGCTAGTTAATTGGCGTGATTGTGAAAGAATATTTTAATTTATAATATATCTCAATACTCGTAAAACGAGTTGTGGTACGATCGTCGAAAGCCTTCGAAAGTCCGCCGTCAGGCGTGGCGGCGCGGGCGCAGATGCAGGGACTTTCATTCGACCGCAACCGTGAACTTGTGAGCGATGATTGTATGGTGCAGTACTCTATGGTGCTATTATAGGAGCGTTATTGCGGGCTTGCGTAATGTGGGTTTGTAATTGTGGTAACGTATGCTTCATGATCAGTTGATGTAGAAAGTTTGTAAATATACTTAGGTACAATAAAGATACGCTGTAGAACTCTTTTCACTTATTCTTTGTATAGTTATCGACCGCAACTTAAAATTTAATATTAATTAAAGATTTGTGGAGAGGTAGATCTTTTTATGTAATTTTTGAAATTAGCACAATCAATTTCCAGTGCTAAGATAGAACTGTGGTACGAATGAGCGAATTTATTGTCATTAATGGCAGATTTAAATAATAAAGCCAGTAGCTTTCTACTCTTAAATCAGCGCCAGTAACAAGACGCATACTACTACGATTAGGTGTCGGGCGAAAAACAACGATTCCTCTCAAACTATCGGACTAATACAGAGTTCGTAGTAAGCGGGAACTCTAAATTACCAGTAGTGGTACGAGTATCTAGTTTAAGGGCCTGTTTCACAGGGACTTGAACCCACGACCTTTCGCTATCCGGGCGACTGCTTTAACCACTGAGCTACGGAGTCGTTACGAGAAGCGTCTATTTTATCCAATACTTCTCGCGCTGTCTAAGTAAGTTCTGATTAGCTGATACTTGACAGATAGGCCATACAAAACACTGTATCGGACATTGTGAAACAGGTAACTAAGTATTACACTTAACTAGAAGAAGAACTACAGTAATATAGCGTAACCGAGCCGTTGTTTAGTGTTGATGACAGCCACCGGCCACATACGGTAGCGCGATCGTGCGTGACGATACTGACAATAGTATGCGTGAGCTGCGCGCGCGCACCGTGGCTAACGCCTCGCGCTTCCTACTGGGGCTGCCAGCGAAATGGCGAAAAAGTGCCAATATCTCTTTAGTTATTTAAACAATGATTTATAGCTAGAAGAAACGCGACAGTAGGTACGTAACATTGTGTAACCGAGTGATCATTGTGAGCCGTTGTTTGGTGTTGATGGCCGTCATCGGCCAGATTCGGTGGCACGATCGTGCGTGACGACACTGATGATATGCGTGACTAGGGGTGCGTTCCGTGCGTTCCGTCCGTGCGTTCCTGCACTCGAGTGAAACCACCTTCACTCGAGTGCACTCGAGCGCACTCCGGCGCGGCGCGCGCTCTAGCCGTTCCGTGGCTTGGTGAAATTTTACTCTGGCAGCTGTCAGAGTGTAGTTTTACCCGTTCTGTGGCTCAGAGTGCAGCAACCAAACAACCATCAAATCGAATGGTTGTTTTTCACTCTGACAGCTATTTGACGTTTGAACAATAAAAAGTGTCAAAGTTTGAATTTAAAGGCAAAACGTTTTACTTTAACGCCGTAATTACTTCGTCTATCTCATTTTTCAGTTGGATTAAAGTCAAAATTTTGCAGAGATAGCTATAAAACTCGGACAAAAGTAAATCATTTCCAACACAAGCGTCGTCAAAAATTTTGAGGTTATAAAAACAACTCGATCGTTCCGTGGCTCGGTTGCAACTCAAACGACAACCACACCCAAAACCACGGAACGCAGTCCTGCGCGCCCAGAAATGGCGTAGAAGGTGGTTGTTCCTCAATCATGGTACAGTTTTAAAATGTTTGAGTAACATCAAAATTTAGTCTTTGTTTCTTATGCTGGGGCTTCACCTGCGTGACGCCTAACGGCGTTAATAACGGCATGCACATCTTAGCGCGCTTATTGTATCAAATTAGTGCGCTAAAACCCGGCTACACCTGCATGACTCGCACGCATGATTCAAACCTTACAAGTGCTATGGGTGCAAAGTGCAAACAGACTTGGTTGGATACGTACCGAACGTACGCGTCAAATCGTACGACCTCGTTATACGTTAACGTATTCGCATCCAATCATCCAAAGTGCATAGAAGCGAATCCAAATAATATTTAGTATGGTGAAAATGTCCGTCTTGACAGAAACCAACCAACTGTATATAAGTTGGTATGACTAATAAAGTTGATTTTTTTTATGAGCATTGACATTGTTTGAATAAAATAAATAAGTAAAGCGTCGTCGTATGATGAAAATAAAAAAATACTTGGGATTGTTTGTTAACGTATAAATAAAACATTGACAGGCAGCCCTACCTCTCCGTGTTAAATGAACACACGACATGATTTAGTTTTTATTGTCATTTAGCAACTTCTTTAGTAATCGAAGCAAAACTTTTTAGACGGATTACAACGCAAATTTTGTTTAGGTATATCACGATATTGCTGGACCTATCAGTGTTCGGGTTATTTTTATTACAAGCTTTTTATTAACTTGCCATGTTAGTTACTTAGTTAGTATGTTAGTTAGTGGGGGACAAATCTTGCAAGCTTAATTTGACCCCCTTCGCAGTGTCCGCTGGAGCTGAAATTTTGTATACAGGTTTAGTTTCGATGACAATACAATAATAAAGTACAGTCAGCAAAAAAGCTTGTCATAATAATGAAATTTTTACTAAAAACTTATTATCTCTACATTGTAAAACATACTTTTTTGGGCAGTCGTGTCAAAAACAAAGACGCTACCCGCCCGCCCCGTGCCGTCTGCACTCTGATCTTTCAAAGTAATCATAATAATAAAATACACTTCTATTCAACCGATAATAAACCAACAAATAACCGGAAAAAGACAACAAAGAAAAACACAATAGCGGCCTTATTACTACTAGAAAGTAGTAACAACGTCCCTTACTCGGGAGGCTGTGTTTCTTTTTATTCTTATTTATCATATATTTACGCACCGGATTTTAATGGGGTTTTCATCAAACGACATAGTGATTCTAGAGCAAAGTTTTTATGTTATAGGTACTTAGTGTAGGGCAGAGGTACGCTTTGTGGCCACTTTAAGGCTTTTTTGACTTTTAAGCACTAAGTACTAAAGGTCTTAGGTATATAAGACACAAATTATATCTTATATTATAGATAATTGACTGGTAAACGCGTCAACCCCCCGCACGTCGCATAGGGTGATGGCTGAAAATCGGCATTTCACCTTTGGTGGTTATTTTTATTACAAGCTTTTTATTAACTTGCCATGTTAGTTACTTAGTTAGTATGTTAGTTAGTGGGGGACAAATCTTGCAAGCTTAATTTGACCCCCTTCGCAGTGTCCGCTGGAGCTGAAATTTTGTATACAGGTTTAGTTTCGATGACAATACAATAATAAAGTACAGTCAGCAAAAAAGCTTGTCATAATAATGAAATTTTTACTAAAAACTTATTATCTCTACATTGTAAAACATACTTTTTTGGGCAGTCGTGTCAAAAACAAAGACGCTACCCGCCCGCCCCGTGCCGTCTGCACTCTGATCTTTCAAAGTAATCATAATAATAAAATACACTTCTATTCAACCGATAATAAACCAACAAATAACCGGAAAAAGACAACAAAGAAAAACACAATAGCGGCCTTATTACTACTAGAAAGTAGTAACAACGTCCCTTACTCGGGAGGCTGTGTTTCTTTTTATTCTTATTTATCATATATTTACGCACCGGATTTTAATGGGGTTTTCATCAAACGACATAGTGATTCTAGAGCAAAGTTTTTATGTTATAGGTACTTAGTGTAGGGCAGAGGTACGCTTTGTGGCCACTTTAAGGCTTTTTTGACTTTTAAGCACTAAGTACTAAAGGTCTTAGGTATATAAGACACAAATTATATCTTATATTATAGATAATTGACTGGTAAACGCGTCAACCCCCCGCACGTCGCATAGGGTGATGGCTGAAAATCGGCATTTCACCTTTTGGTGGATATAATTTGCCGAGCCTAGACCTTTTTGCTGCTGCACACAGGCACATCTCCATACCGGCATACTTAGGTTTATTTTATTTTAATTCTGCCTTGTTAGTTAATTATAATCTGTATTCATCTTTGTATATTTTCTTTTTAATTTAATGTGTGTATGTGTGTGGCAAAAAATAATCGTTTTACCTATCTATCATCTATCATCTATCTATCTAATTTATATACCCTTAAAGGTACATTTTTCAAATTTATAAAAGTAAAATAGTTTTTTTATACTACACAGAATGTGTGAGAGGTGCCAATTGTACCGGTTTTGGCCACTTACTGATAGTTAAACTTTTGTAAGTATTGCGAAAAATCAAAACCAAACCCAGGTAAAATCAATATATTCTAATGCGCTAGACACCAGCCAATTGCAAAACAACAATTTAATTGTAAAAAACAAAGGTTTATAAAGGTTTATAAAACAAATTTCTTAAAATTTTCATACAAAACATTTTTTCAAACAGAAAGTGGAATTTATTGAAAAAAAACTTATGACATAAGGAATTCTAACGGTTGTTATTATTACCTTAAAATACCTTATTTTAATTGCCTTTATCAAAAATGGCTAAAAGTTGTTTAGAAAACTTTTAGAGCAAAAAGTGGCCAAAACCGGTACAGTGGCCAAAACCGGTACGCCTGCTCTACATCTACAGTGCACCCGTGCAAAGCCGAGGCGGGTTGCAAATAATCATCTTGATATCCGTCGTGTTATTGTTGATCGAAGTATCCGTCACATACATTGTTCCAATACCAAATGATACCATACTATTTTGAGCACTAGTATTATGGAAATTAGAAATAACGACGGGTATTACCACCTACACCCAGATCCGAGGAAATATTGAAAAGTTCGTTTTCAATATTTACCCGATCGAACCCGGGACCTCTAGAGATAGGGGCACCTTAAAAACCGGTGCGTGCACCACTCGGCCACTGAGGTCGACAATGAAACATTTGCACCAATGACACATGCAACAGTTTATTGCACTCAATTTAGTATCATTTACACAAATGACTAGACAGACCTCATGTCCGTTAGTGAAAGTGACGGTAAAAATAAGTGATTCTATTTTAATAGATTGTTCACAATCATACGCGAAAGCTACTGTTATTACTTACCACTTTTTACCGAAAATGTATTACGTATTCGATATTTTTTTCTTAACTTCACCAGTCGTCAGCGTCACTATGAGATAATAAAAAAAAACTGACAGCTGAGTAGTAGGCGTAGTAATAATGCAATTTTTACCAGCACCGAAAAGAGTTAATAATACATTTGGCGCCTTTGATTTACGAGAATATAATTATGATTAGTGGATGCTCCTGACTTCGTTTGTTCTTCTTGCCGGTTCTTCTCCAACTTCTCCCGCCCCGTAGGGTTTGCAAACCGATGCAATGATGTTATAAAACGTCATTGACCGAATGGCGTATAGTGCGCCAATCTTTTCTGTTCCGGTGATTATCTTTGGAACTAAAACAGTTTTCATACGACAGTCCATTTTGACAACTAATTTCGTATTGCAAGTGGCTCCTCTGTCACGACTGTCACCGGAACAGTAGGGCTAGCACAACTTGAGCGCGACTCGAGTGAGAAAGAGTCGCGGGCACTTTCAACCAATCATATCGCTCGTAGATAGCGGGCGTGACTTAAGGCGACGAGCTGATTGGTTGAAAGGAGCTTAGTTGCTTAGTTGTGCTAGACCTACTGAAAAGCTTGTGGCACTGTAGCTTCTATGACGTTCATAAGTGTTGTATAATCACAATCTTATTTATTTATATAAAAAAAAATCGATAGAGAGAAATCGGAATCTCGCATTCACGGAGATAAAACGCTCCTTATAGATTACTAAAGATTTTTGGCAATTGGCATGGAAGTAGTAGGTACTATTTTAGTAATCGTTTAGTGGCTTATGCTTGCAAAAGTTAACATACAGACAGACCGACAGGAGACAATTTGTTTTATGAACATACCTATTTAAGTATAATTGATATTTGTATCCTTTTGTCCTACCTAGAATTTCCTTTTATAAGTACCCCTAAAATTATCTAGCAATCGTTTTTTTTACTAAATACAAGTAGGTAGGTCTTTCATTTTAAAGAAAGACTGCCTAAAAGTTTCGAGAATAATGAATTGGCGACGATTTGAAATACCGTAGATTGGGGTTACTTTAGGAAAAAGTGGGGCAACTTTAATAATTTATAATGTAATATAAAAACAGTATTATTCGTAATTAATAAAAAAATCGGCATTTAATCTATAGATTAATTTATGCTACCAAAGGTCAGTTGAAAAAAAATGAAAAACAATAATAATGCAGTCAAATAAGCGTTGTCAACAAAGTCACCCCTCGAATCAAAGTAACCCCAGTTTACCAGTATGAAAAAATGGGGTATCTATCTGGCAGTATCTCGTTATAATCTGCTAAATTACCTATCTCAAGCTATCCCTTAATACACCCAGTGCTATTAGTGTTGGAAACTCGTTATTTGCAGAACTCTCACTTAATGCAGCAAAATAATCGTTCGGCAGCTTTTACTAGACTTTCGCTGGGAAAATGCAGCTCTCATGCTTTATACCTGGCGCCTACAATCAGCAGTTGTCGCTATATGAAACCTTTACTAAATCTTACTTATATTATATACTAGCCTTCCGCCCGCGGCTTTGCCCGCGTGGACTGGACGACGTTATCCCGCGGGAACCTAATATTTTTCCGGGATAAAAAGTAACTTTTGTCACTCTTCAGCTCCCACACTATCCCTAATCCAAAAATCACGTCGATCCGTTGCTCCGTTTTGATGTGAAAGACTGATTAACGATTTACGTCAAATGCTTGATAGCTGGTTTGTATGGGAAAAGAATAGTGTGGTTTTTACTATTTTCCACGCAATTTTTATATTTTTTCTCTCCATAAAAACTTTCCGTGAGGCTTAAGGAACATATGAAAAAAAATACCCGAATTGGTCCAGCCGTTTTTTAGTTTTGCGCTTAGCAACATTTATTATCATTTATATACATAGATGTGAAAGTTTAAGTACCTAGATGTTTGTTACTCAGGGCCAGTCCCAATAATCAATCCTTAGTAAGAAAGAGCCTAATTATTATATTTTAGTATATTATGATACAAGTGAGCTAGGTTTCTCATTATACACGAGGCTGTGGGTTGCAGCCCGAGCCGCAGGCGAATGCGTAAATCAGCCGAGTGTCTAGTGAGTAAGTTGCTCACGAGTTTCATACGCACTTTTTCAACACACTTGCGAGGAAAAACAAACATTTATTGCATATAATAACCTAATATTAGCTAAAGGAAAAAGCGCGCAAGTTTTTTTTTGCACGCGCAAATGTATGGTGATTGATTACATACAGCCATACAGCCTACAATAGTGATAAAATGAAAATGTTTTAAGTATAACAAATTATTGTGAATTATAAATAATTTGATAATAATATACTTAATTATGTTTTGTCTTTTTATTTATTCTAAAAACGTACCTAAATGGATTTTCAGCAGTATAAAACCTCTTTGTTGTCACAAAAAAGACTGTATCTATTACACGGTGAAATCGAAAATGCTCTGTTGACTCGCATATAACTTGCAGTTAGGTACTAACTTAACTCTGTAGCATTATCTGTAGGGATACTGTATTGAAAAGTCTCTGTTTACTCGCATATAATTTGCAGTTATTAGGTACCTACTTACTTAACTTTGTAGGGATAATTCTATTACGCAACTAGTACTGTAATATTATTATGCACGCGTGTGATATAGTTCGGATTATGGCCCTAAGATCGATGTAATAAGGCTCACTTTATGAGCAAGTGTGTTGAAAAATACGTTACGTTACTTGGCAACTGTTGTTATTTTGGACTAATGACAAAAATATAAGCTCTGTTATATATTTTTCACACTTATGCTCTGAAATGTTAATATTATATTTGAGAAAAGAATGCAGTACGTGGCACTTTTCCGAGGTAAACATTCTAAATTTGAAAATCACTGCAGTAATGAATTTCAGTACTTATTTACTGCACTAAAATCAGTGCAGTAAGTAAGTACTGAAATTCATTACTGCAGTGTTTTTCAAATTTAGAATGTTTACCTCGGAAAAGGTACTACCCAAAGATATTATTACCAAATTCTTTTCTTTATTTTTTCTTTCGTTATTCCTGTGTATAAAAACAGAAAAAGCAAAGGGACATTTGCACCATACAGCCACATTATTATTATTATTATATAGGTAATTATTATATCATAATTAGGTTAACTTTTTTTTAAATACGGTGCGCACAGAGTATATTACTTCGTATTGTACCACAAGCGCTATGTACCCTTAGCACGAACATCAATCGAAAAAAAAGAGATTTATCATAGACAAAATATCCTTTACGAGTAATTTTGTATGGGAAATATGTACAGCGCCATCTACCACCCAGAAGCGGGTATTGAAGTTGCGCATTTTAGTAGCAAGTAGTATCAATAGGCTGTATGACCGTTCCACTTGGCCTCACAAACCAATATTAAAAAAATGGCTGGAATGATTTTCAGCGGTTCATATGATATCAATACTTACAGTTTATTTAAATTGTGTAATAAATTATCAAAATGAGTTCTGCCAATGAAACATATACAGACATTGTATGTACCTACTCCACCAAATTTGAGAGCAGAAGCAAAATGAATAACAGAAAACTTACTGCCAGCAAAGCAAAAGAAAGATATATGAAAACCTACGATCTGATTTGGAAAAGTCAAAAAAGGCACATACGTCTTCGGAATCTGTGTTGTTGGTGTATTTTAATGATACCTACATCATTAAAATAATATTATTATGGGCGATTTATACATAAGTGTGCCCGGGAAAACAATAACATTTACATTTAATAATTGCCCGAACATGTGTGATATAAATTTTAATAAATATTATTTAGTTACAGTTTTTTTTTTATTTCCTCGCATTTCTTGAGAAAAGCACTATACAAGCCTTGTACGGTAAGCAAATTACCTTGCCTCGAATGATTAAAGCCCTCGCCTGCGGCTCGTGCTTCAAACCATCCTCGACAATGTAATTTCTTACTTACCTGTCCTCGGCTGTAATGTACTATGATTGAATCAGGCGTCACTTGACGGATGTCCCTAACCATTGTGAAAAACAAAATATAAATGTAGCTTACTTCCGCCAAAACACAACATGCAAGATGCACCGCCCGCCCTGCTACTTCTTACCCCGGGAAAATGTCTCATTTCCACGAAGAAACATCGTGTAAAACCGCGGGTGGAGAGCTAGTTAATTATAAATGCGAGGATCACTCTATCTGCTACCTTTTTACATCGAAACCGTTTACCAATGTTTATGATTTCTCACATGGTGTACGTCTTAGGTAAATACAAAAATTCCATCCTTTTTAATTTTTGTCCCGTAGATTTCCCAAAAGATTCACACTTTCTGGTTACTTTTACTAACTCCATAACTTGTGACGTTTAAGTGAAGTTAAACGGAATACGGAACTCAAAACGTTCAACATTTCAATAGGTCATTAATAATTTCTATGACGCTCAAGATCTAATGTAGTATAAAAACAGTATAATTCGTAATTAAGTAGAAAATAGGCATACCTATTTTCTACTTAAATATCTAGTTATATTTAGGCTACCATAGGACAGTTAAAAAAAGGGGAAAAATAATGCTCGTTTGAACTATACAGCTTCTATACATTTCTAAAAGGTTACGCGTATGTTAGAAAGCCTTTGTCTATAGTCGTAACTATTATAAAGAAACTGAGGTTTTACTTAACGGCTCGTAAAAACTTAACTCCATAGCGACATTATACACAATAATGACATAACTCAAATATTACGGAACTGTCAACGATTATGGCACAAAAGCGATAACTTCAAACGTCTTTGTTAATGGCTAGAAAAGTTTAAGGCTCATATAGCCGTGCACCACGTGACCTCATAATGAGGCTTAGTATTAGGGCTCAAACGGAATTTTCGATAGAAATAAAACGCATTTTTAAATAATAAACGCACAGTTTCGAAACAAATATGTTCCATAACAAACAAACATATGACTTGTAATTCAGGAGCTAGGGAAATAAAAGTTTAAAACGGCCTCATTTCAAATATTTTTATTGCATGATATTTTACTTGCCACAAACTTGTCATGTATATGTCGTAGGTATATTGTCAAAGCCGTGATATTATAATTCCACTAGTGAAATTATAATTTCTCGTTAAATTATGAATAGACAGTACGAGACAGTATGCACACGGCTGCGAGCTCACGAATTTGCTTCGCTGCGCTTCGCGATCGCCTTAAATTTCTAACCTATCACGTGTTCTATATGACTTCCGAGGCTCGCAGCCGTGTGCATACTGTCTCGAACTGTCTATTCATAAATTAACGAGAAATTATAATTTCACTAGTGGAATTATAATATCACGGCTTTGACAATATACCTACTACGACATACAGGGTGTTAGGGGCACCGTTGCAAAAACTTTAACCATGGCTTCAGACTATCATGCTGAACAACGTACAGCAAGAATTTTTGTCGGAAATTAAAAAAAATATTCAAATTTGCGTGCGTTGTTCAGCATGATGGCCTGAAGCCATGGTTAAAGTTTTTGCAAAGGTGCCCCTAACACCCTGTATATAGGTAGGTATATAGATTATAGGCCCTAAATCGAGGCGTGAAATATATTTTTTGTAGTATTTTCAGTCGGTTAGTTTAAGACCAGGTAGGCCTCGAAAAACAGCTAAAGACGTAGCTAATCGCCTTAAGTCGGAACTAATACGCATATTGTGTATGTTGGTTGGTTATTGTTAGTTAACGATGTGCCTTTACCGAATTATGTAAAAGAGTGAGTAATTACGGAAAAAAGACCATTAGCTCCGGTTTGGAGAGAAATTTTGAGAGGTGAGAAAGACAGCGCCAGAGTTTTTTGAGCCGATTTTAAAGAACAAAGGTTATAATTATTCGAATCGTTTACTGAAAAGCGGGTTTGCGCAATACCATAAAAATGTGGAAGTATATGTCAAAATTCCCCAAGTATTTTAACTAAGGAAAAAAATATATCATTTTATTTGTTGATTTTTCCTTGATATTTTGGGGGCCCTTTCTTGGGTCTGTAATAGTAGATTGTTTAGCAAGGGATGTATGGGTCCATAAACCCGAAGTAAACACTCTACTTTTTATTTCGAATATGAGGAAAGTAAAAATAAACCGAAATATTATAAAAAATTTTTTTTCAATGGCCGCGGAATTATCGATAGAATCTTATAACTTTTTGTTCATTTCCTCTATTTTAGGGAAGGCAAGGGAAACAAGTCCATACAGCCATGTTAAGTGTTTGACCCGTTCTCTATGCAATTCCATGGAATTAATAGCCTGATTTTTTATGTTACAAATAATTTATTTGCTTTATTCTGTTTCTAAAAACGCATTTTATTTAAAAACAATTTTAAAGATAATATAATAATAATTTCTCTTTTTGTATGGTGTCTACGATTTTAATTATTTTATATAAAGTACCAAAACAGGCTGTATAGGCTTCTGTGCCTTTGCCCACATACCTTTGGTAAATTAATGTCCAAAGTGATTACAGATTATTTTTGTACATACGAGTACGTAACTACTCTTTATATACAGATTTGGAACGACCCCTCCTGTTCCTTTTTTAAATTTATTACGGCCCTAGGGCCGCAACATACCACTTGCAACCCGCATTTTAGGCAAGTTATGAGTTACTTTCAGAATATGAGACATGAAAAGGTTTATTCACGAGGGTTTGATTAATGCGTTTTTGTTTGGTTTGGTTTGGTGTAAATAATAATAAAAAGATCGTCCATAGGTATGCTACAGAAGTTTATATTTACTATTTCTTATTACCGAATTGATTGGTTGACTGGAGTATACCCACTTTCAGAGATAGGTAGATAAGTTCACATAGGTATTGATTTTTGGCTGTAAAATGATATTAAGCTATTTGCACAAATCATATATGTATTAATCATTATTACTTATCTTAAATGAAATAACAGATGAAGACTCATACAAATAGCTGCGCAATTGGAAAGATAATTTATGTCGAATATACTGACACATAGCTGTCATCATCGCTGATGATGATGATGCTGACACATCAAACAATACATCGAAAAGTAAAACCACCACAAAAAGCTCAGTCAACATCCTCCGAACGACCGTAACAGCAAAATCTGCTTGTCATCTTCAATTAGGTAATGTGTGTAACCGCACGTCACTTTCGCGAGTTTGCGCGCCGAGGGCACACTGGGCGCAAAATCTAAGTTAAGTAATATAAGAAGTAAAAATATTTCAAAATTTAATTTAAAAATTAGTAGGTACTTACTTATTTAGGATTCTTTTATCCACAACGGGGTATCACTTAGCCATCATCTTACCTGATGTTTAGTGATGATAAGGCTGAAAGTGGAAGCGCACTACTCCCGGAATCCTCAACCACTGAGGAACTGGCTATATTATCTCTAACTGCCGGAACACAATAATGCTGAAAACGTAGTTGTTATGGCGTCAGACTTAGATAAGATGGTGGAAGCTAGCTTGACTGACTCAGGACTGGACTTCCTAAAAAACTATAGGTATCATGATTTATGATTGATTGAGGAAAGCTATGGAATTTTTTGCCTATACCTATTAGTTAATTTGTATCGGTAATTATTTATCTCTGAATTTTTATTAAGGAAACGTAGCCAACGAAAGTACCTTTTTTGTTTAATGAGGAGATTTTCCAAATATTTTTAAGCATTTGAAGAAAAAAGCATTCGCTCTCATTACACCACTTACCACGACACGACTGTGACGTATCAGATCCGCTGTCTCGCGTGGCTTGCGTAAGCGCAGATCGCATGACAAGTGTATTCTCCGTGCGATTGTTATCCAATTTGCGATATTTGGCGGAAATATGCAAGTGAAAGTATAGTACATACTGTTTTATACTTTACGTACTGATAATTTAATGAAACGGACAAGCGCATTGACATCTTTGAGAGCGGAAATACAGATTTTGAAAGCGATACTTTAATACTTTGTCTTGTGTACCTAAATAAGGCTATGGCGCTTTTGAATCCATACTTAAGTTATAAATGCTACAGTAACTATCTGTCTGGTACCTTTTCAAGCCTAAACTATTGATCCAACTACTGATCTAGGTAGTTGTTTTTTGTTGATGGTAGGACAGTTTCCAAGTCTGACGCCATAACAACTATATTTTCCGCATTGTTGTGTTGCGGCAGTTAGTCTTCAGTAGTTGAGAATTCATCGTTTTCTTCACTTAACATCTGGTGTGTTATAAGGCCAAGTACTACCCCATTTTGTGGATAATAAAACACCATTAGACCATGAAGAAAAGGACATATGATATACTTTACAACCTAATTTTGACGCGAAATTTGAAGTGATAAAAACCACATAAGTATATCGCAAAGACAATAATACTTAGTAGTTATTTATTCATTTCATAATACTCTATGCATGTCGCAACATCATAAAACTTATGCGCACGCGCCTCTTACTGATGTTCGCACTTGTTCGATCATTATGACATACGATCGCTATGTCCCTTGATATCGAAAGGGAAATCTTGAATATGTGATATGTAGGCTAATGTAAAGGTTATTAAATATGCAATATGTTAACTCAATTAAAATAACTGCCCTTATTTAATAATTACTTTAAGTAATTGAATTATTATAATTTCTGTCTTGAGTACATTATGTGACCTTTTAATTAAGGTATTTCAAAAACATTTAAATTAACAATTCATTGCACTATTTATTGATTAATCAATAATTAAAACGGCACTGGTCCAATTAAAATGCGCAGTCCCTCGTCAGTCCCGAGGTTCGAGACCTGGGTGCCTACCATCAACTTTAAGACAGCGATTCAAAACTAGCGCGATGCAGAATAGGTTCCTAAAATGAATTGCTTTCTTTCGTACTATGACCATCTAAAAACTGGATCGCAAATGAATTGCTAAATGTGAATGACCGAACGATTAGTGTCCTTATTTCTTCTACCTGTCTCTATCACTCGCTTCTATCATGCCCAGAGAGTGAGAGGGAAGGGTATAACCTGCAGGTGACATGTTAAATCGACCGGGTTATAAGTCAAATAAGAGATTCTGACAGCTTAGCGGCTGTGAAATGTCATTGAATGATCACAGAATCGCTGTCATTGATATTAAGCTGTCGTGGTACGAATAAGCGAAGCAGATCAGTTTAGGTCCTAAACAAAACCGCAATAAGAGTTGATGGTAGGCACCCTGGTTTTTTTACAGTAAGATAAAAATATTTTGTACTTTTAAAGTAATAAACAACTATTCTTACAAGAAGTCTGAGTACCTTCTAATTTGAAAAGCTACTTTGTGAGACTAATTGTTTTTTTTATATTATACCTAATAATACCTTATCATTACATCTATAACAATAGAAATCGACCCGTCTCACGACCAGCTCCGATGGGACAGGATGGGATGGACTGGGTGTGCTACATCACGGCGCGGACCACTCTGAAAACCGCAATTCTGACTACATGGTCATTTTGTCCTATTTCGTCCTATTTCTGTCCCAAATTTTCAGAATTCGTCCTAAAGGGGACGAAAAGATATAAGCGATTTAAATGGTCCATGCCAAAGCAAACCTTCATTATGGCACGGACAGGCTATATTTATTGAACCATAACACCTAGCCAGGATCTGATTAGTATAACATTTTGTCCCTTTTTTATAGAACCCGCAATGCCTGGAATCAAAACGAAATGAAGCGCCGTTCAAAAGATATAAAGGAATGATTTGGTCCATGCCATAATTAACCTACATTATAGCGCGGACTTTTTAACCAGGTCGCCTAGAGAAAATCTGCTTATTGGAAACGATTCGTGTACATTCGTCCCAATTCGTCCTAAAAGCCACAGAATTCGTCGTCCTTTGGTTTAGGAGATAATCGGAATTAAAATTTTGTTTTTATAGTACAGGAGCTGACTTTCTATTTAGTGACGATATTTGTAACTTGTTCTTGTTTTGCGTGTTTGTGTTAGAATAATTAAGTGTATTAGTAACACAAAAGTATAACGTAAAGTAATACGTAACTTTTATGCATTTTCGAAACTCACAACCTTAATTTTTAAGTCATAAACAAAAATATTTTCTTTAGAGATATTTTGATCCTGGGCTCCTAGACTATATCAAAAACATGTACAGTCGCGTACAAAATAATTTCGATAGAGGTCATGTTCATGTATGAAGTTGCATTTAAATATTATATTGCTCTTCTTTCGAAATTATTAATATTTGGAGGTGGGACTCCCACCGTGGGAGTGAAGTGAATAGTGGAGTGGGGATTGGGGGGTAAAAAGGGTTTGTTTGTATGAAACTTTTCTTCCTTCAATGGAATAGCTAGGTAGGTACTTGAAACATACCAGGACAGCATATCAGGTTAAACAGTTGAACTGCTATAACAGCTTTTTTTACGTAGGGCATAAAGGCGGTCTCAAGGTCAACATTTATAGTCTGATGTGCCGCCGTGTGTACATATACAGGGTTATTTGTTATTCATTTAAAACATCTCGTGGGGTTAATCAGACCATCAAACTGAACAACTTTCATTATGAGACAGATATTAGATTGGAACAGCTGTTTTTTTTTCACCGTAGAGTTAGTCCCATAGTGAAAGTTGTTCAGAATGATGGGTAGAACACCAGGGTTTCGGCTTTAAAACCAATAAAAATTCAGCCCGTATAAGTTTTATCATTATAATTAGAAAAATATTATTAGGTAGGTTACATGACACTTTTTTTATAAGATAACGTTTTTTTATAAGAATTGTACATTCACAGATACCTCCTTGTCACCAAATTACATTTATTTATTGCAAAATCACAGTAAAATCACTTTGAAAAAATGTTTTATTTTGGGAAATATAGTTGATGAATTGCGGCACACAATATATTGCGGCACACCTCACCAGTGTTGCCAGTATGATTTCCCAAAAAAGGACGGTTGGCTTCTGAAAAGGTACGGTTTTTAACTTCAAGGTACGGTTTTATTTTACCAAAACCGAATTTTAATGTACAAACAATTAACTATTACAAAGTCACTGGGTGGCGAGAAGCGAAGCGCAAGCGAGAGTTATTAGAGAGAAAAACAGGGTAAATAAATTTATGGTAAACCACGGAACGGAAAACTTTAACAATACAGGATGGCCGATTATGTTGGCCGACCATGATGGGCCATCGTGTACAGGGCGAGTTTGCGGTGCTCGCAGACGGCAATCACACACAAACCGGCCCTCTACACGTTGGCCGATCATGGTCGGCAAGAAAAGCTCCCAGTACAGGATGGCCGATCCCATTGGCCGACCATGATGGGCGATCGTGTACAAGTACAGAGCCAGTTTGCTTGTAATTGCCTTTGCAAATGCACACAAACTGCCCTCTAACCCCTGACGGAATCGAGTTGAGATCAAACTCGAATCAAGATCGAACCGTTTTATAGATTTTAATTATTTCGTACTGTTTTATAGGTTTAAGGTCAAAAATCCCACCTTAGATCACAACAAAGCTGGTTGTGATCGAAGGTGTGATTTTAGACCTTAAATCTATAAAACAGTAGACCTATAACGATTTCATTTAGTTCGGTATTCAATCACTACTTACTCGATTGGCGCTATACAGTCGTTACTAGAATGGTGATTTATTTATCTTGATTCAATTTTGATCTCAACTCGATTCTGTCAGGGGTCAAGTAAGGGGTACCCTGTACATTTTGAGTGAATTTTACATTTGTTTACTACACAGTTTTCAATATCAGATTAATAGATGTCATATATAAAATTTGTAATTTTTATAGTGGCAGTAAGGACCTACTTTTGCGCTACCCAGTATATTACTATAATAATATTCTTTTTAGCGAATAGACTACAAAAAGTTGCAAATTATTTAAAAATCCGCTAGAACGGCAACACTGCACGTATGACAAGAACGCTCTCTTTTTTTGGTTGGGTGTTTATGGCTTGGTTAGGAGCCGTTTAGACCAGACAACATGTTTCGCAACATCTACCTGTCTTGTCCATTTTGCTTCATGTTTTGTGTCGGCTTAAACGCGGCTTTAGGGTTTTTCCCACGAACAACGACACGACACGAATCACGATTTACAAACTGCGCGACAGTGTTGTCAGCACTATCTTCCAATAAAAGACGGTCCAGTTCACAGCATTGAGCATACATAAAGACAGTACGACCAACTTAACAGCGAATTTCTGACAGATACGGCAAACAGTGAACTGCAGTTGCCATGCAACAAATTAGCACCTACAGTTTACGGTTTGATGGTAAATGGTACAGAAAACTGTACTTTTTGGTACGTTCTGGCAACAATGTTAGTAAATCGTCTCGTGTCGTTGTTCGTGTGTAAACGCCCTTACAAGCCCTCAACTTTATTCCGTTCCGTAATGCGCATTCTGTTCATGTTCCGATTGTAAAACTTAATGTTCACAGAGACTGTTCGTGCATTCCTCAATCTACGAAAAGTTCGTGCAAAAGGATGTAGCTTCCACAAAGAGCCGCAAGATTAACGCTTATTTTGACGCTTTATATTGACGCTTAATGTTTGAAAAATTAAAAGAAAGTATTTAGAAAAAAATCTACCCGTCTTACAACCAGCTCCGATGGTTCGGGTCGATTTTTTCTAAATAGGTACTTCATTTTAAATTTTTCAATAATAAAAATTGCATTGTGAATGCAAAACAGTAAAAATTTAAATAACTCGCTTAATGTTTTACAATCGGAACACTGCGTATTACGGAACGGAATAGTTTTGATTAATTTTTACTGTACGCTTTTGTACGTGACTGTACTTATATAAAAAAACTGAATATCTCCTAAACCAAAGGACGACGAATTCTGTGGCTTTTAGGACGAATTGGGACGAATGTACACGAATCGTTTCCAATAAGCAGATTTTCTCTAGGTGACCTGGTTAAAAAGTCCGCGCCATAATGTAGGTTAATTATGGCATGGACCAAATCATTCCTTTATATCTTTTGAACGGCGCTTCATTTCGTTTTGATTCCAGGCATTGCGGGTTCTATAAAAAAGGGACAAAATGTTATACTAATCAGATCCTGGCTAGGTGTTATGGTTCAATAAATATAGCCTGTCCGTGCCATAATGAAGGTTTGCTTTGGCATGGACCATTTAAATCGCTTATATCTTTTCGTCCCCTTTAGGACGAATTCTGAAAATTTGGGACAGAAATAGGACGAAATAGGACAAAATGACCATGTAGTCAGAATTGCGGTTTTCAGAGTGGTCCGCGCCGTGATGTAGCACACATGGACTGGCTGGTTGTGAGACGGGTCGATTTTTTCTAACTTTACAGCAATAAAATTGCATTGTGAATGCAAAAAAGTAAAAATTTAAATAACATCTTTAAGATAAGTCCATCTATAAGTAAAACCTGTCGTCATGTATGGATCGGAATGTTGGACATTGAAAAAGACAGATGAAAGAAAATCGCATGTACCTAAGTAGCGGAAATGAAATGCTAAGGTAGATGAGTGGAGTAACGCGAAAGGAATAAGTAGAAATTAGACCAGTGACAGAAAAGTTAAAAGGAAACCGTTTGGCTTGGATGGACAAGATATGAGAAGGGATGATAGGCATGTTACTAGAAACCTTTCTAGTAACATGCCTATCATCCCTTCTCATCTGTCCGTCTATCACCTGATAGACGTGATGTTGATGGGTGGAGAAGAAGAAAGACACCGCAAAAAAGATGGATAGAATGTGTGTGTAATAATGTGAATGAGATTTTTTTAATCCAAAACGGGGTAGCAGTTAGCCTTCATCACACCTGATGATAAGTGGTAAGGCTGAAGGCGGAAGCGCACTACTCCCGGAATTCTCAATCACTCAGGAACTGGCTATCTTATCTCTAACTGCCGGAACACAATAATGCTGAAAACATCATTGTTATGGCGTCAGATTTAGATACGATGGTGGTAGCTAGCCAGGCGGACTAAAAACAAGTCCTACCACCAACCAGATCCGAATACAATATGTACCCCCACTGTGAATCGAACCCGGGACCTCTGGGTCTGAAATCAGTGGTATGAACCACTGACCACAGAGGCGATTAAAATGCAGTGAATGAAGAGATGGCAGCTAATAGAGTGGAGTGGAAGAGAAGAACGTATGCGCCGATTCCAAATAGTAGGGATAAGATCAGGAGAAGAAGATTATAATAGCATCTAACATTGTGAATGCATTTTGTTACTATGCATTACAAGTACAAATTGTGGTGTTTTCCTCTTACACTTATGAAATCGATAAAACACCATAACATGTACAAACAGAATAACACAAAACCAGAACTAAAAAGAGTACCGTAAATACGTATTATTATCTATGTTACGCAACCACAGACAATATCTGTTCATGGAACTTTACAAGTGGTTCAAACTGTCAATTTGCGCGCGCAATCGTTTCTTTATTATAGTCGAAAAAACGCGTGCTAAGGCGATGCGCAAATGTGTGACTTGTGTTAGGGTGGTATTCCATTTATCAAAGATCTTTGTCCAATATGCATTTGATCAAAGAAATTGGATGTATATTGGACGACTTTGACGTCCAATTTCATACATTCGACGTCAAATTTCTTTGACGTCCAATATCTTGGACAAAGATCTTTGATAAATGGAATACCACCCTAAGTTACAAGCTACACATTGTTTTTTGTGACAGTTGTGACCTCAGCTCGGACTAAGGCAAAGGTCCTTATAGATGGATTAGGAGAAGGGTCACGTCCCACCACATGGGCCCAATCTGATTTTGATGGGTTTTAACGATTGCAGTTGGACCAATGGCATAACGTGCCTTCCAAAGCACGGAGGGGCTCGAGATGATAAGGTGAAGGTCGAATCATGAGTGGTCGTGGTACCTATTCTCCAAATCCTCAAAAACAAGGAACTGGTTATCTTTTCTCCAGCTGCAGGAAAGCAAATGAAGTGTCTACAACAGAATACAAGAAACACGGTATTTGTAATGGTCTTTAATGTACGATTATGCGTTTAGCAACGACTTTGCTTGCTTGTTGGCTTCTGTTGAAGCTGATAATTTTTTTTGCCCGTTTTTCTTGTCAGCTAAAGATGTCCTTAGCGGGTGGTTTGATAAAATGTTTTTTTTAATTCACAGCGGGGTAGCACTTAGCCTTCATCACACCTGCTGTTAAATGGTGATAAGGCTGAAGGTGGAAGCGCACTACTCCCGGAATCCTCAACCACTGAGGAACTGGCTATCTTATATCTAACTGCCGGAACACAACAATGCTGAAAACATCGTTATTATGGCCTCAAACTTAGATAATATGGTGGTTTATCTGTTGGACGATTCAAAAGTATTTCATTTTGTAAACCTATATGAATAAAGAGTTTTTGACTTTGACTTTAACGGTTGAACCACTAAGTAAGAGGACGTGCGTTGAAAACCCCTTGCTCCATACATTTTGCCTTTGAACTATTTTGAATTTCTTAAGGTTGTCATAGCAACTAGCTTGTATTCGTTTCCACGCTGCATTCAGTACAAAATGGGAGACCTGGGGGCCTACCATCAACTCTTATTGCGGTTTTGTTTAGGACCTAAACTGATCTGCTTCGCTTATTAGTACCGCGACAGCTTAATATCAATGACAGCGATTCAGTGATCATTCAATGACATTTCACAGCCGCTAAGCTGTCATGTCATGTCTTATTTGACTTATAACTCGGCCAAGCTAACATGACACCTGCAGGTTATACCCGTCCCTCTCACTCTCTGGGCATGACAGAATCAAGTGATGGAGACGGGTAGAAGACATAAGGACACAAATCGTTCGGTCATTCACATTTAGCAATTCATTTGCGATCCAGTTTTTAGAAGGTCATAGTACGAAAGAGAGCAATTCATTTTAGGAACCTATTCTGCATCGCGCTATTTTTGAATAGCTGTCTTAAAGTTGATGGTAGGCACCCAGATCTTTCTACTCTTTATCTTGTGTTCTGGCTTCGTTTGCGCAGCACCTTATGGAGCAATAAGAAACATTTCCTATCTTCCCTGGGAACGTATCGTAATCGTAACGCCTTTGAACTATTTTGAATTTCTGAAGGTTGTCATAGCAACTAGCTTGTATTCGGTTCCACGCTGCATTCGGTACAAAATGGGAGACATGATTTTTCTACTCTTTATCTTGTGTTCTGGCTTCGTTTGCGCAGCGCCTTACGGAGCAAGAGGCAACATTTCCTAACTTCCCTGGGAACGTATCGTAATCGTAACGCCTTTGAACTATTTTGAATTTCTGAAGGTTGTCATAGCAACTAGCTTGTATTCGGTTCCACGCTGCATTCGGTACAAAATGGGAGACATGATCTTTCTACTCTTTATCTTGTGTTCTGGCTTCGTTTGCGCAGCGCCTTACGGAGCAAGAGGCAACATTTCCTAGCTTCCCTGGGAACGTATCGTAATCGTAACGCCTTTGAACTATTTTGAATTTCTGAAGGTTGTCATAGCAACTAGCTTGTATTCGGTTCCACGCTGCATTCGGTACAAAATGGGAGACATGATCTTTCTACTCTTTATCTTGTGTTCTGGCTTCGTTTGCGCAGCGCCTTACGGAGCAAGAGGCAACATTTCCTAGCTTCCCTGGGAACGTATCGTAATCGTAACGCCTTTAAACTATTTTGAATTTCTTAAGGTTGTCATGGCAACTAGCTTGTATTCGGTTCCACGCTGCATTCGGTACAAAATGGGAGACATGATCTTTCTAATCTTTATCTTCTGTTCTGGCTTCATTTGCGCAGCGCCTTACGGAACAAGACGAAACATTTCCTAGCTTCCCTGGGAACGTATCGTAATCGTAACAGCATTGTTTCGCTAACGCCGATGGGAAGTTATTGGTGAATGCTGATGCATTTTTGTCCGATAATTAGTTGTCGTGTGACCGATTTGGTTGGGTGTGGTAATGCTATGTGTATCGGTTAGTTGTTAGACGATTGAGTCGTACTGGCTGTACAGCTGTTCCTACTAATTTGTTAATAATTTAAGCCGAAGAGCTTGTTTCCAAAACATTTGAAAGAAGGAGCTAATAGATTCGCCAAGAACTCGGTTAGACTGTCTTTTTTTTACATACATCGGTGTAGCACTTAGCCTCCATCACACCTGATGCTTCGACCTTCAGCCTTATCACCACTTAAGGTGGAAGCACACTACTCTCGGAAACCTCAATCACTGAGGAACTGGCTATCCAAAATCACACAACAATGCTGAAAACATCGTGTTAAGGCGTCAGACTTAGATAATATGGTGATAGCTAGCCAGGCAGACAAGAAAAACAAGCCTTACCACCAACCGAAACCGAAACAATTACCAAAACAATTTACCCCCACTGGGAATCGAACCCCTGGGTCTGATACCGGTGCGGTGGTGAGTACTACTAGGCCAACGAGGCGGTTATTTTTTAGACAATTAAGTTAGCACTAGCTGTATTCTTCCAAATTTCAGCCAAATCCGTTTAGCCGTTTTGTCGTGATTGAGTAACAAACATACAAACATCTAAACATCCACATTAAACTTTCACATTTATAATATTAGTAGGATATAGTAGGATAAATAATCGTACGGCTGAAATGATGATGATGATGATGATAGTAGGATAAAAAGCCAATTAATATAACCAGCGAAATCGTCCCAAGAACTGAATTTCTCGCACGTCGACCAACAAAGAGTCTAGAAACTTAAATTTCTAAACCCAATGACGCCCTGAAAAACGGTTCACACAGCTTTTTACCATTTCTGCCGCCACAATGGTGGGAGTGAGAAACTGCATAGAGACTGCAGTTGTCGCTCTGTGCGAATATGGAGGAAAGAAAGTAGTCATTATATTTGTCTGGGCGTGGGTGATAATAGCAATTGTCAAGTGTCTAAAAATAAACTAAGAATTTTTTATAAGAAAAATGTTGAAAAAAAGCCATCAACCCTGCAAGTTCCTGATAAATCATAAATCATAAACACTTAAATGCCATTTGAAAGTGGTACACATTTCAGATGACATAGATTTTTATGTTCGGGCCATTCAGGCATTTGTTAATAAATAGCATGCAAATATTTAAAACATGTCCTAGATATAAATACCTACACAAAACACAAAATTAATAACTGTAGCAATGTTAGACAATACTAACATGTCTAGCTAGTACAATAATAATGTCAAAAGAAGAAAGAAAATTAAATTATGAATTTGGGCTTCATATATATTTATATGAAGCATATATTTATAGTAAAATGTTAAGGCTGAATGTCAGAATAACTTCGTCAAAAACTATGAAAATTGTAAGTCTATGGAACATGGAACATTTCAGGAAATGGAAATGTCACAAATCAATTAATAAAAAAATGGTTATAGATAAGATGAAATATCAAATCAAATATATTAAACTAATAATAATAAAGAACCCGCGCTTCTGGGAAACTGGCCCAATGCTCTGACGAACTATCCTAGAAAAGTACATAATGCACAGTTTTAATTGATAGTGCTAAATGTATTGTGTGTAATGTAAAAGTAACGACAATTTAAACCATTGTTGTTAGAACAATCAAAGAAAGTCGGGTGACTGACATTGATGTAAAGATCGCCGCGCCTCGTAGCTATTATAAAACTCATTTACAACCTAGGTGTTTTACAACCCACTAGAAAAGATTTAACACTTTCAAACGTAGTAAAATTATCTGTTAATTAAGAATGTGGGAACGTCAATGAAGCTACGCTATCGGTTCGCAAATCCTACGGCGGGAGGCCTTGTAACGAGAAGAACCGGCAAGAAACTCGCCGAGGGCTATTTTTTTCTCCCTGTCATAATTCATACAGAGTCGTCTAATTGAAAAGTGACTTTATCATAATATAATATGTAAAGTCACTTTCCATCACAAATTCATCTTAAATTTAAAAACAAAATAAAAAAACCCGGTAATCATAGTAGCAGTAAATAATTTTCAATAACTAAGAAATAGACATCCAAAAGGTAGTTTCTCGAAACGATATAATCGCATGAGAGGTGCGAGGAGCAAAGCGACGAGCATGTTAGGTTTACATGAAGTTTAGTAACCGCGCGAGCCGAGCGAGCGTAGCGAGCCAGAACCATAGGCCCCCCATTTCTTATTAAACTATGAGGAACTATTGTTTTAATATTATTTGGTGATTCAATTTGGTTGACAGATTTACTATTTTAGTGACAGATCTACTATTTTAGGAACAAATATTATTTATTAGGTCACTGACAGGTTAAATTATTTTAGGTAGGTAGCCCTATTGATATTATTTGGTGATTTTTAGGTGACACATATCTACAGGTTTATAAGGTGGTCGATTAAATCATACCAGATTTATAACAACTTATTAATGTCAAATGCAAACGCAAGTTTCAAAGCAACACACGTTCTGGCGATTTAAAAAGCGGCCTAAGGTTAATTTGTCGTCTCATCCTGTCATTATGAAATCCGCAAATAATATAATCTTCCAATTCGTTCGCTAAAAGTTGTAAATTACACTCGTTTTTATTGATACGTTAAATGTCAAGGATGAAAGTTGTTAGGATGTTAGTATTTCAGTAAATGACGGTTGCAAATTGTTACTTTTAACTTGAGTCAAATTGAATTTAACGAAGCCAAAAAAGGAAACCTTATTAATTCAATAAATAATAATAAATTTCTTACAATCACACCAATTATTTAGCTCATAAATAGTTTAAGAAACTGTGTTATGCAAACTAGATAACAGATGAGCTTATACTAATACTTTTATACTTTTTGTTTGTAAAAACAGACTTAATAAACATAGAAAACATCCAGACCAAGACAAATAGATATGATCATGCACACAAATATTTGCCTTGTTCGAGAATCGAACCCGAGAACTCTGGCGCAGAAGGCAGGTCTTATCCGTAACACTGAACCAAATAAATTTGACGACCGCTAATAAAACATATTATTAAAGTGTAATTTTTTTCTACTATAGGCAAACCTACCTATAGAGGTAGCCATGAATACAGTATATAATGTAGGTATCGATATTACCAAACTTGTGATTTCATAAGCGAAAGATTCTTTTGTAGATGTTTTTTTAATTATTTTCCTCGTTAAAGTGTTGCAGAAACAGATGCATGTTGCATGTTTTAATAGCCGATGAAATCTTTTATCTATCTCGGAAATTATTAATCTACTTTCTCATTACTTTCCTATGAACTAACAACTCTATTCGTTACAAAGTAGTAACTATTATGCATATCTCAAGTTTTCGTCGTACTATTCATTGATATAAAAGAGCGGATTTAAACCCACTTCGTCAAAATATATTAATTTGGTGTTTTTAAAGGATTTTTGGCTGTTGAAAAAATATATTCATCCGTTTTCTGTATCTTTGGCTAGATAATTGGTGTATTTTGAAGCCTATTTTTTAAATGTTTTAAAAATGTCTATAAAAAAATTAAGTAGTTAACCACTGACGACCTAGGTGATATTATTGATCGAAGCCCCTGACACAAAAAAACTTTAAAAAGTGATTAAATTAAATTTCTTTCGCGGTCGGAGTCCATTCACAGACGCCACTGACAGACAGACAGATACACAGACGCGTCAAACATATAACAAATCTTTTCGCAGTCGAGGCTTAAAATATATTAAGAACTATTATGAAGCGTATTGTTTTCGCGAAAGTTGTAAAAGAAGGTTAGGTTTAAAAAAAAAAGAGTTATCCTGTTGGAAATGTTTTGAAAGCGGATTAAAACTATAATTAGCGTTTAGTTACAAAACAAGCACTTTTGAAACAAGTAAGTGATACGGGGTATGCCACTGTAAGGAATTAAGAATTATAAAGTCAAATAAGACAATTTTTTATAGTCGTGCCGGTAGTTTTAGTTGGAAAGGAAGCTGCATACAATCAGTAAAAACTGAATGTCGGTTGAATCACTTCAGTTAGTTATTACTCAATATGAACCGCCTAGCTAGAGCATAGAAGCGCGTCTCTACCGTCTACGGTACACACCACCAGTACCTATCAGACCAAGAGGTCCCGGGTTCGATTCCCAGTGGGTGTACATTATGGTATTCGGTTTGGTTGGGTGGTAGGACTTGTTATAAGCCCGCCTGGCCAGCTACCACCATCTAACTAAGTCTGACGCCGAAACAACGATGTTTTCAGCATAGTTATTGAGCATAAATAACTATCGTCATAGCCAAATAATTATAACTCTGTAACCAAGCTAGTTAGGCCACTCGGCTTTCGCTTTCAAGTACAATGGCCACATTGGTCACCCCTCCCGTGGGTGACCTTACCACCGTTGCTTAACATTCGTAATCGAGCATAATATACAGGGTGACAATTGAAGTCGTAAGCATTTTAAAATAAGAACATACTCATGATATAGAGTCCTTTCCCCAAGTAGTCCCCCCTTGCCGGTTCTTCTCGTTACAGGCCTCCCGCCGTAGGTTTTGCGAACCGATAGCGTAGTTTCATTGACGTTCACAAGTGCTGTATCAGCCTAAAATGAATAAATGATTTTGAATTTTGAAGTATGAGGCAAATCCAAGATGTAAAATTATTTTTATTAAATCCCTGAAATATAGTATTAAATACTCAGTAATTGATCACTAAGTAGGTATAACAAATAAAAACTAAAATAACAATTTTATAAAATAACATTGATTAAATTAATTAATATTCAAATAACTTTTTTTTGTTTTAATTTAAAGTGTTATCTTTCTTTTTTTTTATCCTAAATATGCTAGCTGATCATTAAACACTACTTAATCTGTTTTTTTTCTTTCATTTATTTTGCATGTGGTGTGCATAAGTAATTGTGCAATTAGAATAATTACTTCTTTTAAGTTACTTTTTTATTATGTTGTAAGATTGTTACAATTGTTGGTGTATCAATAAAATAAAATAAATAAAATAAAAATAACATAGGAACAGTCTTAAACAACTGCATTGGCCTCCCGACAAATGCTCTACTTTATTTACTATACCGCTCTAATATAATGTGAATTTATTGTATCTAATATTATGTGAAGTTCGCGCACGGAATTCACCGAAACAAACAATGTCACTCATGCTTCATGCCCGCTTTGCCCTCGTCTCTGCGCCCGCGCTGACGCCGGGCAACACCCTCTTTCACCTGAAAACATACCATCATCCCACTAATATTATAAATGTGAAAGTTTAGATGTTTGGATGTTTAGATGTTTGGATGTTTAGATGTTTGGATGTTTGGATGTTTGGATGTTTGGATGTTTGGATGTTTGGATGTTTGGATGTTTGGATGTTTGGATGTTTGGATGTTTGGATGTTTGGATGTTTGGATGTTTGTTAGTCAATCACGCAAAAACGGCTGAACGGATTTAGCTGAAATTTGGGGCACAGATAGTTTGTAGCCTGGAGAGGAGCATAGGCTACTTTTTATCCCGGAAAAACATCATATTCCCGCGGCATAACGTCGTGTAGTCCACGCGGGCAAAGTCGCTGGCGGAAAGCTAGTATGAGTATATTAATGGGCCGAATGGATGCCAATGACTTCAAAAACACCCTGTATATCGATCGTCTTAGCCACACATAACTCTGTAACCAAGCTAGTTACGCCACTCGGCTTTCGCTTTCAAGTGCAAGGTGCTGCTTTCTCCGCGGCTCGCCACTTTCCATTTTATATTGGCGTGCGTCCGATCGCTTCCTGCGATTTGTATTAAAATACTGAATGAATGAAATATTCTTTCTTGTACACCTACTAACATTATAAAAGGAAATAAGAACGGAACTATGGTCTTACCTTAATTACGAACTACCTTATCCCTAAAAACCGCCTTCAAAAAAACCACATCAAAAAAGTAAGAAATAATTCCTCACCAAATAAATAACGTAAGTACTTTGAAGTCGGGCGTGAAACATGTACAATTTTTTGTTGTTTTTGTTAAAACCCGCCCGACTTCAAAGTACTTACGTTATTTATTTGGTGAGGAATTATTTCTTACTTTTTTGATGTGATTTTTTGGAAGGCGGTTTCATTTTTTTATAAAAATAATTTTTATTTCACTCTTTTAGTGCATCGTGCAGACAATTTACTTGTAATCTGGTAAATAGGTATGTGATCAAACTGAAAACCTCCTTTTTTGGAGTTGGTTAAAATACCTTGAGGTATCCCCTTTTTAACAAAACAAGAATCATCTAAATCGGTTTATAAACAAAGGAGTTATGCCTAAAGATACGTATTAAATTCTCATAAAGTGGTAACGAAAACGACAGTATTTTCAAGATTTCCTGAAAACTACTGAACCGATTTCAACATTTAAAAAAATGGGACCAACTTGAAAACCAACCCGATGTAGTAACGTTTCAATAATTTCAATCGTTATATCCGTCTTCGAGTAATCGGTGGACATACACAAAAAAAAAGAAAAAGCATACATACAGACGAATAGAGAACCTCCTCCTTTTTGATTTAGAAGTCGGTTAAAAAGTAATTTACTTATATATTTATCCGTTGTCAAGTTTTCCATTACACAGTTTCTTAATGAAATTTACATGGGCTTAGATAATTGGTGTGATTGTAAAAAGTTATTTATTAATAATTGCGACCTTATCCGTAAAAATCATTTCTTCCAGGCAAACATGAGTTTATATGGACGTAATTAATTAAAGTAAAAATAGGTGGGTCGGGAGCATGAAGCTCGACTTAATACTGAGGTAACTGGAGAGTGCAGTACGAACAATTTTTTGAATACCACAAATAACACAGTGGCTGTCTTCCGTCTCACCTACACTTTAAAAAAATACGTATGGTCATATGAGACAGCTGACAGCCACTACATACATAAATGTCAAATTTGCTGGCGACACTTTTTTATTCAGGGTGAGAGCTCCAGTTACCTCAGAGTATTAAGTCAAACTTCATGGTCGGGAGGCTTTGTGAACCGGGAGTGACCGGGACCGACGGTCCACAAAGCATAATTTTATTTTAGCTCTGATTTTCAGGTGGTTTTGTGGACCGCGACTGTGCATAAAGCCTCCGAAAAAGTACAATGAACTAATCTTTACCAGTAATATGTCCCGAAATAATAATATGTATTTTAAAATCTTAGTTTTTTCACAATCCAATGCTTATTTGGCCACTTAAGGCGATACTCAGAAAAAATATGGTAAAGCGAGATAGCAATGAGAAAACATCGCGCGCGGGAGCGAGACCGATTTTGCCGATTACGCAAAAAAAACACAAAAACAAAAACAAAAACATAAAAACTATAGCGAGTTTAGAAAAATGTTTCCATACGATCCTAAATATTATGGGCGTCCACTAATTAAACCAATTTTCAATAGTATATGTATCCCCATTCAAGAATAATCTTGATATTTCTTATTTTTTAGAGGTATTTTCGAAAGTAAAAAGTGTCGAGCCAAAATAATAAAATCGTGTTTCTGAAACTATACGATTCTAGATAAAGGTATGAAGAAATAAATATCTTATTACCAGATTTGTAACAACTGTAACCGTCCTATAGTTTTAAATCAAAAAGTCCATACTTTTTCCGAGTAGCGCCTTTAACGATTGCAGACAACTTAATTTTGTTTCTAGTTTGTTGTAAAGTTGCTAAGGAAGAAAACAACATTTAACAACAACGGAAATGTACAAAATTCGTCCTTTCAAGGAAGCATTCTTTTATATTTAACTAGCGACCGCCCGCGGTTTCACCCGCGTGGTTCCCGTTCCCGTGGGAGTATCGGGATAAAAAGTATTCATGTGTTGCAAATTAAATCCAGATCCGTTGAGTAGGTTTTGTGAGATCCATACTAACTAACAAACTTTCGCATTTTAAATATAGGTAGGAAAAAGAAACAAAACTGCGTTCATAGATTTAAAAAAAACAGCTTTTTCATAGAAAAATACGAGTTATTCCCATCCGATCCCCTGCAACCAATCCCCTGGTGGATCGGTTTTATTTTTAATTATTTTTTATTCCCATCTGATCCCCTATGTAGGGGATCAAGAATAAATATTAATATTTTATTCCCATCTGATACCCTAGTACTTATGAGCTTAATTTTGGTACGAAGAGTGGTACAGTCAACAATAAAATGCATTTTAGGATTATACTGTTTTATTTGAAAGATCGAGACTTATTTTATTTTATCTATCTAAATTTAGTTTATCAGAAAGTAGCGCCATCGGCTCGAGTCGACATCCAATCCATCATCTTTTATAATTTCCGACATAAAATCCATCATCTTTTATAATTTCCGACATCCAATCCATCATCTTTTATAATTTCCCTTACATTTAATTTATCACGTTTGTTTGAGTTTGAGACATTTGACCCTCGACCTCGATGCGATAAAGCTTGATGATGTAGTTTTTTTCTAATTTAATTCCGGTTCGATTCCTAGCTGAATTGAGTGAATTTTAGAAAATATTTGAATGCAGTTTTAATAAAATTTAACAATTAAAGAATGTTTCCTTTTAGTAAAATGAGCCAGCTAAAGGATTTATGGCAGTTTACCTCCAGGACGCGGATTAGTTGCGCGGGTGGCTCGCTTTGGTACATGCTCGAGTCGCTAGACCCGCGCATGGTGTGCTTGTACACGGTGCAAGTAGCTTGCGCAAGTTGAGGATATATGCATCGTAAACTTACCGTTCAGAAGCATGTGCGGGTCTAGCGACTCGAGCATGTACCAAAGCGAGCCACCCGCGCAACTAATCCGCCACTCGCACATAACACGGTCATAGCCTGCACATGTAGCTCTTGACGACGAGCAAATAACTTGTGCGTACTGCTTGCGCAAGTAGCCCGTGTCTTTACTTGCTCCAGTTATTTGCACCACGGACAAATACATGCGAGTAACTTGAACAAGTAGCTTGCGCATATTACTCACGCGTGTTACCCGCATCTTTACTAGCTCCAGCTACTTGCACCGTGTAGAAGCACCCGTAGTTTACGATGCATATAACCCGCGCAAGTGCCTCAACAGGCGCAAGCTACTTGCACCGTGTACAAGCACACTAAGTATAGGCCGACGTTAATACTGGATGCGGGTAAAACCGTGGGAGGCTACTAGGTTATTTTTATTCATGTAACACCTCCCTTCTTCACGGAGGTCAATGGTCTTTAATGACATTAGAATGTCAGACGAGAGAAATGAATGTGAAATGCATTTGATTGCGTTGCGATTGTGACTCTATCATTATTCTGTTCAGTCTTTATTTCACTGTTTCTTTTGAGACATTGAATGTTTTCAAATTAATCCCTACGATAAGAATACTGCATTTAGTTAGTTTATGATTTGTTACATTCACTACTGTGTGTGAAGGAGTGTACTTGCCCGTTGGCTCAGTGGTACTGATCGTGATTACTGAACTAGGGACCGTGAGTTCGATTACCATAACAGACAGGTGATGAACACTTGCGTATTTTTAGTCTGGGTTTAAAATCTACATAGTATAGAATAGGGCAGGGGTCGGCAACCTTTTGAGACCAAAGAGCCAAAATCTAGAAATCACTAAATTTCTCAGATTTTAAAGAGCCACTAAAATTTTTGATTCGATAATATAGTACAGTCGACTACAACAAAGAGATGTACCCACTTCTCACCTTATTGCATTGAAATAAGGTTAATAACTCCTTTGGGCTTCCATGGATATATCTTGGTACTCACTCATGGATCGATTGCATGATTTTGGGTTTCATTAATAAATTTATGCGTATGAAACTGGAGAGCCGCAACTCTACATCGAAAGAGCCGCATGCGGCTCGCGAGCCGCAGGTTGCCGACCACTGGAATAGGGGATTGGACTGATTTTTTTTTATAATTGTTTAAAATGTTTTTTTTTATATCAGAAACACGACACAGGTATTTATTTTCAAATATTTTCCAGACTATCCAACAAAAAAAGAATTTTTCAATTCGTTCTAGTAGTTTTTGAGATAAGCGCGTTCAAAGAAACAAACAAACTCTTCCGCTTTATAATATTAGTATAGATAAGTACCTATAGAACGTCACTGAAGGACGAAAACAAAGAAAGATTGCGTAAATCAGTGAAAATAATACTTTTGATATGACGTCGGTAATAAACTTGACATACGATACTGTAGGAAGTGCAGGTTCGATGCTCGGCGGGAGAAAGCGAACACAGGATCGCAGTGGTAAACCCGATCCGGTTAGCCGGAGCTGAGTCACTCAAATGGATATTATGCAGATTATGACTTCCCGGGTCAATGAAATATTAAATCGAAATATTACGTTTATATTTTATTAGCTATTAATAAGTTTTTATTAACAATTTCATTTTTATGACTAGCCTTTTTTTCTGGCTGTACTCTAATATTGTATTGCCATCCAAACACAGACAGGTTGTCCGTGCATGCTAACTTTCAACTCAATCGGACACTGGCAAATGAGTCAAAAGCTTGCAAGATTTGACCCGAACGGACATACCACGCACATACACTGCAAGTTAAATAAAAGCTTGTAAAAATATAATTTATGCCTAGGTATATAAATTTAAAAAATCTATATAGGTCTTTGTAAGCACTTGTCTTGTTAAAGAATCTAACGCAACGTATACGCTTGCTTGCAGTAGGTTCAACGACAATCGGCGATAGACCGGTATCGTGATCGTATTTTGTATGAAGACCAGAGGGCCTACTCTGAAACGCAAAATCCGAAACTTCGGTATACCCGGCCCTCTCACTCTCTAGTCGGGACAGAATCGATTGAAAGGGGCGGGGCTAACCGAAATTTCAGATAATAGCCGCTACACACGCTCCTATCCGACCGCCGATTTGGTCTGCTCCAGAGCATAATTATTATTATACGGTGTTTGACGCGGTCGGCCGGATTTAGTTCGCACGAACTTCACTTCCTACCAAATCGGAACGTGTGTAGGCTTCCGACCAGACCAACTTGGCAGTGTTGACAATTTTGGAGGTTTTCCCCTAGATTTAGGGAGAACATATGTAAAAGCGGAAATATTTAAAGCAGGTAAATTACGTTTAAGGGATTTTCAGAGGATTCAATTTAATACTCGTTCATGAGTTTTACGTAGGACTGAACGAACGAAAGGTTTAAATATGGCCATTTATGAAAAGATTCTATTTAGGTATCTATTTGTTTTTTTTTTGAATATTTTGTTTAAAAACTAGCAATTTGTCGTAAAACTAAATATATATAAAAAGGGCATAACATCTCATCAATAAGTGCTGCTTTTAGTAAATATTTAGCATGTTTTATTATTTTAATGAAAATAACAGAAAATTAAAAAATAATGAAATTGTTTTTTTATAGTAATAAAACATTAAAAACGAAAATATTTTTCCTTTTAATTTATTTATTGCAAGCAAATTGTTGATTTCAGTATTTATAAATTATAATAATATTGGGAGATTAGCAGTGGCTGGCAACACTGCAACAACGGCTAGAGGTCGGCGGCCAGACCAAATCAGAACGTGTGTAAAAGGTGTGTAGCGCCGACCGATTTGGTGCGGCAGATTTGGTTTGAACGTGTGTAGGCGCGGATATAAGCGTTTCAGAGTACGGTCCCAGAGCAGCGCCTCTTTCGGTCGTTTATAGAAATGAAATTCAATACCTATTGACAGCTTTTAAAAGACGCTATAGTTTTCTATTAGATTACCATAAGGATAGTTTTTCATGCTGATATAGAAATCTTCTTTGATTTCACATGATCGAAGTCACCGGCATTCGCGCGCGTAAGTATTAGATTTTATTTTTATTTTTTTATTTTTAAAGTTTTAAGAAAACTTACAGCTTCTTATAGGAACACATAGTCGCCGAAATATTATAATTACTGAGGGCCAATTACGAGTTTCCATAGATAGATATAAATATAACTTGTTTAGTCACCACCAGTGTACTTACTCAAACGAGATCTCCAAAAATGGCGACGCAAGCCATAAAGAATAGGTTAGATATCTTCCTCGCGAGCCGGTCCGGGCATGTTACGAAACTGGTCGCAATTTCTTTGCTATTCCGAACTATACTGATTTTCACTATGCACTACTCGCGTTGATGTCTTTTGGCTTAACGCTTAATTTTGGTAGTGGTATCAGTTTCTTTCAATATTGAGTTTTGACTAATTTTGTAAGTTATGTAATATTGTTATTGTTATTATTAGACCGAATATATTAGACTAGAATAGTATTATATTATCTGTGATATTGGTAAAGTTATAAGTAGTCATTGCCTATAGCTGTAACGCGTTGTCAGCGTACCGACGTACCGACGCTGATCCGGTTTGGTTACGTGCTTGCGTTAGGTTGACGCCTGGTTGACGGCGAGGCGAAGGCGATACGGTGTCGATCCCTTTCCGAGTTGATGTAATGTGCTGTGTCCTTAAGGGTCGACCACCGCTATCGAATCCAGTAGGGAACTACTACCTACCATAGCGGTGGAATACTTTTCTGGGTGTAGTACAAAGTTCAGGATCCCTTAATTAACCTGTTCGGTGTCTCGCCTCATTCCGCCCTACCGTAGTAGTCAGTCACTTAGATAATCGGTCATTATATCCTTTGCCTGTGCTTTACTTAGCTCAGTACTAAATAAACCTCTACTCTTCTCTTCCACTTACCATCGTTTCACTTTTCACCATAGCTAGATTTGATAGCTATAGTAGACGGCTACATAGAGATATTAAGTTTATTTTTTTATTAGTATACTTTTTTATAAAATGGCGGAAGTAGCCAGTTACCAGTGCCAATGTAAGTTTGACTTTTCGACATTATATGCTAAAAAATGGAGATCCTCCGGAAAATGAGATAGGAGATGAAACAGAGCATACCTACGTCAAGATTTCTCTAAAGCAACTTAGGAAAAAGCTGCGTGATGCGTGTCCAATGTATCTGCATTAACGCAAGTACACCCAATCTGGTATAATATCGTGAGTTTTTGCTTCTGAGACCGGTTATGCGTCCATTGAGCTTTCTATGCGCGCGCGCAGCTTTCATTCCACCGCTGCGTTGTCGTTTATCAAGCCGCTTTCAAACTTCGGAGATATTAGTCCTACTAATATTATAAATGTGAAAGTTTGGATGTTTGGATGTTTGGATGTTTGTTACTCAATCACGCCAAAACGGCTGAACGGATTTGGCTGAAATTTGGAACACAGATACTTTGTAGCCTGGAGAGGAACATAGGCTATTTTTTATCCCGGAAAAATGTCACATTCCTGCGGGATAACGTCGTGTAGTCCACGCGGGCAAAGCCGCGGGCGGAAAACTAGTATTTTATAAAGATTTATTCGAGTTATACTTTGCTATCAAATATTAGTTACTGAAATGATACCTAGATTAATTATTTTAATAATCTATCTATTTACCTATTTGTGGAAGATCGACTTTGTGGGGAGCCTATATGTCCCCATGGATAGGAGCAGATACTTACCTATGTGGTTCTGGTTTAGTTTGGTACCACTTTAATGGTCCTGGGCCGTAGAAAAGCCAGGTTGAAATGACAGATTTTTAGAATTCAATTAGTTTAATAAATTTAATTAACTGAGATACCTTCTCCTTATCCATCCATGAGGAGTTGAGGGCATTAAATGGCTGATGATGATGATGATGAACATACATTCTGGCAAATGACATTTTTATTTGATTACATTAATTTTAATAACATTTTAAAATACGTTAAATCAATAGTTTAAAAGTTTATTATGCCTATTCGTTTGTTGATTTTTAGGCTAAAAGCATTTTAGTCATGTTTCACTCATTCATCACAGCATTCGCCTGGACAGTGGAAGGTCCTGGGTTCGAGTCCCATCGGAGCTAGTTTTGAGGCGGGTCGATTCATTCATTCACTTTCATTTATTCATTGCTCGTCACAGTACATAGAAAAGTTGTTAACAAAAGTTTTGAGATCAGTGTGACACAGGACCCGTAATAAATAAATAAATAATAAATAAATAACTTCTTACATTCACACCAATTATCTAACCCCATTTTAATTTAATTAAGAAACTGTATCATGGAAAACTTGATAACGGATAAATATATACTTGAATACTTTTTGTTTGTAAATACATACTTAATATACATAGTAAACACCCAGACCAAGACAAATAGACATGTTCATGCACACAAATATTTGTCTTGTTCGGGAATCGAACCCGAGACCACTGGCACAGAAGGTGGGTAGCCTACCCCTGCGCCAAATCGGTCGTCAAAAAGTAAGGGCACCGTAAGGGCACTGCAACTTAAAATCCAGTCTATTTCATCAGCGATTTTTTCTAATACCTACTTAAGTAGGTAGGTACTTCTTTTTCAATAATGTTTCACTTCTAAATTCAAGCAGCTAATTTAAATCACCTGAATAAAATTAATAGAACAGTGGGTGATAAAATGCTATTTTATTTATGTTATCACAATGGTGGGAAATCCCAAATAAGTTCACTCCTTGAATAATTGTGCTAAATACACTTATTGTTATTGATGTAAACTAAGTTAGCTCGGGTCACGGTGAGAGTGGTGTTGGGCTGCGAAATGAGCGTGCTATGAAAAGCGTGAGTAAATACTGATTAGCTAAGTATACATGACTACTGCAAGGTTTTCACGCGTAAAATAAAGAAAAACAATGTAGATAAGTATTACAATAAAATGATAATAATATGTGATATAAAGCTAGGACATTTTGAAATTGCACGATATGTAGGTACGTATTGCTGTAAGTGCTACTTTAAAGAAACGTATTAATCACTGATTAAGATTTGTTTTCAATCCCTTTTTTTAACCTTGTCTTTTATTCTGCTATTACCACGTCCACTGCAAAGAAGACGAAAGTGACCAACAAGTAGTCATAAGCTTTTTGGAGCCGTATCAAACTAAGATTACGAGCGATCTATTTTAATCAATGTAACTTTAGTTGAGTCAGCCTTATGCTTTAATAGCCTTCCGCCCGCGGCTCCGCCCGCGTGGACTACACTACGTTATCCCGCGGAAATGTGATATATTTTCGGAAAAAATGTAGCCGATGTCACTCTCCCGCTTCTAAACTATCCCCATACCAAAAATCACGTTGATCCGTTGCCCCATTTTGACGTGGAAGACGGATGAACAAACAAACACACTTTAACATTTATAATATTATATGGATAGTGTAGCGTGTGTTTTGTCTTTTGACAAGTTGTGGCTGCAAAGCTTTGACAGGTGTCACTGTCATCGTGGTCTGCCATTCGTGTGTCATTATATGTAGGATATCCGGTGCCCTTCGGGTCGATGGTTTTCGAATTTCGCGTCATTAACTTATATATATATATAGATATATATATATGAATATATATTTGGGTAGTCGCATAATATCGATTTAGAAGCCCTTGAGGGCGTGAAGGGTGTCCTCGGATTAAAAATAAAGAAATAAATAATAAGTAAGGGCTCGGCTCGTAATGTTGGTATCTTAATAGCTAAATAGTACTAATTTTCGTGGAACAGTAATATTGTTGGCGCCTCTGAAGCGAAGTGTTCACTGGCTACAGGTCGCCCGGGAAACAAGCGCGGGGGACTATGGATAGTCTCCACGAACTTCTACCAGCGACTTGCATATAAAGAAATTGCAGACGGTGGGCGCCTCGCTTTAGAGAGGGTTCGTAGGAAGTATGGATCTAGATCGTGGGGTGGCATTTAAGTAGTTAAGTAATGCGTATCATAGATG
Source organism: Crambus lathoniellus (assembly GCA_949710035.1). Taxonomy (NCBI): domain Eukaryota; kingdom Metazoa; phylum Arthropoda; class Insecta; order Lepidoptera; family Crambidae; genus Crambus; species Crambus lathoniellus. Next base: position 30,176,024 of record OX453302.1, on the reverse strand, counting down.
CCTGAAGCCTCCAGTCCATGTGGGCCAATTCGTTGGGCAAACTTCGACCAACTTGAAGGCGGGCGTAAGTCATCTGTGACGTTTCTTGACAGATGCCAGTGGGAGGAAAATCTAACTACTCTGAGATGATTGGTATTTGTTTTACTAATTTCAGGATAATATTTTGCAAGCGTTATTTATTACGCTAAAATTTAGGACATGGTGTAATCCCAAAAAAAAAAAGATACTAAGAAATATCCCCTGTAAGTATTCGCCCCGAAAAATAACTCTGGCGCGCCTCCATAAGATATTGTCCCAAGTGTTGTGTTATTTATGCGTTAGCATTTTCCTGGAGTTGACCCAAACTTGCTAGAATGCATCTTTTTAGCTTTAGATCTTGGGGGGGGGGGGGGGGGGGGGCCCGTAATAACGGAATAAAACCCGTAACTTACATTCTTAACAACTCTTATATTCCTTTATTAAATTAAATAAATATAAAGTGTACAGATTAGGCTCTTACTTGAGGGAACTTGCCACCCAATTGTCTATTCTCACGCCAGGTACCGAGCTGGAAGAGGGGTTGATCGGAGAATCTCACTGGCGGCAGACTAGAGAATCGGCCATAGTTTAATCAACCGTTGGGTCCATGACTTTGGGCCAGGAACGACGACCCAAGGAAGAAAATTTGTCGAGGTTGGTGCGTCGTGACCTCAATTGTTTTACAAACTAACCCCGACAGATAGCAAGAAGTGGGAAGCAAGAGTCGATTACTGGCTCTTTCAGCCCGTTAGTGTTGTGTTCGACAAAGGCAGAACGAAGCCGTTGAGGCAACGATAAAGATAATAAATATGAACAATAAGAAACCAATATAAGTACTTTCCTGATATCTTTGCGGGCAGGCACCTATATGTAGGTTTAGGTAGTTATAAGGGTTTATTAGCTTTAGTTAACTAACAGCTGTGGTGATGGTTATATCAAAATAAGAGAAAAATAGTAAAGAACATTATATCATAAGATGTCCATTTAAAACTGAAGTTGTTTTTTTTTTGTATGTATTCCCCTCCCTGACGGTCAGTGAAATTTTCATAATTTCCAAAGAGAAAGCATTACAATAGTTACTTACAGTAATTTACAAGCACTGGTGAATGTCAAAGAACTTACGCGATCTAAGCTAAATATTGCAACATTGCATGATGGTGGGTCCTCAATATCCGTTTATTACGATCCGCTGCTGCAGCATCAGAACTTCGTGGCCCTCGCGCAACAAGCGAATATTCAACTCGGATTCATTGCCACATTACACAACGTGACATTGGCGCGTAATGTGCCCGACGGACATGCCGCGGCAAGCTTGTATGCTTCTGTTGCAATGGAAGATGGCAGCGCATGTTAATGACTAATATAGATCATGGATTGAGCTATGGATTTACCGTGGCCACACGCGACAGACACAAACGCCGCCACTTGAAGCAGGCCTGTCTCACTTCCATACAAGCGGCGCTAAATCCCAGAGATATTTACCTACTATTCTGGAAAATAACCTAATTTCAACCTTTTGCATTGCGTATAGCGTCCATAGTACAATAGCTGTCTGCCGTCTCGCTTCAATCTGCTAGGGCTGTCAGAGGTACTACTTTATCCGTGAAAGTAATACACGCGAAGCGAGACAGATGGCGACATATGCGGATGCGTGCGCTGCGTGTGCGACAAGTCGAGCGAGTGCCAGCCTTTTGAGACTAATCTGGTGACCGGACGCTTGCGTTTATCATACCTAAATTCGGGAGTGAAATTTCTGTACCGTAAGGTACTATATTATATATATTCTGTGCTTGAAGTTAGAAGAAGAAACAAGTGACTAGCGGCAGCAGCGACGGGCGTCAACCGTGTGCTGCAAGTTCATATAAAATGTATGTTTGAGGAGCCCGTAGCGCAGTGGATAGCGCGCCTGGCCTGCGATCGTTGAGGTTAAGCAACTTTCGCAATGGTCGGTCACGGGATGGGTGACCAAAAAACTTTTCAACTCGAGCTCCTCCTTGCTTCGGAGGGCACGTTAAGCCGTTGGTCCCGGCTGCACTTGCAGTCGTTAATACCCAAAATCCGCACTGGGCCCGCGTGGTGGGTCGTGGCCCATTCTCCTTATCCATCCATAAGGAAGGCCAGTGCCCCAGCAGTGGGGACATTAAATGGCTGATGATGATAATGATGATGTATGAAAACAACAGGAAGTAGGTCGGTGGCGGCGTTTTGTGGTTGTGGTCAGTGGCCCATGTGCGAAAAAGCTTTTTGTCCAAAGATAGAGTATGCGCCATTTAATTTGGCGCGTGTCAATATCTGGAACTAAAATTATGACATGGGAATAAGGCTTATTTCCGACCGACCACGACGAGCGCCCTCTGACCAACGCCATGCCTCAAATGGTCGATGCTCGGCTCGAACACGGCACGTTCTAGCGCGAGTCGTCATCCTTAATGTTACCACAACCTGCAACGCTTATATTCTGGAGGCCGATTTCTATTTCTAATCTTAGATTAACATCAATATACTATTACAATAGGGGTATTCAACCTGTTAAGTAATGCTTAGTAATGACAGGGGCACTCGACCTGCGCTCACATTAAATACTTTGTAAAGATGTTGTGACATGCTGGTGGGCGACAAAGATTAGCAGATAGAACAGATTAATAGCAAAGGTGTGATGAAACTACTTGTCTATTTGAATAATTAGACAGCTAATCTGTGTAAGGAGCATAATTTGTATGAGGTTGCAATGTCTCGCATGTGGGTGTAGCAGATTAATATGTTTTGATTTTTTACAATCTTGAAGCTACATCTACCTACCCATAGTTTATTTTATTAAATAGCCGCTTCTTGAAGGATTGTCCTCGTTTGCAAGAAATTTTGAAAATGGCTTAAAATATTTATAAGTTAACGTGAATAAACTAGGTGGGAATAAAATATAATAATATTTATTCTTGATCCCCTACACAGGCGATCTGATGGAAACAGAAAATAATAAAAATAAAACAGATCCACCAGGGGATCGGTTGCAGGGGATCGGATAGGAATAAGTCGTAGGTAGTAGGTTGGTACTTACCTAAAATACTTTATAGTTACTATTTAAGTCAATGCTTATATTACTTTTTTATAATTCATCATTATTGGAAAAATTGTAATAGAAAAAATCACAGAGCCATATAGACTTTAGGACGGGATCTACTAGGAGTTTTTATTCTGTAACAATATTTTTCCTTTTCTTGCAGAATTGCATTGTAAATGCATAATTCAGAACCGTAGTTTGCCATAATTGTTCTAAAATACCTTTTATTCTAATAAAAAAACTTTTCTCCTTTTCCTATTTCTAGGATTTTTCACCTTTATTAAAATTTTGAATTTTACTAATTCTAATTTATTATTTAAAACTAAAACTTCAACTAAATCTAGGCCAATCCGTAAAGTGCCGTGACCAAAACGATTCGACGAGTTCCATTTCCAAATGCATTGCCAACGAGCATAGATTATAAAAGCATCGATTGTTTACAAGTTACCAAAGAGAAGGTAATTACTCGATTAGGGGATGACGAAAATATTACACGGAAAGTAACAAATATAACAAGATGGCGACACGATGACGTCATCACGTGTTGGCAAATGGCGGGAAACCGTTGTTTATCGATTGTTTCTGGTTGTTAGCGGAATCGGAGATCGAAATAGTATCATTATTGGCCACTTTTACGTTTGCATAGAAGAAAGAAGCATAATAAAGAAGAATAAAGTATCTGCATTTGGAATCAAACCTCGAATTTCAACTGAACAGTACGTATAGGTTGGTATAGGTCTAACATAGTTTTCTACTTTGCCATAAAAAAAGTTATATTCAGAGGGACTCGGATCTCTTTTCGCTTATTATTGCTTGAAGTGGGGTCTGCGCTGCTTATAAATATTTTACTAGTCCATGACATTGACATGACATGACAAAACATTTTTATTTTCATAATTTATTTGAAAGGTAACAACTTAGTATGGACTTTATAAGAGAAGGGATGATAGGCATGTTACTTAAAGGTAACGGAATGTTGATGGGTGACAAAGAAGAGGGAGACTTTAAAAAGATGGGGTAGATAGAATGTGTGCGCAATAATTAGGTTTCCGCCCGCAGCTTCGCCCGCGTGGACTAAACGACGTTATCCCGCGGGAAAGTGATATTTTTCTGGGATATAAAGTAGCCTATGTTCCTCTCCAGGTTATAAAGTATCTGTGTCCCAAATTTCAGGCAAACGCGTTCAGCCGTTTTGGCGTGATTGAGTAACAAACATCCAAACATACAAAAAATTAAACATCTAATCTTTCACATTTGTAATACTAGCTTTCCGCTCGCGGCTTAAAGTAAAGTAAAAAGTAGCCTATGTTCCTCTCCAGGCTACAAAGTATCCGTGTGCCAAATTTCAGCCAAATCCGTTCAGCCGTTTGGGCGTAATTGAGTAACAAACATCCAAACATCTAAACTTTCACATTTATAATATTAGTTAGTAGGATTAGTAGGACTACTAAGAATAAAGTATTACATAGATTTCTGGAGCCTCTTTTTTATATAAAAACTAGCCTTTCGCCTGCGGCTTCTCCCGCGGCCTCGCCCGCGTGGACTACACAACACAGACAGACAAACATACACATTTTTAGTAGGGATATCTGTGCATGACCGGCTTTTATCGCGCGATATGATGTGGTACGGCAAGTTATCTTGCTTACCCCACTAAGGTGTAAGCAAGACGGCATGCCGTACCTATCATATCGCGTGATAAAAGCTGCTCATGCTAGGCCGGCTGGCAGGAGGCCCCGCACTTCCATATCGATTACAGTATTTCTAGTTATGTTTATTTTATCCCATATTCCAAGAACTTAGTGATTTGTAATAAACACAGGCAACCGCCTCAGTGGTCTAGTGGTTCACGCTACCGATTTCAGACCAAGAGGTCCCGGGTTCGATTCCCAGTGGGGGTACATATTGTAGTCGGTTTGGTTGGTGGTAGGACTTGTTCTTAGTCCGCCTGGCTAGCTACCACCATCTTATCTAAGTCTGATGCCATAACAGTGATGTATTCACCATTATAATTGTGTTCTGGCAGTTAGAGATAAGATAGCCAGTTCCTCAGTGTTTGAGGATTCCGGGAGTAGTGCGCTTCCACCTTCAGCCTTATCACCACTTGACATCAAGTGTGATGAAGGCTAAGTGCTACACCGTAGTGGATAAAAAAAAACTGTCGTTGCTTCAGTGCGCAAAATCAAATTGTTCGCGATTCTCGTGCAACACGATAATTTGAATAAAGCCGCGTTGTTTCGCTGCGTTCTTGCGGTTTCGGAATATTTTGATTGTGAAGATAAACAGTGGAATTTCACTTTAGTTAGCAGCAGCTAGCGCAACCATCTATTACATTAAGAAACTAGCCTTCCACCCGCGGCTTCGCCCGCGTGGACTACACGACGATGCTATCCCGTGGGAATATTATATTTTTCCGGGATAAAAGTAGCTTTTGTCTCTCTCCAGCTCCCAAACTATCCCCACACATCCCCTGTAGTCTAGTTAATACCACCGATATCAGATGCAGTTTTAATTTGCACTAAAATCGATGACATGGTTCCTAAGAACATTATCAACAGTAATGTTGGGGCTTCACTTGCGTGACGCCTAACGGCGTTAATAACGGCATGCGCGTCATTAGCGCGCTTATTGTATCAAATTAGTACGCTAAAACCCGGCTACACCTGAGTATTATATCAAATAGCGCGCTAATTAATGGCATTAGACGCAGGTGAAGCCCGGGCATAACAGTGTACTTTCAGTCCTGCCCATACTGACTGTTTTAAATGGGCCACCTGTACCTATATACCCACTAGAAATCTAAACCGGAATCTCAGGGTCTGATTTTCTGATTTTGAAGTAATACCTATGTGTTTTTCTGCTTTGGAAATGAATATTATTATTAGTTTATCTGCAACGAACTGTATTAAAAATTACGTCCCATACATTTTTTATTTCACTTTTTTGTTCTAGTTTATTTCACTTTGTTTATCGTGTCTGGAGAGTGCTATCTCCACATTTTGGTTCCCACCTTAAAATCAGCGTCACACTTGCTGTGGCATAAGCTGAGGTTGGGTCCATTTCGGCTAAAATGTTTGTTTTTTGTTTGATTATGTATTTCGTTTTTATGTGTTTTTTTAGTCGAATAAATTATATTTCTTTCTTTCTACATCCCGGTTTATTGTGTATCACCAGACCACCAGAAGCGGTTTTGGTGTAATTTAATAATTTTTAGTTATTTTTAAACGTAAAAATAATATAATATCTTCCGAGAAACTTATTTAAATTTCAAACGTATTTTCATTAAATTAATTTTAAAACTGATTTTACCCCCTGTGTATTCAACAGCGTAATATTATTATATTTCTTATGTTAGATCATCAGCTGCCTACAAATCGCCCTTTAATATTCTAAAAATAAATTTATATTTTCTAGCAATTTGAATACAACATAGTTTTCATGCCTTCGACTATTAATGATTTCGCAAGTGTTTCCGTCGAATAATTCTATAAATTCCAATATAAATAGAAACTAGTCAGATATTTAATGCTTCCTTTAATAAGTACTGTATTTTAATATGTCTACGATAATATGGCACACTTTAAGTTTTTATTTATTTGGGTACGGAGTTAGGATTACACAAAGCAATCTTAAAGTGTAACAAAAGTTATGATGGAATAAAGAAACTCACATTTTTTGGCAGTCGTGTATAAATGAGAGGAGTTGAAATTTTTAATACTACTTTTGAAGAAAAAAATGCTAGCTAATTGAATAGGTACTTTAGTATTAAAAAATAATGCCTTACTAGCTGTAAGTTACAGCTATTTTCACAAATATATTCCAGTGTAATAAAAGCGCCTATTTCAAAAGTAAAAAGTACCTATTTTACAGTAGATCATCATCATCAGCCATTTAATGCCCCCACTGCTGGGGCAAAGGCCTTCCTTATAGGAGGGAGGAGAGTGAGCCATGACCCACCAAGCGGGCCAAATGCGAATTGGTGGGTTTAACGACTGCAAATACAGCCAGGACCAACGGCTTAAAGTGCCTTCCAAAGCATGGAGAAGCTCGAGATAATATTTAATTTTTGGTCACCTATCCCGTGACCGACCATTGCGAAGTTTGCTTAACTTCAAGTATCGCAAGCCGAGTGCGAACAACTGTGCCACGGGCTACACCGCCCACAGTTTCCGCTTACATTTCCTAGATATAAAAAAATATCTCTACAAAATTTTCTTCCGTCAAAGATACTAAATAATTATGGTATAATTTAGTAGCGAATTAAAATAATCTAGTGTAACAACTAAAACAATGTCTCACATCGTGTATTTTTCTCACAGTTGACAACTAATCTGTCGATCTTCTTTTCTTTGTTTCACACAACGGGACTTAAGTACACAATTATATAGCATTTGCCACTTCATCGTAGATACGGGGTGTCTCATTACGACATTCGAGTAATACAGGATGATCTCCATTGAGGACCGGTGAGGCAGGATCTTGCGATAAGGGTGTGTGGTCTTGACATCTTAATGTCTATTAAAGAATATACCTGGTTAGTTTTTTTAGCGTTTGAGTGGACTGTAGAGAGCGTTTAGAGGTCTAGATGTTGTGAAACAGGATAATATTGAAGCTTGGTACAAATCGAGCTTTGAGCTTTTTGCTATTTTTAAACGATGCGAAAATAGTGTTTTTATTTTCACTACTTATAAATGTTTCATTCTGTTGTCATGTCATGTACTCGTACATTACATGTAGATTTAAGGAATTTTAAATATTTATGTAGGTATGTGGGTATTTGTATTTAGTAGATAGGTATTCTATATTCTATGTAACATAATTCAATGAATCATTTGAATTGAATTTTGTATATTTTCAAAAGAGTGAATTATAGAATATTTAAAAAAAATCCAGATTCTTTCGGCAATTCAATTAATAAGGTAGGTGTACCTATAGCCGCAAAGTACATTTCGGCAATAGTTGAGGTAAAGGGTAAAGTCGATATGCAATTTAGAAATGACGAGTGCAATGTTTTAAAATCACTTATTTATATTTAAGCACAGATAATAAAATATTATTTAAGCAAGGAAACCATCCGAAAAAATCTATGCTTAAAAATATATTAATAGTCTTATTATTTCTTCGTAGTACTGCACAAATTTTCACGCAACTGTAACTATCAATTATAAGATTCTTTCTAGTTAAAATCTAATCTAATATAATAAATAAGCGAATAAAATCAACGATGCATGAGCACAAAGAAGACAGACTCATAAAAATCATCAATTTTTGAGATAAAAATAGTTGTGAAACAAAATTCTCGGTTTTTTTTTTCAATATTTTAATAAGTCTAGGACTTATTATAGAATTGGCAATAACTAGGTTTGAGTAATCTTACTTCCTACTAATATCCTACTAGTCCTATTATTCCTACTATCCTACTAATAATATAAATGTGAAAGTTTAGATGTTTGGATGTTTAGATGTTTCTATCTTTGTTACTCAATCACGCTAAAACGGCTCAATGGATTTGGCTGAAATTTAGAACACAGATACTTTGTAGCCTGAAAAGGAACATAGGCTCCTTTTTATCCCGAAAAATATAACATTCCTGCGGGATAACGTCGTGTAGTCCACGCGGGCGAAGCCGCGGGCGGAACGCTAGTAATAAAGAAGCGAATAAAATCAACGATGCAAGAGCACAAAGTAGACTCTAATATATAATCATCAATTATCAACATTAATATATAAATCATCAATTATCGAGCTAAAAATTGTTGTGAAACAAAAATTCTCGTTATTTTTCACAGTAGTGCTCAAAAATTGGCAATAACTAGTTTTGAGTAATACCTAAAATAAAAAGTGCATTGAAAGAGCAAGGTTAATGATAATGATCTTCTATAAATCTGGAGATGTCAGACATTAATCTATAAAACATCGATAGATATATTACGATGCCACTTGAAAAGATTATCTTCATATATCTTTACAGATATTACTTACCATTCGTTGAGAACAGGAGCAAGAAATCAAATGTAATATTGAGAAACTTCGGTTGAAACAGCATGATATCTTACTAACTACATTTTAATACACGAAACAGTATTAATTGTAATTAAAGTCCAAAGCATATTGTAATGAAAATATTATAAGCTTATTATTTTTACATTTTTACATTCACAATGCAATTTTTATGGAAATATTGCATTGTGAATGCATAAAAATAATTTAAAATCTCTTATACGGCTAAATTAAGAATGTTGGCAAGTGGCTCAACAATCCCGGTTCCCGACAGTACGTTAACTTGGTACCGGCTGCATTGACATTGACATTGGTATTGTTCAAAGTCATTATATGTTTTGTATGTAAACGTTAGTTCATATTCGATTTCATAGATAGCGTTAACCAGATCTGAATCTCGCTATGGTTTTGCTTGCCGATTACATAGTATCTGGCTATTTGAAATTTGAATACACACTCTTCAGAAGCTAGAAACATTTGTTTTATTTGTAAATAGTCACCAACAAGTTTTTCAGCGCGATATTCTTGGGACACTTAACATTGGTCCTTAGGTCTAGCCGGATAAGGGCTACCTAGAGGAATTTTCTGGCCGTTTTCACACCAACAAGTTGACGGATCGCAAGCGCCCTCTGGTGCCAGGTTGTGAGGATCGAGTTTCAACCTCGAAACGAACCATAGGAGACTAGTGGCGCCGCGGAAGCAGTTGGATACGGTACGGAATGAAGGTACATGCGGTACAAACAGTGAGTGGCAATTTGAACCTTATTTGTATGGACTTTAGTGGTGTATTAGATTTAGGACTTAGGATATTTTAGTAATAATTTGTATGTAGTTAGGACTTGTAAAATTTTAGGTGAAATTCTGTATTGACGGGGAATCCATGCCCGATTTTTTCGAAGTGTCAAATTCTCAAACACTTAGAAAAAATTTCAATGTTTTTCTGTGGACTTAGAATAATTTTCATATTTTTTTGTACTAAATTTTTCGATTTATTCTGAGTTGTAGTTTCAATACTTTGTAATTGTAAGGTGTTATTGTGTGTTAATTGTTAATGTGTTAGCTTATAAAACAACAACATTCTATGTTTGAAGACAAATCGTTTCACTCTATTCTAAGTAGTTCTGATATCAATATGGAAGCCTTATCTAAGTTGCAGGAAGACGTTCAATGTACCATTTCTAAGGGAAAAGTTAATTTTAAAAAGTCACCCAAAGAACGTCTTACTCAAAGCTACATAGAGACTCGTCTAGAGAACTTAGAGGAACAATGGAAATATTTTGTCGACACACACCGTACTATGCTAACTGATGTAGATGACGTAGAGTTCAAAGATTCGGATTATTATAAAAATGATATGTTTGAAAGCACTCAGGAAATATATTGCGGTTATAAGTCGGAGTTGAAAGACGCATTACAAAAATTTATCAAGTCCCAGAAGCAAGTAGTCGAAGATAATTTTCAATCAAGCAGTTCTCATTCCTCGTCTAATTTTAACGTCAAGTTACCTAAAATAACCATTCCTACCTTTAGTGGGAAATATACATAATGGACTACTTTTAAAGATTTATTTGTTTCGCTTGTTCACAATAACGTGAATTTAGGAAATGTTCACAAGTTGCATTATTTGAAAGCTCATTTGTCGGGAGAAGCTGAACAGTTGCTAAGACATGTACCGGTTACTGAAGCAAATTATGTTGAGTCTTGGTCACTTCTAAATAAACGGTACAGTAATAAGAAGTTTCTTTCCAACTGTTTACTTAAGCGTCTCATTGGTCAGTCGAGTATTACAGTAGAGTCTTCCAGTGCGATTAAATCCTTATTAGATACAACAGTTGACTGTCTGAACGGGTTAAAGAATTTGGGTCTTTGTACAGACTCATGGGATGCGATTGTTGTATTTTTGATCAGTTCTAAATTAGACGCAGACTCTCGCAAATTGTGGGAGGCCCAGATAAGTACATCGGATGAGCTCCCGTCCATGCACCAATTTAAAGAGTTTTTAGAGCACCGCTTCAGGTCTCTAGAATTTTTACCTAGACCTCCGAAACAAAATATTACTCGTAATAATTACAACAACTCTAATTTTAATAATAAAGTCTACCACGCCACTGCAAATACGAGTCTATCTTGTATTTTTTGCTCAGAAAGTCACAAGCTATTTAATTGTAAAAGCTTTGCAAAGGAAACTGTTGAAGCACGTCGTAGTTTCGTTCAAACGAATAACCTTTGCTTTAATTGTATGGGTCCAAACCATTCTGTGTTCGCATGCCGTCAAGCCTCTAGGTGCCGTATATGTAAAAAGAAACATCACTCTCTGTTACATTCTCAGAGTGTCCCAAAGTCAACGGAAAACAATGTTGCTGATCCATCCGTTGAGAAGAGTGCCAAAGTTGTAGCTACTTCCTCGTCTGGTGGCTCTAACGTCACTGAGGAAGTTAATAACGTCGTAGCGTGTCATTCAAGTGCTCATAGTCAAATTCTCTTGGCTACTGCGTTAGTCCAAGTACAGTCAAAGTCGGGAAATCACTGTACTCTCAGAGCCTTGATAGACCAAGGATCTCAGGCTTCTTTTATTACCGAAGCTGCTGTTCAAGCACTCGGTCTTCAAAAGATGCCAAACAAAACCTTTATTTCAGGTGTTGGTGATCACAGTGACTCAGTATTATCTAAGTCATCAGTTTGTATCAAACTGCGGTCCATACATGATCTCAATTTTGTTGTAGGCGTCAGGGCTCATGTGTTAAATAAGTTGACATCAGTGGTACCATCTGAAAAGGTAAAGTTGGAAATGTATCCTCAGTTAATATGTATACAATTAGCAGACCCCAATTTCCATAATCCAAATAAAATTGATTTGTTGCTGGGAGCTGATATTTTCGGTCAGATTATAAGTGAAGGTTTAATCAAGGGTCCTCCAGGTACTCCAGTAGCGCTGAATACTAGGCTTGGATGGATTCTATCTGGCCAGGTTTCTTCGAAACCTATGGGCAGTTTCCAGTCTTCAAATGAAAATAGGGTTATCAACATGCATACCACTGTTGATAACGATGAAGTATTGAAAAGGTTTTGGGAATTGAAAGCGGAGCCCCCATCTTTAACGGGAAATAAGATTGTAGACAGCAGTGGCATGGCTCACGTTAATCATAAAAAACGAGGGTTTCACCGAAAAACCAAGTATCAATACCGCGTTTAGAATCATGTGGTCCTATTCAGCGGTCAGCGGTCTTATTGGCAAAGTTGTAGGTGTCTGAAGTACTAGAGGTTTCGCGTAGTCATGTTCATTCTTGGACTGACTCTCAGGTGGTTCTAGCATAGTTTAGTAGCCACCCTAGTCGATAGCACACCTTCATTGCCAATAAGGTTTCTGAGATACTCACCTTGTTTGATAGGAAACAATGGTCACACGTTCGCTCCTCTGAAAATCCCGACTGCGCATCGCGTGGTATTCAGCCTTCCGTAGACCCTGAAATACAGTTGTGGAAAAATGGTCCATCTTGGTTGGTAGAAAAAGCTATCAAATACAGTCCACTGAGCAGCAACCAAGATACTACGTTGAAGAAACGAAAAAGAAGGTGACCGTATGCACAGTGACAAAATATGTTGTAGACACTGAACTTTGTTCTAAATTTCACCTTTTTGCAGATTGCCAACCAATAAAAAAAGCAAAATACGCAGTCTTAATCCTTGTTTAGCTGAGGATGGTATCTTCAGGGTGGGCGGTAGACTGCAAAAGGCACAGCTTTCTTCAGATGCAAAGCATCCAATTTTGATTCCGTACCAGTCACACTTGACATATTATCTGTTACTTGCTGACGTCCAAGAACGAACTCTTCATGGTGGTCCTCAGTTAATGCTCTTCGTTCCAAATACTAGGTAGTCATAATGCAAGGAGAACGGTTAGGTTTTAGTTACACAAACATGTTGTTTGTACTCGGTAGGCACCAATATCAATGTCTTAGGAGATGGCAATACACACAAAATTGTGCAAGACTTTTGGTGAAGATGGTCGAATCAGTATTTGACACAATTTTTACAAAGGCATAAATAATCTAATCAGGTTCCGGAGCTGCAGATCGGCGACATTGTTTTAGTTAAGGAAGTCGATCTCCCTCTGGCTAGGTGGCTTTACGGCATTGTGACAGAGAAACACCCTGGTTCGGATCAAATCACACGTGTGGTTAGTCTTCGTTGCAAGGGTTCTACAATTAAAAGACCCGTGTCTAAAATATACGTGTTACCGACTGACCAATGAGCTGTTGGTTTTGCCAATAATTTTAGTCATTCCGCTGCAGTCGATAGACATTTGTTTACTTATAAAAGCAATATTTCCTTGGGTTATTGTTCTTGTAATATAATTTGAAATTAGAATAAGACTAGACATAAATAAATAATAATAAATATAATAATAAATTTTGTTTTTGCATTGAATTTGTTATTGGTTGTTAGTCATAAGTTTATCTGTTTATGTATATATTATAGTTAATGTTGTTTATGAATTTAATTTCATTAACTAACGTTTGTTATGTTGTCTAGTTAAGATTATGATCTCCTTTGTTTAACATAAGTGTGTTGTTAAACTTTTGTGATGTTAAGGTTTAGATTTCAATATTGTCAATAGAGTTCTCATGTTTTCGCACTTTAGTAAGTTTTGATGGACATATCTGTCCATGGTGGGCGGTATGTTCAAAGTCATTATATGTTTTGTATGTAAACGTTAGTTCATATTCGATTTCATAGATAGCGTTAACCAGATCTGAATCTCGCTATGGTTTTGCTTGCCGATTACATAGTATCTGGCTATTTGAAATTTGAATACACACTCTTCAGAAGCTAGAAACATTTGTTTTATTTGTAAATAGTCACCAACAAGTTTTTCAGCTCGATATTCTTGGGACACTTAACAGGTATAGGTATCTACTTATTATTTAGTTCAATTGGGTACATGACTGAATTTTTTTTATTGACTTAAAATGTTCATTTAATTAGTAGCAACCAAGTAGCAACACAACATAGGTATTTATTTTCAAATATCTTGCATATTTTCAGCGATATAGAGCATCAAACTTTCTAATTAGACAAGGAGAGCGCTATAGAAACGTGACGTCACATTTCTATAGCGCCATACTCTCGCCATAGAAAATTTTGTTTTAGAAAGATATAGCTAGGAGTCACAATTAAGTAGCTCATAATTCGCTTTTTATAATACAGATTGAATTTCTTTTTTCACATTTGTTATTCAATAATGTTATATTTCTGAATGTCATAATTAAATATCTACATTTCAACAACAGCCAAATACCCAATTGGAGATAATAAGCACAGAGATAAATTATAAACTTGGATCACTGAGCAATCACTTGTTTAAATAAAGCGTTTAAAATAAACGACGTTATTCTTTTTATTATGCTTCTTTTCACGGTATTGAACCTTTTTAATTAACACTGAAGCAAGAAACAGACCCTTTTTTTTGTAAACTTTAGATTATTATCACTGGCCTTCCGCCCGCGACTTTGCCCGCGTGGAATACACGGCGTTATCTCGCGGGAATGTATTCCGGGATAAAAAGTACCCTTTGTCACTCTCCAGCTCCCAAACTATCACCATACCAAAAATCACGTCAATCCGTGTTTGTCCGTCTTTCACGTCAAAACATAGCATGTTTTGACGTGAAAGACGGACAAACAAACAAACACACTTTTACATTTATAATTTTAGTATGGATTCATTACTTTCACCAAAAATTACTAATATCGCTGTACTAATTTCATTTTAACTGTGTGGTTAAAAGTTATTGAACATTTCTAAATAAGAACGAAGAAATTAGATCGAATGCATCAGTTGTGTCATTAGACAAAACACAGAAAAAGTACTAACGGTGATGACATTATGGCGTCTATATCCTTTAAAGGGATAATAGCTAAATCGCTGTACTTACGTCTGTACGTCTGTTGGAGGCATTTTAAAAGCTTCCTTTAATTACTTACATGTCGAAACTAAGGTTCTTTTACACAAACTTGTTAATTGGACATCTAGATTCCCTAAACCCGTAAATTATTTGTTGGGAGACAATTTACATAGTTTACTGTTACATATGGTTAAATGAGCAAAAGGTATGTGTTGTTTTAATTTAAATGTTAATGCTGTCACAATATAAAAATTAAACTTGCGAAAATGCTTAAAATGGCGACTAAGACCAGTCTGCCGAGAGAGAGTCTAACGATAAAGAAGAAGCAACCACAAGAACGGCACGAATGAAAAATAACGTACTTACTTTCTTACGCACGTACTTACTTATAAGGAGCCGTACTTTGAAACGAATCCGAAACTTCGGTTAGCCCCTCCCCTTTCACTCGATTCTGTCATGACTGGAGTGTGAGAAAGATAACGAAGTATAACGAAGTTTCGGATTTTGCGTTTCAGAGTAGGCTCTCAGGATTGCTCATGTGTGTTGCATAAAAGAGTGGCGATGCGTGAAAGTCCACTTGGGCTTCTTTTTACCGCTTTCTTGTGTTCTTTAATCCTTAGTAACTATTCCCACTGACCTGGCCAGCTGCTTGAGCCTGGTAGCGGCCTGCAGCGATGCGTACCCGAAGCGGGAGAACCTGGCAGCTTCCTCTGCAGGCGCGTTGAAGGCTGCGACATATCGCGCTGGGTTGGTGTCGTCCAGCCATAGACCTGGTAAAACATTCCATTTAAATATAGAAGATTCTAGAGGCATAGTACTGAACTGAGCAAGGTTGGTTACATCAAAATAATGAGAATGTCTTTCATGATGAACACGCCACAGACCTGGTAAAACATTCCATTTAAATATAGAAGATTCTAGAGGTACCCACTACATCAAAATAATGAGGAGGTCATTCATGATACACAGTACTTTCATGTCTTAGAATTTTTTATCAAGATTAAAACATTATAATCCATAACTAACATAATATAATCTATAACATAACATAATCTATAACTGTTATGAAGAAACGGCCGTGAAGTGTCAGGAAGAAAGAAGTGCCAGGTTAACCAAACGCCGTTCTCTCTCTCGCATTTTTCAACTATTTCGTACCATCTAATGTCCACGAAATTAAATAAGAACGCAGCGTATGCCAATTACAGTTTAAAAGGAAAAACATAAATATTTATGTACATTCTAAGAGGCGTTCAACGTCTTGCAAGATTGCGCAACTTCCTACAAGCCTTAAGCATTTCGTTCATTAAGTGAAAAATGCCACTTAAGAACCTAAGCACATTTAGCACGTTATCATACCGCACCACAGAAATCAGCGGTGTCTGGTTAGTATTTAAGAGACAACAAGTCTCATGCTCGATTGGCCGAAGCCGTTTGGTGACAACCCGTTTAAGCGCGACTATGTGTTTAGGTCATTATTATGTGGATTTCTAGACTTACCCATTGAATACAACTTTGGCTCCAAAACGCTGTACAACTCATGCATTTTCTGCATTCCATATTCCGCAGCTTCCATGAAATCCTTTTTTTCATCACCTGTGATGTTCGCATCTGGCTTATTTTCATCATACTCCATATCATCATTTCCTTCAGAATCTTTATTATCATTATAATAATCATCCTCATTATCACCAGTTTTTAAATCAGTTTCTAATACAGCGTCTAAATTAGAGTAATTAGCTCTTGTTAAGTTTTCTTTATCGCAATAAGTTACTACTATAGTAGAAACGTTTTTGGTAGCCGTAAATGAATGGTTTTTATTATGGTTCCTCTCAATGATGGTGATGTTGTGAAGTTCTTTAGTCAAGGTACTATTGAAGAGAGGCATCAAATGCTTCAAAACATCAATAATATTGTGGGATGAGGTGGCATTCACGTTGGTGTTATTTGGTTCAATTGTTAATATTTCAACGTAGTTAATTTTTTCTGTTGTTGTACTAGTAGTACTAATAATGTCTTTAGTTTTATTTTTTTCATGATCTGTTTGTGTTTTGGTAGTATCTATCTTGTCTTCTATACCACTTTTGATTGGAACTTTTTTCCTTGAGACATCATCTTTGGATGCGTTCTTGATTTCACTTTTGTTGTGTTTTGGAACACTTAGAATAATGGCTTCACTTAAATTAGCTTCTGATGTATTTTTATTAGAGGTTATATTACGCTTAATTTTATTGATTGATTCAATTATTTTGTTAACCAAATCCTCTTGATTAGCTATATTGGAGGCGTTTTCCTTCGCTGTAATATTTGTTATAGAACTTAAGAATATTTTGGTTCTTTCGCTGTCTTTAAGGAAATATTCTGCGTTCGAGGTTTTGTTTTGTATTTTGAAAATGTCCTCTATTATTTTGGTAAATGGACATGTGGCTATGTCATGTTCTGTTGTGGTGTCTATAGATTTTTCATTACTGACTCTGTTTAGCGAGGATAGTATAACGATGAAAATTACTTTGTACCTGGAAGAAAGTGAATTAGAATTATTAAGAAGTGAGAGTACCTATGTGTTCGTGTAGTTTTTTATTATTATTATTAAGTAGGTACTCAAAAGTAATCGTAAACCAATCGTACGAATAGTAACACATTATTTTATATAGATCGACACTTAATTATTTATTCAGTTAGAATTTAAGAGGTACTATTTCACTAGGTATGCTTTCTTAAAATCTATCATTATTTGAAATATGATACGGTCACAATTATTTAAATTTATTTTTCATATTTATCTTATCACAAAATACCTCAATGTCTTAAGACGAAATTCTTTGACCAGTGTGTGTTGCCAGTAATGACCTATGGAAATGAGACGTGGTCTTTTACTATGGGTCTCATAAGAAGGCTCAAAGTCACCCAGCGAGCAATAGAGAGAGCTATGCTTGGTATTTCCCTGCTCGATCGAATCAGAAATGATGAGATCCGCAGGAGAACTAAAACAACCGACATCGCTCGAAGGATTGCATCATTGAAGTGGCAGTGGGCGGGACACATAACGCGGAGAACCGATGGCCGTTGGGGCGGAAAGGTTCTCGAATGGCGACCGCGTTGGGGGAGGCGTATGCCCAGCGGTGGGCGTCGTTCGGCTGACATGATGATGATCTTATCACGCTTATTTTTCCTTTCCGTTTAAGTTTAAAATGACCATAAAATCAGAACAACTGTGTAACCAAATTCGTAAACAAAGTTTCATTATCAACGATAAAAAAGGAGTACACGGCAATTAGCTATTCAATTACTTTTTGTAATTATATTACGGAATTGCCGTTAAATCGATAAATCGAAATTGGCAAAATTATGTTGCGACAGGTCGTGATTTCTGTCCGAATGTTGCGTCCGATTCCGAGATTCCGATGGTTTTCTCTGGAACGGTGGGTCGGGGCCTTTTTACTTGTCATTTGTTTTTTTATTTGAAATTGTCTTTATTTCTTGCAATAACGATGACTTTGTTGAAATCGTTGGATTTTTTTTTATCCACAACGGGGTAGCACTTAGCCTTCATCACACCTGATGATAAGTGGTGAAGGTGGAAGCGCACTACTCCCGGAATCCTCAATCACTGAGGAACTGGCTATCTTATCTCTAACTGCCGGAACACAATAATGCTGAAAACATCATTGTTATGGCGACAGACTTAGATAAGATGGTGGTAGCTAGCCAGGCGGACTTAGAACAAGTCCTACCACCAACCAAACCGAATACAATATGTACCCCCACTGGGAATCGAACCCGGGACCTCTGGGTCTGATATCGGTGGTATGAACCACTAGACCACAGAGGCGGTTAGTACCATTTATAAAGAAATTTAATGACTATGACGTTGCTTTTAATTTAATATAGATAATAATTCGTCGCCTCTACGCGTATTTGAGAAATCTGAACCGTAGCTACTGACCGTAGTTGACTTTAAACGGATAGGCAGATTTACAACTTAACTATATTGGGAATGTTGCTTTTACGAGACAATCTCCAAAAAGGACCTTAAGCTCTTTTGGTCAGTAGAAATAGAATTAATCTGTTTTAAGATAAACTTACAAATAGCATTTTTTCAATCGTCAGTTTTATCCTACCACACATTCTGACAACTGATAACGAGCGTAGTTTCTGATTGTCTGTTAATTTTACACGACAACACAGATTTATATGAATTTATGGGTATTGATAAATTGGAAAAAAAACTAACCAGCCGGAAGAACATTTAATACAGGTACTTGTTATTATTATAACAAGTCTTTATCGTTTATTTTATCTTAATTTCTAATCTAATGCGAGAATGTGGAGGTATATATGAAGTCGTGAAGTGGTTGTGGTTATAAACTTTATCCGAACAAAAAAAACATGTTTCTCTCCAGCTACTCAGTCATTGGCTATTACGGTGATACCTAATAATAATGCAATCCTTGCATGTCAGTAATGCACATAATCACATATGGCATACACCGAATGTTCCGACAGGTTTCTTTATATAAGATCCGTGTCACTTTATTTAATAAAGGAAGTTACCTTTTCTTCGAAATCATTATGTAAAGGAAAAAGTTTATTAATTTATACAGGCACTTAAAAACTGGTTGTCGCTACCAGTTCAAAAAGGGTTGTTATATAAACACCCACTGACAAATAAAGAAACGGATAGATTACACAATACTGACTATTTTTCTGTTTATTTAGTACTTTTGTCATTTTGTCTTTCTAAAATGTCAAGGCATTAGATTCTAGTTTTTTACTACTTCACGCGGCATTATTTTCGAATGTGGTATAGCTGCAACCTTGCATTATAGATGCAACCTTTTTGCAGAAGTAAGAATCTTCACAACCTCATTATTAATACGGAAATACTAATTTGAATAGGTACCGGAAACGATTACTATGATATTAATAAATTCACATTATAAAAACTAGAACTAACCTTAGCACTTCCATTATGTTAGAAAAGTGTAAGAACTATTTTATCACCATTACACTAAGCTAGTTACAAAACTAATATCCAAAAAGTATTGTTTAGAAAAAGAAAACACGTGAAGATGTCACTGTCACTTTTCGAATTTCGAACGTCCATTTGTTTAGTGATGTGTTGTGTTCTCGATTCCCGATCCCTTCGGTCCGGGGTCCGCGCGAGGACTACTGACATCTGTTACATAACGCCGGGAGGCTGTCTTGATCCGAGTACTGTTATAAGACCTCGCGCGAGCGATGATCTTTCGTTCGCGTGATAGTTGCGGCGAAATGAGCTTTTTTGGCGCGATCACACGGCACGTTCGGAGTTTGAAAAAGTTTTTTCTTTCGTATTACTAGTTGACTGGGTATGGTTTTTTGGCGTTTTTAGCAAATTGTGGCGATATCAGGACAATGACGGAAACGTGATGGACGCTACGTGATTAAAGTGCTTTTTTAATTCTGACGAAGATGTAGCTTTAAACTTTGGATTTACCTAGTTTAACTTTTACACAATTACTGTAGACGTATTTAACATCACTTCCGCTGCACATACAGTGGCGGTCAGATAATTAAAGACAACAGTTGATTTTCATACAAACGAGGTGTATTTGAAGCCTCGTTTCTACGCTAAGCATTGACCTAGCTGTGATCTGATGATGGCCATCAAAGGAGTGGATAGAAGAGATTCAGATCGCTATACACAAACAACTGATCTGATCAGCGTTCTAAGAGATATAAGAATCAGAGTTTTCAGTTTCTGGATTTCCATACAACATTAGGTATGCAAATTTTGCGGATTTTTTAAACATATCCTTATATCTTTTAGAATGCTGATCAGAACAGTTGGGTGTGAATAGCGATCTGAATCTCCTCCAATCATTCCCTAGAGTGCAATCATCTGATCACGGCTAGGTCAATCTCTGGCGGAAAACCAAGGCTTCAAAGTTAAGTACCTCGTTTGTATGAAAATCGACTTATGTGACCGCCACTGTAGATAATAAGATAGCAAAGAAGAGCTTATTTTTTTTTTAAATAGTCACAATCGCAATACTTACCCACTTCCTGTATAGTTTGCCTCTATAAATGAGAGTTCAAGATTTGATTTTGTTCAAGCTGAAATAAAATTGATGATTGAGATTATTTCATGAAGGTTGTTTTTAATGTATTCTGGCAGTTAGGGATAAGATAGATAGCCTGTACCTCAGTGGTTGACGATTCTGGGAGTAGCGAGCCTCCATCTTAAGCCTTCAGAAAGCTAAGTTGTACCCCTCTGTGGGTATAAACAAATAGCAGTTGATTTGCGTTAAAATAATTATAAGCTTTTTATTAATATCCCAGTTGCGAATACACAGTAGCGAGCTTACTTTCATTGTTCATGTTCTCAAATTCGTTCCGTTGTAAAAGCAGCCTAAAGCGCTCCCGGCTAAAATCATTAGCGTCTTGTGATTGTGACCGGACGACGACGATTTGCGGCCAGCACCAACACGGTTAAAGACCTCTCACAATGACATTTGGAAGAAAAACAAATTTAAAAAAAGAACTATTGTCGCAGACGCCATGTTTTTTTTCGCCGAAATGTAATAGATGGGCGCTGGGAGCAATGACCTGCAAAGTGAAGAGAGAGAAATACAAAGGACATATTTTCGACGAATAGGTAGTGTTGATTAATTGATTCAATTCATTTTTTTGCGTGCCATAAAATAGCGGCAAATTCGATGTCAATAAACTTTGACAACTAGAGAAAGTTCATTTAAGTTTTCTTTATTTGTCAATCAAAATACTAATAAAAAACTCTATGGTTTTTAATAATACAAATATTGCAGCAATCAATAAAAATAATAAATATTGTACATAGTTGTCGAATGGTCGTGATATTGTTTGCATGGTTTTAGGTCTAAATAATAAATAACTTTTTACAATCACACCAATTATCTAAGCCCATGTAAATTTTCGTACCTATGTCATGGAAAACTTAATAATGAATAAATATATACTTAAATACTTTTTTTTTGTAAATCCTTACTTATTATACTTACATAGAAAACACCCAGACCAAGACAAATATACATGTTCATGCACACACAAATATTTGACTTGTTCGGGAATCGAACTCGAGACCTCTGGCGCAGGAGGCGCAGGTCAATTTTTTTTTACATTTACCCAACCGGGAACCGAACCCACTACAGAGATAGCGGCACCTTTGAAACCAGTGCGTACACCACTCTCCCACGGAAGTCCAACTGTTCAGTCAACAATATATAGTCCCTCCCACACTCCTGCCTGTTCCTTGACAGCCGTGACCGAGGAGCCACTGGCAACACGAAATTAGCTGTCAAATGGAGTGTCGTATGAAACCTGTTTTGATCCAAAGATTATCACCGGAACAGAAATGGTTGTCACGCTAATACTTACATAGGTACATCACTGGTTGTAAAGCTAATCTCCATTATTAATTTGAATTGTTCTTAAGTCGTAGCGAAACAAATAGCGAGAAGCCCGTGGCGCAGTGATTAGGGTTCCACATAAGCGGCAGGCTTATTACCAAAACAAGCAACCAGTTGCAAATTGTACAATTGCAACGCGACTGCTACTAGTTGCGGTTGGTTTGCAATCGGTACAGTACCTTTCATGCAATTTTAGTTCACAAATCGCTCGCTTGTGGCGCTATCGTAGCGATCTACGTTCCGTAATACGAATATGTGTTTTGGGAGCGATTAATTGTTAATGAGTCACACCAACACATCAAAATATGACTATAAAAATTACTGCATTTAATGCGCGAACTCGTGCAAGTACTAATAGTTTTTGTTTCAATGAAATCTAGCCAGGATTTCCAAAGATACAGTGTTGCAAAGTTTCACCAGTTTTTGAAAATTTGCTTTCCTTGCGCGCTATTGCGATGACGTCATGTCGCACTGACATCTCCGTTTGCGGTTGTTGCGGGTGATTTCCGTCTAACTGTACCTACATAGAGTTCGTCTGTGCGCAATCTTCGCGCAACTCGTGCGTTTTTGACGCTAGTTACAGTACATTTTCTTCGTTCTAAGGTTATGGTAAATGATTAGTATTCGATTTCGACCGCGCGCAGGCGCACCCTAAAACTGTCACCTACTGTCGATACCGAAAGACATTTATCCCACAAACTTATCTGACCCAGTGGTGGAGGCGCCAGTAGCAGTATAAAATTATCGAAATGGCTGTCAGTTTTTAGGGTGCATATTTAACTACCAAGTCAGTTAAGGTTGTAAGTACATTTTGTTTTGACGGTTGCTATATGTATTGACAGAATCCCGCCCGCCATTACGAAAGTTGATTTAATTTATTATTCACGAAAATAAAACATTATTTGAAGGTGTTTTTTCACATGGGCTCAATACAAAATAACTTAAACATTTCATTGATCGACTTTAAGAAAAATAAATAAATTTATTACGAAACCGTGAGAGCGCAACTATATAGATAGCCAAAGGATTCTATGTAGGTATACGGAAGTGCGACGACGGCGACGTGACGTCGCACGTTAATGCCATTTGGTTCACCCAAATTTTCCTCGGAGGCCGTACTTTAACGTTTAATATCTCAGTCATTTTTGAAGATAGGAAAAAAATAAAAACAGATTCTTTTTTCTCGAGTTACATATTTTTTAGATAGGCTGATAACAAAAATCATTGGTGTGACTCAATATTGCAACTGTCACTTTAAGATCGGTAATAAGCCTGCCGAGCTGCGCGAAAGTGAGCTGTGTTTCCATACATTTGACAGTTACGTTACGTTACGTCAAATGTATGAAAAGACAGCTCAGCTCCGCGCTGCTCCGCTTCTGTGAAATGGAAACGTACGTACCCTTAGCAGGCTCGGCTTGCAAGGTTTATATTTCACTGTTGTTGAAATGTAGATATTTTATGATGAAGTTAACGAATATAACATTTATGAATAACAATTAGTGTTAAAAAAATTTTTTTGAATTTTGACGATGGCTGTCTCTTTCCAACACGAAATCTTCGAAGGCGGGGTGACGAGATGTACAGTGCCACAACCTTTTCTGTGCCGGTGACAGCGGCGCTACCATGAAGTTTGACTTAATACTCTGAGGTAACTGGAGCTCTCACCCTGAATAAAAAAGTGTCGCCAGCAAATTTGACATTTATGTATGTAGTGGCAGGTAGTGGCTGTCAGTTGTCTCATATGACCATACGTATTTTTTTAAAGTGTAGGTGAGACGGAAGACAGCCACTGTGTTATTTGTGGTATTCAAAAAATTGTTTGTACTGCACTCTCCAGTTACCTCAGTATTAAGTCGAGCTTCATGGGCGCTACTTACGTTTTTCTTTTTTTTGTAGTAATTTAACCGGCCCTGACTTCTAAGAACTTCAGCCGCCAGCAGCGCTATGGTTGGACATCAACTTGACAGCAAAATGACATTAAAAAAAATCAGGTTAGTTTCACATTTTGGCCACCGGCACAGCAAAGTTTGTGGCACTGTAGCCGATGCTACGATGTGAGGTTGCTACGCTACTGACTTGGTGACGTCACAAAGATAGTCGTTCTCTCTCTCTCTGTGTCTTAATAGAAAGTTTAACGCCCTATAACGTTGATAATATTCAAGATAATTCTAAATAAATACTAGTTTTTTGTTGCTAATAATTCGAAAAACATTTTAAATGGATAAAAAAATAACGGTAAAATACCTACCCTATCGTTATTTTTGCTTTTTTGCATTCACAATGCAATTATTATTGAAAATATTG
The DNA here is from genome assembly GCA_949710035.1 of Crambus lathoniellus. Lineage (NCBI taxonomy): Eukaryota > Metazoa > Arthropoda > Insecta > Lepidoptera > Crambidae > Crambus > Crambus lathoniellus. The sequence continues at coordinate 30,151,312 of OX453302.1, read as the reverse complement.
AAAATGAAGTAAGTATTAGACAAATCGACCAATCTCACAACTAGCTCCGATGGGACTCGAACCCACGACCTTTCACTGTCCAAGCGAATGAATGCTTTAACTACTGAGCTACGGAGTCACATTTCACATTCAGCGGGTTCGATTCCCAGTTCAGACAGGCGATTATTTGAAAGTCTTTGAATGCAGTTCGTTTTCTTTTTAAAATAAAAATGAAGTCTCCTTTCAGTAAAATTCTATATCTTCAGTATTTAAGGTACTTTCCGTCCATGTGGCATAGCTTTGGGACGCTCTGTATAGAGCATTCGCCCGCACATAGAAAGTTCACGTACCATCAGAGCTAGTTGTGCGATGGGTCTATTTTTTCGAATAGGTACTTACCTACTATAGTCGGTCGCAGGATAGTCAGGCGCTTAGGTTAGGTTCTTAGCTTATTTCACGTTTCGAAATGATGAAAATAGTAAAAATATGGGGCAAATGGGCAATTGTCCCCATTGCCCCTCTTTGTATCCGCGTATAATTTACCGTCTCAAACTCCTCCGAGCTTTTTAAGGCACGTCCAGACAGGTCCGGCCTTACTAACTGCGATCTGTCAAACAATGTTAGGGCGTTTGTGCACTACACTGAATTTTACCGATCCGGAAAAACACGGATGCTTGTATTTTAATAAATAATCATTTATAATAGTAAGAATTTATTTATTTCGTGCAGTTTCAATGTTTCAAACCCTAAACTACACGAAATAAAGAAATTCGACTATTATAAATGATTAATTATTAAAATACAAGTATCCGTTTTTTTCCGGATCGGTAAAATTCAGGGTAGTGCACAAACGCCCTTATAGTATTGAGTAGTGTTGATTGCAGAAAGTCTCTCGCTTACTGAAAGTTTAGATGTTACTAAATCACGCCAAAACAGCTGGGGTGACAGTCCCGACTTTTAACGATCGTAAAGTTGAAAAATGGAAAATGAAGTAGGGCAGGCGTACCGGTTTTGGCCACTGTACCGGTTTTGGCCACTTTTTGCTCTAAAAGTTTTCTAAACAACTTTTAGCCATTTCTGATACAGGCAATTAAAATAAGGTATTTTAAGGTAATAATAACAACCGTTAGAATTCCTTATGTCATAAGATTTATTTTCAATAAATTCCATTTTCTGTTTGAAAAAATGTTTTGTATGAAAATTTTAAGAAATTTGTTTTGGATGAAATACTTTATAAACCTTTGTTTTTTTACAATTAAATTGTTGTTTTGCAATTGACTGGTTTCTAGCGCATTAGAATATATTGATTTTACCTGGGTTTGGGCTACGGAGCTATTTTGAGCTACGGAGAACGACTCCGTAGCTCAGTGGTTAGAGCAGTCGCCCGGAAAGCGAAAGGTCGTGGGTTCGAGTCCCATCGGAGCTAGTTGTGAGACGGGTCGATTTTTCTAAATATTTCATTTTCCATTTTTCTATATTAAAAATTGCATTGCGAATGCAACAAAATCAAAAAATTAAAATAACGGTTAGAGTTGTTACAAATCTAGTAATAAGATTTCATATTTCTTCATACCTTTATCTCGATTCGTTTCGATTCGACACTTTACGCATAATCGCCTCGCTTGGCAGGCGGGTTGGCGGTCGCAGTAAGGCCTGCTGTTTCAGGGAGGTACTGCTGCCCATCTCGCCTCTTAGGGCGTTTGTGCACTACCACTGAATTTTACCGATCCGGAAAAAAACGGATGCTTGTATTTAATTAATTACTATTATAAATGATTAATTATTAAAATACAAGCATCCGTTTTTTTCCGGATCGGTAAAATTCAGTGCACAAACGCCCATACGATGCCCACGGGAAGAGAGGGGGTAGTGCTATTATTTTTCTGTACTTGCACTACACAACCTAAATAAAGATTTATTTTATTTTTTTATTTTATTTATTAGGAAACTCAACAGCCATTTTTCTACAATCATGCATAAAAACAAACTTATATTTACACTTAGCTATAATAGAGTTTCACAGCATGTATGTAGATTAAAATCATGTTCTGTCAAAAGTGGAATAGATATTCAAGTTTTGATAGAACCTCCTCCTATCAATCGGCGTTGGGCCCGCAGGATGATTGTATAAATGCCATCCTCCATATTTATTTTTGTAGAAACCTTTGTCCCGGCCTTGGTGTAGTAAAAATTTACTCTCCCAAAACAAACCTTAATAGAACTACAATTTATATTATGCAATAATTAAACAAATAATTTTTAATTACTTACTAATTGTTATCAAATAAGGCTATGGTCACACTTGCGACACGTCACGTGTTGTCATAGCGACTGACACAACTGCCTTGACACCCATAGGGAGTTCCTCATTAATATTCTGGCTTGGTGCTATGCTATAAAGTAGCTTGGCAAAAATCGGTCATGACAAAGAAGGATTTACATACTTATAAATAAATTTTGTGTTTCGTAATTGCATATCTTGAGGGATCTACTCAAAATAAAGACAATAGTCTAATATCTATGATGTATTGTAATGTAATGCTGATAAACTGCTGAATAATAATTTTATATCTCAGCTTTAACCTAAATGTTATTCGGTACCTACTTAGGTAACTATAGGCAGTAGATAACATTACAGAAGAATAGACATTAAAAGACTCATAGAAAAGATCACAAATAACGTTCTAACTGACTAGTTTCATAGGTGTTATTTATAAATGTAATAATTTTAAATAAAGCTTTCTCTTTAAAACATTCAATTTGAATATAAGTACTTGTACTTATAATTAATTTAAGCCTCCTGTAAAGAAATACGAAACTTTGGTTTTAACTAAATAATATACCTATCCTATAACAATTATACAGCTTGATAGAGGTTTAGAAATAAAACCATTAACTTCCAAAAATACAATTTATTTTCCTGAAATAAAAAAGTATATATTACAATCTTCCGATTTGAGTATTATTTTGTTAGTGTTGTCTTAAAACTAGTAACTAATACTACTTTTAAAATTAAATATTCACTGTAAAACTTGGTTGCCGCAACTGGGAATGACTTATGATGAGCAGAGATAGGAATAGAGCTGTTTAGGTTCATTGACCGCGAACGTTATATTAATATGGACATTCTACACGATTCCGACTACTCCGAGTTTTTTTTATAAATAATCTTAATTATTTAAGGCGAGGAATCCCGACCGATATAGACACGCTAACGCTTGCTCGGCCGCGCTCTATACACTTCGCGCGGACCCAGCGGCAGCCGGCAGTGAACTGTGAACTCGCGAGCGCCCCGCGAATCGAAAATCACTTAAAATTCAATTAAAAATTAAATAATAAAAAAAAATTACGGCCGGAATCTCTCGGCTATTCAAAGACAATTATTTTCATATGTTTTTCATTAACTAAAACCAAGTATACTGCAGGTAATATGATATTTGAATTATTATTAGACGGATGTTTGGGATTTTATTTGACACAGTAAAATATCACCAATCGAAAAAAAACTGCACTAGATAAATAACTGTAAAAAAACATATATTTTTTCTAAATTTTAAGCACTTGTGATTTGCGAGTAATCCATAATTTAAAATACCCTATTTTGGAAAATCGGCGCCTTAAGTTCTGGGCTGCAACCCCTCGTACCCCACTAGTCTTTGACTATAAATAATCTTCAATTCTGTTTGCATTGTTGGCTTGGCTGATCTAACGCACAATTTTCATTCAAACTTGCTCACTTTAGTGTCTCATACCTGGCAAATTATTTGCTTCCCCGCGATGGTTTTATGTCAATGCAGAGGCCTTCTAGCTTTAATAACAAATCTCGGAACTCCGGCTTTTTAATAAGATAAAAATCTGGGAATGTCCATATAAATAAAAATTATCACAAGTACCTTACATACAGAAAATAGCTCTACATTTTCTGATCTCTGCTTATAAGCCCGGTCTATGCCGCCGGCTCCACACGTTGACCCAAACATTGGCAAATACATCGTACATTGACACTTTTGAAAGAACCTTTTTAGATTTATTCTTATAAAAGTGTCAATGTACGATGTATTGGCCAATGTTTGTGCCAACGTGTGGAGCCGGAAACTGAAAACTGATATCGTACGCCAATCGCGGAGATGAGTTATTTGCATTGTGTTGAAGAGTTATATGCAGGATGAGTATCCTTATGACCGACCGGGCTAATCCTTTTATAAGACGCAACCTCATCTACTGCACACCTTCCAAGTAAATGTTGGAGCTCGCTCCGCTTGAAGCGGGCATTTTAGGTGGTTCTGCGGTGTAGCGAAGAAAAGCGGAAATCAGTAGAAAAACGGCTGTTATTGTAATCGAACTTTATCATCCTTCAAAAGCTGTCAAACTGCTGCTGTCAAATATGTTTTGTTTTTTTTTTCATTACGTTACGTTACGACATAAACGACTTAGCGACTCTGCTCTGGTTTTCATACAATTTTTTTTCGTGCTAGGGGTATAGTATCCCAAGCACGGAAAACTCTCTCGTAATTAGAGTTGCCACCTGCCGCTAGTTGATTTAAGGGTTACCAGTGTAAAAAATACGGGTTTTAGATATTTTTACGAGACAATTAAAACGGCAATATTTATTGAAGATAATCTATTTTTTATATCTATATTTATTGTTGGAAGAAACAGACTTTAAAAGCTCTTCATTTTGAGAAGCAAATATATAAAAATCTTTGCAAAATAACTTAAAATTACATTTGACTTGTAACTCCGCCTTGACAGTCTCAATATTGAGTCGATTTCGGCTATCTGTCCATGCATTGCCGCACAAGGAAAATATTCTTTCTACTGAAGCGTTAGAAGCTGGAATGGAGAAAACCAGTTGTACGGTATGAATCATATTTTTGAAGTTGCTGCCTTTGCAAGCTTTAATAAACGTTGTCCATATCTCAGGGGTTGCGCGGCACACGCCAGCCAGCCGAAACGTTGGCGTATGGTGTCACTAGCCGGCTCTGGTTTAGTTTGTAAAAAATACGGGAGCTTTATTTACCCCGTATTTTATTTTCGAAATTACGGGTTTTCGTAATATCTTAGCCTGAAAAACGAGGTAACCCGTAAAATACGGGGCATCTGGCAACCCTACTCGTATCGTAATCCTATTATTGTGTATGAAAACAAGAGCAGCGCCGCTACGGCCGTTCACAGAACTAAAATAAAATACACAAAAACTTAGTAGACTGCAAGCCAGATAAGTCTGCGTGCGGTCGAAATTACTAATGTTTTTCTATAACATTAAAACAAAAAAAAATATCTACTGTAACTAGCGCCTAAAACTCCCAAGTCTCACGCAGTTATCTGGCACGGACTTTAGATGAAGTATGGAAACTGACAGCATTTTGACGGAAGATATCGTTTACGATTAAGATTGCCAACGAGAGTTTTCCGCGTTTGGGTTTTCTATTCGATCAACAATAACAGTTAAGTCTAGATACATATTTGGAGTTGGAGTGACAAACATTATACACCCACTTGACCGTATACAGGTAGTAAAAAAAAACAAAAGTGTCAATGTACGATGTATTTGCCAATGTTTGGGTCAACGGGTAGAGCCGGTGACATAGACCGGGCTTATAATCAGCTGTTCCATACAAAAGTAGAACATCGACTCGACTGAAATGTATGGAACAGCTGTTTTTTTTTCGCGATTCCGTCGTTGGCCCCATAGGGAAAATTGTTTGTATCGATGGACACTATCATCCCCTAAAATCTCTGTACTTCTTTTTTACTACCTGTATTTATAAATAGTTCCTGTCATTTATGCCATAAGATCGTAACATTATTAACCTGTTTTCGCCGTTTAAAGGTGCCATAGTTTTGATTTAGTTCGTGAGCCTTCATCGAGTACTATTGTTGATCGAAGGTTGCAGATGAGTTTTTGGACATTTTGACAGTTGGAGCTGATTCTGCATCTCCCGCCAAAGGCTACAGTCCGATCCTTTCCGCGTCAGTGTGGACCCACCTTTATTCCAGTACAATTAACTCTATAAATAATACTATTTTAAATTTGTTAACTTATTCGAATAAAATCTCCATATATCTATAAAAAAACAACAACAAATCACATTGGCGTGTTGTTTATCGTATAAGTAGTTAGTATTTTTTACATAATTGTTTTTGTATGTAAAATAGAATAGGTATAATTTTTTATTTGACGCATTTTGTGTACTTACCTATCACATTAAATTTAATTTAGGAAAAAAAATACTTATAGGAAGAACCAATAACGTTACTTGTAGATTATCCTTCAATAACATGATTGCGTTGTGAATTATTTCGATTTAAATTCTTAATAAAACATTTAAGTATAAAATTTTAAAATTTGAAATATTTTCAAACCTAAATAAATTTTAAAATCGTCATGTTTTATTGCATCAATGATAATAATTATATTATTTAAAAGCTCTACTTATTTCGATAATAATGTTAATTTAAAATATCTCTTGTTATGCCAATAAATTTGCGTCATCTACAGTATAAATCCAAAGGCTTTATTCTCTGCTGCGATCAAAAGTGTGAAAAAGGTAAACAAGTATTTTTAATGTTAACTAGTGCCCCTCCCCGGCTTTACCCGATGAAATAAAGTCATCACATGACAAACTGAACAGGATGTTCATAAAAGATTGCACTTACTTTTAAAACATAATGAGAAATACTGAACCGAATTCAAAGCATTAATTGGTTTTTCCGAAATTTTCCCATAGATTTTCTTTATACAGGGTGTTAGGGGCACCGTTGCAAAAACTTTAACCATGGCTTCAGACCATCAAATTTGTATGAAAAGACGTTTTTTTTTTCATTTCCGACAAAAAATCTTGCTGTGCGTTGTTCAGCATGATGGCCTGAAGCCATGGTTAAAGTTTTTGCAACGGTGCCCCTAACATCCTGTATTTCCCACAATTTATAACACAATAAGTACCTACCTACAAAATCAGTTGAACAACTTTCAAGTGGTTTTTGGTCATTTACGTGGCAATTGCTTTTCCTTTAAATAAATAGATCCCACCAAAAATATTTTCAGGTAAAATGCTATCAGGCCCCTGATTTACAAACGGTCGATTCGAATTCTGTGCTTTGTGTTTGTCTATTCTATAGTGAGTGACAGAGACAGTGCATACATGCCGCTGTCGGGAGCGTTTCCGACAGTTTGTGAATAAGGGGCCAGACCTCATGTAGAGCCAAGCTTACTAACTCTACACGCCCTAACTTCACAAACTATACTCCTTTGTCAAAATAAGTGGCTCGGCAGATCTCACTCAATAGGCCATTAAAAGTAGGTACAAGAAAACTTTGTTTACCACTTGCTTAAACGCTTTTGACCGCAACGTTACAAAATTTTCAAAACATAAAAATCCTTAAATAACTAGCTATTGTCAATGAAGAAACAACTTATCTAAGTAATAATGTAATATATAAAAAATTACTCTGTCTGCCGAGATCACAACTTAGCTTCCATATTTTCGTATCACAAATTCTTGTCCACCACCTGAAATGAAAAATGAAAATGTATTTTATAATTTTAATACTAGTGATTTGTCCCAGGTTCGTGCCGGTGCATAACTAAGAAGAAAATGAGAAATGCGCTGTGGGAAGCACGTAACCACAGCAGAACTTTATTTGAGATTTCATACAGAAATTCCCTAAAATGCCTGTAATTTCCTTCTATCAACATATTAATAGAACCTTGTTTTGTTAATATTTAATGTAAGAATATTGAACTATTTTGTAAATAAGAAAACGCATTGGAATTTAACAAGAGGCAATAACGCCATCTACAATTTCTTGCCGAACTTTTTACCACTACTACTCCTATATTGCTTTTGGGGCATACTACAGCATGCTACATTTATGCAAGCCAGTGATTCGATGTTGTGAAGGAATCCAGAACTCTGACAGGCTTATTATTATTCTCAGTTTCATTAATAATTACTATACAACTTCAAACTTGGATTAATTGCGTAAAAGACGTTAGTTGTTGTGAACATAAAAACTAATATTTTTATTTAACAGCGCCATCTAGATTTGATCACCGCAGGCATACATAGTGTTTCACCAACCTGCCGCTAGGTGTCGCTAGTGCGTCCGCCGCACCTCGCGCTCGGCCTTCTCCTGCCGCTTGAGGTCATTGATCGCCGTGACACTGCCGAAGAGTACTTTCGCGGTAACTTGCTGCAAGAAAACGCGGTGGGACGCATCAAATTGCTGTCGGCTGATGTATCGCTTGCGGAATTGGGCCAATATAGGGCTGATACAATTCCGATAGTTTTATACAAATTGGAACAAAAAAGCCAAATAGGATTGAAAATGGTCGCCCTCTCTCATACTACAGGGCTGGTACTTCCTAATATTTGGTATCATCATACTGAAGTTCGGAGATCAAACTTTTTACGTCCCAATAAAGTTATCCTCAAACTAAGTGAGAGAGAGTATTTTTTTTTAAAGTTTCGATTTTAATGTCTGGTACAAAAATAATTTGAGCAGAATAATTTGTATCTAAAATCTTATTAGGCTTTCTTGTTCCATCCTGTATACACATTTTATACAGTTTTTTTAAATTTACAAATCACATAATATTATGGTAGTTTGACCAATATAGTCGAAAGCACATCAATGCGCATTACGAGATAATTTTGTCGTATCTCATCCGTGTCAACGCGTAGAGCTGTGTCGCTTATACACCTGTAAATTTTAATTAGTACAAAGATTTTAGGGAATGATAGTGTCCATCATTACGATAAATTTTTTACTCCACCCCCATGGAATCGCGACAAAAAAATCAGCTGTTCCAAACATTTCAGTCGAGTCGATGTTGTACTGTAGCCCGAGAGCCAAACTAATTCGCTCTATGGAGACTCAACAATAATTCTATATCAGTAATTTCTTAACATTGAAAATTAGGTTATCTAGTTTAATAAATAATTCATTAGTAATCCACCAATATTTATGACAGCGACATTAAAAAAAAAACAAATACAAAGCTTTAAAATATATCTATAAAAAATAGGCAAAAATGGTATAACTGTTATTCACTTTACATTTGAATACATTTATTATTATCTTTCGTAAAAGTATATAATCCCCCTATATTTGTAAATGAAAAACAAATAAACTTTAAAAAAAAACGCTCTATGTAAACTCAAATTGGCATTACACCTATGTTAAAAATGCTACCAGAAACAACCGACTTCTTCCTAAAGTATTAGTTTCCCGTTTTATATCTTTATGGATTTCGACTTTGGTGCTTAGATATGGTGAACATAAACACATGTTAACGATAAAATTGGTGATAGCATATTTGCTGAAAGAATTGCACCATTTTCGGGGTATAACTTTTTTTTTATACCTTCCAATGCGATATTATGTTGGATTCCAAAATATAGTCTCTTAAAATTATATTTAAGGGCCGTTTACAAAAATTTGGCCTGTTATTGAATTTTTTACAAAAATATCGGATAGTTCTTGGGGTACTGTATGATATTTTTCCACGATTCCGTAGTTGGCCCCATAGTAAAAATGTTGTAACGGGTGTCCCAAAAGTAGGTAAAGGATGATTTGTCTCAATAAAACGCGAATGGATTGGAATTTCTTCGTAGTTTTATTTTATTTTAAAGAAGAGACTTGTACAATTTTATCTGAATAGAATATTTGCTAAATGGCCGCCACCGGCATTTTTGCTGTGTGCAAGTTTCCATGACACTCACACATTTCGCTGCTAATTTCACACATTTCGCTTCTTATTTCACCAATAACTCGGCAAATATTTTGCCTATATTGTCTATGTTTTGTGGCTCGTTGGCGTAGACTTTATCTTTGACGTAGCCCCAAAGAAATAAAATCCAGTGGCATCAGATGGCAAGATCTCGGTGGCCATTTGGCATCACCTCTTCTTGAAATTATGAGATTTTTCGACCTTTCGACGAGTGTTTGTAATTGATCGTGAATTTTCGTTAAATATTTATATGACTTCTATGCGCTGTTTTATTGTGAAACGCTCCACGATTAATTTTACATGTGTCAAGATGACGTATGTCGAATTTCAACCCGCCATCTTGAATATTTCGGAAATAGCGCGAAATTCAAATCCTATACCTACTTTTGAGACACCCTTTATTAGGATGGACACTATCATCCCCTAAAATCTTTGTACTTATTAAAATTTAGTGGTGTATGGTGGTGGAATTTAATGATATGTGAAGAGCAGGAAAAGTCTATTTGGCAGCTAAATAACAGTCGACAAATTTTCTCGTGGTCTCGAAATTTACTGCACCTTTATCACGTATGTAATAAGAGCAGTTTTCGTACTTTATGTGCTGTTCACTGTGAATGATTCCCGTGATTCAGTGTTCAGTTTTGTCATAATCTTTAAAATGATGTACAAGATTGTAAGATTAAAACTTTATTGCGTATAGTCTACTAAAAATGGTTTTGAATAATACTGTATTTTGTCAATTTAGTTTATCCTCGTATTATAATTTGTAGCTGTTAATAAACTTCTGCATATCTATGTTGACATTTGAAAATATTTTCGTGCATTTACAATGCAATTCTGTAATTAGTAGTATTAGTACTGTCACGAGCAATAATAAGTATACAACATAGAACTTTGTCACATTGAAGCGTTCCGAAAGAAAACGATCAGTGTCACAAAAGTCATTCAATATTGTAATATGACATAGTCCTTTAATGTTTACATATTTTTGGTCTTGACTGTACACACATTTTTTCTGTTAGTATATTATGTTTTATTTTACCTTAAACACGCAAGACCTTGTTACTTATATAAAATAATTTTAGTTAGTAGATAAAATATATTACTGAGTTTTGGCAAAATTCATCTGTTTACTTACCACAAATTTCTAATTAGTACAAACATTGTAGGTAGAGGATTAAAGTGATCAAAACGAACATTTCATACTATGAGGCCAGTTGCGAAATCGCGAAATAAAAGCAGCTGCTCTATACATTTTGGTAGAGTCGCGTACTTTTATATGTAACAGCTGTTTTTTCGCGATTTCGTGGTTGGCCCCTAAAAGTTGATCGTATATATAGATAGACACATTAATTATCTAAAGTACTTGTAATAATTTAAAATTGTAAGGTATATAATTGCATGCACCCTATGCAACTAAATAAGGGTTACTTATAGGAATAATTGTGAATGCACCAAAATAATTTAAAATCTAAAATAAAGGTTAGTTTTATGAAAATTATAGGCTAAAAGAATTCTTTTGTTTTTTTAGTGTACCTACAGTATTATTTAAATTCCAAATTTTTTCCATTGTCATCGCTTCAACCCATTTATGAGAAAAGTTTCAAAGGGGTCTGGAAGGGTCAAAAGCCTTTTACAAACCTAATTTTATTCTGAAAGCTTTTCCCTTTAAATTATTGTGCGAATTCGTAAAAGCTTACTGTTATAGCGTTGGTTTTGCAGTTTAGTACAATAATAGTTTACGAGAGAAAGTTAATGATTTTGTTAGAAAACAAGTATTTGTTAGCAGCACTTTTTCCTAGTTCGTCTTATTAATTTAATTTGAGTCTCATCAGGTTTATCTTTTTAAATATTCCTTTGTTACTTACATTTTCTTTTCTTAGCGAAATCCATATTTTTTATATACAATAACTCAACTCCCTTTTTCATACACGTAATTTTTAATAAAAAATAGTATTCATCAAAATTTGCTAGGATTGTACTATCAATTTGAAAAGTAATAGTAAAAAGAGGGTAGATAAAAAAAAATGCTTCGATTATTACAGGGAGAATTATAAAAGTTTTTAATGTATTTATTATTTACATTAGTCACACTCTCTAATACGATAATTTTTGAGTCGTTGATTTGTAATATCGATTTAGGCAGTCAATTATTTCAATACCAATCTTGGCAACCCTACCAATTACAGCATGGTATAGACATGTTTGATAAATTACTTGAATTTATGAATGTCTAGTTTCTAACTGAATTGGTTAATAAGCAAATAGTTGGAGTAAGGGTTAGATGTTACTTTAATTCTTAGACGTGAATGACTTTTGGAGCTTACGAGCTATTTATCGCACGTGACTTCGTCTGTTGATATTCATAAGTTTGGTACTTATCTTCGATCAACAATAACACAACACTACATTTATATTTTTGCGACATAATGGAGACTGTATATTCTGTCAACCGTATCACAGACTGATGTTTTTAAGAATAATTTTTCAGTTTGTCGGCAGGTTAAGTGTTTTTTAATTAATATTTAATAGTTGTTTGTGTGCGTCTGGCGCATGCAAAATAGTTCAGTCGTAATATCTCAAGACGAAAGCCTAAAAGTCTTTAACCAGGATTTTGCCAGTAATGACATATGGGAGTGAGACGTCGTCGTTTATTATGGGTCTCATAAGAAGGCTCAAGGTCTCCCAGCGAGCAATGGAGAGAGCGAAGCTTAGTATTTCCCAGCGCGATCGAATCGAAAATGACGAGAAAACAACCGATATAGCTCGAAAGATTGCTCAGCTGAAGTGGCAGTGGGCGGGACGCATAGCGCAGAGAACTGATGGCCGTTGGGGCGAAAAAGTTCTCGAAAGGCGACCGTGCACCGAATGACGTTCCGTGGGCGGGCTCCTACAAGGTAGACCGACGATCTGGTCAAGGTCGCGGGAAGCCGCTGAATGCGGGCAGCGCAGGACCGTTCGCTGTGGAGCTCCTTGGTGGCCTATGCCCAGTATTGGGTGTCGGCTGATGATTATGATGATTAATTGTCTGTAGGTACTAAATATGCATTGTTTGAGGAATCTTCTCTTTCTCTTTTGGAGCTTTTCAAATTTAAAAAAGTTAGTTTTACTTTTCATTTTAAAAAGGCGCGAAACAAAAATCGACCGAATTACCCACGCGGATGAAAAACAACGTCATCACTCTTAAAAGTACGAAGTGAGATAACTTAAATAAATTCCCCTAAGCTTGCGGCAACATATTTTAATGATGGCAAGGTAGCAAAGTAAAAAGAGAGCCGAAAGAAAGTTGAAATTCAGCTCAGGACTCCATTGTAGGGAAAGAAAATTGTTTTTGAAGCAGGAATATAAATCATGTTCTTATCTCGGAAGATGTCGACCAGATACTACCTCCTTTTGCCGGTACATTGTTCTAAGGAAATTGTACGTTAGGAGAATTTTTGCTTGATAAAACTATTATTTTCTGGAACAGACGGATAAAGGCTTGTCAACCTACGGTGGAGGTTGAATGTCGGCTGAATAATTTAGATTCTCTTGTATGAAAAAGTAATATCAATTTAGCTACAAGATCACGGGCTTATATTTTCATAATAAGAAACGGTTTTACTTTTTATTATTTTAGACGATAGTAGACAATTTAACTGTGACAACTTTCTGTCTTTAAATATGATGTTCTTTCAGTTGTTCATCAAATAATCTCAGGCATTTCAATATTAGCCAATGTACCTAAGCTAACAATATCAAGGGTAATCGTCACCAAGCGATAGCTAAATGCACCAAATCAATAACAAGTAACTGTAATGCTGGGGCTTCACTTGCCTGCGTTAATAACGGCATGCGCGTCTCAGCGCGCTAATTATAATATAAGACCCGGCTACACCAGTGAATTATATCAAATAGCGCGCTAATTAATGGCATTAGACGGAGGTGAAGGTCCAGCATAACGACATAATAGATTTTTATGCTTTGCTTCTGTTAAAGCTGATGAGTTTTTTTTGCCCGTGTTTCTTGTCAGTCAAAAGATGTCCATAACGGTACTTACCTAAAAAAATGTTGGACAATTCATAAGCATTAATTTTATTTAGTCAATGTAAATAAAGAGTTTTTGACTTTGACTTAGTAGTTTGGCGAGCATTGAGCAATTTTAGCGGTAAAGTGACCTCTTTGGTTTAGTGGTACAACCTACTAATATCAGACCCAGAGGTCCCGGGTTCGATTCCCAGTGGTGGTGGTACATATTGTATTCGGTTTGGTTGGTGGTAGGGCTTGTTCAATGTCCGCCTGGCTAGCTACCTACCACTATCACCATCTTATCAGAGTCTGCCATGATTTTTTCAGTTTTGGTTTTTTGTTGTGCAAAAAATTTGTTATTATGCAAACTGCAAATACAGCCGGGACCAACGGCTTAGCGTGCCTTCCGAAGCACGGAGGAGAAAAGTTTTTAATCACCCATGCCTTGACCAACCATTAAAAAAGTTGCTTAATCTTAACGGTAACCACTGCACCACTCAAACTGATCAAGTTCCATAAATACTATCTCCAAAAGGAGAATTAACCCGACCTGTCAATAAAGATAAACTTTTGAAAGTAACTCGTAATTGGAGCAAAAATCGTCGAGTGGCGAGTAAAAATCGCTCAATGGCGCAACTTCAACGTGTCGTTGCGTTGGCTAACAGCGCACATATTCGGCGAATTGGTCGCGTTAACGATGAAATGTTGAAATTAACGAGACCCCCCCAATTAGGTCCACCATTATCGTTTATGATGGAGAGAAAGGCCTTTAAGGGGTAGCTGTATTGTTTGGTCGTTGGGGCTGTCTTTATGAAGTGGAGTTTGAGTTTGCAAAGAGCTTGACCACTGAATAATGGTACTTATTACTAACTGACCCGGCAAACTTTGTTTTGCCATACAAATAATTTCTAAAGATACTAATATCGCTATTATAAATGGGGGTTGGTTGTAGAAAAAAAATTAAACACAATATCTTTAAATCTACATGTGCGAAACAATGTGATCTATGTATCATTTAGATTTCTTTATAATAGCACATAGCATCCTTTATACTTATACGGAAGTCGGTCTTTTCAGATCAAAAATGCAAGTGCTACATTCTATTCGGTTATTACTAGATAATTACGATACTTCAATGACTGAATGAGTCCATACATTAGCCTCTTCAAACAAAAATTGTTGAATCCCTTTCTAAGACAATTAAAATAGAAAAGTTCATATAAAGTAAAACAAAATTACACCGCCGAACTGAAACTTTTCTGAACTTTTTATTTCCTCACGACTATAAAGTTCACTCTCCGCGCCGCGCGGTTTTACCTGCGTAGGTATATAGTTTCCTTTCCCGTGGGAATATGGGGATGAAATATACAAATTATTACTCAGGAGTAATGTAATTTTCTACTGGTGAAATTTTTTTTCCAAATCGGTTTAGTAGTTCCAAAGACTACCTACATACAAACTTTACCTCTTTATAATTGAAAGGAAGAAATACAATTTATTCGGTCCAAAAACGCACATTGAAATACAAAGTGCACATTTAATATAAAATGGTATAGTTGAAATGGCCCCAACCTCAGCTTTTGCCACAACAAGTGTGACGCTGATTTTCAGGTGGGGCGAAGGAGGCGACAGTTCGATCGCCTTATTCCCCCTTAGTGAGACCAGCTGGTAGCGGACCGTTCCACTGCCGGCATTGCACGGTTTGCACCGTCTGGGGAGGTGGCCACATTTGCTCGGCCATTTCCCAGTCGCGAGGTGGCTTGGATAGCCGGGCCGTCGGGTCTTAGGGGAGACTGCCACCCCAATCCCCCATGACCGATCGGCGGCGAGAGAGCAAATAGTGAGGGGTTTAGTGGGTATTCCCCCTTCCTGATCCCCCATAGAGTACTAGTAGCTTGATAGGGGATCGGGAGGCGGCCTTAGGCGAGTCCCACATAACCACCGTTCACACACCGCACGAGGATGGGGTATGCGCAAAAGCATTCCCGTCACTTAAATAAAAAAAAACGTGGGGCAGTGCTCGGAATAAACGCGACAGTTCGGTACGGACACAGACGTCACGTCATAGTCAGATCTTTAGTAGGCAGATGAAATACTCGTTTTTACTCTGACCAACATTAGGAGAGAGATTATTAGTGGAGCTAAGCTTCAGCAGATAATTAAAGCGATATTTTGAACTAACCTCTATAAGAAAAAAGGGGTAAAAAAAGGAAAATAAAATTCCTCTTCCATTGAAGTCAACCTAGAAACTGCGCCTTAACGCACGTCCGGGCAACCGCTCCACATTTTATAATGATTATCTTACTGCAAGCAATGACGCGATCCGTACCTGCCCGAATTATGGCAACAACTAATAATTGCAGTTATAAGAAACATTATGTATTTTTATTATTTTTTAATTTTAAATAATTCCTGCTGTGACTTTCTGTAATGATTATTCCACAGTCACTTCAAATTCACTTCGCATTACAAAACGAATCTATTCTTCTCACTGTCCGGGCGAATGCTCTTCATTCAGAGCATTCGCCCGGACAGTGAAAGGTCGTGGGTTCGAGTCCCATCGAAGCTAGTTGAGAGACGGTTCGACTTTTTCTAATACTTCATTTTAAAATTTTCAGGTGTCTGGAAGTTATAGTTAAAAGCAAAACTAAACGAAAAGAGGTTCATTACGACGGAAGATCAGCGGTGGTCAAAAGCTAAGCATTATGCTGAGTCGGGACCGTTTTGGGACATACTTAGGTTCCGTAGGTTTTAATATGTGTTTTTGTGTAAATGTTATTTTGTCGTGATGTCCCAAATAAATGTTTTTCTTTTCTTTTCTTTCTTTCTACAGCAATAAAAATCCTTAAGTTTCATTATTCATAATAGCAACAATATTGAATAAAGCTCACCCGCCCAATCCATCGATTGTAGGCGATAGCTTATCTATATTAATGAGTAATCAGCTCCCAAAGTAACGACTATACGAATATTAACAAAGTTAACCCTTATAATAGCTGCTCAGATATTCAGCATGACGACAGGCTCTCCGAGTCCCTGGGGCATATTACTGGCACATCCAAATTAAAATTGCATTGGGAATGCAAAAAGTAAAAATAAATAAATTAACACTTTGGTTCTAAAATTACAGACAAATTTTGTGATTTAAGGCGATACTCGGAAAAATTATGCTGAAGCGAGATAGCAATGAGAAAACGACGCGCGCGGGAGCGAGACCGATTTTGCAGATTAGGCAAAAAAACACAAAATCACTTCGTATTAAAAAACTAAAGCGATTTAAAAAAAAAATGCTTCTATACGATCCTAAATATTATAGGTGTCCACTAATTAAACCAATTTCCAATAGTGTAAGTAACCCCATTTAAGAATAATCTTGAATTTTCGTATTTTTAGAGGTCTTTTCGAAAAGAAAAAGTGTCGAGGCAAAATCATAAAATCGTGTTTTTGAAACTATACGATTCTAGATAAAGGTATGAAGAAACATATATCTTATTACCAGATTTGTAACAACTGTAACCGTCCTATAGTTTTAAATCAAAAAGTCCATACTTTTTCCGAGTAGCGCCTTAAGTATAAAAAGTATAAAGGTGATATATTTTAAAACATTCTATATAGGTTTGGAAAAAATTAAACGTTAACTGAAATCACTCTAAAAACTAAAGACTGAACAATTAATGCCATTAAGCATAAACACTAGGTTTCTTTATTTTGTGTTACTTATGCTTTCATTTTTGAACGTCCAGGGCACTGATTTCTATATTCCTCGTGGCAATATTCTAAGCATAATTTTCCCGTCCAACTTTGCCTAGATCTGCCTCTTCCATGTAAATCCTATCCATTATAAGTTGTACAAGTTTAGAAATGATTACAAGCATCGCAAACTCAATTTACATGTTAATCTTCTCGCTACATACTCCGTAATTGGATCCTTTTAATATTTATTGGTTATCGATGTAGTCATATCGGAAAACTATAAATCTTCTGAATTGTTCTAGGGATTATTCAAATGCGGCAGTTCTTTGAGGGTCAAAGGAAAAACTGGTGAATTGCCAGCCTGATATACGCTCTGGATATAAATAATGCTCTAGATACTAACTTGTAGATTTCGGCTTATGCAAAAATATTCATTTTAGAAATCAAAACTTGTGTGTTAAAAGAAAAGAAAAAATGTTATTACTTAAAAATATATTATCGTTTTTGTTAATGATTGACTTTAATAATTTTTTTATGTATTCTGAGCAAAATAATTGAAATAGACTGATAATAACCATGTGATTGTTAAAAGCTATGATCGTTTTACGGTACTGTAGATTTGAGAATTTACTTCACGTTTGTTTTTCCTCAATCTTAAAACCTATTAAAAAACTACTGTAAAAATTACATTAACACACAAATAGTGTGTGTAGGTACATTAGTTTTATAAAAATATTTGGCTGGTTCTAAATAATAATACTGTATTTTCCAATTTTTATCAAATAATTTACCCAACAATTTTTCCGCGACCAATTTCGATACCTAGTCTCTTGTTTGTATTTTCTTAATACGTAGTTCTTTACATCGACCAGCAACGAGGTTTTAGTTCTGCAATAGAAAATTGTACAACAAGTGCATAAAATGGGTTTTATGTACGAGTTATACACTCTGCTTTTCACTTCGATTGTGAGGAAAATAAATAAAAAGAAAAAATAAAAACTTCGCCATATAAATTGGCGGGAAGACTTTCTTTTTCTTTTTTTATACGTGGCAGTGGCAGCACAGTGACTTTAGCATTGGTCGTAGTCCATATTCTTTTGAAATACTTATTTCTTAGAAAACTCATTAATTTTGCCTAGTTTTATTAATTTAACATAGATAATGTACAAAATTGAAGAAACAGAATGAAATAACAAGTTTATTTAACGAAGTTTAATTGCGTGTGTGTCTGTTTACCTGACGACCTTTGTCTTAAAGTCTGAGACTTAGACGAAGATTTTACTTTATGCACTAGAGCATAAAAATCGATTTTATGCAGCCTATACCCAACATAAACACGAACTTTACGAGCATGAGAAGTGAAAATAGGTTTTTTCTGTTAGGTAGTTTGGTTAAGTAACTACATTCCATCGAAACATTTGCGTAAATTGTATATTTTTGTCCAATCAATCCACCTTTCAGCGCCGGCGTTCAGTTATAATAAAATTCATTTTTCGTGAAACAGATCAAACACAGTGATTGTGTAAAGTGCTTTATTGTTGTTTGTTTTGGTTTTTTCCCTTGTCAACCTTTGTAAAGCGTAAAGGAGCGATTCAGCGTTTTTTCAACATCTGCAAAATTTTTATGTTGTTAAATTTACATAGTAAGCCATGTAAAAATGCAAACCTTTAACTGTAGGATAGGTCTTCTTAAAAAAAGTAGGTTTTTCTAAAAGTTAACTCCAAAATTTCCGAAAACGCTTCTGCCTGTCTTTACTTAGCTATACTACTTCAGTCAGCTCTTGCTTTACCCCAAGTGGAGAGGTTTATTATTCTTGTTCTGCAATGGTTACCTACATTTCAAGATGGTTTAAGGTAAACGTACACTTGTCCGCGGCGAATGCGCCGAACAAAACGTTACGAACTCCACGTAGAATATTCGGACGATTCGACTCCACCACTATAATGCAACAAACATCCATAAAGTGTTTGTTGCACAAAAGAGATGCATAAGAGCTTTATGTGGCATAGCACCAGATGTTTCATGTAAGCCTTACTTCATAACTCTTCAGATTTTAACTGTTACCTGCCTTTACATATTTGAAATTGGTAAATTTGTTAAAGGTAATAACCATTTGTTTACGCAAGCTCAACAAGGGACAACAAGAAGTCTTAGGCATCCTAATAAAATTACCCTTGAGACTATTCCAAAAACTAAGCGATTCTTAATAAATGGCTTAGCCGCGTGTCGAAGAATATATAATAAAATACCAGATGACATTAAACAACTCCCATCCAACATGTTCCATAAATCATTACGCAAATGGTTACTAGAAAAAGCATTTTATTCTATTGACGAATTTTTAAAATACAAATGACATGAATTGGAAAAATCCTATTAAGTATATAAAATTTAATAAGAATGATGCATTTAATAGTTTAAGATTAATTTGAATAACAACAATTTAATGTAATAACATAATAATATTAATAATAAATGACATTATCTCAATTAATTATAATGAAAAAAATTTATTTTTAAGTAGTAATAAAATATGACATTATCTCAATT
The DNA here is from genome assembly GCA_949710035.1 of Crambus lathoniellus. NCBI lineage: Eukaryota > Metazoa > Arthropoda > Insecta > Lepidoptera > Crambidae > Crambus > Crambus lathoniellus. The sequence goes on along the minus strand of OX453302.1, from coordinate 30,131,346 downwards.
AATTATAATTAAAATTGTTATTTATAAATAGTAATAAAATATGACATTATCTCAATGAATAATAATTAAAATTGGTATTTATAATGTCATTTTCATTTGGTTTGTGAAAATTACCTATGTTTAGCTCTATGATGATTACCTGTTATGGTTCTTTTGCATGCTGTTCTATATGGCTAAATAGGTTCAAAGCTACTATTTATTTCTATATTTAAGACCAACATTTATGTGTACCTACCCTATTTAAAAGCAAATAAAGTATTTTGTATTTTGTATTTTGTATAAGGAACTGCCCCCCTAGACAAGTGGCTTTCTAATATCGAATTCGCCAGTCCCTGGTCCCAAAGGTAGCGAAGGCGGCGGGTGCGCTCGTGAAAGTTCTGTCGCACCTCGGGGGTCCTGGAGACAGGTGCCGAAAAGTTTTTGCGGGTGTTTTGTGAAGCATGGCCCTCTATGGGGCGCCCGCCAGTGTGGGCCGACAAATTAAACGACAAAAACTGTCGTCTCCTTCGTCGGCCCCAGAGGGCCATTGCCACCCGGTTAGTCCGGGGTTACAGGACTATGTCTCACGCGGCGGCCTGCGTGTTAGCGGGTACCCTTCCCTGAGACTTAGACGCTCGGGTACTCAGGAAACTGTATCTTGAGCACCGAGCGATGCTCGCAGAAGGGGCTAGGGTGACCTCCGAGGAGTTGTCCGCGGCCCGGCGCTTACCCGACGGGTGGCTAATGGACTTATGGGAGAGGAGGCTGGAGGGGAAACCAGCTGCGAGGTGGACGATCAATGCCGTCCATCCGCCCTCTCTTCCGAGAGTGGTGTCATCGCCGCCGTGGGTCGCTGAACTTCAGGCTGACGCAGGTGTTTTCCGTGCACGGCTGCTTTGGAAAATACCTGTGTCGGATAAGAAGGGAAGCTACCACACGGTGACATTAAACCCCCCAGCGCCACAGGTAATTTCTCATTAAATTCGATCAAATTACCCCACAGCCATTCATGCCGATTTGATCAAACTGTTTGATCCAGCCTGTTTGATCAAATTACTTGATCGTGGTTGTACCATATCAAGCTTGGCGGGACGGCTGGGCGTGTGCGAGGTTTCACAGGATTTTATATAAACAATTCTAAATTTTGTTTCGTTCAGCGGTTTCGATGTGTTGGCCTGGGACAAGTGTGCGTTCACCATTACTAGTCATTTTATGTATCCACTGTCTACCTTACGGAAGGATAAAGGCAATAAGATAAATGATGGTTTATTATATTGATGTACTTTTTGAACTCAAAAAAGGACACATAACATTTTAATTTAAATGGTAACACACGAGTATGTTGAAATAGCCCAAGCCCAGGAATGAAGCAGTGTGAGAGAGAGAGAGCCAATTCACAGAAGTCATAGACTGGAAATGGAGAGTTTATTAGAATGCAAGATGATAATAATCATGTTTTATCTTTATCCTTATCCATACCAAATCACTATGATCTAATTATATCGGTAGATTACTGTTAACTTGCTGATTGAATATTGCGTCTGTCAGGATGCGCGCACCGATGAACAAATTAATGTCATACCAGAGTACCCGTTAATCAGGGGTTTGTTAACCAACAGTTGGGACGTAGAAAAGAAGTTAGAGATTCAAGTGTTTTCAGAATATCGGTGCAGATAAATTCTTAAATGTTGTTTTGATGGTTTTTATTTTAAATACCGAATAATCATAGGTACTTATTATATTTGTGATCTGGGTGCCTACCATCAACTTTAAGACAGCGATTCAAAAATAGCGCGATGCAGAATAGGTTCCTAAAATGAATTGCTTTCTTTCGTACTATGACCTTCTAAAAACCTGGATCGCAAATGAATTGCTAAATGTGAATGACCGAACCATTTGTGTCCTTATTTCTTCTACCCGTGTCTTTCACTCGATTCTGTCATGCCCGGAGAGTGAGAGAGACGGGTATAACGTGCAGGTGTCATGTTAGCTTGGCCGAGTTATAAGTCAAAAAAGAGTATGTGACAGCTTAGCGGCTGTGAAATGTCATTGAATGATCACTGAATCGCTGTCATTGATATTAAGCTGTCGTGGTACGAATAAGCGAAGCAGATCAGTTTAGGTCCTAAACAAAACCGCAATAAGAGTTGATGGTAGGCACCCTGTACAGACAGATCAATATTAATGCGCGCAGGGTGCATGTTTGTCTTTTGTTTTTTTTTTACATGATAGTTCCTAGTGCTTGAAACACGTCGTGTAGGTATCCGATAAAAAACCGATAAGCTTGCAACCTTGCAACTATGCTCGAGGCTTTTGAGCTTATTAGAAATTATTGAAAAGTTTATGTCGAACTAATCTGTTATTAAATTAGCGAATCGTAATAAATATTTATTAAAAGTCATAAAGACTTTTAACTTGAATTCGTGGCCTTCGATCTTCGATCATAATACAGCGTAAACGCACAGAAAGTGAAGCCGCCAACGAATGCTCCATTCGAAAGGGAGCATTAGATCGCTCTCAGTAGTCATTTCCTTCTTCTTGCCTTGCATTTCCTGCTTCTTCCATTAAATATCTTGGAGTTGTATTGGATGCCACCTTGTCATGGATTCCACACTTGGACTACCTTGTTCCGCGTCTTAGAAAGCTTATATATATTTTTAGAAGCCTGAGACCATCTGCCGATTTCGTAACACTTAAAACTGTGTACTATGCACTTGCACAGTCTATCTTAGGCTACTGCTTAGTGGCTAAGGGAGGCACTAATAAAACTGCGTTTATTCGAATAGAACGTGCTCAAAGAGCTATTTTAAAAGTTATGATTTTTAAACCCATACGTTTTCCCACAAGTGAGCTTTACTCTGTGTGCGATGTTTTAACGGTCAGACAGCTCTTCCTTCTGAAAGCTATTTTGCGTAAGCATGCCTCAACTCCATATGACCCGGATCTTTCTTTGAGGAAGCGTAGATTTGACAAAGTTTACAATACAGTACCATGCAGAATTGAGTTGGCACGACGTCAGTATCATTTTATGAGTCCCACACTTTATAACAGGATAAATAAGGTGCTTAACATATATCCTTTGACATTAAGACATTGTAAATCAAAATTTACCAAATGGCTTCAAAGTTTGACATATTCAGAGACTGAAAACCTCATTGACATTTGAGAGGCATAACTTGCTATAATATGTAACTTTTAATAGTGTTTAGTTAAGCTTAATTTTAGTACCTATTCTTTATTACTATTTCGGAGGTGGGCGTTAGCGGCTGCGACACAGTTTTAACTTCTGCAGTCCCTACCGTACACATTTTTCTTGTACTGTGTGTATTTACTCAAATAAAGAATTAAAGAATTATTATTATTTGACCGCCCGGCGAAACGACGCCTAAAATGTGCTGAGAAGATGCGCAAAAACAATTCGAAAAAAGGAAAAAATACATGTAATATCATATTTTCAGCCAGTATTGAACGTAAGTATACGTAAAGTAATTGCACAAATAATTTAAAGTGAAACATGTACTGTAACTATCATAATTTCATTATTTATACCTACTAAAATATTGCAATATTCCTTGCCGCGCAACCGTTTCTTCTATTTGCGTTAGTAAGACAGAGATGCAGACATGACGAAATACGATTCGCTGTTCTAGCGTCGGCCGACCATCTTTCCATGTAATAAGATCGTAAGTACTACCATGCCGACCGAATTTAAATCCAATTACTGTTGCTTAGGGTCGAATATCAAATGTGGTGACAGCAGTATTCGGAATTTAAATATCTATAAGTATAAGTACTAATGACAGCGGTGTTGGAATCACTTTTTCAAGCGCATTTAGTATGGAATTCTGTATCTAGGGTTTATATGATCGAAGCTTGATCGAAGCCTTCGATCGACAATATCTAACACCTAGTACCGAAGTTCGTGGCACACAAATTTTTTGAGCTCGAACTAAAAGAATTCAGAGTTCAAGTAAGCACTCAGTCAGTTGGTTTATTATTTAATTTACCTGATAGTTCCCAGTGCTGGTAACACTGGGTGGTGAGTACGACCTCCCCCCGTAGGCCTGCACCGCCCCTCCGTGATACAGGGTGTTGTTATTCGCGTCCCGCGTCGTCGTGGGGTACGTCCTGAAGTTTTGAGACATCCTGTGCACCTGAAATGTTGTGGGGTGTTTGTTTAGTTAAGATGAATGATAACGTTTATTTTGCAGTGAAATGCCACATAAAATGACTTGAATGTTTTGATTTACAATGCTATTTTTTGATTCGAGACACGTAACTTAAAATGTATCCTAGCACCAATTCTATCTCTTGCGTAAATATAAATTTATTATTTTAAATTAATACGGTCCTAATTGTTCTCATACGTTCACCAGATTGAATTTATTGTAGACTAGCGGATTCTCGCGGTTTTACCCGCGTGGTAGAGATGGCCGTACGGTAGAGATGGCCAATGGAAACACGTTCAACTATTTATAAACAAATAGCAGCAACTTCCGTTTCTGTTTTGTACTAAAAATCCACTAAACCTGTTGCCGATTCTGAAACGAACCAAACTTAATTGAAGGGTAGTACCATTTGTTGAACTTTTTTTGTTAAACTTTTTCCATTGGCCATCTCTCCCATACCTATTGCCATCATAATTATTCACTGTGTTCCATATGTTCTGGGTACGGATCGAGCTCAAAACCAAAATGCCGTATGGCCATAACTGTGGCTATTACAGAAGTAGACATACCTACATCTCACGAGTTCCAAATTGGAACAAAAAACAACTGCTCTCGATATATTTTTTATCATTCCATGTCAGCATACGCTCCATATAACTTTTACTAACACGAACAAAAAACCTGTAAAGTCGCTTTCGATCGTCGTTTTTTTGTTGTCTTTTTGAGTGCAATCTCCAAACCGCGGAGATCTGCTACCGGTGGGTAATTAAAAAAAAAACTGGCTCCAAAACTGTAGCAGTGGTACAGTTAGTAACAGTAAACGTAATAAGAGGAGACAGGATGGCGATGGCCCAAGTGATAGGAGAGAGAGGGATTTGGCTATACCATGCGAAATAGGGAGAAACGGACAAAGCGTTTTGTAGATGGCGTTTTGTGATTGGGGGTCCACTTTCTACCTAATTTGTGGGATAATAATGTACTGTTATTTTAATTTTTAGTTTTTTGCATTCACAATGCAATTTTTATTATTGAAAAATGGAAAATGAAGTATTTAGAAAAAATCGACCCGTCTCACAACTAGAGCAGTCGCCCGGAAAGCGAAAGGTCGTGGGTTCGCGTCCCATCGGAGCTAGTTGTGAAACGGGTCGATTTTTTCTAAATACTTCATTTTCTATTTTTCAATAACAATAATGTACTCTTTGGTCGATGATTGGTTGTTATTGCGACGCGTCACATATCGTCATGACGTTAAGTCACAATAACAACCAATCAACAAAACACCCCCCAATAACACCTACACCCTGTGTCGTGATAAAAAGTTAGTTTTCCTCCCCATTCGAATCTCCTTCCAACTCCGAATGGGCGTTTCTTCATTAGCCGACACGACACGACTCGACACCCAAAAACGACATCGATAGACGTATTTTTTTGTCATTTGTCATTGTTCCAATACCAAACTATAGTAAATTGAGCACTAGTATTATGGAAATTGGAAACGACGATAGGTAGGTACTTACCACATACACCCAGACCCGAGGAAACAAAAAGGAAAAGTTCGTTTTTAATATTTACCCGACCGGAGATCAAACCCTGGACCTCTAGAGATAGCGGTACCTTGAACTGCCACGGAGGTCGTCTAATGAAGTTTGTTTGGTACGGTCACAGAATATACAGGGTTAATTTTTAAACACCATCCAAATTTTTAAGTTCGACTTAGAATCGGAAAGTGAACAATTTTCTTCTAGAAACATGGGTCAAAATACGACAAAAATTTTTGGACATCCCATACTAAATCGATCGCGTGATCAGTCTGATTTGTATGAAGAGTCAAAATTTTTTTGTTATATTTCCACCCATGTTTCTAGAAGAAATTTGTTAACTTACAGATTCTGAGACGATCTTAAAAATTTGGATGGTGTTTAAAAATTAACCCTGTATAATAGACGTACGGTTGTCTCATAGGCACTTCAAGTAATTGATGTCGGTGTCGTGTGTCGTGCCGGGTCGTGTAGGCCCATGAAGAAACACCCAATATCTGACTAATAAGTAATTTAATAGCGATAAGCAATCATAATCTATATTGGTAAATAAAATTTACTAATTAAAAGTTACTATTTCTAGAGTCTAAGTCTTCACTGGGCATGAAGGCCTATGCCCAGCAGTGGGCGTCGTACGGCTGAAATGATGATTTCTTAAGTGCTAAAAAGGAATCATTATAACGTAGCAATGTGTCTATAGTAATTTACGACCATTAAATGTTTGCAATTAAGTTAGCGAGGAGCCCGTGGCGCAGTGGATAGCGCGCTTGGCCTGCGATTGTTGAGGTTAAGCAACGTTCGCAATGGTCGGTCACGGGATGGGTGACCAAATACTTTTCATCTCGAGCTCCTCCGTGCTTCGGAAGGCACGTTAAGCCGTTGGTCCCGGCTGCACTTGCAGTCGTTAATACCCAACAATCCGCACTGAGCCCGCGTGGTGGGTCATGGCTCATTCTCCTTATTCATCAATAAGGAAGGCCAGTGCCCCAGCAGTGGGGAGATTAAATGGCTGATGATGATGATGATGAATTAAGTTAGCACTCTTGATTGCTTGGTTGTGGCATTTTAGAGTTTATGACACACCTTTGCATTACCTTTAAAATAAAATGTCTGTTTGTATCATACGTTAGAGAATCAATGAAACGGACGTAGCCTTTGCAACTTTTTTAATGACACTACGGTTCTTGCAAAAATGCTAAATATTTTATAAAATAAATAGTAAAACCTCAATTTGAAAACTTTTTTCCTTCGGAGACCTACATCGCTTTCTCTTATCACTTCCGCTGACAGGCTGCTTTATATTTCTTTCGATCTGTTCCAACGAATTATGCGTTTTTATTTGTTGATTAACTGGTTCTTAACTAATTAATATACCTACTTAAATTGCATAATTATGTTGTTTTAACAGTATTATTACTATTAAAATACAACATAACATGGTAATCATTAATTAACTAACATATATAATGTATGATGTTTCATTATTAAATTAAAGACTTACAAGTTCTTGTAACTACTTATCGTTTAATTATGTATTGTGTTACAATGAAGATTCTTGTTGTTATAAAAATATATTTTAGTAGGAGAGGGGAATTCCCGTATTCACATACTTACTTAAAACAATGGTAGAAAAGGCAATTTTTAAATTAAACATGAATTTAATGAAACGATAAATTTCGTGCTGCTGTAGACAAAATGCAAAGCAAATGCTTTCATAAGTGAAGCGAAAAATAAGGATTTTTCGTTGCTTCTAGGGTACTTATCTACCATCGATCATTTTAATGTCCCCTTTGTTGCAGGTTGCGGGCCCAATACGGATTGGTGAGTATTAACGACTGCAAATGCAGCCGGTACCAACAGCTTTGCGTGCTTTCCGAAGCACGAATGAGCTCAAGATACAAGGTTTCGGTCACCTATCCCGTGGCTGACCATTGCGAAAGTTGCTTAACCTAAATTATTGTAGGCCGAGCACGCTTGTTACTGCGCTGCGCCACGGGTTCCGCAACACATTTATATGTTTTTTTATACATAACAGAATAGAACGTAGCTTTAATCACAACGGCTGTTATGTGGTGAAAAGGCTGAAGCTGAAAGCGCACTACTCCCGGAATCCTCAATCTCTTGACTGAGGAACTGGCTATCTTACCTCTAACTGCCGGAACCCATACAACATACAATATTATTGTATTCGGTTTGGTTGGCGGTAGGACTTGTTCTTAGTCCGTCTGGCTATCTACCACCATGTTATCTAACGGCCGGAATTAATAACCTATCCACAGATAGGGATAGGTGCGATCCAGATTAGTTGCTAGGCAACGCTTGATATTTGCCAGGGTGTTGCTAGGTGTTGCCTAGCAACTAATCTGGATCGCACCTATCCCTATCTGTGGATAGGTTATTAATTCTGGCCGTAAGTCTGACGCCATAACAATGATGTTTTCACCATTATTGTATGTACCCCCACTGGGAATCGAACCCGGGACCTCTTGGTTTGTAACCGGTGTGTGGTGCGAACCACTAGACCGCAGAGACGGTTAAAACTTTATAAATATCTTGAACAATTCTAAATTTGATTTTCAAATGCATTTGTGACCGGCTATACGTCAGTTCCATACACATGACAGACGTTTCATATCATCGAATGTAACTCGTCTAGGTCCTCTGAGGACATAGATACATTGCGAGGCTACTGAGCTATTGTCGAAGAGATTGGCTAGACTGGAACATGTCTACAGAAATTATCGTCGTACATATCACAACTGTGATTTAAGTGTCACTCGAAGGTTACTCGCTCGCTACGGAACACTAATTAACAAGGTTGGTTGCGAATTTACCAGTTTGGGGTACAGTAGTGGGATTTGAAAATATTGACTAAGCAGCTACTACTACAACTACTACACGACGTTATCCCGCGGGAATGTGGTATTTTTCTGAGATAAAAAGTTGCCTATGTTCCTCTCCAGGCTACAAAGTATCTGTGATCCTCCTCGCAGTAGTTAGGTACATAATTTGTGTCACTACTAGAATGGTACATGTGAGTCCTAAATTTCAGCCAAATCCGTTCAGCCGTTTTGGCGTGATTGAGTAACAAACATCCAAACATCTAAACTTTCACATTTTCATATTAGTAGTAGGATAGTTTTTAGGTATCACTAGTTATTTGCAAGAATTTAAAGTCAGCCCCCTTACTCTTGACAGAATCCAGTTCACAGTAGGATCGAATCAATTTAAAAAATCTGTTATTTTGGTACTTTGAAAATGGTTGCTATAGTTTCCATAGTTTACTGTTTTGACATTATTTCGTTCCTGCGATGTGAAGTCGATTCCGTCGAGAGAAACCCAGCAGATGATTATTATATCATATCTAAGTTTGAAGGGAAACTCAACTTATAGGTATCAATTGCCGGAGCCACACCGAACGATCAAACGCACTCTGATCGCGCGCGGCAAGAGTGCGCTCCACTGGAGATCCATTGGGCGGTTGAACGAACAAATTAAATCCAAGATTCATGATCCTGGATCGCGGATCTTGGGATCGCAATCAAAGATTGGTTGGTTTTGGCTACTCACATCATATAGCTTTATGTAAGCAATGCTTTTGTATATCTGTATGTTAGTGAACATATGTATTTCGTGAGGACTAGGAGTCGTCCGGCGACTGCGCCCACGACTGGACGACTCCTACCTAAGCAACAGATACAAAACACACCTACACAAAAAATTATCACTGCCGATTTCATTTTTTTTTCTTTTTATGTTTCTCTATGCAATTATGTAAGTGTAGGCAACATAATAATATGAAAAAGTTCCTAGCTCCTAGATCCTCGCAAGTTAGTTTATTAGATTTTCCTAAAGCTTATGACATGTTTTCTCCGTGCGGCGAACCTAAATTCAGGACCAAAATTAAGGCATGTGGATTAATATGTCTTTTTGTGAAGTTGTGAACAGCTTGTTCTGTTGCTGAGGACACGCAAGGCACGAAACGCATATATTAATGGCACAAACTACCCAGCATTCAAGAAGAGAGTATCTTGAAATAATGGAAAAGTATTAAGTAAATAAGATCACTGTCTGTTTATTAGCGAGCTATTGCAAGGAAAAAAACCTAACGCAATGATTTGAGGCCAAGTCTACACATTTTTTTACTTGATGTGTCAGTTCTGGGTCATCGTGTCACCTAATTGTGCATTGAATGATTGTTATGATGAAAATCAATACTGAGATACTTAATACCCATTATGGATAAAAATCGCATTCACAGCATGACGATAATATTAATGACTAATGCTTTGTACCAAACGTTAAAAGTATCAAATTCAACTAGGCTTGTACCTACGCAATAATTTATCATAATCGTTATCTTTACAATAACTAGCAATTAAGAAGTTAACGTTATAACATATTTGTGTTTATGTTCAAATCAAAACTTTTCTAACTTCGAAATCATTCTTCCTCAAAAATAATCACCAAAAAAGTACGGAACTCTCGAAAAACGTGAACTTGTTTCGAAGCACTTGGCAACATCGAAAATTTAATATAGAGCAATTATGTACTCGACAATTTTATAATATGCAGGCCAGTTTCCGAATTTTGGTTCGTAATAGCAATGATTTTGAGCGCAAGTCGGGTGACCACGTTTACTTTGCAAATGCCTGTTTAAGTCGGGCCATGTTTGGCTGACATATAATTCCTGATTATACCGCATTGCTTTTTAAATGTTTCACGAGTTTAATTAGCGGCTTATATATGCTGGTGTTTGTTTTAATGTGTGTTTTATATTTACGAAAGTGTTGGGTATTAAATGGTCTGCTATCAGGGCAGTTTTTGGAAAGCATTTTCAGGAATTTGTATAGCAAATATAAGTTAATGAAGAGCCAAGCTAATATCTAAAACAGAACCTTAGTTTCCTGCCCTGTTCACCTATTGACAAGCAGATCTGTCGGGCTGACCCATGTGTGGTTGCTTAGCTATAACAAATTAATGATAACAATAAATATCACAACATCCTAGAGTATGCCAGTCTCAGCCTCAGCTTCAACCTTGGTAACATCCCCACTGCTTGGACAGGAGATTTCTCTATCAATGGACTAGATGTTCCACGCCATTTTACCCACGAGGTAGGAAATAACGGGATAAAATAAATAGCCAATGTTATTCAGGAAGAATGTAGCTTTCTAATGGTGTAAGAATTTTTAAAATCGGTTAATAAGTTTTTGAGTTTATCCATTACAGACAAACAAACATTAAGTACAGACATGCCATGCTATTCATGCTACATGTACAGCCGTGACTAACGGGTTAAAGTCCAAAACCCGGAGGAGCTGGAGTTAGTAAACTTTTCCTCACCCATCCCCTGATTGAACCTTGCAAACGTTTGCTTAGCCGTCACAATCGTGGGCCGAATACTCAAACCACTGCGCTATCGAGATCCTCAAGGACAAACCACACGTAACTAATGACACGCAATCGAATGAAGGCGTTAAACAGTTTTATGACAACAATTACATCTGTACAATTCCAAATTCTTTGAAAAGTCATTATGAGTCATTTTGCTACCTTATTAAAATGATTAGAAACTCGAAGGATCAAACCACAGCCATCTCTATCGTCTTCTACAAGCCATGCGCATAAAGTTGGCAACGTAGTTTTAAGTGAACCGATTTGACACCGTTTGCACCGTTTGACAGGTAAACAGCGAGTAAACCTCGAGTACTGAATCCTATGGAGATTGCATATCTTCTATACATCTATACAAATAAATAAAATTGGAGTGTCTGTTTGTAACATTAAATAACCGCTTTTTACTACGTTCATATGATTAAATATACGGTAGATATACCAAAATGACATGCTTTACAATTTTTGTCGGTCTGATTGTTTGTTGCGGTTAATCTCTGAAACGGCTGGACCGATTTTGACGGACCGATTAATACGACAATTAGAAGTAGTTTAAAATTGCTTTCCAAGATTTTGGAATTACATTGTGACTTAGTTACACCTCACTTTTTCGTAGGTATGCCACCTCCATAGGATTTAGTACTCAGAGGAGTAAACCGGTTCACAGCAATGTTGCCGATCCGTATCATAGCATGGCTTGTAGAAGACGATAGAGACGGCTGTGATCAAACGTAAGTCATCATATAAAGCTGATAGATCATTTATAAGTGTTTAAACTAATGAAGACAATAAATCCGACAACTCCTACACAGCTTTAAGTCCTAATTGAGTCATAGGATAATAATCACTTATTATCTCATTGGCATTGTTTTTTTTGTATCCACAACGGGTTAGCACTTAGCCTTCATCACACCTGATGTTAAGTGATGATATGGCTGAAGGTAGAAGCGTACGACTCCCGTAATCCTCAATTACCGAGGAAGACTGACTGATCTCTAACTGACGGAAGACTACAACGTTGAAATCATCAAATGTTATGGCGTCAGACTTAGATCAAGGGCCCTACCGCCCAAGTGTCACACAGATGGTTGTAGCTAGCCAGGGCGGACTTTGCCAAGCAACAAGCCATACCAACAACCAAACCGAATACAATATTTACCCCCACTGGGAATCGAACCCGCGACCTCTGCGTCTGATACCGGTGGTGTGTACCACTAACCCACAGAGGTGGCAAAACAATAATACATAATATTATCTCAAACTCAAGTGACTTAGCACATAATCCCAAGTCAAAGGTACAACGTATTATAGTTTCATACCGCCTCTTTGGAATGAAGAGAAATTCCAAGGAGTAAGTGAGGTGTTCTTTGTATAATTTCCATCACGATTTTTATTTTCAATAAATTCTGTAAACCGGCAATTAAATTTGGAAAAGACGTTAAACTGTAGAAAATTAGGTATTCGGCACTTCAATTTAGTGTCTACTTTTGGATTTATGAAGTAAAAAGTTTTGGGCATGGCGGAAATTAGAAAAATTGTTCAATTAAAAATATATATCTTATTGTTATAAGACTCAAGAGAAAATAAATACCTATACAATATAATACCAATTCATAAAAGGCAATTGCTAGACGTAGTCCCAAAAAAAATCCAGCTCCATAAATATTACAAACTAGTCAGATATTTGTATAGACGCTCAAAAACCAGGTCTGCTGAGAATGACCGAAGTAATCATACAACCTAAAATACTTAGCACCACCCAGTCATAAGTCATAGGTTACATTACATTATACCTACAGTTTTAAGCTACATCAATGAAATGACGAGAAATTCGAAGGACACAACAAACGTAAGTAAACAGAGCTGACACGTCGCGTCGCGTCGATTAAAGGTGTTAAACAATTTAATGACAATAATAAATCTGACCACATCCTAAAGTATGTCGCATGAGGTCGCAGCACATTGTCCTGAGTCATAGGGCACAGAAATAGATCAGCCGGACCTGGCCAGATCCGGTACACCAGGATTTCATTCCAGGATGTGAATACTAACATGTTTTTGGATAAGGAAATATTGGTCTTGGAGTGGGTTCTTGACGTCCGATTTGGCGCTAGCTACTGCTCCGAAAGTCTCGGGTTCAATTCGTCTATATTTTGTCTTGGTCTGAGTGTTTTCTATGTATACAATAATAAAACAAATACTACAAAATACAATACAATAACAAATACAAAATACAAACAAAAAGTATAAAAGAATATATTTATCCGTTAACCATTTTCCATAACACAGTTTCGTAATAATATTTCCTATGGGCTGGTTAATTGGTTCGATTGAAAGAAATTTCTTTATTATTTGTTTATTAGAGTAGGGCAGGCGTACCGGTTTTGGCCACTGTACCGGTTTTGGCCACTTTTTGCTCTAAAAGTTTTCTAAACAACTTTTAGCTATTTTTGATAAAGGCAATTAAAATAAGGTATTTTAAGGTAATAATAACAACCGTTAGAATTCCTTATGTCATAAGATTCTTTTTCAATAAATTCCATTTCCTGTTTGAAAATATGTTTTGTATGAAAATTTTGAGAAATTTGTTTTGGATGAAATACTTTATAAACCTTAATTTTTTACAATTAAATTGTTGTTTTGCAATTGACTGGTTTCTAGCGCATTAGAATAGGTATATTGATTTTACCTGGGTTTGGTTTTGATTTTTCGCTATACTTACAAAAGTTTAACTATCAGTAAGTGGCCAAAACCGGTACATTTGGCACCTCTCACACATTGTGTGTAATATAAAAAAAACTATTTTACTTTTATAGATTTGAAAATGTACCTTTAAAGGTAGATAAATTATCTATAATTTAAGATATAATTTGAGTCTTAAATACCTAACACCACACACATGAAAAGGAGGAGGTTATGTATCATACTTTTTTCTCTTCAGGACATTTCCATCTTTCATAAAGTTTTTATGATCTATATCTATAAATATTTTATATTATTGATATCGATCTGACTTCAAAGTAAAATATACTTACATCATTAACTTTTAATCAGTAATTTAAAAATAGTTGTGTATAAAACACTACGGTGCTACGATGTAGAAAAAAAATGAGTTATTTAAATTTTTACTTTTTTGCATTCACAATGCAATATTTATAAACAAGAGTAACGGGACTCAACGCGACATTTATTATGAAGTACATATTATTATGTACTTACAGCTTGACGTTTCGGCTTGTGACCACGGTTGTTGCAACACAGCCGAAACGTCAAGCTGTAAGTACATAATAATATGTACTTCATAATAAATGTCGCGTTGAGTCCCGTTACTCTTGTTTATAATTATAATGGAACGCGAAAGTTTAAAATCTTATAATGCAATATTTATTATTGAAAAAATTTAAAATGAAGTATTTAGAAAAAATCGACCCGTCTCACAACCAGTTCCGATGGGACTCGAACCCACGACCTTTCGCTATCCGGGCGACTGCTCTAACCACTAAGCTACGGAGTCGTTGTGAGACGGGTCGATTTTTTCTAAATAGTTCATTTTTAATTTTTCAAAAACAATGTTATAAAGCCATACTATGTCACTATGATTTATATACCCATGTTCAGGGTTGTTGTAACTAAATAATTTATTGCAAACAAATAATATATGAGAGAGTTGTTAATCAACATGTAATTTTATATTTTAATTGGAATTTTGATTTGATATGTAAGTAGGTAGGTATATGTAACTTTAAACAAATTTTGAAATGTTTAGGTGCAGCTTTTTTACAAATGGATTTCTCACATTTTTATTATGACATTTAATATGACTTCGACAAAAATGACAATTTTACTTTTAATAAGTTTTAACGATTTGAATGAATTGTTTTTTACTAACTTTAGATATTACTTACATTTTTTTTTTACATATTACGTTAAGATTTTTTTTTTAAATTTTTATTTTATAACTTACTAGCGGCCGCCCGCGGTTTCACCCGCGTGGTTCCCGTTCCCGTGGGAATATCGGGATAAATAGTACATATAAACCTTCCTCTTGAATCACTCTATCTATTAAAAAAAAACGCATCAAAATCCGTTGCGTAGTTTCAAAGATTTAAGCATACAAAGGGACATAGGGACAGAGAAAGCGACTTTGTTTTATACTATGTAGTGATGTGTGATTTTGAGAATGCTGTGTTTAGCTTTAAGTAGTTTGCACACTGGGCCGCATAGGAAATAGCTATGTATAAATGTTAAGTGTGTTAAACTGTTGCTGAACCAATAAATAAATAATAAATAATAATAATAACATAGAAATAACATCTATTATAGAGTTTGGGTGAATACTCCTTCAATTTCATTTACAGTCTGTTAAATTTAGCATGATTAAAATGACAGCTCATTCGTGCAAAGCAAAACGTTGCTTCTGAATAAGGAACGGGGTCTAATTTTCTAGCATAAAGCTACATAAAAAATATCTGATGCTGTTTTTCTTGAGCTTTATTCCAATAGCATAAAGAAGTTTTTGCTTTGCACGAATGAACTGTCATTTTAACCGTGTTCTAAATGTTTGCAGACTGTAGACTTTTACACTAACCCCCTTATTAATAAACGAAGAGTAAGTTTACACCTAGTTCAACCAAAAAGTTTGCTTTGGAATATGACGCATTGAAACGTCAAACGTAAGGAGTAATATTGCTACAGTGCCACAACCTTTTCTGTTCCGGTGACAGCGGCGCTACGTACGGTTTTCTTTTTTTTGTAACAATTGAACCGGCCCTGACTTCTAAGAACTTCAGCCGCTAGCAGCGCTATGGTTGGACATCAACTTGACAGCAAAATGACATTAAAAAAAACACCCTAGTTTCACATTTTGGCCACCAGCACAGCAAAGTTTGTGGCACTGTAAGCAATATTTTTAGTTATAACAGGGGGGCGATTCTCGCGAAATAGACATTATGTCGAATTAGAGATATTTCACGCCACATAGCTTGGCACACAACACAGGCCAAGTTATATGGCGCGTACTATCAAAATAAAATGGTGGATGTCAATCAATGTCAATTGAAACAGAATATTCGTATCACACTAAAAAAATGTCTATGCCCAGCGGTCGACTTGCAACGAGTGGTCAATGGCAGTCGACGTGAATGTCGCGCGTTATGCTGTATTTTTAAAAACTATATACATGTTTGTGACTTTTTCAGTTTCAGATAACTCTGCGCGCGCCTGGGACGTTTTTGGCGCTAGTACATTTTTTGTTCAAAGCTTATAGAAAAGATTAGTATTCGAATTTGACGATGTCGAATTCGAGATATCTCTATAGATCTGAGAATCGCCCCCCAGGTTGAAAACTTACTCTTTGTTTAATAATAAGGCCCTAGAAACATTCACAAGCCGTACCAGTGAAATATTAATAAGTAAGGAGACCGACATGAAAATCGCTCCGCAATTAAATGAATCACTCTTTACTCCGCATTGTAATTTCGACTTGACTGAGATAATTAAGCTTAATTTCCCGACCGCTAATCTGAAGAGTCACTTAGATTTAAGCGGCGAATTATTAAGTGGAGTGGAGGAGGACGATTTCGAAAATAGCCATTGTTTAATTGTCACTGAACATTCGTCTTGGGTTTTTGGAACGAGGACTGTTGGTAGGTTACCTTCCGAGTAGGGCATTCAATCTCGGTACATAGAGACCTCGGAATACCGAGATCCCGCATCATATTCTGATCTCGGAAATTCCGAAATTTCTGATCCCGGACACATAAAAGTAGCAGGATTACAAGCACGGGATTAGCGAGATTGAGGGGCTGGCCTGGACATGTAAGATTTTACGTTTTTTCATTCACATCAAAATATTTTATGCCAAAACACGCTACAGTACAGAAGCTCTGATAAGCGCCCTTACTCACAAACCGTTGGAAACGTTTCCGACAGCGGAATGTATACATTGTACTGTCACTCACTAAAGAATAGACAAAGACAAATCACAGAATTCGAAACCGATTATATTTTTGAATGGTTGTGAATGAGGGCAAAAGTGGAAAAAAAGCCTGTCTCAGTTTTATTTTTAACTAGCTGACCAGCGCGACTTCGTTCCCGAGGCCCTACCCCCTTCTCCACCCTACCCTACCCTACCCTACCTTTACCCTACCCTACTTCTACTCTACCCCTACTTACCCCTTCCCCTATTTTCTCACTGTTATAACCTTGCTTGGATTTCCACGAACATTTTAAAAAAAGAATTGGCCAAATTGGTCCAGGCGTTGTTGAGTTATGCACTTACCAACACATTTTGCGATTCATTTTTATATATAAGATTATTATATTGAAATTTTGTCTGCTGGAAAATTGAAAATGTAGTATTTTGAAAAAATCGACCCGTCTCACAACGTCGTCCCATCGGAGCTGGTTGTGAGACGGGTCATTTTTTAGAAAAACTTCATTTTAAATTTTTCAATAAACAAGTATTTACATTTAAGTAAAAATTTAAATAACTTTTGTCTAAATATTTATTGTGATTTGATTTCTTCTCTAAAATTCAATCTCCAATTCGCATATAAATTCGTCGTTCTTTTTCGCTTGACTTTCATTTGTTTGTTATGAATTTGACATAACGATTCGTGTTCGAGTGAAGGTGAAGTGGCGACGAAATATCCATAAAGAATCGCACCCCTGCATGAACAGAACAGTCCGGGATTTTCGGGCCAAGGCTCTAAATGCCTCCCGGTCCTCCGGTCAAAGTTCCGGCACCTTTGTGGTCACTCCCTTTGTGAATTTCGAGCGGGCGTGCTATTTTTACCGCTGGAGTGTTTTCCGATTTTGCACCTCCTTTTGCCCCCTGTGACGTCATGCGGGATGCGATTGTCGGTTGTTCTGTTTTTTAACTCTCGTTGTTGGAAGCCAATGCAATTGACACCTGTGATCTATAGGTACCTGGAGTGGAGGGCAAAGCCAATAATAGCAGTTTCGTTCGTAAAACTGAAGTTAGAAGGCAAACATTGGTTTTAGGATTGGGCTTTTGTTTAAGTACCGATTTTTTTAGTTTAATAGCCTTTTCAGCTAAGGCAATATCTTAAAAAATAAAGGTTTTATTTTTAATGAATAACCGTCGATTAACAAATTCTTACAATTTAAAAACATGAATTTTGATAGAAACGTTAATTCGAAGAATTAATACATAAAAAAATGGCGACCGTAGTAGTCAAAATTTTACAATGTTTATATTTAACAATATCAGTTTTTTATTTAAATCAACACATGCAAAACTTCATATATAACCGATGACAAAAATCCTGTAAAGTTGCATTAACAGCTTACCAACATAAAAGAAAAACAAACACTGAAAACGTACCTTTTCAGTCCTGCTAAACTATTTACACGATTTTCACCAGTTCACATCCGACCGAATGGGTTAAAAGAAAAATGGCTACTGAGTAAGGCGCTTGTAGTTTGTTTTCATTAACTATCCAGTTTGAATGAAATAATAACGGTAGCGACCGTATCCGGGTTCATGAGCTAGTATGGGTATATTTGGGACACTGACATGTTACCGAGGTTGGAAAAACCCGAGTAATTGTGCTAGTTCTTTTTTTAATACACACTAACGTCTGTTTATTTACCGCTGCAGGTGGAATGTCATCAACCTTTTTGTAGCGAAATAAAAGTATGAAACCTTTTTTGATTGTTTCTTTTTAAATTCAAACAAAAAGTTTAGTCAATGTTAGAAATTTGATAGTTAATGCAAAAAGTTTGTTGAAATTCGAACCTTTATTTTTTTATGCAAACAATGTTGTTAAATTATAAACAGTTAGGTATTTAGGAAATAGAAAAAGAGAAATGAGATCAATTTGCTGACGTGACATGAAAACTTTATATTGTGTAAAAAGTAAAAGTTTTCAGTACAATTATAGTGTGCCAGTGGCAACACAACGTTTATGCATATAGTCCATTCGCTTAGATAGTGTCGCTCTGCCACAATGCCGTGCGTGTGTACCGACACTATCTAACCGAACGGTCTATACTAAATAGTGTAAGGGCTAGTTCCTCAGCTTGAAAATTCCGGGATAAAATTCCGGAAAAAGATAAGGCTGAAATTCATCCGGTTCAGCCTTATATTCACCATATATCAGGTATGATGAAGGCTAAGTGGTACGCCGGCCGTCGTGTATAAAAAACTTACTCCGCCTTATTCTAAAACGTAGACTTAAATAGTCCTGTATAGGAAAAATGTATATACATGGTGTTTTTGAAGTCATTGGCATCCATTCGGCCCATTAATGTACTCATATAAAGCCATGGTTTTACGTGAAAAGGGGTGGTGCTCGGCGTCAGCGCGGGCGCAGGGACGCGGGCAAAGCGGGCAAAGCGGGCATGAAACTTGTGTGACATTGTTTGTTTCGGTGAATTCCGTGCGTGAACTTGAATAAATTCACGTTATAGTAGAGTCCGCGTTTTGTCGAGAGGCCAATGAAGTAGGTTAAGACTTGTATGTTATTTGAATATTAAATCATCAATTTTTTTTTATCAAAATGTAATTTTTGGTTATTTTAATTTTTATTTGCCATAGTGATCAATTAAGGAGTATTGTACGCGATTTTTCAGGGTTTAAAAAAATAATTACATCTTGGATTTGCCTCAAATTTGGGGAAAATACTCTATATCGTATATGTTCTTATTTTAAAAGGATGCTAACAACTTCGATGTCACCCTGTATACACGAGCCCTATACTAGGTTTCAAATTTTTCCTATACTTATAAAATTGCATTGTGAATGCATAAAAATAATTTAAAAATCTCCATTAAATAGTCCTGGTTTAAAACTGGTACTAAACTGGTGCTCTCACTTTCATTTTCCTAATGAAAGACAGAATTAGCATCAGTTTTAAACCAAGTCTAACTTTAGTCCACCTTTTAGAATAAGGGCAACTAAGTTTGAATATAAAACACTGATGTTACTAATAAAAGTACAAATAAAACAAAGTGCAATTTCCGACAGCGACTTATCCACTAAAATGAATAAAATTCCTTTATTCGTTCAAGTTGAATGTGACTTTTCAAATGTAAAACAATAGAAGTTGAACAACTACAAGTCAAATATCATGGGGATAGTTTCAGCAATACGGCATGCAACGAAATGCTCTCAATGACAAGAATTCTATTAAAAATATCCGATCGCTTCAAACAACGGCCATTACACAAGCAATAACTGGAACTTCAGTACCGTTCCTGAGCTGTTCCGAAATGTTCCGGAATGTTCCGGAATGTTCCGGAATGTTCCGGTAGTTTTTAAGCGTTCCGTTAACGCATTGTCTCGGCCGATTGATTGGAATTAAAGTTTTTCCGAACCTAATGGAATAACAAAGCTTTTGGGTTCCGCAAGTTAATAGGACATTGCGTGTTAAAATATCTAAAACAGGGTAGCGCTTAGCCTTCATTACACCTGATGTTATAATGATGAACTGATGAATGAAACCTGATGAACTAAAACAACCGACATCGCTCGAAGGATTGCATCGTTGAAGTGGCAGTGGGCGGGACACATAGCGCGGAGAACCGATGGCCGTTGGGGCGGAAAGGTTCTCGAATGGCGACCGCGTATTGGACGACGTTCCGTGGGCAGGCCCCCTACAAGGTGGACCGACGATCTGGTCAAGATCGCGGGAAGCCGCTGGATGCGGGCAACGCAGGACCGATCGTTGTGGAGATCCTTGGGGGAGGCCTATGCCCAGCAGTGGGCGTCGTTCGGCTGACATGATGATGATGATGATGATGACACCTGATGTTAAGTGACGAGAAGGTGGCAGGCAGCGCACTACTCCCGGAATCCTCAATTACTGAGGGGCTGGCTATATTATCTCAGTTCTGTCGTCAGACTAAGATAAGGTGGTGGTAGCTAGCCAAGCGGTCTTTACACAAGTCATACCACTAATCAAACCGAATACAATATGTAACCCCACTGGAAATCGAACCCGGGACCAGTGGGTCTGATACTAGTGGTGTGTAATACCTTTTTTTTATCCACAACGGGGTAGCACTTAGCCTTCATCACACCTGATGTTAAGTGGTGATAAGGCTGAAGGTGGAAGCGCACTACTCCCGGAATCTTCAATCACTGAGGAACTGGCTATCTTATCTCTAACTCCCGGAACACAATAATGCTGAAAACATCATTGTTATGTCGTCAGATTTAGATAAGATGGTGGTAGCTAGCCAGGCGGTGTTAACACAAGTGCAACCACCAACCAAACCAAACCCAATAAGTACCCTCACTGGGAATCGAACCCGGTACCCTGCAGTCTGATACTGGTGGTGTGTACCACAAAACCACTGAGGCGGTTGTAATTGCCCTAATGTCGTGTGCATGCATTGTTATGAACAGAAATCTGTTTCATTTATTCTTACATTAATAAGATTAGATAATACTTTTGCGCACACTTCTGATGTCACCTATCATTGGTGACCCTACACAACAATATGAAATCGTTTCAAATTTAAAACGTTTAAGGCCGATTCACACATATCAGTCAAGTCACAGTTCCGACACAGTACTGGCACAGTGCGAAATATTCTTTCATACATTTTCTATGAAAGCATCCCCACCTTGTCAGTGTCTGTGCTCTCATCGACACACAGACACAGAACAGGGTGCCTACCATCAAACTTTAAGACAGCGATTCAAAACTAGCGCGATCCAGAATAGGTTCCTAAAATGAATTTCTTTCTTTCGTACTATGACCTTGACCTCCTAAAAACTGGATCGCAAATGAATTGCTGAATGTGAATGACCGAACGATTTGTGTCCTTATTTCTTCTACCCGTCTCTTTCACTCGATTCTGTCATGCCCGGAGAGTGAGAGGGACGGGTATAACCTGCAGTTGTCATGTTAGCTTGGCCGAGTTATAAGTCAAATAAGAGTTCATGACAGCTTAGCGGCTGTGAAATGTCATTAAATGATCGCTGAATCGCTGTCATTGATATTAAGCTGTCGTGGTACGAATAAGCGAAGCAGATTAGTTTAGGTCCTAAACAAATCCGCAATAAGAGTTGATGCTAGGCACCCAGAACTCGACACAGAAGCTCTGTGAACAGAGTACTGACTGATATGTGGGAATTGAATCACTGTCAGAACACTGAAGCACTGATACTGAACTGAGCAAACACAGAGACGGAACTGTGACTTGGGATAATAGTATCATCATCATCATCATCAGCCATTTAATGTCCCCACTGCTGGGGCACTGGCCTTCCTTATGGATGGATAAGGAGAATGAGCCATGACCCACCACGCGGGCTCAGTGCGGATTGGTGGGTATTAACGACTGCAAGTGCAGCCGGGACCAACGGCTTAACGTGCCTTCCGAAGCACGGAGGAGCTCGAGATGAAAAGTTTTTGGTCACCCATCCCGTGACCGACCATTGCGAACGTTGCTTAACTTCAACGATCGCAGGCCAAGCGCGCTATCCACTGCGCCACGGGCTCCTCAAGTAATAATAGTATATCCTTACCTTTATAGCAGCAGCTAGCCTGAAGTATTACAGTTTGATTGCATAACTTTGCCGAACTGTTTTTTGCTTTTCGTAGTACCTATAAGGAAATAAGCCACTGCCCATTTATTTACCCCTTTATCGAGTTCACCGTGACGAATCCTAAACGCGAGTGCAACACAAGTTCATTGGTTTACCGAGTATTTGTTGAGTAATTTGTATGAATCACTGTGATTCGATACTCGGTCCGACCTTCGATGTGACAAAGAAAGCGACAGTGCTGGCATGTGATAAAAAATTACTCATAGTTAAAAATAAATACCATTGTTGTGAATAAGCTACAATAAAGGTAGAAGAATTATATTGATTGGTAAAGGAGACGGTCCACAATGTATGGACTAAAATATAAATCTTTAAATGGGTATTTAACCCATTTGGTACCCATAAATAGTTTCATTATGTAACTACCCCACTGAAAAGGCAATGCAACTCAACAGGGTATATGAGTTAAAGGCAATCAAAGCTTGTATGAAAAATCTTGAACATCAAGGGCTTTTTTTAAAAGGCACATATTTTACGCAAAATATTTTTATTTTTAGTAATTTCTGATGCCAACAACAGGGTCTAAGGATAATGTAAAAAAACTTTTGCATCAAAAAAAAAAAGATAAATTGTTGGTACATATTTTAAACAAAATTACAGCTTTTTATTTAAATTTTTACTTTTTTACATTCACAATGCAATTTTTACTATTGAAAAAGGAAGTATTTAGAAAAAAAATAGAAAAAATTCTCTGCTCTGCTCCCATTGGAGCTAGTTGTGAGACGGGTCGATTTTTTCTAAATACTTAATTTTCCATTTTTCTACATTACAGCTTGTTTTTAACTTCCTCGGACAAGGAATAAACCCGCAACCTTTTGCCGTCCAAGCCAATGCTCTTTAGTTTTGAGACTTTAAAAGCCTGGTCTGAAATTCCATGAATGTATTATGTGCCGTTCGGCCGAGTGGTTCTTACAGCACGACCACGGATGATCATCTTTATTTTATCGTGGTACATATTCGTTAAAAAAGTGTACTTTATTGTACTAACGACTTTAAAATTTTACTTACTTAGTTTTTACTACTTAGTTTCGTTAGGACAGCATTTAGACATTGGCCGTGCAGCTGCTAGGTATGTATCAAAGAAAAGTAATTGTACAGTATAGATAAAGTACGTGTTTGAAATGAAACGTAACATATTAACATTAATATAGAATCAATATTATCTTTACTTCTCTTTACAGTCAAGTTGATTTCCATTAACTGAGGACTTATCGATGGTTTTAAAAGTTTAATCACTGATTGCTTTAATAAAAGGTCCTTTTCTCTTTTACTGAGATAATTTTATGAGCTTTTTATTTTTATTCCTTCCAAGCGGATTTTGTTCAAAGTTTAACTGCCCGATATCATAAGAAGGTGATATTATAAAAAAGTTGAAGTTCAATTGGCAAATAAGAAGCTTATGTATTTATGTTACATTACAGTATTAAACTGCTTCGTCTGCCGGTATCTGCCAAAGTACAGACTTGTTTGAAAAGTACCTTTATACTGTATGAGGTACCTATGGGTAGATGTTAAAGCGCCTTCATATTAATTAATTAGAAAAAAAGAAAAAGAGAATGTAAGATTGAAATATTAAATACCTACCACACCCAAATGAAATAAATATTTAAGTATATTTCGTAACAGCAGTACGGAACATAGAAAGAATTTAAGATTAAGTATAATAAAAAATTGCCATACATCTAAATTTATTTGGCATTATTTTGTTCATGACCGACACCATTATAGATTGGTCAGAAGCCCGTGGAGTCCGTGGCTCAGTGGTTAGCGCGCTCAGCCTTCGATCGTTGAGGCAAGCAACTTTTGCAATGGTCGGTCACGGGATGGGTGACCAAAAAACTTTTCCTCTCAAGCTCCTCCGTGCTTCAGAAGGCGCGTTAAGCCGTTGGTCCTAGCTGCATTTGCAGTCGTTAATACCCACCAAACCGCATTGAGCCATGGCTCATTCTCCTTATCCATCCTTATGGAAGGCCAGTGCCCCGGCAGTGGGGACATCAAATGGCTGATGATAAATGATGATTTGATCAGAAATAAAAACGCTTCTATTTTCGGACGAGTGTACAACATGGGATGAAAACCAGGAACAGATTGCTTACGACTTTTACCTACTTTCTTGTAGCAGTCTTAAAACAAAATTAAACACCTTCAGACTCTAAAGACATTTTCTTAGCTTAGGAAATAAAATCTAGCGTTCCTCGAAGCAAATTCTAAGCATGGATCTTTTACAGCAATCGCACAAGACAAATCAGCATCTATTCCTTTTGACTAACGTACAATGTCGCTTAAAATCATGTATCAAGATGTTGAAGCGTCGTATTTTATGGTTAGAGTCAACTTTCTATGTTCGTAGACCTTTGCACTTTCGCCGCTTAAGCACTAGGTCCGTGAGAACCAAGATACAGGCACTTGAATGCTAATACTGTATTTACTTGAGAACTATCATTTTGATTAACAGCTTTGTAAAGGTCATGAATTATGGTTGGTGGTAGGAGGTGTTCTGAGTCCGCCTGGCTAGCTACGACCATCTTATCTAAGTCTGACGCCATACCAATGGCGTCAGACTAATACAGCATTATTGTGTTCCGGCAGTTAGAGATAAGATAGACAGTTCCTCAGTGATCGAGGATCCCGGGAGTAGTGCGCTTCCACCTTCAGCCTTATCACCACTTATCATCAGGTGTGATGAAGGCTACATCGTTGTGAATAAAAAAAGACTTAGGCCCGAATACTCGTACGCTACTTATCTTTGGGAGCGTCTCAAACATCATGGAATCTCTTTCATACGTTTGACATTTAAAGTGACAGGGCGATATTTGAGACGCTCCCAAAGATAAGTAGCGTACGAATATTCGGGCATAAGGCATACAAAAGTATGGTAAACTATCGTTATGGTAATCGGATAGTAAACTATACCGTTTCTCAAAAGCTGCCAAAGTGTTGCTGTCAAATATGTATCGAATTTCAGTTCCTTATACGACCGAAAGAGGCTTTTCTCTACTTTTCGTACAAAATAATACGGTTACCATAACTACAGTTTTCGTGATAGGGCTACTTAATTTTTTTAATTTTTAGTCGCAACAGATTAGCACCACGTAGCAATCCTACTAATATTATAAATGCGAAAGTTTAGATGTTTGGATGTTTGGATGTTTGGATGTTTGGATGTTTGGATGTTTGTTACTCAATCACGCCATAACGGCTGAACGGATTTGGCTGAAATTTGGAACACAGATACTTTGTAGCCCGGAGAGGAACATAGGCTACTTTTTATCCCGGAAAATCATAAATCATATTCCCGCGGGATGACGTCATGTAGTTCACGCGGGCGAAGCCGCGGGCGGAAAGCTAGTTATCTATATATATAAAATTCAAAGTCCTGACTGACTGACTGACTGACTGAGATATCAACGCACAGCTCAAACCGCTGAACCTAGAGACTTCAAATTTTGCACATAGATACGTTATACAGTGTAGGCATCCACTAAGAAAGGATTTTTGTAAATTCCACCCCTAATGGGGTGAAATAGAGGATGAATGTTTGTATGAAAGTCCGTCAGTTTTGAAGTTAGGATCTTCAAACATTGTATTTAGGCTGGCAATTGAAAATTACTATTTACCTGTGTCAGCGTTTTTGATAATTCCACCCCTGAAGGGGTGAAAAGGGGATGAAATGTTGTATCTGGAAAGTCCTTCATTTAATTAATATTTAGGCTTATGGTCGGAAAGTAAAAGAAATAAGCAAAAACATGTTTCGTATTTTTTCGAAAATCAACCCCTTAGAGGTTAAATGGGATAAATAAACCTAAAAATCGATATGGATGTCATTATTGAGGTTTTATGGGATGACGATTGCAAAAATGGCATTTATTTTGATGTTTAACACGCTGAACACGAATCAACCCTTAAAAGGTTGCAGTAGGGCTGAAATTTCGAATGGAAAATCAGGAGTAAAATAGACATTTCAACTTGAAACGTTGTAGGCTTACTTCTTAAAACAAATAGGCAACCCATTTCGTAATTTTCCCAAAATCAAACTCAGAGGGTAAAATAGGGGATGAATATGTGTATAAAAGTCCGTCAGTTTTGAAGTTAGGATCTTCAAATTTTGTATTTAGTCTATCATAAAAATCCGATCAGTCTTTTTTATGCAATTAAAACATAGAATACTTTTTATCCTGGTTATTGGTCCCCTAAGTATTTTCTCGAATGTCCACGCGGACGAAGTCGCGGGCGGAAGCTAGTCATTCATAAAACCTGATGATAGGTGAAAATAAAACTGAAGGTGAAAGCGCACTACTCCCGAAATACTCA
Source organism: Crambus lathoniellus (assembly GCA_949710035.1). Taxonomy (NCBI): domain Eukaryota; kingdom Metazoa; phylum Arthropoda; class Insecta; order Lepidoptera; family Crambidae; genus Crambus; species Crambus lathoniellus. The sequence goes on along the minus strand of OX453302.1, from coordinate 30,104,368 downwards.
AACACTGAGGAAACGGCCTTCTTATCTTATTTCTAACTGCCCGGAACACTACAATGCTGAAAACAACGTTGTTAAGGCCGCAGACTTAGATAAGAAGGTGCTATAGTTTGCCCGGCAGACAGAACGACACAAATGGAGATCTTCTCAAGTACAGTTAGAAAGGGATGCAAATACATGCAACGAATACATTCATTCCTTTCTAACTATAATTGAGAAGAGATCTGTCGTTCTAGAATACGGGCCTTAGATTATAAACAATTCATACTAGCAACCGAACCCAATACAAAATTATGTACCCCGCTAGGAATCGAAGCCAGAACCTACATTACAACTGAGCGATGAGAGATGAAACTGATATTTGAATGCCAAGTGCGTGCGTCGAAAAGATCTTTCAGTTAATATTTAAGGTCATCATCAAAGCGTTTATTCACGTTTTTCTGCATGAGTACCAGGCCTTAGGATAACCTCACTTGCTGGCCCAACTTCAGATTTACCTCCTTTTATCTAAATTATTTTTTTGAATTCACAAATGCAATTTTTATAATTGAACCTCTTCCGGACCCATGGCGGCTTATGCCGCGGATCTGAAGAAAAAAAGAGTAGGGGACTCTTTTTTTTCTAACTATTGCAGTTTTTTGATTTTTTGAATGCGGTTTTCGATGTTCAAAAGAGAGATAAACTCGTCGTACTGTAAAAATATGTGATCCGGAAAAAAATAAATAAATAAAAATTTTTGAATTTTGAGTTTTTTTCAAAACAGAAGTAATTAAATTTTTGAAAATTTCGAAAAAAAAACATTGTTTATCCTTTTATTATATTCTTATTCGATAGGTTTTTTATGTAGATTCAAAATATATATACTTTTTATATGTTATTTCATCGATAACTATGTGAAAAAAATTGATTTCGAATGTACCGCACTATTGTCATTTGTTTACACAAAGGTAGAGTTTGAACGACGATTATAAAAACAAAACATGTCGTAAAACTGTCCATTAGCTTAACTTTATTGCTTTTGCTAATCAGCTACTCATAAATGTAACCAAAGACCTCGTAAGTATAACCAGATGTTCGGGAGTGCGATAGCGCGCTCTTATAAGTGCTTTGTTTACATAAAAAAATGGGCCATATAAAAAAACCCAGGTCCTCCTAAATTGAAAATGAAGTATTAGAAAAAGTCGACCCGTCTCACAACCTGTGTCACAACTATCCATCTATTTAAGTATCTACTTACATGCTGAGTGTGCATACAATTTTTGCTTATGAACACTGAAGATTTACTGTTTAATGCTCTACATCAATATACCGACAGTTTATTTTAGTAAAATTGTTTATTTCGTTATAAACATTTAGCTATGTATATTTTGGTATAGATATGCGCAAAAGGTTTGAGCAAAAGCTCAATTAAGGATTTCATATAAAATATGGAGAAACATGCGCATAAGTATTCAATAGTGACTTTTCCTCATTTCTTCAAAAGAACGTCGAGTCAAGTTCCATATCTAATTTAACTTTCTATTTCAATCGCTTCTTCTACGATGAACGTTCCCAGTAATCGTGTTGCAAACGCTAAAATGTCTTGCGTTAAGTTTAATTATCAATATGTCAATATAAGGCGTTATAGCTCTATCCCTTTGATTCGCCAGACAGGCTCGTAAAGCGATAATCCGCTGCGCAGGTGATGTTGAGCGGAATCGGCGATAAAACAATTTATTTGTGTCGCAGTTTTGTCGATTTGGGCCACGAGGGGAGCGGTATAACATTTAACGTAGGGAAAACAATATACACTTCTCTCATACAATACCTTAATTACGGAAACTGTCGTTCTTGTAATGGTTAAATCAGAGCAGAGCCACAAAAAACTAAACACGACAAAAATAGACTCGGAACTTTATGGAACAGGTAACGATTGTAAAAATATGGAAACGGCAGCACGAACTCTATTTTTTATTGCGATAAGTTTTCGATTATTTCAGTACATAGCACGTAACATGTTCCTATCAGATTGTGTGTTCTGTAGGAAATACTCTCGTCTTCTCTTCTTTCATACATACAGCAAACATTTTGAAACACTGCACAAATTTTTAAGATCGACTCAGAATCGGTAATTGAATAACTGTCTCCAAAAACATGGGTCGAAATATGGCAAAAAATTTAGACTCTTCATACAAATTAGACTGATCACGCGATCAATTTTGTATGGGAAGTCCAAAAATTATTGTCGTATTTCGACCCATGTTTTCTTGTTAATTTACCGATTCTGAGTCGATTTTAATGTGCAGTGTTTAAAACTGTTCCTGTATACATACACTAGCTTTCCGCCCACGGCTTCGCCCGCGTGGACTACACCACGTTATCCCGCGGGAATGTGATACTTTTTCGGGATAAAAGGTAGCCAGTGTTCCTCTCCAGGGTACAACGTATCTATGTCCCAAATTTTAGCCAAATCCGTTCAGCCGTTTTGGCGTGATTGAGTAACAAACATACAAACATCCAAACATCTAAACTTTCACAATTATAATATTAGTAGGATTAAAATGAATGATCATTACTGACATAATAACGGCTTCACAAGACGACGCAAATAAAGATCGTGTGGCTTTATGTAAAAGTAAATAAGTAAAATTGTCATTATGGAAGTACCAAATTGATTGAATTCTGTAATAATTGAGTAATTGTTAAGTGCTTACACCTCTATCTTTATCTGTACTTATTAAGAAATAAGATCAGAATTACCCAATTTAAGTTATTTAATATTAAATCAAAGTTAAAATTTTGTATCAACACATAATTCATGAACTTTAAAAGGCGTGTTTTACGCATGACAGATATCATTTTACGACTTGTATATATACTTGGTACTTGAGGTTTAAATGCCAATTTAGTTCTCTTTAGTAATATGACATTTGAGTCGTCGTGAAAAGTATAAATAGCATCATCAGAAAATTAAAGTTTATTAAACCTAAAGTTGTGTAGATTGACACATGTAGTTTAATATTTAGTCCTAGTTGGTTAGCATTTACATACAGACATAGTACATAAGGTGACACGGGAAGCCGCTGGATACGGGCAGCGTAGGACCGACCATACTGGAGATCCTTGGGTACGCCTTTGCCTAGCTGTGGGCGTTCAGCTGATTATGATAGGTACCTACATAAGTTTTACATTAAGTTAGTGCAAGCTCTGCTTAGTTTCAGACTTCTTTCTGAATTAGTAGAAGTTCCAAATACTATAAATTTTACAGATATAAAACTCTAAAAACTTTAAAAATTGCATACAAACACTGTAATATGCCAGTGTAAAACCCGTTTATTACTCAAGGGTTGAATTTAACGCCTTACCGTACCTACCAGGATGTTAAAAAAACCTTATAAAATTTCCTTGCCATTAAATTAATTTGCTGTCAGCATCGCGTCAGATTTTAGTGGTTTTACACTAGTTTACCAAGGCAAGCCGGGTCGTGTTGCTACGGCAAAAGTTCGCGATACAATTAGTGTGCCCTGTGATTCATTCGGAAAGAATATAATGCTCAATGTTTTATGTTTTTAAATTATTTAAATTCAGATTTTCTATTTTGGATTTGTTTGTGGAAAATCACAACGGAAGATAAGACGTATTTTATTTTCGTAACCACTTCTTAGATTTCCGCGCGTACCATTGAAATGCATCCCTTTTAAAAGTGTATCCCTTTAAGTCTATGCCTTGGGATACACTTGTAAATGGCCTTGGACATTTATAAATAAGACAAAACAAGGGGAAAAAAGGAGAATAAGGCGCATTTAGTTACAAAATTGACGTGTTACATCTCAATGCAAAGACTTTTATATAAGCGGTTGTATGACGCTTCTCCACCTCTTCAAAAACCGTGATCACAGAAAAATATCTGAAGCTATAATTGTGTCTATTCACGCGTTCCGTTTCGCGCGGAAGTAAAAAAATAAACAAAAAAAGCAATATTTATCTGTCAATTGTATCGCGCTTTTCGTGGCCGTACAGTTATTTATGGGCCCTCTGTATTCCCAAATTGGGAGCAATGAGGATGAAATTAAAAGTTGCGATTATTGCCAAAGTTAATTTACAGCTCGTGGAGAATATATGGCTTAATTTATATATATAGATAAAGGATTGAGACAGATCTTATGGCCAAATAAATTTTAGCTGCTTATCTGTATGAAGTGATCAGTAAGGATTTTTAATGTATAATTTTAATGTCTTAAAATAATGTGTGGGTACCATTATACAGTCCAGTCACAGGAAAAAGTTAAAATGCTTATTTTGGTGCTGTGGCCAGCAATATTTTGATAAGGGTAAGTAGTAATTAACCGATCGACTAAAATACCTTTTTTCCGACAAAAGGTTAGGTTAGATTGGCGCGCCTCACCTAGTACGGTGAGGCGACTTAGTCGCCAATCTTATTAATTTTTAGTCGCTCGGTTTTATATTCTTTTTGATAATTCAGAGGGGTTTGGTTTGACTGTAATTGCATTTGAAACAAAATTACATGAAATAGCTAAGTAAATAGTGCTCATAACTTAAGTACCGGCGCCAATGGTGGTATCTACATTTTCATCGCATTCGTTGAAAACCCAAAGATTTTCACGATGTTTTAAACTTGAACCCCCTTATTCTAAAACGTGGACTAAAATAGTCCTGGCTTAAAACTGGTACTAAACTGATGGTGTCACTTTCATTTTCCAAATGAAAGACAGAGTTAGCATCAGTTTTAAACCACTAACGCCCGAATTCTCGAACGCTAATCATCTTTGGGAGCGTCTCAAACATCATGACATCTCTGTCATACGTTTGACATTTAAAGTGACAGGGCGATGTGTGAGACGCTCCCAAAGATAAGTAGCGTACGAGTATTCGGGCATAAGCCTAGCATGACCACCCAAAACGTGATAATATGTATCGCATGATTGAGCGACTTTATCGACATTCAAACGTCAAAACCCCATAGTCTTTTGACAGTTGAACCGGATAACTTATCATATCCTATCGAATTTCGTTGGTCATGCTAGGGAGGCTGGTCTAACTTTAGTCCACGTTTTGGAATTAGGAGGAATGTTTCTAAGATGTGAATACTTTCCAGTATTTTTCAGTTCATGCATTGATAGATCGGAAACTGATAAATTAAAATGTCAATCATACGGTTATCGAGGTCATTACAACTATCACAGTTGTTTTGAAAAAGCGGTCAAAATTTAATTTCAGTGATTCAATATTTCAATATGACGTAGCTATATAATATTAACATTACATTATTATTGCTTGAGACTGTACAATACCGATACAGGATGTTTGTTTAAAGATGGGACACACTTCAGGGGGTGAAAGTACCCAACATTTTTTACTATGGGACCAAGTGCCACAGTGCGAAAAAAAATCTGCTGTTCCATACATTTTGGCCCATTCGGTACTTATTGCACTTTTCTATGATACAGCCAATTTCTTTTCGCGATATCGCACTTAGTTTCATAGTAAAAGTTGTTTGTATTGATGGGTACTTTAACTCCCTGAAGTATGTCCCATCTTTAAAGAAACACCTTGTATATTGATGTCATATCGAACTGATATTTAATTTTGTATGTAGGTATGTGTAGTTTTGACGTTCCATTTTTTCCAAGTAAAAAAAAACAGGATTCATCCGAGATTGGCTAATGCGCTGATCGAGGTTCCGTACTACTAACATCAATTATTATTCTACTACTTACTTAATTTCAAAATAGATGATTAACAATAGCTGGTATTCATGTTGTAGTAGGTACCTATGTGTTTTTATGTTGCTACTGAAAATTGTTACAATTGCAAATATTTTGCAAGTAATGATTCGTGTTTTTGATGAATTATTAAGTTAAATATACCTAATACTATTATGCACCTAACTACTTTTACGTTAAATTGTTTTTCGTGGCGTAGAGACCAATCATTTTGATAAAGGCGTAGAAAGTTCCATGTTAACTATAATAGTCTCTAGATTTTTGTATTTGTAAAAGATACATTATTTAATAATCATATCTAATATCTCAAAAAAACAAATGAGTAAGTACACACAAAAGTCAAAAACATACAACTACCAATTAATATTCATATCTAAGTTCGTCATTCAAACTTGTTTACTTACAACTACGCACTAACTGAACCATGCAATTGCTCCAATTAACAAAAAATACATTACAACTCGTATTAGTGAAAGTAAGCACAAAAAAAATAACTCACTCACCTTCAAATCCTTTAGGAAAGATTTAAACAAACTGCATTCATGCACAACAGAAAAAACTAACACCAAAAATTCACAAACGAAAAACGGGAAATTGGCGCGTAAACTGACAGCTGTCAAATCGTAAACAATAGAGAAAAACTGTGACGAGTTTAAAAACTTTTTTCAAACTTTTTTTTTAATTTAGAGTGTCTAGTGTCGCGATGCATCGGTTTGTGCGATGCCGGTGTAATGAATGGCCGTAGTGAGGTGCCCTGTTGCTGAGTAAATGTGTTGCTTAAAATGTAGCGCGACCGCGGCCGATTGGTGCTTTTAATTAGTGTGGAATGCCGTTGCGGTTTTGAACAGTGTGTTTAATGAAAGAGCGACAATTATTGGTTTCCGCTTTTTTTTAATATGAGAACGTTATTTGCCTATTTGATTTCAGGGAATTTTTGTCATTTGTGGTGCGTTTGTGGTTTTGAATATTTGACGTCATTTCTTACACTTTTATGTAATTCAAATTTTAATGCATGATATACTTATGACAAACGGAAAAATCAAGAATATAGATATCTTTTACCAGTTTTGTTGGAATACAATTTTACTTGTTAAGTTTTTTTATATCTAATTGTGTACAGCTAAGCCTGTATTTCCATATATTTCTGCTGGTAAAAGCATAAAACAAGCCAATACTTCATTTATCCTTAATATTACCAAGATTTTCTTCAGCGCAAGTATCAAGACCAATGAACCGTGTAAAAAGCTAAAGCGGTTCGTAGATTCGCACCGAATCAACTTGGCATTTTGGCTGACAAATGTTTGTGTGGCTTCTGCTCGCATGTATGGAGTTTGACTTAGTAATTGTTGCAATTATTAAATACGTATGTTTTAGTACTGGCCGACTAATAACTAATAAATAAACTGGTAGGATAAAAAATACACTTAATAAATAAACAAAAAAAAAATTGTCAGTTGATACTAAACTTTTTGCGTGTATTTTATTACTATTAATTTGGTTTTTGTACTCCTAGCATGAAAAACTGTCGTTATGGTAACCGTTATCGTGATCGTATTATTTTGTATGAAAACCAGAGCAGCGCCTCTTTCGGTTTTATTAGGAACTAAAATTCAAGACATATTTGACAACAGCAATTTGACAGCTTTTGAAGGATATAGTATACATGATAATAAGATATACAGTGCCACAAGCCTTTCTGTTCCGGTGACGGCCGTGACAGAAGAGCCACTTGCAATAGGAAATTAGCTGTCAAAATGGACTGTCGTATGAAAACTGTTTTAGTTCCAAAGATAATCACCGGAACAGAAAAGCTTGGCGCACTATAGGTATAGTTTACTATTCGATTACCATAATGATAGTTTTTGTGTCAAAAATAACAAACAACAGTAGTTTGGGAAATATGCGAAAAGATAGCTATTGAAACAATTGTTTTTTTAAATAACTTTTAAAATTAAAATTATAAATCCACTTGAAAGGTTGAAACAGCGTAGTTACAATTTTATGTTAATAATAAGTTTTTAGAAAAAAAAACAACATTTTTATGACAAACTTTTTTGCTGACTGTACTTTAACATTGTATTGTTATCTAAACCAAACATGTATACAAAATTTCAGTTCCATCAGACACTGGGAAGTGGGTCAAACTAAGCTTGCAAGATTTGTCCCCCACTAACTAACTAACTAACATGGCAAGTTAATTAAAAGCTTGTTAAAAAGAGTTAGAGTAAATTTAGTGTAATTTCATCAAATTACACTAAATTAACATTAGGTTTAGGAAGTAAGCTACATAATATATTTCGTTTTTCACAATGGTTAGGGACTTCCGCCAAATGACGCCTGATTCAATCAAATAACATTAGGTGTGACAAATCCCTTCTATATAATATCCACTGTAAATACCTAGGATGACAAATTTCACATCCACAATTATTGTCACCGCTGAAGGGCCCTTTTCAGAACTCGCTGGGACCTGTTTTTCGCTGATAGACCAACTGGGGTCCCCTAAATCACTCGCGATGACAACTGGCCAGGAAAATGCTTTTCAACACACACATAAATTGCCGAAATCTTTCCGAGAATGTGGTGTCGCAAGCTTGCGGAGTTACAGCTCTTTTGAAAAATTAAGAGTCTGAAACGTATCTAATCTTGTGTTTTGGTCAATTATTTGTAAGTAGTGTTGGTTCAGTAGTTATAGCAGTTACGTAGATATAAGATAGCCTGCCGGCCTAGCATGAGCGGCTTTTATCGACTATTGGCGCATGATAAAGAGCATAGGCCTTTATCATGCGCCAATAGTCGATAAAGATCTTGCTTACACCTTAGTGGGGCAAGCAAGACAGCATGACTTATCTTATCATATCGCGTGGTATAATTATGGTCATGCTAGGCAGGCAGGGCTTGATTTCGCATTTTTTTTACTATTGAAAGGAAAAAATAGTTTACGGCAGTTAACAGTTCACATATACCCTTTTCTATCCTGAGTCGTTCTCCACAGCCCCCTCCTCCCAATAGCGCCGAGCATCTTTTTATTGAGATGTCTCTGTCTTTTTCTAAAGTCCTTCTAGGTGTCTTCTATAGCCCTTCTCTTCGAGTTGATTACTTTGAGTCATTTGAACGGCTTCTTGAAAACCTCAGTCCTCAATACTCCCATACTATAATTATGGGAGATTTCAACACCTGCCTCATAAAAGACGATTCTCGTGCCCGTAAATTACTGTCATTAGTCAACTCATCTAACCTGCATATTTTACCATTAACGGCCACTCACCACTTTCCCAATTGCACCCCCTCCCTTCTAGACCTCATGATTGTATCTTCTCCCACCTTAGCTTCTAAACATGGCCAACACTCTGCAGACGCGTTCTCATATCACGATCTGGTGTATCTCTCGTACCGAATCCGACCTCCTAAGTTAAAACCCACTATTCAGCTTCAGCGTAGTTTCAACCGCATTGATCACGACCAGCTACTTGCAGATGCTGCTAACATGGACTGGTCGGCAATATTTTCCTCTGACTCCGTTGACGAGCAGGTTAATATTTTTAACAGATTACTCTTAGAGCTTTATGATGTGCATGCACCGATAAGGCCAGTCAAAATGAAACACCTACCTGCAGCCTGGCTAACCGACGAGATCCGATCTCTCATGAATAAAAAGAACTCCACCAAAGCCAGGTTCAAGATGGATCCCTCGAAACGAAATGAAGAAAGAATGATTCGGGCGCGTAACCGGTGCAATATGGTGATTAGGGACGCTCAAAGACGCCACATTCATAATTCTATAGAAAACGTTGATCCAACTAAAGTTTGGAAATTTTTAAAAACTCTTGGGGTTGGCAAATATCATAATACTGTCACGGATACAAATGTCGATTTCAATCAGCTAAATAGTTACTTCACATCGTTGGTGCCTATTGATGGTAACCTTAAACATTTAACCTTGCAACATCTTTCTAGCCTGCCAATGCCAACACAAGTTTCCTCTTTTTCTTTTATTCAATTTTCAGAATGTGATGTAAAGAGAGCAATCCTGTCCATCAACTCAAGTGCTGTGGGTGCCGACTCTATTAGCCGTAAGATGATCCTTCCCATCCTCGATATCCTCACTCCTTTTTTTTTTTTTTTTTTTTTTTTTTTTTTTCTCCCGGGGGAAAATGCCATCGCATACCCCCCCGCCCGGGGAGACGAGAGGGTTATGTAGGGATCGAACCCACTAAAAACCCCCGGGTTGTTCCCTCCTCGCGCGGACGGAGGCTACGGGATCAGAGTAGTAGTCGCCGCGCCTTCCGCCCCGTGTCAGCGTCCGTGGTCGACGCTCCAACCATTGGGACGACAGAACGTCCCGCCTCCGATGTAGCGCGCCGGGAACAACAGGCGCGCTCCTTCACTACGGGGGCCTTGGTGGACGACAGAGTTCCCACCTCCGCCGCCCGGCCCCCCTACCTACGAAGCCACATCCTTGCGACGCCTCTCCCGGGAGAGGCGCGTGGAACGGCGAACTTCTGGGCGCTGCGCCTCTGGAGGCTGCACCTCAGGGTGTTGCGGGGACGCCACCTCCATGGCCATCCCACTCTCCTGACTGCTGTGCGCCGAGCGACTCCTGTCCCGACACAGAGCTTTCCTTCCTGCACCACCAACTTCCCCCTCGGGCCGACTGTCCACGATTTCCGGGGGCTTATCTTTGGGGCGCGTGCCCCTCACCGGCGGCGGGTCACACCACCGGCTCCCCATTACGTGCCTGTTCGGTCGCCCGCTGGCGGCGCACACCAGACACTTTGCCTCTTTCTTGCACCCAGCCGCCATATGGCCGAGCTCTCCGCACCTAAAACAGAGGTGACCCCTGTCCGTTCCGTCCGGGCACCTTGGCTTTGTATGCCCCACCCCCATACACTTATAGCAGCGCAACGGGGGAGGAGCTAGGAGCTTCACCTGGGCGACGCTCCACCCAACACGAATTTTACCCTCTTGGCACAACCCGCTTGCTACGTCTATTGGGCATCGGAGCCGCAAGAACCGCGTGCCATTCCTTGCCATCATCAGGTCCGTCATTTTTATTCGCTGCGGAGAGCAGCCCGTCTTGGTCGCCACTGCTGCATGAACCTCTTCCCGCGACACCGTCTCGTCAAGACCGGAGATTTGGACCCCGACCGTCAGCTCTGGGCGGCTTACTTCCGCCACTCCCTTCAAAACGTCTCGGAGTATGCCCGCGAGGGCATCGGCTTTACTGCCACTCGGGTCCTGCAGCTGCAGTAACCGTGCTCCCGTCTGCGACTCCTTCATCCTGACGCCCTCCTCTAGGCCCACGTCATCAAGGGAGACCGCTGCCCTCGCCTTGGCCATGACACTGGCATACGTCTGGCCTGTTGCCTCCGCCTCTGGCACGAGAGTCAGCACGACCGCCGATGTTCCCGGGTGGCTCAGGTTCGGGACTTTGCGGGCAGACTTTTTCTTGGACAGCGTCGGCTGGGCTACTTGTGTCGACTTGGCCGGTTGTGGCGGCTGGTTGGGTTGAGTCGGCTTTTTAGGAGCAGTCGTCTGTCCTTGCTTTTTTCGCCGAGTGACCTGTGTCCACTCTTCCGAAGGGGAAGGGGGTACTGGCGTACCCGTCTCGGCCGGAATCGTCTGTTGGGTTGGGGCTTCATGGATTCGCACCTCAATTCTCTTAAGCCGCTCGTCCAGCATGCCCATAGAAGAAAGAAGGGAGCTCTTCATTTCCTCCATAAGGGCCTTCGTGCTCTTGGTAGCCTCATCGCATCGCCCTTGAGAGGAGGCTTGTTCTCTCCGAGTCGCCTTCAGAGCACCAACCTCCTTTTCCAAAGCCACATTCTGCTGGACCAATTCATTGATGCGCGCCCACTCCTCTTTACGCTCCTCATGCATTTGGGAGTTATGATCATTGGAACAACAGATAAGAAGGTCCCAAAGGTGTCCAATTTTCCTCCCTACTAGCTCCTCCAATCGATCACAATCTTTCTCCCTTAGTTTTAGATCGGCTGCCCACGTCCTCACATCTTCAATATGGCCGCAGAGCTTACGCGACAGGATCTCGGTCCTCCTCATGAATTTTTGCGTCAGTTCCGGGACCTCTTCCACCTCTTCCTCCTCCGACAAATTTGTCACGTCTGATGCAGAGTCTTCTGCAGGTTGTTCAGCTTTTTGGCCACAGTTTTTCCTTGGACCCTGGGTAATGTCCATCCTCTCCAACACGACTTTTAAAGTTTTATTTGTACCATCCATAATAGAACCCACGAGAATGGGAGAAACGACAGTCCACCCGGGCAGAGATCCCAGTACCCGGGTAACCCTACATACACTGGGGGGGCGGGAGATACCCCAGGTTCGTTCGGTATTTGGCAGACACCTCTGCCTGCCACCTTCAGGCGGTCCGACGCCCACGTCCCCGACGCCGGACCTTTGAGGATTTTTTATAGTGGTTTACTCCACACGGCCCCCTTGTTAGTACAACGACGGCCCCCGTTCCTGCAAAACGTACAGGGTTACGGTATAATCCTGGTTTTGGTTCGCGCCGGCCTAAGCCGGTAACCCCCATTGGGAGCCGTTCCCCTATCCACCACCTGGGAGACGCGCTCGGTCTCGGATCCAGGAACCGCATCACTCGCGTGAGGCCGAGAAACGATATCCTCACTCCTATAATTACCTTTATCCTCAACACATCCATATCCACTGGAACGTTCCCGACTTCCTGGAAGGAAGCAAACGTTATTCCACTGCCCAAGAAATCCAAACCAACCATGTTTTCAGATTTTCGTCCTATTTCTATCCTGCCGTTCCTTTCCAAAGTCCTTGAAAAACTCATTTACCACCAGCTTACTGACTATCTTAACATTAGCCATCTCCTTAATCCCCTTCAGTCTGGTTTCCGCAAAGGCCATAGCACATCTACAGCACTTGTGAAGATAACAGATGATATACGTTTGGGGATGGAAAATCGACAACTGACAGTACTGACTTTACTAGATTTTAGTAATGCATTTAACTCAGTTGATTTTGATATCCTTCTCGGTGTTTTACGCTCTCTAAACATATCTCCATCTGTAATTGATTGGTTCGAAAGTTACCTGCTAGGGCGACGGCACCGTATTTGCACTGGTGACACCTTCTCCTGGTGGTGTGATATCAATGCTGGTGTCCCTCAGGGTGGCGTCCTATCTCCACTTCTTTTTTCAATTTTTATAAATTCAATCACTCATTTCCTTTCAAGTCCTTATCACCTCTAAGCTGATGATCTTCAGATATACACTCAGGCACCATTATCAAACGAACTTAGCTGTCAAAATGAATTTGTTGACATGTGGGACTGCTTAGTTTGTTTGAAACGTTCTAGCTTTTCAATAGAAACCACAGACAAAATGTTCGACATACGAATTACCACACTGAAAAAATTCGAATGCCTGAGAATCGGGCCCCAGTACTAAAATCACTCTGTCACAATCGCTTCTGCTGTCTATCTTAGACTACGCTGATGTCTGCTTTACTGACCTGTCGGAGGGGTTACTTGATAAGTTGGAGCGTCTGCAGAACGTTGCCATCAGGTTTATATTTAATCTTCGTAAATATGACCATGTGTCTCGCTTCCGTAGCAAACTCCAATGGCTCCCAATTCGCCGGCGCAGGGACTTACATACACTTAAACTTCTCTATTCTATCCTTTTCATGCCTACTTCCCCTCCTTATCTTAAAGACTGCTTCTCCTTTCACTCTTCATCTACGTCATGTACTTTGCGTTCCTCATCTAACCTCACCCTTGAAATTCCACGTCATTCTTCCGACTTTTTTTCCTACTCTTTCTCTGTCCATGCTGTCCGTTTGTGGAACGCGCTTCCTGAAGGTATCAGAAAGGCTCAGACTCTAAAATCCTTTGGAGATCAAGTTAGAAGTCATTTCCTCTCCCTTACTCATTAACGTTTATGTATTATCTTATTTTTCTCTATTTGTCATTCTAGACTTATTCTATCCTTTTTATGCACCCTCTCCCCTCTGTTCTTTTGTTTTTTTTCTTTCGCCCAAGGTTGCCTGGAAGAGATTGCTTATAGCAATAAGGCCGCCTGTTGTCTGTTTTCTCATAACTATGTCTCTTTGTGTTATTGTTTCTTTCTTTGTGTGCAATAAAGCTTTTTTATTATTATTATTTATTATTTTTTTAGACAAGCTTTTTTGCTGACTGTACTTTAATATTGTATTGTCATCTGAACCAAACCTGTATACAAAATTTCAGCTCCATCGGACACTGGGAAGTGAGTCTAATTAAGCTTGCAAGATTTGTCCCCCACTAACTAATAAACTAACTGCTATTTTTTTTTATTTATTATTTATTTATTTCACTGTTAAACAATTAAGTACAATAACATTTTACAGTTTACACTTATCGATCTACTTAACTTAGGTACAAGTTTGTAAAAGTGTAATAACACGTCGGTAGGTACTTCACATGTAAACCGTAAACGCCATTGCAACACTGAGTTTTGCACTTCTACCCTCCGTAGTAGTAAATAGTAGATTTCATTACAAGTGCGGAAAGCCTGTCATTGCAAAGAGTTCCGACAAATGTCTACCCGAGCCGAGGCGCAGCCGAAGGTGAGGGTTGACAGTCGGAACAAGTTGCAATGACGGTTCCGCACGTGTACTGAACAACTATTTTTAATACAGTTGCGAAAAAATTAAGCAATTTAATAAAATAATAAAACACAATAAACTCAACTAACTAATCGTAAAAGAATATGCAGAGACTTTTTTTTTGTTTTATTCACCCATTCTGGGTTGGCAAAGGAAACTATGATCATACAGCCAAGGCTTCAGTAGAATTTTTTTATTGATATGAAATGAAAATTAAATTAAATGAGATGAAATGAAATGAAACCTAACAAAAGCAATCCGAATCCTACAGGAGCGCCTTTGGTAAAAGAGAGAAATAAGTTCTCTCTTTTACCACATCGTTTTCCATTAAAGCTATTGCACTAATTCCACCATACTAAGTACCTACCACAATAAAAACCAGAAAAAACGAATTTAGAAAATTAAGAAATAAGGTCCCTCATTTTCTTTTCACTTACTTGCGCAAACTCCTTTAAGCAGATAATATGGTAAATAGTGCACGTCATACCATATTTAGTAATCTGTGGTCATACAGCCAATTTTATGTATTTTTTATATTCATAAATTTAATTTGGCCGATACTAATATTAATTTAATGTATAATTAAAATTACTTTTAAATCTGATATTGAAACAAATTAGTAGCTTCTTTTTAGAAATATTTGCATGAATCATAAAAACTTCTATGATTTTTTTTTAGTAAAAACTTCGTGGTTGGTTTTTTCTTTTTAATAGACAATATTTTGACAGTTGGGAAAGAAAACGCACGAGTTCGGGAAAGGTAAAGAAAAAGTTCGAGTGTGTAATAGCCCACATCCCGAACGCTATACGTCCCTGCAATACGCCACTTTTTGAGCAACTGTATTAAAAATACTGTTTCACGGTAGGATAGTATCCTCCACTCAAGTCACAACAATCGCATGTTCCAAAGTTAAAACTTTTAAAATAAAAAAGTAAAAAGAAAAATAGGTAGGAACAGACTTCATAACTAACTAACATGGCAAGTTAATAATAAGTTTTAGTAAACATTTCATTTTTATGACAAGCTTTTTTGCTGACTGTACTTATTATTTGTATTGTCATCTGAACCAAACCTGTATACAAAATTTCAGGTCCATCGGACACTTGGAAGTGGGTCAAATTAAGCTTGCAAGATTTGTCCCCCACTAACTAACATACTAACTAACTAACATGGCAAAAGTTAATAAAAAGCTTGTAAAAAGCTTTTAATGACAGTAACTTTGACATTTGTTTGTTTACTTTGTTTTTTTTTCTTCTTATCTTAGGGATTGATTCCAGGCAAATGCATACACGCTAGGGAGCCTGACATTGATAATGGTAATGTTTTTTAGGTTTAATTAGTTTGAATCTCGAAGTGGTTTTCGAATTTTACTGCCTTGCAAAAGCTGAAATGTTGTCAATTAGGGAACAGAGATACCTAATCGCGAAAAACTGATTTTTGTGACTTTTGATCTTGAATAACTTACGACGCAGATACGAGATTTAATGAGACTCTTGAGACAACTTTTAGAACACCAAAATTAAGGTGTACACGAGTTTACAGCTTATTATCTCTCATTCAGAAGTTGACCCCTTCTTTTTCCTTACGTGACTGGACTAGTTATCGGGCTGGAGTGAAATGTTACAGTTGGGAAACGTTGTTTGTCTTTTTCAAGTTCTATTCAAGTAGTGATATTTACAGGTTGATAAGTTTTTATTGTTAGTTCATTTAACTTCGGTTCGGTGTCGCTGTCAAGCCCCTTCAGAATCCAAGCCTGCAAAGTTGTAACAGTGCAATACTCACTTTCTTGGACAGTCAAAAATTACTCGTTTATTTCTTGTAAAAAAAACGTTGCTCTATGCTTCCTTCCGGACGACGTTCCGTGGGCAGGCCCCCTACAAGGTGGACCGACGATCTGGTCAAGGTCGCGGGAAGCCGCTGGATGCGGGCAGCGCAGGACCGATCGTTGTGGAGATCCTTGGGGGGGGGGGCTATGCCCAGCAGTGGGCGTCGTTCGGCTGACATGATGATGATGATGATGATGATGTTTCCTTCATCACGCCCCTTTACCACTTTTTCGCAGCAACGTTCGATGGATGATTCAAATTATTTTGTTCACTCACAATGTAATTTTGACGTACATTAGGTGTTCAGTACACCCCTGCCTAGACCCGCGGAACCGGCATGGCGCAGTGGAAGGTTATCATGATTATAGACTCCGGACAAAACTTGGTTTCAGCCGGGATGTAACTGAACAATTGGACTGCGATACACAGCGACTTACTTTAAATTAAGGTGAATGTCACATACGGTTCTGTGGTGTCGAAAGGCTCCTGGGCAGCGTGGGGAGAGGGGGGGCGCCCCCTGGTAGCTCCGTCTTCTTCTGCAGACCTTACCAATTCGTCACCTTACTCACAACACAAATAACAGCGTTCCCAAGACACTGGGCGCTTCAGCAATACACAACGACACACGCGGGGGAGCTTGTTTATTAATATATATTTTCCCGACAACAACGCGTGTGGTGGCACTTTTTATTTCAAAACTCCGCGACCGGCCCGATCGTCACGATGGCGTCAAAATCTTGGTCGTACAACACGGGATCGACAGGATAATTCAGGATTCAATTCAAACTCGATATGCCAGGCATATTCAACGCGAGCGGTTTTTAACAATTCAGCAAAATTAATCCGACATCTTTTTCTTACAAGAATTCCAATCAAGTGAGAACTGTCAACTTCAAGTGACAGCTAAATGTCAATTTGACGTGACATTAGAGATGCGTTCAGGAATGTCGATCTTTTCCGAACATCCCCCCGCCCCGGACCGTTAAGAACGGTACGTCAATCTACGGGTAATCGGGAGAGCCCACTAACTGCTCTCTTCAAAACCGAATCTCGAACCAAAACCTCAGCAAAACGAGGAACTCCGTCAGTTCCGGGGTAGAGTTTAACAATGCGCCCCCTTCGCCAACATAGGGGCGGCAGGTTAGCATCCTTAATCAACACGAGGTCGCCAGTCTGGGGTGGGGTGGTTTTATCTGTCCACTTCACGCGCTGTTGTAGGATATGCAAATACTCCATCGACCAACGTGCCCAGAAGTTTTGGGACATCTGTTTCAAAAGTTGGTATCGCGACAAACGATGGGATCCTACATCCTGAATCGGATATTCAGGCAAAGCCAAAAGGGGCTGTCCGATCAAGAAATGACCTGGGGTCAACGCTTCCAGGTCATTCGGGTCCGAAGACAACGGGCACAAGGGTCGCGAGTTGAGGACGGCCTCAATTTTACAAAATACCGTATCAAGTTCCTCAAACGTGAGAATAGTTTCTCCAATCACACGACGCAAGTGTGTCTTGGCAGCCTTTACACAAGCTTCAAAAATTCCTCCCCAGGTCGGACAAGCTGGAGGGCTAAACTTCCAGATTATCCCACGCCGGGAGAGGGTGGTTCCAATGTCTATTTTATTATCAACAAAAAACTTAACTACTTCCTTAAAATAATTACACGTTCCCTTATAATTAGTACCACAATCGGAACGTATCAATGACGGCAGTCCTCTACGGGAAACAAATCTGCTCAAGGCGGCGACAAAGGCTTCGGTAGACAATTCCGAGACAATTTCCAAATGGACAGCCTTGGTGGACAAACACACAAACACGCACAAGTACGCCTTATAGGTTTTAGCATTACGCAGTCTCGAAGCCTTTACAGTAAAGGGACCGGCGAAGTCGGTGGCGACTCCGGCAAAAGCTCTACATTCCGTGACGCGATCAGCAGGCAAATCACCCATCTGGGGCTGCATGGTCGCGGCCTTCAATCGATAACAAGGCAGGCAACGGAAAACCACAGTGCGAATGGCTCGACGAGCAGACAAAATCCAAAATTCACGCTGCAAAATGGCCAACAAAGCATTACAGCCAGCATGTTGTGCATTCACATGGCGATCTGTTATTATCAGTTGAGTCAAATGTCCGGCTTTAGGTAACAAAAGGGGGTGACGAGCTCCATACGGCAGGTTCGCATTTCGAAGTCTTCCGCCGACTCGCAAAAGCCCACTCTCGTCCAGGAAGGGATTCAATCGCGATACCGCGCCCTTCAACTTGCGACGGCCTAAACGCAAAATTTCAATCTCGGACTCAAAACTATCAGCTTGTACTCTCCGGACCCAAAACAAGAGCGCGTCCCTACGCTCGTCCGGAGTGAGAACCGACGAATCACGCCTCGCGCGTGGGTTTCTGCAATTGTACACAAAACGTCTGATCCAAGCGGTAACACCAAGCAGCTTCTGTAAGGAGCTGTACCGATCCAACAACAAATCCTTTTCCCCGGCGGGGTTAGTCTCCAGGACGCATGCCCGCATATCAGGAACGGCTACGTTCGACAACGCTGGAGAGGGCGGCCACTCCGACTCAGGCCGCATCAACCACTGTGGGCCCCACCAGAGGGGGTGGTTAATTAGGGTTGGGGCTACACAACCCCGAGACGCACAATCCGCGGGATTCATGGTTCCCGGCACGTGTCTCCAAATCAACTCGATGTCGGAATTACAAATCTGCGACACTCGATTGGCCACAAACACGTCCAAGGTGTGCGCCGGAGCCTTCAACCAACAAAGGACGACCTGACTGTCCGTCCAAGCATAAACCTCTTGTATCTTAATAGATCGACCTAATGTGAGCCATACGTGGTTCAACAAACGCATTAGGAGGGCAGCTCCACACAATTCCAACCTCGGGATCGTATGACGAGTCCGAAGGGGAGCGACTTTGCTTTTCGCTATCACCAGATGCACAGCAACAACTCCGTCAACAGTAACGGTGCGGAGGTACACGGCCGCAGCAAATCCACGTTCGGAGGCATCGGAAAAGCCGTGAAGAGTAACTTTACAATTTTCAGAAGGGAGGAATAGCCTCGGCAAATGCACTTCATTAATCTCGGGGAGGGATGAAACGAAGCTCGACCAATCTCGGAGTAACTCGTCCGAGAGGGGTTCATCCCACGACACACCCGAAGCCCATAACCGTTGCAAGAAACACTTGGCCATAAACAGCACGGGGCAAATCCACCCATTGGGGTCAAAGGTACGTGCGACAGTAGACAATACTAAACGCTTGGTCCAGACTTTCGGTGGTCGTAAATCCACACAATAAGTGAACGTGTCAGAGACCGGTTTGTACTGTACGCCAAGGACGGTCACCACATGGGGATTATCAACATTTTCGAATAGGTGGGGGTCCTGCTGGTGCTCTTCGGGCAAACCTACCAGTACATCAGACGAGTTGGATATCCATTTCCTCAACTCGTAACCTCCCGACTTCAAAAGGGCGGTGAGTTCGTCTCTCAGGACAATCGCCTCTGAGACAGATGAGGCGCCCGTGCAAATGTCATCCACATAGACGTCACTGGCCAAAATGGCGGAGGCGCGAGGGTATCTCAAGCGCTCCTTCTCGGCCAACTCCAACAAAGAACGAATCGCAACAAACGGGCTCGAAGCCAAACCGTACGTATTCGTATTCAATTCATAAATCAACAAGGGGTCCCTAGGACTCTCTCTCCACAAAATCAATTGGTACCTCCTATCCTCTGGATGGATGACCGTTTGTCTGAACATCATCCGGATGTCAGTCATAAATACAATTTGGTGCCGCCGGAAGTTGGTCAAAATGTCTGAGATCTCCGTGTGCAGCTTGGGACCTACATGCAGACACTGGTTCAAGGACGCTCCAGTAGAGGTGGGAGCCGAACCGTCAAAGACCACCCGAATCTTTCCGGATTTCAAAACGGCGTGGTGCGGCAAAAAGAAGTGCTCAACGGAGCGCCAATCCAAATCGCTCACGGACATGTGCCCTAACTCCTCATACTCCCGCATGAATTCAACATACTTCTGGCGGAAGACCGGATCCTTGCTCATGCGACGCTCCATCGCCACTAGCCTACGTTCCGCTAGCGGTCGGGATTCGCCCAGAGGAGGTCGGCCGGCACGAAAGGGGAGACGGGTGATCAAACGACCAGAGCGGAGGCGACCAGTGTTATTCTGGTAATACAACTCGCATTCATCCGCTACTGGGTCGACCCGCGGGGCTGGTGGAGGTTCCTCAACCTCCCAAAACTTCTGCACCACTTCGGAGAGAGACACACTAAAAACAAGACCGCGATCCTCATCAAGGGAATCCAAAACGCGGCGAGCAGGGCCCATTACAACTGTACCGAGTGTCGTCTGCAGAGCTACCAAGCCATCTGGCTGCAAAACTCGCTTCCCCGTCAACAAAACTCGCCCCAGGACATCGGCTCCAAGGAGAGCATCAATCGGGCCTGGGCGGAAGAAATTTGGATCGGCGAGTGGGGAATCAGACACCAAAGACAACATACTCGGTCCCAAGTCAACTGAAGGTTGACGGCCAACAACTGTGTCCAACACAATCGCCGAGGTCTTAATGCCTGGCGTGGACTTATTACGTGATGTAAATGTGAAGTCAACATGCCCTAACAACCCGGGGACTTTCACATCGCCAACACCTCTCACGCCTTCCGTGTGGGGGTGCACCTTGAGGCCCAACCGCCTAACTAACCAAGATGACACAACACACCCCTGAGCACCGGAATCCAACAAGGCGCGAACTTCCACAAGGTCGCCATTCAATCCCCTGACAAGCACAGAGGCCGTGGGCAACAAAACGGTCTCTGGAGGGGTGGCTACAATCGACCGTAAACACGTTGATTGCTAGTATGTGGGGTCCCCCGACGTCCCCCCATGGTAAGGGGGTCGCTCATAGCGATCCAGTGGGTCCCATTCTCCCACATACTGCCTACGTCCAATTCGCCCGGTATCAGGCGGGTTATATCTCCCGGCCCCTTGAAGACGGGGCGGGCGCCGCTCCAAACGCGGGTATTCGGCGAGCGGCGGCGAGAATCGGTGCCTAGCACCCACCGTGTACGTCGCCCCATAGTCGCGGGGGCACGGTGACCGATTTTCATAAGGGGGGTCCGTGGGACCCCCGCCCGTGCGAGGCTCAAAACGTCGCGGGGGGCCTCTACGACCTCCGGCAACGCTCGCATTACTCATCCCCATCCTTGGGGATCGGTTTCCAATGGGGGGGTCCCTGGGACCCCCGCCCGTTTGAGGCTCCAAACGTGGCGGAGAGCGTCTGGGGCCACTCTGGTGGCCACTAGAACTGCTGCGGGATGCAAACACCGCGGGGGGTCCGAGGCCCCCACCCATACGAGGTGATCCTGCAGCGACGCGCTGCGGCGCTCCGCCGCCCTCTGGGCTGTTCATGCAGAGGAGGGGATGGTGGTTGCCCTTACAAAAGCGGCATGGGTGCGCTTGGGTACATTCGCGCTGCATGTGCAGGCCCAAGCACGAGTAGCACCATGTCCGTTGTCGCGCGATCGCTCGACGGCCTTGGACGCGCTGGTCGAGGAACTTATCACAACGGGTCGTACTGTGACCCGGTTCCCGACAGTACAAGCAGCGGGCGGTCTCCTGGACGGCGGCATAGCGGCCGGGCGCGCGAGGGGCCATACGCCCCCTACGGGGGGGTCCGGTGGGGGATCTACTCTGTGGCACAGGTCGTTCGGGTCCCATAGGACCGGCCAGAGAGGAATTATCTGCCAGTCTACTCTCTCCTTCCAGGAACGTCAAGAGGTCCGAGAAGGGTGGCAGATAAGTTGCACTATCCCCACCATACTGCTGCTCAAAACGGCCCTTAACAGAGTCCGGCAACTTTCCCAGGACAATGTGCAGTAACAAAAACGACCACTGCTCCACTGGGAGTTTTAAGTTTTTTAATGCGTTGTAGGCAACCAACAGCGGATTCAACAAAGCCACTCTCAAGTGCATCACGCTGGCAACGCGGGGTAAATTCAAAATGGCGGCAACATGGTTGTCCGCCAGACGTCGTACGTTCTGGTACCGACGGGCAATCAAATCCCTAGCAATAGGGTAGTTTTCATCCGAGGGGGCCAAATGTTGAACCGATTCAAGGGCCTCCCCTTCCAACACGGATAGCAAGTAAGCCAACTTCTGGCCCTGGGTCAAATCATCCCGGGCATGTACGAGACTATCAAAAATATTAATAAAGCCCTCCCAGTCCTCTAGACGACCAGCAAAACGCCTTAAGTCTAAGGGGGCCAATCTAGCAAATAGAGGGGGCATACTCTTAGATGTGACCGGGGACGGGCTCGGTTCATTCTCTCTTGCCACTTGCAAAGGTCGAGCCACCTGGGTAATTCTGTCCGCAAAATCATAACACTGGTCCACATCCAAACCGACTTCTTGTCGCATTTCCACATCGGCCTCAACAGTCTTTTCCAAAAATAAGGCATACTGTTCATCAACAACAGCCAAACGTATGGGCAGATCTACGTATCTGTTCAACAAGGCCTCCGTCCTATCCGGTCGATCCAACAATGCAACCGCAGAAGCTAACCACCGTAACTCAGAACGTATTTTGGCTTTAGCAGAGGAGGCCGTCATTGTAACGTCACAAATTTATCAACAAAAACAACAAATTCAAAATATTCACTATAACACAAAATCTCCAATATTTGGAGGTTATTAATAACCACAAAATTCCAATATTACAACAACAAAGTATTTATAATGACACAAACTCTTAAATATTTGGAGGTTATCAGAAAACAACAAAACTCACTGACTATTGAAATTCACTTCATTGAAATTCACTCAAAATCACTGACTATTGAAATTCACTTGGATATCAACATACAACAAGATGATTTTAATTATTTCAAAGCACAAGTTTCAATAAGTTTCAATGTGTAAACAATGTCTTAAATCATTTAAGTTTCACTAAGTATTGAGTGCAAACTTATTAGCTAACCTTTTATTAGCTATTATTTAGCAACAACTTGTCAATATTCACAACTCAAGTTTGCTAACAAACTAAATAATAATTATTATGAACAAAGAAAGGCATCTGTTTACATTTTGGAACTTCAATACATGACAATTAATTACAAGACATGGAACCAACAACAAAAGGAATGCCCTTTACTTTTCAAATGCAAGTTAATTACCATTTACAAGTACAAATTAATCTAGTCCGGACCAGATGGTCATCAAAACGGCACTGATTAATCGACAAAGTTTTGGCGTGGGCCTGTCAGGCCTTCAAACTACGCTACTGCTGCCAAGAAATGTTCAGTACACCCCTGCCTAGACCCGCGGAACCGGCATGGCGCAGTGGAAGGTTATCATGATTATAGACTCCGGACAAAACTTGGTTTCAGCCGGGATGTAACTGAACAATTGGACTGCGATACACAGCGACTTACTTTAAATTAAGGTGAATGTCACATACGGTTCTGTGGTGTCGAAAGGCTCCTGGGCAGCGTGGGGAGAGGGGGGGCGCCCCCTGGTAGCTCCGTCTTCTTCTGCAGACCTTACCAATTCGTCACCTTACTCACAACACAAATAACAGCGTTCCCAAGACACTGGGCGCTTCAGCAATACACAACGACACACGCGGGGGAGCTTGTTTATTAATATATATTTTCCCGACAACAACGCGTGTGGTGGCACTTTTTATTTCAAAACTCCGCGACCGGCCCGATCGTCACGATGGCGTCAAAATCTTGGTCGTACAACACGGGATCGACAGGATAATTCAGGATTCAATTCAAACTCGATATGCCAGGCATATTCAACGCGAGCGGTTTTTAACAATTCAGCAAAATTAATCCGACATCTTTTTCTTACAAGAATTCCAATCAAGTGAGAACTGTCAACTTCAAGTGACAGCTAAATGTCAATTTGACGTGACATTAGAGATGCGTTCAGGAATGTCGATCTTTTCCGAACATTAGGAAAAAAAATAAAAAATAAATAAACAAACACACATGCCCGTTCCATCCGGCGCAAGGCTCTAACGATAAGAGTATCTAACCAATTAATGCTTATTTGGTTAGAGCATTGGGCTGGATTCCAAGAGGTGTGGGTTTAAATCCCGTCCGGAAATCTACTATGAGCTGTGTCTTTTTAACAATAAAAAAATTTCAAACTTTTATTTTAGTCGCCATGTTAATTAGTTTTGTTTGAACTACTTCCTCTAAACATAGGACTATGAAATTTTACATCGTTATTCAGTTCTTATATCTGACACAATACATTAAAATTATATAAATAATCTGATGCTGCAGCCAGAAGTGTCATCTCATGAGGGAACTTACGCTTAAGAGCATAGATACGAAAATTTGCATAGTTATTTAGTTTTGGTGGCAATATACTAATATGACAAGACAAGAATGGTCTGATACTGCAGCCTAGAGTGTATTCTCATGAGGGAACTCTTTAACGCTTAAGAGCATAGATACGAAACTTTGCATAGTTATTCAGTTCTGGTGGCAGTACTCTAAATAATAATAATAATAATAATATTATAATATTATTATTCGGGCTCGTCACCTCGCTCCGCCTCGCAGTTGTCGGCAACTGCCTTAGTGCCGTGTGTTCAGCTGACATCTGCAGTTGCGTCGAGCGATAGTGACGAGTACTTCTCTCCGCCGACGTCGCCACCACCTGTACGCCGGAGGAGGGGCCGGCCACCGAAGAGTTTGGGGCTTCAGGGGCAAACGGCTCCGGTCAGGGCCCCCGCTCCCGGTGGAGTGCAGCGCATGCGATGGACAATTTCCATCAATGAAAATGTCATGCGCGCATATTTTGAAGCAACAGAGGCAGGAACTAATCTTACTGCGTATCGTGTTCGGATGCTTTCTCTGTTTCAGGCTCTTGAACCATCTATCAACGTTTCGGCTCAACGACTGTCGGATCAGGTGCGAGCCATTCAACGGGGTCACTTGTTGGATGACTCTGTACTTGATCGGCTCCGAACGGAGGTGCAACGTAACCGTATCATTACTACTGCATCGCAGGCGGCAACTCAAGCTTCTGCCGCGGCCACATTGCAAGCTGGCGTTGCTGATAGTGATGGTGGAGATGATATGGTTACTACTGTAAGTCCCCAATACAATGATATATTGAGGAGTACTCTTGAAGATGTAGTTCGGGAATTTCGATCGACTTCTGTTCACCTTAGACCTCGGCTTCCGCGTTTTCCCATGCACAAAAAAAATAGGGCGCTGATGTGTGCTTTAGATTCACTACTATCAAATTACTTTGATAGTATTGAAGACCTGACTGATGCTCATTCGATCTTGTATTGTGCGGCTATTACGGCTTGTCGTGTTGCTCATGTCAAATTTCCAAATACTGACACAGCAACACGCCCTCGTCTGGCTGTACCAGCCTGGCAGTGTAGGATTGAACGTCGTATCAGTGAGGCTAGGGTACTCATCGGTAAGCTCAGCTGCTTTAAGGAGGGCAACATGCGCCCTAGGGTCATGCGCTTTGTGAAACGTGCATTCTTGGGGACTGGTATTAGTCCTCAAAATTATATTTCATGTGTCACAGAGCGCATCGACTTCCTGAAGCAGAAAATTTGTGCATGGGCTAATCGTATTCGGAGGTATAGGGTGCGAGTCGATCGCTTTACTCAGAACCGCATGTTCGAGAGAGATCAACGACGTGTTTATGCATCCTGGGAGCGATCGGATCAGAGTGATACTGATATGCATCGGCCGGATGATGATGCCATGATTTCTTTCTGGCACAACATCTGGTCCGTGCCTGTCACTCACTCTGAAGGCGCGTGGATGGAGGATGTTGAGCGTTCGTGTGAGCTTATACCTGATATGAATGAAGTAACCATTGACTACCAAGACGTAGTTTGTGCAGTTCGTTCCTTACCCAACTGGAAATCTCCAGGCCCGGACGGACTGCACAATTTCTGGTATAAATGGTTACCTAGCTCGCACGTTTGCTTAGCATCTCAATTTCAAAGTGCTTTATTATCTCGATCGCTTCCAGAATTTATGACAACAGGCATAACCCATCTGCTCCATAAATCTGGTAGTACTGCGGACCCCAAAAACTATAGACCTATCACCTGTCTACCAACAATTTATAAAATTCTTACGTCCATTTTGAGGTCGAAGATTAATAAACACATTGATCAAAATTCTATTATGTTCGCCTCTCAAAATGGATGTAGGAATGGGGCCCGTGGTACTAAGGAGCTACTCCTCACTGACATGGCTATTAACCAACAGGTTCGTCGAAACCGAAAGAACCTTTCGACTTCCTGGATAGATTATAAGAAGGCCTATGATTCCGTGCCGCATTCGTGGCTCATGAGGGTGCTGGAGTTGTATAAAATAAATACAACTCTACGCACTTTCTTGATATCGTGCATGCGAAAATGGAGAACGGTCCTTTTCTATCCAGGATCTCGACGGGTTCTAGGTCAGGGCGACCCTATAAAAATAGAGCGAGGTATCTTCCAGGGTGACGGTCTGAGTCCATTGTGGTTCTGTCTGGCCTTGAACCCTCTGAGTACACTTCTCGAGAGTTCAGGATTAGGCTACCGTTTACGGAGAAATGGTCAAGTAATATCACACCTGCTATACATGGATGACCTGAAACTATTTGCCCATAGCAGTTCTCATTTGACAGCGCTACTGAAGGTTACTGAAGCTTTCAGTAATGCCATTAAAATGGAATTTGGTGTGGACAAATGTGCAGTCATGCATGTAAAGCGTGGTCAGATAATGGAATCCACGGGTATACAACTCTCGGATTCTATTAATGTTAGATCTCTCTCCGTTAACGAAACCTATAAATATTTAGGTATGTCACAGGCATTAGGCATCAACGATGCTGACATGAAACAGTCGTTGCGTGAGCGTTACTTGGGGCGCCTCTCAAAAGTCCTTAAAAGTCTTTTGTCTGGCGGAAACAAGGTTCGCGCATACAATGGATGGGTCATGCCGGTACTGATGTATTCCTTTGGCATACTTAAATGGACTCAAACTGAACTGGATGCCCTGGATAGAAAAGTTCGTACATTGCTAACAGCACATCGCATGCATCACCCACGTTCATCGACCATGAGATTGTATATCCCGCGGAAGTGCGGTGGTCGTGGCTTCTTAAATGCTAAGACATTGCATAACCGCGAGATATGCAATCTTAGGGAGTATTTTCTCCAAGTCGATATGGGGTCTCATAGAGATGTAGTTGCTGTTGACAATGGACTGACTCCTCTATTTTTAGCAAAAGAAAACTGGCGCAAACCTGTAGTACTTAGTACGTCCGACCGCAGCGCTGTGTGGCAAAGCAAGGAGTTACATGGCAGATTCTACCGGGCTCTCCATGGGCCCGACGTAGATTTATTAGCCTCAGTATCCTGGCTCCGTTTCGGTGATCTTTTTGGTGAAACCGAAGGTTTTGTCTGTGCAATTATGGATGAGGTTGTGATGACGAATAACTACCGAAAGTATATCCTAAGGGATGGCACAGTGGATATTTGCCGAGCGTGCCATCGTCCTGGTGAATCCCTTAGGCATATAATTTCCGGTTGTTCTCGTCTCGCAAACGGCGAGTATTTGCATAGACATAACCAAGTGGCCAGGATAATACACCAACAACTTGCTCTGAAACATAGTCTTGTGGCATCCGAGGTGCCGTACTACAGGTATGCACCAGAACAGGTCCTTGAAAATAGCCATGCCACATTGTATTGGGATCGATCTATCATTACAGACAGGACTATTGTAGCTAATAAGCCTGATATTGTATTGATAGATCGGCACGAACGCCGCGCAATAATTGTTGATGTCACTGTTCCCCATGACGACAACCTTGTGAAAGCTGAAAAAGATAAAGAAAACAAATATCTTGATTTAGCTCACGAGATTGTTGACATGTGGGATATTGATTCAGCAATTATTGTTCCGATAGTCATATCTGCCCATGGTCTGATAGCCAAGAGCCTCGATAAACACCTTAAGAGGCTTGCGTTAGGTGGATGGATCGGGAGTCAGATGCAGAAGGCAGTACTTCTGGACACGGCCCGTATAGTGAGAAGGTTCCTGTCTCTGGATCCTTAACCATCGGTAGCCGGGACCCTGATCTTGCTACCGTTGGGGAACTGCATTTTTGTATTTTTAAATGTTATATTTTTTAGTGTTATACATTGTAAAAATTTAATGTTTAGAAATATAATTTTGTAAGTATTTAAAATGTAATAAAGGGAATAATAATAATAAATAAATAAAGTTTATTACTCAATAATTTTGTTAACAACAATTTGCGTGAGGCAACCCCAGATAGTAATATATATACTTGTGTTGGGGCGACTCGCTCTTACCTTAGTGCTAGAATTAAATACTATTGAGCAACTATACAATAAAAAAGGCTACAATTAATACATTGACATAAGCTCGTAAGTTAAAAGTACCTATTACAATTTGTGCTAAAAAAAAAAAAAAAAAACTAGAATACTTGTAAAGTGTGTGTATGGATGTGTGTGTGTATGGGTGTGTGTATGTGTGTGTGCGCGCATATATGTGTTGTGTCTGTATAATTATGTTTTTTTTTTTTTTTTTTTTTTTTTTAAACCAATCTTTTTAGTACGTTTTCAGCTTCATCAAATGTCACTTCTTTAAGCCAGGCTATTATCTTATTTTTACACTCATACCTATTCTCAGAATAAATATCCAAAACACGATTGATAGTATTGTAAATGTGAATACTTTGGGATGAATATTGACGGTTGGCAAACTCTGTATGAATTGGGAGGGGATGCGCCACAATATCTATAATTTTGTAGGGTCATAGGGAAATGTTTTATGAAATTTAATAGCTATATTTAAGATGTATAGTTTTCTAATAGAGAGCAATCCACATAGGTTATATAGGTTGTCGGTGGGATATCTAAATGGTTTGAAGTACATAACTTTTATTAAAGATCTCTGAGCCCTTTCCAGATTTAGCATCATTGTTCTTGTGGCACCACCCCAGACTGGAATGCAGTATTCTATAACGGACTGAACCAAAGCGACGTAAATTTTATTTAGTAATTTACTGTTCATAACGTAACGAAGTGATTTAAAAATCCAGATCAGCTTCCGAATTCGGCTTATGACTAATTCAATTTGCGGATGCCACGACAGTCTCTGGTCTACTATTACACCAAGATATCGTGCTTTTTCCACTTTTAGGATAACAGGACAATTACAATCACAATTTGTATTTGCCTGAAGTATACACCTATTATGAATTTTTATGTTAAATTCTTCGTTTGGTTGCGTTTTTTTACTAGGAGAAAAGCAAATATAATTGGTTTTTGCTGTATTAAGAGTTAAAAGGTTTGCATTAAGCCAATTTGTTATTTTAGCGATTCCTAATTCAGTAGCTAAGCGAACATTTTCCCAGGAACTAGCCGAGAAGACAATGGCTGTATCATCAGCGTAGCAGAAAATGCGCCCTCCAATGTTTTGTAATTTACATAGTTCATTTATATAAACTAAAAAGAGCGTAGGGCCGAGCACGCTCCCCTGTGGGACTCCAAAAGTGACACTCTCTTCGCTACTTTTTAAGTTATCAATTTTAACTACCTGTAATCTTTCCGTGAGAAAATGATGTTACTTTTTAGAACATTGAAATAAAATCTTATTATTTTTTTTTTTTATAAAAAGTATATTTTATAAAACAATCGTATTAGCAAATATACGAGCATCGGTGCGATATAGTGTCGACCTCCGTGGCCGAGTGGTGTACGCACCGGTTTTTAAATGGTGGAGCTTCCTCTCGAGGTCCCGAGTTCGATTCTCGGTCGGGTAAATATTTAACGAACTTTTCAATATTTCCTCGGGTCTGGGTGGGTGGTAATTAATACTCGTCATGGTTTCCAATTTCCGTAATACGTGCTCAAGCTACTAATATTATGCAGTTTGTTATTGGAACAATGTATGTGATGGTGTCCGATATATTTATTTACTAGCGCTCTCTGCTCTCGACGTCGTCTGATTTCCAAACATCCTTTATTAGTGCACCCACATGCTCCCCAAGGAACATAGGGCAGAGGTACCCTTTGTGGCTACTTTAAGGATTAAGTACTAAATGGTCTTAGGTATTTAAGACACAAATTATATCTTAAATTATAGATAATTTATCTACCTTTAAAGGTACATTTTTCATATTTATAAAAGTAAAATAGTTTTTTTTATATTACACACAATGTGTGAGAGGTGCCAAATGTACCGGTTTTGGCCACTTACTGATAGTTAAACTTTTGTAAGTATTGCGAGAAATCAAAACCAAACCCAGGTAAAATCAATATATTCTAATGCGCTAGAAACCAGTCAATTGCAAAACAACAATTTAATTGTAAAAAACAAAGGTTAATAAAGTATTTCATCCAAAACAAATTTCTTAAAATTTTCATACAAAACATTTTTTTTCAAACAGAAAATGGAATTTATTGAAAAACAATCCTATGACATAAGGAATTCTAACGGTTGTTATTATTACCTTAAAATACCTTATTTTAATTGCCTTTATCAAAAATGGCTAAAATTTGTTTAGAAAACTTTTAGAGTAAAAAGTGGCCAAAACCGGTACAGTGGCCAAAACCGGTACGCCTGCCCTACATGCCAATCTAAATTTCAGCTTCTTGCGCCCGGTTGTTTCGGCTGTGCGTTGTCTGTCAGTCAGTCAGTCACGCTCACGCAACATTTTATGTACGCAAGATTTTCCCTACGCGTCAATCTCTTTAGCACCAATGCAGTCTTCTTATTAAAACAGCACTACCAAATGAATGAGATGTTAAGCTCGACATGGTATTCTAAACAATAGCCGTTGCCACACAGCTGAGCCGTCTCGTATGCGTTATAGGTAAGATTCCCACGCGGCCGTACTGATGCAACTATCGACTAATGTCAGAGGTACATAGACGTTTTTTGTACACCGTTAGTTCTGCACTAGTGGTGGTTGGTCTAAGTTTGGTGGTACAGCGTTTTGTTAAAGAAGTCGGTCCCGAAAACTAGCAGCTTACCTGCAGTTTGCAGCCCGACAGGGTCCATAATGCTCTAATATAAATATGTATCATCCTCTGTACCCACATTATGGTTGCAAATAAAGTATTGAGAATTGAGTTCGCGTGCAGTCCCAGATCTATCACGCTGCCTGAAGTTATATTTTTGTATAGGAGCGTCCTCACTGAGAGCATTCATGTGTAATGAGCATTCGACGTCGAATATTCGAGTGGTGTGGACGTTGAGCCGAGCGTTACAAATATTACACGCAAGCGCGAACTTCGGCCGGTGAGGACGTCGCAACGATTTTCGCAGGAACGGCTCGCATTCGAATGTTCACGCAAATAAAACGCTTGATAGCAAGTACTCAGTGATTGAAATGAATGAGTATGTATGTAGGAATATTACTGGCCACTTGTAGCAAGGGACAACCACGACCGCTCTATCCGACATTTTGAAATGAATGACATTCACCGATATCGTATTTGAATGCTCCAAGCTCGCAAGCATAGAGAAAGATAAATACCTATGCTCGAAAGTGAATGCTGGGTTCGCTGGGAAACATTTGTTGTTCGCCTACGATTGCTTGTTTACAAATGCTCACGAAAGAATGCTCTCAGTGAGGGCGCTCCTTATTTAAAGGGCCCCACAGACTATCAGCGGGCCAATCGCCGTAATTCTATGCAGCGCGTCTTCATCGCGTTTGGATCTTGACATTTGACTTCGTATTGCCGTAATGACATAACGACGCACACGTCACTCAAACCTATAGTCTTACAATCCTGTCTGATCTGGTGAAATCCGTGACAGAGGAACCACTTGCAATACGAAATTAGATGTCAAAATAGACTGTCGTATGAAAACTGTTTTAGTTCCAAAGATTATCACCGGAACAGAAAACGTTGTCGCACTGTCAAAGCCGCGCGTTATCAAAAACGGTTTAGCACGTCAACTGCACGGACACTTGACTAATGCGTCATAGAAATACCGCGATCGGGGCCCTGTATGCCTGCAGGCAACGGCCTGTCAGTTTGCTGCAATCAGCCACACACACAGTTTTACATACAAACGCCTAATATCAAGTGGCTTGTTCGAAGGACTGCCGGTTAGCTGTTAGTTTTTGGGACCCTCTTTTTTAACAAAAACTACGCCGAAATTAATACCCGTCGTTGTTTCCAATTTCCGTGATACTAGTGCTCAAGCTACTAAAAGTTTGATATTCGAAGTTGGAACAATGTATGTGATGGTATATTTATTTATTACTAGCGGATCCTCGCGGTTTTACCCGCGTGGTACTCGTTCCCGTAGGAATATCGGGATAAAATATAGCCTATGTCACTCGGGAAGACTGTAGCTTTCTAACGGTGAAAGAATTTTCGTAATCGGTTCAGAACTTTTAGAGTTTATTCGTTACATACAAAGATACAAATCTTTCCTCTTTATAATATTAGTATAGAAGTATAGATTGGACGCCAACACTTACCTACATTATTGTTGAGTGAGGCCTAGTCTGTGGCCGTCTTCAAACAGCTGTGAGTGTATGATGTATTGCGGCTAACTGACAGGCCGTTGCATGCCGGCGGACTGTTAGTGTGTGGGACCCTTAACGTTACCAGTATTCTGCATGAGACTTCGTTTGCGTGGAGTTTAGAGCGTGGGCAAAGAATATATACACTTACGCGAAAAGAAACGACACTTAAGCATGTGTGCACGAAAAATCGCTTTCGGCTATGTGTGGGTGTCTGGATGTGAGCGGGGGCCGTGAGAGGCGTGCGGAGCGGGGAACGGGCAGTCGGTGAATGCCTTGGCCTAGGGCTGGCGCAATCTTCATACATTCAAATGGGAACTACTAGGAAGCCAGAAAGTGCGAAAGTTGTTGACAATATTATTGAGAGGACAAATTTGTATTTGGGCGATTATTGATTCACTCACTCAGTGTTTCTGTCGCTAACTTAGTATTTTTTTCGGACGATTTAGTATTTTCTTCGGACACTTGGATTAACTGTATCCCACTGTTAGTAGCTTATTTTACGTATATTATTATTAGAGCCTTTATTACTCCTCAATAAAAAAAACAACATGTCATTTTATTTACAAAATTATCAGTATTTTAAATAATTGATTTGCATGCATTTATAAAATTTTAATGTAATATTAGATTTGATAATATGAATTGATTTAAATATATAATATAAAAGAGAGATTATATAATTAAATATAAATTCAGTATATTAAGGACCCCTTATAGGGTAAAGGCCTCCTCCATTTCACTCCAAGTTTTTCTGTTCTTTGCTTTACTATCTCATCAAGCCATGTTTCTTTTGGTCTACCTCTTTTCCTTTTATAAGTTGGTCCTGTCCAAGTAGTTACTCTTTGTGTCCATTTTTCTTTGTCCATCCGAGCTATGTGGCCAGCCCACCTTCATTTCAGCTTTTTGCAATGTTTTAAGGCGTCGATTACATTAAAATTTGTAGATTTTCTTATTTAACATTATTACACATTACTACGTTCTTCGATCAAGACTACGTTCCATAGACCTCTTGCATACCTGTATTTTATTGTTTGTGTTGTTATTACATATCCAGGTTCGGCAGCCGTATGTGAGACAGGGTGGGAGACACGAATCTAGAATTTTCTTTTTGAGTCTCATCGGAAGTTTTGATTTTAAAATATCTTTGTTGCTCCAAAACTTGTTCCATGTTCGTTAGTTCGTCGTTTTAGTTCATCTTGATGTCTTGATGAAGAAAATGATACTTGTTTCCAGAGATATACGTATTCCTGAACATATTCTAATAAAGTATTTGCGACTCGAATGGGTATAATAGTCATACGTAAATTGTAGCTAGTTTAGTGAGTTTTTCGCAAACAAAATATAACGCTGTTCGGTTTCTTATTTGAGTATTTTATTAACTGCCTTATATATTTTATTTTGTCGGAAACTTTATTATTTCCCATTTGTAAAGATATTTAATAAATAAAAGTTGATTGAAAATTGAACGTGTCTATCATTACCTAAATGTTCTTACACAAGTTTACATTATATAACATCCTATGTGTAATCTTCTTTGGCATACGTCTATATTCCATTTCGGTATCAACCCTAGCGTCGGCTAAATGTCACCGGCGCTCGAACTCTCACGTACACGGAGTGTCACCGCTGTGGCGTGGGCGAGTTCTATCTCGGGATGCCATGGTAGTGACACCGGTATCATGTTTTTTGCTTTTGGCTGCTGCTTGTCCACAATCACATGTTTGATTTTATAGGAGTAATGTGATAGTAAAAACCACGAGCCCTATAAGTAGCTTTCAGGCGGGATTTGAACCCGGCGCCTCCGGGAATCCCTTAATAACGCTGTAGGTCAGCGTTGCTTGATCAATGTGAGGACCCCATCGCATCCGAAAGAAACATTTTTACAAATGTTTTAAGATGAAACAGCTATTCAATTGAGATTTTTAAATTATTTTTATGCATTCACACTGCAACTTTGTAAGTATAGGAATAAAGTAGAGGCGTGGGTTTGAATCCCGCCTGAAAGCGACTTATAGGGCTCGTGGTTTTTCCTTTCACACTTTTCCGATAAGTACTTACTTACAAAACTGCATTGTGAATGCATAAAAATAATTTAAAATCCCTTTGTTTGATAGTATTAAAAACAATTAAACCTATGTCCCCCTGCAAGCCCCAATTAATACCTCGAAAAAAAAAATCCTTTTATCTCGAGATAATGTAAGGCTAATAAGTCGTTTCTTTTTGTCCATGAAGCGTCTTTCTTGCACCTGTAAATTGCCTTATTTCCGCGTTTCCGTGAAAACTGTTTCATTTATTTTTGGATTAATTAGATTAGATAATAATAGGTCTTTACATATGAAATTGCCGTTTTTTTCTTTTGTACATATAACTTAACAACTTTTATAATATTAGAAATATATAATTTCTTTAATATTGCGTTACATAAAGACCGTATCGAGCAACTTTTGATAATTTAATAACCACGATATTTGATTATTTACATAGAAAAAACTTATTCCGAAAGTTACGACTATTTTTGTTTCCAGAATTTCGTACTTTATTAGTTGTAACTTAGTGAAAAAAAATTTTTTTTCTCTTAACGAATGTGTCATTTACTAGTTAAAATGTCCATAAATACTTGTGTAAAATTTTGTAAATTTACATAATATTAGTCGTTAAATAATAACAAAAACGTTAGTATGGAAAAAAAATAATTACAGAAATCTCCATACAAAACGGCAATTTCATAGGTAAAGACCTATTACTTTATTGCACACACATATTTGTCATTTTTGTAATTTGTAAAAATGTTTTTATAAGCATCATAAAAATTACAAACAGGTAACAGGAAAAAGCGGTCCAAGAATACAGTGTGATAACAGTAAACAAAATAAAAGCTTGTAATTAGAGTAGGTTGTGCGCAAATAAGTTTAAATTAAAGATTAATAAGCAATTGTTATTCAATAACGTATCTATATACGTAATACGCCTTCAAAATCTGGCGATACGTTTTATTTTTGGATTACGCAAATATGACCATGTGTCATCATTTCGTAATCAACTACAATGGCTCCCAATACGACTGCGCCGTGATATGTACACCCTTTGCACCCTATTTGACTGACTGACCCGAACTCACCCCAGTACCTTGTTTCGCGCTTCCAGATGCTTCCTCCTCCCTTTCGCTCTAGGCGGACTTGTATCACCAAGATGCTTGAGCTACCTAGAAGCAACACCAACTTCCTCCATAACTCCTTTTCCGTTAGAGCTGCAATGCCCTGGAACAAACTCCCGTCAAACATTCAGACCTCTCCGAGTTCCAACTCGTTTAAATGGAAATTAAAAAAACACTTTCTAGCACAGTTGTCAAATGCATAGAAATCATCTGATAACATTTAAAATCATATTTTATATAAGTATGTATTATATAAAATATATATTTTAAATAAGTATGTATTTTATAATTTTATGTATGTAGGTATATTTTACTATTGTATTATGTATGTAGGTATATGAATTTTTTATTTTAGTAGGTTTTTGACTTTCTTTTTTATTTATTTTTTGCACTTTGCATCTCCTACTTTCATTCTCTCACACGTCCTGGGTTGGCTGGAAGAGATCTCTTTTAGAGATAAGCTCTCCCTTGCATACTCCATTTCTAAAATTGTATTTTTACTGTGTTTATTGAGTGCAATAAAGAGTATAATACGTATATAATACTCTTGCGTTACTGACTGACTATCCGGAACTACTAGGCGCAAAAAGCTGAAATTTGGCATGAAGGTACGTTCCTTGGGGAGTGTAGGGGATCACTAAAAGAGGATTTTTGGAAATTCACCCTCTAAGGGGTCCACTCAGACGAAGTCGCGAGCGGAGCTCTAGTATACCATAAAGAACAAAATAAAACGCAGTGTGAAAAACCGAAAATAAAAAAGCATGATATAGTATATTTCATTACAAGTGCGGAAAGCCTGTCATTGCAAAGAGTTCCGACAAATGTCTACCCGAGCCGAGGCGCAGCCGAAGGTGAGGGTTGACAGTCGGAACAAGTTGCAATGACGGTTCCGCACGTGTACTGAACAACTATTTTTAATACAGTTGCGAAAAAATGAAGCAATTTAAAAAAATAATAAAACACAATAAACTCAACTAACTAATCGTAAAAGAATATAAGCACTATAAGCAGAGACTTTTTTTTGTTTTCTTCACCCATTCTGGGTTGGCAAAGGAAACTATGATCATACAGCCAAGGCTTCAGTAGAATTTTTTTATTGATATGAAATGAAAATAAAATTAAATGAGATGAAATTAAATGAAACCTAACAAAAGCAATCCGAATGCTATAGGAGCGCCTTTCCTTATTTCTCTCTTTACCACATCGTTTTCCATTAAAGCCACATTATTGCACTAATTCCACCATACTAAGTACCTACCACAATAAAAACCAGAAAAAACTAATTTAGAAAATTAAGAAATAAGGTCCCTCATTTTCTTTTCACTTGCGCAAACTCCTATAAGCAGATACTATGGTAAATAGTGCACGTCATACCATATTTAGTAATCTGTGGTCATACAGCCAATTTTATATATTTTTTATATTCATAAATTTAATTTGGCCGATACTAATATTAATTTAATGTATAATTAAAATTAAGTACTTTTAAATCTGATATTGAAACAAATTAGTAGCTTCTTTTTAGAAATATTTTCATGAATCATAAAAACTTCTATGAATTTTCTTTTAGTAAAAACTTCGTGGTTGGTTTTTTCTTTTTAATAGACAATATTTTGACAGTTGGGAAAGAAAACGCACGAGTTCGGGAAAGGTAAAGAAAAAGTTCTAGTGTGTAATAGCCCACATCCCGAACGCTATACGTCCCTGCAATACGCCACTTTTTGAGCAACTGTATTAAAAAAAATTTTTTAAGGTAGTGACTCTTGTTCTTACGTACGACTCGTACGAGTAAGCCACAGAAACTACTTTGTTGCCACAAAAATCCGTAAATGCCTTAAAAGGTATGAAAAACAGAAAGCGGCTTTATATAATGTGCATAAATACTTAAATATGGGTAGCCAGTAATAATTTGCTTTAAAATAATAACTATAAACTTGTACTTTCGTACGAGCTAACTGTATCAAGTTAAAATTGGGCAAGCTGTCGATGCCTTAAGTGGCATATCGCAGAAATGTGCTTATGCAATAAGTGTTATGTCAGACACTATATTTTTGTACCCCATTAGCTCGTGTTCATTTCAGCGGTGCATGTGCAGTGCAAGTTATGGAACATAGCGGTTTTAGCAATATATTTATTAGCAAAAGCGAATTTATCCGAGCCGATCGGTATCCGATTTTATAACCTGTACTTTTGTTTCGTCCTTTTGTCTCTACTATTTCAACTTACAAGAATAACAATAGGTGTACTTATGAAACACCAAGTCTAGCACATTTTTTATTAATCTGTTAAATAGGGTAATTTAGTGGGAGATGGCCGTACGGAAGAGATATTATATGGCCAATGGAAAAAAGTTCAACTATTATTAAACAAATGGCAGTAAGATACTGTTACTTTTTGTTAAACTTTTTTCCATTGGCCATCTCTCCTTTATGGTCATTTCCCACGAATTTACCCTACCCATTTGCAGTGTGTAGGTAACTGGTATTATATGCACTGGAGTGTGTTCTGGAACTTAACTTCTCTCGGGGGTTGGTCCTAAGTATAATACACTACAATTTTTTTTAAAGTAGTACTTACAATATTATCCCCTAAAATAATTGTATTACTAATTTAATTAAAATTTTGTGGTGTATAGTATAGGTGCAGTTTGCACCGATTTATTTTATGCGGTACGTAAGCCTTGCAAATACTGAAATAGGTAGGTACTTAAATCTATTTTCACAATGGTAGCCAGTCTTTCCCAATTTTTTACTCTTCCAGTCCAGACACAACATGCCTTTAGGTATATAATTTAGGATCGATTTATGATATTAATAATACCTACCTGTCACTTCACTATGATAACCAAATTAATCAGATATTTTTGGCAATCGAAAAAAATGTTATTCAAGTAAAAGAAACGTAACCTACCTACATACTTATTTCATTTTATCGAGGATCATTTTATCACGACTTAACTTACCGTTAGATTCTCGTATATTTTAGACTTCCCTTGGGCCACCCGTTCGACCTATAAACTAAAAACGGTTTCCAATCACATCACACAATACGAGTATAATAGTTGTTGATCGTTGAAAACACTGAAAGTGCATCAGCGAGATATTCTTGATCCAATAATAATCGAACGCCTGATTGAAGTCATATTAAAACGCGTGCCGTGTTCCAAATATAGCGCATGGTGTAAAGAACGAGCTGAAGCGACGTTTTTGATTGACAATAAAAGAGGTCAAGTTTGAAAAATGGAAAATGAAGTACCTATTTAGAAAAAATCAACCCGTCTCACAACCAGCTCCGATGGGACTCGAACCCACGACCTTTCGCTTTCCGGGCGACTGCTCTAACCTATTTTTCAAAAATAAAAAATGCATTGTAAATGCAAAAAACTAAAATTAAAATAATTTGAGGTCAAGTTTGTTAGGATATTTGAGGTAGGTGCGTCAACTTCAAAATGATCTGAGCGTCCAAAACCTCCCAAAATATCTAAACATTTGACAAAAATCACTCTTAGCACAATTCTTTACGGTGTACTTTCATTTGACGTCATTTGTTCTCAAACAACAAATAAAAGTGCACCTTTACTTCTTGTGATAAGGATGATTTTTGTCAAATGTTCAGATATTTCTGGAGGTTTTTGACGCTCAGCTCATTTTGAAGCTGACTGTACCCTACCTAATCTCCGGCACTAACGAACCGATTTTATAACTTCTTTTATCACTAGAAAGTAACATTATTTCCGAGTGACATCATCATCATCATCAGCCATTATAAGTCCTTACTGGGGGGCACAGACCTTCCTTATGGATGGATAAGGAAAATGGGACGACCCACCACGCGGGCCCAATGCGGATTGGTGGGTATTTACGACTGCAAACGCAGCTGGGACCAACGGCTTAACGTGCCTTCGGAAGTACGGAGGAGCTCGAGATGATATACTCCCTACTACTCCCGGAACCCTCAATCACCGAGGAAGTGGCTATCTTATCTGTAACTGCTGGAACACAATAATGCTGAAAACATCATTGTTATGGCGTTAAGCTTTTAATAAGATGATGGTAGCTAGCCAGGCGGACTAAGAACAAGTCCCACCACCAACCAAACCGAATACTATATGTAGGTACCCCTGGGAATCGAACCCGGGACTTGTGGGTTTGAAATCGGTGGCGTGAACCACTAGATCACAGGGGCGGTTTTAATGTAAATAGAAATACCTAAAACATTTGGTTACGGCCAGTGTTTCGGCTTAACACTACAAGCGCGAAAAACGGTGGAAAAGGTGTTGTTTTTCCGGGATAAAAGCCTATCAGCTCTCCAGCTACCAAAACAATCGCCATACCAAAAATCAAGTCGATCCGTGCTCTTGACGTGAAAGACGGAGAAACAAAAAATTACAAACAGACACACTTTTACTTTAAATTTATAATATTTCAAGAATGAAACACAGAACTGCGCCTCTTTCGGTCGTGTAAGGAACTAAGAATTTTCACTAGATATCTGACAGGAGCAGTTTGACAGCTTTGGTAGCATTTTGACTGATGCAACAATGGAGAAGGCTGTGACTGATGGTATCATGAAGCTCGACTTAATACTAAGGTAACTGGAGAGTGCAGTACGAACAATTTTTTGTGACCACAAATTACACAGTGGCTGTCTTCCGTGATTCGTCTCACCTACACTTTAAAAAAATACGTATGGTCGTATGAGACAACTGACAGCCACTACATACTAAATGTCAAATTTGCTGGTGTTCACTTTTTTATTCAGGGTGAGAACTCCAGTTACCTCAGTATTAAGTCGAGCTTCATGGATGGTATAGTTTAGTCTTTTCCGGTGACAGCCGTGACAGAGGAGCTACTTGCGATACAAAATTCGCAGTCAAAATGGATTGTCGTATCCAAATGTTTTAGTTCCTAAGATCATCACTGGAACAGAATATGCTTGTCCCACTATACTATACGGTTACCATAACGAGGAGTTTTACATGCTTGTGATACTGTTTATAATGTCCCAAATGTTATATTTCCAATGCGCCATAATAAGCGTAGTATTACCACTTACACCGTTTTACTGCTGAACCCTGAATTTCAATTAACTAGTACTCTCACGCTAACGTCATATAACTTGCCCCAAGAGCCCGCTGAAGGAGATTGTAGAGATAAGCCCGCCTTTGTAACGTCTAGGACAAAGGTCCGCGATTGTTTCCGACGTGAATGCCGGGAGATTAGAAAAATAGATTCGGATAGCTGTGCATGACACCGCTGACTGAATTAAGGGATTTAAGCTTGGAAGGCTCGGTATTTTCTTAAAGGCGCGCTTATACGGGCTACTGACACCGCTGACTGAATTAAGGGCAAAAGCTTGGAAGGCTCGGATGTCGAAGCTGTCTATTGGATGTGGTCCTAACTCAAATTAAATAAGTATTTCTCACACTTTTACTTATTAACCTAGCAGGCCAGCAAGCCGCATAAAAGTTGTGGAACTGGATTCCACAACTTTTACGAGGCCTTGTTACGAGTAGAACCGGCAAGAAACTCGCCAATTTCAATTATATGCAAAAATTCTGTCTAGACTTTTATGTATCATACTCACGGAACTATTTTGATCACAGAACACAGAAAATTTTGATTCACATCTTCTGCGAGCTTGATAGTTCGATACTTTTTTATCATACCTTAAAAAAAACTTATAGAATGCATCTACCTAGTCCTGATATCATTACGTTATCATACCAATCAATTTAAATTTAGAGAGAGTAAGAACTTAATCCTCTTCGAAAAGTTCAAAGAACGATAGCAATGATGTCCATTGTGTGAAAATGCCAGCTGACGAGAGGATTATAGAACGCTGACATTTTTGAAAATGGACTGACGTATTGTAAGCCGACGAGCCTTTTGACGTTAACTCTAGACACTTTTGTTTAAATTTTTTTTTTTTTGTTTATTTATTGTATCAACGATTTACATTAACTTAATTAAATCAAGTATTTACTTTTACAGATACTTCTGAACTTGTACAAAGTTATTCTAAGTTCACCGTAGAAGAATTCATTAAGCACTATTAACTATTTTCACTTAAGTACCTATGATATCCCGAAACTAAATTTGTAATACAAATTGGTACTTTATCCCTGT
The DNA here is from genome assembly GCA_949710035.1 of Crambus lathoniellus. Lineage (NCBI taxonomy): Eukaryota > Metazoa > Arthropoda > Insecta > Lepidoptera > Crambidae > Crambus > Crambus lathoniellus. The sequence goes on along the minus strand of OX453302.1, from coordinate 30,062,322 downwards.
AAACAAAGGAATGGTAAAGATAAAATAAAAGTTTATTAAAAATAGGATTGAAAAATTGATGGGACTAATTGTGAGACGGGTCGATTTTTTTAAATACTTACTTCATTTTCAATTTTCCAATAATAAAAGTTGCATTCTGAATGCAAAAAAGTAAAAATTTAAATAAAAAGTTGGATTATTTTAAAACAAATCCACACTAATATTATAAATGTGAAAGTGTGTTTGATTGTTTGTCAATCTTTCTCGTCAAAACGGAGCAACGGATCGTCGTTGTGATCTTTGGTATGGGAATAGTTTGGATCCTGGAGAGTGACATAATAATATAATGTAACTTTTTATCCCGGAAAATAACATTTTCCCACGGAATGACGTCGTGTAGGCCACGTGGGCGAATTCGCGGGTGGAAGGCTAGTATTTTGGGCAAGAAGACGTCCAAACCAGTCAAATAGTAGAACAAATTAAATTCTTTCATTTGTTTTACTTCACGTTAAACATCACTATGTGTAGCCATCAGGCTATACTGATATTCCATATACAGGGTGATCCATCGGGACGGGTCAGTATGGGAAAGTTTGAAACTATAAGAGATGGAGATATTTGTTCTAAGGAACCATGTCGTCGATTTTAGAGTTAAGAAAAACTGCATTCAAAGATTTTTAATAAAACTCATGCACTACCCGGGAATCGAACCTTGTCAGTTTTCATCATCATTCGCGGTCAATCAACCGCGAATGATGGAAAGCCCATTGACAATCGCGAATGACGCTACCAATTGAACGTCTTGTTGTGCGATTGACAGATTTTTTTGTCATTTGTTCGCTCGCTAATTGAGAAACATGGCGAACATCGCGGAACAAATTGACCCCTCCCGATTGATCACCCTGTATATTGACCTATTAGCCTTACGCCCGCGGCTTCACTTTCGAGGACTACACGAAAGTATCTAACATGAATGTGATATTTTTTCGGGCTTACAGTAGCCTTTGTCACTCTGCAGCTCCCAAACTATCCACATACCAAAAATCACGTCGTCGGTCGATCCGTTTTGCTCCGTTTTGGCATAAAAGACGGACAAACACACTGCCACATTCACATTATTAATATTAGTTTGGATATATTATTTTGGTCAAAGTTATTTAATTTTTTACTTTTTTGCATTTACAATGCAATTTTTATAATTGGAAAATGAAGTATTTTAGAAAAAAAATTACCCATCTCCCAACTGGCTCCGATGGGACTTGAACCCACGCTTTCGCTTTCCGGGCGACTGCTCTAACCACTTAGCTACGGAGTCGTTACGAGAAGCGTCGAATTTATCCAATACTTCTTACGCGCTATATAGCCAGCATTAATTTCATCAATGTGAAGGTATTACTACTCACACACGAAAGAAATACCTTTCCAGGTATTTGGCAATCGCTAAAGATGAAATTACTATTACAAGTTATTTAAATTTTTACTTTTTTGGTTCATAATTACATTCACAATGCAATTTTATAATTGAAAAATGGAAAATGAAGTATTTTAGAAAAAAGCTTTTCCAATCCATTTTTCAATTGGTCGAAGTTGTTATTAAACTTTACGGGCTTGCATTCAAGTTACCGAAAGTTTCATTAACAAGTTATAAAGTGTCTGGGTCAGGGTCAAACCATGGAGGTCTATTATAATTGTCAGTACTTACTTAATATAATATCTATTAAATGAAAATCCATTGATGGCAGAAATTAAATTATGGTATTGATATTTTTTATTACATACCTATAAGTTAGATAACAAATTAGCCGTTTTAGAAATATACATTAAGGTACTTTGTTTCATGGAATATCTAATACTATAAACATGGGTGACACTAACTTTTGCAATCGTAATTTTTTGTATTAAAAAATCTCACCGATTTAAATTACTTTATGTCCTCTAATGATTAATTCCAAAAATTTTCATAAGAATTACCATGATATTCATAATTATTAAACTGTCTCGGTGTTTCGTCGTCAGTCGATTCGTAATTCGTCAAATCAAACTTGTCTGCCAAAAACGCATCTGGTGCAAAAGTGCTGGCTTTATCTGTTGAGAAGAAACCTTCCATTCTAGATGTTGTGGGGTTGTCCGAAGATGGTTCTTGTAGTTCTGTAGTTTCTTCTTTATTTTTTTCTGTATTTGTAGCTTCAGTTATTTGTTCTGATTCATTATTTGGTGATGTATTGACATTCGAAATTTCAGGACGACAGTAACCTTCGTGGAAGATCAAGCCGTGAGGACAGAGGAACACCTGCGGGACTAGGATCCTTTCCCGGGAGAGGCAAACGTAGTAATGATTGGGGCTTAACTGGAGTACCCCATATTGTCCCACTTTTGTACATTCTGGGACGAGTTTGGCACTGCATTGCCCCTTGGACAGTCTTATCTGAAATCGGAGAAATGTAATGTAACAGCATCATAAATAATTAAATATGTTGTATGTAAAATAATTAACAGTAAATATAACATTAAAATCCTAAACTTAATATAAATTCTTAGGGGGCTTTATGTGTCAGCCCCATAAAAAATGTTAAGTACTAAAAAAACATACAGGCGTAGGTACATAAGACATATCATTAGATGAACTATGGCATTTAAGATTTTTATATCGATGTACGGACTTGTATAATATTGTCATATGGTTGTTGCGGAACAAAGTAATTGAAACGTTATACGCAGCAAGTTGATTCTATAAGCTAAACATTTTATAAGTATAGGAAAATGTGATAGGAAAAAATAACGAGCCCTATAAGTAGCTTTCAGGCGGGATTCACTATCAAATGCCTATACTTACAAAAATTGCATTGTGAATGCATAAAAATAATTTAAAATCTAAACATTTTATTTTCTTACCGAGCACTGTGCTGTCAATGGATTATAACCGTAATGCCTTGGACATAACGCCGTTCTATGATCAGCTGCTCTTCCCAACGGCGAACCTTCGGGTGGTGAGCACAGATGAAACTTCCTGCAATCGTGAGCATCTGGAAATATTCCCACCTGAAAACCAGTAACGAGCCCTTGAGCAAATATTTCATGGAAAAAAGCTTGAAAAACCAGAATGGATTGTTAGGTATTTTTGGCCTGCTCATTCCCAAACTAAACGAATTATGTTCTCTTAATTTTTACAAAGAAACAAACAGGATAAAGGTCTTTTACATTTCAATCCAATAAAGAGTATGAAAACATCAAATTTACCAGATAGATTGACCTTAAAAGCGCCAGAAATTATTCGAGCCGATCAAAATACTAGACGATATCGTTCGATCATCCAAAGTGCAGAGTTTGCGAACCGTTATAATTTATTCCCCGTTATAGGAAGTCGGATTTATTATGCGGTTAGCACCTTGACCTTTGGATAAGATCTTTCATGCATGGTCTCCTCGATTCAATTGTTGGAGTATCGAGAGTTATCAAGTATTGTAAGTACTGTTACGAACGGCGGGAAGCTTCGGAAAGCGACTTCAAAGAGATTATATATTCGGAGCTGAGATCTTGCCGTGGCTAATTGGTACTTTATGTTTCAGTTGATGGGCCATTGAAAGCATTAGGTTTTTGGGGCTGAGACTTAGAGCGCGATGAAATGAGTACAGATGTTAAGATCTTTGGTGAATAAAATCTGTACCTATTTCATTGGTTCCGAAGTCTTAGTTATTATAAAGAGGAAAGATTTCTATTTTTGTATGTAACGAATAAACTCAAAAAGTACTGAACCGATTTAGAAAATTCTTTCACCGTTAGAAAGCTACAGCCTTCCCGAGTGACATAGGCTATATTTTATCCCGATATTCCTACGGGAACGGTTACCAGGCGAGTGAAACCGCGGGCGGCCGCTAGTATTATACATAACTTCGTCTAGTCTCAACTTCGTCAAAGAATATATATGTCGAAGGCGGATGGTTGAAACCGCCGGATGGTTAAGTATGGCAGCATGTACACCTCGGAAGTCCTGTAGAACACGTGATAGGTTAGTGGTTATTTTTTTGTGACTCGGTCAACTTATGGGAAGATAAAATAGCTTACGGAAAAAATGATCGGCCTAGGCGTTTAATTGAATGGCGGATTCAACCAGTTGGCTGCGACATATAAACACTAACGCGAAACTTCGTTGAGCAAAGGTATTGGGAGATGTAGGTAGGTATACACCAGTTAATCTTAATAAAGTAGTGCAATATTTTGGGGTATTAAAATGTTATCAATCAATCAATACAAACAGCTTTTACTATGGGTTCATCCACGCAATCTTGATATAAAAAAATCAGCTGTTCCATACATTTTTCTATGGAACAGCTGATTTTTTTTTACGATTTCATGGATCGTGCCATAGTAAAATTTAACCGTATTGATGGACTGATTCATCCCCTGATTTGCACTAATAAAAAAGTAGTGGTGTTTAAGTACATGTGGTGCCCAATGGATCCCCGTTTATCTACTAGAAAAGCCTAAAGAAAAAAGATGATTAAGAATTTGCTGACTATTAACTTCCTGACAAAATATGTTACCTGTTCGCAAATATGCTCATATTTCTGGGTGTCACTTTGACATTCTGGCACGTGCTGGTCGGAACATTGTCCTTGATGGGCGTTGCAGGTTTGGCCGTTTGTACACTCTTGTAAGGGCACCTGGAAGTTACGGAATAACATATTATTATTTTTCCAAAGTTATTCAAAATTGAAACATTACAATTCAATATTGACGACCGATTTGGCGCAGGGGTAGGCTACCCACCTTCTGCGCCAGTGGACTCGGGTTCGATTCCCGAACAAGACAAATATTTGTGTGCATGAACATGTCTATTTGTCTTGGTCTGGGTGTTAACTATGTATATTAAGTATGTATTTACAAACAAAAAGTATTTAAGTATATATTTATCCGTTATCAAGTTTTCCATGATACAGTTTCTTAAAGAAATTATAATGGGCTTAGATAATTGGTGTGAATGTAAGAAGTTATTTATTTATTATTATTTTATTTAATATCATGTTTTTAGTGGGTCCATAAGTCCCATGTGTGAAGCGTGTGGAACCTCACTTATATGCTGCGGATTTAAACGTGTATAGTTTATAGCTACCTACTATGAACCCATTTTCAATGCAACGTTGAACTTAAGGTGTGGCGTGCGCTTAAGTATTTACCACTATGCAGGAGAATGCGTGGGTGTATTTCTGGCAATCGGAGCCAGGCTTCGAGCATATACCTTCCACGTCCAGCTCACCCTTTACGAGGGATATACCGAGTTTTTCTATTCAAAGCATTTTGGTAAGTTTCCAAACTTCCTCAGCTTCAAATACCCAACAGGCACTGCTATGCAGAAGACGGCGTGGGTGCAGTTCTGGCAAGCGACGCCGGGCTTCGAGCATATGTCTTCTACGTCCAGCTTGCCTTTCTCTAGGTACATGCTGAGAGGTATGGTGGCTATTCGGTTAAATATCCTCACCTTCAAATATCCAACAGGCACTGCTATGCAGAAGACTGCGTGGGTGCAGTTCTGGCAAGCGACGCCTGGCTCCAAGCATGCTGTTCACGTCCAGCTCACCCTTTTCCAGGGACAAGCCGAGATTTTCTAATCAAAGCATTTTGGTGAGTTTCCAAATATCCTCGCCTTCAAATATTCAACTGGCAGTGCTATGTTCTGGCAAGCGACGCCATGCTCCGAGCGTGCCGTCCACGATCAGCTCACCCTTTTCCAGGAACAACCCGAGTTTTTCTATTCAAAGCATTTTGGTAAGTTTCCAAACTTCCTCAGCTTCAAATATCCAACAGGTACGGCTATGCAGGAGACCGCGTGGGTGCAGTTTTGGCAAGCGACGCCGGGCTTCGAGCATATGTCTTCCACGTCCAGCTTGCCTTTCTCTAGGTACATGCTGAGAGGTATGGTGGCTATTCGGTTAAATATCCTCACCTTCAAATATCCAACAGGCACTGCTATGCAGAAGACGGCGTGGGTGCAGTTCTGGCAAGCGATGCCAGTCTCCTAGCATATACCTTTCACGTCCAGCTCACCCTTTTCCAGGGACAAGTAAAGTTTTTCTATGGAAAGCATTTTAGTGAGTTTCCAAATATCCTCACCTTTGAATATCCAACAGGCAGTGCTATGCAAGAGACAGCGTGGGTGCAGTTTTGGCAAGCGATGCCGGACTCCAAACATATTTTCTCCACGTCTAGCTCGCCTTTTTCTAGGTACAAGTTGAGGAATACGATGGAAATTCCGGTAAATATCCTCACCTTCAAATATCCAACAGGCAGGGCTATGCAGGAGACTGCGTGGGTGCAGTTCTGGCAAGCGACGCCGGGCTCTGAGCATATGCCTTCGACATCCAGCTCACCCCTCCCCAGGGAGAGGCCGAGTGGTACGGCGGCCATGCGGTTGCCATTGATCACCCCGCCCAGGTCGAACGAACTGGTAAGCTGGGAAAATGTCTTAATATTAACTTTCAATAATAAAATACTTTAAGAATTAACTACGTCTCATTTATTTTAACAGATAATTGTTTTGATTAGTGTTATTAGGTCTACTTTTTTGTTGTTCTGAAGTTTCGACATATGCGATCAAGGTGCCTATGGAGTGTTTGAAAGAAAGAGAAAGAAAAAACCTTTATTCAATTAAAAAAAAAATTGAATTGTCAGTTTGCAGTTTTGTTTTAGTCTAGACTCGTTTGTACAGGAGTGTTCTCCTAGACCAACCTTCCTAAAAATTTAAAACTGATTAGATTAAATTAACAATGTTTCATTGTAGATGCAATTCGCCTTCACTTCGCTTTAGAACACGATTCTTTATATCATAGCAAACAAATGAATGTCTAGCAAAAAAATACGTGATCGAGTTTGCAAATCGAACTCTGTAGGAGTTCCATTGCTGCATCAGTATAGAAATTATTTTTTGACCGACTGTGAACAGTTATAACTTTTAAGTTCCTAAACATTACATTATTAAAACTTACAGTTTTCTGTGTCTGATAAGTTGCATTAAAAAAACCAAAACTATTGGTCTAACAAGTAGAAAATAGGTGAAACAGTTTTACTTACGGTACTAGTGCACCCAAAAATAGCAAACAAAACAATTTTAAGCCACATATTAATTTGACCACTGCGTCAATTGACTGAGTAAAAATATATTATTTGTACAAAAAAACGTAAACAATTTCGGGGGCCACCCACCTCCGACCTTTTTATCGAGAATGACTTCGTTGTGTGATAAGAAGCGATTAACGTTTTGTGTGTTAACACGTTGAACGCCATGGGGGACACCATGTTGGAAGGTACTAATGACGGATAAAACAGTTAAGGGCAGCTAGTATGCATCATCATGTCAGCCGAACGACGCCCACTGCTGAGCATAGGCCTCCCCTAAGGATCTCCACAACGATCGGTCTTGCGCTGCCCGCTCCAGCGGCTTCCCGCGACCTTCACCAGATCGTCGGTCCACCTTGTAGGGGGCCTGCCCACGGAACGACGTCCGGTACACGGTCGCCATTCGAGAACCTTTCCGCCCCATCGGCCATCGGTTCTCCGCGCTATGTGCCACTTCAATGATGCAATCTTTCAAGCGATGTCGGTTGTTTTAGTTCTCCTGCGGATCTCATCATTTCTGATTCGATCGAGCAGGGAAATACCAAGCATAGCTCTCTCCATTGCTCGCTGGGTGACTTTGAGCCTTCTTATGAGACCCATAGTAAAAGACCACGTCTCACTTCCATATGTCATTACTGGCAGCACACACTGGTCAAAGTCTTTCGTCTTGAGACATTGAGGTATGTCGGACGCAAAAATATGCCGGAGCTTCCCAAACGCTGCCCATCCGAGCTGGATTCAACGAGAGATCTCTTTCTCAAAGTTGGACTTGCCTAACTGGACCGTCTGCCCTTTTTTTTTGTATCAAGAGGAGAATGCGATCTTTAGGCATACCAAACGGCATGTTGGACTCGGTCACACCTAGGGCATTTAGGTAAACATAGTGGTCAACAACTTCGAGTGTAATGATCCCAACATTAACTGGCCCAACGTTTTGCCCTCAAGGATGACTGAATCGTAAAGCTTCTGGAGGATTTTAAGTATCGACTTTCCGCCCGCTCTCAGAAGCTCTGTTGTGATTCCGCCTTTTCCGCCGCCTTGTTGTTTTTAAGCTGCTTGTTAGTTTGCATATTGAAGTATTATTCACTACGTTATATAGTAATATTACTCTCTGCATTTTTTTAGTTTTCAGTCTATTTCAATATTTCGATGTGAAAAATCAAAACTCGTAATAACTTGTTCCACATTGTTTAAAATACAAAACAGAACCCAAACTGAAACCAAAGTCTGACAATTCAGTTTCAAGTAGAGCTATGTTCGCGGTCACGGGTGTCCCCCATGGCCTGAATGGAACATAACAGTGTCGGCCACAGCGTGTCCCCCATGGCCCAATAAAATAACTCAGTATTTCGTATGGCGTTCAACGTGTTAACAATCGTACTCTTGACTTTGTGGGTTCTACACTTATGTACAACTCTACTTACGGTACGTTCACACGGAGACATCAATTTCTAAGCCGGATCTAATTTTTGCAGGATACTGTTTAGTCACAATATAATTTATATATATGAGTTTACACGTGCATTCGGTTTGAAGATCCGGCAAAGAAACGAAACGGGCAAAACTAAACATCCGATTTTGTAACTGCAATCAGGTTCACGGCAAAATACCGAATACGATTCAATTCAGTGACAATGGCATTTTAATACATGCGTTCACACCAGCGCAGATGCGGTTTTTTACCGAATGACGCAAAAATCCAGGTACAGCAAGTGGATAATACCAGTAAATGATAGCAAGAGTGTTCACGTCCATCGCTTCAAAATGATGGTGAGTGAGAGTCTGAGCACTTTCGTACATATAGCATATTCAACGATGACACACCATTCAGTTTTATTACAGAAAAACAGTGTGGACAGAGTATTTGGTTTTGCTGTATATGGTAACAATCCAATCCGGCAAAACGTGTCCGTGTGATTAACGCTACCTTCAAAAATGATAATGATCTGAGAGCTCAAACCTACCTAAAATATCTGAACATTTGTCAAAAACCACTCTTATGCTCAGAATATTTTAAAGCTGACTGTACCATACGTTACCCAAATCTCAAAAATACTGAAATTATTTTAATTAAACTTACTGTTTTCTAAGTTGGAATACACCGTTTTCTAGAAATTTACAAACATACAATCATAAAACATACAAATATACATACATACAAATATACAAATAACTTCAATGGTCCAAACATATCACGACGCTTGCTGGTAAACTTAGTTCAGCTGCATATGCTATTAGGAAAGTGAGACAGTTAACAGATGTCGAAACGGCTAGGATTGTGTATTTCAGTTATTTCCATAGTATCATGTCTTATGGTATCTCATCAAAAACATAAAATATGTGAAGTGAGAGCCAACTTCAATATTAGGGAATATGCCTTGGTTGTTGACTTCAACGACAAAAGATGTGAGATCTAAATGGGTGCCAAGTTTAACGGTCAGTCCTGAAAATTTAGTACTTACATAAAATGTATCATAACAACTTAAAATATAATTTCTTCTTATAACTTAGGATAATATATTGAAGCCTAAGGTCTGACTTGGCTAGTTCTCGTATACGAATTATTATTAGGTACTTACTGAAACAGTCATGGAAGAGCCCTATGTTCATCTCTAGTTTCTAGTCTACCAGCAAGCCAAATTTTCGGAAGAATACAATAAGAACTTCGGCTTTAGAGCTGGCGAAGGCTATAATATATATATAATTCGTATATGAAAACTAGCCAAGTCAGACCTTAGGCTTCAATATATTATCCTAAGTTATAAGAAGAAATTATATTTTAAGTTGTTATGAAACATTTTATGTAAGTACTAAATTTTCAGGACTGACCGTTAAACTTGGCACCCATTTAGATCTCACATCTTTTGTCGTTGAAGTCAACAACCAAGGCATATTCCCTAATATTGAAGTTGGCTCTCACTTCACATATTTTATGTTTTTGATGAGATATCATTACTTTTTGTAGAGAAATTATTAGTAGGTACCTACTTATCACTACATAGTATAAAACAAAGTCGCTTTCTCTGACCCTATGTCCCTTTGTATGCTTAAATCTTTGAAACTACGCAACGGATTTTGATGCGTTTTTTTTTAATAGATAGAGTGATTCAAGAGGAAGGTTTATATGTACTTTTTGTCCCGATATTCCCACGGGAACGGGAACCACGCGGGTGAAACCGCGGGCGGCCGCTAGTTCATAATAAATTAATACCAAATGTTTCAGTATATTTTATTTGGCCAGTTATATTACTTTGCCCTTGTGTATCAGCTACTGACAATGAAACTAATTTTATGCTCGTGTTTGGTGTGGACGTAGAAATATCATTTTTAACAGATTTTCTTATTTCCAACAGTTTCTTTCTCCTAGTCGTAATAGTGTATGGTGTTTTGCTCGACGAAGTTGCAGTAGGTATTTAATGTTCCTGAGCAGATATTGCATTTCCATTTGCGTTTTGATTCTGGTTTCATTAAGCGATAAAGCTTTCCGGACAAACTCGTATCTTTTGCCGCACAATGCACTAATATAGAATCCTTGGCAGTATCAAAGAATACTATGTAATTATTACCACGTAGCCACTGACCTCTTTTATTTATACACTGGACAATCTGTCTCCATACAAATTACAGCTAATTTTATGTGGCAATTTAAAGCGCCGCCACTACGAGTGTCCCGAGAACTAATTTTGACACAATCATTACCGCAGTCGACAATATTTTATGTCAGCCACTCCAGTGTGTAAATAATAGAGGTCAGTGTATATAGCAGTAGTTTGTCTTTTACATTTATCATTTAGCGCCATGTCTTGACAATTTATGGATGTAGCCGTTTTTGTGGACATCTAATCTTGCTTATTGATTCTTTATTTGCTAACTAGCTTAAGCTGACCCGGCAAACGTTGTTTTGTCATATAAATTATAGTGGACTAAAGTAGAATAAATAATAAGAAGACTATGTCTAGTGTGTGTGTTTATACACCAAAAGTTGCCTACACCAGACGATAGATAGCGCTAGTTAGGTATACACTACCAATAAAAGGGCCAAGATTGGTCTCTACTTCTTACATATATAAATTACTCTGTAAAGTAGAGTGCGCGTCAGATAACTCTGCGCGCATGCGCGACTGGTGCATTTTTGGCGCTAGTTACAGTACATTATTTATGCTAAGCTTATGGAAAAGATTAGTATTCGATTTTGACCACGCGCAAACGTCAGTGATTACATACTCTTTGGAAGCGGCCACGGAAGAGATGACAGTTTTGCAGTTTTGTATCGAAGTTATAGTCTCACAGTTCACACTCCATTTGGTGTATAAACACACACATATGCAAATTACAAAGGCATATAAACACAGACACACACATAGGCATAGTATACATATTATTTATTTATAAGGAAACTCAGTGTAAATGAAACATAGGTTAACACTGCACCCTTTATTAACAATAAAACAACAAATATGCATCACTAAAGGCATTAAAAATGTTCAAAGAAGTCTTTTTTCAAACACAGCACATCACCAAAGAATTCTATATAACACTCAACACAAACGAGTCATTTTCTCAAAAAACGGTAGGTACTCCGAGCAACGAAACTATATAATTGCTAACGGAATTATGGATCTTTACGAAACAGAACATAGCAAATAACAAATTTAACAAACAAAAGTATAATTTAGATTATTTGACATTATTTTCCATAAGTACACTTTAATCTCTTTAAAGTTAATACCCTTCCATCAACTTTCAACAATATAGTATAGAAAAAAAGGATTTTTCTCTTCTTTTCTATACTGTGGGTGGGTGTATTAACTTGGAACCATCTATCGTTGAGTTTAGTGAATTATTTATGTGCAAAGTGTGCACCTACAGGGAGAACATAGCAACTTTCGCATTTTTTGGCTTTTCGTTTGAATGTATGAAGATTGCGCCCCCTGGTGGTCGGGTTAAAGTACTATGCTCCGTTTTGACGTGAAAGAAGGACAAACAAACAAACAAACACACTTTCACATTTATCATTACGACTCCGTAGCTCAGTGGTTAGAGCAGCCGCCCGGAAAGCGAAAGGTCGTGGGTTCGAGTCCCATCGGAGATGGTTGTGAGATGATGGTCGATTTTTTCTAAATACTTCATTTTCCATATTTCAATAATAAAAATTGGACTGTGAATGCAAAAAAGTAAAAATTTAAATAACTTTATAATTTATATTAATATTAATAATTAATTTAAGTGAAAGGTCGTGGGTTCGAGTCCCATCGGAGCTGGTTGTGAGATGAGGATCGATTTTGTCTAAATTCTTCATTTTCCATTTTTCAATAATAAAAATTGGATTGTGAATGCAAAAAAGTAAATATTTCAATAACTTTATAATTTATATTAATATTAATAATTAATAAATAATAATATTATGGATTTCGTGCTAGACGGCGCAAGTTTGTAATTAATTTAACGCGAGGACAAAAAAGTATTTGGGTAATCTGGGGTTCGAACTTGGTTCTCTCGAGTCCTCAATATTGAATGGCCACTACGCCGTTGGCGCTAGCCGAACTTCAAGAGGTATGACGAATTATTGGTATATAACAGAATAAAAACTATTACAAACTTATATTTGTACTTCATCTAATACAAGATCTTATACAGGATAAGTGCATAGGGAACGCAAATATAAGTTTGTCAACGTTTTATTTTTAAAAAATACTAGTTTCGGATTTTTTCCTTTGTATTCACCAGATTACCTGTCTGCATGCCAAATTTCAGCTTTCTAGGTCATCTGGAAGTGGGTTATAGTTTTGATTATAGGTGAGTCAGTGATAAAAATAACGATTTTTGGACGTAAATATCTAAATAACTGTTTGAGGTGTGTATATAAAATTTGGAGCACATATTTATCTCGCTAGTCTCAATACATAATCCAAATTTGACATGTTTCTGTGTAATAGTCTTTGAGTTATGAGGGAGTCAAAAGTGGCTCCAAATGGTTCGTGTTAAGATACACACGGTGCTGCTCGCCAGTTCTGTTTTCTTTTGAACTTGGCTGATACGCTGCCGCGTATCCAGATTCTGTTATGGTGGACAGCAGCTGATATACAGACTATATTTATTTTACAAAAACGAGCTATAAGGGCGATTTATCATTTAGGCTCCAGGACATCTCTCAGGGACAAATTCAAAGAGATTGGTATATTAACAGCTGCATCCCAATTTATATTTAATTGCATAGTTTTCGTTCGTTGCAATATAAATGAATATATCAAACATAGTGATTTGCACAACCGAAATACTAGAAATAAAAATAAACTTGTAATGCCTCGGTACAGGCTAGAGAAGGTTCATGGATCTTTCCTGGGTCTTGGAATACGCTTTTACAACAAAATTCCAGATGGTCTATTGGACTTGCCTATTGAAAAGTTTAAGATGCACATAAAAAATGGCCTCGTTAAAAAAGGATATTATACTGTTAACGATTACTTAAAGGACAAAACGGCTTGGTCATAATTTAATTTAATTTTTTTTTATCGTATTGTCTTACATTCTAGTATTTCGCATTTGTTTTTGTTTATTTTTTTTAAATTCGCCATTTAACACGGGTAGCTTAAGTATGTCATGCTCTCGTTAAACATTCCTGCGGTGGTGTCGTGTGAGTCGGGTCGTTACGTTCCCTAAAATATGGTTGAGCGAAGCGATGGCTGACTCATGCGTCATGCTCGTGAACGGGTGCTGCCAGTGGGGTGGGTCTGCTCATGTCTACTTGTGTTAAAGGTGTTCGGGATATGGTTTATAATAGTATTATATAGATTTATGAGCGAGCTGGTGTGTCTCATAGTAATTTTGGTATCCGTGTCTTACAGTAACAGCAATTTTTCTAATAATTGTTTTATTTATTCAAAAAATCCTTTTATTTGTTAATACTTATAAATTTGAATATACAGCGCAGCTTGCAGTTTCCTTTTCATTAATCCTATAATATAATTTGAATAATATTAAGATTAGTGTGTCCATTAAACTATTTGATTCCTTGTTTAGTTGAAAACTGTTTACTGTTTTAGGTAATAAGCAAAATTGTACTTAATTTAAGCGGTATTCTGTTTTGTGATGGAAAGTAACCTTACTATTATGTGAAGGTCATTTTTCAAATTTGACGACTCTGTATAAGTTAAAACAGGGAGAAAAAAATAGCCCTTGGCGAGTTTCTTGCCGGTTCTTCTCGCTACAAGGTCTCCTGCCGTAGGATTTGCGAACCGATGGCGTAGCTTCATTGACGTTCATAAGTGTTGTTAAACAAACCTAAATTGAATAAACGATATTGAATTTTGAATTTTTTTTGAATTTAACAAACATACAAACATACACTTTCGAAATTTAGCACACGTGCTTAGAAGCCTAAAATTTACATTTAAATGTAACACTATAAGTACTAACTCAAATATTATCCAATTCCAACAATATCACATACATACAGGTCAAACTGATATTTTCCTTCTTTTTTTTTTTGAAGTCATCATCATCATAATAATATAAAGTTTATTAGAAAAGTGCGGACAAAAACGCACGTATGTGTATGAATGCCAGTTATACCTGTTGGAAGTTGAACTGAATACCATTTCTAAAATTCTACTAAATAGGTAGCTATTTAAGTGTTAGGTTAGGTAAAAGTTAACAAACAAGATGGTGGTCATATTCGTGCCCAGTTTTATATAAAAAAAAAAAACCAGCAAAAAGTTACTAAATCATGGACAAGTAATATTATATTATTACTACGACATGGACGAGATTTGAAAAGGGCAAAGGTTTTTCTGCTTACATTACTCGTGATAAATTGAAGGCGTTATGTATACGATACGACCGACGTACACTCGACAGCACATCAGGTTAAACAGTTAAACTGCGATAATAGCTTTTATTAGTTAGGGCATAAAGGCGGTATTAATGTATAGTCTGATATGCCGCCGTGTGTACATAAACGCTAACGCCTTCAATTTATGTGTAAGCAATTTATTTCAAGAGTGTAAATGTAGGAAGCTTATAGTTTAGTTTGCTTACAACAATGCGAATAGTTGAAATCTATACAAATATCTACAAATAAATAAAATTGGAGTGTCTGTTTGTAATATTAAAATAACCGCTTTTTACTACATGCATATGATTATATATACGGTACATATACCAAAATATTTTTTTTACAATTTTTGTCTGTCTGTCTGTTTGTTCCGGCTAATCTCTGAAACGGCTGGACCGATTTTGACGGGACTTTCACTGGCATGTAGCTGATGTATTAAGGAGTAACTTAGGACTTTTTATCCCGATATTCCCACGGGAACGGGAACCACGCGGGCGGCCGCTAGTAATAAATCTCATCAAAAACATAAAATATGTGAAGTGAGAGCCAACTTCAATATTAGGGAATATGCCTTGGTTGTTGACTTCAACGACAAAAGATGTGAGATCTAAATGGGTGCCAAGTTTAACGGTCAGTCCTGAAAATTTAGTACTTACATAAAATGTATCATAACAACTTAAAATATAATTTCTTCTTATAACTTAGGATAATATATTGAAGCCTAAGGTCTGACTTGGCTAGTTCTCGTATACGAATTATTATTAGGTACTTACTGAAACAGTCATGGAAGAGCCCTATGTTCATCTCTAGTTTCTAGTCTACCAGCAAGCCAAATTTTCGGAAGAATACAATAAGAACTTCGGCTTTAGAGCTGGCGAAGGCTATAATATATATATAATTCGTATATGAAAACTAGCCAAGTCAGACCTTAGGCTTCAATATATTATCCTAAGTTATAAGAAGAAATTATATTTTAAGTTGTTATGAAACATTTTATGTAAGTACTAAATTTTCAGGACTGACCGTTAAACTTGGCACCCATTTAGATCTCACATCTTTTGTCGTTGAAGTCAACAACCAAGGCATATTCCCTAATATTGAAGTTGGCTCTCACTTCACATATTTTATGTTTTTGATGAGATATCATTACTTTTTGTAGAGAAATTATTAGTAGGTACTGTGGTATCATATTGTTAGGATATGATACCTCCTTGCATTGTCTATGGTTGATTTATGTTTAAATCAGTATTCAAAATATCGAATGGATTGTCATTACCTACGCGAGTAGTTTGTTTGAGTCCAGACGATTCCGCGGTGGCGGGTTGTAGTATATAGAATATAACGGCCATGGTGCCGAAATAAAGATATTGTATCGAAATTACATTTATTACTCGATAGAATCCCACTGTAGGGCTTCTTATGGTGGAGGCGCGAACGAATTACGTAGAACGCAATTATACGGTGTTTATGTGTTGCAGATTCCCAAGATAAACTAGGAAGACCATGGAGGTCTTATTGTTCGACGGCATCCACGGAGATGTCGAAGTTTTTTTTCGGAGCTACGAAATAATGACGGCTCTGCAAGGCTACGAAGGCGAGGCCAAGAAAATCGTCGTCGGAGCTTTCTGCACGGGCGCAGCCCGCTATTTCTACGATAAGATCGTCGATATGGTGAAAGACTACGACGAAATGAAGAAGGAGTTTATCAGGGAGTTTGGTTTTGTATCGGACCCACTTGAGTGCTTCGAGGAATGTGCCCCTAATATGTGTGATTCTAGCAGTGGTGATAAATCTAATCAATGTGTTTATTTTGTGCCGGAGTTAGAGAATGTGCCAACTCCCAATCAATGTGCCTCTCGCACGCCAAACAAGAAACCCCATGATTTGTATGATGCAAGTGAATTGAATGATTTTAGAGCTCAAGCCCCGATGATGCCCATCACGACATCATCTTGGAGGACGACTGAGACGTCCCCACAATCTAATAATAATATTATTGTAAGTAGAGAAGAGGATTGTATGCAGCTGACGTTGGTGCAGGACAATCACAACACAAGTAAGCGTACGCCGTTTTTATCTATTGAGTGTCGTGGTCAGAAAATAGACGCCTTGGTGGACACCGGTGCGAGTGTGTCGGTAATATCACAGACGGTAGTAGACAGTCTAGGTCTCAGTGTGGACATGGTGAACGCTGAACTACGAAATGTGAGTGGTGGAAAACTTTCAATAGTAGGGAAAACTAATGTATGTTTCTTGATAGATAACGTGTTGTTTACACAGCGATTCGTTGTTGTAAGGGACATTGTA
Organism: Crambus lathoniellus; assembly: GCA_949710035.1. NCBI lineage: Eukaryota > Metazoa > Arthropoda > Insecta > Lepidoptera > Crambidae > Crambus > Crambus lathoniellus. The sequence goes on along the minus strand of OX453302.1, from coordinate 30,045,092 downwards.
CCAAACATTGTGTTGGGTTGTGATTTTATTAGCAGGAATAGCATAATTTTGAATTTTGAAAAATTTTGTATAATTTACAAAAAATTTAATTTTGAATTTAATGTTGACATGAATTTTATGTTGACATCGATTGACATTGATGACAATGAGTCACAACAGTCACAACTGATAGATGTCTCGAATGACGGATGTCAAAGTAATTTTCGAAAAAGTAATATGTCAGAAAAAAGTTCGCATGTCATTCCTAGATTAAAAAGTTTTTTTATGAATAAAAATAGGAATGACAGTAAAATGAAGAAAGGCGCGAAAAAGTTTGAAAAGTCGAATATGAATAGGATTTCGAAATCCAATATAAGTTCGTTATGTAATATTAGTTCTTTACGAAATAAGAAACGAATTAAATTTGTTACATATAAAATTAAATGTAAAAACAAATTTTCTTTTATAGATTCATTTTATAATAGGGATAGAAATAGGATAGGGTTTTAGGATGTTTTATAATAGTGATTGTTAGATAGTTGAAATGTATAATTGTGTGATTTGTATTAATATGTGTTTCTTTTTCATGTACGGAAATACTGCACCTGAAGCCCACGAAGTGTCCTGTGGTCCATTTATGATGTACTTATTTAATTTTTTTTTAATGTTTAATTTAATAAAACAATTATTTTTTTGCATTTTTACTAATTAGTAGACATCGTGTCGTGTCTCTTTACCTTCATGGGATAGGGCAGGAGGATGACCTATTATCTAATTAGGTGTGAGAATCCTCTGACCTTAACTTATGTTGATATTGACATCACGTTTCGTTAATGATCTGGACCACAAAAGTAACACTTCTGTGTTTCATTTTATTTCCGTTTTAGTTAGTTTGTAAGTTTTTTCGATGTCACTTAAGGAACGAGGTGACGTCAACATTTGTTGGTGAGGGGGGAGGAAACCCTGATGGTCCAATAAGGACCAGGGTCATATCCTGTTTGTTGCAGGATCCCTCTAACCCTGACTGGCAATGTTGTCGACACCACGCTACATAAACTGTGGTGGCCCCTAGTAGACAGTCTGGTTGAGGTTACCACAGGTTTATGAAGTTCCAAGCTTGTTGTCGGGCACCTTTTGAGATGAGGGTTATTTTTGGGTAATTTCGTAGTAAATATATTATTGGTGCTTGTCCGACATGTTTGATCTTGGAATTTCGACTTAGTTAATGCTTAAATGAGCTAGGGTTAGCTTTGATTGTAACTACATATGATGTATTAAGGTTAGGTTTAAGGCTGGGCAGACCTTTTCCCTTGGTTTTGGTATGTCAAGCCAATGCAATGGTTGGTTTGTGTTGCTTACAGGAAATTAATAATTATATCAACCATTGTCCTGGCTGTCCGTTAGTGAGGACCAGTCTTATTGATGTGATATCGTTCCAAGGTAGGCAGGGCCTTCGCTTTAGGGTAATCCATGTAGGAAAAAAACATTTCTTTAGTAAGAAAGGTTTTTTGTTGCGGCGGCGGCATGTGGTATCATATTGTTAGGATATGATACCTCCTTGCATTGTCTATGGTTGATTTATGTTTAAATCAGTATTCAAAATATCGAATGGATTGTCATTACCTACGCGAGCAGTTTGTTTGAGTCCAGACGATTCCGCGGTGGCGGGTTGTAGTATATAGAATATAACGGCCATGGTGCCGAAATAAAGATATTGTATCGAAATTACATTTATTACTCGATAGAATCCCACTGTAGGGCTTCTTAGTACCTACTTATCACTACATAGTATAAAACAAAGTCGCTTTCTCTGTCCCTATGTCCCTTTGTATGCTTAAATCTTTGAAACTACGCAACGGATTTTGATGCGTTTTTTTTTAATAGATAGAGTGATTCAAGAGGAAGGTTTATATGTACTTTTTGTCCCGATATTCCCACGGGAACGGGAACCACGCGGGTGAAACCGCGGGCGGCCGCTAGTTCATAATAAATTAATACCAAATGTTTCAGTATATTTTATTTGGCCAGTTATATTACTTTGCCCTTGTGTATCAGCTACTGACAATGAAACTAATTTTATGCTCGTGTTTGGTGTGGACGTAGAAATATCATTTTTAACAGATTTTCTTATTTCCAACAGTTTCTTTCTCCTAGTCGTAATAGTGTATGGTGTTTTGCTCGACGAAGTTGCAGTAGGTATTTAATGTTCCTGAGCAGATATTGCATTTCCATTTGCGTTTTGATTCTGGTTTCATTAAGCGATAAAGCTTTCCGGACAAACTCGTATCTTTTGCCGCACAATGCACTAATATAGAATCCTTGGCAGTATCAAAGAATACTATGTAATTATTACCACGTAGCCACTGACCTCTTTTATTTATACACTGGACAATCTGTCTCCATACAAATTACAGCTAATTTTATGTGGCAATTTAAAGCGCCGCCACTACGAGTGTCCCGAGAACTAATTTTGACACAATCATTACCGCAGTCGACAATATTTTATGTCAGCCACTCCAGTGTGTAAATAATAGAGGTCAGTGTATATAGCAGTAGTTTGTCTTTTACATTTATCATTTAGCGCCATGTCTTGACAATTTATGGATGTAGCCGTTTTTGTGGACATCTAATCTTGCTTATTGATTCTTTATTTGCTAACTAGCTTAAGCTGACCCGGCAAACGTTGTTTTGTCATATAAATTATAGTGGACTAAAGTAGAATAAATAATAAGAAGACTATGTCTAGTGTGTGTGTTTATACACCAAAAGTTGCCTACACCAGACGATAGATAGCGCTAGTTAGGTATACACTACCAATAAAAGGGCCAAGATTGGTCTCTACTTCTTACATATATAAATTACTCTGTAAAGTAGAGTGCGCGTCAGATAACTCTGCGCGCATGCGCGACTGGTGCATTTTTGGCGCTAGTTACAGTACATTATTTATGCTAAGCTTATGGAAAAGATTAGTATTCGATTTTGACCACGCGCAAACGTCAGTGATTACATACTCTTTGGAAGCGGCCACGGAAGAGATGACAGTTTTGCAGTTTTGTATCGAAGTTATAGTCTCACAGTTCACACTCCATTTGGTGTATAAACACACACATATGCAAATTACAAAGGCATATAAACACAGACACACACATAGGCATAGTATACATATTATTTATTTATAAGGAAACTCAGTGTAAATGAAACATAGGTTAACACTGCACCCTTTATTAACAATAAAACAACAAATATGCATCACTAAAGGCATTAAAAATGTTCAAAGAAGTCTTTTTTCAAACACAGCACATCACCAAAGAATTCTATATAACACTCAACACAAACGAGTCATTTTCTCAAAAAACGGTAGGTACTCCGAGCAACGAAACTATATAATTGCTAACGGAATTATGGATCTTTACGAAACAGAACATAGCAAATAACAAATTTAACAAACAAAAGTATAATTTAGATTATTTGACATTATTTTCCATAAGTACACTTTAATCTCTTTAAAGTTAATACCCTTCCATCAACTTTCAACAATATAGTATAGAAAAAAAGGATTTTTCTCTTCTTTTCTATACTGTGGGTGGGTGTATTAACTTGGAACCATCTATCGTTGAGTTTAGTGAATTATTTATGTGCAAAGTGTGCACCTACAGGGAGAACATAGCAACTTTCGCATTTTTTGGCTTTTCGTTTGAATGTATGAAGATTGCGCCCCCTGGTGGTCGGGTTAAAGTACTATGCTCCGTTTTGACGTGAAAGAAGGACAAACAAACAAACAAACACACTTTCACATTTATCATTACGACTCCGTAGCTCAGTGGTTAGAGCAGCCGCCCGGAAAGCGAAAGGTCGTGGGTTCGAGTCCCATCGGAGATGGTTGTGAGATGATGGTCGATTTTTTCTAAATACTTCATTTTCCATATTTCAATAATAAAAATTGGACTGTGAATGCAAAAAAGTAAAAATTTAAATAACTTTATAATTTATATTAATATTAATAATTAATTTAAGTGAAAGGTCGTGGGTTCGAGTCCCATCGGAGCTGGTTGTGAGATGAGGATCGATTTTGTCTAAATTCTTCATTTTCCATTTTTCAATAATAAAAATTGGATTGTGAATGCAAAAAAGTAAATATTTCAATAACTTTATAATTTATATTAATATTAATAATTAATAAATAATAATATTATGGATTTCGTGCTAGACGGCGCAAGTTTGTAATTAATTTAACGCGAGGACAAAAAAGTATTTGGGTAATCTGGGGTTCGAACTTGGTTCTCTCGAGTCCTCAATATTGAATGGCCACTACGCCGTTGGCGCTAGCCGAACTTCAAGAGGTATGACGAATTATTGGTATATAACAGAATAAAAACTATTACAAACTTATATTTGTACTTCATCTAATACAAGATCTTATACAGGATAAGTGCATAGGGAACGCAAATATAAGTTTGTCAACGTTTTATTTTTAAAAAATACTAGTTTCGGATTTTTTCCTTTGTATTCACCAGATTACCTGTCTGCATGCCAAATTTCAGCTTTCTAGGTCATCTGGAAGTGGGTTATAGTTTTGATTATAGGTGAGTCAGTGATAAAAATAACGATTTTTGGACGTAAATATCTAAATAACTGTTTGAGGTGTGTATATAAAATTTGGAGCACATATTTATCTCGCTAGTCTCAATACATAATCCAAATTTGACATGTTTCTGTGTAATAGTCTTTGAGTTATGAGGGAGTCAAAAGTGGCTCCAAATGGTTCGTGTTAAGATACACACGGTGCTGCTCGCCAGTTCTGTTTTCTTTTGAACTTGGCTGATACGCTGCCGCGTATCCAGATAAATACTACGTCGCCAGTAACAATTTATTATTAACTATCTGTGCCTTCACCTGCGTTAATTTAAGGGAAAGTTGAGGGAAAGGATATTTTTTTGCCGTTTTTGCATCATTTTTCATTTCTGTTGGTCGTAGCAGCGTGATGATATATTTCCTCGTTAGATGGAATTTCTAATACAAAAAGAGAAATAAATAATTGAGCCACAAAAAAATAATAAGTAAGCATCTAAAATACTGAAATGGACGCAAAGTGGTGGACTTTGCGTCCATTTCAGTATTTTAGATGCTAAGTTAGTATTTTTGTGGGTTAGGGTAGGTTAGTTTGGCGATCAATTAATTACAAACCATACAAAAATAGTTTTTAAATTCCGTCCAGTAGTTTCTGAGATTAGCGCGTTAAAACAAACAAATAAACTCTTCAGCTTTATAATGTTAATATTTGATATTATAATGTTAACATTTGATATTGTAGACAATATTAAGAATTACTTTCTTATTAAATAAAGTAAGGAAGAACGAGGGGTTTTGGCATAAAATAACATTCCGCAATACCACATGAAAAGTGCGTCCAAATTTTTCGTGGAGACTTATGCTTGGCCAAAACGATTCCCACATGGCTGGATCCATTCCTGATACACTTTCCGAGTCTCCCCGGATTACGGCTGCGCCCTTTTAGTGTATTGCCTATTTGGAAGTCCATCTAGGCCGTCCCTTCGGCGCCGTCATTGATATTTACGGAAAATGTAGGTATAAGAGCTAGGTCGCAGACCTCAAGGGAGGACAGAGGTGGTAGTAGAAAAGAAAGCGTGGTTTGAATAGTATTCAAGACCCGAAATATGACGTCAGGCACGTCCACATCAAGTAATTTAGCGTCACCGTACACGGGCCGCTGAAAAACGCCGCCACTTTTCTGTACTTTTCCTACATTTTATACGAACGCCGAGACGCCTTGTGGCTCGTGTCCACATGGATGGATCCATTCCTGATACACTTTCCGTGTCTCCCCGGATTACGGCTGCGCCCTTTTAGTGTATTGCTTAATTTTTGTCAAACAAACTTTTTTGAAATGTTTTGTATAATTTATGTGTGCTTTTAGTATAATTTTGGTTTTTTAAGATTGTTTGTTGTATTTTTCTGTACTTTTCCGCTTATTCGTCCCTGATGTCACTACTGTGCTCGACAGAAAACCAGTGCAGTAAGCCCTGCTTACTGCCCATACTGAGTTGAGCACAGTTTGGCATCACACGACTGTAATCAATGTTACATATTAATATATATTGTGTTTATTTTTGTGACTTGTATAGTGTGATGTTGTTTACTCGTTGTGTGGGCCAAATAAAATAATTTTCTTTCTTTCTTTCTTTCTTTCTTTATTGCCTATTTGGAAGTCCATCTAGGCCGTCCCTTCGGCGCCGTCATTGATATTTACGGAATACGTAGGTATAAGAGCTAGGTCGCAGACCTCTCAAGGGAGGACAGAGGTGGTAGTAGAAAAGAAAGCATTGTTTGAATAGTATTCAAGACCCGAAATATGACGTCACGCACGTCCACATCAAGTAATTTAGCGTCACCGCACACGGGCCACTGAAAAACGCCGCCACTTTTCTGTAGTTTTCCCACATTTTATATGAACGCCGAGACGCCTTGTGGATCGTGTCCACATGGATGGATCAATTCCTGATACATTTTCCGTGTCTCCCCGGATTACGGCTGCGCCCTTTTAGTGTATTGCCTATTTGGAAGTCCATCTAGGCCGTCCCTTCGGCGCCGTCATTGATATTTACGGAATACGTAGGTATAAGAGCTAGGTCGCAGACCTCAAGGGAGGACAGAGGTGGTAGTAGAAAAGAAAGCATGGTTTGATAGTATTGTAGCCCCAAAATATAACGTCACGCGACCACATCAAGCACTTTAGCGTCATCGCACACGGGCTACTGAAAACCGCCGCCACTTTTCTGTAATTTTCCTATATTTTATATGAACGCCAAGACGCCTGCTTGTAGCCGTCACTTATTTTTTCTTCTAGCTTCAAGTGACGGCGGCGGCGCGGCGTTTGTATCTCGTGTCTACATGGATCATCCATAGATCATCCATACCTGATACACTTTCCGTGTCTCCCCGGACAAGCACGTACCCAGGATTTTTTGTCGGGGGAGGTCCGTTGGGGGGGGGGAGTTTAGATGTTTGTTGCTGAATCATGCCAAAACGGCTGAACGGATTGGGCTGAAATTTGGGACACAGATACTTTTTAGCCTGGAGTGGAACATAGGCTTCTTTTTATTCCGGAAAAATATCACATTCCCGCGGGATAACGTCGTGTTCACGCCCATCCCGCGGATTAATGGATTTCGGGGGGGGGGGGTCCAGACCCCCTGGACCCCCCCCCCCCTGGGTACGTCCTTGTCCCCGGATTACGGCTGCGCCCTTTTAGTGTATTGCCTATTTGGAAGTCCATCTAGGCCGTCCCTTCGGCGCCGTCATTGATATTTACGGAATACGTAGGTATAGGAGCTAGGTCGCAGACCTCAAGGGAGGACAGAGGTGGTAGTAGAAAAGAAAGCGTGGTTTGAATAGTATTCAACCAGCGACATATGACGTCATGACTACATCAAGAAATTTAGCGTCACTGCACACGGGCCACTGAAAAACGCCGCCACTTTTCTGTAGTTTTCCCACATTTTATACGAACGCCGAGACGCCTTGTCGCTCGTGTCCACATGGATGGATCCATTCCTGATACACTTTCCGAGTCTCCCCGGATTACGGCTGCGCCCTTTTAGTGTATTGCCGATTTGGAAGTCCATCTAGGCCGTCCCTTCGGCGCCGTCATTGATATTTACGGAATACGTAGGTATAAGAGCTAGGTCGCAGACCTCAAGGGAGGACAGAGGTGGTAGTAGAAAAGAAAGCGTGGTTTGAATAGTATTCAACCAGTGACATATGACGTCATGACCACATTAAAAAAGTCTTGAATGGGTGGTAGGAAAATATTGACGATTCATAAGTACATATTTATTATGTCTAAGTGAATAAAGAATATTTTTATCTTATCTTATCTTATCAAGAAATTTTGCGTCTCCGCACATGGGCCACTGAAAAACGCCGCCACTTTTCTGTAGTTTACCTACATTTTATTTTATTTATTTGAACGATGACGCCGGTAGTCGTCACTTGTTTCTTCTTCTAGCTTCAATTTAATTTTAATTTATTTATTCTTTGGAAGATTTACAGACAAATATATATTATTACTAGCTTACCGCCCGCGGCTTCGCCCGCGTGGACTACACGACGTTATCCCGCGGGAATGTGATGTTTTTCCGGGATAAAAAGTAGCTTATGTTCCTCTCCCGGCTATGAAGTATCTGTGTCTCAAATTTCAGCCAAATCCGTTTAGCCTGAGTAACAAACATACAAACATCGAAACATCTAAACTTTCAAATTTATAATATTAATATATAGTAGGATTACAATCAGTAGTTTATGTCATTTACAAATCTCCACCAATAGGAGGCAGCGTTTGTGGCTCTTGTGCGGGGATGGTCAGGGCGATGGCAAAATGTCAAATGTAGCAACCTGTTGTTGAGATACGGCCACACAATACCACGAAATATGAAGCAACATCGCCCCACTTAATTGCTCCAGATTTACCCATTACAGTTGCCGGGAGAATTGCCAAAAAATTTAGATTTTTAAATATAAATAGTATTTTTGCTCACATAACCTCATAGAGGCCTATGCTCAGTCGAAAGAGCTGATGATGATGATGAACCAATGGCGTAGCTTCATTGACGTTCACAAGTGCTGTATCAGCCTAGAATGAATACTTAAATGGTTTTGGAATTTTGAATTTTTAACATTTCTCGTCCTATGGGAGCTTAAAACTGATAAAAGTAGCACATACGCAAAAAAGCAACTTGCGATGATGTGGGTTGGATTGCTAATATCATTAGGATGCTATTGGTCAAATTGATGATTAAGGATAGTCCAGTTGAGGTAGGCCTGAGAAGATTCAACGAAAAACGAAACTTCGTTACAGTGCCACAAGCTTTTCTGTTCCAGTGACAGCCGTGACAGAGGAGCCACTTGCAATACGAAATTAGCTGTCAAAATGGACTGTCGTATGAAAACTGTTTTAGTTCGAAAGATAATCACCGGAACAGAAAAGCTTGTTGCATTATACGCGGGACGTTAGTGGCACTGTCACGCTTACTTTCCGACAGATGACAGAATCGAGTGAAAGCCACGGGGCTAACGAAATTTCGTTTTTCGTTGAATTCGAGTAGGCCTACTGGGGCCGTACCGCCGAATGCTCCGATAATCGGAAATCTGCCGGGCTTCAAATTAAAACAGATAAATCGAGCCCAATCAAGCCAAAATGGCAAACTACGATTCATGATGTCCCAGGAACATCGATATCTTCCAAATAACTTCGGCAAATCTATACATCTATATACTTATACTTACTTACTTACTTTACTTATTACTTACTAATAAATAAAATTGGAGTATCTGTTTGTAACATTAAAATAACCGCTTTTTACTACTTGCATATGATTATATATACGGTACATATACCAAAATTACATGTTTTACAATTTTTGTCTGTCTGTCTGTCTGTTTGTTCCGGCTAATCTCTGAAACGGCTGGACCGATTTTGATTAGACTTTCACTGGCAGGTAGCTGATGTAATAAGGAGTAACTTAGGCTACTTTTTATCCCGGAAAAATATCGCATTCCCTCGGGATAACGTCATGTAGTCCACGCGGGTGAAACCGCGGGCGGCCGCTAGTAATACAATATGAAATAAGGTACTTCGTAAATTTATGTTTGAAGTTGAAACCCGGCATCGTTCCGATTATTCCAGTGACACCCACTTGAGGCTAGCGTCCTTTTAAAAAGAACGCCACATAAGAAAAAATATTGACAAATCAAATCTCAATTTTACATTATTTTTTGTTTTTTCTCTTAAAAGAAATGCCCTTTTAAAAAATCCTTTTAAAAGGACGCTAGCCAGTAAGCCTAGCATGACCACCCAAAACGTGATATGTATCGCATGATAGAGCGACTTATCGACATTCAAACGTCAAAACCCATAGTCTTTTGACAGTTAAACCGGATAACTTATCATAATTATCATATCGAATTTTGTTGGTCATGCTAGGGGGGCTGAAGTGGGTTAAAAAAATAAGTCACTACGTTATTCTTTGTCTCTGTTCATTTATATTCTCCTTTGCCGAAACTATCCAGTTATGGTAGTGCAGTGTAAATTCAAGGTTCCTGCGTTTCCAGTTAGCTTTGTGGATTCCCAGAGCATATTCAGGAGTGAGTGAGGCAATTTTATTGGAGTTGACTGGATCAACTGGATGTTGGTCTTGCACGAGTTGATTGGTGAGGGGTAAAAGGTTACTGGGTACCTACCATCAACTTTAAGACAGCGATTTAAAACTAGCGCGATCCAGAATAGGTTCCTAAAATGAATTGCTTTCTTTCGTACTGTGACCTTCTAAAAACTGGATCGCAAATGAATTGCTGAATGTGAATGACCGAACGATTTGTGTCCTTATTTCTTCTAGCCGTCTCTTTCTCTCGATTCTGTCATGCCCGGAGAGTGAGAGGGACGGGTATAACCTGCAGGTGTCATGTTAGCTTGGCCGAGTTATAAGTCAAATAAGAGTTCATGACAGCTTAGCGGCTGTGAAATGTCAGTGAATGATCACTGAATCGGTGTCGTTGAGATTAAGCTGTCGTGGTACGAATAAGCGAAGCAGATCAGTTTAGTTCCTATACAAATCCGCAATAAGAGTTGATGGTAGGCACCCTGAACTGATCCCATTGTATTTTAAGTATCAGAGTTTAACTGTGATAAAAGTGCTTGTCATTGGCGAACGTCTGAAGTAAAATGAGTAGGTATACCGTAGGTACCCCTAGCATGGAAAATGAAAAACTATCGTTAAGGTAATCGATATAGTAAAGTAAACTATACCGTCCTTCAGATGCTGTCAAAGTGCTGCTGCAATTAAAGTTTCATAAACAACCGAAAGAGGCGCTGCTTTGGTTTTCATACAAAATAAACAATGATCACGATAACGGATAAACCGCTTAGCGACAGAATGACCTTATTTTAGAGAATTCCTAAATTTTCCTGACTTAGGGCATTTGTGCACTACGCTGAATTTTACCGATCCGAAAATTTAATCATTTATAATACTAAGAATTTATTTATTTCGTGTAGTTTCAATGTTTCGAACCCTAAATTACACGAAATAAATAAATTCTATTATTTATAATAATTAATTATTAAAATACAAGCATCCGTTTTTTTCCGGATCGGTAAAATTCAGTGTAGTACACAAACGCCCTTACAGTCTGGTTCTATTTTTGACGTTAGTTTACATATAGGTACTTTTCACTACTTCGAAGTCTTCTATTTTATGATTATCATCATCAGCCATTTAATGTTCCAATTGCTGCGACATACGCCTCCCTTTTTAGTGGGTACCTAATGAATAACGATGAAACCGTCTAAAAATAAGGATATACGAATTTTAAAAACAATTAAACCTTTAAGGACGATGGGACAAAACGTCCCCCAAAACAAACAGATTTGAAATGTATCTCAAGTGAAAGATATAGTGACAACTTTTACTATGGCGACATCCCTCAAATGTGTGGGAATTCTGAGAAAATATTATTTTAATATTGTTATTTACTACAAAAGTAACACCTACGTCAATAAAAAAAATCTCTGATTTTTACCATTTCTAAGCGACTTAAAAAAAATAAGCTCTCAATATCTCACTCATATTCTCAATTTGATCTGTATGTATGTATGTATTTTATATATGTACGTATGTATGTTTGTCCGCGATTATCTTGCGTTCGGCTGAACCGATTTTGATGCAATTTTCAGGATTGTTACATTTAGGAGAAGGTTTTGGTATTTGACCGACTCCAAAAAAGTAGGTTCTCGATTTGACTATACCCCATGGATTTTGACATTGAATATGGCTATTAATCTCTTTATAGATACGTATGAAATTGTCGACACACATAAAAGGTATGTTGGAGGGGGGACGGGTCCCATACAAATTTGCCCATCATCCTTTTATCTACTAATTTATAAAGAGAAAAATATAAAATTTGGCCACAAAGGTATTTACAAGCTTTTATTCCGTTCGGGTCAAATCTTGCGACCTGAATTTGACACACTTCCCAAATGAGCTGAAATGTTGCATAAGTACATTTTTTTGGTTTCGATGACAATAAAGTACAGACAGCAAAAAAAGCTTGTCACAAAAATGTTTTTTTACAAAATAGTTATTTCATAACTGAGCTTACAAAGGCCGTATTGGCCGACAATCGTAAGCTATTGACTTGGCTCTTTTAAGGCAGTTTATCTTGTTCGACACCGAACACGCGTGACGGACGGTATCTTTAATCGAATCGGGTACGGTTCGTTACTCCCGAAAACGTTCTCATTCGGGACCGGGATACCAGCTATCCAGGGGAAATCGAATTAGCTATAGCAATTTTTATATCAAATTCCAGGTCAGAATCATCTTCTGATGAACTGTCCAATAAGTCTAATAGCAAATCCGAATTGCTCATTTTTGATCACCCTGTATAAGATGGTTTACAGAATATTCGTCCGCTACCTAGGACGGATATCAAGAGAGTGAAAAGATTCCAAAATATATCGTATCTTAACCGTGTGTGATAGTTTAAGATGCTATAATATTTTATCTTACGATATCTTAAGATAAAATATTATAGCATCTTCACCGTATGTGACGCGCTTAAGTATTTTTTTTGTTTTCGATGACAATAAAGTACAGACAGCAAAATAATTTTGTCACAAAAATGTTTTTTTAAATAAAACTTATTTTTGTTAGGTTAACAAATAACTGGGCTCACAAAGGCCGTATTGGCCGACAATCGTAAGCTATTGACTTGGCTCTTTTAAGGCAGTTTATCTTGTTCGACACCGAACACGCGTGACGGACGGTATCTTTAATCGAATCGGGTATGGTTCGTTACTCCCGAAAACGTTCTCATTCGGGACCGGGATACCAGCTATCCAGGGGAAATTATGGAAACTTCTTTTCTAAATTAGGCTGTCTGAAACTACCTTTCGAATTTGTGGAATTGACTTGGAGAAACAGTTAATTGATTGGCGTTAATTAATGACACTTATACACGGTAATTTTTTATCACCCCGAGAATTGATTTGGAGAAACAGTTAATTGATTGGCGTTAATTAATGACACTTATACACGGTAATTTTTTATCACCCCGAGAATTGATTTGGAGAAACAGTTAATTGATTGGCGTTAATTAATGACACTTATACACGGTAATTTTTTTATCACCCCGAATAATTTTAGGGATTATTCTACTCATGCAAACACACAACTTTTATTATGGGTCCAACACTGAAATCGCGAAAAAAAGACAGCTGTTCCATACATTTTGTTTTTTGCACTTTTGTATGGAACAGCTGATTTGTTTTCGCGATTTCAGTGTTGGTCTCATAATAAAAGTTGTTTGTCAAATAACTTTTCTCATGACACCGGATAATTCTAGGGATTATTCTACTAATGTAGAATAAACCCTAGAATTATCCAGGGTGATAAAAAATTACCGTGTATTTGTTTCAGCTTTTAGATAGCTACTTAATACTATATTTATACAACCTAAACCAATGCTTGGTTAAGCATTCATCAGCACTATCGCCTGGAAATGGAGTACCTTGAGATTTTACATTTTGGTCACCCATCCTTGACCGACCGTTGCGGAAGTAGCTTAACCTCAAAGATCGCAGGCCGAGCGCGCTTAGCACTGCACCTCGGGCTCCTTTGCCTATATTGAATGATTACTTTAACTTGACTAATGCTAATGATTGTTAATCTTTTTTTATATTAATGTAATACAATTTGACATATAATACTTCAATAATCAAGGTAATGATGTAATAGTATTAAATTAATATCAATAATTGTAATAGTAATAAATTCATACCAATATGACGCAATATTTGCACGCCTACAATATTTAAGGCAAAATACCGTAGATCTAAACACACGTTGTCTTCCATCTCAATGTATGAACACTGTATTGAGCAAATTAAAACATTTCATTTCATTTCATTTCATATTATTTTTATGCTGATATATTTTTTAGCAAACAAAATGGCGTCGGTCCATTTATCACTAGCTCTCACGGATCGTTTCACCTATAGAAATATCGAAAGTCCTGCCAATCGGTCTTTATCAATTGCAAAAAGGCTTTTATAATTTTTTTGATATTGTAAAACCAACCTTAGCTCTTTTGAAATAACTGTCATTCGCCTCATCTATCCATATTTAAAAAAAAATGGAAGAATGTCAATTCTCTACTTTGTTCATCTTTTTAGTTTAGGACAGGCGCAGAATTATATTGCGGATTTTTTAACTTATTTTTATTTAGCTTCCGCCCGAGACTTGACCTACGTGTACTGTACGGTATCCAAAGCATGGAAAACTCTCGTTCTCGTAATCGTAAATTAAACCATCTGTTAAAATCAGGGTTGGAAAAATAACGTTTTGTTTTTATTCGGGTTGATTTTTAAAATCGGCGAATTAGGGACTACTTATATAGCTGTCACTGGAAAATAACAAAAACCGGAAATTTATAAATTTCCTAAAAAAATAACCACGAAATTTAAGGCGATCGCTTCGCTGCGCTTCGCGATCGCCTTAAATTTCTAACCTATCACGTGTTCTACAGGACTTCCGTAAATTTATAAATTTCCTAGGAAATTTATGTATTTGCGGTTCTTGTTATTTTCCGGTGACATATCTATTCTGTGATAGGGACTTTCCTAGCGGGGCTATACTGGCGCCCCCTTACTAATAATCGTGGTATAAAGTTACATTATGTGTAAATCTATTATTGTCACTTATATTGTCTAAAATGATGACAGAGACAACAACAGATTTACACCTGCCCCCCTAGCACGACCAACCAAAACGCGATATGATATGATAAGTTATCCGGTTTAACTGTCAAAAGACTATGGGTTTTGACGTTTGAATGTCAATAAATCGCTTTATCATGCGATACATATCGAGTTTTGGGTGGTCATGCTAGGCTTACAGGTGTAACTTTACACAATGTTTATTAGTAAGGGGGGCGGAGAACTACGCCTTTGCGCTATGGCGAGTTTACAAAGACCCCTATGAACTATGCATGCTATTCTATGAATAGGGGAAACCCCAATATTTATATTGAAAAACATGTTTTATATATACATATATTTTCTTACAATCACACCAATTATCTAAGCCTGTAGTTAATTTCTTAAGGAACTGTGTCTAGGTGAACTTGATAACAGATAAATATATACTTAAATACTTTTTGTTTGTATTAAATACATACTTAATATACATAGAAAACACCCAGACCAAGACAAATAGACATGTTCATGCACACAAATATTTGTCTTGTTCGGGAATCGAACCCGAGACCTCTGGCGCAGAAGGCAGGTAGATTACCCCTGCGCCAAATCGGTCGTCAAAACTGTTATTCAAACTGTTTTAAACGTGTGTTTTAAAACCACTTGTTTTAATCATGCCAACCCTGGTTATTTAAATTTTTACTTTTTTGCATTCACAATGCAATTTTTATCATAGAAAAATGGAAAATAAAGTATTTAGAAAAAATCGACCCGTCTCACAACCAGCTCCGATGGGACTCGAACCCACGACCTTTCGCTATCCGGGCAACTGCTCTAACCACTGAGCTACGGAGTCGTTACGAGAAGCGTTCCATGCCAACCCTGTCTAAATGCTATTCCATACTTTATCTTGTTTTTCTTCTTCTGAATTTTAGTTCCGTAAGCGACCGTAGCGGGGCGCGGCACTCATATGGTTTTCAAAAGAACTCACCAGCTTCAATAGAAGCAACGTCATCGACAAGTATAGTTACCCGTTTTAAGGTCAATAGTACTCATGTAGATTTTCCCTTGAATATTATTCACATTGCCATCAAAATAAATAGTCGTAGTGTTTACTTCAGAGAGCTTCACCAAACAAATTGTTCAGCAGAATACTTTAGTGCGCACAAATATGAGCACTATTTACAATTTCAGCTCGTTAACTCGGTATCTCAACTGTGTGGATTCCATAGAGCTATGAATCTACCACAAGTTTCTAAATAACATTTTTTGTATCACTTATCCAAAATAACATGCTGACTGTCAATTTGTTTAGGTAGGCTTTACACTGCATTATACACTATTGAAAAGTGGAGGTTAATAATAACCACTCTGAAATTGGCCATCGAGGTTTTTATAACTTCTAACTCTTTGAAGGCCTTCCAAGGCAAAATTTCATGCCTTTGAGGGACTAAATTTCCTCTGCTATTCGATTCGAATAAAAAATTTAACATCTAGGTATTTATCCTATGAAAAATGAAATCAAAATCAATCTGAACTTAAACAGCCCTACCTTCAGCATACAAAGTTTTTTTGTAATCAGTGGTTTATCATCATATTCAGCCAGCCATTAATAACCCCACTGCTGGGGTATGCCTATACCCCAGCAGTGAGCCATTCTGGTGGTGGGTCATTTTTCTTATTCGTTCACTAGGAACGCCTATTCTTAGTGGATGAATAATAAGAATAGACAATGACCTACCACACGGGCCCAATTCTGATTGGCGGGCGTTTACTGCAAACGCAACCGGTACCAACGGCTTAAAGTCCAAAGAAGGGAAGAGCTTCAAGACTATCGATTTTTGGTCAGGTGACAACTTTCTCAACCGACCGCCCTTCGAGACAGTTGCCTAACCCCAACGCTAACCATTGCATATTATTATATAAGTCTATGGCAATTCTTGCCCGCACAGTGGAGCGCACAGCGCTGCCCCGCTGACCACGCACACACTCCAGTTGTTGTTCAATTACTTGTTTTACTGTGCACTATTTAGGGTCCAACCCTACCCCTCTAACTGGCCATTGAGCTCAAAAAGTTTATACAACAGAATAATGCCAAAAAGTTTGCCCGTGAAAACGCCGTAGGTAATGTTGATAAATTCATGCTTAAAAACATCTTAGATTTCTGCGCGAACTGTCCATATAAATAAAACACTTTCACGGATTTTTTCACGCAATTTATTTAACAACTTGGTTAAATTTTAGTTGTTTTTAGAGGTTTTTTGGTTTATCCGACGTTTCGGCACCTTTCCAGGGTCACGGAAAAGTGTTTTATTTATATAAAATTCATGCTTGGTTGGGACTTTGGCTTGCTTGGACTAGTTCAGCAAATAAAACACAATTAATAATTAAGAAAAAAAAAAACAAAAACCCGACTGCAAAGGTTACTAGTGCACTAAAAAAGGGAAAAGAAGTTCTTTAATTTCTCATTGCAGTCAGGAGACCGTTTGGTGAAACACTTTTTAATTAAAAAGGTGCCCTTACTACAATGAAAAATTTAAGAGCTTGTTTTTCTCTTTTTAAATATGTTTTTATCTTAGACGTTTTTCTATGTTGTCTTAGCAACACGCCACAACATTTTTGACGATTTTTTTATCGGTCGCCCGACGTAACTTCGTTGCGGTCGAGTGATTAAAAATACGGAATTTTTCATGCCAACAATCGAGCACTCCTCGACTCGACCCGAGTGAATCAAACCTAGAGCTCCAGAGGAGGCTCGACCTTCCGCTAGGATTTTTTCTTTCTGTCTGAACTGACCCAAGTCAATTGTAATTTGACAGAGAAGGGTCGATAAATTTTGAGGGGGGTAGCGTTTGGTTGTACTAACTGTCAATTTGTAAAAGGAAGAAAGTATGTCTTCTTTTCTAACGTGCCCTTCAATAGTGATTAACCGTTATTCAATTTGTCAGTTACGGTGACTGCCCAGAGCCTACGGCAGAGGCCGCGTTCCAATTTTCCTGACACCCGTTTAGGATTATCTCTGCTTCGTTTATAAATCGAATCTTTCGGCGCCGGTGTTGGCACAAGCGTCGATGCGTCGTTGTTCCGTGAGTTAAAACAATAACGATGTTGTTTTGTTTTTCAAATCGAGTGGAATGGGACGGTTGTTTTACTTCTGCATAGCTTTTTGATCCAGTGAAACTCTGGCTTTAAGGTAGGTACGGTTGTTAAATACTGCAAATACCTATTGTTTCAGTATTTTTTGACCTAAGCGTTCAATTAATTGGAATAAAAAGTTCGACTTTACTTTCTTTAAAAGCGCTATCTCGAAAGTTTTAAACTGATACAAAAAAGACTTCTCCCGACTCCATCATTCTACACTACACCTACCTACATCGAGCGTCGAA
Organism: Crambus lathoniellus; assembly: GCA_949710035.1. Classification (NCBI taxonomy): domain Eukaryota; kingdom Metazoa; phylum Arthropoda; class Insecta; order Lepidoptera; family Crambidae; genus Crambus; species Crambus lathoniellus. Next base: position 30,026,954 of record OX453302.1, on the reverse strand, counting down.
GGGACGCGCAGGCACGAGGCACACGCTGACTCCACAGCGTGCCAAAAGAGATGAGACCTGGGGTACCACGTGATTAGATTAGTAGACGACTTCCTATCTTTACCTACAAGAAATCGTCTTCTGCGCAAGTCAAATCACTTGGTGTCCTAGGTCTCAATCTTTTGTAGCACGCATTGTACCAGACATGCAGCGTAATCTCCGTCGAAGTGCAGAGGGAGATCTCTGGGTATTTTAGAAGGTTCAAGCCCCACATTAACCCCTCGTCTTCCCGGGCGCAAAGGCGTTTCCCCCAGGATAAAAAACACCAACTTACCTACATCAAGATTTAATAAGTTCCTACTAATCTGAAAAGCACGCAATAAATTAAAATAACCTTAAAGGTCGTCTCCTCCTCCATTTCTGCAACGTATTGTTTTCACGCACCACTATATTTTGCATAACCGTTGCCACAGAATATATAATAGTACTAAACTAACGTCCGTTGCGTTGTTTCTGCAGTTTATGCAGCATTCTATAAACTTGCCGACATGTGGCGCTGACAATTTTTGGTTTAAATAACGCAGTGAACTTTATATACCGGATAAAGGCGGTTTTGAACTCTAGGGATAACTTTAGCTACTAGCTTAATATGAGCGACTAAATTAATTATTTAAAGCCACATTATGAAACTATTATCAGAAGCTTCATGCTCCTCATTTAATTTGATATGTTTTATACAAATTTTTTTTAAATTATTTGGGGTCAGCTGGAATACTAGATACGTGTGTCGTATAGCTAGCTACCAAATCAATCAATCAATCAATCATTTTATTGCACTCCATAAGTATACTTATATCTTAAAGTTAGGCACATAGAGCATTATAGGTCCGGATTGGACATGACAATATAGTTATATGTACAGGGCATTTCATTATGAACAATATTATATTATATTCTATATTACCTACATTTAAAATTAAATTATTGATTACCAGTAGATAAGATGCGGATTTATTTCTTAAAACCTGATGACGGCCATGAAAATAAAAAGAACAAAATAATTTAATTAACGTTAGTCATAGCTGGTAACCAAATAACTCAGATTTTAGCAGACTTCATAAAAAATACTAAGTGTACAGTGTGGGGCAAACTTCTTGAACCATCGTGGTGGGGCGGCGACCAATCACAGCTCGCTAAAACCCGTTTTACGAGTTGTGATTGGTTGCTTGCCCGCCATCGCCTCTGTTTATTTTCGATTTCAGACTACACAAAAAGTTTTGTTGTAGCAACGATGAGTTCTACAAAAGGCTTGGGGTTGTGTTACACGTTGTTACAGTTCTTGATTCCTCATACGGACAATATAACTTACATACCAACATAACATACAGTGCATTCCATATTGAGCAGTGAGTACATATGTAGCATAGCATCAGCAGCGTGCGCGGCATAGTTGCCAAAGTTGCGGTCGCGTGGTATGCCGCTTCGAGTCTCGGCGCGACCAAACTGGGTCAACCTATATTATATTACATACTTACAATATATTATAGGCGGGTATTACCTATGTCTATTGGAGTATGATGAATTAATTAGTTATCATTTTGCTAACACCGCCACAAACTTCGGCAGCATGGTCATTTCGAGAATTTCATATTTCCAAATAGCAGATAAAAAGCGAAAAAATTGTGTCCGAAATAAAGTGTCTTCTTGATTTTATTGATGTTTCAATCTTTCTTCTTACCATGATTTATTGGAATCAATCGTAGTTCCAGAGATAGGAGCTTTAAAACAAACCCTTATACTTTGCGTTAGCAGTGGTAGTTACTATTATTTATCTTTACTAGCTTTTCGCTTTTTCGCTCACGTGCGTGTAATGCTCCGTTTTGACGTGAAAGATGGACAAACAAACCCATATGCTTCGTAATGCTAACATCGGATTTATAATATTAGCACAGTATTAATACCTTTATACTGTGATATTAGTATGGGTAGTATGCCTAGAATGGTACTATAATGTACCTAAGTAGATAAACCTACTTCCGAAGGGTGTCAAGTGTTCAACAAATTGTAAAAAAGGCACAAAAACTTAACTGCGTCCGTATTCAAAGTAATATTCAAAACAGGGTGACAAGTACGGTCGAAGGCAGTTCATGGTTAAGGGTTGCTCCGCGAGAATAGCTCTTATAGCGTATGCAATAAGGACGCATTTAAGATAAACATGTAAAGCTTTATGTACTGTCGATAATACATGGTCCGCGAGTCGCGCGGGCAATTTCACTGTCCGCCATATTGTCGTAATGGCGGCGACGCGCTATCGGTCCGTTTTGGCGGGAATCGATGGCTTTTTGACGAGGGCCCGATAATTCCAAGTCGCGATAACGTTTTTATGTAATTACGTAGAAATGATGATTGTTACGCAGTAAATTCTCGTAGAAATTTTATGTTTTCGATTCGTAATGGTGCGATAGGCAATTAACTATATTTACGATTGACATTACAAAAAATACTCGATATCGGAGTGTCTTATCTTTGAAAAAGCAACTTGTTTCCAAATATTAGTAGACTTAAGTATGATATTACTGATATTACTAAAACTGTATTGTACTGGCCTGTACTATCATTGCAACATTGCAAGCTTTTTGCAGTTTAGGTAAACGTACCTACCTATTTTACTATGACCTAAAATAAAATAATTATGAAATTAAAGAAAGCTACTTGTAAGATATTATTTTCAAAACGCGGTCACAAAAACAAAAACAATAAAAAATATATGGGTAAGTATTAGTGGTCGTAATAAAGAAATTCAGGCAGGCTCATTAGTTGGTGACATTTTTAAACTTTGAATGAAAAGAAAGCAATTTTATGTCTGATTGTACCAGGCGTCAGAAAGTTCCCAACCATTGTGAAAAAACAAATATATTATGTAGCTTTCTTCCGCGAAAAACGCAACACTTGACCTCATCCATCGATTAGACTACTCTACACGTGTTTCGCCCCGCCAACCCGGGTTTCTTCAGGAGATGTTAGACCGTGCGTATATACGTACATATATTTCTTTTTTCATAACAATTTTAAGTCATTTCCAATGTAACTGGTAGGGAAAAATCAAATTTCTATCAATCAGCAAAAAAACCCCAGTTAAATAATACGAAGGTAGGTATACCAGAAGAGAGACGGGCGAACAGAACTTGGCAATCAGGCAGCTCTAATCTGGCAACAAATTCAGATGTTACCTTTATCATTAATTTTCATTCCATATAATCGCGGTGTATGTTATGATTAATGACTTGTACGTATGAGCTGAGGTTTGTGAAAGAGCGGAAGCGTAATTTATTATAACTAAAATATTAAGTACCCCTGTTTACTTTTTAGGAACAAGGCTGTAGTTACATTTTACACATAAACAAAAAAAAACTTATCATTACGTAAAATTTGATGCACAACTGCTTAATGTCGTAGTGCACCTCCGCGTTTAACTCCGTGAATCAGCGGATCAGCGCACGACAGAGATAGAGCGCCAAAGTCAAAGGATCCCGAACCTATTGTTAAGAAAATGTTGTTTCAGTCAAATGTCCTGAAATTTAGATATTTCAGTGTCCTGGGTGCCTACCATCAACTTTAAGACAGCGATTCAAAAATAGCGCGATGCAGAATAGGTTCCTAAAATGAATTGCTTTCTTTCGTACTATGACCTTCTAAAAACTGGATCGCAAATGAATTGCTAAATGTTAATGACCGAACGATTTGTGTCCTTTTTCTTCTACCCGTCTCATTCACTCGATTCTGCCATGCCCGGAGAGTGAGAGGGACGGGTATAACCTGCAGGTGTCATCTTAAATCGACCGGGTTATAAGTCAAATAAGAATTCCTGACAGCTTAGCGGCTGTGAAATGTCATTGATCGACCACTGAATCGCTGTCATTGATATTAAGCTGTCGTGGTACGAAAAAGCGAAGCAGATCAGTTTAGGTCCTAAACAAAACCGCAATAAGAGTTGATGGTAAGCACCCCGATATAAAGTCTCTTTATGTGCTAAGTGTACACACTATTTGTGTGTAATAAAAACAATTTTGCTGGTTCTAATAAATAAATTATATTTTCCAATTTTACAATGATATTTTCAAAGCCGCGACAAAAGATAGTCAATTGTTTCAGTTTTTCTTTTATAGTTTTTAAATACTGACTAACCTCCAATGAGGTTTTTACACTTTTTTCTCTCACATTGATGCAAAGAGTTTTATTATGTTAAATTGGCTTGAACATATCGCCCACCAAGGACAAACTGACTTTGTCCTTACAAAATAATTGTGTGACATCGCCCACCATGACACAATATGGCAAACAACGTTTAAAAACAAAATAAAAAAACAATGAAAACTTAACAAACTAACATACATGGTGGTCACAATGATATATTTAACATAAACATGGTTAACAAGTTTAATTTTCAATAGGGAGGAGGAGGAGACAAAGTTTGGAAACTGGTCGTTTTAAAATGCCACCCTTGACCTTTAAAGTTACAACCCTAACGACATTATTGTCGCCGTGATGAGTAGCAATCACTCTACCATAAAGCCATTAGGTAATGTCCTTTTTACCTCCACTCGACAATGCATAACATTTGTTTTCTTTGAAGGTGAACTGCATGATCCAATGGCACCCGAGAGAATCCACCCCAAAGATGTACACTGCGCGAGCGGCGAGCCCTGTGGCCCTTTCTTTACACCATCTTGAATAATCTGACTATACACTTCGGAGCCCAGCAGCATATCAATGCGGTTTGAAGCGTAATAGTTAGGGTCCGCGAGAGCAATCTCTGTAAATCCCTTCCATTCCACTGCATCAACCTTATTGGTAGGCACCAATGTGGTAATGGACTTTAGAACGTAAGCGTTCACATTGATCACCACTTTTTGATCAACTCGTGATGTTAATTTTATATTAACCATAGCCTTGGATACCAATCCACTTTCTCCACCTACACCACTGATTGATAATATGATTTTCAACAGGAATTTTCTTTATACCTAATATCTTAACCATCGATTCCGTAATAAAAGACGATTGGGACCCCTGGTCCAACAACGCACGAATAGTACACTTTCGCCCGTTTTTCGAAGAGGTGTTTACTAACACTGTCGGAAGTAACACCTGATTATGTTTTATTTGCCTAGTCGAAATACAGGAAATAACAGGAACCGACTCAGCCACATCAGTATTTGACAAGGAAGTACTAGGTTTTGAATTCATATTAATTTGAACTATATCGTTCGCTGAAACCTTCTCCTTCGAGGAGACATTGCCTTCTGTACCATTACCCGTAGCCCCCGTGGGGTGCAAAAGAACATGATGCCGTTTTCTGCAAATACGACACCTAATATTACCGTGACAGTTTTTTGCAGAGTGATTTCTACCTAAACAAATAAAACATATATTATTGTTCAACACAAAATTACGCCGCGAGTCTATAGACTCATTTGTAAAACTTTTACAGTAACCAAGTTTGTGCTCCTCTGAACAAAACTGACAAACAACCTTCGTAACATGCAAAGATTTTATTTCATTAGTTGGTACTTTATTATGTACAATTTGATTTTTATTTACAGTTTTAGATCCGGTCTCTAAAAACTCGATGGCACGGTAGCGGTTTTTGAGAAACTCCTCAAATTGTTTTAAAGTTGGTAAATCATCCGAACATCTATCTATCGCGAAGAATTCCCATTGCCGTCGGGTTTCTAGATCTAACTTTAAAGTTATAATGTGGATCACTAAAACATCCCAACTATCCGTATTTACACCAATATTAGCCAGAGATGACAAACAATCGTTTGTAGTATCCAATAATTCCTTCAGCGCGCTAGCTGATTCGTTAATAATATTTCTTTGCGACAACAACCGTTTTAAAATATAATTACAAATATACCTTTTGTTGCTGTAGCGCTCCTGTAGAAGCTTCCAGCACCTATCGTAATTACTATCAGTTATAGGGATATTGTGTACTAATTGCTCCGCCTCTCCCTGTAAATACCCCTTTAAGTACAGTAATTTCTGGACATTGCCTAAGTTCTTATTACTATGTATAAGAGAAGAGAATAGGTCTCGGAAGGTATTCCACTCCGAATACTTTCCTGAAAAACAAGGAATATTCACTTTGGGAAGTTTTACCTGTGGTTTTACATGAGCCGAGTTCGAGCTACATGCAGCGGGTTCGAGCTCAAGCTGTTTAACTTGGCTCTCAAACGATGACAAAATGGATTTAAGTTCTAGCTTATATTCAAAATAAACCTCTTCACCCTTATCATAAAGTTCATTCTTAATATAGGTTGTATTAGCTAATTCAGACGCAGTAGCAACTGAACGCATTAACTCTTTATGCCCAGACGAAAACTCAAACCAAATTTGTTCCAAAAGTTCAAATTTACCTTCCACGTATTCTTTAGTAATACGTGGCTTAGGGCTTTTCTTAAAATTACCTCTAGCCTTAATAAGCCGCGCATAAAGGTCTTCCTGGTAATGAATTACCTTATCCATCTTATATAAACAATACACAATAAAACACAATAGAAATATACAACTTAAATAATATACAACATAAATAAATCAAACCTGGGCTTAATATGTACAAACTAAACTACAATATATACATAAGATTCTAAGCCCAGAATAATACACAGAAAACCTATATTTAATTTTAATAATCCTATGGCACAAAGTTCAAATTCTTTCACTTTTTATTATCCGACTGCAATATACACAAATAAATTCTTCATGGAAATAAAGTTGGTGATAAAAGTACTCACAGTTGTATTCCGTTTCACTCACACGTATACCATGGAACTCGTGCCGTCCTTTTCAGACACGATAAAATTTTCTCGTCTCCGCGCCGCAAGCCGTCTACTACCAGGTTCCACCAGGTAGCGCAACTGCAGCAAATATCCACCTTCGTATCCTCCACTAGATGGTATCACCAACTGTGGCCCTGACAGCTCCTTGCTGTCTGACTGGTCACCGCAGCACTGCGCAGCTCCAGCCACTAGTCACGGTTGCAACAGCGATCCGCTGTCCGCGACTATTTCGCATAAAACTTGCACTTCAACGAAGCGCCCTCGGACTGTATAAATAAAGCGATCCGGCTAACAGGAACACGAACTAGCCGATCGATCTTCATATAAAACCTGCACTTTACTAGCGCCCGCGGATTATAATATTATATCCGACACCGAAGGTCCAAATGTACACACTATTTGTGTGTAATAAAAACAATTTTGCTGGTTCTAATAAATAAATTATATTTTCCAATTTTACAATGATATTTTCAAAGCCGCGACAAAAGATAGTCAATTGTTTCAGTTTTTCTTTTATAGTTTTTAAATACTGACTAACCTCCAATGAGGTTTTTACACTTTTTTCTCTCACATTGATGCAAAGAGTTTTATTATGTTAAATTGGCTTGAACACTAAGTACCACAGTTTCCGAGTTCCTTTCAGGATTACGCTTGATTTTTAACACATATAAAAGATACTTCAAAGGCAGGTTACACTAAAAGCAAAACTTAGAAAACATGTAAGCACAGAACATGGAAAGAGAAAAAAATCTTTCCGTGTTCTGTGCTAGTTTCTAAGTTTCGCTGGACAAGCTTAAACAAGAGATAGAGAGCATCCTTCAGACCTAAATACATATATTGACGCCCTCCGTGGCTGAGTGGTGTACGCACGGGTTTTTCAGGTAACTCGAGAGGTCCTGGGTTCGATTCCCGGACGGGTGGATGTTGAAAACGAACTTTTCAATATTTCCTCGGGTCTGTAAACCTAGCTGTACGGTGGTGGCGTGTGAGGCGGGTCGTTACGTTCCCTAAAATATGGTTGAGCGAAGCGATGGCTGGTTCATGCGTCATGCTCGTGAACGGGTGCTGCCAGTGGGAATGGGTCTGCTCTTATCTGCTTGCCTTAAAATGTGTTTTCTTTTGTTTTTATATTTATATTTTAGTAAGAATTACATTTGAAACATGTATGGCGCAACTTGCAGTATATAGTAGAATTGTCTTTTGTTTTTAACTAATATTAAAGCTTTAAGTAGAGTTCCTAAGTAATTGAAAATTGTTCACCGCTATGATCATTAGTTCGCCTATACTTAAATGTATTTATCATAACCCATTGTGTAATTGTGATGGAAACTGACCTTAGTCATACCATGTTAAGGTCATTTTTCAATTTGACGACTCTGTATGAAATAAAACAGGGAGAAAAAAACAACCCTTGGAGTTTCTTGCCGGTTCTTCTCCAAGGGCTCCCGCTGTAGGGTTTGCGAACCGATGGCGTAGCTTCTATGACGTTCACAAGTCTTGTAAATAACAATCTAAATTGAATAAACAAATTTGAATCTTGAATCTAGCATAACCACCCAAATCGTGATATAATATATCGCATGATAAAGCGATTTATCGACATTCAAACGTCAAAACCCATAGTTTTTTGACAGTTAAACGGGATAAAGCGCTTTATCATATCGCGTTTTGTTGGTCATGCTAGGGGGGCTGGGTGTAAGTGGTAATATCCGTGGTTATTTCCAATTTCCATAATACTAGTGCTCAAGTTACTACAGTTTGGTATTGGAACTATGTACGTGATGGTGTCCTATATTTACTTATTTATTTAATATAAAATCATATAGGTACATTTCTTTCGCTGCCCGCTGTCGCTTATGACTGGCCGCAGCTTTATTAACCATAACTCTATTAAAAGCAATTTAGACTCCGTGATTTTCTAATATTATTGTTTAATTGCAAATTTGAAACGAGAAATGTTTACTAACATAATAATATGTAGTGAGGTTAAATTTCAGTTATCAACAGAATTAAGTACTTACCTAAATTAGTTTTCATTAGGTTTGATAAAAAATGCTTTATGGCACAAAACTAAAGAAATATGCAGAGCCCCTCGCGCAGTGGTTGGCGCGCTCGGCCTGCGATCGTTGAGGTTAAGCAACTTTCGCAATGGCCGGTCAGGGGATGGGTGACCGAAAACTTTCATCTCGAGCTCCTCCGTGCTCGGAAGGCACGTTAAGCCGTTGGTCCCGGCTGCATTTGCAGTCGCTAATACCCACCAATCCGCATTGGACCGGCGAGGTGGGTTATGGCCCATTCTCTTTATCCATTCATAAGGAAGGCCAGTGCCCCAGCAGTGGGGACATTAAAATGGCTGATGACGATGAAAGAAATATGAACACAAGTAGACCAATGACACATAGAAAACAAACAATAGGCAGCGTTAGGTATTGTCTTATCTATATAGCAATCTCTTCGAGGCAACCTTGGGTTGGGTGAGGGAAAAAATAAATACAGTAAAACGGGGTGAATAGAACTGCTGGGGTGAATAGACACAAAATTATTAAACGGTTTTTTCATACTATTTCCATAGACATTAAAGTTGAAAAATGTAACCAAGTTTTGTTTGTTTTAAAAGGCAAGATTTAGATTTTTCTTACAAATTGTTTATGGGAATAGTATTGTACCTAGAACAATATGGGAATGGATGCATAATAGTAGTTTATGTGACTGTCGCATAAAGAGGGGTATTAAAACACGAGTGGGAGTTTAAAAAACGAGCCTTGGTGAGTTTTTAATAGTATTCCACGAGTGTTTTAATACCGAGTTATGTGCACCCAACTAGCAAAAATATGTTGTACAAGTGTTCTACAAACGTTTTTGATAAAACTTAATGGTATGCATTTAAGGTATATAAACGTTTGTAAAACACGATTTTGGCGCAGATTTTAAGACAAAATAGTCGTACAGTTGTAACGATGTCGATTCGTACCAGTCATTATGGATGGTTAAAAACTCTATGATGACTGGAAACTCCATCTAGTTCTACATACTGGCCATTAATTTTATCGAATCCTATCCTGTTCTTTCAATTCAAATTCAAAATCTTCGTTTCACGTGTCCTGTTCATCATTTTTGATTCAGTTCTACTAAAATCACCAAACCATACAGAGCTCTCGGAGCATTACCAGTTTTTATACCAGTTTCAATTGTTTGTCATAGTATTAAATAAGTGGAACCCTTGACCCTTGGAAAGGGGTAAGTTTTCATCATCATATCCATTACTACCTACTTACCTACCTACTTTTTGTTATTCATGTATTTTTTATCATTTTGTTACAGTTCCTAATCTTCCTATTCTTCCTATACGTTTTTTTATTATTACCATTATAAATAAAAGTCAAGTCCCTATAAACATCATCTTTTTATTCATCTATTATCTACAAATTAAATACTGGGCGGTGACTTCCGACGTTCCGGCTAGTGTACCGCTGGCCGACGAGGACGTCCCGTCACACAGTGATCATACAATGGTCATAAGCAAACACATTTAGTCACACGGCTGTCATAAAATAGATATTAAACAACTATTTCGTCAGAAAAGTATCGTAAGTTCTCGCTTCCTAAGAGCAATTGGTTGTAGAGTTATCATAACGCAGACGTTTGTATGACAAATAAGTCTGTTAAATGCAACAGCGAAGCGGTTTTAATTATAACAACATGCAACGTTTGTGAGTGATATTATTATCGTGCAAATAATTTCTGAAAACAGTATTAGTATTACACTTTAATATATTTACTTTACCGTTTTAAGTAACAGACTCGACATCAGATCTACAAGTATGAATGAAATGCGAACATTACTTTATCGATCAATTTGCAAGGTTATTGAGTATATTTTAAAAGCCCCCTTTAAATATTGTTGATTTCATTATATTTTAGTTAATCAAAATAATTTAGGTTTTAGTCTCTGTGTAAATATGACTTGTTAAAACTTATTGTACTTAAAAACGCTGCCTTATGACTTAGAATAACACTTTGCCGACGCCATCACTACCTAGTTAGGGTTCCCTACTGCTGGGGCCTAAACCTTGTGGGACGCAGTCATGTACTTGTGATATTATGTACTTGAATAATAGTAATAAGACATTTTGACTTTGACGCTGCCATATTAATTTCCTCTGTGGTGACATAATTTATTATTCATTATTATTAATTTTAGTTGCTGAAAAAAATTGTGCTTTTAATTTTCAAACACGTAATTCGTATTTTTTTGTAGATCGTAAGATACAAATATGGCCTTTTTGGATGTGGACACTTTTCTTAAGAAAGGTGATTTCAAATTTTCCAAACGTTCCTTTAGAGGAAGTATTACTCCATTGTGCCAATAATTTCCGGAATCCACAACGGTAATATTACTCACATCGTTTCTGTTTGTCATTAGAAGTGTTCTCGGGTCTTTTGGTAATACGTACGGCAGTCTTTTATTTAAAAAACAAGATAAATCCTTTAAAGCAATATGTGAGATATTGTGCTCTAAAGCCCATTTAGCCACTTCTGCGCGGAGTTCGGAATCTTTGAAAATATTCTGACTATCGTTTTCGTTACTGTCATTGTCATTACTACGAGTATCATCGCTTACAATACTCTCTATTTCATGGGGATCCTCGTCACACCGGTTTTCTATAAAAAAAATATCTACGGAACCTTCCCTCTCTAGCATGTTTATTTCTCCTGCTGTTTTGCACTTATACCAGGTGAAACTGACTGAACTGATGCTGGCATGTGTGTATTAGGAAGTAAAGAAGAATAATTGTGACGAACTTTTCGTCTATAGGTACCGCTCCTTTTGTATTGCTTCCATTTTTTATAATTTAATTTCAACATTTTGCGAATTAACTATAAGTCACTGTCCGAGTTGAAGATGTTATGAAACATTTAAGTCGTAAGATCTATCTTTTTATCATAAGACGGCTGTGTATATGACTGTCATATGTCATTTTAACAGTATTAAAGTTGTAAAAAGTTAAAATTATGATTAGTCGTACAGTAGTCAATCTAAAAGCTTTTATATGAACAATCTGCTGTAAAATGTCATATTAATGTTGTAAAACCGGGGAAATGTCACGGCTAAAACTTTTGTACGACAAAGATTAAAATTGCTGTAGTACTATGTCATACAAACGTGTGTACAACTGTGTTTTATGAACAAATTGCTTTTAAACTAAAATGCTGTATAAATGACAGTTACATAACGTCACGTTTTAAAACTTGCTTATTTACGACGTATCTACGATGAAATAGTCATATAATGTTTAGATTTTATAACCATTTTGTTAGTTGGGCAGTCTCATACACTACTTTATCTACACTCATTACATTTATCATATATTTCAAAAATTAAGCAAAAAAATATTAATTATAAAATGTGGATTGGCGCCAAACCCCACTGATAGGATTCTATACGGTCTATACCATCTAAATTCAAAATTCTAATTTTAAAAAGTTTCTTATTGTTGCCGGCTAAAGAAGGGCTTGAAAGAGTTGGAAGTCAGGGCCGGTAAATCCTACGGTTGCCATGGAGCTTCTAAAATTAAGAAAAATAAGTGTTTTATAATGAGTGAAAGCTGTATCCGGTTGTATCATAATGACCATTATTAAACACTTTTATTTTTTAAAGTTGACTATGGCATAAAGTGTATCAATATACGTTCAGGCATGAGTTCATAATTAGAATATTATAACATGAGTGTAGATAAAAAATATTTTAAAGCAAGTTACGAAAAATAAACGTCAAAACGTGTTTAAAAATAGAAAATTCAATAAAAAAGTTGTTGATAAATTATCAAAACATAAATTTTCAAGTGAATCGAGTAAATTAATCACGATAATGCAATTAAGACAATAAAAAACACAATGGAATGATAAAAAAAAATATGAGATTATATTATAAATCGCCTGTTGTTTACAAATTTAAAAGATTTAAAACTGAAAGATATACCATAAATCTGCATACAATAGGTTGCTTTAATGTCATACAATATTCTGTTTCCTACAATTTATGTATGTATTCTTAGCTCTATTCGCGAACAACCCCTACGCAAATACTCGGTAAAGTAAGTATTCCCGTCTCATTAGGATAAAAGCATTCCCATAAAACTGGTGGCAATTCGATGGCCTCCACTTATGTTTAACTATTAAGTATAATATAGTATTCACTTGTTTATAGAGTAACTGTTTTGTTACTGGTTATAATTATCATTATAGTACTTAGTAGTTACTAGACTTTCGCGCTGTTAAAATGTTGTTTTTTTTATAAAGAATTATAATGCGTTTGGATGTCAATCTTCCATTTAGTCTAGATATTTGGAAAATTCTGGAACTTTTTTAATTTTTTAATTCCTTAACAAATATCTCACAACAATGTTATTAATTATCTTATCTTAATGTGATATATTACATGAAAATGTGTTAAGCATATACAGGGTGTCCCGGGAAATGTGGATCAAATCGAACAGGGATATAGTAGAGGTCATTTCCGAATTTTTAACCCTATCAATGTAGTTTTATTTTCTAATAGTTCAAAAGTTATGATACATTTTAGTATTCCTTCATATTGCTACATATAACTCCAAAATATAAATCATTCGAAATAAATTATCAAGGTGACAGGCATATTTTTATGTTTACTAGGTTTCTACCTAGTATGAAATAGAATGAATAAGCTATCCTGGGTGTCAGTAAGTATTATTGTTCAGCTTGTAAACATGAATCAATAAAAAAAGAATAAAACAAATTTTCAGATTAATAAGAAACTATGCAGATTTTCATATGAATGACACGGAGAAAAAACATACTACAATTAAGGCGCTACTCGGAAAAATATGGACTTTTTGATTTAAAACTATAGGACGGTTACAGTTGTTACAAATGGTGGTAATAAGATATATTATATTTCTTCATACCTTTATCTAGAATCTTATAGTTTCAAAAACACGATTTTATGATTTTGCCTCGACACTTTTTATTTTCGAAAACACCTCTAAAAAATATGAAAAGTGAAGATTATTCTTAAATGGGGTTACTTACACTATTGAAATTAGTTTAATTAGTGGACACCAATAATATTGAAGATCGTATAGAAGCATTTTTTTTAAATCGCTGTAGTTTTTTAATACGAAGTGATTTTGTGTTTTTTTTGCCTAATCTGCAAAATCGGTCTCGCTCCCGCGCGCGTCGTTTTCTCATTGCTATCTCGCTTCAGCACATTTTTTCCGAGTATCGCCTTAACCGTGTATCACAAAAATACCCATTTCATACGGATTCTTATGAGGTATCAATTAAACATACTACAGCTAGTTAACCTTGTATCACAAAAATACCCATTTCATTGGATTCTTATGAGGTATCAATTATTGAGTTACCTTTACTAATTTAGATGTTATTAATTTTTAAAACATAAAGATCGTCTTTTTTAAACTTGTTGAAAATTCCAAAAGATAGTTTCCACATTTCCCAGGACACCCTGTATATCTCAAAAACTGCTGGCTATGTCTCGTTCAAATCAATTTTCGTTGAATGTGGTTATTAAGATCTACGGCATATTTTTACTTTCATATTTAAAAAAAATAGAGGAAAATGAGGGGGATGCTCAACTTTGGAAGTGTCTCATTTAAAACATTGACTTTGAAAAATATAGCTTAATAATAACAGGTTTGATAAAAAAAATACTTTCAGTTTCATATATGGGAACACCCAAAGCCATCTTCTATCTCTCTCGTTTCACGCAAGCAGCCGAGAGATAATAGCGGACCCCCTTATAATTTTTTTCATAAAAAGGTCGTAAAGCGGTTTACAGAATACATCTATAGATACCAAGTTAAACTGTGTAGTCTTAATAGTTTTGGAATAAAGTCTGTGTCATACGGACAGACAGACAGACAGACGTGATAAATCTATAAGGGTTCCGTTTTTTGCCATTCAGCTACGGAACCCTAAAATCCTAACAACGTTATCTTTTAACAATACACAATGCCTCACATTAATATCACGTGCAGTAAGGAAACAATATTCAAGTATCCGGCAAAATAACCGGATTACTTCATAGCTCAGGCGCCGGATCCGGATAAAGACGGATTAAGATGGCTGACGGGATGCGATAATGATGTACGATGGAACGATACGGATTCTAAAGTTACCTTGGTTGTGATATTATTAAATTATAGATATTTTGTGTAATGTCTTGGTCAATATTATTAAACTTGTTGATAGCTTTCTTTTTTACATAGTTTGTAAAGAGAACTTGAGAAATTGAAAAAAAAAACCACCACTCCCTCAAGTCGATTCCGGACAGGATTCGTACAGGCACCAGTGGAAATCCGGTCCAGGGTGCCTACCATCAACTTTAAGACAGCGATTCAAAAATAGCGCGATGCAGAATAGGTTCCTAAAATGAATTGCTTTCTTTCGTACTATGACCTTCTAAAAACTGGATCGCAAATAAATTGCTAAATGTGAATGACCGAATGATTTGTGTCCTTATTTCTTCTACCCGTCTCTTTCACTCGATTCTGTCATGCCCAGAGAGGGAAAAGGGGCGGGTATAACCTGCAGGTGTTATGTTAGCTTGGCCGAGTTATAAGTCAAAACCGAGTTGATGACAGCTCAGCGGCTGTGTAATGTCATTGAATGATCACTGAATCGCTGTCATTGATATTAAGCTGTCGTGGTACGAATAAGCGAAGCAGATCAGTTTAGGTCCTAAACAAAACCGCAATAAGAGTTGATGGTAGGCACCCTGTGCTCTTATAACCAATTTATGCTACTGTAAAGCTTAAACTAACATTGTGGAATTTGTGGATGCATCGAATTATAAAAAAAAACAGTACGTTTATTAATTAAGGAGGTTGGTAATCGTGGCTCAGTCATATTTTGCTGATTCTTGAGAACAAAAAATCTTTCCGTGTTCTGTGTTGACGTTTTGAGATCGCATACCTACTGATAAGATGATTACAGATTTTAAGTAAAATGGACATACATATACACTTTGAGGTTTTTGCGTGTGCCTACATATAAAAACACTAGACCAGAGCGTCATATTCATCTCACTTAGATCCTCATAAATGTAACACTTAAACCCAGCACTTGACTTCTATATACTGGGTGCCTACCATCAACTTTAAGACAGCGATTCAAAAATAGCGCGATGCAGAATAGGTTCCTAAAATGAATTGCTTTCTTTCGTACTATGACCTTCTTAAAACTGGATCGCAAATGAATTGCTAAATGTGAATGACCGAACGATTTGTGCCCTTTTTCTTCTAACCGTCTCTTTCACTCGATTCTGTCATGCCCGGAGAGGTATAACCTGCAGATGTCATGTTAGCTTGGCGGAGTTATAAGTCAAATAAGAGTTGATGACAGCTCAGCGGCTGTGAAATGTCATTGAATGATCACTGAATCGCTGTCATTGATATTAAGCTGTCGTGGTACGAATAAGCTAAGCAGTTCAGTTTAGGTCCTAAACAAAACCGCAATAAGAGTTGATGGTAGGCACCCTGGTAAAGAAGAAGAAAACACTATTCATTCTCATCGTGCTCAAAGTCACGTCTAAAAATGTACAGTAATAAGGAGGATTCTCCCTAAAACACTTTAGCATAAAGACAAAATATGCCTCATCAATATAAACAGACTTGTCTCTTTATTGCACATAAGGAATAAGGAGGCACAGTTGACTTCAGTAATACCCGTCCGAGTTATTGCGACAGTAACAAACTTGCGAACTTTACCTATTGACGCTACTTAAGTTACGAGCGATGGCTTTATGTATTCATGATGTGCAGCAGAAAAATAGTCGCAGAGAGAACGGACTCTGAGAAACTCCGGCATTGACAGCCGTTGGGTCTGAAGAGCTGCCATCGATGGCCACACTGATGGGCGGTTCGCTCAGGAAATCGGAGATCCAGTTCTGTCTGTCTAAAGCCTTTGAGATGTCCAGTAAACCACTAAGGCTTGATCAAGTTTAATAATGAAGAATATAATATCCGTTGTGTACATACTTACCAGCCACTAACTAAACTGAAAAAGTGTGGAATCCCCCTTTCCTTCTAAAATACTTCAGCATAAAGCCTAAATATGCCTCATCAATATAAACAGGCTGTCTCTTTATTGCGCATAAGTAATAAGGAGGACCATTGACCTCAGTACCATCCGTCCGTGTTATTACGACAATAACAAACTTGGGAACTTCGCCTATCGACGCAACTTAAGTTACGAGCTACGGCTTTATGTATTCATGAGGATAACATGGTGGAACTTTTGAACAGATGCTTAATAGAAGACATGTAGCATTTTTTTAAATCTTGGTTGAAGAACGTTTTCCGCTTCTCAGTAATTTTATTTAATATAGAACCACTCAAATTTGAGACTCAAGCCAAAGTATTTGCCTTCTTACAGTCGATTAAGAAGAAGATAGTCTTCAGAGGTCCTCACATAATCTTCGTTGTCATCATGCTTAATTTTATTGTCATGTCAAAATTGTAAAATCCACTTTTCCCCAAAATACTTCAGCATAAAGCCTAAATATGCCTCATCAATATAAACAGGCTGTCTCTTTATTGCGCATAAGTAATAAGGAGGACCATTGACCTCAGTACCATCCGTCCGTGTTATTACGACAATAACTAACTTGGGAACTTCGCCTATCGACGCAACTTAAGTTACGAGCTACGGCTTAATGTATTCATGAAGATAACATGGTGGGACTTTTGAACAGGGCAGCATTTTTTTTAATCTTGGTCGAACAACAGTTTCCGCTTCTCAGTAGTTTTATTTGATATAGAACCACTCAAACTTGAGACTCAAGCCAAAGTATTTGCCTTCTTACAGTCGATTAAGAAGAAGATAGTCTTCACAGGTCTTCACATAATCTTTGTTGTCATCATGCTCGAAATTGTCATGTTAAATAATATAAAATCCAATTCCCCCAAAATACTTCAGCATAAAGCCTAAATATGCCCCATCAATATAAACAGGCTGTCTCTTTATTGCGCTTAAGTAATAAGGAGAACCATTGACCTCAGTACCATACGTCCGTGTTATTACGACAATAACAAACTTGGGAACTTCGCCTATCGATGCAACTTAAGTTACGAGCTACGACTTTATGTATTCATGAAGATAACATGGTGGGACTTTTGAACAGATGCTTAATAGAAGACGGGCAGCATTTATTTCAAATCTTGGTCGAACTACGGTTTCCGCTTCTCAGTAAATTTATTTAGTACAGAACCACTCAAATTTGAGATTCAAGCCAAAGTATTTGCCTTCTTACAGTCGAATAAGAAGATAGTCTTCACAGGTCTTCACATAATCTTTGTTGTCGTCATGCTCGAAATTGTCATGTTAAATAATATCAAATCCAATTTCCCCAAAATACTTCAGCTTAAAGCCTAAATATGCCTCATCGATATAAACAGGCTGTCTTTTTATTGCGCATAAGTAATAAGGAGGACCATTGACCATTGACCTCAGTACCATCCGTCCGTGTTATTACCACAATAACAAACTGGGGAACTTCGCCTATCGACGCAACTTAAGTTACGAGCTACGGCTTTTATTCATGAGGATAACATGGTGGGACTTTTGAACAGATGCTTAATAGAAGACATGTAGCATTTTTTTTAATCTTGGTTGAAGAACGTTTTCCGCTTCTCAGTAATTTTATTTAATATAGAACCACTCAAATTTGAGACTCAAGCCAAAGTATTTGCCTTCTTACAGTCGATTAAGAAGAAGATAGTCTTCAGAGGTCCTCACATAATCTTCGTTGTCATCATGCTTAATTTTATCGTCATGTCAAAATTGTAAAATCCACTTTCCCCCAAAATACTTCAGCATAAAGCCTAAATATGCCTCATCAATATAAACAGGCTGTCTCTTTATTGCGCATAAGTAATAAGGAGGACCATTGACCTCAGTACCATCCGTCCGTGTTATTACGACAATAACAAACTTGGGAACTTCGCCTATCGATGCAACTTAAGTTACGAGCTACGACTTTATGTATTCATGAAGATAACATGGTGGGACTTTTGAACAGATGCTTAATAGAAGACGGGCAGCATTTATTTCAAATCTTGGTCGAACTACGGTTTCCGCTTCTCAGTAAATTTATTTAGTACAGAACCACTCAAATTTGAGATTCAAGCCAAAGTATTTGCCTTCTTACAGTCGAATAAGAAGATAGTCTTCACAGGTCTTCACATAATCTTTGTTGTCGTCATGCTCGAAATTGTCATGTTAAATAATATCAAATCCAATTTCCCCAAAATACTTCAGCTTAAAGCCTAAATATGCCTCATCGATATAAACAGGCTGTCTTTTTATTGCGCATAAGTAATAAGGAGGACCATTGACCATTGACCTCAGTACCATCCGTCCGTGTTATTACCACAATAACAAACTGGGGAACTTCGCCTATCGACGCAACTTAAGTTACGAGCTACGGCTTTTATTCATGAGGATAACATGGTGGGACTTTTGAACAGATGCTTAATAGAAGACATGTAGCATTTTTTTTAATCTTGGTTGAAGAACGTTTTCCGCTTCTCAGTAATTTTATTTAATATAGAACCACTCAAATTTGAGACTCAAGCCAAAGTATTTGCCTTCTTACAGTCGATTAAGAAGAAGATAGTCTTCAGAGGTCCTCACATAATCTTCGTTGTCATCATGCTTAATTTTATCGTCATGTCAAAATTGTAAAATCCACTTTCCCCCAAAATACTTCAGCATAAAGCCTAAATATGCCTCATCAATATAAACAGGCTGTCTCTTTATTGCGCATAAGTAATAAGGAGGACCATTGACCTCAGTACCATCCGTCCGTGTTATTACCACAATAACAAACTGGGGAACTTCGCCTATCGACGCAACTTAAGTTACGAGCTACGGCTTTTATTCATGAGGATAACATGGTGGGACTTTTGAACAGATGCTATGTTTGCTTGTTTACTTTCAAAACGAACGGATAAATAAAACTAAGAAAGATAAAAGCCATAATTTTAGAAATATACACTACATTTGATTAGCCCCTAGCGAATCCAATGCATTTGTGAGTTTAATCCCTTTCCACGTAAAAAAAACATGTGATTAACCACATGATTCAAGTTTTACCTATTTCACTTACTCCTAGTGTAAGTTTTAAGCAAACGCAAACTATCGCGAGTCCGTATTTATGACAATTTGTATGAAAACTGCATAAGCGCGCTACTCGCTGCTAGAGGCGCTGATACAGTTTTCATACAAATTGATATAAATACGGAATCGAGATTGTTTGCGTTTTTTGACATAAAAACTTACACTAGGGGTACTGTTTCTGTGACTAATAAAAATAATGTATTTAAGCATGGTGTTTGTTACATTTAACTTTAGATCTGAGATCTGGGTGCCTACCATCAACTCTTATTGCGGTTTTGTTTAGGAACCTAAACTGATCTGCTTCGCTTATTCGTACCACGACAGCTTAATATCAATGACAGCGATTCAGTGATCATTCAATGACATTTCACAGCCGCTGAGCTGTCATCAACTCTTATTTGACTTATAACTCGGCCAAGTTAACATGTCACCTGCAGGTTATACCCGTCCCTTTCACTCTCCGGGCATGACAGAATCGAGTGAAAGAGACGGGTAGAAGAAATAAGGACACAAATCGTTCGGTTATTCACATTTAGCAATTCATTTGCGATCCAGTTTTTAGAAGGTTAGAGTACGAAAGAAAGCAATTCATTTTAGGAACCTATTCTGCATCGCGCTATTTTTGAATCGCTGTCTTAAAGTTGATGGTAGGCACCCAGTAACGTAGCTTTTGTCCTTCAACATACCTTATCTTCAAATCTGATCAATTTGATTCTGTGTGATATTTACTTTTGAATGACTTGTCAAAATATGATATTGAACTAAGATAGGTTTCGTAGCTGCTTCATTGAAAGTGTATGGCAGTATTTAATAAAAATACTAGATTGTTCTTCGACAAGCATTACAATTTATACACTGCAATGACTCTACTATCTATTGTTAATAACTAAAAATATAGGATCCCACCCTTATTCATATATTAGATTCACCTAGCCTTGTCCTGTGCCAGTGATATCACGCTACTTTCTTCAAATATACTTTTCAGTGTATCGCTTACATCAACGTCAGTACTTCATCGCGCACCAGCCACTCCCTAGCATGCCCCGGCCCATAAATTTTTGTTCCTCGTGTCTCGCGACAATTTATATTCCCAGAACGTGGTCAATGGTAATCGACATTATTATGTTTCATGCATGGCAAAGTAGGTTTGACGGAAATGCTTGAGAACAGTGGCTTTGTAAGAAGTTACGATATTTGCGAGTTTTCTGTTGTTTGTTTGTGGATGGATGGTTGGTTTCTATTAGTCTGAGGAAAATATGGAATAAGATATTACTGAACTGAATGGAGGGAGGGATAACACACGACTTTTTGCTTGATTCTGAACATATTTCATTTGAATTCTAGTGCTAAGTGTTTGAAGTGTGTCTGCAAATGCCATAATATGCCTGATATGTAATACTCGAAACCAATCTACAATAATTGTCTCACAAGCCTAAATCTCTCGACCCTTTGACGCCAGCCCGGCCGAATGGGGCCAAACTGAAATGCTGCCTTATTACTTATAGAAATAAGGCCGCATTTACTATATAATTCTCCGGCCCCATTCGGCCGGTCCGACGTCCTGAGATATTGTAGTTCAATTAGGAGCTACGTTTACTAATAGTGATATTGCAAAAGATGACTAGAGTCACACCGTGCCTTTCAGATAACTCTGCGCGCGACTGTGACGTTTTTGGCGCTAGTTACAGTACATTTTTGTTCAAGGCTTATTTAAATTTTAAATATTTGAATTTGACCGCACGCAGACTTATCTGGAGCTCTACTCTTGTTCTCCGAAACGAAATTTCGGAAACGAAAGAAATTTAAACGAAGTTTCGTTTCTGCCGCTACTCTTGAACATTTTCGGACGCGCACGAAAAGTTCGAATCCATAGACAATTTTCGTGAACGAATGGAATGAACAACATTACGTAGGTTCTTTTAATGTCATTTACGGTAAATAACCGGTTTTTAAATTAACTTTAAAATTAAAACGTTGGTTTAATAATTTTAAGAATGTATTTAATTAGTAATGGTTTACTATGTTTAATAACCCAGAAACTGATAAATGAGCAATTAAAGTTCAAGTTTATGTCGAAAAACACAGTGACACTAAAAGAACCCTTTCAATGACTGATAACCGCCCAAGTTAAGATGTCTATAGTCCCCACTGACCTCTATAGTCCCACATTCCTGTATGTTCCGGTGACAGAGGAGCCACTTGCAGTACAAAATTAGGTGTCAAAATGAACATTCGTATGAAAAATTAGTACCAATGATTATCACCGACCCAGATTTATGCTTGTCGTCGTATGACAACGTAACTTGTCCGCAGTATGACATTAGCTGAGCCGTCAGCCGTTACTTTAAAATTTCAAAATATTTGGTGCATAATTTGGTGTTATTTATACGGTGTTACCAAAGAAAGTAAGTATTAATATTTATGTTTTGCACGCCTAATTCTTATTTAAATAATATTTTCGTAATAGGTTCCTATTATTTAGTTTCACCACATCTTTTCAGTATGGCTCCAAATTCCTGTTCGACAACTCCTCAGCAAATCACTGTACTCCTCGATTTCCTCGATGAACATAAAGATCATGCTCGTGGGAGATTGAGGAGTATAGAAGGAAAGGTCCAGACAAAGAGGCTGTGGGAGGAGTTGTGCGACACTCTCAATTCCATGGGTGGTTGCACAAAGACGATTCAGTAGTGGCAAAAGGTACCTAATTATACTTACATCCTAACAATCCATACAAAAACTACCTGTGCTACCCTCTGTGATCCACATACTTTTAAACTACGGAGACAATTAAAATTACAAGAAAGTTACAGTGTATCACTAAAAAATATAATAAGTACTCCCTGCAATGTATGTAGGTATACAATTTTGGAACTTATTGGAATGTTGTTTTGCAGCCTTACCTGCCTGCTACAGACGTCAGAAGCAGGTTGTATCAGTATGAAGATGGGCGCGTAGAGAGAGAGACAGTAAGGAACGCTGAGCTCGCAGGCATCAGGGCTGCCATGCCATTTGCAGCTGTGTGAGCTATTGCGAGAACAACTTTAAATAATAAAGATTTTCTCCTGTTACCAACCAACTCCAACCTCGCACCTCAAACTTATTGCTTAGTTATTTAAATTTTTACTTTCTTGCATACACTATGCAATTTTTATTAGTGAAAAATTAAAAGTGAAGTAGGTATTTAGAAAAAGTCGACCCGTCTCACAACCAGCTGCGATGGGATTCGAACCCACGACCTTTCGCTATACGGGCGACTGCTCGCGAAGGATAAAAGGACTAAACAAATATAAAGTTATAGGTTTTAGGTAGGAACCTACAACTTTATATTTGTTTAAAAGGAAAATATTCTAATACTTATATGAGATTTTTTTTCTCATAAAGGTTATAATATAATGTACTATAATGTTGTATAATCAGTGCTTATCCTATAACCAATTTGTTGTAATATGTAACGATATGTTTCTTGTTTTGTACATGTTAAATGTAAGCTAATATCATGTATTGAAGTAAGAAATAAAAACCATTAAATACATTGATATTGTCTTTTTAATCTATACTAATATTATAAAGAGGAAAAATTTGATTATTTGTTTGTTTGTTTGTTTGTTCATCGAATAGGCTCCAAAACTACTAGACCGATTTGGAAAGTTCTTTGACCATTAGACAGCTACATTCTTCCCGAGTGACATAGGCTATATTTTATCCCGATATTCCCACGGGAACGGGTAGCAAGCGGGTAAAACTGCGATGATCCGCTAGTCTTCTAAACTAATATTATAAAGAGGAAAGATTTGATTGTTTGTTTGTTTGCATCGAATAGGCTCCGAAACTACTAGACCGATTTAGACAATTCTTTGACCATTAGAAAGCTACATTCTTCCCGGGTGACATAGGCTACATTTTTGGATATTATAAGAATGCAGCAAGCAAAATGTAGCAAACACGCAGTTAGGCATGCATAACGATTTCCTCGTCTTGTCGTAGGTACATTTAACTGAGACACTGATGATTACCTCCTATGACAAAAAAAAAGTTACACAAGTGGGTTTTATTTCAATATTACAATTTTATTAATTGGTTTGGTATGAATGTATCTTCCTGGTTCCTTTCTAAAGTTTGTATTAATACAGCGCTTTTCCCTCGACCTGCCTGTAAAGCTCGAGTCGAAAATGCGGCTGTCTCAATTTCCCTGCGAATCTGCCTGGCTCAGTCCGTTTGGTGATCCTCTTCTGTCAAATACGGGACCTCCCTCCTCGGGAAAAAAACTCCGGACCTCCAATACCAGCCCTTATACATATGTACTATACACATAGCAGGCTACTATAATTTTAGCTGCTGTTTCTGGGCAGTAATGGAGTTCCCTAGCTGACAAAAGACATCTCTACCATCGAGCTTTCAATACACCAAATGTGCGTTCAACGGTGCAGCGTGGACGTTTTTGGATGGCAGTATCTTCCCTCTAGAGAGTCCTCAACAGCATTATCGACGGGTGTCATCACTCCCTTAGAAGATATCCAGAATCACCTGAAAATAAATAAAATAGAACTTTAGTATTGAAAATGAAGTAAATGAAAAAATCGTTAATCGGTTATCACTACATACATACATACATACATAGGCCTTTACGTCTAATGCAGACGATCTACTCAGTGCCTAGGTATCACTAGGTACCTATATTTACTACTTACTTCCGCTTAATATGATTCCTTTTTTGAGATTTTGAAGAAATCTTATGTGCTTTGCTAGTACCTGTATGCGGTGCATTAAGTGCTGTTGTTTAAGTCAATATCTATATCTGAAAAGCGATAACCAGGCTTATGAAAAGTAAAATCGAAAAGTTCATTGAAATGCGTGTTTACATAGTACAAACTTACTTTAAGGGTTGGCTTGATCTCTTGTTGCCTTGCCCCTGGAGGTAATAAAGGCACTATCTTAGTCCACAGCTCCTCGAATAATTCCCGACTGAGTCTGTAATTTCCTATAAACTCTAGATCGGGAATATTCGCTATAAATAACTGATTTCGCAGGTGCTGCCGGTTCTTTCTCCTCTCCAAGCGTTCTTCGCGCAAAGCAGCAGCGATTAAAAGCTGCCTCGTAGTCATATCAGTTAATATTTTAATAAAAATCGACCCAAACGAAAATAGAAAGGTAACGCTTTTGAGTTCGTCAAAATTGCGAACTTAAAACTGCCAAACTTCAATTTTCGTTCGTAATTAAATTGAATTAGAGTAGGCTTAGAAAATTTAAACGTCAAAGCATTTTCGTTTCAACGAAGTTTCGAAACGAAGAAGTCAGTGGTAGGAAATGTGCGAAGTTTCGAAAGAAATTTCGTTTTTCGTTGAATTAGAGTTAAAATGTTTAAATGTTCGAATCTGTTAAAATCACAGGCAACAATGCACACTATCAGATGTACACTGATTGCCAAAGACGTCACTTAAATCTCGCATAGCCAATAGACCTTGACGTACGACTTAAAGATATTGCCAGTGTACAACCGATAACAGATGATTTATCGCAGCAGCTCGGAAGCTGAGATGAATGAGTGCCACAATCACTAGGAGCGCTCTGATGAATGGCCTCCCAGAAATTGGTTACCATGACTGATGTAACATTGAACGTTGCAAAAAGAAATAAATTGCTGAGTGTCTCGAGTCTCGAAGTTTTCTTGTTTCGATACTAGAGCGTCCATTCCAGTTGCTGAACAATTTCTGCGTAGTTATTTTGGCCAATGTTTAGTAGGTATCTTTATCTTTGGTATAGTTTTAAAGTAATGGTAGTTTTGTTGCAGGAGATAGTGTGGTTAGTGCTGTTTTAAATATGGGGTATTGTTGTACACGCTTTAAAAATCGGCCTACTAGGAACAAACTGCTCACTTTAGTAGCGTCTCATAGATAAGTAACTTTTTGCATCTTTGCAATGATTTTTATATCAATGGAGAGACCAAGCACACAACATTTTAAAAATTGGCAAAAACCGCTCAATTTTCTCAAAAAGGCAAAACAATGACAGATTTTCTGCCAGCAAATTAAAAAAAAAGTTTATTTATTAGCTCGATAGATGGCGCTGACCAGACATGTATCTCATCTGATCTGACCTACACTTGTATTTCAAAGTTGTGCAAGAAGGTGCAAGGCCAAAAAAAAGTTGACGTTGACGGAAGAAAAGAAATGTCAAATAATTCTATTCCTCTTGTTTTGCGTTGCAATACCATACCGACCATACCGCGAGTTGTAGATAAGCCTTTTCAGTCCTGCAAATGTTTTTTTTCCTTCTGCAAGTGTTTTCTTTAATTGACCGTCTTAACGTAGACTCCTTGCCAGAAAATAAAAAAAAGCAGACCCATGTCTGATGAACGCCACCTGTTGAGTTTTATGGAACTAATTTTTTTCTTTTTTAATCATCTGTCAGAAAATCCCTCATTGCAAAAATTTACTCATCTGTGAGATGCAAAAGTGAGCACGATTGTATTAAAAAAGCTCATGGGGCCGATTTTTTGATGGCATGTGTAGTTAGACAAGACGAAGGTGATTATTTAACATTGCACGAAACCCATTTCATTCCGATCATTTAATAAAAAAGAAAAATGTCTGGAAAGCTAACATAAACAAAACTGTACTACAAAAATCTTTAGCGAAAAGCATTGCAAATCCTTAAAAAATTAACACATCCTGAGAGAATTAAATAAAGCGCCTACGTTGATATTATGGATACACGTTATTTTAACACATTTCGAGGTCCAAATGAGAAACATTTTCATAATATCAAAACAATTTTACCCTCATCCAATAACTCCAGGAAAACCTGAACCGAACACGCAGCATTCCCATTAACCATATCTCAGTCCGAAGCATCATGTCCCACAAACTGTGATTATGCCCGTCACTTATTAGCTTCGTGACCGGAAAGTATCGGGGGAGGTGGGCTTATCTACAAATCAGTCGTTGTCCCGACAGATACGATCGGGGTGAAGTACGTGACGCCCCTAACGATAGACGGATTACCGACTCAAATATTGGGAAAGTTTGCATAGTCTACGATTCTTGTAAAACAATTGAAGATTGAGGTTGTGGCCTTCTTGTTTGGTTTGGGTGGGAACTATGACTATGAGACATAATATGCTACAGTGCCACAACCTTTTCTGTTCCGGTGACAGCGGCGCTACGTACGTTTTTCTTTTTTTTATAGCAATTTAACCGGCCCTGACTTCTAAGACCTTCAGCCGCCAGCAGCGCTATCGTTGGACATCAACTTGACAACAAAATGACATTAAAAAAAATACGTTAGTTTCACATTTTGGCCACCGGAACAGAAAAGATTGTGGCACTGTACAGTAGTTTGAAGACTATGAACCGTTCAAACTTTTATTGTAGGTACTATTGTAATCAATCGTTATTATTAATTAATAAATTTTTAGAATATTACAATTACAATTACAACAAGAATATTACAATAAATTTTGTAATATTCTGTGAATAACCCTTTTGGCCCAAGAAATTTTAGATTTAAAATAGCATTACTTAAGTAGTTTAGATGGCTGTTGTTATTCCTAATTAAATAAATAAATTAATAGAAAAACTTCTTCAGATGATGTGATTTACTACGGCCATGTGCCGTTCAGCAAAGCGACTACCTACTCCACTTGTCTCCCCCGTTGTCTACCCCAGTATTATAGACACGTCCACTTTTTTGTCCACTTGTCTCGAACGCTTGCTCGGCCGCGCTCGATACACTACGCACGGACCCAGCGGCAGCCGGCAGTGAATTGGAACTCGCGGGCGCCCCGCGAATCGAAAATCCCTTAAAATTCAATTAAAAATGAAATAATAAAAAAAAATGTGACCAATGATGATGATCCTATGATCCTTCGGCTATTCAAAGACAATTATTTTCATATAATTTTCATTACTTAACTAAACCCAAGTATAGGTACTGCAAGTAATATGATATTTGAATTATTATTAGACGGATGTTTGGAATTTTATTTGATACAAGTAAGTATCACTAATGGAAAATGTAACGGCCGTAAGCACTAGATAAAAGACTGTAAAATAACATATTATATTTTTTCCAAATTTTGAATACTTGTCGTTTGCGAGTAATCCATAATTTAAAATACCCTATTTTCGGGGATACTCGCCTTAAGTGTTAACTTATTTCTGCGGTCAACTGTACCCCCAGTAGTGTGTGCGGGGCGCTGGCTGACCCCACGTTTCCGTTCCGATTCTTCAAGGCAGCTGTCATTTTTCCGTCGTATTTCATTTGACGTTTATTTCCTAGACGGCTTCCGCTGTCTTCGATAGTCGTGCCAAGGACACCCTCTCTTCCCGAATGTTTGGAGTAGCAAATATATTTTTATTCGTATTTCATGAATGAGCTACGGAATAGTAAAATGGTAATAATATTACAGAACACATAAAAGAGGTCAGAAATAGCATTTTACGCTGTTTTGTACTGAATGAAGCATTAATCGGAAACAAGCAAGTCACCATGACGAATTCAAGAAACACATCTCGTTTGGTCTAGGCATAACGCGACTTAGGCACTCTGCGTTATAGGTACCTATTACAGCGAGCAAAGGATTCAATTCAGCTGTGTAAACTGTAATCTTACACAGCTTAAGGCGATACTCGGAAAAATTATGCTAAAACGAGATAGCAATGAGAAAACGACGCGCGCGGGAGCGAGACCGATTTTGCAGATTACGCAAAAAAAACACAAAATCACTTCGTATTAAAAAACTATAGCGATTTTTAAAAAATGCTTCTATACGATCCTAAATATTATTGGTGTCCACTAATTAAACCAATTTTCAATAGTATATGTAACCCCATTTAAGAATAATCTTGAAATTTCGTATTTTTTAGAGGTATTTTCGAAAATAAAAAGTGTCGAGGCAAAATCATAAAATCGTGTTTCTGAAACTATACGATTCTAGATAAAGGTATGAAGAAATATAATATTTTATTACCAGATTTATAACAACTCTAACCATCCTATAGTTTTATATCAAAAAGTCCATACTTTTTCCGAGTAGCGCCTTAATCGAATTCAGCCGCCTGTGTGGCTTAGTGGTTCACACCACCGATTTCAGACCAAGAGGACCCGGGTTCGATTCCCAGTGGGGGTACATATTGTATTCGGGTTGGTTGGTGGTAGGACTTGTTCTTAGTCCGCCTGGCTAGTTACCACCATCTTATCTAAGTCTGACGCCATAACAATGATGTTTTTAGCATTACTATGTTCCGGCAGCTAGAGATAAGATAGCCAGTTCCTCAGTGATTGAGGATGCCGGGAGTAGTGCGCTTCCACCTTCAGCCTTATCACCACTTAACATCAGGTGTGATGAAGGCTAAAGCCTGGTCTCCAGCGCGTGTTTGGCCCTACACAATCAACAAAAACATCTCAACATTCAACAAAACTGTCTACACAAAACATTGTTTCACTACACATTTTTGTTTGCATCAACAATGTTTTTGCTTTCCTTGCCCGGTGGAAAACACGTACACAAAACTTCCCCCGCGCGGGTCGAGGGGCAGGGTACTGTACATAATCTATAATTTCGACAACTTTTAACTTTTTTAATTTTGATAACTCGCTGGACAATGGCCGAATTTCTGTGTAAAATGGAAGAAGCCATTACAAAAAAAAGGTTGGTTATCGCGCCAAGTTTGATTTTACGGTGGTTTAAAGCAATGCAAGTAAAGATGGATTGGAATAAAGATAAGATAAGATAAGATAAAAATATTCTTTATTCACTTAGACATAATAAATATGTACTTATGAATCGTCAATATTTTCCTACGATACGATCTGAAACTACGTCTTCTTCGTCCGAACTCATTTTTTTTGCTAGAGAATCTATTGTTTTGTGTACACAAGAGAGGTATAGACGGCGCATGTCAAGAAACATTTTTCAGAAACAAAGTTTTGTGTATGTGTTTTTGTTGAATGTTTTCAAAAAACTTCGCTGGAGACCCGGCTTAAGTGCTACCCGTTGTGATAAAAAAAAATTGCATGCCAATAAGCAGTCGCTGAGGCCGAAATCGGCTAGGAAGACATCATCATCATGGGACGGAAGACCATGGCAATAGTAAACAGAAATACCGAAGAGCAATTGAGCAATTCTTCAAGGGATACACTTCTTTTGATGTATGAAACCCAAAAAACTGGAACACGCAACTTATTAAAAGTTTAATAATATCGTCATAAAATATGGTAAGCGACTTTGTTCCTTATGAAGCGGCAATAAAACACAAAGAATCCCCCCGAAATACTTGGGGAGTTTACCGAATGTTTCATCCTATATTTATTCGGAGTCTGCGTTTCGGGTTTTATTGCGTTTTTTTATTTGTTTCAATACTCCAGCACCTGATGCACTGCCTCTTATTATGTTAATAATAATACTATTGCTCGATTCTACGAGAAACTTTTAGGTCGTATTGTTGGACAATTTCTGTAACGAATAAACTGAAGTTATTTTCGCTAGACTCTTTTCGTGACTTTGTCCTCTTAACTTAGCCCTAGCAGCAAGAATAAGTTTTTAGTAAAAATTTCATTTTTATGACAAGCTTTTTTGCATTTAATATTGTATTGTCATCTGAACGAAACCTGTAGGTATACAAAATTTCAGCTCCATCAGACACTGGAAAGTGTGTCAAATTGGTTCACCCTTGTTTGGCAGAACAACGTTTGATCGAATTTCGATAATTCGAACAACGTTTGAGAAAATAATCACTTTGTATAATATCGATTGACATAATTTTCATTTCATCGAATATTCATTTGCGATAACGACGTTTGCGCTAATGATCGTAAAATAGAATGTTCATTTCATCGAATATTCATTTGAGATAACAACATTTGCGCTAATGATCATAAAATAGAATGTTCATTTGATATAATAATCGTTTGGTATAAAAACGTTTGGAAGAAAAGCCGACTTCTCGGAAGTCCTGTAGAACACGTGATAGGTTAGAAATTTAAGGCGATCGCGAAGCGCAGCGAAGCGATCGCCTTAAATTTCGTGGTTATTTTTTTTTGTATCAATACAAATTACTTATGGATTGTTTCACAAAAAAAAATAACCACGAAATTTAAGGCGATCGCTTCGCTGCGCTTCGCGATCGCCTTAAATTTCTAACCTATCACGTGTTCTACAGGACTTTCGAGCCACTCAAATATTAACGATCTTTCGACTAAATCATTATTAGTCTAGTTAAGCATTCGTTTAAATAAAATTAGCGCAATTGAAAATTCGGTAAAATGACATTCGTCCAAATAAAATTAGCGCAATTGAAAATTCGGTAAAATGACATTCGACCAAATAAATAATTATACGAAATAAAATTATGACAAATAAACATTCGATCAAATGAATAATTCTGTGAAATGACTTTATTGTAACTAAAATTAGTCGAACCGATTTTCGACGAAACGTTGTTCTACCAAACAAGGGTGAACCTGTCAAATTAAGCTTGCAAGATTCGCTGACGACCAATTTGGCGCAGGGGTAGGCTACCCACCTTCTGCGCCAGTGGTCTCGGGTTCGATTCCCGAACAAGACAAATATTTGTGTGCATGAACATGTCTATTTGTCTTGGTCTGGGTGTTAACTATGTATATTAAGTATGTATTTACAAATAAAAAGTATTTAAGTATATATTTATCCGTTATCAAGTTTTCCATGATGCAGTTTCTTAATGAAATTAAAATGGGCTTAGATAATTGGTGTGAATGTAAGAAGTTATTTATTTATTATAAGATTTGTCCTCCACTAACTAACTATCATACTAACTAACACGGCAAGTTAATAAAAAGCTTGTAAAAACTGTCGTCATGGTAACCGTTATCGTGATCGTATTATTTTGCATGGAAACCAGAGCAGCGCCTCTTGCGGTCGTATAAGGAACTGAAATTCAATACATGTTTGACAACAGCACTTTGACAGCATTGTACAGTTTACTATTCGACCATAACGATAGTTTTTCATGCTACGGCCACAGGGTAAAGAAAAAACTATACGGCTACTGAATCGAAAGTTTCATCATCGATAAGCGAATTGTAGGTACCCAGTCCGTTTTACCTCTTTTTACGCTAAATAAAAAAAAGAGGAGGAGAAATTCAACGAGATTTAACATATTATCCAATATTACAATTGGAAGAAGAATTACCTAGCTAAACCTAAACTCAAATACAAAATAAAGCTACAAAACACTTTGGTATTCTAAATTTTCCATTACTGTTTTTCTGAATTGTAATTGTTTCCACACTGTCAAAGTTGCAGGCGTAAAGCGCTGACCACATTAAAATAAAAGCGTAAATAAAAAGGCATTTTTCCTTGGAAAATATCGTTCAGAGGAATTGCCTCGACAAATTGCAAACTGTCCGCACCAAAGAGATGCATGTGAGAGCCTCATCCTTTGACCAATCAATGCCGCTGAAAATTCACGAAAACGACACTATTTTCACTGTAGCGCTGAAGCGACCTAATGCTGCATGTACACTGGTAGTATCAAAAGGTTCGTCACCATATCTAAGGTTTATTTTACTTTGCTCAGTATAATAGGTTTTCTTTACCAATTGCGCATAATGCGTATGGCGCATATATATTGTGATGCAATGTCATTGATAATCATTCTTTACGCAACACGTCAATCCTTCAGTTTTATTTAGAAGCCCTACTCTCAACGAAAAACGATACTTCGTTAGCCCCATCGCTGTCGCTCGATTCAGTCATACCCGGAGAGTGAGAGGGACGGGTATAACGAAGATTCGTTTTTCGATGAATTACAGCTTAGACGGGAAAGATAGATACTTCGAAAATCCGAGTAATCTTTGAATACGAGTTCCGATGCGGAACTAACGCGGAAGAAACGATTCGCAATATCAATGCTGGCTGCGTTTGGAAAGGAGATTGCTAATGAACTACGTAGGTACTCTGCGTTTTTGGTTTAAACGCTTTCGTAATGGAAAATTCGACTCTTAGAACAAACCACACAGGTGAATAACGCTGAATTTCTCCTTGTTGGTGGAAGCTGATCTCAGTCAAACTACCCAGGAATTAGCGGCATGGTTTAATGTTACCTTTCCTACAATATTGACTCATTTGCATCTAATCAAAAGGATAAAAAATATGAAAAATGGTTGCCTCATGATTAGACTGATCTGCGGAAAGAAACGCGTGTTGAAACTTGCGTTGCCTTGTTAAAAAGATTGACATGTGACGAAAAGTGAATCCTTTACAATAACCGAAAGCGCAAACGCCAAACAGTGCCCTAAAGCAAAGTTTACCAATAAAAAGGTAACTGTTTGGTGGTCTATTCATGGTGTTATTCGCTATAGCTTTGAGGCTAAGCAATAACAGCAGATGTTTACTGTGCCGAACTTCGAACAATGATGGTGAAACTAGCAGTGAAACCGCCCCGACTTGTGAATCGGTCTTCACATTTTTTGCTCCATGATAACGCAAGACCTCACAGGCTCACACTGCACGAGAAACCGTTTTAACTCTACAGCAGCTATAGTAAGTTTTTCAGTACGGAAATTTTAGAATACTTTAACCCCTAATAAATCGGCCATAATATTCGTCTGCCTTGGTTTTCCTAGAACCACGTAAATTTCCAGAGAAAGTTTCAAATACAAAATTTGATTAATTAATTTATTAGAAGTACAAATTATACTTTTTTATTTACTTTTGGGATTTATGATATTTATATTTGATGTTTTGATGAAGTAAATGAAGTTAAAAGTACAATATTGAGTTTTTTATTACTTAAATTCTGTTCTGTAACAACCAAAGGTTTTAAGAATGTTTAGTGTGTTCGCATTTACCAACCCTACAGTAAATTATCAGGGGGGTGTATTTAAGTGGCAACATGTTTATCTGAGGGTCCGACCTTGATGGCTAAAGCAGCTAAAGTCTAATTTACTGCAGACCTTTTATAGACTATTGAGTTTTAACTTTCTATTTGCAGCGGAAAACTAGTTTCAAAATTAGTGTTGAGGCAACACAAATTCTTGATTTTCATCATCATCGTCATCAGGATGTATGTCTATACACACCTACATACATAATGTCTAGAGGTGTCGTTTTCAATCTTTATATAATTATAATTCTTCTGTACGTGTACGTGTATGTAACTGAACTCTTCCTTAACGGCTAAACCGATTTTAATGAATTTTTTGTGTCTTCAGGTGGATTCCAGAATGGTTTAGATTTAAAATTGGGCTGGGTAGGTTGCGTGCTGTCTAGTGTATTTATAAAAAAGTATTTAAGTGTTGTCTTGTATCGTATTGTATTTGTTGTCTAGAACTTAAAAAAAACTTACTTTTGGAATAGATCATCAGCATCATCATCAGCCATTTAATGTCCACACTGCTGGGGCACAGGCCCTCCTTATGGATGGATGAGGACAATGGGCCATGACCCACCACACGGGCCCAAAGCGGATTGATGGGGATTAACGATTGCAAATGCAGCCGGGATTAATTGGCCGGGGCCAACCAATAGGGAACTTGCATTATTTCATAAATGTAGTCTATCTGAAAGATTTAAGGATTGTATGAAGATATCACAAGCGAAAAAGTTGAAATATGCTTAAATTATTTATTTAATGCAAATCAAAAATTAACATTTCAAAGTCCGCGCGTAAACGCTCAATGGCCGGACGTGACGTCATTTCATAGGACGTCAAACTTTTCAATGTGCATCTGAAAGGAGTGACCAAGAAATTTTGACAACTAACGACAAACGCTAAAAGTGAGTGACCAAAGATTTCAGTTTTACTGACTAGGCTTCGCCAGATAGGTAAATGAAAGAAAACTTATGTTTTTAGCGAAATCTTTACTAGAACTTGGTTTATCATCCGTTTCTCAAAGTACTTACCATACTTTTAGGGGTTGAATTTTTAATTTTTGTGAAAACGAAATTGACAGAATATGGCTGCCATCATTTTTTACTGTTTTTTAAAGTAATTAAAAATTAAGTAAACTTTACGTAAAACGCACTAACATATAAGTATTGAAAATATGCCTATTTTGCATTAGTCTAAAATATTGTGAACTCTAACATTGACAAAGGCAAACATACTTGTTGTTGCTTGATTGATTATATTGATACTTGATTTATTTCTGCTGCACACTGGAGTA
Source organism: Crambus lathoniellus (assembly GCA_949710035.1). Lineage (NCBI taxonomy): Eukaryota > Metazoa > Arthropoda > Insecta > Lepidoptera > Crambidae > Crambus > Crambus lathoniellus. The sequence continues at coordinate 29,991,804 of OX453302.1, read as the reverse complement.
AATATACTGTTACATTGTTATAAATATATTGTTTAAACGAAGATGTTAATGTTGGTAGAAAATATTTAAATATACAGTATATAAATAAATAGTAGTTATATTTACTACATATGTATATGTATCAGTCAGCTCAGCAGGCAGGCCGCCTGCAGTCCTTAGTCGAACAGGCCACCTGATATTCGGTTTTTAAGTGCGCGCACTAGGCCACTTGCAAAAATAATAACTGCAACGGCCAACTGCAAAGTAAATGCTGCCTTATTTCTATATAATTCTCCGGCACTATTCGGCCGGTCCGGAATAAAGAAATAAAGGAAATTCTTTTTTTTAAAAGGATATTTAAAGGTTATTAACAAAAATATATAAGGTCCTTCTTAAATAGTGAACATAATTTTAAGGGGTCAATGTACTCACGCATACAAAAAACTTTTACTATAATACCAACATTGAAAACGTGAAAAAGAAATCAGCTGTTTCAAAGAAAATATTAAATCGAATAGATTAAAATGTATGGAACAGCTGATATTTTTTTTGCGATTTCAATGTTGGTACCATAGTAAAAGTTGCTTGGATGCATGAGTACATTGACCCCTTAAAATTATGTGCACTATTTAAGAAGGACCTTACTATTTAACATAAGCCCTGCCTTATCTATATAGTGTAATTATACTAAAAAGTTTCAAGCTTTATTTAAATGTATTATTAAGACTAGCTGTTTATCGTGTTAATTATAGCGATTTGGAGGCAACTTCGAAATTTCTTTCTATTGACAAAATTTTATGTAATCGTGATTTTGAGTAACATAGTCACTAGTGTTAGTCCTGAAGTTTGCTGCATCTTAATTTGAAATTCAGTTTTTCATTAATATATTACAGACGATCATGTAAAGCAATCTAATTTTCGTTGGCATATAGCGGGCTCTTAATGTAAAACTGTGGGTGTGTGGGCGAATGTGGCCAATGACAGGCCATTGCCTGCAGGTGGACTGATGGACTGTGGATAGTTGGTTGCATTGCATTGCATCCTTTATACTTGCGACCGCATTCGCATTGCCTTGAACTTTCTCGTAAATATTTTCATAGTGTCCACACACTTGTGCACTCGCGACGTTTACCGCTGTGCTTCACATTCCAATATTTGTCGCATGACAGGATGGACAACAACGTTATAGCGGCATTTAAAATCCCTAAAAAATTTAATTAATGAGGTTAACCATCTGTCAATTTTGTTTTAACAAAAAATAAAAATTCAATCTCTAAAAGTATGGCACCCTCAGAGAAACGGATGATATGCCAACTTCTAGTAAAGATTTCGTAGGTAATAATTAATAAAAAACTAAAAAACCCGAGAAGTAAAGAGCTGGTTTTTTTCATTTTTAATGGTAAATTTTTGCAGTCGTGTTTTTAGTTTTTTTAAATATTACCTACGTTTTTATTTTAGACTTTTTAGTTCATTGTCAATAAATCATCTTTTTAAGTAAGAACTTACTAATTTAAAAATTCGTAAATTCTTTTCTTTTTTAGATAAATTAATACGGAGAGATTTACAAAACTGCAATTTATAGATGTTTATGGAATCGCTATTTAAAACTCTTCATTTAATACCTACCCCACTCGATGAGATTTAAAAATATTTCTTTTACAATGCACAGAATAATATGCCGCCTAAAAGCCGCCATTTTGATTTTTGTTAATATTGATGTTCTATTTTCACTCGGGCTATTAAGACGAATCTGATGACGTATCAATTAACAAAATCAGTTTATCCGTTTAGTAGTTACGAGGGAACATAGGAACAGAAACACATACATTCAGGTCAAAAACGTAACACTTTTTGGGCTTCGCCCGCCGCAGTCAGGTAATTTTTGACTTCGCCCGCCGCAGTCGAGTAAAAAAACTTAAGCTTACTTTCATTTATCTATGTGGCGAAGCCTAGTCACTAAAACCGAAAACTTTGGTCACTCAGTTCAAACGTTTGTCGTTAGTTGTCAAAATAGATAAATTCCATTTATTATAAAACTATTAACGTTTTTACCATTGTTTCTTCATAAGGTGCTAAACAATTAGTTATTTAAAGTAATTTTATGTATTTCTTTAGTTTACTTGCAAAATTTGAGAGATTCGATAATGCACAAATTGTATGAACTCAGTGACCAAGCTAAATTCTTTACTAGATTAACACACAATGCTTAATTACTTTGACAGGTGACAGTAAATTTTTAACAGTTGCTGAACTGAGTGTCCAACTCAGAATTAATACGAATTATTTGGAGTTTTGCTTAGGAATCAACAATTTTTTTACTAGATTCTCTGACAAGGGTCTCAAGCTGTTTCTCTTTTGGTGGGCACTCCTTTCAGATGCACATAACTTTTCATGTCGCGTAAAGATTCTCTGATAGGCTCTCAACCTGTTTCTTTTTTCGTGGTCAGTGGTCACTCCTTTCAGATGCACATAACTTTTCACGGCGCCTAAATATTATTTTTGTAAGACAGAATTAATTTATTTCAGTTTTATTTGACATACAAAAAAGTCAGTAAACGATACTTTATTACTACTACAATGGATAATTCTTTTACAAGTAAAGCTAAATCTCACAAAATAGAGTGTGCAGTTTTAACTGTGCCTCAAGAGCCTAAACTTAGAGAAAAGTGGATGAAAGGAGCTATATAAGACAACATTCACCCTCTTCAAAATCTGCCTTGCAATGTTGTGAAGATCATTTTGATGTAAGTACCTTGTATTCGTAAAAATCATAACCTCGTTAGATCTTGCATCAACAGTGTATAAAGTAAACAGCAATCTCTACACTTGAAAAAATTGAATTTTCCATTAAAAACCACCGCACTATGTCCATATAAACCTTAAGCAAATCTCGCGAGTCGAATTTAGTCAAGCCTTTTTCCATTTTGTAGATATTTTTAATGTTTTATGACATGATTTGAATGTATGATTCAAACCTATATGTTTTTGAACTCAGCCTAAGTGACTAATGGAATGACGTCACTGCGCGCTGATTGGTGTTTCAAATCACGTTTCAATTTACGTAACTTTACATTAAAATATTTTGCAAAATAATAATAATTTTGGAATAAATCTTCCACGAATGCACTTTTAATGGCTATCATCATTGGATTATTAATATAATTTCTCAAAATAATTTTAATGCAAGTTCCCCATTGTTCAATATGTTATATTATTATCTCGTGTTAGAGTAAATTTTTAACAGTCTTCAAAATATAATTAAGGGTGGATTGTAGCATTTCATACTACTTAATACCAAACCAAATGTATTCTGAAGTAGTGATCGCCTTCAAAGATTTGATTTGTCCATCCGCAGCTGCAATTATTATTTAATTTTAAAAGCGTTAATCTTGTTTTTCAATTAGCTTGAATTCTCTTTTGGAACAAACACGAGGAACGGGTGCAATAAGTTTATTTTCGCGGAATTTGTTTGTTTAACTTAAGACTTGACGATGTTTTTGACGTCTGTTTTTGATGAAAATACCCGACTCACAGTGGACTTTAGATGTTCGTAAACAAAATTGGGAAACAAGATTATGACCAAATCTAGGGACTGCGGTGAAGGATCGGATTTTTATGCAGGATAAGAGGATAGTGACCGTGCCTTCACCCTCGTGACATTTACAGATAATGTACAAAATTTTGTACCTATAAAGGTCACAGCACATACATCAACTCGGAAAGGGATCGACACCGTATCAACTCGAGCGGTTCAGTATTCTTTGTATGAAACCCCCTACTGCAAAGCACACTAATCGGAATCGTAACGTAATCGCCTCGCCTCGGGACCAGCCTCATAGGCAGTATTATGTGATCTGAGGGACCAGCTCACGAACCGCTTTGCGGGTCGCTCAACTTGCTATCCCCGCGCTTACCGCTAGTCGTCCACGCGCTCACGTCTCTCCGTAGGTACCCGAGCTTACGGCTCTACGCACAGTGGTCTGAAAATGAAAATGAACATCAAATATTTTTTTATATTTTTTTTCTCATTTTTGGCATTTTTTTTATATTTTTTGTCTTTTTATTTTTTTTTATTTTTTGTATCTTTTTTTTCTCTCATTCTTTTTTTTTTATATGGAACCACTGTGCGGCGAGCCGTAAGCGCGGCGTCGCCTAGCCGTAGCCGAGCCGACGTACCGACGCTGATCCGGTTTGGTTACGTGCTTGCGTTAGGTTGACGCCTGGTTGACGGCGAGGCGAAAGGCGATACGGTGTCGATCCCTTTCCGAGTTGATGTAATGTGCTGTGTCCTTTAGGCTTTAATTCAAAAAGTTTTCTTCTTTTTCCATTATCTTATTTAAATTTTTAGTTTTTTGCATTCACAATGCAATTTTTATTACTGAAAAATGGAAAATGAAGTATTTAGAAAAAATCGACCCGTCTCACAATCAGCTCCGATGGGACTCGAACCCACGACCTTTCGCTTTCCCGGCGACTGCTCTAACCACTGAGCTACGGAGTCGTTACGAGAAGCGTCGAATTTATCCAATACTTCTTACTCGCTGTATAGTTGTTGAAGATTAAATTGCCACGTTCCAAGTCGATATTAGTTGACAGTGACTGAAGCACTGCTCTATGTTTCTTTCTCTTTGGTTGTGTGCTTAGCTGTGTAACGCCATTTTTCTGTTTAATAAAACGAGTTTATTTAATTAAAGGTGAAAACTTCATATTCTTACATCGGACTAAATATACAGAGAAATTACTTAATAAATTTAATATGACTAATGCCAATGGAAACTGTATACCAGTAGATCCAAACATCAAGTTAGAAAAAAATACATCAGAATTAGATAAAGAAATACCATATAGAGAAGCAGTCGGCTCTTTAATGCATCTAGCTATAGTTAGTCTTCCTGACATTATGTATGGTGTTAGCTTGCTGAGCAGATATCTTGATTGTTTTGATCATAGTCATTGGAATGCAGTTAAAAGAATGCTTATATATCTTAAAGAGACTAAAAATTATGGCCTGTACTACACACCTCGAGAACAAAATATAGTAGAATGTTACAGTGATGCTGACTATGCAAATGACGCTGAAACAAGAAGGTCAATGACAGGATATGTTTTCATAAAGAATGGTGCTGCAATAACTTGGGCCAGCCAACGTCAACAAAGCATTGCATTGTCAACAACAGAAGCAGAATTTATGGCTGCTTGCCATGCTACCAAAGAAGTGATTTGGTTAAAGAAACTTTTGTTAGACATAAATGAATATAACCAGGAATCTATAAGTCTAAATATTGACAATCAAAGTGCAATTTCAGTAATTAAAAATGAAAATTACCATAAAAGATGTAAGCACATTGATGTAAAAAACCACATAAAAAAAGTAAGAAATAATTCCTCACCAATTAAATAACGTAAGTACTTTGAAGTCGGGCGTGAAACATGTACAATTCTTGTTGTTTTTGTTAAAACCCGCCCGACTTCAAAGTACTTACGTTATTTATTTGGTGAGGAATTATTTCTTACTTTTTTGATGTGGTTTTTTTGAAGGCGGTTTTATTTTTTTATAAAAATAATTTTTATTTCACTCTTTTTAGTGCATCGTGCAGGCAATTTACGTGTTTTCTGGTAAATAGGTATGTGATCAAACTCAAAACCTCCTTTTTCGAAGTCGGTTAAAATACCTTGAGGTATCCCCTTTTTAACAAAACAAGAATCATCTAAATCGGTTTATAAACAAAGGAGTTATGCCTAAAGATACGTATTAAATTCACATAACGTGGTAACGAAAACGACAGTATTTTCAAGATTTCCTGAAAACTACTGGACCGATTTCAAAATTTCAAAAAATGGGACCAACTTGGACACCAACCTGATGTAATAACGTTTGAACCATTTCAATCGGTTCAGCCGTTTTCGAGTAATCGGTGGACATACATTAAAAAAAAAAAAAAAAAAAAAAAAAACATACAGACGAATAGAGAACCTCCTCCTTTTTGATTTAGAAGTCGGTTAAAAATACAAATTTGTTAAAGAAAAGTATGAAGAAAAAGAGATAGATTTCAATTATATATGTAGTAGTGAACAAAATGCTGATATGTTTACAAAACCATTGGTTAAAAGTAAATTTCAATACCTTAGAAGTAAAATTGGTATTTCTAGGTTGTAACTAACAATGTTTTTGTTTTAGTATAGAGAGAACCATAGTATAGAGAGAATTATAGTAGAAGTATTTAAAAAAAATCGCTATTTCGGTATTTCTTTCTCGTTGATTGAAACACACATTGATGAAATTAACGCTGACTATACAGCGAGTAAGAAGTATTGGATAAATTCGACGCTTCTCGTAACGACTCCGTAGCTCAGTGGTTAGAGCAGTCGCCCGGAAAGCGAAAGGTCGTGGGTTCGAGTCCCATCGGAGCTGATTGTGAGACGGGTCGATTTTTTCTAAATACTTCATTTTCTATCTTTCTCTTCATCATGTCAGCCGAACGACGCCCACTGCTGGGCATAGGCCTCCCCCAAGGATCTCCACAACGATCGGTCCTGATTGAATTCACTGTTCCTTGTTTAATGTCATGATTAAATTACATTATGCGACATAAGGCAGAAGCCCCGGTTTTGGCCACTGTACCGGTTTTGGCCACTTTTTGCTCTAAAAGTTTTGTAAACTACTTTTCGCCATTTTTGCTTAAGGAAATTAAAATAAGGCATTTTAAGGTAATAATAACAACCGTAAGAATTTCTTATGTCATACGATATTTTTTTCAATAAATTCCATTTTCAGTTTTAATAAACTTTTATATGAAAATTTTAAGAAATTTGTTTTGGATGAAATACTTTTGTACAATTAAATTGTTGTTTAGCAATTGATTTGTTTCTAGCGCATTAGAATATATTGATTTAACCTGGGATTGGTTTTGATTTTTCGCTATACTTACAAAAGTATAACTATCAACAAGTGGCCAAAACCGGTACATTTGGCACCTCTTTCACATTTTGTGTTATATACAAAAAAGTATTTCATTTTTTAAAGTTTGAATTATTTACCTTTAAAGGTAGATAAATTACCTATAATTTAAGATATAATTTGTGTCTTAAATACCTAAGACCATTTAGTAGTTAGTGCTTAAAAGTTAAAAAATCCTTAAAGTGGCTACAAAGGGTACCACTGCCCTATTTGCCAAATGTGGTGGATAAAGAAATGTCTGTAAGGTCTATAATCCTAGAGCTGATTAACGTCTAATCTTCGCATATTACGTGCGGGGGCTGCGCCCGTCACAAGGGAAATCAACACCTGTTAGCGACGCTGAGGTAAGCATGGCCGTTCCGGAATGGGTCGTTGCGTGGGCAAATAATAGCCGTTTGGGAATTGATTTCTCACGAAAATTCGAGGGTAAATGACTTTTTGGATAAATTGCTTCTTGGCTCGATCTTATTATACTGATTAAAGGCATTGTTTTTGGCAAAGTAGTTGTAGGCTATGTGTGTGGTTTGTATTTAAGCGTGAAAACAACTATAGGCACTGAATTAAATAGATATTTCCGTTTGGTTTTAAAGTTGACTGCATAAGACAAAATGTTGTGGAATACATATTACTATTTTATTAGATTCGCAAAATAATCAAAATATCTTTATTTGCAAAACATGGGTACCTACATAAACTAGGTCTTGTAGAGCGCCACATTTGATCACATTTCGAATGCAAAAATGTGTCTTAATTTATACGCTTAGTATCTTCTAAATATGGACTAACAAACGTTAGAACCACCAGATCAAAACATTGGACGTACCTATATAATCGGAAGACATTGTAATAATAAAAATAGATCTGAAACCATTATTCAATATACTGTGGTTCAGCCAACCTTTAACGACCAAACTCCCAACCGAAGTTAAAACAGCATTATACTAATTATAATAATAACTTTAACGATGCGGAAGTGAGTTATAATAGTTCTCGCAAGTTCATGGATCAACTTAGGGTCCAAAGTTGGTCGGTTTAATGAATGAGCAGAGTTAGATTCAATTTGGCGGTGAGATGACCCTTGTTTATAGCTCCAACTCAGCTGGAGTTATGGTGAGCGGTTCTGTTAGTTTTAGGGTCATGCAATTTGCATCCGTGTGTCGGTGTAATAAAACTATGGTGCAGAAGTAGATTAACTGATTTGATTTTCTTTTGACATTTGAAAATGAATAACTGTTATCTGCTCTATTTATCGGTTTCAGATCTATTTTTATTATTACAATGTCTTCCGATTATATAGGTACGTCCAATGTTTTGATCTGGTGGTTCTAACGTTTGTTAGTCCATATTTAGAAGATACTAAGCGTATAAATTAAGACACATTTTTGCTTATAACGGCCAGAATTAATAACCTACCCACAGATAGGGATAGGTGCGATCCAGATTAGTTGCTAGGCAACACCTTGCAACATCCTGGCAACTGTCGTTAATTCTATCAAGCGTTGCATAGCAACTAATCTGGGATTGCACTTATCCCTATCTGTGAATAGGTTATTAATTCTGGCCGTTAGTCACGTGAAAATGAGAACAGTTATATTTAACTGGACGGTAAGATGACTCTTGTTTATAGCTCCATCAACTCTTCAGTCTAAATGCGGAAAAGTGTCAATACCAATACCAATACCAATCCATCAACTCTTATTGCGGTTTTGTTTAGGACCTAAACTGAACTGCTTCGCTAATTCGTACACGTACCACGACAGCTTAATTGCGATCGAAATTCTATTGCGTCAATGACAAGCGATTCAGCGACATGTCACAGCCGCTTAGCTGTGATGAACTCTTATTTGACTTATAACTCGGTCGAGCTAGCATGACACCTACAGGTTATACCCGTCCCTCTTACTCTCCGGACATTACAGAATCAAGTGAAAGAGATGGGTAGAAGAAATAAGGACACAAATCGTTCGTTCATTGACAAATTAACATTCAGCAATTCATTTGCGATTCACTTTTTAGAAGGTTAGTACGAATTAAAGCAATTCATTTTAGGAACCTATTCTGAATCGCCCCAGTTTTGAATCGCTTTCCTAAAGTTGATGGTAGGCTGTTAGTTTTTGGCTCAAGCAATTTGTATCCGTGTGTCGGTGTAACAGAACTTTCGTGCAGAAGTAGCAATTGATTTTCTTTTAACATTTGAAAACGAATAAAACTGTTATCTCCTTCCTGGCTTATAAGTAACGTGAAAATGAGAACAGTTAGAATTAGCTGGACGGTCAGATTACTCTTGTTTATAGTTACCTACAGCTCAGCTGGAGTTATGGTGAACTGCTCTGTTAGTTTTTAGGTCAAACAATTTGCATTCGTGTGTCGGTGTAACATAACTTTGTTGCAGAAGTAAGATTAGCCAGTTGAAAATTAATTATTTACTGTTAACTCCCTACCTGGCCTATAAGTCACGTAAAAATAAGAACAATTACATTTAACTGAGATGACTCTTGTTTATAGTTCTAGCTCCTGGAGTTATGGTGAACTGTTCAGTAAGTTTTTAGGTCAAACAATTTGCATCCGTGTGTCGATGTAACAAAACTTTGGTGCAGCCGGCCTAGCATGGGCGGCTTTTATCGACTATTGACGCATGATAAAAAGCCTATATATTGCTTACACCTTAGTAGGGTAAGCAAGACAGCATGACGTGCTTTAACATATCGCGTGATATAATGATGGTTGTGCTAGGTAGGTAGAAGTAGATTAGCAAATTTAATTTTCTTTTAATATTTGATAATGAAACTGTTAACTCCTCCCTGGCTTATAATTCACATGAAAATGAGAACAGTTAGATTTAACTTTGACGACCGATTTGGCGCAGGGGTAGGATACCCGCCTTCTGCGCCAGAGGTCTCGGGTTCGATTCCCGAACAAGACAAATATTTGTGTGCATGAACATGTCTATTTGTCTTGGTCTGGGTGTTTTCTATGTATATTATGTATGTATTTACAAACAAAAAGTATTTAAGTATATATTTATCCGTTATCAAGTTTCCATAACACAATTTCTCAATGAACTTTACATGGGCTTGATAATTGGTGTGATTGTAAAAAGTTATTTATTTATTTTATTTATTAACTGGATGCTCAGCTGGAGTTATGGTGAACTGCTTAGTAAGTTTTTAGGTCAAATAATTTGCATTCGTGTGTCGGTGTAACATAACTTTGGTGCAGAAGTAAGATTAGCCAGTTGAAAATTAATTATTTACTGTTAACTCCTTACCTGGCCTATAAGTAATGTAAAAATGAGAACAATCACATTTAACTGAGATGACTCTTGTTTATAGTTCTAGCTCAGCTGGAGTTATGGTGAACTGTTGAGTAAGTTTTTAGGTCAAACAATTTGCATCCATGTGTCAGTGTAACAGAACTTTAGTGCAGAATTAGAATAGGTAGCTGATTTGATTTAGCTTTTAACAGTTGAAAATTAATTACTGTTAACTCCTCCCTGGCTTAAAAGTCACGTTAAAAATGCGGAGAGCAAAATTTAACTGGACATATTTCAGTGTGCGCGTAGTTCGCAGACACCTAACCACGTTGGGCGTAGGAAGTTAAGGCACATTAGTCATGCTTAAGGTCTTGTTCTCCAACAGCGGGAATAATGGTAGACCAAGACGATCACTAGGAATAAAAATATCCAGAAAAACATTTTTCAAACACTATTCATTTAAGGCGTATCCCTCACAGCTTTTTTTAACGCGATATGGTGTACCTACTCAACGATATGGTGTAAATCGCGCGATTAAAAGTCGTTGTATGGAGGTTTTAGGGAACGAGTGACAATATGCATCAAAAAAGGATTAAATTTGCAGATTTATTTTAACACCCAACAACTTTTGGCACACAGCAAAAGGCTCTGTTTATCCACACAGATTCATCAATACATCCGCTTGTTATATCCAGATTTATTTTAATAGGTTGCGTGTAAGCCATGGCTTGGTGCCAGCTGCTGATTGAATGGGGCTGGTCAAACAATGTTTTTGTCGACGGTACCAAATTGGCACCAGGGCTTGTTTCAACCCATGCGTTATTAAATAAGATGTACGAGTGCTATGTTATATGCAAAAGTAATGGTGTGTCCGTTATACAATTAAACAGATCAGGAAAATTATTGGTATTCGACCCAGAATGACGGCTTGTTTTTTATGGTCTTCGACGTCAACACTGAACCATGATGAAAGATAAATACATTAAATGACGAGGTATTCCAGTTACGGCACCACTTTGAAACGCACCATTTGAATGGCACCAATAGCATTCCCATTACGGCACCATTTGGTGCCGTTCGAAAAATGAATTTAAAATATTATTAAAGCATTCCCGTTACGGCACCAATGGTTTAAAGTAGAGGTGTTCACTAAAAACATTGATAAATCAGTTTAGTTCTTTATTATTTTTGGAGACATTATTTGAAGTAGTTATTCTAGTAACAACAGAATAATACATTATTAAGTATAAAGTACAATGTAGCTGTCCAGATTATTGTTTCGATTCTGAAGTACCAGGATAACATAGCTATAGAGGAGGTAGTTATAGTACATTGGATTTTTTTCTAACCAGTCGTAACAATCAATTATTATTTTAGATTTTTTTTATTATTTCCGATTAAATTAGGATATAATTTTTCGGTTAAAAAAAAATAAGATTTTAACTAGGTATTTTTGCAGACATAAATAGTTAAAATCTTGTTTTTGATAGTATAATATGTTTGGCTCTACTATCTATGAAATCAGTCTTTAGCAGCCTAGTTAAGACACAGTTACTAAACATACAACCAGTTTGATAGTTACCTACTTTTAATTTGAATTATTTCACCACACAGCGATTGGGTTTATGAACACAATAATTAACTCTTAAAGATAAATATTCAAAATATATTAACTATCTATGCAGACAGAAAAAGTTAAAATCTAGATTTCTGACTTTTTTTTGAGGTTTTTTTTGTCAGGGGTTTTTAAAATTTTATTTTTATTTCATCATTTTTAAATTACACATAAAATTAAAAAAAACAAACAAAATCCAATTCGGCCAAACAAATCGGAGCAACTTAATTTTCGGCGGCCATTTTTTTCCGCCATTTTGTTTTTTTTATTTCCACCTAAATTTGCCCAGGGTGTACATTATTTTTAGTCAAAGCACCACGTCTGTATCTTTTTCCGATTCGGCAGGCAGTCGACCATCTCTATAAATGGCCGGATGGATTTTTATCACACGTGGCTAAAAACCATCTCAATTAATATAGCTTTCAATTAAAAAAAACCGCAATGAAATCGCCTGATCCGTTTAGGCACTACGAATATACGTACAGACAGACTGACAGACAGACAAGGCCTCAAACTTATAACACCCCCCCTCTTTGCGCTGCGTCAGGGGTTATAAAAAACCTATACACTATAACTACCTCCTCCATAGCTATGTTATCCTGGTACTTTAGAAATCAAACGATAATTCGCAAAGCTACATTGTCCTTGTGCTTTAAACCGTTACTAGAATACCTACTTCAAATAAAGTCTTTAAAAATAATAAAAAACTAAACGGAGTTATCGATATTTTTTGTTAGGTAACAGCTCTACTACGCCTCTAACCACTGGTGCCGTAACAGGAATGCTTTAATAATATTTTTAATTCATTTTTCGAACGGCACCAGGTGGTGCCGTAATGGGAATGCTTTTGGTGCCAAATGGTGCGGTTCAAAGTGGTGCCGTAACTGGAATACCTCTAAATGACAGCCTATTATGACGTGGAAAAATGAAAAGTAAAACTTCATTAATATCAGCCATTTAATATTCTCACTGCTGGGGCACTGGCCTTCCTTATTCCTCATGGATGAATAAGGAGAATGGGTCATGCTCTTGACCCATCACGCGAGCCCAGTGGAGATTGGTGGATATTAACAACTGCAAATGCAGCCAGGACCAACGGCTTAACATGCCTTCCGAAGCACGAAGAAATATGATCGATATGAAAAGTTTTTGGTCACCCATCCCGTGACCGACCATTGCAAAAGTTGCTTAACCTCAACGATCGCAGGCCAAGCGCGCTAGCCACTGCGCCACGGGCTCGTAAAAAAAACTCAATTAGCGTTAAGAATGTTTATTAATTTACCACAATCAATTTTTATTTTGTGACAATATTTGTACTGAGCAAACTACTAGCATGTGTATTTCTAATTGGTTACTAACCTGGCCTGGACTACCAAGTTTTACCAGGTGTGAATAATAACACAATGAGATAATAAGTAAACAGATAAGTAAACAGACAGACAAGTGCTAGTGGTGGCAACCATAGCACCTCATCCGTGATTTCCCCTTTGATTTGTGCCTTCTTACAGAAAAATGGAAAATGAAGTATTTAGAAAAAATCGACCCGCCTCACAACTAGCTCCGATGGGACTCGAACCCACGACTTTTCGCTTTCCGGGCGACTTTTCCATTTTTCTGTAATAAAAATTGCATTGTGAATGCAAAAAACTAAAAATTAAAATAACTTGTGCCTTCTTGCTTGTATTTCCATACGATTCTGTAAAAAAAAATATATAAATTGGCCAAATGCGGGTTCCGTATTCCGTACCCACTTAACGTACCGATTACAACCTAGCCAAAACACCACTTAAATAAATACCACTATCATTTTCCGCCAGCTAAAAATAACGTTGTTTTTAACAGTGTTTGTAGATGACAAAGTTATGATTGCGGTTTTTGAAAATTATTTTCACTCTCTCATAAGTTATAGGCGGGAAAGGGGGGAGGGGCTATCTATTTTTCAAAATACTGGCCATAGACACCCACACGAATAGGGTTGATAAAAAAAAAAGTAGCATAAATGTTCCTCTATAGGCTACAAAGTATCTGTGTTTTAAATTTCAGCCAATTCCGCTCAGCCGTTTTGGCGTGATTCAGTAACAAACATACAAACATCCAAACATCCAAACATCTAAACATTCACATCTATAATATTAGTAGGATTTTTATTAAAATCGAAAACTGGTTTACAGAGTACATCTACCTACCAAGTTTCAACTGTGCTGTGTAGTCTTACATAGTTTTAAAACAAAATGGCTGTGACATACGGATGGACGGACGGATAGATAGATAGACAGACATGACTAATCTATAAGGGGAAGATTCTTGTAATTCGGCTACGAAACTCTAAAAATGACAAATTTTGCCTTCATACCATTTCATAATAATAAAAATGGCATTGTGAATGCAAAAAAGTTAAAATTTAAATAACTTCATAACACTTATTTTCCTAGACCAATTTTTTGTGGATAGTTTTAGATTACGATACCGTTAAGGTGATTACAAGGTTTTCTGTAGGAGAAAATTGACCTGATTACCTCTCAACAACCGTTATCCCTATCGCCAACAAGTACCCAGCAGCCAGGAGTAGGAAAGCTGGAGCAGCTCCTCCCAGTGCCAAAGCTCTCGGAGAACTGCCTTGGCACTGCATGGAGGTAGACCAGGTCCGGAGCTGGATGCAGCGAATTATGCCGCGTTCGTGCAAGCGAAGCAGACTAGAAGTGGTAAATTGAATAGAAAATTGATGAAGTAACTTTTGTGAGTACATGTGAGTATATTTTGGCGAGCCTGTAGGGGCTAGCATGCGCACCACGATATAATTTAGTCGTCTCTCATTATGCTACTAATACACTAAATTATAATTGTATTAATTATTAATTAATTAGTGATTTATTTTTGACCCAACTTCTCATGTATTTTTAATGTAAATTTTAAATATATTTTTTATGTAATTTTCAATGTATTTTTTATTTTTTGCAATTCTATTGTTCCGTTTAATGTAATTTTATAATGTACTTTGAATTTGATTTAAAATGTTAGTACCTACATCGCTTGACATAATGTTTAGTTTTATAAGTACGTAGTGATTTATTTTTGACGCAACTTTTAATGTAAATTTTAAAAGGATTTTTTTTAGGTAATTATCAATGTATTTTTTTATTTTTTGCAATTCTATTGTTTCGTTTTATGTAATTTTATAATGTACTTAAGTACTTTGAATTTGATTTAAAATGTTAGTATGTAATTTTTAACTAATTTTGTAATGTTTGGGTGCAACTTTCTTACAAATTGATTCTCATATTTATTAAGTTATGTTATGACTTTGAAAAAAATGATATTTTTAATGAGTTTTAATGAATTTTTTTGATTAACTTTTAAGTACATCATCTTCGCTTAAGATTTTTTTTTCTTCTTTTAACATCAATTTATTTTATAACCATGTGTGATTTGGAGAATGCTGTGTTTAGCTTTAAGTAGTTTACACACTGGGCCGCATAGGAAATAAAAATGTATAAATGTTAAGTGTGTTAAACTGTTGCTGAACCAATAAATAAATACAATACAAAACAATACAATACACGGTTCAACCAAATTGAATCACTTTGGATGAAAGGCGCAGAAATACAGGCGCACATTGACATTTTAATGATTCACTTTTACGTTAAATTGTTCAATTTGGTTGCTTCATCCAAATTGAAAGGCAAAAGTGAACCGTGTATTACCGCTATTAGCTTATCTTAGTCACAGATTACTAAATAGTTACTATGTAACAGATAGTTCACTCCGCTAAGTCATTTAAATAAATAGCAACTATAACTATAACGCTCCGCGGTTAGTGCGCGGCTAACTCTGCAGGCTGCGCGAGTTCAAATCCACACACCGACGACACAATTTTTCGATATTTAATATTTAACGCAATAAAGTAGAATTCAGCTTGTACGCCGCAGGCAAATTACGAACGGCCACTCGTTGTCGTTGCATCTCTTTCTATCGCATATATTCTAGCTCTTTTCCGGACCTAATTTCTATGGATTTACAACGCCGGCGTTGCCGCCGCGTTTTTGAGCCGACATGCACCCGTGCACGGGGAGTGAAATAGGCCTGTCTTAGTTAACGTGAACGAGACAAAATTACTTTGACAGTCAGCAAAGTGTCGACAAAATTTCGCACGGTGTGCAATTGTGCATGCTAGGCCTACCCGTACTAGACCCGTTAGTTGCCACACACAGGCACATCTTCACAATAATATATGGAATGCTATTTCTGTAACTGTTTTTGTATAAACTAAAATTGAATGAAAAATCCCACATAATTGATAAGAGTGGTAAGACTGGTAAGTAGCTGAAGCAATTTGTTTAAGATACAGTCCAGTACTCAGTTCAATGCAATAAAACCGCCACTCTTCGGTTCAAAACCTTCTCAGAACAGACCACCAATGTCACTTAAATACTAAATGGGTTTTGATTGATTGATTGATTAAAATTTACCCGCCTTGTTTAGCCTTTATGCGGGATATCATCAGGGCTACACAAAATCAGGATCACATTCTACTGTGCACAGCGAATTCCTCCTAAATCGGATTTTAGTTAATTTACCTCCAATTCAAGAATTCCTTAAAGGGACTGTTTTTCTGCACGCACACGTAGAGGAGGGTTTTTTCCATCGATTTTAATGAGCCCAGCTCACAGAGCTCACTCTGGTCAAAGGTCTTGGAGATCAGCTTGTTGGCACTGTCGACTTCAGTGTGATAGGCATATCCTGAAATCATGGTCAACCTTGAATTTGTATCCCGACTACTGGTAGTTATGTTTATCTTATAGATGGACTAGCCTTGCACCCGCGGCTTCGCTCATGGTCTACACGATGTTATCCCGCGGGAATGTGATATTTTTCCGGGATGAAAAGCAGCTCGCTCTCCAGCTCCCAAACTATTCCCGTACCTACCAAAAATCACGTTGATCTCTTGCTTCGTTTTGAAGTGAAATACTGACAAAAACACACAAACAAACACATCTTCTACAAATAAGGAGGAAAGACTATGACGTCATGCGGGCGCAAAGTGAATTGGTGGATGTTGCCTACTGCAAATGCTGGTTGCCTGGGCTATCAGCCTTTCACGCCTTTCGATTTATTACGAAAGAGCTCTAAATTACATAGACCTGGGGGCTACCGGCAAAATAATATGAATATGGACATGGGCTTCATTTGACATTTGAAGCCCACATTTTGTCCATCTAAGGGCATAATATTAATATGGGCTTCAAATGTCAAATGAAGCCCATTGTTGTCCATATCCATATTTTTTAGCCGGTAGCCCCCAGGTCAAACATCTAGTTACCGACCATATCGAAAGTTGTTTAACCACTGTAATTGCTAGCTTAACGTTCCATTACTACTTCTCTTATCTTAAAATAGTTGCTGTTTATTCTACTTTTGATTTTTCTCACCATAGAATTAAGTATATTTTTAAACTATTTCTAAGTTTCAGTAAAGCATAATATTTGATGTTGATGTTGAGAGAGAACTTACTTCTTGGCACAGTCACATATTATGATTTTGTTGCTTTTTTCATTTTCATCCCAAAACATACTTAATGTGCCAAGATTTCAAAATACGCTGCTGTTTTTTCGTCACGGCTTCCTTAATCGTCTTCTACTGACACTCGCGGGAGTTGGTCAATGTTATTTTAGGCCAGTACCGACAGAGCAAATTACTTTCCATCACTTAGATGTCGTCATGTAGCACAGCCATTTTCTTAGGTAAAGATACTGATTAATATACTTTCCCTACCGTGCAATTTAATGCATGTGATTGTTGGTTCATTGTAAACATTTCTTACTAATCTGTAGTACCTACCTATAGCAGTTATTATTAACCCCGATTAGAAAAAGAGGGCTGTTATAAGTTTGACGTGTCTGTGTATCTGTGTGTATATGTATCTGTGTGTCTGTATGTGGAAGTAGTAACTCCTGAACAAATGTACCGATTTTGGTGCGGTTTATTAAGTTTAAAAGCAGATGTAATCGAGATAGTTCTTAGCTACAGTTGGTAATAGTAGATTGTTTAGCAAGGGATGTATGGCACCCATAACAGTCGAGTGTTTTGGCGCACGAACGAAGTGAGGGCGCCGATAGTTCGAGACTGTTATGGGTCCATACGCCCGAAGTAAACACTCTACTTTTCATTTTGAATATGAGGAAAGTAAAAATAAACAGAATAAATCTAAAAAATAATTTTCCTATGGCCGCGGAATTTTCGAAAGACTATAACTTTTTTGTTCATTTTCTCTGTTTTAAGGAAGGCAAGGGAAACTAAGTCCATACAGTTTTGTTTGGTGTTTGACCCGTACTCTATACAATTCCATGAAATTAATAGCCTGATTTTTTGTTACAAATAATTTATTTGGTTTAATCTGTTTCTAAAAACGCATTCTTAAAAAAAACAATGTTTTAGATATTAAAATAATAATTCTACGATATTAATTATTTTATATAAAAGCAAAACATGGCTGTATAGGCTTCTGTCGGTCTGCTCCCAGACCAAATCGGAACGTGTGTAGCGCAGATTTGGTCGGGGAGCAGACCAAATCGGCTGTCGGATCGGAACGTGTGTAGATGATATTACAGATTTTGACATGACCCCTCCTATTCCTTTTTACCACACTTTTATTAGCTTCACTTGTAACTAAGTCACAATGTAAGAAAATCTTGGAAATCAATTTTAACCTACTTCTAACTGTCGTATTGATTTGAAACTTTGCAAGTCTATATGAATCCGATGACAATACAATAACTTGCTACCATCGAGCTGATCTGATGATGGAGTCAAGAGGTGGGCAATAGAACTCTTCAATGGCTGCTAGGAAACCCCTCGAGTTTAGGCTCATTTCTTTTGTTCTGATAAGACCTGTTCGTTACACTTGATGGTGAGGGTCTGATGATGGAGCAGGGAGGAAGCCAGTGGCACTTCTTAATGACCACTAGGAAACCCCTCGAGTTTCGCATCCGTTGTTTCGTTCTGATGAGACTTTTTAGTCGCACTTGGTGGTTAGGGTCTGATGATGGAGCAGGGAGGAAGTCAGTGGCACTTCTTAATTACCAATAGGAAACACTTCGAGTTCTGGCTCATTTGTTTCGTTCTGATGAGACTTATTCGCTACACTTGGTGGTAAGGGTCTGATGATGGAGCAGGAAGGAAGCCAGTGACACTCCTTAATGACCAATAGGAAACCACTCGAGTTTGGGCTCATTTGTTTCGTGTTGATAAGACCTATTCGTTACCCTTGGTGGTGAGGGTCTGATGATGGAGCTGGGAGAAAGCCAGTGAAACTCCTTAATGGCCTCAAGAAAACCCCTCGAGTTTGGGCTCATTTGTTTCGTTCTGATGAGACCTATTCGCTTCACTTGGTGGTGAGAGTCTGATGATGGAGCAGGGAGGAAGCCAGTGCCACTTCTTAATGACCACTAGGAAACCTCTCGAGTTTGGGCTCATTTGTTTCGTTCAGACGAGACCTATTCGCTACACTTGGTGGCGAGGGTCTGATGATGTGAAGATAGAGCTGGGAGGAAGCCAGTGGCACCTTTAATGCCCACTACGAAACCTTTTGAATTTGGGCTCATTTGTTTCGTTCTGAAGAGACCTATTTGCTACACTTGGTAGCGAGGGACTGATGATGGAACAGGGAGAAAGCCAGTGACACTCCTTAATGGCAAATAGGAAACCCTTCGAGTTCTGGCTCATTTGTTTCGTTCTGATGTGACCTATCCGCTACACTTGGTGGTAAGGGTCTGATGATGGAGCAGGGAGGAAGTCAGTGGCACTCCTTAGTGACCACTAAGAAACCCCTCGCGATGGGCTCATTTGTTTCGTTATGATGAGACCTACTCGCTGCACTTGGTGGTGAGAGTCTGATGACGGAGCAGGGAGGAAGTCAGTGGCACTCCTTAATGACCACTAGGAAATCCCTTGAGTTTGGGCTCATTTGTTTCGTTCTGATGAGACCTATTTGCTACACTTAGTGGTAAGGGCCTGATGATGGAGCAGGGAGGAAGTCAGTGGCACTCCTTAATGGCCACTACGAAACCCCGCGAGTTTGGGCTCATTTGTTTCGTTCTGATGAGACCTATTCGCTACACTTGGTGGTGAGGGTCTGATGATGGAGTAAGGAGAAAGTAAGGGTTCGGTTCGCGCATCTGGTAACTAATAGACTCCACTTGAATTTGTAAAACCAAATACATACAATCACGCCTTTGAGTTATAATGTTTACGGCGTGAGCAGACACATGAATGGACTGTGAAATCGATTATCAACCACCCATAGCTTGCCATTTATTAAACTAAAAAGTAAAATATAAATATGTAGTTTAAAAAACTAAAAAAACACACTTTTATAGGAACAGACTAAAAAGTACAAAATAACCGTCTATTCAGTAACTGAAATTAAAAAGCGTGGTGCGCCCTTTGCAAAGCATGCATTCGATAAAAGCGATTTCTTCCAGACAACCTAAGGATGGACAGGATAAGAAAACAAAGTATGATGGGATAGTTAAAGGTGTACAAAGTGTTAAGTAAAAAAAACAATAAACTTACTACTTACATCTAAATAAATTAATATATACCTACATATTTACACATTAATACGTCATACTTAATAACTTATAAACATTATACATATTTACATATAAATACATACTCAACAACCAATAAAATAAGCAATAAACTTACATGAACCTACATAATAACCTATAATATACCTAGATAAGATAGTTTGTTACTGGCTTAGTTCAGCAACATATTAAGGAGAGGTAATGCTCTTTGACCTCTTTTTTGAATAAGCGGATAGTCTGTGCGGCCCTAATTGACACCGGTAATGCATTCCAAAGCAAAGCATGCATTCAAGTTAATATTGATAACGCGCACCACGCTTTTTAATTTTAGTTACTGAATAGACGGTTATTTTGTACTTTTTAGTCTGTTCCTATAAAAGTATGTTTTTTTAGTTTTTTAAACTACATATTTTTTAAATTTCATGACGGCCCTAGGGCCGCCACATACCACTTTCAACCCGCATTTTAGGCAAGTTAGGAGTTACTTTCAGAATATGAGATATGAAAAGATCTGTTCTGACATTTCAAGGTCATCAGTTACTTTTGTAAGTTGCGGTAGGGATCGTACAAGCCTGATGGGTATATAACTATACTTATAAGCAAACATATGTTTGTAGTTTAAAAAATAATAAAATAACAGACACCCCTATAACACCCCTCTTTTTGCGGTCCCCCGACTGAGAGAGGAATTTTACTTTTAAGTTTTATTTGTCGGGGTTCATTAAAATTTTAATTAAATTTCATTCAACACGAGATAGTTTAGACGTTTCTATACTTTCTCGTGTCTGGGTGTGTGTGGTAAGCTTATATTTAGGCTGAGCAATGTATGTGATGGTGTTCAAAGTTGTAGGTACCTAAATAAACTAAAACTAATAATAATAATTATTAACTGCCCAAAAAAAGGAGTGTATTGTTTATTTATTTATTTATTTTATTTATTTATTTATTTACACTTTATTGTACACACAGATAATACAGACAGACAAAAAAATATACAAAGGAGACATACAATTGGCGGCCTTATCGCTAATAGCGAGATCTTCCAGACAACCTAAGGATGGACAGGATAAGAAAACAAAGTATGATGGGATAGTTAAAGGTGTACAAAGTGTTAAGTAAAAAAAACAATAAACTTACTACTTACATCTAAATAAATTAATATATACCTACATATTTACACATTAATACGTCATACTTAATAACTTATAAACATTATACATATTTACATATAAATACATACTCAACAACCAATAAAATAAGCAATAAACTTACATGAACCTACATAATAACCTATAATATACCTAGATAAGATAGTTTGTTACTGGCTTAGTTCAGCAACATATTAAGGAGAGGTAATGCTCTTTGACCTCTTTTTTTAATAAGCGGATAGTCTGTGCGGCCCTAATTGACACCGGTAATGCATTCCAGAGGTAGGCAGCTTGCACCGAAAAAGATTTTTCGAAGAACCTGGTTGAATGCATAGGTGTTTCCAGTCGCAAGTTTTCTGATGATGAGCCAGTAGATGCAAAAAGTTATTAGTTTATGTATGTGGGCGGGAGAGGTGTTGTTGAGTCAAACGTAGCTTCTTGATTTGACATACTTTATTACAATTACAATTATTTTACAAGTTGGTTGCAGTTCAGAGCACTCTCTTAGTGCCGTGTCCTTTGGCTAGACAACTTCTGATCTGCCGGGCTTCAGTCCCGTCTATTTATATGATGCTACAAACAACCTGTTTACACTGGTTGGATCTTTCTAGAAATTCAATTAAGATTATAACTTATTTACCATAAACATTCCCAAAGGACAAAACATGGTTTCAGGTTACAGTGTTGTAAACAGACATCAAATTGGCACCGCTGCTGGATCATTCCAGAGCGCAATTATTGATAAGGCAAAGTACTGTGATTGTTTATACCAAATGTCCATTCCGTAAACACGGTGTCAAGTTTCAAGCAAGTCAATAATTGTTTCAGTTTATAACGTTCGCGCCCACACGGCTATACTGACAGAGCAGCCGTCTCGGCTCGCGAATTCGCATCAAATCTCATGATCGTTTAGCAGGGCATGGTGTTTAAACAATATAACGCGGCTAGCAGTAGCCAAATCACATGGCAACGATCAAATCACATGCTCCAGGGACCAAATCACATGGTCCAACACTAGCCCACAACAGCCAAATCACATGGCAGCGATCAAATCACATGATCCAGGACCAAATCACATGGTCCAACACCAGCCCTCAACAGCCAAATCACATGGCGGAATCGAATACTATTAAATCACACCAGCCAAGTCACACGAGCAATGACTGCTAAATCACATCACAGTACTTGGTATAAACAAACAGCTGATCGATCAACATAATCAATACATAAAAAACTAAACTCGAGTTATCAAATCACATACATCTCGACACGTGTCTCATGACAATATTTTCAACTCAAGAAAATATACTCGTACGTACATAACATCGTACCACTTAAATACTTAACAAGTAAGTAGGTTAATCTACAAAACATCATTTTCGTCTTCTAAAGATTCTGTGAGCTCACAACCTACTTCAGGTGCTACAGCACGCAAATTATCACGAGATACATAGGGACCGTGACTACTCCCGTATACAGATACTGTGTATCTTTCATGCCATGAACATCAGTTACTACGCAAGAGCCCTTATTATATTTACTAGCTTTCCGCCCGCGGCTTCGCCCGCGTGGACTACACGACGGTATCCCGCGGGAATGTGATTTTTTCCGGGATAAAAAGTAGCCTATGTTCCTCTCCAGGCTTCAAAGTATCTATATCCCAAATTTCAGCCGAATCCGTTCAGCCGTTTTGGCGTGATTGAGTAACAAACATCCAAACATCCAAACATCTAAACATCCAAACTTTCACATTTATAATATTAGTAGGACTACTCAGTTTGGTGATCACCCGCGGATTTTGTTTTACAAAAACAACATCACCGATTTTAAAAGCCAGTAATATTAGCCTTATTAAGGTAAATGCTCCTATTACGGAGTTAAATGGCAACATTTGAAAGTAACTATCAAAATTAAGCATTTGTAAGCATTAAGTTAGGCATAAAAATATTCTTCTGTATAAAATGGAGATTAAATTTTATATTTCTTATGACACTTTGTTTGTTGTTAAGGAATTTAAAATAAAAAAATAACATTTTAGTGCCTAAGTCGATTTTCCCTATTACGGAGCTATGATTAAGGTTAGAGCCAATTACGGCGCTAGTAGGCTCCTAATACGGAGCGTAGACTAGTTAACCTGTACGCTCGGAGATGTGTCAAGTTCATCAACAACTTGACACCCGTCAGTCTCGAACTTGTGATGGCGGAAATCGAAATTTAAACTTTATTAATTACATTGTAACGTCATTTTTCGAGTGGTTGGCTGAGGAGGCACATGTACCTATCTATGTATCCGAGTAATATGTCGATATTTTGTTTAGGACGTCTGTGTTCCTTATCCGATCGTACAGGTATATATTGTGGTTCCGTACGATAAATAATATTCCTTCTAACAAATTAGAAATGCGAAAGTGACAACGATACAACACAGTAACGCAATGTTAAAATATTAAAAAATCCAAGATGGTGACCAAGTTTTTTGTTTGTGGGCCCATTTTGACGAAACTCTGTTTTTGGTACTATTTTGACAAGAAAACAGCAACGCAATGTTAAAAATATAAAAAAATCCAAGACGGCGACCAAGTTTTTTGTTTGTGAGCCGATTTTGATGAAACTCGGATTTTGTTACTATCTTGACAAGAAAACAGCAACGCAATGTTAAAAATATAAAAAAAAACAAGATGGCGACCAACTTTTTTGTTTGCAGGCCGATTTAGATGAAACTCGGTCTTTGGTACTATTTTGACAAGACAACAGCAACGCAATGTTAAAAATATTAAAAAATCCAAGATGGCGACCAAGTTTTTTGTTTATGTGACGATTTTGATGAAACTCGGTTTTTGGTACTATTTTGACAAGACAACAGCAACGACATGCTAAAAATATCAAAAATCACAAAAATCACACCAATATCACAAAACTGAAAAAAAGCGCGGCCGCCGTCTTGGATTCCAAAACTCACATCAAAATCGAGCTTAGCACCCCTAAAAACCCCTTACATGACACCCATATCATAAAATTGAAAAAAAAGTGCGGCCGCCATCTTGGATTCCAAAACTCACATCAAAATCGAGTTTAGCATCCCTAAAAACCCCTTACATGACACCAATATCACAAAACTGAAAAAAGCGCGGCCGCCATCTTGGATTCCAAAACTCACATCAAAATCGAGCTTAGCACCCCTAAAAACCCCTTACATGACACCCATATCACAAAATTGAAAAAAAAGTTCGGCTGCCATCTTGGTTTCCAAAACTCACATTAAAATCGAGCTTAGCATCCCTAAAAACCCCTTACATGACACCAATATCACAAAATTGAAAAAAAAAAGCGCGGCCGCCATCTTGGATTCCAAAACTCGCATCAAAATCGAGCTTAGCATTTCTAAAAAACCCCTTACATAACACCAACATCACAGAACTTAAAAAAAAGCGCGGCTGCCACCTTGTATTCCAAAATCGTACACACTTAAAAGCCCCCTACATAAAACCAATATAAAAAGAACTAAATATTATTTTTTTCAATTCAATATTTGAAATCAAATGCGAAAGCCCTGTCGCAAAGCTCCAATCCAATCTAACTAACAAAATTTTGTATGCTAGATGAGAACGACTGCTCTGTCTAGACGCCTCCGATGAACGACTGTATGTAGTAAGTAGACTGTGGTAACAGGCACTATGAAATTCCTGTAACGGAGCCATGGCCACCGCCATAGGAGCTCATAGAGCCTGTTACGGAGCTACCTTGAAATCCTAACTCCGTAATAGGAGAACTGTCCGTGTTTTAATAATCCTTTTTCTGACCCATCAAAATTTAGATACATACATAGTGAAGGTAACTCAATCGAATGACAACTGTATTTTGGTTAAGATTATGTAAGACTCAAGTCAAAAGCTATACTATATAACTGCGTTTTGATTAACTAAAATATATCTTCTATTTTTTACCTTTATAAGAAACCGTCATTTTGCACTCAATGGTTTTCATATTTAAATAAGATTTCTAGAGGATAAAGCATAGCACAGAAATAGGTTTTTAGTTTGTGATATTAATCATTATTTGAAGTAAACGAATAACTAATTAATTATGTTATCATATTTTCAGTTATAAGCCAATAAATAAGAGGCAATATTTCTCCTATTACAGACCATAGGGCCGTATTAGGGTTAACCTTTAAATTTTTTATCCTATTACGGCGCTATTTTGTTTTGTGATTTTTAGGTTTAAAATCAATTACAAATAGGATAAAACCTACATATGTAGTGAGTAGAATTATAGACAAAAGCTATAAATCGCGTATTCACAAATTTGAGCAATATACTATTATAAAAAACATAGATATAAAATATGAGTGCACTTAACTTAGTCGCTCCGCGTTTGTATGAGAAACCTGCCCCATCTCCGCCCCGTGGCACTGACTGATTAATTCTTCCAACTTGCCTCTGTGTTTTAATTATATACGTCCGTTATGTGATGAAGTGAAAGACTATTAATGAGTAAATTCCATT
Organism: Crambus lathoniellus; assembly: GCA_949710035.1. Lineage (NCBI taxonomy): Eukaryota > Metazoa > Arthropoda > Insecta > Lepidoptera > Crambidae > Crambus > Crambus lathoniellus. The sequence continues at coordinate 29,965,761 of OX453302.1, read as the reverse complement.
TTAGTGTACCTAAATTTACTAAAACAGAATGAAACACGAAAATAAAAAATAGCGCCGTAATAGGAGTCGATTTTGGCTATGTCCGTAATAGGAGCATTTACCTTACTATCTAATTGTTCCTTCTGGACTTGTGCACGCTCGTTCATACTTTCCGTCACGTCCGTGCGAGCAGTTTCCAAATCAGCAGAAATAGCGGGTGGCGACTGGCGACCCACGAGGAGCTGAAACGGTGTTTTCAAATTGCGTTTCTTTTAGTGAAGTGCTGTGTGATGCCGATGGATATCTTCCTTCTGGCGTTGAGAAGCTGAACCTCGCACGTCGCACGCGTCCAGACTTGCGTCAAAGCGGCTTGCATCTAAGCTCGATACAGTTTTCAGTTCCCGTTCTCATGCCCGGATACGACACGGTTATCTTGGGTGACATACGTCCTCGTGTGTATCAACCTGGAAAAAGAAACACACAGCACAGTATTCGCTCGGCCAATTCTGTATCATATACAAGTTTGAGCTGCATCAGAAATAAAGAACTATGGCCTTTTCATTGTTTCATTGAGAGCTCCAATATCAAAATTTAACCAAATTATTTCTAATTCAAGTAATTAGTTTACAACAAAACATTTTCCTAGGTGCCAAATACAGCTAGACAACCGATACAAATTAACCAAGGAGCACTGATACCAATACCATTGAGAATCACACGCATAAAGAACAAAACCCTTTAATCAATTTAAGTAAGCACAGCAACAGCAGCAGGAGGTACTCTCATTCGCGGTCTTCAGCTTTCGCAATAGCTACACACTTCTCCACGGGAAACTCGAGCCATACCGGACTCTAAGATCTTTGCTACAAGGCAAAATCCAAGTGTACCACCCAGGACTACCGTGCGCCACGGACTACACATAGTGCAGATGGCGATTTTTAACGGCTACGGCGTCCTGGTATATTCTCCGACCACACGAATAGAGTACCTACCTAGGCCTCACAAATACTCGTAAATGCATCTTTTACTACTACAACTCGATCTCAATTGGTATTTGGCACTTAGGCATCCTTCTAGCACGATCATTCGCGCATTTGTAACCATGGCCAGTTGAAGGTCCAATCTTAAGCAAGCTCACTACTTTAAATAATAATACTTTTTCAGAATGTAATTTCTTAAACTGCTGTATCCGAAAAACTCATCTAAGACTATTTTTGACGTGATAACGTCTTATAAGTCGATGAACGCCGGCTGGACCCACGAAAAAGCATGATGCAATGTCACGTTCCGTCTGAGTTCAAAATAGAACTAGTAGGTACTTCCCAGAAACTTAGAGTCTTGGTACAGAGATTGGTTCCAAACCAATGACCACATAAAGAGAAAACTGTCAAAACTTAGATAATTTGCATGGAAATAACTACAGTTTAACGTCGCGTCGCCTTGCCGCACCGCAATTTCAACGTCACGTCGCACACTTGCCCCAGTGTGCATCGCACGCCGCCGCGGCGCTGCCGCGCGTCGTCGGCCACCGGCACTGATGCGTAGTGCTGTTATCACTGTCTCGACCAGCCGTTGTTCTGTCATTTCTACGCCAACAGGCCTTTTCGCCAATTCCCATTTCTTGCTTGCATACTCCGCCAGAGCAGCTTGCTTGCTGGTGTACTCCATAAACTGTACCAGATCGTCGTAATACCTTGATTCATCAGCAAGTGTCAATAAAAGTGTCCTTGAACGCTTGCCACGTTGAAAGCCGTGTATAGTAGTGGCGTGACCATTCCGTGGCACGTCCTCGTAGGTTCTTCCTTACCAGGTTAAGAGTTTCTCTATCGTTGAGGGTATATTCGTGCTTCAGTTCTTCCAAGTGTTTACACAAGACTTTAACAGTATCAGTTCGGGCATCTGGATCATAGGCAGGCAGGTGGATATGCTCCAGGTTTCGACCACGCTGAGGGATAGTAGCAGTTGCCGAAGAAGTTGAAGTCGAGGATACGCTGGTGATTTCTAATGACACGAGGTCTTCATTAGCCAAGTTCGCTGGTGAAGTCGTTGAGCCTCCATTTTCAACACGTCGTGCTGAGTCTTGGACTTCTCCTTGGCCTTGCAACAGTATCCGATGTTGTCGTCATCATGTCAGGGATGGTTTTCGTCGCGTTGAGACCCGAAGTGGTCATGGTAGTGGACGACGGTGGAATCCTGGATCCCACTTCTGAGGGCCTACTCTGAAACGTAAAACCCGAAACTTCGGTATACCCGTCCCTCTCACTCTCTAGTCGGGACAGAATCGAGTGAAAGGGGCGGGGCTAACCGAAGTTTCGGATACGCGTTTCAGAGTACGGTCCCTGATGTGGGCGGGAGAGGTGTTGTTGAGTCAAACGTAGCTTCTTGATTTGACATACTTTATTACAAATACAATTATTTTACAAGTTGGTTGCAGTTCAGAGCACTCTCTTAGTGCTGTGTCCTTTGGCTAGACAACTTCTGATCTGCCGGGCTTCAGTCCCGTCTATTTATATGATGCTACAAACAACCTGTTTACACTGGTTGGATCTTTCTAGAAATTCAATTAAGATTATAACTTATTTACCATAAACATTCCCAAAGGACAAAACATGGTTTCAGGTTACAGTGTTGTAAACAGACATCAAATTGGCACCGCTCCTGGATCATTCCAGAGCGCAATTATTGATAAGGCAATGTACTGTGATTGTTTATACCAAATGTCCATTCCGTAAACACGGTGTCAAGTTTCAAGCAAGTCAATAATTGTTTCAGTTTATAACGTTCGCGCCCACATGTATGTATGTGAGTTTGCCACCATAAATTTTGAATGCCTTAATGAATTTCCATAAATTCCATTAGCAGATTAAAGCATTTCTATTTCAGTATATATTTAAAGATATAACTAATTCAAAGACTTGATTATTCCTTTGACAAAGTTAAGACTATTTAAATATTCTTCAGCCTCACCTCCTGCCTTCACCATGTCCTTCACCATGTCGATGCCGTCCTCCAGTGACACCAACAAAGGCGCGTCATTGTTTTTATTGAATACCTTCCTCTTTCGAAGTTCGTCTTCAATTTTTTCATTCCGTTTGTTGTAATAATAAGTCGGCAACTGCGAAGGTTTTATCATTTAAATGGGCTTTGGTCTAAATTAAATAAAGGTTTAACGTACATCATCATCATCATCATGTCAGCCCACGGCTGGGCATAGGCCTCCCCCAAGGATCTCCACAACGATCGGTCCTGCGCTGCCCGCATCCAGCGGCTTCCCGCGATCTTGACCAGATACATAGCGCTTAGAATTAAGTGTTATCCAGTTACAATGAAAAACTTTTGAAAAATAAAACACTGCATCCTGTCTGTTTAGCAAGATGGCGGTCAAATGCTTAACCAGTTTTTATAAAAAAAAAAAAAAAAAAAAAAAAAAAAAAATTTGTTTACTTTTTGCGAGTGGCCGTTATTCAGGTATATCTATCTCAAATTCATCAAAATGGGTTCAGTCTGAATTTTGCATACGTACTGAACCTTGAAAGGTTCTCAAATGGTGACCGCATGCCGGACGATGTTCCGTGGGCAGGCCCCCTACAAGGTGGACCGACGATCTAGTCAAGGTCGCGGGAAGCCGCTGGATGCGGGCAGCGCAGGATCGATCATTGTGGAGATCCTTGGGGGAGGCCTATGCCCAGCAGTGGGCGTCGTTCGGCTGACATGATGATGATGATGACTGAACCATACTGATTGTTTAAACGTACCAGTAACCAAGAACGCGTATACCCAATGTCTTCGAAAATCAGCTCTAAAGGACTGTCCAGTAGTTCTTGCAAGGAGTTGATGGAGGGTGGTGGACCGTTGAGGAGCCAGCTCACCACGCTGCTGGTGTAGTAGTTGTAGATGAGAACGCAGGACAATCCAGTCACAAAGACTGCTAACTTGCGAGCTGGAAGGCAGGATAAATAAAAATCTTACTAATCCATACTATTGTATGTAATATTATAAATGTAAAAGTGTGTTTACTGGTTTGTTCATTTGATTGTTTGTACCTATGTATTTTTTTTATTCAAAAACCGCTTAGGCATTTGACCGCCATCTTGCTTGGCTAACAGGATGCAGTCTAGGATGTTCACATGCCCGCCCAGGAGACGCCTATTCACTCTCGGCTTAAAGAGACAAAAGACCGTCTTTCACGTCAGAGTAGTTCAGCCGTTTTGTCGTGATATGAGTAACAAACATCCAAATATCGCCCGCGTGGACTACACGACGTTACCCCGCGGGAATGTCATATTTTCTGGGATAAAAAGTAGCCTATGTTCCTCTCCAAGTTACACATTATCTGTGTCCCAAATTTCAGCCAAATCCGTTCAGCCGTTTTGGCATGATTGAGTAACAAACATCCAAACATCTTAACTTTCACACGCAAATATTGTCACGAGAAATAATATAAACAAAATATAACTTTATCACTTTCAAACGTTCCGAAGCAGAACGAAGTTAAGTCATTGAATATTGTTATATGACATAGTCCTATGGTTATTGTAAAAAACGGGATATTTACCATGTTTAGATTTATTTATGAGTCCCCGATATTTCGGCGCAGTTGCACGCGCCATGATCACGGAGTAACATGTGATGTTACTCATCACATGTTACGATGTGATGTAACATGTGATGTACGGAGTAACTGATTATGATCAGTTACTCCGTGATCATGGCGCGTGCAACTGCGCCGAAGTATCGGGGACTCATAAATAAATCTAAACATGGTAAATATCCCGTTTTTTACAATAGTTATAGTGAAATTGACCATGAAAGTTTAAAATCTTATATAGTCCTATGGTGTTCTGTGACTGAAAGTATATGATTAGCACCGCTGCGCCATTGTGCCTGTTTTATCTATATATATAAAAATGAATCCCTATTTCCCTTGGTCACGACATCACGCGTGAACGGCTGGACCGATTTGGCTAATTTTGGTCTTGAAATGTTCGTGGAAGTCCAAGGAAGGTTCTTACGGTGAGAAAATAGGGGAGGAGGGGGTAAGTAGGGGTAGAGTAGAAGTAGGGTAGGGTAAAGGTAGGGTAGGGTATAGGTAGGGTAGGGTAGGGGTAGGGGTAGGGGTAGGGGTAGGGGTAGGAGTAGGGGTAGGGGTAGGGGTAGGAGTAGGGGTAGGGGTAGGGGTAGGGGTAGGGGTAGGGGTAGGGGTAGGGGTAGGGGTAGGGGTAGGGGTAGGGGTAGGGGTAGGGGTAGGGGTAGGGGTAGGGGTAGGGGTAGGGGTAGGGGTAGGGGTAGGGGTAGGGGTAGGGGTAGGGGTAGGGGTAGGGGTAGGGGTAGGGGTAGGGGTAGGGGTAGGGGTAGGGGTAGGGGTAGGGGTAGGGGTAGGGGTAGGGGTAGGGGTAGGGGTAGGGGTAGGGTAGGGTAGGGTAGGGTAGGGGTAGGGTAGGGGTAGGGTAGGGGTAGAGTAGGGTAGGAGTAGAGTACGGGTAGGGTAGGGTGGAGTAGGGGGTAGGGCCACGGGAACGAAGTCGCGCTGGGTCAGCTAGTTTTTTATAAAATTTACAGTTAAGCAAAGCGGATTTACTAATGTAATGTAGTTACAAATTCTGACTTACCTGTTGAAATATTCGTTTCTACGGAGATGTCGTCGAAAACTAGAAACAAAAGTTTTTATCAACATCATTAAACATTTACTACTCAGTAGGTACTCAGTTTGTACGAGAAGTTACTGGTTTGAAGTTTATAGACAGTTTGAAACATTTAAGACAGATCGAACGACATGTGCGATCACTGTGATTCTCATGAGGCCCTCATTACAATAGTTTCGACAACTCTCTATCTATCTAGGTAGGTATAAAGATGATGAGCCCGTGGCGCATTTGCAAAAAATCCTGGATCAAGGATTAAAGTGGACATAGGAGTGCAAAAAGATCCATCAATGGATCTTTGTAATGGATTTAAGGGCCCGCTATAGGCCAACGATTCAGACGAATCAGATTGCTTTACATGATCGTCTATAATATCAATATTAATGAAAACCTGAATTTCAAATTAAGATGCAGCAAACTTCAGGACTAACACTAGTGACTATGTTTCTCAAAAACACGATTGCATAAAATTTTCTCGATAGAAAAAAATCGTGAAGTTGCCTCCAAATCACTATAATTAACACGATATTCGAGTAATACATTAAAACAAAGCTTGCATTTTTTTATTCGTATAATAAATAACACTATAGATAAGGCAGGGCTTATGTTATATATTTTTGGAAATAACCTTTAAATATCCTTAAAAAAAAAAAGAATTTTCTTCATTTCTTCATTCCGGACCGGCCGAATGGGGCCGGAGAATTATATAGTAAATGCTGCCTTATGTCTTATAGAAATAAGGCAGCATTTACTTTGCAATTGGCCGTTGCAGTTATTACTTTTGCTTTTGAGGGAATGGTCCCTAGCGCACTCGGCCTGCGATGGTTGAAGTTAAGCAAATTTCGCAATGGTCGGTCAAGGGATTGGTGACCAAAGATTTTTGACGTCATTAAGTTAACTGACGTCACAGGTGTTAAAAGTCGCCATGCTTGGTTTCAATACAAATCCTGATACTTGCTTTATCTATGTAAATCTATCTGTGGGGGCACTCATACATACACTGTTGACATAAAGAAGCTAGAACAGAGAATATCGCATATTGTCCAGCTGAAGGTCTCCTCTCGAGCTTAGCCGATATAAGCAGGACTGCAGCACACAGAACAGTCATACCGAGTACACATAGCCAGGCTTTTGTACCAAGAGGTCTCAAGAACTGGTTCTCTAACTTCCCAGCTCCATAAGTAGGAATCCTGTAGTAGTATCTGGTTCTGTAAAAAAATTGGTTGTCTGTAAAATCGGTTTACGGAGGATGATAAATTTTACGTGATAATGTGATAAGAAAACATTGATAAAAGTTATATCGAAGTAGAAGGTTACCTTAGCAGCGACCTCTATCGTCAACTTGATTATAGAATAGAACAAGCAATTTATCCACTGAGTGTGGTAATAAATAGAGGTCAGTGATTCTATCACACATCTAATGCACACTTGTTGAGCATTGTGTCATTAGTGACACTTAATTTTGTTTCTCTAGTTTGAATCACATGGTAAGTACAAAATTATGTGGTGGGGGTTTTCTTGCAAATAAATTAAATAAATAATAAAATGGATTTCTTACTCGATATAAGATACCGGTGGATACAATACATCGTTTTTGTCAGTCATATCTCTGAGGAACCTAAGAATGGGTAATATATCCTGTTGTTTGTAGTAAAGAGCAGTGGCGACTACCTTCTGTGGAATATAACAAAATTTACTGAGTTATGAAATTTGAAGTTTGTTTATTTATTATTTTAATGATCTCCAACATAGAATACACGTTACATTTACTGTCACAATTTTAGGAGCTAGTTACGGGTGCTTCTCTAATTACAGGTGACAACAGCAAGCACGCAACACCTAAGCAAAAAAATATAACCAACTTATCAGGCTGGATTTCACAATATTCCAAGAATAACGCTTACTCTCGGATACTAATGTCAAAACCCCATACTAGTTTGGCAATAGTATCTTAGAGTAACCGTTATTCTTGGAATAAAAGTTTGGTGAAATAATAATAATAAATAATAAATAACTTCTTACATTCACACCAATAATCTAAGCCGATTTTAATTTCATTAAGAAACTGTATCATGGAAAACTTGATAACGGATATAGTAGATTTCATTACAAGTGTGGAAAGCCTGTCATTGCAAAGAGTTCCGACAAATGTCTACCCGAGCCGAGGCGCAGCCGAAGGTGAGGGTTGACAGTCGGAACAAGTTGCAATGACGGTTCCGCACGTGTACTGAACAACTATTTTTAATACAGTTGCGAAAAAATTAAGCAATTTAATAAAATAATAAAACACAATAAACTCAACTAACTAATCGTAAAAGAATATAAGCAGAGACTTTTTTTTGTTTCCTTCACCCATTCTGGGTTGGCAAAGGAAACTATGATCATACAGCCAAGGCTTCAGTAGAATTTTTTTATTGATATGAAATGAAAATTAAATTAAATGAGATGAAATGAAATGAAACCTAACAAAAGCAATCCGAATCCTACAGGAGCGCCTTTCCTTATTTCTCTCTTTTACCACATCGTTTTCCATTAAAGCCACATTATTGCACTAATTCCACCATACTAAGTATCTACCACAATAAAAACCAGAATAAACTAATTTAGAAAATTAAGAAATAAGGTCCCTCATTTTCTTTTCACTTACTTGCGCAAACTCCTTTAAGCAGATACTATGGTAAATAGTGCACGTCATACCATATTTAGTAATCAGTGGTCATACAGCCAATTTTATGTATTTTTTATATTCATAAATTTAATTTGGCCGATACTAATATTAATTTAATGTATAATTAAAATTACTTTTAAATCTGATATTGAAACAAATTAGTAGCTTCTTTTTATGCCGCGTACACACCGCGCCAACGAACGCCAACGAATGGGTTTCGATGCCCTTCGTTGGTCCTGTTTGGACGGTTTGGCGAAGGCCAACGATCGTTCGTTGGCGTGTGCCGGCGATCCGGAGCGTGGCGGTAACATCAAAGGAATTGAGCCATTTGATCGAACTCGGTGTGGACGGCGGCCGAAGGCCAACGAACGAACGCTCAGTGGAAGCATACTTTCTACCAAAAGCGAGAGCGTTGAGTTTAATCTGTGCGTAATCTCTACCGAAACACCAATCACAGCGCGTGAGCGTGACGTCAAATGTGAGGTGATTATTTGTGAATCATTTTTCTGTTCTTCTAGATTTCTAATTGTTTTTCTAGCTTTTGTTTGCAAAACACACACAAACCGTTTCAAGAGTCATCGAAAGTGCCCATTGAATAATACCTACCATGGAACCAGGCACAGCCTTCTCTATTGTGAACCGCTTCACGAAAGCCGATAATCGCAATGTCCGGCCCCAGGCAGGAGTAGACATAATAATGGTCGGCAATTTATTTGCCTCTAATTCAGATTACTGTGCTGCTGAATTTAGGAATGTGAAGAAAACATCCGTGTAAGTTTGTCACCCACTACATTATTTATAATCAAATACCTACAAGTTTAAAATCATTGCGAAAATAACATATGTAACCTCAAAAGTGTAACTCATCATATTTTTAACAACTTATTATTTTTGTTATGTTCAACATAAAATATTAACGTTCCCGGTCTTTTCAGGTCGGCAAGATAATCTTACGGTGATGCTGCCGTTGGATATACTTCGGCGCGATATGAATGAATGGATTTGAAGGTGTGTACTGGTGTACAGAACATAAATTCCGCTCGAAATCGTATGCAGCGATAGTGGATGAAAAAGAAGAGAAAGTCATCAGCGTCCAAACATGCTGTTGCTCTCCAGATGGGAATACACAGGCGCAGTGAAAAACTATCCAGTACTGACACCACAGACTGACACACAGTGCTACTGGAAGAAATCCAAATTAGCTCATGTTGGAAATAATTTGAAATATATCACGGCTGAAATGATGATGATGATGAAGGAAATATCAGCCGGTATAAGACCATGTTCTTAGCAGACTGCTTCCAAAACATGCTGACACAATTTCTACAAGCTGCGGCAAACTAAAATGTATAAAACTGTGAATTACTTAAAATACAGCTAAGATTATGAGAAAAGTGAAAAGTGCAAATGTTATTGTGTAGGTAATGAAACTTTAGTTTTTTTTCCAAAAGTGAATAATTGGAAACAAAAATTTACCATAGTATGAAAGTACAAAATAAAACAAAATGTAATAAAATAATATTTTTTTTATTCAATTCAATGTAAGCCCTAAAATTTAAATAAGACATAAAAACACGAATAAAAGTTTTGTGTTTATGTCAGAAACACTTTGGTCTTGATAGTTTCGTATGTTCTTCTTTGAAAGCAATTTGAAAGGAGATGTTGATATGGTAGACTAGACCGATTAACATTTCAATAAGTACAGTAGCGAGTTTTATGCAAATAAACAATCAATCCATCTATTGATGATTCTTTTGATTGCTGCGATTTTGTTTGTGCGCCCGCTTGTGATTTTTACAAGTGTCATCAAACATATCATTCAATTTATAATATTATAGCAGGCTGAGTAAAATATAAATTGGTATTTATAATGAGTGCATAATTTATTTAAATTCAATATTTAATAGTATACTTAAATATTGTTTATACCCAAGTAATATATTTAAGTATTACTACTAATTATAAATGCGAAAGTACCTCTGTCTGTCAGTCTGCTTCGCTTTCATGCCTAAACTACTAAACTGATTTTGATGAAATTTGGTACCTCCAAAGATAGAGTTGACCTTGCGAAAGGACATAGGCTAATTTTTATTCCGGAAAAGCTTGTACTCTGTAATCCATGCGGGCGAAGCCGCGGGCGGAAGGCTAGTATTAAAATTAAAATAAAGCCAAGCTCACCAAAAGCTCACTGACCTCTATTATTATTATTACACACTGGACAGGCTGTCTCCATACAAATGAAAGCTAATTTTGTGTGGCAATTTGAAGCGCCACTACGAGTGTCCCGAGAACTAATTTTGACATAATCATTACCACAACTGACTGAACATCACTAGTTTTAGTTACATAGACACTCGTACCTATATGCCTACAGCGCCAAAATAGCGATACTCAAATAGGCACTTTTATGACAGCCAGTCCAGTCCAGACTCCAGCACTCTCCAGCATGACTCCAGTGTGTAAATAATAATTTAATAATAGAGGTCAGTTGCCAAGCTGGACAGTGTTGCCAGCGAGGTCTTGTCAAAAGATACACCTAAACCCTGAAATGTACAAAAAAGTAACCTTCTGGCAACACTGGGCATTGGAGCCGGAATCGAGTGCCAACGATCGTTTGCTCAACGTTTGTTGTTTGTGCTATAACCTTCGATAGCCAACGAACGTGCGGCAGCCAACGCTGAATATCCTTCGTTGGCGTTCGTTGGCGCGGTGTGTACGCGGCATTAGAAATATTTGCATGAATCATAAAAACTTCTATGATTTTTTTTTAGTAAAAACTTCGTGGTTGGTTTTTTCTTTTTAATAGACAATATTTTGACAGTTGGGAAAGAAAACGCACGAGTTCGGGAAAGGTAAAGAAAAAGTTCGAGTGTGTAATAGCCCACATCCCGAACGCTATACGTCCCTGCAATACGCCACTTTTTGAGCAACTGTATTAAAAAATATATATTTAAATACTTTTTTTTTGTAAATACATACTTAATATACATAGTAAACACCCAGACCAAGACAAATAGACATCCATCTTAAGTTTCATATATTGACGACCCCGTACTCGAGTGGCTATCTCTGAGGTCCCGGGTTTGATTCCCGGACGGAATGTAACTTCTTGATATTTTTTCGTGTCTGGGTGTAAGTGGTTTTCCCATTTCTATACCACTAGCTACTAAATATTGGATCACTATATGTGATGGTGTCCAATATTTAATATAAATATAGCAATAATAAAAAGGTTTAGATATATTATTTAAAATTGTTATTTCCATTAATAAGATGAAGCAAATTGATTTCAACTACTAACTACCGAACTAAATACGTAACTATAACTAACCTTTGACTGATTCAACGAGAAGTCTCCGACCCATCTTTCGGCTAAAGAATGAACGAACCTGTGAAATAAAGTAATGTATAAAAACGTCAGTAAAATAAAAATATAAAGTCAATTTTATTTACATTTATTTATTCCACAGTCTGGGGCCTTACTGCGAACTGTGAAATATACCGACGGGAAATAAAATATGTTTGTCGTTTTGTCGGTATTAAACTGTCTTTACTAAGCTATACTGTTACTACTACTACTACTGTCTGAGAACTAACAGTGTAATGTTGTCAAATATTAATTTCGGTAACTATAATAAATTGGGCTGTATAAAACCCAAGTATAGGAAATAGGAAAGTTGGGATAGTAAAGGCTTACACGACTCATCGAATTTTCCTATACCTACTTACAAAAATGCATAACAATAATTTAAATCTCAATCTGTATTTATTAAAGCATTAAACCCGCTTTTATTTAAGTATCCCTTAGGGAGTACCTCAAGTTATGTATTTCGAAGATCACACCCAGCATGATGACTGAAGTCCTCGTGATGGTGGCCACTCCCGGTGACGGGGTTACATCAAACAGTATTCTTGGGTCGAAGTTTTCTGGAACTGGAGAAACCTGAGGAAGGAGTAATCGTGAAATATACCTTCAATTGACGGGCCTTGGGACCTACCACGAGATATAACGAGCAAAACGGCGCTATGAGTAGTATATAGCTCCGTTCTTTAAGACGCTTTGCAGACGGAGGGGTAGGGCAGTCTTTTTGACCGCGAAGCAATAAAGACCGCGTTTGCCCGTCGATGCTCGCTACTAGTTGCCCTTTTTCTTTACCCGACTGTGGGGGGCCCGTGATGGTGGACCGCACCGCCCCACTAGAGGGGAATGAGGCGCGCAAAGCGCAGCCACCTTCACCCCGGTCGCCTTTGTCGAAGACGGTCCACATAAGCCTCCTGCTCGCGGATCCGCTCCGACGCCTCCTTCTGCGAGATGACATCCTCACAGAAGGAGATTGCCGCCTGCCATGACCTGTCACTATCAAGCATGGCACGAGCCACGCTTGATAGCGCCGTGGTAGGGACGGCGTGGCACACCTGTGTGTGGCAGCTACTAGTTGTCCTCTTGTACGTTGGTTGTATATGATTTTTGTTATCCTATACAACCAACCCTTTGTGCTATCGTTTGCGGCGAAATTGACCGGTCCGATTCGCCACGATTTTACCGCGCGACGCCCGTACCTCCCGGGTACCTGCGGCACGGTCTTTTTACCCTCCTGTGTGTTGGTACAGCTGCCTGCACCCTCCTGCCCCCCCTCCCCCCCCCCCCCGGCGAAACCCTTGATAATATACAGTAAGTGTCCTATGTAGAAACGTCAAACCTTCTTATTTTTTATTTTGACTAGGATTTCAAATTATTATTTTCAAGGAAATGTCACTCTACATTTCCAGTATTTCTACTCTAAAATTTTACATACCACGCTCATCATTCTCAAAGGCAATCCATGGAAGTTCCATCGCCGATAATATTTGAACTCGTTCAAGTTTGTGGTAAATCTTGATGTATTCCCATCTAACAAAATATAAACAATCATTAAACTATTAATCTTCTGGGATTCATTCCTCTTAAAATACCACTAAACCCAAATTAAAAACGTTCTCGTTTTAATAGTATTGTTGGAGTTAAATAACACAGTCATGTGTGTAGCTGTAAATATTGTCTCATTCATCAAATTCTAACATGACAAAATTGACAGAATTATAAAAAGTCCTTCGAAGTTTTCTATAAAGAATGGAAAAGTTGTTCGTAACGACTTCCCGGAAGTCATTATCGAATTTTTAAACAACTTTTCGTTTACGTTTTCGTTCGAAACTTACTCTTATTAAGTTCCCATTTTCCAGATCTCTTAATGATACAGTCGCCTCCTTGTATTTTTCCGAAGTTAACGATTTCGTGAAGTTGGTATTTGTTGGGGGCTGAAAATGAGCAAATTTCAATTTAAACTTACCGCCTCTGTGGTCTAGCGGTTCACACCACCGATTTCAGACCAAAGGGTCCCGGGTTCGATTCCTAGTGGGGGTACATATTGTATTCGGTTTGGTTGGTAGCAGGACTTGTTCTTGGTCCGCCTGGCTAGCTACCACCATCTTACCTATGTCTGACGTCATAACAATGATGTTTTTAGCATTGTTGTGTTCTGGCAGTTAAAGATAAGATAGCCAGTTCCTCAGTGATTGAGGATTCCGGGAGTAGTGCGCTTCCACCTTCAGCCTCATCACCACTTAACATCAGATGTGATGAAGGCTAAGTGCTGCCCTGTGGTAAATAAAAAAATAAGAATTGGGGCGACATTTTGGTACTGCAGAGATCGTATATGTTTCCGCACTGCCTGCAGGCCAGTACACCGCTGTTGCCTGGCTGGTTATTATGAAAAATTAAGAAAAGAGAGCGGTGTCGTGTGTATATACATGCGCGGTCGACTTGAGATAAGAATAATGAAATTGTAAAATAGCTGATTTTATCAAGAATATAAAAGAGTAACGAGTTAAGTATGGTTTTATTTATTAAAGTAGCACTCCTTTATTACATTGGAGAGTTACACGTAGTAGTATATTTTTTTACCCTGTGGCGTTACAGTACTGTGTCGGCAATGGATTTTTTTAATCCACAACGGTGTAGCACTGATGTTAAGTGAAGATGAAAGCTCACTACTCCTGGAATCCTCAACTACTGAGGAATTTGACTTACAGTAAATAGCCAGTATTTAAATGTTATACTTACTCGTTTTTTTGGTACTTATGGGGCAAGTCTGAACAGATATTATCATATTTATATTACTCTCACCTGAATTCCTGGCCATTACTAAATCAGCATCCACACTAATATTAAGTCCATTCAAAACTTGGAAAGTGTACATATTTTTTTCTTTTTCACGATTTCCTAAAGTTGCAGTATTGTTATTTTCGATATATTCATTTTCGTTGTCTAATATCAACCATTTGTGCGATGCATCAAAGAGAAAGTTTTGGGATGCCTGTAAAAAAATGTGTTTTTTAGTTCGTAAACTTCGTTAGTTGAGGGGTTTTTACACAACATGATTCGTTTTATTAATTGATTTGGCACCTTTGCATCGAATTAAACAAACACATATTTCGATCATTCAGTGTCATCGCTTAGTTTTGGGAACACAAAAACATATCTGCACAGTGCGTGGTATCATCCGGTGAATCGATAGTTTCTCTAACGAATTATGATTCCAAGAAATGAAAAGAGATAAGTGCTATAAAGAAATGCGAAGTAGCAGCATGTTCCATTATAATAATGCGTAACGGGGGCAGAGCAGTGTTTGGGTTTGACATGGCTTGGATGTTGTTGTGAATGGGCCAGTAGGTTTGTAAGTAATCTTAATAATATCTTTAATTGGTTTTTATGTTAGATTAACTGATACTTTACTAGTATTTATATTGTTCTGTTTATGACTTAAGGCCCGTGGTATCGCCAACGACCTTGGGCATAGAAACGTGGCCTAATTTTCCAGGCCCGGTACCCGCACCAAAACAGCTTTCATCAAAACAATGTCTTATTTTAGAACGAAAAATGCTCAGTTTTAAGTTAAACAAGTTAGCAATCTTTTCCTGAAAGAAACGTGAAAATATCACTTGTAGTTTAGAAGCAGTAGCGTATTTCAAGTTGAAAACAGCTTCATTTCAATGTTTTTTTTAAATAGTATTTTAAAGACTATGTTTTTTTAAATGCTCAGATTGAAGTTTATATATCAATATTTAATATATATTCATTCTGGATTCATCAGTAGGCAAATTTATGAGTTTTAGGGCCTCAAAAATGATCGTTTCACGACTCCATGCGCCTTAAGTACCTACCGTAAATTAATCAAAATTGTAATTTTTAAAATTCTAGCTCATACTTAATTTAAGTAACTTTGTGGATAGCTATATTGGCCCTCAACCATGTAAACTTTGCATCTTTGTAATTTTTTTTATTATTGTGCTGTTGTTATCCTGAATAAAGAAATAAATTAATAAAATAAACATGCAGAATGCATTGTGGAATTTTAAAGTCTCTAGAATAACGGCAGCCTTATTAGCTAAAAAATTGCAATCAGCAAAAATCGTGCTGATCGCGCAATCGATTGTTTTCCGTTGACAAATTTAGTAACGCTAATCGTTTCCGCAAACTTATTGCTTCGACACTAGCGCCACCAACGATTTAGTATCCTTAACAAGAATTACTAAGGGCCTGTTTCAGAATGTCTAAGTTAGAAAATGGAAAATGAAGTATTTAGAAAAAATCGACCCGTCTCACAACCAGGGACCGTACTCTGAAACGCACATCCGAAACTTCGGTTAGCCCCGTCCCTTTCACTCGATTCTGTCATGACTCGAGCGTGCGAGGGACGGATATTACGAAGTTTCGGGTTTTGCGTTTCAGAGTAGGCCCTCAGCTCCGATGGGACGGGTTGTGAGACGGATCGATTTTTTATAAATACTTCATTTTCCATTTTTAAGCATAAAAATTGCATTGTGAATGCAAAAAAAGTAAATTTAAATAACATGTCTAAGTTAGTTCTGCCCCCCTAGACAAGTGGCTTTCTATTAGCAAATTCGCCAGTCGAATAGAAAGAAAATACATGGGATTGACATTAGAGATTGAAATGTCACGTGACAGCTAATGTCAGTCAATCCCATACATTTTCTTTCTATTCGACTGGAGAATTCCATAATAGAAAGCCACTTGTCTAGGGGGGCTGATTAGTTGTAACTTGACAGATAGGCCATATAAAACTGTCAAGTAAACTGGAAAGTATCTCATAATCGGACATTGTAAAACAGGCACTAAATGCCACACCAATAGACATTTAACTCTTTCAGCGCCTGAATGCCGTGCCGTCAAACATATGGTCAGCTACGAGATAAATCGTACTTGGCATAGTAGAACATAAACCCCTTACACTATGCCGACTACTATGTGCCCATTATGGTCAAAAACTCTGGCGTTATGTGTTGTTGATTGTTGCTAAATTTTGTATTCCTACTGCAGAAAAGACTCGAATTCTGTCTTCCTTTGTCTGTTTGTACTACTAATAAGTACCTTATGTTTCTCAATATCAATGTTCTCATGTCATATCTTTTGTCCATCAAGTCTGATCTTTGATTCTATCATGTGTTTTCTTTGCTAACGTTCAAAATCCGACCTTACCGGTAGTGCCAATAAATATATTTTTGTCAAGGAAGCCCAACAAAATCTACGAATATTACGAAAAGCGGGATTTTTACCATGTTTTGATTTATTGTCGAGTCCCCGATATTCGTAGCAAACGAACAAGAAAGAGGGCAGACAGATTTGTCTGCTCCTAACATCCAACCCGCGTTAACTTTATTCAGTTACTCCGTGATCATGGCGTGTGCAACTGCGCCGAAATATCGGGGACTCGACAATAAATCAAAACATGGTAAAAATCCCGCTTTTCGTAATATTTACAGTGTACTACTGAAAGTATATCCTAAGGGATGGCACAGTGGATATTTGCCGAGCGTGTCATCGTCCGGGTGAATCCCTTAGGCATATAATCTCTGGTTGTTCTCGTCTCGCAAACGGCGACTATTTGCATAGACATAACCAAGTGGCCAGGATAATACACCAACAACTTGCTCTGAAACATAGTCTTGTGGCATCCGAGGTGCCGTATTGCAGGTATGCACCAGAACAGGTCCTTGAAAATAGCCATGCCACATTGTATTGGGATCGATCTATCATTACAGACAGGACTATTGTAGCTAATAAGCCTGATATTGTATTGATAGATCAACACGAACGCCGCGCGATAATTGTTGATGTCACTGTTCCCCATGACGACAACCTTGTGAAAGCTGAAAAAGATAAAGAAAACAAATATCTTGATTTAGCTCACGAGATTGTTGACATGTGGGACATTGATTCAGCAATTATTGTTCCGATAGTCATATCTGCCCATGGTCTGATAGCCAAGAGCCTCGATAAACACCTTAAGTGGCTTGCGTTAGGTGGATGGATCGGGAGTCAGATGCAGAAGGCAGTACTTCTGGACACGGCCCGTATAGTGAGAGGGTTCCTGTCTCTGGATCCTTAACCATCGGTAGCCGGGACCTTGATCTTGCTAACGTAACGTAACGTACCATGAAAGTTTAAAAAGTTAACATCTACGAATATATTCGTAGTCGGCACCATACTAAAGACCCGTACTACGAGTTATCTCGTAGCTGGCACAAGTTAACTATGTGAATTTATCCATTGTTCAGTATAAGTGCCGTTATTATACAGCTAATTTGTTTTACGAACATTCCTTGCTTCGATTTCAATGTAAGTTGAGACGATTGTTTCTGCAGTTCCAACTCGAGCGAGGCATTTGTAAAGTTTTATTGCAATCTGTTGCAACATGGGAGCAACTGTTTGCAGACTGCGTTTTCTGTCTGCCGTTTGCCATTGATGTTTTGTATTCCATCTTTTACATATTGGTATCCTGCATTTCTGGGATATTTGAGTACTTTTATTAGAATCTGATGCGACATAGGAGAGAGGGAAACATGAGGGAACTGCGGCCTTACTCTCGACGGAATCGAATTCACATCAGCAACACGGATCGAAATAATGTCAAAACAGTATAATGGAAACCATAGCAACTGTTTTCAAAGTAATGTACCAAAATAACGGATTTTTGAAGTTGATTCGATCCTATTATGTGAACCCGATTCCGTCAAGAGTTAGGGGGCTGTTTGCAGATTATGCCTTCTGTCCGCTGTTTGTATCAATATTTAGTGTTCCATCTATTAGAGTTTGATAAAAAACTTAATATATTATGCCATTTTAAGCTTTTATAGCATTCTGTTGCTGTCGCACCACTATTTTGTATGCCGCCGTCTGGTGTGTTCTGGTTGATATCCTCAATATCTGAGGCATAATTTTATTGTTAATTGTTTTATTATAAAATGTTGGGGATTGATTTAAGATTGCTCCTTCGTTGCTTACATCTATATTTTGTTTTCAAACAACTATTAAATTTTGCGATTTCTTTCTTTTTTACAAGCTTTTATTTAACTTGCAGTGTATGTATGTATGCATGCATGTATGTCCGTTCGGGTCAAATCTTGCAACCTAAATTTGACCCACTTGCCAGTGTCCGATTGAGCTGAAATTTTGCATACAGGTTTGGAATGGATGACAATACAATATTAAAGTAAGGTCAGCAAAAAAGCTTGTCGTAAAAATATTTTTTTTACAAAAAAGCTTATTTACTTTTATAAGAATCTGTTAACACGGGAGGTTATTCGCAAACTTTATCTTCATTCGTTTGGTTTTGATGTTTTGTATTCCATGTATAACATTTTGGTAGGCGCTCTAAATACCTATTTCGATAGTTAGTTGAAGTAGCTTTATAAAAAAATAACAGGATGTTTAATTACTACTTATTCTTCATCTAGTAGCGATGCCATATTAAACATTTACGTTTTCATCCACTTACGTGTTTAATTGTGTAAATAAAATACTTTTAATATTTATGGTTACTTACGTAGATTTCTCTTAATAAAAAGTAGGTAACTAAAAATATTTGATTGTGGTACTTACATATTGCAATACTGATCCAAATATATCTGATTTCGTACTTATTACAGCCCCGATCGATGAATACTTTCGTTGTAAACATTTGGCTAGTTTCAGATGTTCATCAGAATCATTTTCTATTTTTACTGCTGACACAAACATATTTTGTCTTGCTGCTTGTTTGCTGAAGTTTTGGAACCCTATAAAGCATATTTTTTATATTCAGTTTAAATAAACACATCTAGGTTTAATATATTAATAATGAACGGTTATTTTCACTAACTCCTTTGATTTGAAAATTCGTAGACTTTTCCTAATACCTACCTGTTGTACCTTACATTAAATTAAACAAAATATCAATGAAAACTTCAGCTTAAGTTTCATTCATAAGTTCTGCGATTGATTTGAAATAAACAAAGGTAATTTAATTTTAACTTACAATAATCCTCATTTTGAAGTAGACAAATCATTTTTACATTTCTGTAACTGAAATATTCAATAGCAAATTTAGTATCAATTCTATTTAACCCTAAAACTACCACCGGGATAAAAAATACCAAGCATATTATGTGGGACCACATTTTGCACTAAAGAATTGACTGACAATTGCTTTTTATATGGCAATCGTTTTGCGACACGGAAAATATCGAACAATTTGACATCGTAATACTGCAATTAAGGAAGCAGTAAAGATGTCACTGTTTGATACATTTTGACGTGATTGAAGCAATTTGGGTTGTATTAGGTATTCACTGCGTTTGATGTTGTTTTAGGTAAGAATAGTTAGGTAGTTTAAAGAGTAGGTGCTCAAGTTATGCAGGCCCAATGTTAGCACATCAGGATGAACATAAATCGTTTACTTTTATTAAGGTACTTAACTAGCAGCCAGGCCTTACTTCGTGCGCGCGGATTTTGCTCGACTAAACTTAAGAAAGCCGTGTTTTTTAGCAAAAAAACTAATTATTTACTATAGAAACTAATATGACTTTAATAAGCTTGCAAATAAACCTTTAAGATTAAGTTAAATAAAATAAACCGCAAATAACTTTAACTTCATCATCATCATCATCATTTCAGCCGTACGACGCCCACTGCTGGGCATAGGCCTCCCCCAAGGATCTCCAAAAATAACTATAACTTTAACTTATGTAAAACTATTATTTAACTAACCTTAATCATAATCAGTATAAGTCCATAATTTTAATACCACAGAATTTTAAAGCACTTTTTTATAGCAAATCTTTACATGACCGCGTTTTAAAAAAGTCTTCAAACCCATGTAATAATCGCATTTAAATGATAACACCACAGAAGATTTTACCGCCGGTTTCTGAAACGCCAATCAAAATTAAAATTAGCTATCAGACTGTCACAATTAATTCCCAATTAAAAGCACCTTGAGTTTCTGAAACGAAAATTATCTCACAAAAATTAGGTAATTGACTGCTAATTATTGGTTTATTGGTGGCCGAACTAATAGTTCGGCCACCCTGTCTGAAGTCAATCGAATTCATGTGAATGAATGAATAGTCATTTATGATGTGTTTCTTTCTATCGTATAGCGTTATCCTTACGCGCCAGGCCAGATAAGTCTGCGCGCGGTCAAAATCGAATACTAATCTTTTCCATAAGCATAGAACAATAAAATGAACTTGTAACTAGCGCCAAGAAAAGGGTATGTATCATAATAACTACGATTTTTTTCGACTATGGTTGAAATAACTACGGTCAAAAGAACTACTGTTCAAAATAACTACTGGAAAACAACTCTAACATAACCGAGAAGGACACTTAAACAAATCTCACCGCGCACTGCGCGGGCGATATTCCTTTCCCTTGCCCCTGCTTCATGCTACGTAAATGATTCGCCTATGTGTGTGTAGCTAAAGAACGCAGCTACACATTGCAACAAACGCCAATCACGACACTGATTCGTGTTTTTAATGTAAAATCTATGAAATCGGATCACGGCCTCTTGTCGTGATCGACGCAACTAAGAATAAAGAGCATCACGGCCACATGTCGTGATCCGCTGTCAAAGTGTTAATGTAACTACGAGAGTTTTCGTAGCTAACACTGGGTGCCAGATCATATACTACGAGAATACTCGGAGTGATCGTGTATAGTCATGAAAGTTGTAATTAAGTTTTCATATAATATTTTCATAAATCTTTCTCAGACTTTAATCCTATTCTTGGTTTGTGGATAATGAATACATTGTCTAGCCGCAAAGGATTGTCAGTGACCCTTTTATTTAAAGCTTTCAAGGGATATTATGTAATATAAGTGTTGGAATATATTTTATCACTCAGTGAATGGACTTAAAGACCCCAAAGGTAGCTTAATCCTATAAGGGGTTAGGTAGTATCTGGATATGACCTTTTAACCTTTTTGTTTGTTCGAGCATAGTAGTAAATTGTGATACTTCATGTATTCGGTGGATTTTCGGAAGTTAAGTGACTTTGCCACAGCATTGGCGCCCGGACAAATTTCTACACAGAGGTAATAATTGCTTTTAAGACTTTAAATTTTTTTATGCATTTACAATGGAATTCTGTACCTAAGTTTAGGAAAAATTTGTATTTAAAAAAACCACTACCCCTGCAAGTAGATTTCGACCCGTAGGACCGGTGCTATTTTTTTAAATAATTTCTGTAATAATAATAACCATCTTTATAAAATTTATGTCAATTTATGATTAAGAGCTGTGGATTTTGTAATACATGAAAATAAGAAAAAAAAAATAAAATTCATCATTATCTACTTTTAATATCCTTACTAGGCATATATTTAAAAGATATAAAAAAAACAAGTTATTTAGGTACATAACTATTTTGTAATAGTACATTACAGCCGAGGACAGGTAAGTAAGAAATTACATTGTCGAGGATGGTTTGAAGCACGAGCCGCAGGCGAGGGCTTTAATCATTCGAGGCAAGGTAATTTGCTTACCGTACAAGGCTTGTATAGTGCTTTTCTCAAGAAATGCTAGGAAATAAAAAAAAACTGTTTAACTAAATAATATTTATTAAAATTTATATCACACATGTTCGGGCAATTATTAAATGTAAATGTTATTGTTTTCCCGGGCACACTTATGTATAAATCGCCCATAATAATATTATTTTAATGATGTAGATATCATTAAAATACGCCAACAACACAGATTCCGAAAACGTATGCGCCTTTTTTCACTTTTCCAAATCGATCAGATCGTAGGTTTTCATATATATTTCCTTTGATTTTGGTTCTGCTCTCAAATATGGTGGAGTAGGTACATACAATGTCTGTATATGTTTCATTGGCAGAACTCATTTTGATAATTTATTACACAATATAAATAAATAAACTGTATTGATATCAAATTAACCGCTGAAAATCATTCCCGCCGTTTTTTTAATATTGGTTTGCGAGGCCAAGTGGAACGGTCATACAGCCTATTGATACTTACTACTTGCTACTAAAATGCGCAACTTCAATGCCCGCTTCTGGGTGGTAGATGGCGCTGTACATATTTCCCATACACAATTACTCGTAAAGGATATTTTGTCTATGATAAATCTCATTTTGTTTTTTCGATTGATGTTCGTGATAAGGGTACATAGCGCTTGTGGTACAATACGAAGTAATATACTCTGTGCGCACCGTATTTAAAAAAAGTTAACCTAATTATGATATAATAATTACCTTTAAAATAATAATAATAATGTGGCTGTATGGTGCAAATGTCCCTTTGCTTTTTCTGTTTTTATACACGGGAATAACGAAAGAAAAAATAAAGAAAAAAATTTGGTAATTAATATCTTTGGGTAGTACCTTTTACTGCAGTATACTTTATCACTGCAGTAATGAATTTCAGTACTTACTTACTGCACTAAAATCAGTGCAGTAAGTAAGTACTGAAATTCATTACTGCAGTGATTTTCAAATTTAGAATGTTTACCTCGGAAAAGTGCCACGTACTGCATTCTTTTCTCAAATATAATATTAACATTTCAGAGCATAAGTGTGAAAACAATTTAAATTTCATATTTACAGTTACAGTAGTTATTGTGACGAGTAATGGTGGAATAATAATGGAATAATAATAATGGAGTAATGGTATGATTCCCAGTGGGGGTACATATTGTATTCGGTTTGGTTGGTGGTAGGACTTGTTATAAGACCGCCTGGCTAGCTACCACCATCTTATCTAAGTCTGACGCCTTAATAACGATGTTTTCAGCATTGTTGTGTTCCGGCGGCAGTTAGAGATAAGATAGAAAGTTAGTTAGTGTGGATTCCGGGAGTAGTGCGCTTTCACCTTCAGCCTTATCACCACTTAACATCAAGTGTGAAGAAGGTTGTGGATAAAAAAAATGGTTATGCAAGTAAGTTTTAGTAAAATTTTCTCCTAAATATTAGGTTCAAAACAGATTACGATATTAATAATCTTCTTTATACTATATGAGTTTAGCAGAAACGAAACAACAATATTATATCGACGTTTCTGATACAATGCAATTTCGGTCCGTTTGCAATTATACGTTTTTACCAGCAAATAAAACGAAAATGAATAGGTTGGATTTTGGTTGAAATTTTGCTAGAAAGAATGTGTGGATGTTGGCTTATAACCACAAATTAAAAGAGACTCGTCTCAAAATCAAAATTATTAATTCATTTTAGGCTGATACAGTACTTGTGATTGTCAATGAAGCTACGCAAATCCTACGGCGGGAGGCGTTGACGAGAAGAACCGGCAAGAAACTCGCCAAGTGCTAGTTTTTCCTCCCTCTCATATTTCATACAGAGTAGTCACATTGAAAAGTGACTTTAACATAATATAAAATGTAGGGTCAATTTTCATCACATCTTAAAAGTAAAAACAAAAAAAAAGTGCTTGGGCTACGGGACAAAAAGTAACCAGACGATTTCCACGAAAGTTACCACGCGATTGACGCGATCTAAGTCGCGGGCAACAGCTAGAAACCTTTTTACATGCAAGTCTTGTCGCCATTATATATCTCTAAGTGGTGAGGAGCCCGTGGCGCAGTGGTTACTGCGCTCGGCCTGCGATCGTTAAGGTTAAGCAACTTTCGCAGTGGTCGGTCACGGGATGGGTGGGCAAAAAATTTTCATCTTGAGCTCCTCCGCGCTTCGGAAAGCACTTTAAGCTGTCAGCTTCGGCTATATTTGCAGCCGTTAAACCCACCAATCCGCATTGGGCATGCGTGGTGGGTCATAGCATAGCCCATTCTATTTATCCATCCATAAGTAAGGCCAGTGCCCCAGCAGTGGGGACATTAAATGGCCGATGATAATGAAGTTTACCCGCCTCTTAAAACCGGGGTTTTAACTGTAGTCTAGTAGTTCACACCACCGATTTTAGATCCAGAGGTCTGGGGGTTCGATTCCCAGTGGGAGTACCTACATATTGTATTAGGTTTGGTTGGTGATAGGACTTGTTCTTAATCTGACTGGCTAGCTACCACCTTCTTATCTAAGTCTGACGCCATAACAATGATGTTTTCAGCATTATTGTGATCCGGAAGTTAGAGATAACATAGCCAGTTCCATAGTGATTGATGACCTTTAGCCTTATCACCACTTAACATCAAGTCTGATGAAGGCTAAGATGTTACTACGTTGTGGATAAAAAAACGCGGTGAGACAGTTTAGTATTATATTGGCGAATTTCCATGTGGACAAAGTCATGTGCCACATCTAGCTGTAAATATTCAGCTGAAACAAGTCCAAAGTTTCATAAAATACGCGCCAACAAAATTCCAAGATTCATGTGCAGTTGTGGATGCAGCTTCATTCATTTTAATGCAAGGTCTTAGGTTTGATCATAATAACTTTAATTTCTTTGAAACTTAGCGGTTTTCGAAGTTTTTGAATAAAGGAAACGTTGGGGATATCCTACTAATATTATAAATGCGAATGTTTGTGAGTATGGATATAAAGATGTTTGTTACTCTTTCACGCAAAAACTACTGAGCGGATTTGGTTAGAATTTGGCACACAGATAGTAGATAGCCTGGATTAAAACTTAAGGCACTTTTTATCCCGATATTCCTACGGGTACGGGAACCACTTGGGTGAAAACGCGGGGGCCGCTAGTGTTTTATCAATAGCCATCGATGTGTAGATTTTGGGGTTTCTAGTCAATTCTGGGAGCCTACCATCAACTTTAAGACAGCGATTCAAAAATAGCGCGATGCAGAATAGGTTCCTAAAATGAATTGCTTTCTTTCGTACTCTGACCTTCTAAAAACTGGATCGCATATGAATTGCTAAATGTGAATGACCGAACGATTTGTGTCCTTATTTCTTCTACCCCTCTCTTTCACTCGATTCTGTCATGCCCGGAGAGTGAAAGGGACGGGTATAACCTGCAGTTGACATGTTAACTTGGCCGAGTTATAAGTCAAATAAGAGTTGATGACAGCTCAGCGGCTGTGAAATGTCATTGAATGATCACTGAATCGCTGTCATTGATATTAAGCTGTCGTGGTACGAATAAGCGAAGCAGATCAGTTTAGGTTCCTAAACAAAACCGCAATAAGAGTTGATGGTAGGCACCCTGTTCTTCTTAAAGCTCTTGTTTACTGGCAACTAAAATAAAATGAATGACCTCTTAAATTTTATTAATGTATGAAAAGATACAACGGAAGAAGCTAGGTTTCCTTTTTTGTTTATTAATGGTCATTGTCTTTTAGATACGAGTACAACGGAAGAAGCATGGTTCCCTTTTTTGTTTATTAATGGTCGTTGTCTTTTAGATACAACGAAAGAAGCAATCAATTCTGTTCTTCTTAAAGCTCTTGTTTACTGGCAACTAAAATAAAATGAATGACCTCTTAAATTTTATTAATGTATGAAGATACAACGGAAGAAGCTAGGTTTCCTTTTTTGTTTATTAATGGTCATTGTCTTTTAGATACAACGGAAGAAGCATGGTTCCCTTTTCAGTTTATTAATGGTCGTTGTCTTTTAGATACAACGGAAGAAGCCAGGTTCTCTTTTTTGTTTATTAATGGTCATTGTCTTTTAGATACAACGGAAGAAGCTAGGTTCCCTTTTTTTTTTATTACTATGACGACCTCAAGAGAAACAGAATAACAACTAGACATTATTAGACTAGATATTATTTTGCAGATGCTTCAATTATTATTTTGCAGATGCTAGATATTATTTTGCAGATGCTTCAATTATTAAATATTATGTAAATGCAAGTCAGTAAAAGTGCAAAGTTTTTCATTATGCATGCTTACCAAATGCTATACCAACTTGCCAACTCTACACGTCATGTAAAAGTTGTAAGTCATAATTTAGATTCCTCTTTAAGATCTTCGATCAACAATAATACCTAGGCCTAGATAGTTGGAGTGATAAACATGGCTGAGAAAATATGCGCCCACTGAGCCACTTGAGCGTATATTTGTAAGTAGTTCCTGTCATTTATGACATAAGATCGTACATTATTAACATTTTTTTTCAGCCATAAAAAGTGTTGATTTAGTTCGTGAGCCTTCATCTAGTAATCGAAGTTTTTGATAATGTTTTTAAAGTAGCATAAAAAATGATAACAAATAGTATTTATGTTTGAAGTTAAATTCTTTTACTTCGGATAAAATGAACCTTTTTTGAGAGCAAAAATCGATTGTAATCTGTGCCGGCACGAGAACGACCTTCCCGGGATAATATTCAGTGAGGTATTTCAGAACTAATTGGATGAGTTTCAGTGAGCATTCCACTCACTTGAGTACAATAAACAACACATCAGACTTACAAAACTCCGAACGTTTTGGAACCCAATAGCTTACAATTTAAAGTTCAAAGTCTATTGGATAAAATTTGTACGTTGTTCGTATATCATCCCAAGGCGACCTTTTACGTGCTGAAACTAGAAAGCCTGCAGTTAAAGTTTCAGTTTCGCACAGTTTAATGATGAAAAGATAGGGTTTTTGAAGCTTAGGATATCAATGGGCGATTTTCTGAAAGCTCAGTCACTAGATGGCGCTGTCCCACCTATGCAGTTAGAAGGAACGGAACGTCATAAATTTTACTTTGACGCGACTTTTTTTACGTAAAACGGAACGTCAGACAGATGTTATTTATTTACCTTAATCTTTAAATTTACCTATTTCGTTTCTGTTCCTCACAGTAGTACTTATTTAATATATTATTAGTTTCCTTTGGGTTTTTAAAAAGTAATTAATTTAAATATGTTTTATACAAAAATATACCATAGACATATACCTACATGAATGAATGAATGAATGAATGAATGAATGAATGAATGAATTCTTTATTTGGCTACAGCAAATGCAATAACACAATATACAATTTAAAACAAAAACAAATAAAACTAAAAGTTACAAACTGCCCAATGAACCCGTTGTCTCACGGCTGCTTTAGCCAAAAAGGGAGACAGTTCAGCATTATGTCAAACCCAAAGAGCCTGACGCTGATTTTCAACTGACCCCTTGATCCCTTTTTTTGACAAATGGATGCCAATTCTACAGTATTTTGCAACTGTTTACAATGTAACTTAAAAAGTCTTCATAACAAAAAAGAAAAATATATACACATAATACGTTGATATCTAGGATTTAGTTAATAAGAAGGTACCTATAGAATAAATATATTTACAAATACAAAAAAAAAACTTTAATTCTAATTTTATAAATAAAATTTGTTGTTTGTCCATAGAAAGAAAAAAAAAAAGTTACTATATGGTTGTGCATTAAAAGAGGTTACGAAACAGAGACATTTAAAATTATATGCAATCGACACATTAACATTAACACATCCACGCCTCCACCGCCTATATAAAAGATTCGTTTACAGTAACCGCTCCTAAATCCACCTGAGTATTTAAGAGATACTCTTTTAAACAATTCTTAAACACCACAATAGATTTGACAGCTTTCAAAGGTGGTGGGATATTATTCCATATCTTGGCTGCGGCGTAGCGGAAGGCGCCCCTGAAGGATGCGGTCTTATGAGGCTTAGTGGCCAGTTGCTGGGAACACTGTCTTCTCTCGCATTGTCTCCTGTTTCCGATCCAGTCGAGTTTTTCGCACAAATATTCAGGTTCTCGGAATTTAATGACACCAAAAAGTAAACAGGCCAAGTGCAACTTGCACCTGGACTTCATTTTAAGTATACGATTGTCGTTAAAGTATTTAGTGACATGACCCCTAGGGGGAATGGAAAAACAAAAACGAGCACAAGCGTTTTGAACCCGTTGGATAAGTCGTTCAGTCCTTGAAAGCAGACGTGGCCCATAAACAGCGTCAGCATAGTTCAGCTTGGACAATACCAATGCCTCTGTTAACTGCACTCGCAACTCTTCACAAAGAAAGGGTCTTATTTTGTAAAGAAGCTTAAGTCGGTAAAAGCAATTTCGAACTGAATCGGCGATATGTTCCTCGAATCTTAAGCTTGCGTCGGTATATAGTCCAAGGTTCCGGGCTATAGCTACTCGTTCAATCGGCTCTCCTTTCAATGTGATATTTAGTGACGCTGGCAAATTGTCCAACTGCTTTTTCGTACCAAACAACATATATTTAGTTTTAGACGGATTCAGTGACAGACAGTTGAGATTTGACCACATAGCTATTCGGTTCAAATCCTCAGTCAGATCCTTCACTGCACTATCATGCTGGTTCGGCTTAAAAGAAATGTATAGTTGAATATCATCTGCATATATATGATATTTGCATTTCTCAATACATTTGATGATGTCGGCACAGAACAGATTAAATATAATCGGACCCAGTATCGAACCCTGTGGAACTCCTCTTTCCAACGACACAGTGCTCGACACTAGGTTCGTTCCATCTTCTAAATGTAGTGACACAAATTGCTTTCGGTTGCTAAGGTAGCTGTCGAACCAACGGATCGTTTTATGATCAAAACCATAATAACGCATTTTTGAAAGAAGGAGACCCAAATTTATAGCATCAAATGCGCGCGAGTAGTCCAGCAATACGAGCAAGGTACACATACCCTCATCCTGAGCTGACAATATGTTGTCGGTAACATCAATTAGGGCCGTGGTCGTGCCTCGCTTCTTCCTGAAGCCCGATTGAAGTAATGGCAACACATTATTCTTCTCAAGGTATTCGGTTAGTTGTTGACAAACCACTCTTTCCAAGATTTTAGACGGGCAGGGCAGAATACTTATCGGACGCAGGTCTTTTATGTCAATAGGGTTGGTGTTCTTGGGAAGCGGTAGCACCTTAGCGGTCTTCCAGCAAGCAGGAAAGTCAGATGTCAGTATTGAACAATTCACTATATCACATAGGTACGGTAGTAAATACGGCATTGTAAGAGTAAGCATTTCCAATGAAATATGGTCAACACCTACCGCATTTGATTTTAGTTTTAAAATATTTTTTGACACGTCACTCTCGCTAACCGTAGAGAGAAAAAAAGAAGCTTCACAAAAACTATGAAACTCAAAAAATGACAAGTTTGACATGCTTGTCTCTGAATTTCCCGGGACATTAACAAAGTGCGCATTAATTTCATTTGGGTCACTAAAGTGAGATGGTAATTCTGACCTCGTATTTGATGGCATTATGTCGGTCTTTAACTTTTTCCACAAGATGTTAGGGTCTTTAATTTTACTATTTATGTTATAGCGGAAATAAGCTCTTTTTTCGTTATATAGGGACGTTGTTACTAGTGACTTTAGTTGCTTATAGTAATCTTTAAGTGGTTCTGATTTATATTTTCTGTATTTATTCAATGCGTTATCTCTCAACTTCATCATAAGTTTTATATTGTCAGTAAACCAGGGAGGGGAGGGCTCCTTAATAACGCGGGTGATAAGCGGTGCATGAACATCAAAAACTGCTAAAATGTTACCATTTAGAACTTCAACCTTTTCCGTCACCGAATTGGACAAATTAAAACTACTCCAATTCAAATTAATCAAGTCCCTCGTAAAATTGTCAATACAAATACTTTTAAGTGGTATGTACTGTGCTACAAGCGGCTTGCACTTCTGTTTTTTAATATTAAATTCGCAAACTATGGCAGCGTGACCAATTAAATTATTACCAACAGCTTCAACCGAAATATGCTTAGCTCTAAGATCGGTACACACCAGGTCGATCAGAGATTCACCGGTGTTCGTGAAGTGGGTTGGTGAATCGACTAACTGTTTGAGATCAAGACTGTTAAAAAAGATATTTAATCGTTTCACTTTCGTATCGCAAAGGTTCATTAAATTTACATTAAAGTCACCTAAGAGCACACAATGATCACAGCTCCCTAGTGCAGTAATTGAGCTTGTAGCAGCGTCTAAAAAAAGTTCCAAATCCAACCATTGAGGACGATACGCTGTGCCAACGGCGATTTGTTTCCCGTTAATATTAAGTTTTAGCCACATTTGCTCAACTTTATCATACTTGGGTTCGATGGGCAAAATGCAAGTGCGCGCTTTCACGCCCCTCTTAATGTAAAAACCAACACCCCCACCACGACCCGAGCGCACGCTCAGCGGGCGGTCCTCGCCCCTGTGCAGCCAAGTCTCGTTTATAGCCATGACGTCAATGTCGCGCGAACTAAGAAATGAAATGAAATCATCATGTTTTGTGCCCAGGGAACCTGCATTGTAGAAAGCTAATTGAAGGCAATTTTTGTTAGCCATTGATAAGTAGCATAGTCACATAAAATGATGCATTTGACTCTTTGTGCAGATAGTGTCTATTGGTTACTGATTTTCCGTTTAATAAAAACAATTGATAATGCGAAGCACAGAACATAGAAAGATTTGTCTCTATTAGCGAAGTTATAATAAAAGAGCACGCAAGATGACTGCTAATGATATTACCTATTGATTGTAAATAATTATTGTAAGTATATGTTGGGAATGATGTATGTGGAGGAGCAGGCGGCTTGATGTTGAATTAAAACTATTCCTTCGTTATTGTTTGCTTTATTAAATTCGAGCACACACATTCAATACAAAGTATCACGTTCGTCGTATCGTACAAGGCAGAGAGTGACAAATCGGAAACGGATGTTATTTTATTCGATCGATTGGAATTTGACAAATACAGATAATATTATTTTATAAGTTATGGTAATTCATCCTTAGGCAACGTTCCGTTTCACTGTTGATAGGCAATCATTCCTACACTCGGCCGTCCTGATATTATGGCTGTCCTCAGACATGCAAAGTTACACAGATTTACAATATATATATTAAACAAAGTTATAAGTTACATCATCATTATCATAAAATAGCAAAACATCACATTAAGTACAGTTGCCTTCAAACAAAATTTTATGCAAAAACTATATTAAAACTCTTACACATTACATTACTATGTTCAATAAACATAAATGGATACAACTTACATTTTGAAACATATGTAGTTATGAAACACAAATAAAGTACATTATATTTGCCAAAAATATAACAAAAACAATCACTCACCACATTCATACACATCCTTCATATCAAAATGACACAATAAAATAAAAAATACCTTATGCTTCAGCTGGCCACTTCTTCATATTGTCAGCTGAAGTAGAAGTTCTGTTAGGACCTTCAGTATCATAACTTTCTTTTTCTACATCATATCGATCATTTCTCTTGATCTTTACAACTTTGTAGGGACCCAAAAACTTTGGTTTCAGTTTCATCCCACTACCAAACTGAGTGCGTTTAATTGCAACCAAATCACCAACTTGGTATATGGAACTTGGTTTTCGATTCCTATTATAATATTTGGTATTCTCATCTTGAATCTTCAATATGTTTTCTTTAGCTTTAATGCGAAGTTCTTCCCTATCTTCATTAAAACTTTCTCTTTCTTCTTGCTGTAATAGCTCATAAATTTCTGTATCTTTATTCTTCATTTTCACTCCTGTCATCAGTTCAAATGGTGTAGTTTTGACACTTCTATGGAATGTACTATTCAGAGCACGTTGTACACGACTTACATGTCTATACCACTGTGAAGGCGTCTCAATACATAACTTGGTAAGTACAGATATTAAGGTACGATGTATTCTCTCGACTTGGCCGTTTCCACGTGGAACACCTGTCGTAATCTTCACGTGTTCTATGTTTTCACTTGTACAGTACTCGCCAAAATCATTGCTTGTAAAAGCTGAACCACGATCTGTAATAAATCTTGAGGGATTACCAAATGTTTGTTGTAAAAGTCGTATCTTATCTATAGTTTCCTTGGCAGTGACACTCTTCGTAGGGAAAAGCCAAACAAACTTTGTAAAAGCGTCAATACAGGTAAGTATATAATTATATTGCTTTTTCGTTTCAGTCATTGGACCTATGTGATCTAGATGTATAGTATTCAGAGGTATTTCACCTTTCTCAATAACATGTAAAAATCCTTCCTTCTTTCCACTTTTGTTAATAGCCAGTAAACAAGGTATAATAATAAAATTCTTTATTCATGCCAAAATACAGTCACATACAGTAGGTAATAGCTAAAGCTATGGTAAACAAATAACAAGTTCTGTGTTGGTAAGGCAATTAAGGTAACAATTATTGTAAAAGTGATCGTAACTGACCCTAAAAGGTTATAAGATATAACCTGTAAATAGGGATTCAGCACCTTTCCCCATGTTATACCTTATTTAAGACGATCATAACCAGTTTATAGTCTAACTATTACATTTTGAGCTTACTTTTAAATGTCAGTTATCAATTTATCAATTTATATACAATTTACTTGCACTATTGCAAGTGGGTTATGCACTTTGTGTTGCATGTTTTATGTTTATGTACCTAATTGCATTCGAATGTGAATGAGTGTGAAAGAGTGTATGTGTGTGTTGTGTGTGTGTGTGTGTATGTGTATTGGGATAAGACAACGTGTGTTGATGTGGGTGTGTGTGTGTGTGTGTAGGTTATAAGAATAGTGTGCCTTTCATTGTATTTAGGATAACACTGCCAACAGACTTTCCGACTCGTCGTACGATTGGCCAAGGAGCCAGTCAAATATAGTTCTTTTACATTGGGTTAATGGTAATTGATGGTGAGACATTATTTTATTTATTTTATTGTATAGATAAGGTCCGAGAAAAAATAAAAATCCTTTTGAAAATGCAAAGTTGGCTCTGGGAATATCACAAACTTGGAATTTTCTTCTCTTATCGGAGTGTACAAAAGGTATTCTGGCATGCATATATAGAAGGCTATGCAATATAAACAGTTGGCGTATGGATAGGACTTTGCATGATAAGTACAGTTCCTTGGTAGGAAAGGTAAAAGGACGAAATGTACTAACTTTTAGGACTGCTCGTTAGGTATACAAGTTGAAATGTAGTCTTCTACTTTCTTATCTA
The DNA here is from genome assembly GCA_949710035.1 of Crambus lathoniellus. Lineage (NCBI taxonomy): Eukaryota > Metazoa > Arthropoda > Insecta > Lepidoptera > Crambidae > Crambus > Crambus lathoniellus. The sequence goes on along the minus strand of OX453302.1, from coordinate 29,932,235 downwards.
GATTTTTTATATAATAGTCTTTATCAATTAATTCCACAGTTTTTTTCTTTGAAAAATGTCCATTAGAGTGGGCGTGTTCTATTATCTTTGTCTCCATGCTCTTTGGTACAACTAAATGTTTTTCAATTCCTTTGTAAAGTAAACCGTTCTGTAGGTAATAATCTTCATAAGGTTTGTCTTTCAGGATCATGGAGATTGCTTTCAGTCCTTCATCAAGCTCCTGCGCTTTCCTCAGGTTATCATGAACATGTGTAAGAACTGCCACATAAGGATTACGGCTTAATGCATCTACATGCTTCATTTTGCTTCCTGATCTGTGTTCAATAACAAAGTCAAACTCTTGGAGGAATAACGCCCATCTTGCTACTTTTGCTGAAAGATCTTTCTTCTTCAGGGTTAGTTCGAATGCTTGACAGTCAGTCACAACTTTGAATCTTATACCGTACAGGTAGTGCCGGAACTTCTTTATGCTTTCTATTACTGCCATCGCTTCAAGCTCATAACTGGAATATTTCTGTTCATGATCTGTAGTTTTCTTGCTGAAGTAGTAAACTGGGTGTTGATTACCATCTTTGTCTACTTGTAGCAATATGGCTCCATAACCAATGCTTGAAGCATCAGTATGTAACTCTGTAAATAATTTTGACTTAAAAATCTGTAAAACTGGACTACTGGATAATATCTGTTTCAAAGTACTAAATGAAATTCTTTCTTTTTCTCCAAACTGAAATTTAGCATCTTTTTTCATTAAATCTGTTAATGGGGCTGATATCTGAGCAAAACTTGGTATGTATCTTCTGAAATATGAAGCTAAACCAACAAAACTTTGTACTTGCTTTAATGTTTGAGGTTCTGGAAACTTCATTACGGCATCAGTTTTCTCCGAGGATGGTCTGATATTACCACTCTCGATAATATGACCCAAATAAGTAACTTTTGTAGTAATCATTTCCACTTTCTTCCAGTTCACTTCAAGTCCATACTCTGAGGCAATAGTTAGCACTTTCTTCAGTCTCCGTAATGCTTCGTACTCGTCTTTGGCTGGAATTATTATATCGTCGATAAATATTTGAACAGAGCCGTCAGCAATCATTTCTCTAAATATTATAGAGACAAATCTCGTGAAATAATTCGGGCATATAGAAAGACCAAAGGGGGCTTTTAAAAACTCAAAATGACCATGGTGTGTCACAAAACCAGTAAATTTAATTGACTCTTCACTTATTCCCAAGTGAAAAAATCCATTTTTCAAATCAAGTACACTGAAAACTCGGGCATCACTTAATTTATCTATGCAATCATCGATTAAGGGTAAAGGGAAATAATCTTTAATAATTTTCTGATTTAACTTTCTATAATCAATACAAACTCTTAATGATCCATCTTTTTTTCGAGCTAAGACAACAGGACTAGCATATTCAGAATGACTTACGCGTATTACTCCTTGTTCCAACCACTGAGCTATTTGCTGTTCTACCTCTGCTTGTTCTGCAAGGGAAATTCTGCGGGGACGCTGCACTACAGGGATGTCATCTTTCATAACTATCTTCATCTTAATTGGAGCTTCGCGTATTCGTTGGGGCTTATAACACTCAATCAACTGTTGTACTTGACTTTTCACAGCTTCGTCCTTGATGTGATCTAAGGAAGGTAAATTGCATGACACGTCAGAAACACACATCAGACTATTCAACCATTCATCATTTCTTGGTCGCAACCACACTGAACTTCCACTCATAAACAGACTTACATGTTTAAGAAAATCATTTCCAATTATTATTTGGTAAGGCATACAGTCACTAGGAACAATATAGAATTTAACACCGTCGTAATTATGTTCATCTATTGTTATCGTAACGATTACTAGTCCGTTCGATTTCACCTTTGCACTTTCTAAACCCGATAACGTAATGTTACTTTCACTATAAAGCCGCATATTAAGTTCGAAATATAACTTGTCTGAGATAAGGTTGACGTCGCTGCCGGAATCAATCAACGCATTCGCCGTTTTTCCGCATAGCTCGATTGTTTTCACAGGTTTTTTCTGCAATATAGTCGCATCATCGTGTTTGTTTACATCACAAACGTCAAAGCTATGGTCAAAGCCGGGTTTCGATCTGTCATTGTGATGGCTGTCATCATGGCCGCCGTCATCGTTGCAGCCAATCACAGAGCCGGAGGTACAGATTTCAGTGCTACCAACATCGAGTAAATGAATTGTAGCTTCATTCACTTCGTTTTTGTCTTCGTCTTGAACACGGTGAACATCGTTGACTTCGTTTTCGTGTGGTGGCGCCTCTGTCGCGAAAAAGGTCTGCTTTTCGATCCGATGGCTGCCGCAACCGGAAATCGATGCACGATGAGTTTGCGCCTGCGATTGCGATGATGTCGCTGCTGTCGTCAAAGGTCGTGATGATCTGTATGGCGTCGTTTTAGACGTGACCGCCATTTTCTTCATGGGACAATCGTTTGAAATATGTCCAAAATCATTGCAGTTGAAACACTTTCGACTATCATGCGGACACTGGGATGAAATATGATCCGTTTTTCCACAGTTAAAGCACCGCTGCTGCACTGCACTGCTTACAGCCGATGTTGCGTGCTGCTTGGTAGATTGATAATTATAGCTTCGTCGCGCTGGGTCTTCGCTGGAACGCTTGAAAATGTTTTTCTTGAATGATTCGTATAATTTTAGTTTTTCTTTCAACTCAGCGTACGTGGAGGCTCCGTACAACAGTGTTTTGTTTGTCTCGTGATCAACAATACCGTCAATAATATATTGTATTGCGACGTAATCAGCTAGTCTGCCGCGTTTTCCTAGTTCCTTCATCTCTAACATGTACTCGTAACAGGTTTCGTTTCGTCGTTTTTTTCGTCTGGACATTAACTCGTGGATTTCTTTCGTGTTCGTGGTGTCGGGAAATTCTTTGATGATCGCCGTTTTCAGATCGTCAAACGTCTTGAATGTTTTTTCTGACCGAAGCCACATAGCCGCCGTGGAAGTCAGGGATCGTCGTGCTATTAGTAGTTTTTGTTCAGGTGTGAGGCCAAATATTTCGCGTTATCATCTATGTCTTGCGCCCATTTTGTAGCTGAGTACGTATTGTCCGTGCCGGTGAATTTTGGTATGGCGTCGTCAAGGAGCAGAAGGTTGAGGGATGGTTGTTTTTCAGCCATTTCGTCGGTTTCTTCGTAATATTCGTCGTCGTCACTATTTTTGTCTGTCTCCTCGAAGCTGGATGAAATTCTTTTCGCACTGGTTGCCCACTTCGTCGCCGCCGCCGCTGCGCCACGTGCTGAGGTAATGGCGTCCTTCGTCTTCAGAGACACTTTTCCAGGGCCAGACATGAATATTGCCTGCAACCACTTCTGGCACCAAACTTGTGGGGGAGCAGGCGGCTTGATGTTGAATTAAAACTATTCCTTCGTTATTGTTTGCTTTATTAAATTCGAGCACACACATTCAATACAAAGTATCACGTTCGTCGTATCGTACAAGGCAGAGAGTGACAAATCGGAAACGGATGTTATTTTATTCGATCGATTGGAATTTGACAAATACAGATAATATTATTTAATAAGTTATGGTAATTCATCCTTAGGCAACGTTCCGTTTCACTGTTGATAGGCAAACATTCCTACATGTATAATTTGATAATATTAAAATCTGGAATAAAATATAATTATATAGATGATATAGCTTATATTTTATAAAAAGTGTAAAATTCACTAGTATTAAGATCAGGAATACATTCAAATTCTGTAAAATGACAACATTAAAATATAAAAAGTAAATAAATAACAAAAAAATCAAATGGGAACGTTTTAATGTCCATTTGCGCATTAACTTATGAATATATAAAATTATTGCCGAATAATTTCCAGGCTGATTGATCACACTATTGAATGTAAATAAATACTGTTTGATGTTTAATATTGTAAATAGTATATAGTTTAAAATATAAATGAGGAATGGTTTATAATATTCAAGGTTAACGATACAGAAATATACTTGTAATAAAGAATAAGAAAACATTTTTAAGTTGGTCAAGTTCAGGTTAAAAGGTTTTGCAAAAGTCAGCGCCAGTGCTGCGACACTATGATTGACGGGTGCAGCCGAGAGACACAAACTCACAACACAGTCAACAAACAAAAAACGTAGCGATACTGAAAACATAGAAACATAGAAAAAAAAAAAAAAAAACAAACGAAAAGTTAATGAAAATTCAAAATGTCTTTTTCACGACGTATAAGTAAGGCGCTTTGTCCATCTTCCTTACGGGCGAGTATTTTGCCATCTCTGGACCATACATATTTCCAACCATGCTTCTTCGCAGCCTGGCGTGCTTGAAAAAACAACTGTCGGTTAGTGCGACTGAGACGCTCGTTAATATAGACGCCACCGCCGCCGGCGCCGCTTGGCTTCCCAGAAGCACCGAAGACATCAGAGGCGGATAGGTTGCGGCGCACGCGAGCTGCGTGCAGCCACTGGTCCCGTGCAGCTCGGCGTGCGAATCGCACCGCGATGATGCGCGGACGCTGCGGCTCACCGTCCACTCGGTTACGGCGAGTTGACCCAACTCTCTGGACCTGTACGACGTCCTTGTCGTCGAACGGTACTCCCAGTGTCGCAGACAGCATGGCGACTACGTTGTTTACGTTCTCCCCACTCTGCTCCGGCAACCCGGATATCTCAATATCGTTGGAGAGTGCTTCCTGCTCCCTGTCGTTCAGTTGAGCTTTAAGTTCGGCAATAGTTTCTTCGAACGCATCGACACTAGACGGCACGGATTTTTCGCACTTGGTTTCCAAGATAGACAACCTGTTTTCAATCTCGCCAATTTTTATATCAAAAGCGCTCAAAGTGGTCTTGAATTCGGAGATCTCCAAACGGCATTGATGTACTTCATCCCTGGTCGCCTTAAGTTCATTACGGAAAGTGCGGATTTCGAAGGCAAGATCCATTTTAAATTCCTCTGTTGTATTTAGCGCTGTCTCGTCATGGCGGGGGCTAGTGGACGCGCGGTATGTTTCCGCTATTCCCTTCACAGGCGTAGAGGTGTTGTCCTCCCTAGGGATCTTTATTTTACATCCAGGGCAAACCCATGAAGTCTTGACCGACGCAGAAAGCGGTATTGCGACACAAGCTTTATGAAAAGCTGAGTCGCATTTTGTACAGCGAACACAATCCGTTGGTGAAAGAAACTTCCCACAGGCTCCGCACTTAGCCATTTCTTGTTAACAAAATAAATAAATAATGACGACTCCTAGCGGCAAAGTTAGCAACTGATTCAGTTAGCAACTGATACATACTTCGTTCAACGCCATCTACTGAAGCAATTGGAAGCTTTTTTTTTAAATGGCCTCTCAGAAAATCGTTCATTGATGCTGCAACGTTGTTTTTACAAAATTACTCTACGTTACTCGTTACTACGGTATGCTATATTTCTATTCTATATTTTGATGGTATGATTTTCTTAACCTCCTTTTATGAAATTCGAAGCTATTTGTCAAATTTTTATGCTTCGTAAAATTCAAATCAATAATTTGAATGTATGTATGTATGTATGTGAAGACTTAATTTGAATTTATGTTAAAAAAATACGTATCCCTTGGTTTTGATAATACAAAATATGACTTGATAACATTATTTACTTTTGTGTAAAGGTCAATTTTTAATATGACGACTCTGTATGAAATACAATATATGAAGAAAAATAACCCTTGACTAATTTCTTACCAGTTCTTCTCGTTACAAGAGGGCCGAGTGTAAGTTAGTAAATAGAAAGAAAGAAAATCCATTTATTATTACTATCGCGTTTGACGTAAATTTTGACAGTTAGATTGTACTTTATTGTACCTATGGCAATAAGATCTAGAATTGAAGTATTAAGGCGATCGCAGTAGTAACGTTTGCACATTGAAAAGTTTAAACTACGGGAGGTAGGATTTGCGAACCGATGGCGTATGTTCATAATTGTTGTTGAAACCTAAATTGAATAAAGAAAATTCTCAATCAACCACGGACAAAGCCACGTGCGTTTGCTAGTCCGGCATAAAACAGTATAAGTTCAACTGCCGCGTTTATAAATAAGTTAAGTGTATAAATGTATAAATAAGTTAATAAATGTATATTAAGTGTATAAATAAGTTAAGTGGCATTACATCAAAGTATAGTTCCCTAAGTACCTAATGGATAACAAAGTTGCTGATATAAATGAAAGTCTGGCCTCACTCCCGACGGGGCTGACTATCATCCTGCGATTGTTGCGAGACTTAAGTTGCTCGACTTAAGTTGCCAAGTTTGTTTGTTGTTGCATAGTTTGTAAACTGACTGTTTTAAATTATAATGTATAGTGCGAGTGGGAGGAAAGTGGAGGAAGGCACTACGTACGTAATATAATAGTAGCGATTCACACGGGTATAAATGGTATTCACACGGGTATAAACTTAGACCATAGAATACTAATGATATGATGGTGCGAATCGCGATTGAAGAAAATGAGTTGTAGGTATAGATATTTTTTATCCACAACTAACGCTTTGCCTTCATCACACCAGATGTTGAGTGATACGAGCGCGCTACTCATGGAATCATGAGCTACTGAGGAAATGCTCACTACTATTCTCTCTACCCGGTAAGTAAAGTACACAATAATGCTAAAAACATTATTGTTATGGCGGCCGATTTAGATAAGATAGTGGCAGCAGGCTAGGCGGACTTAGAATAAGTCCCACCACTAACCAAACCTGGGACTAGAGCCTGATATTGCTGTTATTTATCACTAGACTACAAGGGCTGTAAAAAGAAAATATTATAAAAAGAGACCCTCGAATACTCAGATGTTTTTTAACTTTAACATCGTGGCATCGGTAGACTAAATATTATTACCGCTAAAACATAATAAAATAGACCTTCCCAAAGTCAATAGAGTTTACTTAACCCATAGAGTGACGACGCGCATTCTGGGCGTTACATTTAGGGGCGGGAGTGCCCCTTACGTGACACACTTCAACTTAAAGTGCGCCGTAATGGTTAGATAAAAAGTTATTTTAACAAAGATTTAATTATAAAACGGTATAGTTACGGAACCTAATGCAGATAACATTTTACTTGCATATTTTGACCGGAATCTGAGATATGTTAATAAATTATATAATATCACTCAAAGAAAAACCGTAGGAATGTTTGTACCGGATGAGAATACAATTTACGACTACCACTTATTTTAATTTTTAGTTTTTTGCATTCACATTGCAATTTTTATTACTGAAAAATGGATATTGAAGTATTTTAGAAAAAATCGACCCGTCTCACAACTAGCTCCGATGGGACTCGAACCGTGGGTTTTACGTTTTTTTTTCGATTTTACGACTACCAGTTCAGTTAGTGTGATCAGTGCCACTGCTGTACCACAGGACCTAATAATTTCCTATTGGGTACTAGTTGACTGTTCTTTTAGCTAAATTATACCGAAAAACATAATAAGTCAACAGAGTTTACTTAACCCGTGGAATGACGACGCGCATTCTGGCCGTTACATTTAGAGGCGGGAGTGCCCCGTACTTGACACACTCCAACTTAAAGTGAGATGTTATAGGAAGTATATTATAACATACATTACAAATATATTGTGTGGGTTGTGTATATTTAATGAGATTCCGAGATCGCGATTGTTTATCACATGATTTGGGGACGTAACCAAGTTTGAACTACGATGGAGGAGCCCGTGGCCACAGAATATATAATAGGTATTATATTATCTGTGATAATAGTACTCGTGGCGCAGTGGTTAGCGCTCTCGGCCTGCGATCGTAGCGGTTAAGGCGAGGATTCTCGACCGCAGAAACAATAGAAGAACATCATATATCGGTGGGACACCCGCAAGTCTTAGTATACTTTGAAAAATGTAATATTTGCCTTTTAAAAATGTAAACTTATGACGGCTGGAATCTCTCGCCTATTCAAAGACAATTTTATTATTTTCGGCAAGTAATAGAATATATGAATAACCATTAGACGGATGTTTGAAATTTTATTTGATGCAGTAAAGTATCATTAATAGAGTATTGACTGGCCGGAATCACTAGATAAAATACTGTAAAACGACATAAGTATATGTTTTCCAAATTTTGAGTACCTACTTGTGGTTTGCGAGTAATCCATAATTTAAAATACCCTATTTTCTGGAATCCTAGCCTTAAGCAATGGTCAGTCACGGGCTGGGTGACCATAAATGTATTATCTCGAGCTCTTCCGTGCTTTGAAAGGCATGTAAGCCGTTAGTCCCGGCTGCATTTGCAGTCGTTAATACCCACCAATCCGCATAGGGCTCTCGCGGTGGGTCATTGCTCATTCTCCTTATTCACCCATAAGGAAGGCCGGTGCTCCAGCAGTGGGGACATTAAATGGCTGATGATCATGATACCATCCGCCAAAAGCTGTCAAAGTGTTGTTGTCAAATAGCTATTGAATTTTTGTTCCTTATATGACCGAAAGAGGCGCTCCTCTGGTTTTCATACTAAATCCATAATCCATAATCTATACTCTATACACTATACAAATAAATAAAATTGGAGTACCTGTTTGTAATATTTAAATAACCGCTTCTTACTACATGCATATGATTATATATACGGTACATATACCAAAATATCATTTTTTATAATTTTTGTCTCTCTGTCTGTCTGTCTGTTTGTTCCGGCTAATCTCTAAAACAGCTGGACCGATTTTGACGGGACTTTCACTGGCAGGTAGCTGATGTAATAAGGAGTAACTTAGGCTACTTTTTATCCCGGAAAAATATCACATTCCATCGGGATAACGTCGTGTAGTCCACGCGGGCGAAGCCACGGGCAGAAAGCTAGTAATATTATAAATGTTAAAGTGTGTTTGTTTGTTTGTTCATCTTTCACGTCAAAACGGAGCAACTGATCGACGTGATTTTTGGTATGGCGATAGTTTGGAAGCTGGAGAGTAACATAGGCTACTTTTTATTTCCGAAAATCTATACAAATAAATAAAATTGGAGTGTCTGTTTGTAACATTAAAATAACCGCTTTTTACTACATGCATATGATTATATATACGGTACACATACCAAAATGACATTATTTACAATTTTTGTCTGTCTGTCTGTCTGTCTGTTTGTTCCGGCTAATCTCTGAAACGGCTGGACCCATTTTGACGGGACTTTCACTGGCAGGTAGCTAATGTAATAAGGAGTAACTTAGTATACTTCTTATCACGGAAAAATATCACATTCCCTCGGGATAGCGTCGTGTAGTTTATTATCAATGCGAAAGTTTGTGGGTATGGATGTATGTATGGATGTTTGTTACTTTTTCACGCAAAAACTACTGAAAGGATCTGGCTCTGGAATAACACATAGAGTACTTTTTATCCCGATATTCCCACGGGAACGGGAACCACGCGGGTGAAACCGCGGGCGGCCGCTAGTTATAAAATAAAAATGGTGATTTTATGTGGAAAAAAGCTTTGACTGTCATTATTCCATGACCGCTTCCGAGTCTGCGCGCGGTCAAAATCGAATTATTTTCCATTAGATTAGAACAAAAAAAAAGTACTGTAACTAGCGCCAAAAATGCCCCGGTCGCGCAGACTTATCTTAACGTATACTATAATTTAAATGGCAAAACAACGTTTGCCGATCAGCTAGTAATGATATAATAGTTTTCGTGCAAGGGGTATCATTCATAATAGCGCTATTGGGGAGCCCAAGGAGAAGTAGCAACTAATATCAAGATTTTAATATCTTTACCTTCCACATGTAATTTTTTGATTCCTCTTCTACCTATAATACTTCAAACACTTTCTCTGTGCGTGGCATGTCTTTATTTACTTACAAAATGGCTGACGATATTTAAAATTCTTTCGTTTGTAAACGCAAACCCCACGTCAGAGGAAGGCAGTCGTCTTTTCAAAAATTCAAAGTGAATTTCAAATATTATTACGTTCGTCTTCCTTTCAGTACCGAGGAAGAGAGACAGCCTGATTTTAAATTCAGCTCAGGATGCCTACACTGTATATTGTATATTGTTAAAACAGTATCTTAGCTGTTCTAATTTATCTATATATCTAATATTATAAAGAGAAGTTAGTGAGTTTGTGAGATTGTCGGGGGTAATCTTCGGAACTACTGACCGATTTCAAAAAATCGTTATCCCCGAGTGACAAAGGCACTACTTTTTATACCACTGCTGAGCACGACTCTTAGTCCATGCGGGTGTAACCGCGCGCGGGAAGCTAGTCATGCCGAGAATATATCTGGGTATCTACCATCAACTCTTATTGTGGATTTGTTTAGGACCTATCAATCAATCAAAATCAATCAATCAAAACATTTATTTAATACAGTACTATAATTATAATTTATGATCTAACTAACAGATCAGTTAGTTATACCTAAACTGATCTGCTTCGCTTATTCGTACCACGACAGCTTAATTATTGCGATCGAGACTCTATTGCGTCAATGTCAAGCGATTCAGCGACATCTCACAGCCGCTTGAACCCTGGCATAATCAGACGAGGGATTTTTGTCCACGGCGGACAAAAAGTCCCTGTACGTCCAAAATATGTCCTCCGAGGACTTGTCGCGGACTCAACGCATACGGTGTGCGGTCATTTGTTGCCCGGAAACGTACTTCACTATCGAGCGCTCAATGCAGAGTAGTTCGTTGTGTGCGTTGTCGCGCCTAGTTACGTTCGTTATTTTTTTCGCGGACTACCGCGAACTTGTCCAGTCCAATCTCTCGGTGTCCGCGGTAATATCGCGGACATAAAATTTTATTCGATACGATTTATAAGAGATCTATATCGATGGACAAAAAAGTACCCGGAGGACAGTCCGTCGTCTGATTAGGCCTTTATTTGACTTATAACTCGGACGAGCTAACAACATACATGACACCTGCAGGCTATACCCGTCCCTCTCACTCTGACAGGCATGACAGAATCCAGTGAAAGAGACGGGTAGAAAAAATAAGGACACAAATCTTTCGTTCATTCACATTCAGCTATTCATTTGCGATTCAGTTTTTGGAAGGTCATGGTACGAAATAAAGAAATTAATTTTAGGAACCTATTCTGGAACGCACCAGTTTTGAATCGCTTTTTTATAGTTGACTAGCTTTCAGCTCGCGGCTTTGCCCACGTGGTATACACGACGTTATCCCGCGGAAATGTGATATTTTTCCGGGATAAAAGTAGCATATGTTTCTCTCCAGGCTACAAAGTATCTGTGTCCCAAGTTTCAGCCAAATCCGTTGAGCCGTTTTGGCGTGATTGAGTAACAAACATACAAACATCTAAACTTTCACATTTATAATATTAGTAGGATATTATTTTTATTATTATATTATAGTAGGAAGTAGGATGGTAGGCACTTTGTACTAATCTGCGCGTAGGTTCACACCGACAACGGTGTCGCAGAAGCATTGCGATTCAACACGGTCGATGTGAAACTTCGCGTACAAGTTCAAATATTACAAAATCATGTCGCACGCAGACGCAATGCAGCACGTCTGCGATACTTTTTCGTTTGTGGCAGCCTACCTACCTGCGTTACTGCCTGAGCTTATGTACTGGGACATCCCTTTGTAAGGTTAGAAGCACATGTTATTTGAATAATTCTGGGGTAAAGGGCGCCATAAAGGGTTTATACACTAGCTGACACTGCTCAGTGATAAGGAATACCCGGGATGCTTTTGTAGACGGTAGGCTGTTATCATACAATACTTTACATAAAGGAAATATTATTTATTATTTAGGGTTGGTTCGTATGTTAAAGTCGAGAGTAACAAGAAAAAATACTTTGTGAAACAATATACCTACACAATAATAATGTGAGTTGTAACATATCAAATAAATATAGGTATAAGGCTTGACACCGACTTCAAACAGATCAGTAAGTTCCAAGATTAGTTAGAAAAATTCGTGCATTTTCGTCCATCAATTGAAAGATTCAATAAATTTTTCATTTTTACGTGTTTTGGGAAGTGAAATTTTGTTTCTAGTTTTTTGTTTTGAAGTCGGTTTAATTTTTTTCCAATTTTTTTTTTTCATTTTTATTGCAAGAAATCTACCAAGAAACCAACCAAATGAGCAAGTGGATCTACCACAAAGTGCAAGGATAAAACTGTTGTCCGATGGTGGTCCATATCTAAACCAGAACATCAAGACAAGCTCCACCACCCAACTCTTAACTGTTATGCAGTTTAACCTTCCACTGGCTTCCACCATCGTTTACCTAAATTACTTAAAAGAATACAACTAAAGGTCTATTCGTGCATGTGGTACATATAAAACATGCTCTTACTCCTAAGCGTTAAGGAGTTTCGCCTTCCATCATCAGCTCACCTAAATAACCTGAAATATTACAACTAAAAATCCTTACGTATTAACGATATTTAAAAATTACCCTCCAACTCTTAACCGTTGAAGAGTTGTACCTTCCATCACCAGCTCATTATCATGAGATGATAATTAGCAGATGCAAATACTTGAAAAACTTTAAAAATAAATAAAACACGTAAAATTCCTATAAAATTTGCGAGTTTTCCAAAATTTTCCCTGGATTCCACCATCAGCTCCTAACTTGGTAAAAACTTGGTAACGTAGACCAAATTAAAACTTTGACCTATCAGATAAAAAAGGAATTATCAGAATCGGTTTACAAGTGCCACAATCTTTTTTGTTCCGGTGACAGCGGCGCTATGTACGTTTTTATTTTTGTTGGAGCAATTTAACCGGCCCTGACTTCTAAGACCTTCAGCCGCCAGCTGCGCTATGGTTGGACCATGGAACTGTAAATTTCTCGGGTTGGATATCAACTTGATAGCAAAATGACATAAAAAAACGTTAGTTTCACATTTTGGCCATCGGAACAGAAAAGATTGTGGCACTGTACAAATGGCGGAGCTATCGTGGTACATACATTAAAAAAACATTCACACGACTTGAGAACCTCCTCCTTTTTTTGAAGTCGGTTAAAAACAATCTACTTATATATATAAAATTCAATGTCCTGACTGACTGACTGAGATATCAACGCACAGCCCAAACCGCTGAACCTAGAGACTTCAAATTTTGCACATAGATACGTTATACAGTGTAGGCATCCACTAAGAAAGGATTTTTTAAAATTCCACCCCTAAGGTGGTAAAATAGGGGATGAATGATTGTATGAAAGTCCATAAGTTTTGAAGTCAGTCAGTACTTTGAATTTTATATATATAGATTATGAACCATTTATGTGCTTATTTTAATATTATGTAACTTTACTGACTGTATTGTATGAAAACAACGCGTCCCTCCCTGTGCTGCTGTGTGCTGTCAAACTAAGTATATTATATTTGTAATATAGTATGTTTGTATAGATTTATGCAAAAAAATATTTAAAAAAGTTTTATTATTATATACGACGCTAGGCCCCAAGAGGTTAAGATTTGCATTACAGTGATTGATTGATTGATTAATTGGATTGGAAGATGACAAAATCCACTTTAGTTTTAGTTAGTATGCTAGCTTAGTGTTGTACGTACCAAGGGTACATTTTATTACATCTACATTAATTTAAAAATGCTTTTTCTTTGCTTATTGCAATGACGTTAACAATATAAGGACTTTCATAGATTTAACTAAAAATACTAACTCACCCAGTTTTCACATACTTATGTATTTAAATATTCGTACTGACTGACGAAAGTTACTTTTAACAAATTAAGGTTAATCCTACTAATTTATTTTTATTTATTTTTTTACTAGCTTCCGTCCGCGACTTCGTCCGCGTGGACATTCGAGAAAATACTTAGGGGACCAATAACCAGGATAAAAAGTATTCTATGTTTTAATTTCATAAAAATCCGATCAGCCGTTTTTACGTGATTAGGCGGGTCCTCCCTTACAAGGCAGAACGCTTGCCACGTGCGGCGGGCCTCACACGAGGCTGCTCGCTTGGTGATTTTTATACAAAATAATACGTTTACGATAAAGGTTACCATTAAATAACGATTATTTATTTATTAGAAACCTGGCAAGCATTTGACCGCCATCTTGTTTGGCTAACAGGATGCGGTCTAGGATGTTACATGCCTGCCCAGGAGAAGTGCGAAAATTTGTGAGAATGGCTGTATGTATGGATGTTTATAACTCTTTCACGCAAAACCTACTGAACGGATCTAGATGAAATTTGCAACAGAGATAGATTATAGGATACTCCCATGGAAACGGGAACCACGCGGGTGAAACCGCGGTCGGCCGCTAGTATGAAAATAGTCCAAAAAATGTGCTTTTGGTACATACCACCATAAGTCATTCCCACTGGGTAATTAGGATTATGCACACCTCTGCAGCTTCTATCTTTTGTCTGAATAAAATCAGTTTGACGCAGTTAAAACATAAACCAGTAGCACTAGCACGAAAAACTGTCGTTATTTAATGGTAACCTTTATCGTAAACGTATTATTTTGTATAAAAATCAGAGCGGCGCCTCTTTCGGTAACGATAGTTTTTCATGCTAGCGGTACTGTAGCCTTAGCATGAAAAACTATCGTTATGGTAAACGAATAGTAAACTATATACCGTCCTTCAAAATCTGTCAAAGAGTCGCTGTCAAATATGTATTGAATTTTAGTTCCTTATATGATAGAAAGTGGTACTGCTTTCCACCACTTTCTATCATAGTGGTTACAATAACAAAAAAATAAAAAAACCGATTTAAAAAGTTGACATTTAGGCTTCCAAAATGTGTATGTTTAATTATAGAAAACATAAAAAGTTCATAAATACCCAAAACATAACCTATTAAGACAGTATTTGATAGAATCAGGCGTTCATAATATTTTATTTTATTTTTATTTTATTTTACTTGGGAAACATACAATATTATATAGACACAGATATACAAATAAAAATATAAGATTGTACACAAATCAATAAAGTTTCCACTAATAGGTAAACATATAACATGTATTGCGTCGCACGCAAGGCGTTGTGAGGGTGACACATACACAAAGAACGTACACAACACTTGTAGTAGGTACGTAAAGTGCAAGTGCGTGACACTGAGTCAAAGAATATATACACTACTGAGTAAAGCAGTAACAGTATATCACGGTGTTTCAGAAGTTCAGTAGTTTCAGCCGGCCTAGCATGAGCGGCTTATAACGCGCGATATGATATGGTACGGCAAGTTGCCTTTTTTACCCCAGTAAGGTGTAAGCAAGACAGCATGCCGTACCATATCATATCGCGCGTTATAAGCCGCTCATGCTAGGCCGGCTGTGTTGCAGCGAAAGTAAACAAAATATTTTTTTTGTTTTTACTATTAACATTTAACTTATACCGTCTTCAATTTAACTGTGCAAGGTTAATCATAGTGGAATATTCGCTAAGTTGACGGTTTTTAAAAGCTGGAGCCGCATTACTTAGATTTATCGCTATCTGTAGATGTACCAACGCGATATGATTCTGACTCTGCTTTCTACTTGATTTATTTTGTTTTACCAGTATTTTTTAGTTGATTTTCATTGTTTTGATCTCAATAAAAGGATCCTTGTGTGCGACTTCACAGACTTAATTCGCGTGGAATTCGGTAATGTTGCGATGTTGGTTATACCGTGCTCATTAGAGACATAAATCATTAGTTGCATGCAACTTAAAATATTTCACAATATCCGGCCCTTAACATAAACTAGGTACCTTATAGAGTAACTTATTATGATGTAGAATTTATTATATTATTTTGTTAAGCGGGCTGTCAGCAAACATTTCGGAAACAGGCGGCCATGACTTGACTTGACTGTTTGCCGTTTTCATAGATTCAAGAATTAAGATTCAAATTTGTTTATTCAATTTAGATTGTTATTTACAATACTTGTGAACGTCATAGAACCTACGCCATCGGTTCGCAAGCCCTACAGCGGGAGACCTTGGAGAAGAACCGGCAAGAAACTCCAAAGGGTTGTTTTTTTCTCCCTGTTTTATTCCATACAGAGTCGTCAAATTGAAAAATGACCTTAACATGGTATGACTAAGGTCAGTTTCCATCACAATTACACAATGGGTTATGATAAATACAGTTAAGTATAGGCGAACTAATGATCATAGCGGTGAACAATTTTCAGTTACTTAGGAACTCTACTTAAAGCTTTAATATTAGTTTAAAACAAAAGACAATTCTACTATATACTGCAAGTTGCGCCATACATGTTTCAAATGTAATTCTTAATAAAATGAATAAAAACAAAAGAAAACTAGACGTTACTTCGATACTACGATCGGCGCTCTCGATAAAAAGATATAGCTATATTTCCGACGGGTATTCGTCGATTCGACGAAGGTTAGGTGTCTAGGGGGTGTATAGGCGAACTAATGATCATAGCGGTGAACAATTTTCAATTACTTAGGAACTCTACTTAAAGCTTTAATATTACTTAAAAACAAAAGACAATTCTACTAGGTATATACTGCAAGTTGCGCCATGCCATACATGTTTCAAATGTAATTCTTAATAAAATGAATAAAAACAAAATAAAACACATTTTAAGGCAAGCAGATAAGAGCAGACCCATTCCCACTGGCAGCACCCGTTCACGAGCATGACGCATGAACCAGCCATCGCTTCGCTTAACCATATTTTAGGGAACGTAACGACCCGCCTCACACGCCACCACCGTAGAAATGTATAAGTGAGCATGCATAAGAGCATAATATCGCAAACTAGATGTTTATCAGTGACCACAACGCGTTGTGAACCGTTTTTACAAGCTTTTTATTAACTTGCCATGTTAGTTAGTTAGTAGGGAACAAATTTTACAAGCTTAACATGACCCCGGGCGGGGTATGCGTAAACGCATTCCCCTCACTATAAAAAAAAAAAAGAAGCTTAACATGACCCACTTCCCAGTGTCCGACGGAGCTGAAATTTTGTATACAGGTTTGGTTTAGATGACAATACAATAAGTACAGTTAACAAAATGCTTGTCATAAAAATGAAATTTTTACTAAAACTAATTTGATCAATGAGCGATCTGTATCTTTGATCTTAACATGGATACTACTAACCGTCCGCCACTTCATCTGCATTATTCCTGGAATCCAAACATCCATAGGTATAAAAGTATCATTTTTTCATTTTAATTAATTATTTTCTTATCTTTTACTATTGACTTTTGTAATAATTTAATTGTATTTGCTAGACATGCTTATAATTGATTGACATCATATTATTATAATTTTAGGCATGTATTTATATTTTATGGCATTCGGCTACGGAGCCCTAAAAAGGTCTTTTACGTTTACGAGAAACTAAATATATGTGGTCTCATAAGAAGGCTCAAAGTCACCCAGCGAGCAATGGATAGAGCGATGCTTGGTATTTCCCTGCTCGATCGAATCAGAAATGATGAGATCCGCAGGAGAACTAAAACAACCGACATAGCTCGAAGGATTGCATCATTGAAGTGGCAGTGGGCGGGACACATAGCGCGGAGAACCGATGGCCGTTGGGGCGGAAAGGTTCTCGAATGGCGACCGCGTACCGAACGACGTTCCGTGGGCAGGCCCCTTACAAGGTGGACCGACGATCTGGTCAAGATCGCGGGAAGCCGCTGGATGCGGGCAGCGCAGGACCGATCGTTGTGGAGATCCTTGGGGGAGGCCTATGCCCAGCAGTGGGCGTCGTTCGGCTGACATGATGATGATGATGATGAAATATATGTGGCTTCTATGGTGGTATTGCTAGCAATGGAAACCTAAACTTCTTCCTAACCCCCGGGCTTCACTTGCGTCTAATGCCATTAATTAGCGCGCTATTTGATATAATACGCTGGTGTAGCCGGGTTTTAGCGCACTAATTTGATACAAAGAGCGCGCTAAGACGCGCATGCCGTTATTATCGCCGTTAGGCGTCACGCGCGTCACGCAGGGAAGCCCCAGCATAAGAGGGAGGCCCCACTAGAGCGTTGCGTTGCGTGTCGTCGCTAGAAATTCAATAGCAAGAACGTCGCTGCGACGACGACGCTGCCACAGTATTAAAATATATTATTTAAGGCGATACTCGGAAAAAATGTGCTGAAGCGAGATAGCAATGAGAAAACGACGCGCGCGGGAGCGAGGCCGATTTTGCAGATTAGGCAAAAAAAAACACAAAATCACTTCGTATTAAAAAACTACAGCGATTTTAAAAAAATGCTTCAATACGATCCTCAATATTATTGGTGTCCACTAATTAAACTAATTTCCAATAGTGTAAGTAATCCCATTTAAGAATAATCTTGACTTTTCGTATTTTTTGTGGTCTTTTCGAAAAGAAAAAGTGTCGAGGCAAAATCATAAAATCGTGTTTTTGAAACTATACGAATCTAGATAAAGGTATGAAGAAATATATATCTTATTACCAGATTTGTAACAACTGTAACCGTCCTATAGTTTTAAATAAAAAAGTCCATTTTTTTTCCGAGTAGCGCCTTAATACTGTGACGTTGCGTCGCTTTTTATTTTTATTGAATTTCTTGCGACGACGCAACGCAACACGCTAGTGGGGCCTCGCTCTTAGTCAAAAAGTAAAAGCTACTTACACAGAGACTTAGAAAATAAAATGAACTTGCAAGGTATTTACACACAGAAGGTCATCAGAAGGTAGTTTTTATAAGAGTATCAGAACAAACTGAACTCCAACTTTATTGTGCGAATAAAAAACATTTTTTATCATATTCGTGTACAATTCTTTGTGGCTGGTTCTAAATACAATCACAGGGTTTTTCATGCGACAATAGAATTGTTCATCAACTTCTGCCGCTGACAAAACGGGTGAGGACTTTTACACGCTGCGATTATTTGCACTTCTGCAATCCAATGAATATACATTTTTGTTACTTTAGTAGTACTTTTAACCGCCCCTATGGCATATTGAATTCGGTTTGGTTGGTGGTAGGACTGGTTCTTAGTTCGCCTGGCTAGCTACCACCATCTTATCTAAGTTTGACGCCATAACAATGATGTTTTCAGCATTATTGTGTTCCGGCAGATAAGATAGCCAGTGCCTCAGTGATTGAGGATAAGTGCTACCTTGTTGTGGAAAAAAAAGTACCTTGTTTTAAAATAGATATGGTTGTGAAACAACTACCTACAACTGTTAAAACTAATGAGATAATTATAATATTTAAGTAATGGCCGCGACTTAGTTCGCGTGAAGTACAAGCCCACCTTTAATACTAAGTGTGTAATCAAGCAAAAAAGCATTTATTTGGCGCACATACCTACTTGGTATTTTTTTTGTCAGAGAGCGGTGTGAACCTAAGCATGAAAAAAGACGAATCTTTGCAAGCTTTTGTTTGACTTTTGAAATCTGACACACTTCCCAGTGTCCGATTTAGATGAAATTTTGTGTACTTACTGATTTGGTTTGGATATAAATACAATATTAAAGAGTAAAAACAGACAATAATACAGTCAGCAAAAAGAGTGTCATAAAATAACTTATTACACTTATTTAGCTTCCAATCATGCCTACGCTTAATATCGCAGGCTGTAAAAAGTTTCTATTGAACAACAAATAACAAAGTTTCTAAGCCTATCGAGTATCAAACCATGAACCACAAAACACAGAAACTTTGAAGAATAGGATAATTGTTTTGTATTCAGTATTCAGTACTTTAAAACTCCAAAAATATTCTGAATGTGAATTTATTTATTTACGGGAAAATTTTAAGACTCTCCTAAAGTCAAGTTACGTTCGAGTATTCGGGCGTTAGAAATCGACGGTCCCTACGTACAAGAAGACATGTCAAAAATTTGTTTTTTTTTATTGCAAGAATGTATTTAAATTGTCCCTCATACCCATATTTATTTTCTTAAATATAAGTTTTTCAATACATATACAAGCCGTAAATGAGAACAAGTGTAGCAAAAATAAAATGTTGGTGTCGTAGATGCGGACACATAAACATAGCGTTATTTACTTTGTTTCAAAATCTACATGAACGCGGTCTTGTCTGTCATAGGCGGTTCCCACACTGCACCGCACACCGCTCCGGTTTGTGGTAGTGCGCTTCACAACTATGGCAACCTATGTAGAATCTTGATGTGCATACAATATCTTAACGTTATTTACGGGAATTCACCAGTATGATGTGTTCATGTTTGTTTGTGCGTTAAAAATATAATTTTCAAAGTAGTTTAAGGTTTAGTTGTGCATCTTTTGAATTATGTTCAAAATTATTAGCTACAATCTTTTGTTAAACACGAATAAAGGCTGAGTTACACGAGATAAGTTATTGCATACAATTTGCAGTACCGTAGTGCAATATTCAAACTTACAAAGCAATGTAAAGCGAGTTGTATGCAATAATTTGCCTAGTGTAATTTGGTCTTAACATTTTTATTTCCTACGTATATAAGGGTATCATAGAGTTGGCTTACATGCTTTTATATTATTTTTAATGTAGAAACGGCTATCTACCAGTTTTTACAGGTAAATACAGTATACAGGTAATTACAGGCATATTTTTAAATAAACTTCATTATAAATATAAAACATTACAGGAAAATAAATTTACAGCTGTTGTACATAGAGAGTGTTATCATGCTGAACAACGTACAGCAAGAATTTTTTGTCGGAAATGAAAAAAAAACATTGGACATTTTGTATGGAGAGTCGAAATATTTTTTTCATTTCCGACAAAAAATCTTGATGTGCGTTGTTCAGCATGAAGGCCTGAAGCCATGGTTAAAGTTTTTGTATGGGTGCCCCTAACACCCTGTATAACTATTTCTAGACCCGTTCGAAGTTTAATTATGCTCTACTGAAAACCTACGTTTTCTACATGTCGCTTTATACGTAGGGACCGTCGAAATATTCAACACCCAAATGTTTAAGTTTGGAATCGAATCTTCGACCCCTAGGGTAGTAAGTAGGACACCCTGCACCCTCTGGAATCAGTTTAATATTCCTTTATTTACAGCCTCCTGCTTTCATTTCCTTTAAAACTTTATTCACAAAGTCAACAAAGGCACATTTGTTTTTAAAATAAACAAGTTTCAAGCACAACTTAGTTAAAAATATCCACGTTCAAGCTTTTCTATTTCTGGCAAAAGCACTGGCAATTCATGGCACGGCCAAAAAGAAGCATGAAATGGCACTTTAGTCGACGGGAATGCACGAATACTTGCAGCGTACGTGGACCTAGGGGTGGCACACAGGTGAGGGGAAATGTGACTAGCTATCGCTCATGACAATCGTCGCATGTATAAACTTATCAGAGAATAATGAAACCAAGGTGCAGGATTATCACACTTTTTATTTAAGATCGCTACACAAAGTGCCAGAGTTTCCACTAGATCAATGTTCAGTGCCCGTAGTGTAAGTTTTTATGTCAAGCAAACGCAAACTATCGCGAGTACGTATTTATGTCAATTTGTATGAAAACTGCATAAGCGCGCTACTCGCCGCTAGAGGCGCTGATACAGTTTTCATACAAATTGACATAAATACGGACTCGCGATAGTTTGCGTTTTTTGACATAAAAACTTACACTAGGGGTACAGTACAAGAATGTCCTCTAAAATGACAAACACTCGCTTATATCATCTTTGCCCACCCTACTATACGGAATAATTTGACTTTGATACAACTAAGCTAGTCAATACAACAACTAGTCAATTCAGCGACTATTTACAGTCCTTTTACAAAATAAGCAAATGAACACATCATGCCCGAATACTCGTACGCTACTTATCTTTGGGAGCGTCTCAAACATCGTCCTGTCACTTTAAACGTCAAACGTATGAAAGAGATGCCATGATGTTTGAGACGCTCCCAAAGATAAGTAGCGTACGAGTATTCGGGCATCAGTTATATCATTTCATAACTTATCTCAAATAATATCTAACAAATGATATACAAATTCTTTACTTGCAAAAATAGGCTGGTACAGTTTTGATGTTAATTTGTTTTAGTAATCGTTCTTATCCTATTTAATTACTCATTTATAATTGGGTCAGTTTGTCTATCCTTCTATGCTAATATTATAATATATTTTTATTTTGATTTCTTGTTTGTTTGTTAATGAATTTTTACTTGAAAAGTAATGGACCAATATGAAAATTCTTTCATAATTAAAAATCTCCGTTCTTCTTGAGTGACATAGGCTATATTTTATCCCTATATTCCCTCGGGAATGGGTACCAAGCGGGTATAACTGCGCGAAGTCCCTACTTGTTAATACAAATTGGAAAGAAAAGAGTGAAAAGAGTGAAAGAATTGCTAAAGAGTGGAATGAGCTGCCTGTTTCTGTGTTCCTTGATTCTTACAACCCAAGTCTCTTTAAGGCTATTGCGGCGATCAAACTCAGAATTTTCAATGTTTTTAAATTAAATTTCCTGACAAAGTATCATTGCTAGGCCTTTCAAAATATTATATGTGATAGATCTTTTCTTTATGAAGGGAAGTTACTAAAATTTATTTGAATCAAATAAATACAATGTACTAAAAAAAATTATTTTCAAGACCCCTTTTTTCCGTCTTAAACTCAATTATCTCAATAACTAGTTGAGTAATCAAGCTAATTTTTTTTGTGTAAGTAGTTCTTAGTCATATCTAGGGAAGTTACTAAAATTTTTTTTTGTTATATTTATAGTCAATAACTAGTATCCCAAAATGCATCATGCACCGTTTCGCAGCATAATTGTTCAGTCTCCGCCTGGTATTGGCGGCGTTTGGACGTGGAGACTGTATCGCTCCGATTGCGCCAAAATTGAAAAAAAAACTCACACTAGGATCCTAATTTTTTTCAATGATGCTTATTTTGCTAGGAAATATTGAAATAGCGCTTCAGGATTGGGTATAGGTGAGTGCTTTGCCATTTATTGCATCACCATAGACCTATGTAACCTAGGACAAGTTATTTTACTCATTATTTAAAGCAAACATCAATAGTTTGAAATAAAAGTGACGGATAATATTGCCTAAGATACTTAAGAGCCCATAAAAGTTATACCTATTTGAGTACCAATATTTTGTTGTGTTGTAGGTACATAATTAGTCTAAGTTTCTAACTTCTACTACTGTATATTAAATTTATGTTCGTTTTAGGTTCCTCAAAATTGAAAATGTGAGAAAGTTAAGATAGGTAGGTGTAAAAAATTGCATCAAGAAATAAGAAATTAGCTTGTTGAAAAAGTTTTTTACAGAGACATAATGTAAAAGGAATTCTTGAAATAAAACCGATGTAAGAATTTTATATACCTAGTTGATCTAATATCACCATTCACCATTACACTTTTTTGAGACTGTGAGAAGTCCAGCTTCTTTCCTTTGAGTGAGGAACATAACATACACCGCACCATTTTGTGTAAATTTCAGGTTCAAAACATTTTTATTACTGACTAGCTGACCCGGCAAACGTTGTTTTGCCATATAAATTTTATTGGACACGAACTTCGTATTTAATATACTATATCTATGCAACTGCCTGACACAATGTCACTTATTAAAAAAAAAGAAATCCTAAGCGGCAAAAATGTCAGTGATTACATACTCTTTGACATACCTTCTCTTTGGGAGCTGCTAAGACATGAAAGTTGTGTGAAGTATGACAGCTTAACGGTTTTCTATACAAAATTACCATTATTATTTTATAATTTTCCTGGATAAAAAGTAGCCTATGTTATTCTCCAGCTCTCAAATTATCTCCTTACCGAAAATCTCGTCGATCCGTTGCTCCGTTTTGACGTGAAAGACGGACAAACAAACAAACAAACAAACAAATAAACAAACAAACAAACACACTTTCACATTTATAATATTAGTATGGATTCTCTTATCCATTATTAGTACAAAATAGAGCACGCATAAAATTTCTTGCAAGAAATGCTCTCGCGGTTTTGAAATTCGAAATTAGAAATCCCCACAACAATATCTAAAACCGATGGTTGAGGCGCCAGTAGCAATAAAAAAGAATGAAAAGTCTGTCAGCTGTATTGACAGTTTTAACTCTCAAATTTAACCACCGCGTCAGATAAGTTTGCGGAGTTCTGTAAGGAGACTTGCATAGTCGGAGTAAAATTTTTGATACTCTAATGAAATATTGCATAGGTACAAGTACTTCCGAAGGAGGAATATTTATTTCATTATTTAAATTTCATTGCACAAAGTATAAACAAATGGCGGGTTATCTTTAAACTGACTAACATATTATATCAAAGATAATAAATTCATAAAAATAAATAATCTCGAAGAAGTTTTATATACACTCTCTGCCAGAAATGTCATTTATTAAAAGTAGGTGGCTAAAACGTCAGTGATTAGATTACATACCCTTTGGAAGTGGCCATGGAAGAAATGACAGTTTTGTATAAGTAGTACGAAACCAAACCGTTTCAGCTGCTCGACCCTGATGTTGTCAAAGCCAGCGGCTTTACCTTCTTTGAGCTTATCAAGGGCAAACTTGAGCTCTGTTTCTGTAAAAGCCTCGTCCAAGTGGTTAACCTCTTTACCAGGGTCTCGTGTAAATTTCTTCTGGAGACTTATCGTGGAAGCTTTCCCATTTTGGAGTAAGTGGTGAGCGATCTGGTTTGTAGTCACATTGGAATGACGATCAGCGATTTTAGGATCATTTTTTAGTTTCCTTATAAAACACCATGCCTTCTTGCTTTTATGCGTCATATCTACGCCTTCGATTAGCTTGTTCCACTTTTCTCTCGTTGTTTCGGATATGGCTTCTAGCAATTCATTCCCAAAATCGATGGTGTCCTGTGAGATGGGATCTAATTCATACTGGTCTTGGTATGTCATCCTATCATATTATATTTAAAAACATACAGGATATTTTTTTTATCAGTGCACACATTTTTAGGTTCGGCTCGGAATCGGTAAGTGAAAAACTTTCTCCTAGAAACATAGGTCGAAATATGACAAAAAATGTTTGAATCTTCATACAAAGCGAACTGATCACGTGATCGATTTAGTATGGGAACTCCAAAAATTATTGTCGTATTTCGACCCATGTTTCTAGGAGAAAGTTGTTCAATTACCGATTCTGTATCGATCATAAAAATTTGTGCACTGATAAAAAAAATATCCTGTATATTTGATGCTTGGGAGAGCAAACGAGATGTAGTTGGTATTTATTGTGACCTCTCCAAAGCTTTCGATTGTGTTAATCACCAAACGCTTTTAAGGAAATTAAAACATTATGGTGTCTATGATAAATCGGTTAGCCTTATGCAATCATATCTATGTGAAAGAACACAGAAAGTAGTTATCAACAAAACTGAGTCTACTGGAGCCCCTATCAACATGGGCGTACCCCAGGGGTCAATACTGGTCCCTTTTGCTGTTTTTAATTTATATAAATGACCTTCCTTTTTAAGCAAAGAATTTATGCGAGACAGTGCTATTTGCTGATGACACTTCCTTTAGTCTTTAAAGTTGACAAAGGTTATAATTGTTCTGACGAAGTAAATAGTACTTTATCGAAAGTTGCGCATTGGTTTCATAGCAATAATCTATTCCTTTACCATGTACCATTACACAGTACCATAGTAAAAATAACTTAAGTATTATTATTTATTTATTTTATTTATTTTATTACTTAATTATTTATAGTACCATGCCTTCTTAACGGCATTTGCTGTTAAAGAAATAAGGCTCTTAACCGATATTGAAACGGCAAGGTTAATCTATTTTAGCTATTTTCAGAGTGTATTGTCCTACGGCCTATTACTTTGGGGTTCAGCAGCTAACATCGAAAGATTCTTTAAAACAAAATCAACATATTAACTGTTGCAGGACAATACATATATGAGAATATGGTATATGTGAAGAAGTATCTCAATACATTTGTAAAACGTTGCAATATACATCAATTCAAAACAAGAAATAAAAATAAGATTGCCATTCCAAGGATTCGACTTGAAAAAACAAGAAGTTCGTTTTTGGGGAAAAGCGTAGCTAGTTTTAATAAAGTTCCACAGAATTTAGTAGAGCTGCCTTTGCACAAATTCAAAAGTCATGGCAAAAAATCGCTCATGGGCAAAGGATATTATAAAGTAGACGACTATTTGAAAGACCGTAATGCATGGATTTGATGTAACACATAACCTTAGCTGGACTAATGTAATATTATAATGAAAAAGTTGTAAAAGTTAACGATATAAATCTTTGGAAATATCGTTACTCAAATTATTAAAGCTGATAAGTTTATTGCGCCTATTCTTCTTATCAGTTAAAAAAGTCTTGAACGAAAATATTGACGATTCAAAAGAGCTTATTTCTTAAGTCAAGTTGAATAAAGATATTTTTTATTTTATTTTATTATTTTATCCTTCAGGTCGTAAGGCCTGGCACATAATTAGGTCCTCCGTATTGCACCACTTACTGTCTTCAAGCACTGGTGATCTATGTGATCACTGGCAAAGATTAGATCAGGGTTTTAACCCCTTTTCCAGCGACCGCTGTTGAATGATGACGGAAGTTTTGGATCATGGATCAAAGATAGTAGGTATGTGTCCATCAACCCATTCTTCAACCTTCACTCCGTTGTCATCACTGGTTCTGTATCCCCAGTTCTCGCTATGGCTATTCAAATTACCAAGAACGAATCTAACCGGATGGGCATTAAAGTTCGGCGGAAAGCTGAAGTAATACGGTGCATTGGGAGGTTTGTAGACTGAAGTGACCGTACAGTTACTAAGTTCGGTAGTAAGGATCTCTATGTTACTGGTGTTAGTCTGATACACAGTGCGTACCTCTTTATCTGGCCTGGCGAATAAGCACTCCCATACTGTCGATGGGGGACTTCAGCTATGAGTTTATGAGAGTCAGGGGATGACCTGAGTCACTTGTCAGGTATGCTTTAACGAGTGTGAATCTGAGTTGCATAACCTCATTCCGCCCTCTCCTTTAAACTCACGCTCAGAGAATTAAGTACTCCTTCATCATGGCTGGAATACCATGCCGGCTTCTGTTTGCCCGAGTACCTACAACCCAAACCTCTTAAAGTCGCAAGTGAATAGGCATCTTCTGGGTGAATCTATTCACACAAAATTTTATTCAATTACTATAACCAACCACATTATAAAACTGGCAAGTTTACATTAGTAAACAAAGTATCAATTATTTCAGTTGCGCTACATTTTGTTTAAACAAATTCGACGATCTCCGTGGCCGATTGGTGTACGCACCGGTTTTCTAGGTGCCACTAGAGGTCCCGGGTTCGATTCTCGGACGGGTAAATGTCGAAAACTAACTTTTAGATATTTTCTTGTATCTGGGTGTATGTGATCGTTGCTTCCAATTTTCAATGACACAAGTTATTGTATTATTTGATATTATCATTTTTGGTATTGGAATAATATGTATTTTATTATATTTTTTTGTACTTAAACAATATTTTTATTTAAGTGTTTTTTTATATATTGATTTATATTATAGATTGATAGCGTGATTTTATATAAACGGTATACTTATTTAAATATTGATTAACTAAGTAGATTTATTTTGTAAAAAAGTATTGGATGATGGGCTAGTATGAGTTATTTATATTTTTTCATATTAAATTATAAGTTTTATTAATTTGATTGGAATAAATCTGAAAATGTACCTACTGGTTAGAGCAGTATACATTATTTATTTTTTTCAGTGTAATTTGTAGCAAATGTTGTAGTTTTGCCTGCGAAGATCTAGAGATAGAAAATAAATATAAATAGCTGCTGCTGTGTTCTGCATTTTGAAGAATCGTTTGAAGTGACTATCTTTGTTAAAAAAAGCTTTTTTTACTACATAGGTACGGATAATATCTAAGATCTACTCTTCCTACAAACCGACGTTTACAATAATTCTTCTTGTATTCTACATAATATAATTTCCTTAGTAAATCGCACATAGGTGATATTTTAGATGTAAATAGAATGCGCGCTGCATGCCGCGTCTACACGTATTTCTCAGTCTACGAGAGTGCCGCGGCCGGAGTCTTACCGATCCCAGCACCCCCTCGCTTGTGTAAGCAACGGCCATCGACGATATTTTTTTTACCTATGCTATATCCTTAAGTCGAGAGTGAATAGGCTTCTCCTGGGCAGGCATGTAACATCCTAGACTGCATCCTGTTAGCCAAACGAGATGGCGGTCAAATGCTTACCAGGTTTCTAATAAAAATAAAAATAAAAAGAAATTTGTAAGCTAAGAAGAAACCTCAGAGATATAAGATGAAACTGACAGCGCCTGCCGCCGCCGCCGCCGCGCGTCTATCTCGAGTCCACCTGTGCGTTTCCGTTCCCGCTTTGCAGACTCTTCGGCTCATCTATCTGGCGGGACCAGCATTTATTTAAAAAAGGTCAGCTTAAAAGAAAGCCTGAAATGGTAAACGATAGGAATACACTAATAATTGCAACGTCGACCACAAACGTGGAGTCAGGCTATTGAATGCGGGCAAAGTCGCGGGTGGAATGCTAGTAATAAGATTCAAGTAGCAATTAAAAACCAAACTGATATTGTTAAATACTAGCGACCGCCCGCGTGGTCCCCGTTCTCGTGGGAATATCGGGTTTAAAAAGGATTCTTTGTGTTATTCCAGCCATAATCTATCTCTGTTGCAAATTTCATCCAGTTCCGTTTTATTAGTAGTTTTAGCGTGAAAGAGTAACAAACATACATTCATATTCACAAACTTTCGCATTTATAATTAGTAGGATAATTTTTATAATTTTCATATGTTTACCTTTGTTGTTACAACCCTGTTTTAAGTTTTGGAGACAGCGGTAATAAAATTCCGTGGTAGTACTTAATAATAGTACGAAACAAAAGCCAAAATTTTCCAGATA
Source organism: Crambus lathoniellus (assembly GCA_949710035.1). NCBI lineage: Eukaryota > Metazoa > Arthropoda > Insecta > Lepidoptera > Crambidae > Crambus > Crambus lathoniellus. Next base: position 29,903,389 of record OX453302.1, on the reverse strand, counting down.
GCATATAGTAATATAAAGATATATAAAGTGATACATAGATTACCTACATACAAACATTGCTTTCAAAATTCAAAACGAATAATTTATTTTTATTAGTGCATTATGATGCAGCACCTGTAAACGTCAGTCAAGAACCGAAGAACAACTCCGTAGCTCAATGGTTAGAGCATTCACCCAGACAGTGAAAGGTCGTGGGTTCAAGTCCCATCGGAGCTGGTTGTGAGATGGGTCTATTTTTTTGTAAGAGCCAGCGCGCACTTGTGATTTTTAATCGGGCGATAGTTTGATCGATCTCGGATTCAGTATAGAGTTAAATGACAGTGCGCGCACTGACGATAAAAAATCGACCGATCAACTATCGGCTGATAGTTTAATAACGATCGTCTTACGATACTGACTAAACTGTCGGTCGACTAAAAATCACATACTTCATTTCCGATATTATACTTCATTTTCAATAGATAAAGGTCTGTTGAAAATTGTTGAATACATGTAATATAACTTCGTGAGATAAAAAATAATCGCCCAAGTGCGAGTCGGACTCGCTCATGAAGGGTTCCGTACCCACTTAACGTACCGATTACGTACACCTAGCAAAAATACCACTGTCATTTTTTGCAGAAAAAAATAACTTTGTTTTTCATAGTATTCGTATGAATGACAAAGTTATATTTGCGGTTTTCGATAATTTATTATATCTCAAAAACTTGTAAAGCCTACTTGGCTGTGATACTTTACTTTTAACTTCGTCATATGTACTACTATCGTGAATTTTTTCACGTATCCAGAAACAACCATTTGGCTGGTAGGGGGGCGGGGGGGGGGGGGGGACACTTGACTCTAACAAAATATTGCACTTTAAAGCTTAATAATTCACAAACGGATGCCTCAAATTAGAAATTGCTATCCAACGACATCCCACACTATGGGGTAGACAAGAAAAAAAAATTACATACCCACTTCACGTGTAGGGGAGGTAACCGAAAAAAAAATATTTTTCAAAATTTTATTTTACCACTTTGCTGGCGTGGTAAATTTGTATATTCATGCCAAATTACAGCTTTCTAGTACTAAGAGTCTATGAGCTAGACTGGGACGGATGGACGGACAGACGGACATGGCGAAACTATAAGGGTTCCTTGTTGACTACGGAACCCTAAAAATTGGTAAGTTAACATTACGCTTACAAATGAAAAAAAAATAAGTCATTTTCACAATCAAGCAAACAAACTCTACCGCTCAAGTCACATAAAAAACCCCATAACACTTGAAAGTTCAGTTAAAAACATTCAATTAGCTATTCCTTTTATCTAACTTAACTAAAACTGCCCCTTTGCTCTAACTAAGGACGTATCGGGTGTAAACTGTTGTTAGACTGCATATTACACAGACGTGTAACTTATCTGTCTTTGAAAGTCCAAGGAATGGGTGGGTAAGGGTTTACCAGTATGATCTATGCTGGCTGTTTAAATCTATTCTTATGCACCGAATTGAAATATTCTTTTTGTGTTGGATAGTCAATTTATCGAGGAAGGCGATAGGCTATAAAACATCACTCTACGAGTCGTCAACGACCTGTAAATAGCAATGGAGAGAAAAAACGGAAAAAAATCATTTTTTATTAGTTGATGTTTCCTTTTCCTCAAATTAACGCAGCTAGTTAAAGATAACTGTAGAAATATTCTTCAAATATAAGTTTTAAAAAACTTATATTTTTAAAGAACTTATTATTTTCATAATTTTATTATAGAAGAATTTGTATTAGGTATAATAGGTATAGTTAAGTCTGTAAAATATGATTAAAACAATGCCAATTTAATCTAGATAAATGTTTATAAATGTATGAAACAAGGATAATAATACAATAACATTTTAGTATGATACCATAAAATAAATTGATATATTGAAATCAATCATTGAACTAATTTCAACTTACTATGAATAGTTTATACATAATAAATAAAATAAATAAAATAATAATAAGAAATAAGAAATACTTATTGTCACAATTTTTTTACATACCTTTTAGTGATGAAGTCCCTGACCCCTAATTAGGTTTATAACCTGAGTGACAGAGGCCAGAAAATGGGACAATGGGTTACTTACAAGAAAAAAGTTTTTTTTAACAACATGATTATAGACTGCATGTTTCTTACTAATAAAAGATTAGTGATATTTTTTAAATATAGCCTTTAGGTTTTATTTTGTTCAAATTTAGCAAGTTGGCGGCAAAATAGTTAACAAGACTCGTTAGGGACTTACAAAATTGTCACAGCGACAGCGGGGCTTTTGTAGGATTTTACCGCACGTGAAAGTAGTCTGTTCGGTGTGACAGGCACGTGAAAGTAGTCTGTTCGGTGTGACAGGTGGCTTGTAGGCGAGCCCAGACTTAGTTGATTTATGCATTCTCATTCCATTGTGCCGTTCCATGTGCCGGGTCTTTGTGAAGGAGTTCTGTGTTCCCGTATTTATTCTGAAGCTGGGGGTACGGGCGATGGTCATTGGACCTGAAGGTGGAAATTAAACATACTGTCTCATGGTTACTAGCCCCTTCTTACGTTACGAGCCTATGTCATTATATGTCATTCTCTAGCTCCCAAACTATCTACATACCAAAAGTCACGTCGTTCCGTTTTGACGTGAAAGACGGACAAACAAACAAACAAACACACTTTCACATTTAAATATTAGTATGGATGGATATTACTAACCTTACGCCCGTAGCTTCACCCACGTGTACTACACGTGTACACACTACACGACGTTATCCCGCAGGAACGTGATATTTTTCGGGGATAAATAGTAGCCTATATCACTCTCCATCTCCAGGGTTATCCCTATGCCAAAAAATTACGTCGACCCATTGCTAATTTTTGACGAGAAAGACGAACATGCAACAAACAAACACACTAATGCCTGAATTCTCGAACGCAAATCATCTTTGGGAGCGTCTCAAACATCATGGCATCTCTTTTATACGTTTGACATTTAAAGTGACAGGGCGATGTCTGAGACGCTCCCAAAGATAAGTAGCTTTCGAGTATTCGGGCATGAGTATCACATTTATAGTATGAGTATAAATAAATATATTGATTCTGAATATTTTTAATTTAGACATCTGGGGGCCGATTCTCACGCATTCGAATTTTTTCAGTGTGGTAATTCGTATACGAACATTTTGTTTGTGGTTTCTATTGAAAAGTTAGAACGTTTCAAACAAACTTAACTGTCCCACACGTCAACAAACAAATTCCTTTTGACAGCTAAGTTCGTATACTAACATTGATTGGTCAGTACCACTCGTTGCGTTCGACTGGTTTTCGATCGAACTTTTTCGATTGTGAATTTCTGACAATACATAAAATATGTTATAATTGAATTTCGAGCTTATAAATGTGAACTTTTCTCGATTGCCTGAGAATCGGCCCCCTGAAGTTGAATTCCCTACCTGTCCAGATTATAAAAAATGCATCTATCTTTAACGTCGAATTGTGGCTGTTACGACATCTGCTACACACTGGTAACATTTTTTTCCTATCTGTTACCACCGCCTGACTAAAAGTCACTGTAGTCCGATTTTCTGTAGCATCGGACTACTGAGACGAGAAAGTCTTATTAGTCCGATCATCGGACTAGATAATCAGACTACTGAGACTAGTGGCGTATCAAATGTACTTAGAGCATTAACTATTCAGAATTTCATTATTAACATTCCCATCACTTTGTTCTCGAAGCTAAAGTTTCAGAGAAGTTACATTTTCAATGAAAATCTATTTTCATAATGTATGATAGAATCATAATCTTAAGAGGATTTTCATATCACGATTGCGGCTTCTAAGACTTGAACTTGAGAAGTTTTCGTAGCAAAGTCTGTGTGATATTATTATTGTTAGTTGGAAAATAATCAAATATTATTTTAAGGTGAAGGCTAAATTATGTGTAGAAGTATATTTTCTCATAATACAATTGCTAAATTAGCAATGTCATATCTCCATTTATGCTAAACAACAAAGAAACTTCCAAAATGATTAAAGAAACATATTATATGCTTGATGTTAGCATTGAAATTATAGAAAAATATCGACTTAACTTCTGCTGTAAATTAAAAGATTTATTGGTATCTACTTTTCCGTGATAAAAAGTAGCCATGTTCCTCTAAGGGCAACAAAGTGTCTGTGTCCCGAATGTTTGTGAGGGTAAGTAGTAATATCTCCACATTGATGAAATTTACGCTGACTATACAGCGAGTAAGTAGTGTTGGATAAATTCGACGCTTCTCGTAACGACTCCGTAGCTCAGTGATGGTTAGAGCAGTCGCCCGGAAAGCGAAAGGTCGTGGGTTCGAGTCCCATCGGAGCTGATTGTGAGACGGGTCGTTTTTTTCTAAATACTTCATTTTCCATTTTTCAGTAATAAAAATTGCATTGTGAATGCAAAAAACTAAAAATTTAAATAACTTGCAATAGTAATAGCCAAATACCTGGAAAGATATTTCTTTCGCGTGTGAGGGTAGTAATATCTCCACAATGATGAAATTAACGCTGACTATACAGCGAGTAAGTAGTCACTACATAGTATAAAACAAAGTCGCTTTCTCTGTCCCTATGTCCCTTTGTATGCTTAAATCTTTGAAACTACGCAACGGATTTTGATGCGTTTTTTTTAATAGATAGAGTGATTTAAGAGGAAGGTTTATATGTACTTTTTATCCCGATATTCCCACGGGAACGGGAACCACGCGGGTGAAACCGCGGGCGGCCGCTAGTATTGGATAAATTCGACGCTTCTCGTAACGACTCCGTAGTTCAGTGGTTAGAGCAGTCGCCCGGAAAGCGAAAGGTCGTGGGTTCGAGTCCCATCGGAGCTGATTGTGAGACGGGTCGATTTTTTCTAAATACTTCATTTTCCATTTTTCAGTAATAAAAATTGCACAGTGAATGCAAAAAACTAAAAATTAAAATAACGATATTTTAATTCTTTTCGTTTACTGTTTTTAATAGCCCTCACTGCTAGGGCACTGAATCAACCTGCCATAGTGGTCATAATAACATAGCAAAAACTATCACACAGTGAAATCTATGGTTTTAACTTTTGCAAGAAATATTTTTTTCTTGATTTAATTTCTTTAGATCAGCCGTACAACGCTCTTAACTGACGCTTAGGCTTCTCAGTGCCTATTTATACAGCCTTACCTCAACAGTTAAACATTTATAAGGCAAGTAGCGATCCTAAAAGCCTCCAAAGCCAGGATAGCTGAGGCACGTTGACACATCACTCAGCTTATCTAGGCTTCACTGACAAATGAACGGAACTTCTCTGCAAAATTGCGAACATAAGCACTGCTTTCTCGTATAGGAAGATAATAAGTAGGTATATATCTTGGGAGAACCATAGGTACTCAAGATTATGTCGCTTTTTACATTAAAATCGGTTAAGTACCTCGTTGTTGAGACACAAATAAACAAACCGACTTTAGAAAGTACCTGTAAAGTACCATGTACCATTTAAAGTAGGTAGGTACTAGCCCTTTTGAGGTCGGTGCCTTTCTCTGGCTTTTTCTTGCTCCTGCCGGCCTAGCATGAGCGGCTTTTATTGCGCGATATGATATGGCACGGCAAGTTGTCTTGCTTACCCCACTAAGGTGTAAGCAAGACGGCATGCCGTACCATATCATATCGCGTGATAAAAGCCGCTCATGCTAGGCCAGCTGGCTGGCACCGACCTCAAAAAGGATACTTTCTGAAGTCGGTTTATTTATTCCTTAGATTCTAAGGTAACCTATGTCGTTTTATTTTGTTTATCCTTTTTCAGAAGTTTAGTTAGGGTTACAAATTAACATTAGATTTCAGGTGAAAATTAGAGCGTAAAGGTGGGTGCCTTAAAATTCCGTTTTCGATGCAACGAACCCCAAAAAAGCGGTAAGAAAAATTATATAAAAAAAGCTCGGAAAACCCGAGTATGCACAGTACGCCCATTTGTTTTGTTTATGCCCGGTTCATCCCGGTCCACCGGATTTGTGATGATGCAGTGGGCACGATTACGAAACAACCGGGTAATAAATCATAGGTTTGAATAACAGATTCTTTTCGGCATTGTTGTTTTTGGACGGAATTTATGAGGTAAGGAGTCACTTTTGACAGGATAAAGAATTGTAGATTGTTGGTAATGCGATTGGGGGAAATGACAATACCTTCTACGTTTACTTAATCCTATGTAACTGCTAATAAAAACGAACCGCCATTAGTAAATTAGTAATTAGACGTATAATTAGTATGGATGTATAATTTTTTAATATCGTAACGATCTCATACGGTTTTCAAGGTGCCGCTTTCTAGGGTTCATTTTCCGGTTGGGTAAATGTTGGAAACTAAGTTTTCGATATTTTCTCGTGACTCTCGATATTTGAGGTAGGTACGGGTAGTTTAAATAAGTAATAACGTAGGTATGCGATGGTGTTCATTACTAAAAAAAACTTAGCTGTGTTCCAGCAGTATCGATATGACAGTGCCTAATGCGATAGTAAGTGACTGAAAGAGAGATAGGGCAGGCGTACCGGTTTTGGCCACTGTACCGGTTTTGGCCACATTTTGCTCTAAAAGTTTTCTAAACAACTTTTAGCCATTTCTGATAAAGGCAAATAAAATAAGGTATTTTAATGTAATAATAACAACCGTTATAATTCCTTATGTCTTAAGATTTTTTTCAATAAATTCCATTTTCTGTTTGAAAAAATGTTTTGTATGAAAACTTTAAGAAATTTGTTTTGGATTAAATACTTTATAAACCTTTGTTTTTTACAATTAAATTGTTGTTTTGCAAACACACACACTGGGTTTGGTTTTGATTTTTCGCAATAAGTAATTACAAAAGTTTAACTATCAGTAAGTGGCCAAAACCGGTACATTTGGCACCTCTCACACATTTTGTATTATATACAAAAAACTATACAACTTTTTAAAAATTGAAAAATGTACCTTTAAAGGTAGATAAATTATCTATAATTTAAGATATAATTTGTGTCTTTAATACCTAAGACCATCTAGTACTTAGTGCTTAAAAGTCAAAAATTCCTTAAAGTGGCCACAAAGGGTACCTCTGCCCTATATTTTATTATGAAAAACGAATCCTTGGGTGAAACCTTTCCAACTCACGAAGGTTCTCCGATATATCGTAAAATTGTAATTGAGAACACCGATTGAAGGAAATCTTAGATTAATCACTCTTCGCTTACGCGGAAATGTACTGAAAATTACTTACATTACAATGGCAGATGAAATGCGGTATTGTAAAGTGAAATATTGTTCAAAAAGGACATTTCAAAAACCACAATTTTCATTTCCTGGGATACCTTAGAACAATAGTCATATAAAATATCTACCCGAACTCCAGAACTTTTGGCGTATAATGTTATAATGCTTATCGTCATACACATAAAAGCCATTTTCGAATAAAAATAAGGTGGGTACTTTGCGGGGGTTTGATATATATGCAGGAAGTGAAGTTACGGCTTTTGGTGAAACAGTCGTTCTCAGGTGATTCTGGCCATGCCCGCTTCGAGATATATGTGAGATTTGAAATCTGCAGGGTGGGTTTGCAGTTGCAGCGGGCTATATATGGTAATTTTTTTATCACCCCGGATAACTGGATAGTTTTAAGGATTATTCTACTCATGAAAACAAACAACTTTTAGTAGGGGACCAAAACTGAAATCGCAGAAAAATCAGCTGTTCCATACTAAAGTGCAAAAATAATATCAAAACCTATCTAATAGACTTTGAAATAATTTTAGTTAAATAACAGACAATATTACTAACTTAATAAAATATGCTTGTCTTTACACGACACGTGCTTATACTATATACTATATACTTCGTGCGTCTCTTTGTCCCGACTCCCGGTGTTACAGCCAATTTGTTCAAAAGATACTGAAAAAATTGAGTTTAAAAGTACTTGTATGCCTTTTTGAAGCCCAATAACTTTAACAACTATAATTTACATTGTGGGGTAAATTTAGGGGATGAAAAACGTGTCCGTCTTACGATCTGACGGTCACGTGATCCTGACGTGAGTTAAAATTTTTTTACCCATCACAAAAAGCGCACAACGCCGCTAAAGAAGTTTTCACTTCAAAAATACAGACTATATCATGTGGCCTATCAAAATAACTGTCTTGATGTAGGTGAATGATTTTTAAAGTACCCACCTTCGCAAAGTACCCACCTTATTTTTATTCGATCAAAAAAATCACATCAAAAAAGTAAGAAATAATTTATTACCAAATAAATAACGTAAGTACTTTGAAGTCGGGCGTGAAACATGTACGATTTTTTGTTGTTTTTATTAAACCCGCCCGACTTCAAAGTACTTACGTTATTTATTTGGTAAGGAATTATTTCTTACTTTTTTATGTGATTTTTTTGAAGGCGGTTTAATTTTTTTATAAAAATAATTTTTATTTCACTCTTTTTAGTGCATCGTGCAGGCAATAGGTATGTGATCAAACTGAAAACCTCCTTTTTTGAAGTCGGTTAAAATACCTTGAGGTATCCTCTTTTTAACAAAACAAGAATCATCTAAATCGGTTTATAAACAAAGGAGTTATGCCTAAAGATACGTATTAAATTCCCATAAAGTGGTAACGAAAACGACAGTATTTTCAAGATTTCCTGAAAACTACTGAACCGATTTCAAAATTTCAAAAAATGGGCCCAACTTGGAAACCAACCTGATGTAATAACGTTTCAATCATTTCAATCGGTCCATCCGTCTTGGAGTAATCGGTGGACATACACAAAAAAAAAACATACATACAGACGAATAGAGAACCTCCTCCTTTTTGATTTAGAAGTCGGTTAAAAATGGTTTTAATGTGTATGACGATAAGCATTAAAACATTATCCGCCAAAAGTTCTGGAGTTCGGGTAGATATTTTCTGACTATTGTTCTAAGGTATCCCAGGAAATGAAAAATGACCTTTTTGAACAAAATTTACTTTACAATACCGCATTTCATCTGCTATTGTAATGTAAGTAATTTTCAGTATATTTCCGCGTAAGCGAAGAGTTATTAATCTAAGATTTCCTTCAATCGGTGTTCTCAATTACAATTTTACGATATACCGGAGAACCTTCGTGAGTTAGAAAGGTTTCACCCAAGGATTCGTTTCTTTTTTTTTTTCTTCAATAGAAATTAAAGTTATAGTTTTCTGTTGCTTACATTACAAACATGGTCCGCTGCGTTCGGCACCCCAGCCTTTAGTGCGACAGTATAAGCGAGTTTGGAAGCCCGCCAGTGCTGCACCTACCGAGTGTCGGGGCCTGCAGGGAATTAAGTCATTTTAAGCGCAAACGTGAATTATAAGAGGCGTGCGCTTAAAATTAATTTAAGTTAAAGAACAGCCTGTGAAGGGAGCTTGTTTTTGTTTACTAGAGGTATTGTTTAGTTTAAGGCGATACTCGGAAAAATCGTGCTGAAGCGAGATAGCAATGAGAAAACGACGCGCGCGGGAGCGAGACCGATTTTGCAGATTAGGCAAAAAAAACACAAAATCACGTCGTATTAAAAAACTATAGTGATTTTTAAAAAACGCTTCAATACGATCCTAAATATTATTGGTGTCCACTATTTAAACCAATTTTTAAAAGTATATGTGGTTACATATTATTCTTAAATGGGGTTCCATTTAAGAATAATCTTGATATTTCGTATGTTTTAGAGGTATTTTCGAAAATAAAAAGTGTCGTAATATAACAACCAAATTGAAAGCAAACCGTCACTAAAACGTAACCTTTCTTAAAATGAAATAGCTGAATGAAAATAATAAAAACTTTTTGTCTATGTCGCAGCCAACTGGTTGAATCCACCATTCAATGAAACGCCTAGGCCGATATTTTTTTTCCGTAAGCTATTATAATTATCTTGCCATAAGTTGACGGAGTCACAAAAAAATAATCACGAAATTTAAGACGATCGCTTCGCTGCGCTTCGCGGTCGCCTAAAATTTCTAACCTATCACGTGTTCTACAGGACTTCCGAGGGGTAGGTACATGCTGCCATACTTAACCATCCGCCTGCGACATCTATACAACAACGTATAAGCGCAAAAATGTTGGTAATAAGCAAAATTGTCGACAGACAGACATGACGAATCTATAAGGTTTCTGTTTTTTGCCGTTCGGCTACGGAACCCTAAAAACCACGCCATGCGGAAATGTAACGAACTATATTTTTCTATATAATTTGACATTTGTTACAATGAAGAGGCGAAAGTGGCGGCTCAAGCGAGGATGTTGCAGCCACTAACGCCCACCTCCGAAAACAGTAATAAAGATAGTTATTAAAAGAGAATTTTGGACCACGATTATGCCACAGTATTATACAGGATATTTTTTTTATCAGTACACAAATTTTTAGGATCGACTCAGAATCGGTAAGTGAACAACTTTCTCCTAGAAACATAGTTCGAAATATGACAAAAAAATTTTGACCTTTCATACAAATCGGACTGATCACGTGATCGAATTGGTATGGGAAGTCCAAATTTTTTTGTCGTATTTCGACCTATGTTTCTAGGAGAAAGTTGTTCACTTATCAATTCTGAGTCGATCCTAAAAATTTGTGCACTGATAAAAAAATTACCCTGTATATATGCTATGTGATTATGCGTCAATTATTATGCTTTGATCAAAATATATTGGCCCTACTATATTTTTTCTTTTGAATCTACAAAAAATCTATCGAGTCTCTCAATAGCTTTGATCATAAACGTTTCCCTTGTAATGAAAATCGTGTAATTGCAACAGACCTGCATGCAGTTGCATTGATGGAATCTCCGTTGCACTCTGTTGCATTGAACGTGCAGCGCTAGTCGAATTGTTCGGAGAAACTTTACTAATCCCGCCAGACCGGCTTTATGTGAGCGAACAAAAAAGTGCAGCGAAAGAAATGCAATTGGGAGAGAAAAGTTTAGTTCTTTTCTTTCAGTCGGTTGTAGGTATAAATGTAAATAAGGAACTATACGTATAATCCTCTATATTGGTAGTTTTAAAGTTGATACAAGAGTAACGAAGTTAAATCTGAGTATTCTCTCCATGAAACATTAAAAAAATCAATGATCGCTCTTTTTGCAAAAGGTATTTAAACAAAACCTTGGATAACGACAAGATACTTTTTATTTCGGTACTTAAAATATCTTATTTCCATGACAACGCCACAAAAATAGCAGACATAATGGTTTTTTTTTTCTTTTTTCTTTATTACCATTTTAAACAATTTACATTATTTCAATTAGGTTAAATCGCATTTTTAAACCACGGGTTTGTGATGATGCGACTGCATTCACATTGTATAACTAGAAAATAATTTTATTATTTTTTTTAAACATTGATAAATATAAATCACACCCGTAATTTCAACTTCAATGTATATATAACACGAGAAACAACTGAAAAGCATTATTTGTGCTCGTCATGAGTTTAAAACACTTCTGGGGGCCAATTCTCATGCAATCGAGAAAAGTTCACATTTGTAAGCTCAAGATTCAAAGATTCAAATATAACACAGTTTTTGTATTGTCAGAATTTCACAATCGAAAAAGTTCGAGCGAAAACCAGTCGAACGCTACGCGTGGTACAAACCAATAGATGTTCGTATACGAACTTAGCTGTCAAAATGAATTTGTTGACATGTGGGACAGCTAAGTTTGTTTGAACCGTTCTCAGAGGTTCTAACTTTTCAATAGAAACCACAAACAAAATCGGGCCCCTGGGGCCCGATTCTCAGGCATTCGAACTTTTTCAGTGTGGTAATTCGTATGTCGAACATTTTGTTTGTGGTTTCTATTGAAAAGTTAGAACGTTTCAAACAAACTAAGCTCTCTAAGTTCGTATACGAACATCTATTGGTTTTTACCACTCGTAGCGTTCGACTGGTTTTCGATCGAACTTTTTCGATTGTGAAATTCTGACAATACAAAAACTGTGTTATATTTGAATTTCGAGCTATAAGTAAATGTGAACTTTTCTCGATTGCCTGAGAATCGGCCCCCAGTTTGTTTAGAGATCATACGTTGTGCAAAAAGTCTATTTCTTACTACGTGTCATTACTAAAAACAAAACGACAAGAACTTGATTGCGTCGACAAAGCAATTTTTAACCGACTTCTAAATAAAAAAGGAGGAGGTTCTCTATTCGTCTGTATGTATGTTTTTTTTTTGTGTATGTCCACCGATTACTCGAAGACGGCTGAACCGATTGAAATGGTTCAAACGTTATTACATCAGAATGGTTTCCAAGTTGGTCCCATTTTTAAAAATTTTTAAGTCGGTTTGGTAGTTTTCGGGAAATCTTGAAAATACTGTCGTTTTCGTTACCACTTTATGTGAATTTAATACGTATCTTTAGGCATAACTCCTTTGTTTATAAAACGATTAAGATGATTCTTGTTTTGTTAAAAAGGGGATACCTCAAAGTATTTTAACCGACTTCAAAAAAGGAGGTTTTCAGTTTGATCACATACCTATTTACCAGAATACAAGTAAATTGCACGATGCACTAAAAAGAGAGATATAAAAATTAATTTTATCAAAAAATAAAACCGCCTTCAAAAAAATCACATCAAAAAAGTAAGAAATAATCCCTCACCAAATAAATAACGTAAGTACTTTGAAGTCGGGCGGGTTTTAACAAAAACAACAAAAAATCGTACATGTTTCACGCCCGACTTCAAAGTACTTACGTTATTTATTTGGTGAGGGATTATTTCTTACTTTTTAGATGTGATTTTTATGAAGGCGGTTTTATTTTTTTATAAAAATTTTTTTTCTTAATCAACTATATCCTTAGATTAATGATTGGTCTAACTAATTATGAATCTATGGATCTATCTTAAATGCTGTGGCTATAATATTTGGTTGGTGGTTAGATTTGTTCTAAGTTCCGCCTAGCTACCACCGTCTTATCCAAGTCTGACGCCGTAGTAGTAGCACTCAGTTCATAGTTGGAAACATCGACATTTGCGGAATTTTTACTTTAAAGTTTAAAGTTAATAAAAACGATTTATCAGCTCCATAAATAAAGGGAATAGCAATAACTGAAGCGATTTCAAATCGCGAAGTTTGCAGTTATGGCGTGCATTTTATTGACTCCCCATTCAAACCCTAGATAGTTTGTTTTATGGAGCTAGTCGAAGAATTTCGAAGCTTAAATCCGCATTGTAAAACATAAAAGCTTAATGCATTAGCCTTTTACTTTAATGTTGTTTGTGTCCCAATGCACTTGGAAATAGCTCCTAATTTATTAAGTACGGATTTAACCGCCTCTGCATGTGGTCTAGTGGTTCATACGAACCGATTTCAGACCCAGAGGTCCCGGTTTCGATTTAAAGTGGGGGTACATATTGTATTAAAAAAATCAATGATCGCATGACGCATCGCTAGAGATAGATAGACGCGTAGTTTTTATGGGCTGACTATAAGATAAGACAATTAAACCGAACATCCGTAAACTTAATAACTTAAACATTTCTTTCATGGTCATTTTCACGATAACTGTGAAAAAAGAAATAATGTAGCTTACTTCCATAAAATTTCGTAAATTTTGCGGAAGTAAGCTCCTCTTACATATACAGGGTGTTAGGGGCACCGTTGCATAAACTTGAACCATGGCTTCAAACCATCATGCTGGTTGAAGCCATGGTTAAAGTTTTTGCAACGGTGCCCCTAACACCCTGTATTTCTTTTTTCACAGGTTAGGGACTTCCGCCAAGTGACGCCTGATTCAATCAAATATTTATTCAATAGAAACGGGAATTTAACTCTACTGTCAAGGTACTCCGTGATCATTGCGTGTGCAACTGCGCCGAAATATCGTGTCCTCGATAACAATTTTAAACATGGTAAAAATTCCGTTCTTTATAATAGTTATAGTGAAATTTATTTCATTTCTAAGTTAAATAGGTACCTTCGCGATTAAGATGAAGGAAACAGTCGGGAAAAGCAGTAGTATTACAACTTGGTCCAAATTGGACCAAGTTGTAATACAAAAAAAATTTGTTAATAAAAAACCACGTTGTTTAAAATAATGGCAACTATAATATTTTAAAATCGTAAAAAGCACACAAAATAGTCACAATAAACACAAAACAAACATTTATTTAATGTAACACACCCGTAAATCACGAACGATATTCCAACAAGGCACTTACTCCAGTGACAAAGCTAAACTCAACAATGCTGCGATATACGCACGTACCGAATGTTGCCAGCGACTAGGCAACAAGACAAACAGCGGCATTAACATTCTAATCTCGCGGGGAGGAATCGAATGGCGACGCGCCAAAAGCTATGTGTGCTTCATATTGTGCAGCTTGCGGTTAGGCGTGTGGAGTAGCGAGAGATAAGCAGAAAATATACGGAAGCATTTAAAAAAATTGTTTTACTAATAATCCAACTTCATGATGGTTAGGAGTATTAAAACATTTTTCTCACTCATGCTCTGAAATTTTAACATTCCATGTAACAAAAAAATGTATTTCCTTGCATTTCGTGAGAAAAGTTTTATACAACCCTTGTACTGGAAGCTATTTGCTTTGCCTCGAATGATTAAAGCCCTCGCCTGCGGCATGGGCTTCAAAACCATCCTCGACAATGCAAATTTTTAGCTTCCCGTACTCGGCTGTAATGTACTACTATTTCGTTTATTTATTATCAATGAAAAACAATTAATGCGATATTAATTTTATTGTTGAATAAAAATAAAATCAAGTTTTAAACTGATATTATGATAGCATCTGTAGTTACAACCATAAATGATAGACTTTAAAATAGAACTGCAATATATTTAATTTTAAATTGTGAACAAAATTCAATTTTTCAACAAACTTTTATGCAGCCGAATACTTTAATACATCTAGAGCGGCCATAATAGGTACAGTTTGTTTCAATTCCTTTCACAATTAAGTTATCTAACTTATTTAAAACCATATATCTAGTTGCTGCGTAGTCAATTTAAATTAAACAATAATTTTTCTCAACTTAGACTACGACAATACAATATTTTTTATAAACCTTGGTGCTTATTACTTGAATGCTTTTATCTGCATTCTGTCGCCCACGATATTTCAAGCATATCTTTCAGTGTCGTTCACACTTTATGGACAATAAATCTGGTGTTTTGTCAAAATATGAGTAACCTCTGTGTTTTTGGTTATCTTCTTGGCGCTCGTTGGCGACCTAAAGATCCGCAGAGCAACACAATGATTTGTGATTGGTCTCTTTACACATTTAGGTCAGCTTTTGATGCAATATGTAGGTGGTTTTGCGGAAAAATAATAGAAAGTGATTTTTTTCTCCTCTAAATATTACTAGATAACGTTATATTAGGTAAAAAAGTCAAAAACTCTTTATTCAAATAGATTTACAAAATGAAATAACTACTTTTGAATCGTCCAACATTTTATTCCTACCACCCGTTAAGGACATCTTTTAGCTGACAAGAGAAACGGGAGGAAAAAAAACCCACCAGCTTCAACAGAAGCAACGTCATTTACAAATAAACATGTAGTTAAATTATACGATTGAATTATCGAATTATTACTTCGATCATGTTTATATGATCGAAGAATTATTACCATGGAATGTTAATGACGACCGATTTGGCGCAGGGGTAAACTATTAAAAAAAAAGGGGTAAACTACCTGCCTTCTGCGCCAGAGGTCTCGGGTTCGATTCCCGAACAAGACAAATATTTGTGTGCATGAACACGTCTATTTTCTTGGTCTGGGTGTTTGCATGTATTTACAAACAAAAATATTTAAGTATATATTTATCCGTTATCAAGTTCACGTAGACACAGTTTCTTAAGAAATTAACTACGGGCTTAGATAATTGGTGTGATTGTATGAAAATAGTTATTTATATTTTATTTATTTTTATATATAAAACTAAGAAGGTAGGTTTTAATGACTGCAAATGCATCCGGGACCAACGGCTTTACGTGCCTTCCGAAGCACGGAGCACCTCGAGATGAAAAATTTTGGTCACCCATCCCGTGACTGACCATTGCGAAAGTTGCTTAACCTTAACGATCGCAGGTCAAGCGCGCATACCACTGCGCCACAGGGTCCTCACATCAATCCTCAATGATTAATGTTAAATGCCTTGCAGAATTAACTCGTGCATTTGCGAAAACAATTACATTCTAACACACATTAGGCTCAAAGGCCCTCAATTCTCACAAAACTTCCACATACCAACACCAAGTTTCGTGATCCAAATAATTAATGCAGTGGCCCTCCCGTCCTATGATTTATTCCAGAAAGTTCCCGTTGAGAACAAAAAGCAACAAACGGCTAATTAGGGAGCTCTCGACCAACTTAAAACTAAGAACGATATTAACTAGTTTGCACTTGTGTAATTTGTGTGGTGCAAGGTGGATGGTGAAGCGATTTTCTTCATCACGTCAGCCGAACACGTCCACAGCTGGGCATAAGCCTCCCATTTAATTATTCAAAATATTGAAAATGAAATATTAGAAAAAAAAAATAAGAGTCTTACAACTAGCTCCGATGGCACTCGAACCCACGACCTTTCATTATCCGGGTGAATGCTCTAACCACTGAGCTACGGAGTAGTTATGAGAAGCGTCGAATTTATCCAATTCCTCTTCGCGCTATTTAGCCAGCGTTTATTTCATCAATGTGAAGATATTAACATTGCATTGTGAATGCAATAAGGTAAAAATAATACCTATGGTCTTTTAAATAAAAATATACTTAACTATTTGCTTATGTGGCAAATGTGTTGAATAAATATTTGTTTTTCCGATAATCCTTAAAAACAAATTTTCAGGATTCCCTCACATTCCCAAACTTTTAAGAATGTAAAACATTAGTGGCGTTTCATAGAATAATGTATGGAACGTAATTACAAATTTTCATTGTTTTTCCTTTGTGGGGAAATGAGGAAGTACTATGCGATTATTATAAGAATAGGACTGTCAAACGGCATTCTTGATCTTTGTTCCTTTTCTTGCACATCCTACACCCTGAAGTGGAAGCGAAACGCAAACAAATATGGCCGTTTTGACAGTCCTATTCTTATAATAATCGCATAGTATTTGTTCTTATTTAAGGCTTTTATTCGATAGACGAGTCATTTTGCATTTAGATTATAGTGACGATGTAGAGAAATAACGAGTAGATGAGCTGCAATACAGACGACTGTGCAGTGAGCATGTTTGTATGAATATCAAGCGTGTCCGTTTTTTCTGCAATCGAGAGTATTATTATAATTATTTTCAAAAAGTTTTAAAGCCGGCCAAATCTGAAGGGCGAATGTAAGATTATTTCCACGGTTACTCCACAGTCAATTCGTATTTATAAAGCGAATAAGACTAGCCTTCCGCCGCGCCTATTATCCCGCGGCAAAGTGATATTTTTCGGGGATAAGTAGTAGTCTACATAGTCTACTACTTATAGGTACACGATGTAGCCTCGAGAGTTTCAAGCTCTCAAGTCTCATCGATACGTTGCTCCATTTTGACGTGAAAGACGGACAAACACACATTAACTTCGAGTCTTGTATTGTAACTATACATTCGTAACTTAAAATGTAGCTATATTGTTGAGTTTACAATAACTTATTAAAATTTTGTAATTTACTAGACCTAAGCAAATTGTAAACTTGTTCATGGTTCTATAATAAATAAAAATAATAAAAAAACATTTATAATATTTGTATGGATATAAACAAAATTAAAGAAGTTGCTTTTTGTTTGTCTATAACAAATTCACAAAAAAAAAACTTCGTAACACTTGAGAAATTCACGCAACGAAACTATACGAAAATATTCCTACCTACTTGTCGTTAAATGTGCCCAAATTAAATATTTTTTGGTGGACTCTGAACCTATTGATAACATTTTCGCATTTCCTCATTTAATAAAATGTGCAGCATTTTTTTAAAGTATAATTACTTTTATTTATTTTCATGTTAACAATAAAAACCTGCAATATTTGTGCGTTATAATAAAAGCAAGAAACACAAAGCAAACATTGCAAACACTGAGCCTGAAGAGAAAATAGAATTACCGGCTTATCAACAATTTGCTTTGTAAACCCGAGCAAATGAACATACAAAAGAAAAACACAGACACAGATATGCAATTCAATGTTTACTTATTGAATAATCCGTGACGAATTACGCTCAAAGAGCGTACAGATCTATCGAATGCGCCGCGAATGCCTTCAATCTCAGTAGATCCATCGAACACATCCATGGTGGATCTAGTAAGGTAGTATTTTCTCATTAGGTCCACTTAAAATAAAACTAGCGTTTCGCTCGTGACTTCGTCGTGGATCCCCTTTTTTACCATTTACAGAGGGAATTTCCAAAAATCCTCTCAGAGAAAAAAATCTTTCCGTGTTCTGTGAATCCTCTCTTATTGCTTCCCTACACTCCCCAAGGAAGATACATGCCAAATTTCAGCTTCTTGCGGCCAGTAGTTTCTGCTGTGCGTTGTCTGTCATTCAGTCAGTAACGAAATATAGATATAGATAGATTTAAGTAAAATGGATCTAATGAGAATATTAGATTTGAAAATTAACTTTGAAATTACAAATTAGGTTGAATCCATAAAGGGTTTTCTTCTCGTTCGATAGACTGATTGGTAAAAAGTCGTCTAATTAACTCAGTTTTTATTTTACGGGTTGAGAACGAACCGTGCTTCACATTTTAACTCTGACAACACTCGACCGAAAGAGGCGCTGCTCTCGTTGTCATACAAAACAATACGATCACGATATAAATGAAATGAAATGAATGAAATGATTTATGATTTATTATTATTTATTATAACGGTTACCATCGTGCTAGGGCTACCTGTACAGTCACGAGCAATAATATGTAAACAACATAATGTCATATTACAATATTGAATGACTACTGTGAGACTGTAGTTTTCTTTCGAAACGCTTCAATGTGACAAAGGCTCTATGTTGTATACATATTATTGCTCGTGACTGTACATAGGTACAGGGTATACTGTGTATACAGGGTGTTATGGGCACCGTTGCAAAAAAATTAACCATGGCTTCAGACCATCATGCTGATGTTCAGCATGATGGTACAGCAAGAATTTTTCTCGGAAATGAAAAAAAAAATCGACTTTTCATACATATTTAGCAAATAATTGGGACATTTTGTATGGAGAGTCGAAATATTTTTTTCATGTCCGACAAAAAAATCTTGCTTTGCGTTGTTAAAGTTTTTGCACCGGTGCCCCTAACACCCTGTATTGCGAATGTTGTCTTCTTTATATGTAATCCTTGTGTCCTTCTTGTGTGTCAATAAAGTGTTTTAATTATTATAGCGACTTTCTTAATATCTTAAATCAATATTCAGGATATTTTTATATACTTAACACTGTTGAGCGAAAAACTAAGTACCTAGAGTTTAGGCTAGTATAAGTTAGTCTAACTTTAATACCAATTGTCTAACTAAATTTTTGTAAATACATACTTAAAATACAATTAAGTAGGTAGTAAGATTTTGTTCATACATACATTATGTCGGCTCAGGTAATTAAGAATGAAAAGAATGTAGTAAGATAAATTTAAATGATATTTTCTTTTGTCAGGACGACCACTAACATTACTGTTACATTTACCTTCGCTGATGTTTTATTATGTACCTATTTACAAAGTTACAATAAGAAAATACTAGTTTCTTTATTGCGATGCATTTTCTATTTTTATGGATAACACAATTGTTTTCAGTTGCAGAAATGCTTAGTATAAAAGAGCTTCACATCGCTTTTAGAACATCAGTTTCAGGATTCGCACTTCATTTACCCATCCAAGATGAAATCTTATACACGTGAGTACATACATGGGTATTATTTATTACATCATACATTTTATAAACTGGTTTTTAATGAAACTCTAAACAACTCTAAATTCCAAATAACTCACTTTGCAAATCCATTTGGTCGTACTAAATCTGTTTTTTTTTTAATTTTTAACTAGTCTTTTGCCCGCGGCTTAGCCTGCGTGAACTACACTATGCTTGAATGAATGTTGAATGAGATATTTTCCTGGGGAAAAAGTAGCATATACAGGGTAATTTTTTTATCAGTGCACAAATTTTTAGGATCGACTCAGAATCGATAAGTGAACAACTTTCTCCTAGAAACATTGGTCGAAATACGACAAAAATGTTTGGACTTCCCATACTAATTCGATCACGTGATCAGTCCGATTTGTATGAAAGGTCAAAAATTTTTTGTCATATTTCGACCTATGTTTCTAGGAGAAAGTTGTTCGCTTACCGATTCTGAGTCGATCCTAAAAATTTGTGCACTGATAAAAAAATTATCCTGTATATGCTAATTTAGTATTTATAGCTATAATTATGAATTCTCATCTTACTTTAATTCTTCTTATTTCTAGTCTTCTTCGTGCTCCTGGTTTTCGTTGCCATGGCGACGGCCCAGCGCAAATACGTACACCAAGCCCAATTGTATCTGTCCTTACCTCTGGGACCCTGTGTGTGCGACCAACGGCTGTACTTATGGAAACAGATGCGTGTAAGTAGATGGAATACTAATATAGTGGTCTTATCTCACGAGCGCGGTCCGCCTTTTGTTGTGTGCACCCGTGTAAATCCGCGGTTTGACAGACAGCGGGCCAATCGCCGTATATTCCATGCAGCGCGTCTTCATCGCGTTTGGGTCTTGACGTTTGACTTCGTATTGCCGTAATGACATAACGACGCACACGTCACGCAAACCTATAGTCCTACAATCCTGTCTGATCCGGTGACATCCGTGACAGAGGAACCACTACGATATTAGCCGTCAAAATAGACTGTCGTATGAAAACTGTTTTAGTTCCAAAAATTATCACCGGAACAGAAAACGTTGTCGAACTGTCACAGCCGCGCGTTATCAAAAACGGTTTTGCACGTACACTTGACTAATGCATCATAGAATTACCGCGATCGGGGCCCAGTTTGTATGACAAAAGGAGGCTGCGGTCTACACACGCAAGCGTGGCTCACCCGCGCTCGTGAGATAAAACATCAATAGTATACTATGTTAAGGTCATTTTTCAATTTGACGACTCTGTATGAAATAAAACACGGAGATAAAACAACCCTTGAAGAGTTTCTTGCAAGTTCTTCTCCAAGGTCTCCCGCCGTAGTGTTTGAGAACCGATGGCGTAGCTTCTATGACGTTCAATAAACAACAACAATCTAAATTGAATAAACAAACTTGTCTTTGACATTGACTTATCATCAGGCATTTTAATGTCCCCACTGCAGAGGCGAAGGCCTTCCTTATGGCTGTACTCCCCATTATTAACCCCCCTTTGAGTCTTTGTCACTAGATGGGAGGTCATAGGAAACGGATAGGCTAGTCCCACATAACAAACCTCCGCACACCGCACCGTGTGCGGGTGGGGTATGCGTAAACCCATTCCCCTTACTATAACAACGCCTTTCTTATGGATGGATAAGGAGATGGACTATGATGTACCACTCGAACCCAATGCCCAATGTTATTAATGCCTACAAACTCAGCCATGACCAATTGCTTAACGTGGCTTTCGAAATACGGAAGAGTTTTTTTTTTTTTTTTTTTTTCTTTATTTAGTTTGGGGCTTTTATCCACATGGATATGCCAGCCCCATTGTATCTTCCCTGTTACAAAATAAATAACTTTATCTAAAATAAATTAAAAGTAAGCTAGTGGGCTAGGTTATTACGATCTTAATGAAAGAAAAGGAATCACTGTTCAAAGACTTTCACCAAAATACATAATTTTTTTGCTACTTCTGATTTAGGTTTTGATAAAATGTTTTGAATTAGGCCAATATCTCTGATATTCAATTTAAATTCCATAAACAGTGATTCCCTTAAACGGAAGAGTTTGAGATAGTAAATTTTGGACACTCATCCTGTGCGCTAAACACTGCGCCGGCGCCGCATCTGTATAATATTTTAAAATAAAAATATGTTATTATTTTGGGCTGTATTTTAATAATTTGATTTGATATAATAATACAGGTAGTTAAAAAAACAGTACAGAGATTTTAGGGGATGGTAGTGTTCATCAATACGAACAATTTTTACTATGGGGCCGACCACGGAATTCCGAAAAAAATATCAGCAGTTCCATACAAAAGTACAACATCGACTCGACTGAAATGTATGGAACAGCAGTTTTTTTTTCGCGATTCCGTGGTCGGTCCCATAGTAAAATTTGTTTGTATTGAAGGACACTATCATCCCCTAAAATCTCTGTACTGTTTTTTTTAACTACCTGTATAATAAGGTAGTGATAAAGATTTTCATTCTATGTTCATTTTAGGATGGGCTGTGCTGATGCAAAGTTTGCTTACAACGGGGAATGCAAAAGTTGCTGATTTCAAGAATGGAAGGAATAAAGGACCTGTATTACGAAATCATAATATTTTTACTGGCAGTAACCTAATAAACCGCACTTAATACTTTATTGTTTCAATACCCGTCCCGTTTTATGGAATGTCACACGTGATGTCCCCAATTTTTATTATGTAGTATCAAATAAGTAATTTATTCTTTCTCTGAAGGCTTGGTTTAATATATTGATGAAATTAAAACATATTTTTTATCATTTTATTCACTAACAAGCCTTTATAAAAAACGTTAATAAAAAAAAGTATTATAACTTTATAACTTTGTATAGAATTAAATACACCTAAATACTATTTGTAAAAATAAACAGAATTTATATAGAATACACATACAAAATATTGGTCTATGAACAAATGGTTGTTTATACTTCTCAGTGCCAAATAGGAAGACTCAGCATCTTAACACCATATGGTGTTTATAACTCAACTGGCTCTCAATTCGCCGTGCAGGTACTTACATACTCTTACTCTCCTCTACTCCGTACTATTCCTTTCAACTTCTCCACCACAGAAAAAAATCTTTCCGTGTTCTGTGTTCTCCACCTTATCTCAAAACCTGTTTCTCCTTTCATTCCTCGTCTTCTATCTGTATTTTGCGTTCTGCGAGTAACCTTTCATAAGTTCCTCAGCATTCTACTGACTTATATTCATACTCCTTCTCTGTTCATGCTGTCTGTTTGTGGAACTCCCTACCCGAGAGCATTAGGAATATTAAAGGTCCAGAAAATTTGTTAAAAAGTTATTTCCTTTCTCTGTCTTACGTTAACTACTTATGTTATGATTTCTATCCTTGATACACAAAACGCACCCACTCCCCTATTTTCCCTTATCTTTATTTATTTATTCTTTCACCCAAGGTTGCCTGGAAGAGAATGGTGCTTAGCAATAAGACCGCCTTGTACTTATCTAACTATTAAGTATTCTCTGTCTATGCTTATGTTTGTGTGCAATAAAGTATCTTTTCACTTCTCATGCTCGTAAAGTTCGTGTTTATGTTGGGTATAGGCTGCATAAAATCGCTTTTTATGCTCTAGTGCATAAAGTAAAATCTTCGTCTAAGTCTCAGACTCTAAGACAAAGGTCGTCAGGTAAACAGTCACACACGCAATTAAACTTCGTTAAATAAACTTGTTATTTCATTCTGTTTCTTTAATTTTGTACACAATCCATTTTAAATTACTTACTAAACTAATAAAACTAGGCAAAATTTATGAGTTTTGTAAGAAATAAGTATTTCAAGAGCATTATGGACTACGATCTATGCTAAAGTCACTGTGCTGCCACTGCCACGTATAAAAAAAAAAGAAAGTCTTCCCGCCAATATGGCGAAGTCTTTATTTTTTCTTTTTTGCAATATTGTTATTTATTTTCCTCACACTCGAAGTGAAAAGCAGAGTGTATAACTCGTAGATAAAACCCATTTTACCCTCGAATTGGCTATGCACCCTCGCCTACGGCTCGGATGGATATATACGTCTCGGGTAAAATGGTACGTTTTATGCACTTGTTGTACAATCTACTATTTATTATTATTTATTTTATTATTTTCCGGGATAAAAAGTAGCTTATCTGTCATTCTCCAGCTCCCGTAATATCCCTACCATAATCACGTCAATCAGCTGGTCGATTTTGACGTGAAAGACGGACAAATAAACAAACAAACTTTCACATTCATAATTATTAGTATGGTTTTCAATCACATTATACTAGAAATGTGTAACCATTTAAACCATGATTATATTACATGACCAATGCATCCTAATGACCTACTACTGTATCGGACACACAGCCCTAATCTCTATAATATGTCTCTATTCACATGAGTACGTGCCTTATCAATATAAACAAAACACCTGCTTTGTGTTGAAATAATATAATAATATGAAGAATGTAAGTATAAAAGTAATCCAAATTTTTGATAAATGAACTATATACACAGTATTATCGTAACCAACATGAAATCTTTTACTGGTAAGTACATGGCTATTTTTTGTAAGAACTTATTAGTTTTATCCTCTAATGAAAATATGCTTAATTTTTCTAGATTTTTGATGATTATTGTGCTGTCCCTGGTTACAGGGGGGTACTTATTTAATGAGGTATTTAAATAAAACAATAAAATTATATTTCGGTTAACTGCACTTGCTACCGGCTGCCGCTCTATTCTATGGTCCTGACCATGAAGTTTGACTTAATACTCTGAGGTAACTGGAGCTCTCACCCTGAATAAAAAAGTGTCGCCAGCAAATTTGACATTTATGTATGTAGTGGCTGTCAGCTGTCTCATATGACCATACGTATTTTTTTAAAGTGTAGGTGAGACGGAAGACAGCCACTGTGTTATTTGTGGTATTCAAAAAATTGTTCGTACTGCACTCTCCAGTTACCTCAGTATTAAGTCGAGCTTCATGGTCCTGACTGTGGTCCTGACAGTTGTGTCCCACAGATTAGATAAACAGAAATCGCGTCACAGAGCAGAGTGTGCAGCCGGTATACAATAATATTTAATAATTTAAAATATGTATATACACCACAATTAAGATAAAGTCATAATCATCAGAAATCATAGAAATTGGCCGACTGCAGCCTTCTCCAAAACTTTTGAAAAAAAAAAACAGTCCATACTGGTGAAAGAATTTTCGAAATCAGCTACTTAGGTACATTATTTATGAGTGATAAATGCTAATACACCACAACATTTTAATTAGTACAAAGATTTTAGGGGATGATAGTGTACATCAATACGATCAATTTTTACTATGGGGACAACCACGGAATATCGAAATAAAAATCCGGGGGCCAATAAAATTCTGCTAACGTTCCATACTACTGAAGATGGTCACACCACACCTACATTTACATCACATCATATTGTCATAATTCTTGTAACTAGTGTGTAAAAAACCACTACAATTGAAACACGATTGAGACATGATTATGACTCAACGTTAGCAGGCTTGGCCCCCAGATGTTCCATACAAAAGTACCTACAACATCGACTCGACTGAAATGTATGGAACAGCTGATTTCTTTTTCGTGATTTGGATGGCATTTGGATGGCTATAGTAAAAATTTATCGTATTGATGGACACTATCATTCCCTAAGATCTTGTACCTAAGTACTACTTATTTAAAATTTAGAGGTGTATGGTATATACCAAAATTCCCACGCGAAGGGGAACTACGCGGGCAAAGCAACGCGGCGAAACCAGTAAGAAGTATGGTTACACTTTCTTTCCAGTATTCTTCATGCTCATGGTATTCGTGGCCTTAGCATCAGCATGTCTATCTCAGGGCTGTTCATGCTACAAGCCTGCCTGCGGGTGTGCACCAAGCTCCTCACCTGCATGCGGGTGTACGCCAAGTTGTGCATCTCCTGACCTCTGTTACGCCTATTACAAGCCTGATTGCATTTGTCCCGCCCTCTATGACCCTGTGTGTGCAACTAACGGCTGTACTTATGGGAACAGTTGCGAGTGAGTAGCTTTTGTTAATTATGATTTAAGTTTTATCCCTAAAAAAGTGCACACACAGATTTGACAAAAAAAATTGTACTTGGTGGTCCGGGTATTGAACCCGGAGGTTTTTGAGGATCTTTGTATGTGCATTCACGAGCAATAATATTTATTAAACAAGAATAATATAGAACTTTGTCACATTGATGCGTTAAGTTTTTTTAAAAGATTTTTTTGTTTTACACGATCTCGAATTGTCAAATTACGGATATGTCTTTTCCTATACTTTTAAAATTACAATTTAACAATGAAAACTGTACCGATAGTACCGATATCTGTTATCGTCTCGCGAACTAAAACAAAACTCAAATAAAACACCATCTGACTTTTTTAACGGAGATAAAGGTTACGATACGAATATCATAACTGATCTTACGTCATAAATAAATAATAATAAATAAATAAATAACTTCTTAATATATTCACACCAATTATCTAAGCCCATGATAATTTCATTAAGAAACTGTATCATGGAAAACTTGATAATGGATAAATATAAACTTAAATACGTTTTGTTTGTAAATACATACTTAATATACATAGTAATCACCCAGACCAAGACAAATAGACATGTTCATGCACACAAATATTTGTCTTGTTCGGGAATCGAACCCGAGACCACTGGCGCAGAAGGTGGGTAGCCTACCCCTGCGCCAAATCGGTCGTCAAACCTACCTATATACCTACCTATGATACCTACTTAGTAAATATTTATTTTCAGGATGAGCTGCGCTCGTGCTACTTTTGCCTATAAAGGAGAATGCAGAAAATGCTGTTGAATAAATATGTAGTTTAAAAAACTATAAAAACACACTTTTACAGGAACAGACTAAAAGTACAAAATAACCGTCTATTCAGTAGGTAACTGAAATTAAAAAGCGTGGTGCGCGTTGTCAATATTAAGTACTTGAATGCATGCTTTGCAAAAGGGCGCACCACGCTTTTTAATTTCAGTTACCTACTGAATAGACGGTTATTTTGTACTTTTAGTCTGTTCCTGTAAAAGTGTGTTTTTATAGTTTTTTAAACTACATATTTATTTTTTACTTTTTAGTTTAACAAATGGCAAGCTATGGATGGGGATGGTAATCGATTTCACAGTCCATTCATGTGTCTGCCCACCCCGTAAACATAATAACTCAAAGGCGTGATTGTATGTAGGTATTTAGTTTTACAAATTCAAGTGGAGTCTATTAGTTACCAGATGCGCGAGCCGAACCCTTACTTCCTCCTTGCTCCATCATCAGACCCTCACCACCAAGTGTAGCTAATAGGTCTCATCAGAACGAAACAAATGAGCCCAAACTCGAGGGGTTTCCTAGTGGTCATTAAGGAGTGCCACTGGCTTCCTCCCTGCTCCATCATCCGACCCTCACCACCAAGTGAAGCGAATAGATCTCATCAGAACGAAACAAATGAGTCCAAACTCGAGGGGTTTCCTAGTGGTAATTAAGGAGTGCCACTGACTTCCTCCCTGCTCCATCATCAGACCCTCACCATTAAGTGTAGCAAATAGGTCTCATCAGAACGAAACAAATGAGCCCAAACTCGAGGGGTTTCCTAGTGGTCTTAAGAAGTGCGACGTGCGACTGACTTCCTCCCTGCTCCATCATCCGACCCTCACCACCAAGTGTAGCGAATAGGTCTCATCAGAACGAAACAAATGAGCCCATCTCGAGGGATTTCATAGTGGTCATTAAGGAGTGCCACTGACCTCCTCCTTGCTCCATCATCAGACCCACACCACCAAGTGTAGCGAATAAGTCACATCAGAACGAAAGCCAGAACTCGAAGTGTTTCCTATTGGCTATTAAGGAGTGCCACTGGCTTCCTCCCAGCTTCATCATCAGACCCTCGCCACCAAGTGTAGTGATTAGGTCTCGTCTGAAAGAAACAAATGAGCCCAAACTCGAGGAGTTTTCTTGACGTCATTAAGGAGTTTCACTGGGTCCTCCCAGCTCCATCATCAGACCCTCACCACCAAGTGTAACGAATAGGTCTTATCAAAACGAAACAAATGAGCACAAACTCGAGGTGCTTCCTATTGGTCATTAAGAAGTGTCACTGGCTTCTTTCCTGCTCCATCATCAGACCCTCACCACCAAGTGTAGCAAATAGGTCTTATCAGAACGAATCAAATGAGCCAGAACTCGAGGTGTTTCCTATTGGTCATTAAGGAGTGCCACTGGCTTCCTCCCTGCTCCATCATCAGACCCTAACCACCAAGTGCAGCTCATAAGTCTCTTCAGAACGAAACAACGGAACCTAAACTCGAGGGGTTTCCTAGTGGTCATTAAGAAGTGCCACTGGCTTCCTCCCTGCTCCATCATCAGACCCTCACCATCAAGTGTAGCGAATAGGTCTCATCAGAACAAAACAAATGAGCCTAAACTCGAGGGGTTTCCTAGCAGCCATTGAAGAGTTCTATTGCCCACCTCTTGACTCCATCATCAGATCAGCTCGATGGTAGCAAATTATTGTATTGTCATCGGATTCATATAGACTTGCAAAGTTTCAAATCAATATGACAATTAAAAGTAGGTTAAAATTGAATTCCAAGATTTTCTTACATTGTGACTTAGTTACAAGTGAAGCTAATAAAAGTGTGGTAAAAAGAAGGCGTTTTTATAAATCGGAATAATAAAGAACACTTAAATTGAAAATATTACATGTTTTGTTTACCGCCAATCCTACTATAAAGAAGTCTTCTTCTTCTTCTTTTCGTGTCAATGGTAGATATTTCAAATAATATTTTGCCAGTAGTGCGCGACGTCAATCCCTCTCCGACTGGCTTCATAGAGGTCTTGTAGGGTGCAGGATGTGGGGAGGCTTGGGCAGCAGATCATGTGCTCCATAGTTTGGATCGCTCCACAGGCGCACGCATCGTTTGAGGCGAAGCCCCACCTTTTGCGATTTACGCCACATCTGCCTACTCCAGTTCGAAGTCTGTTTAGGGACTTCCAGGTTTTCCAAGGAAGGCTGTGACCTGGGGGTAGTCTTTCCGAAAGTTCCATGTTTGAATTGGTCCGAGGGAACTTTTTTGCCCACAGGCCAAGTCTAGCCTGTGAAGGGTGTTTGTCGGGAGGCAGAGGTGGAACGTTGGTTATGAAGCTTCGCCGGCTTTTAAGGCGTGCAGCAGGGGGAGAATGGTCGAACAGTGGGTGCCTTTTGTCCGTCATTTGTTTTAGGCGTTCCACAGAGCAGGCAATCTCTCGGCGGACGCTTGGCGGGGCAATGCCTGCAAGTGAGTACAGGTGGCACAGAGGAGTTGGTTTGAGTGTGCCTGTGATTATGCGACATGTGTCATTAAGGGCCGTGTCAACCTGCTTTGCGTGGGTCGATCTCGACCAAACGGGGCACGCATATTCACCCGCTGAGTAGGAAAGGGCTAAGCCACTCGTACGAAGGACAGACGGTGTTGCCCCCCAGTGAGTAGCCTCCACGTGGCGCACCCTGGAAGCAGCTAAACCCGGTAACGCAGGGTTTAGGCTGACTAATCCTCTCAATACAATGGCAGATACAAGGATATAAAGAAGTAATATAATGAAAATGAAGTATTTAGAAAAAATCGACCCGTCACAACTAGCTCCGATGGGACGGTAGTTGTGAGACGGGTCGATTTTTTCTAAATACTTCATTTTCCATTTTTCTATATTAAAAATTGCATTGTGAATGCAAAAATCTAAAAATTAAATAACTGGATATTTCCTTTTTTTGTTGTGTTACTGTCAGGAGGATGAAAATATATAGGAAGAGGGTCAGCCATCTATATATATAAAAATGAATCCCTATTTCCCTTGGTCACGGCATCACGCGTGAACGGCTGGACCGATTTGGCTAATTTTGGTCTTGAAATGTTTGTGGAAGTCCAAGGAAGGTTTTAGCGGTGAGAAAATAGGGGAAGGAGGGGTAAGTAGGGGTAGAGTAGAAGTAGGGTAGGGGTAGAGTAGGGGTAGGGTAGGGTAGGGGTAGGGGTAGGGTTAGGGTAGGGTAGGGGTAGGTTAGGGGTAGAGTAGGGGTAGGGTAAGGGTAGGGTAGGGGTAGGGTAGGGGTAGGGTAGGGGTAGGGTAGGGGTAGGGTAGGGGTAGGGTAGGGGTAGGGTAGGGGTAGGGTAGGGGTAGGGTAGGGGTAGGGTAGGGGTAGGGTAGGGGTAGGGTAGGGGTAGGGTAGGGGTAGGGTAGGGGTAGGGTAGGGGTAGGGTAGGGGTAGGGTAGGGGTAGGGTAGGGGTAGGGTAGGGGTAGGGTATGGGTAGTGGGGAAGGGTAGGGTAGGGTAGGGTAGGGGTAGGGTAGGGGTAGAATAGGGGTAGGGTGTAGGGTGGAGTAGGGAGTAGGGCCACGGGAACGAAGTCGCGCTGGGTCAGCTAGTATTAAATAAAATCCGATTTATAATGCCTCTTTGAAGTTTTATTATCCTTTTTTTTACCTTAAAGAATAACAAAGTTTTAACCTATTATTTCAATCAACTTTTACAGTGTTAGCAAGAGATTTCTTTGCCTTATAATATCATTAGAAAAAGAAGAGGAAGATAATAATTACGTGTCAAATTAGTAATTACAAATAATAATTAATTTGAGAATTAATTATCCTAAATCTTGGATAAGCTAGGTAATTATCGGACAACATGTGCACCGTACCACGCCAGAGCCAAGACTGCCGGCTGCGACGTTGCACACGGCTTTTATACGCTCCGTAGTCGAGTAGGGGGAAAGAGAAAGCGATCACGTTGGTGGGGCGCTGTGACGTTAGCGGCGCTCAGGTGCATGCAGATGGCGCTCGTGTTGTAGATGGCGCGCAGGTGCAGGCAGATGGCGTGCAGGTGCGCGTAGATGGCGCTCAGGTGCACGTAGATGGCGCGCAGGTGCGCGCAGATGGCGCGCAGGTGGCATGCTACTGGCGTAATCGGTGCACGTGTTGTTTACAGTTTGTGAATATTGGCGATCGGCGACGTCCGCCGTCACGGCCATACTGACTTGCGGACGTCCTCGTACGCGTCGTTTTACAATTTAACTATCTGTAACAAAAGTAATCGTTCGATTATCCTGACAATACATTTTGATGTTGTACCAAGTCTGGTCCGGCTTGTACTAGCCCTTCAGATAATAATCATTTTAACTAGACCAGTCGTTATCGACCCTGTAGTTGTAGTCTGGCCCGGCTCGTACTAGCCCTTCAGATCACAAACAGTTGAACTGGACCGGTCATTATTGACCCTGCAGTCGTGTAATGGTAAATTCTGGTCCAGCACTAAGCCCTTCAGAGATTTCTTTTTTTTGTTTGCTAGTCCGGACCTGTTCATCCCTGTAGCACATAGTTTATACTGGTCCGGCCAGAAAAACCCATGAGTGAATAGCACAATACACAGTTTTTTTTCATGACTTATTCGTCGGCTCTATGAACATCAGCTTGAACATTTATAATAATAGGATCGGCACATACAGATAGGGTATCATCATTAGTGTTAATGGAAACAGTATGAGAGCTAGTGGCATGGTACGTGTTGTCAGCAGTCATAGTACTAGAGCCAGCAGTTTCCGTTTCAGAAGTATTATCAAAGCGATCATCAACCTCATGGACAACGTCGTCAGAATGGTCGTCCGCCGTCACGTCATTATAGCAAGTTTCAGCAATTTCCAAAAAACCAGAAGGACCACGTGGAACCTCCCTTAACTTTTCATGAGAATATTTAAATACTCGATTAGATCCGTTAATATGTTTGAGCTCATAACGGTCATTATCTAATTTAGCTGTTATTTTAAAGGGACCTTTATATTTTCTATCTAATTTAGTTTGATGTCTCTCTTCAGATTTCACAAATACATAATCACCTACAGAAAATGGTTTCACTTTAGCTTTACCTTTATTAAACCGAATAGCGTCCGCTTGTGATAATTTAGCAATATTATTAGACGCACTTTTTCTAATATCATCTATGTTCAGTCTGTGTTCTGCGCTATTATTCGAATCAATAACTAACTTTGATAATTCCAAAGAGTTAGCCTTAATTCCAAACATAAGTTCAATGGGAGTAAACCCTGTAACTCTACAACGTGTACTGTTAAGAGCCAGTTGTATTTCTCCAAGCTGATCTTGCCAAGGACTGTCGGAATCACATTCTGATATAGTAAGTAAATTTTTAAGGGTACGCATTACTCGTTCTACTTGACCGTTTGCTCTACTAGATCCGGTAGCGATAAGGTGTAAATGAATATTATAATCGTTGCAAAAGTTCTTAAAGTCAGTACTATCATAGGACCTACCACGATCAGCAATTATTCTCTTAGGAGCGCCAAATAGGTTAACTACATTTTTGACCGCTGCAACAGCGTGAGCAGAGTCTAAAGAAGTGGTATGTTCCAAAACCACGAACTTAGTAAATGCATCTATTATAACAGAACAGTATTCTTTCCGTTCACTCTTACCACTTAGTTTGCCAGATAAATCTAAATGTATAGTATGCCAAGGTATAGCTGGTTTAGGGATTGGGTGCAATCTTATTTGTTGTGCTCCAGAAGAACCCTTAGATGCCTTACATACTACACATGTATCAACATATTTTTTGACAAATTTTGCCATATTAGGAAACCAGTAGAGGTCATATAATTTATCGAGAGTTTTTTCATAGCCGAGATGTTTTATTTCATTATGAACATGTCCAATTAAAGTCCAGGTTAATGATTTTGGAATAATCGGAAGCCACTTTGAATTTCTACCGCGCTCAATTTTCCGGTAAAGAATGCCCTGTCTTATGTCGTATGTGCGTGATATTTCGATTGGGTAGCTATTGGATCTAACTTTTTCAATAATATCGGAAA
The DNA here is from genome assembly GCA_949710035.1 of Crambus lathoniellus. NCBI lineage: Eukaryota > Metazoa > Arthropoda > Insecta > Lepidoptera > Crambidae > Crambus > Crambus lathoniellus. The sequence goes on along the minus strand of OX453302.1, from coordinate 29,870,608 downwards.
TTTCGGAATCGCGCTGTTGCTCAACTAATAGCCATCCCTTTTCTAATTCAGAAAAGTTAATTTCTTTGGGATTTCCCTTATTTAAATGCTGGTTTTCTTTACTAAAGTTACGGGACAGAAAATCTGCATGAGCCATATTTTTACCTTCTTTATAAATTATGTCAAAGTCATATGATTGTAAAACAGCCCACCACCTGTAGACTCTAGGCGTCAAATCTTTTTTTGAATGGGATGCTTTTAAAGAATTGCAGTCGGTAAAAACAGTAAATTTACGCCCATAAAGATAATGCCGAAAATGTTCGACGGCCCTAACTACTGCTAATGTTTCGAGCTCATATGAATGATAACGGCTCTCCGCATCAGTTGTACGGTGACTAAAATAGGCAATAACATGAGGTAAATTATTAACTTTTTGTATTAGTACTGCACCGTAACCATCGCTACTTGCATCGGTATGCAGTTCTATTGGCAAAAGGGGATCAAATATTTTAAGAACGGGTGCAGTAGTCAAATGTTCAAGTATTATTTGAAGAATTTTTTCATGTTCAGAGGTCCATATAATTTTGCCCTTGCCTGCAGCTGTCAGAGGATACAGAGGTCTTAATAGCGTTGAGAAGTTTGGAATAAACTGGCGGAAGTAAGACGCCAAACCAATCAATTGTCTTACTTGTGTAACGATACTAGGTGTTGGTAGTTTTTGAAGAGCTTCTATTTTCCGAGGATTAGGCCTAATTTCTCCAGAAGATATAATAAACCCTAGATATTCGATCTTAGTTTTCATGAAAGAACATTTTTTTAAATTGAATGAAAATCCTGCTTCAGAAAGAGTTTTCAACAGTCTGTCTAACCTGGCTAAACCTTCATCAATGGTTATTGATGCAGAGAGCACATCATCCATATAAACAAGAATCTTTTCATCGTTTAATTCTTTAAGTGAACGATTAATGGCTCTTTGAAAATTTTGCGGAGCGTTTCGAAGTCCGAAAGGCATAGACAAATATTCGTACTGTCCGGTTGGAGTAACAAATGCTGTTTTTTCTATTGAATCCTCATGAACTTTAATTTGATGGAAACCAGATGCCATATCTACAGTTGAAAAATATTTTGCGTTATGTAATTTATTTATTTGGTCGCTAATTAATGGGAGAGGATAGCTATCAGGGCGCGTATTTCTATTAAGTTCTCGATAATCAACGCACATACGATCACTGCCATCTTTTTTCTTTACTAGTAAAATAGGGCTTGCGAAGGGTGAGGAACTTTCTCGAATAATTTTAGCGTCTAGTAATTCTTTTATTTTTTCGTCAACTTTTTTTAATTCGGCTAATCTATAGGGGCGCCTATGAACCGTTTTGTTTTTATCTATTAAGTCTATTTTTAGCTCACCAGTTTTAGCCTGCCTTGTTGGTAACTTGTCAATAAAATAATTTTCATATTTACTCAAGATACTAAGTAGTTTTTCTTTATCAATGCCTGTTAGATCGGTATCTATTGATTGTAATAAATTACTTTTTGGTTCAGAATCTGGGGAACAAAGATTATTAGATTTCATTTCAACAAAAGTCAGCGAGTTATTATTAATGATTACAGAAACTTGTTGCAATATATCCCGACCAAGTAAGACTTCTTCGCTTAAACAATCGTCTGGTAATATGTAAAATGTTACATGAATAGGCAAATTTTGAATGCGTACAACACTTTTTATTTGTAGGGAAGATATAACGTTATTGTTACCTATACCCTTTAATATAACCTGGTCATGAAACTGCTCGCCCTCAATATAACGACTAGCACTTTGTTTTAAGAGACTACACTCGGAACCAGAATCAAAAATAAATGATAATTCCATACCATTAGCTTCCATTGTGCCGCGAGCCGCCTTGGAGCAGATGTTGACTTGCTTGCTGCTTACAGTGGCGTCTTCTTTCTTCTGAAACCGCTTGGGGCAGTTGGTGGCTATGTGGCTGGAGTCTCGGCAGATGTAGCACGATGTCTTCGTAGTTGTTGACTCTGCTTTCAGTGGTATAGGAGCATTTTTATTAATAAATCTATATTTGTCGCGACATTCGCTACCACGGTGGCCAATTCTCCCACAATAGTGGCAAGTACCTCTAAAAGTAGCACCAGGACGAAATTTCTTGGATTCTATTCCAGAAGGAACAGATTCGTCATTGCATCTTTTTAGCGAAAATCCTCTCAGTACTCGAAAGAGTTGATGTTTATCGTTAATTACTACTGAATTTAATTCACGTCGTATTTTGTCGTCGCACTGAGATAGTACCGAGATTGCAAAACCCGTCACAACATTGACTGGTAATTTAGCATCAGGTATTTGTTCGATGAGCTGCCATAAACGCAGGCCCGCCTCGGCTGGACTTTCAGTATTATTAAGCCGAAATTTAATAATTTGATCAAAATGATCTTGTATCATCATAGGCTTAGCAAATTTAGAAATTAGCATGTCCTTGATGGAGGACCATGATATTTTGTCTGGCTGTAACTGTGTGAGACATGAGGTAGCACGGCCTTTAAGAGAGTGAGTCAGCGCAATAATTAAATCGACTCCTTCTAGTTTCCTTTTTTCTACAATCATTTCAGTTAAAGAACACCAGTTAGTGATGTCAGAATCGGCTTTGTCGGGATCAAAAGGTACTAAAACTGTGGGAATCGATGAAGGAGCATAGTGAGAGCTCATATTTTCGGCAAGTTTAATAAAAATTGCTTCCATTCCGGAAGAAAAAAGGGACATCTGTTGTGTCAAAATATTCTCTGTATTACTTTTATTCGGGTGGGAGGGTGGTGGTGGTGGATCAGGAACCACTTCTGATATAGGAAGAGGGTCAGCCATATTAAATAAAATCCGATTTATAATGCCTCTTTGAAGTTTTATTATCCTTTTTTTTACCTTAAAGAATAACAAAGTTTTAACCTATTATTTCAATCAACTTTTACAGTGTTAGCAAGAGATTTCTTTGCCTCATAATATCATTAGAAAAAGAAGAGGAAGATAATAATTACGTGTCAAATTAGTAATTACAAATAATAATTAATTTGAGAATTAATTATCCTAAATCTTGGATAAGCTAGGTAATTATCGGACAACATGTGCACCGTACCACGCCAGAGCCAAGACTGCCGGCTGCGACGTTGCACACGGCTTTTATACGCTTCGTAGTCGAGTAGGGGGAAAGAGAAAGCGATCACGTTGGTGGGGCGCTGTGACGTTAGCGGCGCTCAGGTGCATGCAGATGGCGCTCGTGTTGTAGATGGCGCGCAGGTGCAGGCAGATGGCGTGCAGGTGCGCGTAGATGGCGCTCAGGTGCACGTAGATGGCGCGCAGGTGCGCGCAGATGGCGCGCAGGTGGCATGCTACTGGCGTAATCGGTGCACGTGTTATTTACAGTTTGTGAATATTGGCGATCGGCGACGTCCGCCGTCAAATATAACAAAGTTGTATGGATTTTATGAAAACTTCACGTCCATATTAAATTTTCTAATGTAATCTCTACGCTTTAAGACTTTTTTGTTTTTATTGGAACCTTAGTTTGACGCAACGTAACTGGCAGACGATTGACAGTTAGTACGATTACAGAGTGTGCGCCTGTGGTGTGCGCTTAAAATATCGTTTTTAATAAGATTGGTCAGTCGGAAAAAAATAAAAAAATATTAATTATTTTATATTTGAAAAATGGAAAATGAAGTATTTAGAAAAAAATCGACCCGTCTCACAACCAGCTCCGATGGGATGGTTGTAAGACGGATCGATTTTTTCTAAATACTTCATTTTCCATTTTTCAACCATAAAAATTGCATTGTGAATGCAAAAAAGTACAAATTTCAATAACTATTTTATATTTTTTCCGTGCAGATCGATCGATTAGTGCTGCGTGCAATCGGAGAAATTAAAATCTGCTCAGTGAATTTTTGCGAGAAATGTTTGTTCATTTTGCTTAGCCTGGAATCAATCGTCTCACGACGAAAACAAGGGCAGCCAGTTATTTTCCACCGATTCACTAGGACGTCTTTTCACAGTACCTACATCCCAGCCAAGAGGGGTGTTAACTCTTTCAAGGGCATTTTTGTGAAGTTACTGAATTGCGTTTGCATCGAGACAGAAGCGCGACAGTATCGCGTTTGCATTATGATAGAAGCGCGACGGTAACGCGTTTGCATCACGATAGAAGCGCGACAGTATCGCGTATGCATCGCGACTGAATCGTGGTTATGTGAGCGAGGGCTCGCGACCGCTTCGCGACAGCATCGCTACAAAAAGTCGCCAAGAGCCTTCACCCACGGCGACTTTTTGTAGCGATGCTGTAGCGCGATAGTAGCGATGCTGTTGCGCGTTAGTCGCGATTTCGTAGCGCGTTAGTAGCGATGCTGTCGCACGTTAGTAGCGATGCTGTCGCGCGTCAGTAGCGATGCTGTCGCGCGTTAATAGCGCGTTCCAAATGCGACTAGCGAGCGTTAGTAGCGATGCTGTCGCGCTTTAACGAGACGCGCGACAGCATCGCTACAAAAAGTCGCCGTGGGCGTGGGCCCTTAGGCCCAACATCATTCAAGACAATGACACTCGTTTGGACAAACCTCTCAAAGATGCTGTAATGCTAAGAAATACGTACATTGTTTTCCATACATCGTCCCATCAACCGATTGATTTATAGAGATCGCCCTTGTGCGAAGACATCAGAATCGACTTCTAACATCGAATGCAGATTACATCAATTGGAACCATTTTTTTTTTTTTATTTTCTCTTGCCACTCCGAATTAAATTTATAGCTAAGACAGCTAGGACAACATCTGTCGGGGCAGCTAGTAAATAATAAAAAAGTAAATTATGTACCTACAACATCTGAATAATAATTTTACCAATTAATAGGTATATAGGTATTAATAAAATTGTATACGCTACCTACGCTATAAAAAAACATCACGACACATCTCATCGCCATATCATCTTAAGGGGCCGTACAAAGCTAGAAAAAATAAGGATTTCCCCCGCGCGTCCCGCACCCAATGCCGCTGTAGACTAGCTCCGCGCGTCCATATCGCGGGCCGAAAACAAAGTTCGCTTGAGTTTACGCGCACAGTGTAATGAAGAAAACAGAGACAAGTGTCGCATGTACATGGCACATCCTTAATGCATATTAGATACTACCCGCAAAACTCACCCGGCAAACTTTGTATTGCCATATAAATTATAGTATACTTTAATATAGTACTTCGTATCACCAACAATAGACAGATGAAAATAAATAATCACGAAGAAGTTTTATAGGTACGTGACACATAAGTAAGGGCGCATGCGCAACTGGGGCATTTTTAGCACTAGTAACAATACATTTTTTTTTGTGTATACAAACATACAAGTAATAAAAGGTTCTTTTAGGCTTACTAGGTAGTGAGCGTGCTACTGTAAATATTACGAAAAGCGGGTCGTTTACCATGTTACCATGGTAAAAATCCCGCTATTCGTAATGTTTACAATATACCCAAAACCCATGTAAGAAGGAAGCGTGAAAAAATAATAAACAATTCAACAAGCAACCAATTTTTTATTTACATTTTCTTTTGTTTAGCTTCAATATTCATTGATTCTCCTTTTCGTTTAGTATTTCTTTTATCAACTAATGGACTGCGTAAGGGCATGTTTTGAGTCTGACGTGGATCCACTAGTTCTGGCAAAACATGTTGAATATAAAAATCTTATAGTTTGGGTAGCATTATGGGTGTCCCAAAGTTTGTAATCTCTTTAATTTTTTTCAATTTTCATACATTTATTTGCACCATACCACACACCAAACAAACAAAACTTTCTTTTTGTAACATGGAGCTGTCCTTGTACCTGGGGATCAATATGTGAAGGCAACATTTTCATACATTTAGTATGGTTAGAAACACACTTATGCAGTGTGGCGCGACTCTTTCTGTCTCTGTCGTGTCCGTACGTGCATGAAACAGACTTTCTGGCGTCGCGCCACACCACAGAAGTGTGTTTCCGACTTAAGACAGTATAAGTATTATTATTACAATAAAAATCGGCCCCCAGTCCCCGGGGGCCCCGCTATTCCTAGCTACGGTAGCGGCTATGGTAACGGCGGGGCAGGAGGTGCTAAGAATCCCCGGGTAGGCTCCGGCTACCAACACCGACGACTTGACCTGGCAACCTACAACACGCGCACGTTGAGGCTCGAGGAGAAGCTTATAGAGTTGAAAGAGGCAATTAGTAAGTTACATTGGGATATCATTGGGTTATCTGAAGTCCGAAGAGAGGGGGAGGACTCGATTACCCTTCAATCCGGTAACTTAATACCACCGGGAGGGCGACCAACAGTCCCAAGGTGGTGTCGGGTTCATCGTCCATAAATCCCTTGTCAACAACGTGATCACCATCGGAAGTGTTTCGAGCAGGGTAACGTACCTGATACTCAGAATATCGGAACGATATTCGCTGAATGTCATTCAGGTCTACGGTCCGACCTCGAAACACGACGATGTCGAAGTGGAGGAGATGTATGTATGAGGAGATCTCTAAAGCCATGCATAGCTATAAAACCCACTACACGGTTGTGATAGGGGATTTTAATGCTAAGTTGAGGCAACGTTGCGGTGATGAGTTGAGAGTGGGGCAATTTGGATTTGGGCAACGGAACGAAAGGGGCCAGATGCTGGCAGACTTCATGGAGAGGGAGAACCTCTACATGGTGAACTCCTTCTTTAAGAAGCCCGTAAGCCGCAAATGGACCTGGATTAGTCCGGACGGTAAAGTAAAAAACGAAATAGATTTTATTATGTCAACGAGGAAGCAAATATTCAATGATGTCGTTGTGATCAACGCCGTAAAGACGGGAAGTGATCACCGCATGCTTAAAGGCACATTGAATATCAATGTCAAGCTGGAAAGATCTCGACTAATAAAATCTACGCTCCGACCAATACCGGCTCAAATTCAAAACCCCGAGTGCTTTCAGCTCGAGCACCAAAACCGCTTCGAAGCCCTTGAGAACAGCATCGATATGGACGATCTATACAACATGGTGGTGGATACTGTCCGCACGGTAGGGTCCAAGCACTACAAAACCCACCGTCCTAAATTAAAGAAACTCTCCAGCCACACTATCCGACTCATGGATCAGAGAAACGAAATGAAACTACAGAACTCAGCGGATGCCCTTCGTTATCGACAGCTAAATAAGCAGATCTCCAAGTCCTTGACAAGCGACCTTCACCAATTTAATACCAAGCGTATTAAAGAGGCCATTGAGCGGAACAAAGGCTCCAAAGTGTTCGCTAGAAATCTGGCTATAGGGCAAAGTCAACTGACGAGGCTGCAAGCTGAGGACGGTAGTATCATTTCATCAACACCTGAAATCCTGAGGGAGATTGAGAGTTTCTATGGACAGTTGTGCTCCACGCAAACACCTGTTGAAAGTAAGGCTACAGAACCTAGAGCCAAGCTTACCCGACACTATACCGAAGATATCCCGGATGTCAGCCTGTACGAGATTAGAATGGCTCTCAAGCAGCTCAAAAACAACAAGGCGGCGGGTGATGACGGAATCACAACAGAACTTCTGAGAGCGGGCGGTAAGCCGATACTTAAGGTCCTCTAGAAGCTCTTCAACTCTGTCCTGTCTGTATCCTCGAGGGCAAAACGCAAAAGGCATGGGGCAGAAGCGATGTGATGCTGTTCTTCAAGAAGGGTGATAAGACTCTTGGTGATAAATGCTTGGTATTTCCCTGCTCGATCGAATCAGAAATGATGAGATCCGCAGGAGAACTAAAACGGCCGACATCGCTCGAAGGATTGCTCAGTTGAAGTGGCAGTGGGCGGGACATATAGCGAAGAGAGAACCGATGGCCGTTGGGGCGGAAAGGTTCTCGAATGGCGACCGCGAACCGGACGACGTTCCGTGGGCAGGCCCCCTACAAGGTGGACCGACGATCTGGTCAAGGTCGCGGGAAGCCGCTGGATACGGGCACCGCAGGAGAGATCGTTGTGGAGATCCTTGGGGGAGGCCTATGCCTAGCAGTGGGCGTTGTACAGCTGAAATGATGAAGTATTATTGATTTTACAAGCTTTTATCTTGTTTTAAATGTCCATGGTTATTGTCGTTACTAGAATAAACTATGACTGGATTTAAACCATATACCTGTTTATATTTGAGACTCCGATATTTCGGCGCAGTTGCATGCGCCATGGCCATAGAAGAACTGTTTATTATTGTGGGTTGATGTTATTGGCAGATTCCATGGCACATGCAACTGCCCCGAAAGTCTTAAATATAAACTTGTAAATGGTGTAAATCCCGTCATAGTTTATTTGAGTAAGTTTTTATTTATTACATATTAGCCCTCATATCGTCATTATCTAAACGTTGTTCCTGCTTATCATTAATTAAGGTAGAAGTAACATCAGGAATCATATTTGTAAGATCTGCCAATACGATTCTAAAAAACAGAAAAGTAATACATTTTATAACTGTATTATTTTTGTCATGCACTAAAGCCTTTAGGGTATTGGGTATTTTAAGATACCTTTTGGGACCAATACATTCGCCATCCGTGCCTTTTTCCTGCACCGTCGCATCAGAATTGAACATTGAGCTACCTGTTACAATGATGTTACTACTAGACTCGGCTCTGAAATAAAAACCGGAAACAGGTACAGCCCGAGGACATAAAGAAATTCTGATCATTCTGTCTTAATAACTATTAATAATATCTTCTAATTAACTAGTAGGCAGGTAAATTGTTATACCAAAATCATATATTTTTTTTACAATATATAGCATGAGTGCGTGTTGAAACGCTCCTGGCTGGAGGAGCCGGAGAGCACGAGTCAGAAATAAAAGAGGGTATATGAAATTAAGTGTATTTTATTTTCCACAATTAGGCTTTGTCGGCTTTGTCGTGGGTTCTGTCGCTCGGGGATCAGTGCAAAGAACAAGTTGGGAGGACTTAACTTAGGGACTTCCTAAAGAGGGGAGAAGTCGCTGTAGCCTAGAGGCAGCGGGGTCTGGTCCGGGGTAGGCCGGAGCAGAGCAGGTTCCTGGCGGTTAGGCGCGCAGGAGCAGGTGGAGAGCGGCACGAAGTAGGCAGGTACTGGTGCAGGTACAGCAGGTAGGTACCGGTGAGACTCGGGGAGATGTTGCCCGGAGATACGACCCTGAAATGTTACGATAACAGGTATGAACATGTGTTCACTAAATCCGACCGCTGTGTATGAGTGGGTATGACACTGGGCTACAATTGAGATAGGAATATTGTCATTTAAATTAGGTTACTATTTAAGAAAGAGGAGCACATTAACTTTCATGTCAGCGGCTATTGTTATACTAATTAAAAGTTACAGAACAAGAGGGACAATTTAAAGGTGTAAGTTAAAATGTATTTGAATAAAGACAACCCACTCTTCTAGGTACCGGTCACGACAAGGTTACAAGGAAATATTAGGCTGTAAATTGCTTTTGGATCCCGGAATATTTAGTATTCCGTTCACCGTGTGGCAATTGCAGTTTATATTAGTATAAATTCGATGACGAAATAAACATCTCATCGAAAACAATATGTAAAAGAATAGAATTGATGAACGGCTGTTTGAGGTTATAGCACCGAGAATATAATTTATTTATCACGAAAATAAAACGCGCACAAAACACTCACCCAATTATGTTGGGGCGAGAAACCAGAAAAAGGAGAAATCTTTAGCGAATTCTCCTTTATATATTAAAAATCTTCCAGAACATTCTGGCTGTAAGTAGGGTTATAATTTTTTTGCATAGATAGATTCAACTTGTCATTGGATTTTAATCATACAGCCAAGGCACCGACTAATTACGTCGCGAAGATTTCAGAATTATCTGGAAGATTAATTTAGTAAAATCTATGGCGCGCGTAAGACAAAATTGCTTCCAATAGACTATTTATGTTGTTACGTTAAGAAATGCAATATAAATATGCACGAAACTACAATCAAAGTATTTCGCATACAGATCACAGTCTGCCACGGAACGCGCGGCGGTTTATAGCTATGTTACTTCGGAACATCGCAAACAAACAGACAGCTGAGTGGCATCTGACATTGACAGCTCCTATCACATAAATACAATAGAACTGAATAGACCATATTTGTTTATAATTGTAATGATTTTTTCATAAAATTAATAGTTGGTGCGATTATTATGGATAAAACAATGAAAGAAGTAAGTAAAAATGGCAGCCGTTACATATCCCCCTTTTTAGAGAAGGATTTTGCCTGGGAAAAATCCACTAAGAAACACAAAACCACCGAATACAAAACTAAGATTTAGAGTAGCAGTATACAATAAGAGCGTTTCAGTGGCCCCACGTTGGGCGCCACTGAAACGCTCCTGGCTGGAGGAGCCGGAGAGCACGAGTCAGAAATAAAAGAGGGTATATGAAATTAAGTGTATTTTATTTTCCACAATTAGGCTTTGTCGGCTTTGTCGTGGGTTCTGTCGCTCGGGGATCAGTGCAAAGAACAAGTTGGGAGGACTTAACTTAGGGACTTCCTAAAGAGGGGAGAAGTCGCTGTAGCCTAGAGGCAGCGGGGTCTGGTCCGGGGTAGGCCGGAGCAGAGCAGGTTCCTGGCGGTTAGGCGCGCAGGAGCAGGTGGAGAGCGGCACGAAGTAGGCAGGTACTGGTGCAGGTACAGCAGGTAGGTACCGGTGAGACTCGGGGAGATGTTGCCCGGAGATACGACCCTGAAATGTTACGATAACAGGTATGAACATGTGTTCACTAAATCCGACCGCTGTGTATGAGTGGGTATGACACTGGGCTACAATTGAGATAGGAATATTGTCATTTAAATTAGGTTACTATTAAAGAAAGAGGAGCACATTAACTTTCATGTCAGCGGCTATTGTTATACTAATTAAAAGTTACAGAACAAGAGGGACAATTTAAAGGTGTAAGTTAAAATGTATTTGAATAAAGACAACCCACTCTTCTAGGTACCGGTCACGACAAGGTTACAAGGAAATATTAGGCTGTAAATTGCTTTTGGATCCCGGAATATTTAGTATTCCGTTCACCGTGTGGCAATTGCAGTTTATATTAGTATAAATTCGATGACGAAATAAACATCTCATCGAAAACAATATGTAAAAGAATAGAATTGATGAACGGCTGTTTGAGGTTATAGCACCGAGAATATAATTTATTTATCACGAAAATAAAACGCGCACAAAACACTCACCCAATTATGTTGGGGCGAGAAACCAGAAAAAGGAGAAATCTTTAGCGAATTCTCCTTTATATATTAAAAATCTTCCAGAACATTCTGGCTGTAAGTAGGGTTATAATTTTTTTGCATAGATAGATTCAACTTGTCATTGGATTTTAATCATACAGCCAAGGCACCGACTAATTACGTCGCGAAGATTTCAGAATTATCTGGAAGATTAATTTAGTAAAATCTATGGCGCGCGTAAGACAAAATTGCTTCCAATAGACTATTTATGTTGTTACGTTAAGAAATGCAATATAAATATGCACGAAACTACAATCAAAGTATTTCGCATACAGATCACAGTCTGCCACGGAACGCGCGGCGGTTTATAGCTATGTTACTTCGGAACATCGCAAACAAACAGACAGCTGAGTGGCATCTGACATTGACAGCTCCTATCACATAAATACAATAGAACTGAATAGACCATATTTGTTTATAATTGTAATGATTTTTTCATAAAATTAATAGTTGGTGCGATTATTATGGATAAAACAATGAAAGAAGTAAGTAAAAATGGCAGCCGTTACAGTGTGTACAAAATGAAACGTAGTATCTGAACTTTGCATTACTATATGTAAGTGCCGAGCAATATTTTGGTTCCTCGATGTGACCAACTAGGTACCAAATAGGTCATGTTCTTTTTTTTTTTTTATCCACAACGGGGTAGCACTTAGCCTTCATCACACCTGATGATAAGTGGTGATAAGGCTGAAGGTGGAAGCGCACTACTCCCGGAATCCTAAATCACTGAGGAACTGGCTATCTTATCTTTAACTGCCGGAACACAATAATGCTGAAAACATCATTGTTATGGCGTCAGACTTAGATAAGATGGTGGTAGCTAGCCAGGCGGACTAAGAACAAGTCCTACCACCAACCAAACCAAATACAATATGTACCCCCACTGGGAATCGAACCCGGGACCTCTGGGTCTGAAATCCGTGGTATGAACCACTAGACCACAGAGGCGGTTCAGCACTTACATAGAGTCTAATAGAGGCGCGAAATGCGGATCCAGGATTTGATAGGAACTTAGCTTATTTCAAGTTGTAAAATTTAAAAATAATGAATGCAAACATTTTTCAGGTATAATTGTGTGTAGGTTAGGTACATACGTACTTTTTCTTATATGACTTGTCGCGAAAAGATGTAGGTATAAAAAGTAGGTAGGTACTTACCTACCTAAAAACATTGGCTTTATCTTTACCTGTTTTCTTTCGAGTCTTCTGCTGTTTCTACACTTTCTACAGTAGCGTGAAGTGGTTTGTGCCTGAAACTGAAAAAAGTAAACTATGTACTTATAATAAATTACTACTTTTACCTAAAAAGTAGTGTATTATAATTAATTAAGTACTTAGGTATTTTAGAAAAAATCTACCGATGGGACTCGAACCCACGACCTTTCGCTATCCGGGCGACTGCTCTAACCACTGAGCCACGGAGGCGTCTTGATATGCTGCCGACTGTACTCGTCGAATACTTGTCTACTTTCTACAATTTCTAGTTTCTACCAACTTCAGATTACAGCCTATTTTATTTATTTTCAATTAATGTCTGTTTGCTGTAATTACCTATACGTACCTAACCTAGGTTATGATTTACTAATAACATTATTATTAATAAAAATTATACATACCTTTGAGCAAACTCCATAATCGGCGCACGTATCTTTCTTTAAATTTATTTTTTCTTTTAATATTACTTTTATGTCCCATATTTACACAAAAAGTACTTTTTTAATAATTTACGTGCGAAGTCGTCACGGAGCGTAAGACAAGCGCAGTCCACACGACTCAATGGAGCACTCACGACTGAGGAGCGAGGAGCGAATCAGACAGAAATACGGTGAAATAACGCATGCGACAGAGATGCAAACACCGGTGTCTGTTTAGAAAACATCGACGTAAGCGACATTATCGTTTTATATTTATTATTAATAAACTATTTCAAATTTTGAAAAACTGTCAATCACAAAACTGGAGAGCTAGCTAAGGTTTTTTTTAATAATAGTTTCAAGGCTAAAAGTTTAATAGCGGCTGACACAGCATTGAAAAACTACAAAATTAGAGGTCACTTTACGATTTTTTTCTATCGAGAAAAGTTTGAGCAATCATGTTTCTGTCAATCACATAACTGAGTACTATAGTCTACTTTCTACATTATTTTTTTGGAGCCGATAAACCTAGAAATACTATGTGAAATCTTTGCTAAAAAAATGTGTATTTGGCTTTGTACGGGCCCTTAAGTTGAATGTGATTATTTTATATTTTTATCATACTACTAGAAATGTGTATTTATATCGTCGGGCAATGTGGTATATTAATGAGCTATTAATAATATTTATCGGACATTAGAACGTGCCTTAGCACTATAACACATTTGGTGTAGAAATAATATAATTAGGTACCAGTAAAATGAAAGTATAAAAGGAATCTTACATTTTTGATCAACAGTACCTACTACTTTAACAGTCCTATTATTTAATTGTTACAAACATGAAATCATTAACCGGTGAGCACATATTATACTCGTAAATAGTACATAGGTATAGCACATAGTGTAAATGCCCTATAGCACATAGTGTAAATATTATGGCAATCATAGTCAAATCATATCATCATATATAATCACTAGCTTCCGCCCGCGACTTCGTCCGCGTGGACATTCGAGAAAATACTTAGGGGACCAATAACCAGGATAAAAGTATTCTATGTTTTGATTTCATAAAAATCCGATCAGCCGTTTTAACGTGATTAGGCGGGTCCTCCCTCACCAAGCAAGCAGCCTCGCGCGAGGCAGAACGTTTGCCACGTGCGGCGGGCCTCGCATGAGGCTGCTCACTTGATGAGGGAGGACCCGCCTAATCACGTAAAAACGGCTGATCGGATTTTTATGACACTTTTTCTTTTCGAAAATACCTCTAAAAAATACGAAATATCAATATTATTCTTAAATGGGGTTACATATACTATTGAAAATTGATTTAATTAGTGGACACCAATAATATTTAGGATCCTAAAATACGATACGATCGTATAGAATCAATTTTTTAAAATCCCTATGGTTTTTTAATACGAAGTGATTTTGTGTTTTTTTGCGTAATCTGCAAAATCGGTCTCGCACCCGCGCGCGTCGTTTTCTCATTGCTACCTCCTGCCTTAAACATCAAAATAAATGCCATTTTTGCAATCGTCATCCCATAAAACCTGAATAACGATATCCATACCGATTTTTAGGTTTATTTATCCCATTTAACCTCTAAGGGGGTGTTTTTCTTCATGGGCGAGTCCAACTCGCACTTGGCCGATTTTTTCCAGTATTCTTCGTGCTCCTGGTCTTCGTAGCCATGGCATCAGCGTGCCTCTCCCTTGGCTGTTCGTGTAACAAGCCAGCCTGCGGGTGTACATCAAGTGTTGCATGTTCATGCAACAAGCCTACCTGCGGGTGTGCACCAAGTTGTGCACCGCCTGACAGCGTCTGTTATGCCAACTTCAATCCTGCTTGCACATGTCCTGCTGGCTATGATCTAGTGTGTGCAACTAACGGTTGTACTTACAATAGCCTTTGCGAGTAAGTAGCTTTAAGCCCATTGTTACATTATCATACTAAAAGGCTTATTACACTTATCCTAGTTGCTTTCTTTGAGCTCAGTTTTAGCAAGTGATGCAATCAAAACAAGCAATGTATGCTTAATTAGGATCCTAACTAGAATAAGTGTAATAAGCCTTTTAAAGACGACTAATAGGTATTCGACGAGACGAGTCGCCGAGGCGTATCTCGACTATTTGGAACAATACAGGGTGTTAGGGGCAACTTTGCAAAAACTTTAACCATGGCTTCAGACCATCATGCTGAACAACGTACAGCAAGAATTTTTTGTCGGAAATGAAAAAAAAATCGACTTTTTATACAAATTCAGCAACTAATCGGGACATTTTGTGTGGAGAGTCGATTTATTTTTTTCTTTTCCGACAAAAAATCTTGCTGTGCGTTGTTCAGCATGATGGCCTGAAGCCATGGTTAAAGTTTTTGCAGCGGTGCCCCTAACACCCTGTATATTATGTGATGGTGTCCATTTTTTTATATTTACACGGTAGCGACAGGGACAGGTAATTGTACCCTGAAACGCAAATTCGAAACTTTGGTTAGCCTCGCCCCTTTCACTCGATTCTGTCATGACTGGAGCGTGAGAGGGACGGGGGGTATAACGAAGTTTGCAAGGCTCTCCGGTCTTTGTACGATATTCTTTGTGCTCCGCGACCATACTTTACACATTGTTATAATAATAATGCATTGCTGTATATTGTATAATATTGTATGGTAACTTTCTCATCATGATATCTTCAACATTTTTTGTTTTATTAAACTTGTTGTTCATTTTATTTTCAGAATGACCTGTGCCGGTGCTACTTTTGCATACAGCGGACCATGCAGAAGATGCTGCAGCTGCTGTTGATGAAGATGTTGAATAATATTGCCTTGCATTAAACACATCAAGCATATGAAAGCATAACCTTACCGGAAAAGCCCTAATAAAACACACAATTGATATTTAATTTTTTTTAAATAAAACATAAATCCATTGTACGCAATCGAAACTTTCAATGTTAATAGTAAAATAATAGATAGTAGAACAAATTATTTAAAAGTTTTGATAGATTATTGTGATAATAAAATGAAGTTATTTTAATTTTTAGTTTTTTGCATTCACAATGCATTTTTTATTATAGAAAAATGGAAAATGAAGTATTTAGAAAAAATCGACCCGTCTCACAACTAGCTCCGATTGGACTCGAACCCACGACCTTTCGCTTTCCGGGCGACTGCTCTAACTAATTTACTAATTTTTAACTACCACAAATTTTTTTTAACGACTCCGTAGCTCAGTGGTTAGAGCAGTCGCCCGGAAAGCGAAAGGACTTGTTCTTACTCCGCCTGGCTAGCTACCACCATCTTATCCCAATCTGACGCCATAACAACGATGTTTTCAGCATTGTTGTGTTCCGGCAGTTAGAGATAAGATAGCCAGTTCCTCAGTAATTGAGGATTCCGGGAGTAGTGCGTTTCCACCTTCAGACTTATCTTCATTAACATCTGGTGTGGAGAAGGCTAAGTGCTACCCCGTTGTGAATAAAAAAATCTGTTCTGATGAAGAACCTAACGTCTAAAATGAAATATCTAAGCAAACAAACTCAGGAAGCGGCTTTGTTTCATATAATGTAGAGATAGAGATGACATAGTATTTATTTGTTTATCGTATGTAGTACGTGCCTATTCGATGCAATACAAAACACCTGTTTTGTGTCGAAATACTCGTTTCTTATCATAATTCTAATTCGTATAAAAGTATTCAAATTTGAATTTATTGACACTTTCATAACTATAAACTGATCAACATGAAATCTTACACCGGTAAGTTAATTATGTTGTACTTGAAATTATGTCTTGTATATCAATATTACACCACATGTAATTACATTTGAAGAAGTAAAGTTCAAAGATATTATATGTTCCCTTGTAAAATAACTTCATTAGTAGTTCATAGACAGATCAGTAGGTTCCAAGACTAACATCTGTTTGATCTGAATATCTGATTGTCATGTCTTCAATGAAACAAAATAATGATTATAGGTATTTATTTTTATTTCATGGTGTTTTTGGGCTGTGAGTTTTCATTTGAAGTAATTTAGGAAGACGGTTTTTTTTTCAAAAGTTTTAAAACCAGTGCCCGTAGTGTAAGTTTTTATGTCAAAAAACGCAAACTATTTCGATTCCGTATTTTATGTCAATTTGTATGAAAACTATATAAGCTCGCTACTCGCTGCTAGAGGCGCTAATACAAGTAAGTTTTTATGTCAAAAATAGACATAAAAACTTACACTACGGGCACTGTTTTTTAAGTAAACGAGTACAGGGTGCCTACCATCAACTCTTATTGCGGTTTTGTTTAGGAACCTAAACTGATCTGCTTCGCTTATTCGTACCACGACAGCTTAATATCAATGACAGCGATTCAGTGATCATTCAATGTCATTTCACAGCCGCTGAGCTGTCATCAACTCTTATTTGACTTATAACTCGGCAAAGTTAACATGACACCTGCAGGTTATACCCGTCTCTTTCACTCGATTCTGTCATGCCCGGAGAGTGAGAGGGATGGGTATAGCCTGGAGGTGTCAATTATGTTAGACCGAGTTATAAGTCAAATCCTAATACTTCCATAGATATAGAATATTAAATTCAATGGTCAAATCAGAGTTCATAACAGCTATAGTGCAGCAAGCTTTTCTGTTCCGGTGATTATCTTTGGAACTAAAACAGTTTTCATATGACAGTCCATTTTGACAGCTAATTTGGTATTGCAAGTGGCTCCTCTGTCACGGCTGTCACCGGAACAGGAAAGCTTGTGGCACTGTAAGCGGCTGTGACATGTCGCTGAATCGTTTGTCATTGACGCAATAGTGATACGAATAATCGAAGCAGATCCGTTTAGGTCCTCAACAAATCCGCAATAAGAGTTGATGGTGGGCACCCAGTGCTACAAACTTATCTAGAACGATACATTATAGAACTCAAAAGTGTTTCATTCGTCAATTTTGACAGCTAATTTTGTATTTCTAGTGCTACTCTTCAGCTGGGTACTCATGAGTTACAGCACGTAAAGTAGTAAATACAGTATCAGTGTCAAGTGTGCCGTCCGGTTCGAACTCTTCAGTTTCCCCTTGTTTCCAGTGTTCTTCATGCTTCTGTTGTTCGTGGCCCTGGCAGCTGCCTGCTCGTGTAACAGGCGTTCCTGCGGGTGTTCATCATGTGGGTTATGCGGGTTAAGTGCGTCAATGGTGGACTGTGGAGTAGACTTTACCACCTGTATCTGTACAACCGAATTCTTACCTGTGTGTGCGACCAACGGGTGCACTTATACGAACAGTTGCCGGTAAGCTTTTAATTTATTACTTACACATTTACCCCCTTACTAATAAACGTTGTGTAAAGTTACACTTGGTGTAAATCAGTTGTTGTCTCTGTCATCATTTTAGACAACATACTCGTAAGTGACAAAAACAGATTTACACATATTTAATTGAATCAGGCGTCACTTGGCGGAAGTCCCTAACCATTGTGAAAAATAAATATATGTAGAAAAGTAATATGTGTAGATGTTTGTCCGTATGCAATCCAGCACCGAACTGCACTCCAGCACTAATTCGGTGCTGGATTGCATACGGACAAACATCTCCTGAGGATGCCCCGGGTTGGGGCGAAACACGTGTAGAGTAGTATGATCGGTGAAGGTGCAAGTTTTGTGATTATTTGCGGAAGAAAGCTACATATATTTATTTTTCACAAAGATTTACACATGGTGTTATTTTAACCACGATTATTAGTCCAGGGGTCAATTTGTGTGTTTGGAGTTTGCGTTCTTTTAAACACTAGCCTTCCGCTCGCAGCTTCGCCCGCGTGGGCTACAGGTTTACTATCTCGGTTAGGAGGTTATCCCGCGAGGATGTGATATTTTTCCGGAATTATGTCATTTTCAGCTCCCAACTATTCCTATACCAAATATCACGTCGATCCGTTACTCTGTTTTGGCGTGGTATACCGACAAGCAAACACACAAACCCGCACACACACTTTCACATCCTACTATAATATTATAAATGCGAAAGTTTGTGAGTATGTATGGATGTTTGTTGTTGAAAGAGTACTTTCAAGCAAAAACTACTAACCTGATCTGGATGAAATTTCTAATAGAGATAGAATATAAGCTGGAATAACAAATAGTATGCTTTTAATCCCGATATTCCCACGGGAACGGGAACCACGCGGGTGAAACCGCGGGCGGACGCTAGTTTATAATATAAGTATGGATTGCAATCTTTCTCTCATCGTGTTTAATATAATTGTTTAGTACCCTAAGCATGAAAAACTCGAGTTCTCGTAATAGTTATCGTGATCGCATTATTTTGTATGAAAACGAGCGCTCCCTTCAGTCGATTAAGGAACTAAAACTCAATAGATATTTGACAGCAGCCATTTGTAAATTTTTTGACGGATGGTATTCGTTTTTTTTTATCCACAAGACGGGGTAGCACTTAGCCTTCATAACACTGCATGTTAAGTGGTAAGGTACGCCATAACAATAATGTTTTCAGCATTATTGTGTTCCGGCAGTTAGAGATAAGATAGCCAGTTCTTCAGTGACTGAGGATTCCGGGAGTAGTGCGCTTCCACCTTCTCACCACTTAACATCAGTAAGCCTAGCATGACCACCCAAAACGTGATATGTATCGCATGATAGAGCCACTTATCGACATTCAAACGTCAAAAACCCATAGTCTTTTGTCAGTTAAAGGTCACATCACATACATCAACTCGGAAAGGGATCGTAAACGTATCAACTCGAGCGGTTCAGTATTCTTTGTATGAAACTCCCTACTGCAAAGCACACTAATCGGAATCTTAACGTAATCGCCTCGCCTCGGGACCAGCTCACGAACCGCTTCGCGGGTCGCTCAACTTGCTATCCCCGCGCTTACCGCTAGTCGTCCACCCGCTCTCATCTCTCCGTACCCGAGCTTACGGCTCTACCCACAGTGGTCTGAAAATGAAAATGAACTAACCACATCACAATTTTTTTTATCATTTTTTTTATTTTATTTTTTTTTGGTTTTTTTTTATAAGTACTTACATATATTTTTTTTAATAATTTTTTAAATTATTTTTTATGGAACCACTGTGCGGCGAGCCGTAGGCACGGGGCGTCGCCTAGCCGTAGCCGAGCCGACGTACCGACGCTGATCCGGTTTGGTTACGTGCTTGCGTTAGGTTGACGCCTGGTTGACGGCGAGGCGAAAGGCGATACGGTGTCGATCTCTTTCCGAGTTGATGTAATGTGCTGTGACCTTAAACCGGATAACTTATCATTATCATATCGAATTTTTGTTGGCTGGTGTGATGAAGGCTAAGTGCTACCCCGTTGTGGATAAAAAAAACAGTTTTTTTTACACACACAATTTATTTACAGTCATTATTTATTTTCTTAGGATGACATGTGCTGGTGCCACATTAGCTTATCCTGGACCATGCAAAACCGGTTGTTGCAGCCGCTGCTGTTAATAATGGGTAAACGCAAAGACAAGTTTCGATGGATATTACCTTTACCGCCAATAACTTAATAAACCTTTCTAAATATTTTATTGTTTCAATTCCCAACCATAATGGGATACTATTTCAGGTAATCACATTCACCTAGTATTTAACTTTTTAGGTTAGTTTTCGTAATTTTTTGATGATTTAGATTTTTGGCCCAAAAAGGCCCGTATTTTATATAAAATAATCAATTGTGCTTTTTGGGCAGAGCAATAAATTGTGCTGTAATTTCATTTTTTATTAAGAATTTTTGAAATCGGTCTAGCAGTTTTTAGGTTAATTCATAACATACATACAATTGTTTCCTCTTTATAATACTATAAGTATAGAGTATAGAAATATAGATAAAGCAATTTGATGTTCAGATTCAAAGATTCAAGATTCAGCTTCGGGCTAAAGCTAGTAGGGCTCGTGGTTTTTTACTATCACATTTTTCCTATACCGCCATAGTTCCCAACTTGGCCCACACTACTGCAGTAGAAAGGTCCCACCGTCCCTAATGGTGTCGTGTTCTCTCGTTAACATTACGGAATACACAATGTATAATATCCCATGATACGGGGTGTAGAGTACCAATCGTAAATCAACCGACTTCTCAGCGAGTCCAGACACTATCTAAATATGATCATGATTTATAACGGGAGTTATAATAGTTGAGGAACTTATGTACATCCGGCAGCACGTCGATCTTTACAGGTTGACCTTGAGCACCCTTATTCTGAATGTTATAAGAGCGGTTTTTGTCGAAAAACTGTTAAACTTTTGCTCCTGACTGTTCATTCGGCTCGAAGGACCAAAAATATATGAGGTAATCTAAGAAACATTATAATTTGGAGCTAAGTGTTCTGGAATGTAATATATGTGTTAAAGAAGTTTTATTGTTTTTTATTACTAAAAAAATTTTTAAAACCCCCGACACAAAAATAACTCAAAAAAGTCTGAAAGAATATTACTCCCGGTCGGGGGACCCCCAACGTATAATATACCCTTTTAGTACTTCTATTTTTGTGGTCACCCGACCAAGAGATAAATTTTATTTTTGTGACTTTTTTTGAGTCGGGGGTTTATACAATTTTATTTTTATTTCATAATTTTTTGAATTACACACAAAACTAAGTAACACGGTGCCAAACTTCGAATCGATCGGACATAAGGAAGTTAGTCAGATCCCCTCATCAAATAGAAAAGAGCTGATGATCTTCAAACGGCTGAGGAGCAAACTTTCATGAATTATGGCTAAAAATATTTGGGATAAAATTATATATGACACAAAATAAAAACTAAACGAAAATCGGTTCATACGTTTTGGAGCCACGGTACCACAGACAGATACACAGACATACACGTTAAACACACAGGTCTCAACGGTCAACTGTCTCACTTCCATACAAGCGGCGCAAAATTCCCGAGATATTTACCTACTATTCTGGAAAACAACCTAATTTCAACCTTTTGCATTGCGTATAGCGTTCATAGTACAATAACTGTCTGCTGTCTGCGAGTGCCAGCCTATTGAGACTATTCCGGTGACCGGACGCTTGCGTTTATCATACCTAAACTCAGGAGTGAAATTTCTGTACCGTAAGTTACTAATATATATTCTGTGCCATAATACCCCTCTCTTTTTGCGTCGGGGGTTAAAAATATTCAAACCCTCCTTGTCCTAAAAAGGGCAGGCAACAACAATAGAAATATATTTCGAGCAGTATGTTTGTCACCAACAGTAAGGTACTAAATTTACGAGAGTTTGGTTGGACTGGAACGTTTAAAATTTTGCTGGATTTTTATTTTAATTAAATAAAATGGTTTGCTGTTTTTGTTCTGTTATGTTCACCATTATCTTACATTATATTAATTTATGTTATTAGAGAACCACGCAATTACTGTACTCATGAATGGTTAAACCCAGAATCAAAGGAAAGAAGAAAAATGAGTATATTTTGTATGTAAACTTAATTACCAATTTCACTGAAGAGGGAGTTAGACTGAACTCATTGTTAATCTTATTTATCTGAATAAAATTTCCGTCAGTTCGTAAAGTTATGTCTTTTAAATCTCATAAAACGTACGTTACATTCAGATGAGTTAAATGAACTGTGAAATACACAATATACTATATCTCATTAGGAAAAAAAGGAGGACGATTCAAAAATACCTATTTCATTTTGAAAATCTATTTGAATCGATTTTTACAGCATTGTTGTGTTCCGGCAGTTAGAGGTAAAATAGCCAGTTCCTCAGTAATGGAGGATTCCGAGAGTATTGCACTTCCACCTTCAGCCTTATCATCACATCAGGTGTGATGAAGGTGCTACCCCGTTGTGGATAAAAAAGGTGGGTTTTTTTGGACCATCTCAAGCAAGTTATCAATTTAAATTGTTTTTTTATTCTTTTACCAACATATATCTACATGTCAAGACTAAAAAATATGTTTTTATTCATTTAGAAAAAACAAACAGTTACAGTAATTAATCCTAATCCTACTAATATTATAAATGCGAAAGTTTAGATGTTTGGATGTTTAGATGTTTGGATGTTTGGATGTTTGTTACTCAATCACGCCATAACGGCTGAACGGATTTGGCTGAAATTTGGAACACAGATACTTTGTAGGCTGGAGAGGAACATAGGCTACTTTTTATCCCGGAAAAAATCACATTCCCGCGGGATAACGTCATGTAGTTCACGCGGGCGAAGCCGCGGGCGGAAAGCTAGTATATTATAAATGTGAAAGTTTAGATGTTTGGATGTTTAGATGTTTGTTGAACTCAACAAACATACAAACATCCAAACATCTAAACATGTTGTTTGTTGCTCCGCCTGTGTGGTCTACACGACGTTATCCCGCGGGTATTTGATATTTTTCCGGGATGAAAAGTCTATGTTCCTTTCCAGGCTACAAAGTATCTGTGTCCTAAATTTCAGCGAAATCCGTTCAGTTGTTGTTGCGTGATTGAGTAACAAACATCCAAACATCTAAACATCCAAACATCTAATATTATAAATTTGAAAGTTTAGATTCTAAACTTTCAAATTTATAACGTTTGTAGGATGCCCACATTAATTTTATCATAACTTAACATCTACTAAGCGATCCAACAAGGGTTACATTATCAACCCGTCACTTGTTCTCCTAAATCGTCCAGTGAAAGGTACAAATATTCCTGAAAAGGGTCATCAGAGCCCTTCTTGAAGAGTGCTGAGGTGTTCCCTTAGAGCGGGTGTAAATTACATTCGCACCCCCATAAAATGTCCGCCTGTTGGCGAGGTCAACACTCTCCTGATTTTTTTATATTTTATATGTTCCTGTTCCCTGAAAATTAGGGGGTGAAATTTCAATTGGGAACTTTTTATGATGCTGTGAAGCTTTGTGATTTAAAAAAATTAACTATGTTCTCAAGAGGTTGCAATGGCTAGTGTTTTTTCTTTAATTTGTGGTGCAAGATATTGTTATTGAACAGTTTAAAACATAACCTCCTCCTTTTAAATTTTTGAAGTCGGTTAAAAAAGGATTGTTATTAATTGGGATAATGGTTTTTGTTTGATAAATTGTTGATTATTATTTTTATCCATATATCAAAACCTCTTACGTTGCTGACTTACAGACAACACACAGCCGAAACTACTAGGCGCAAGAAGCTAAAATTTGGCATGTTTCAAAACAATATGCCTTACTTCCTTCAAATATTGGACTGACTATTAATTGTCTTATTCGCTTATTGTGCAGAATTAAGCAAACGCTCTTCATAGATATAAAAAAACTTTCAACTTAAAAAAAACTAGACACACAGCATGTTTTGTCGGATAGCGCCGATCTAGGTACATGGCCACATTCCACAATATCTGGTGAGAGATAGGCTGCGTACCGATCCATCAAGCCATATATTATGGCACCAGGCGCAGCCACCGTAAGATTTACGGTTAGAATAGTAATGGTAAATTATTGTAATAGTACATTACAGCCGAGAACAGGTAAGTAAGAAATTACATTGTCGAGGATGGTTTGAAGCACGAGCCGCAGGCGAGGGCTTTAATCATTCGAGGCAAGGTAATTTGCTTACCGTACAAGGCTTGTATAGTGCTTTTCGCAAGAAATGCTAGGAAATAAAAAAACTGTTTAACTAAATTAAATTTATTAAAATTATATGACACATGTTTGGGCAATTATTAAGTGTAAATGTTATTGTTTTCCCGGGCACACTTTGTATAAATCGTCCATAATAATATTACTTTAATGATGTATCATTAAAATTGGTAGGTACGCCAACAACACAGATTCCGAAAACGTAGGTATGCGCCTTTTTTTCACTTTTCCAAATCAGATCGTTGGTTTTCATATAATTATCTTTCTTTTGATTTTGCTGGCAGTAAGTTTTCTGTTATTAATTTTGCTTCTGCTCTCAAATTTGGTGGAGTAGGTACATACAATGTCGGTATATATATATGTTACATTGGCAGAACTCATTTTGATAATTTATTACACAATATAAGCTGTATTGATATCAAATGAACCGCTGAAAATCATTCCCGCCGTTTTTTTTAATATTGGTTTGTGAGGCCGTGAGGCCATGTGGAACGGTCATACAGCCTATTGATACTTACTACTTGCTACGAAAATGCGCAACTTCAATACCCGCTTCTGAGCGGTAGATGGCGCTGTACATATTTCCCATACAAAATTACTCGTAAAGGATATTTTGTCTATGATAAATCTTATTTTGTTTTTTCGATTGATGTTCGTGCTAAGGGTACATAGCGCTTGTGGTACAATACGAAGTAATATAATCTGTGCGCACCGTATTTAAAAAAAAGTTAACCTAATTATGATATAATAATTACTTATAATAATAATAATAATGTGGCTGTATGGTGCAAATGTCTCTTTGCTTTTTCTGTTTTTATACACAGGAATAACGAAAGAAAAAATAAAGAAAAAAGCTGGTAGTACCATTGCAGATCACTGCAGTAATGAATTTCAGTACTTACTTACTGCACTGATTTTAGTGCAGTAAGTAAGTACTGAAATTCATTACTGCAGTGATTTTCAAATTTAGAATGTTTACCTCGGAAAAGTACCACGTACTGCATTCTTTTCTCAAATATAATATTAACATTTCATAGCATAAGTGTGAAAACTAATTAACGTTAATTTGAGGAAAAGGAAACCTACTAAAAAGAAATATTTTTTCCCATTTTTGCAACATTTTTCATTAATGCTCCTCTTCTGTTGGTCCTAGCGTGATGTTATACAGGATACATTTTTCATCAGTACACAAATTTTTAGGATCGACTCAGAATCGGTAAGTGAACAACTTTCTCCTTTTTTTTTTATAGTGAGGGGAATGCATTTACGCATACCCCGCCTGCGTTGTGCGGACGGTGGTTATGTGGGACTCGTATGTGGGACTCGCCAAAGGAATGTTAGGAATACCCACTAAACCCCTCACTTTGTACCCACAGATCCTACCCTGGTCTTGCGGGATCCGGAGCGGACGCTCTCGCAGTGACCAGGGGCCAACCCGGCTTACCCGGGTCTACCCACGAATTGGGAGATGGCTAAATTGGGAGATGGCTGAACAACTTTCTCCTAGAAACATGGGTCGAAATACGACAAAAATTTTTTGACTTCCCATAGTTAATCGATCACGTGATCAGTCCGATTTGTATGAAGAGTCAAAAATTGTTTGTCATATTTCGACCTGTTTCTAGGAGAAAGTTTTTCACTTACCGATTCTGAGTCGATCCTAAAAATTTGAGCACTGATAAAAAAAAATATCCTGTATAGCTTATAGCATTCCTCGACAAATGGACTATCCAACACAAAAAAACTATTTGGTCCAGTAGCTTTTGAGATTTGCGCGTTCAAACAAACAAACTCTTCAGCTTTATAATAATAGATATTATCGATATAAATTTTTGTTCTTTATTAAAGAGTGTTCGGCAGCTAGCATGTCACTTCTATAAAAGAAGTACTAAATAATAAAAAACTGGTGAAACTATTTTAAAATAATCTAATAGTCTGAAGAGGCTTATATTTAATACAAGAGTGATTCTAATTTAATTATCCACTCAATCATAAACTATCGGCCGCCTGTGAATTCATAGCCATGGAGTCCAGGAAGCCTAAACTAAGTAATTGGTTGACGAAGACCTCTAGTCTTTGAAAAGCCGAGGGATTCTGGCCGTCATAAGTTTTATTATATTAACATTTTTAATTGAATTTTAAGTGGTTTTCGATTCGCGGGGCACTCGCGAGTTCACAGTTTGCCGGCTGCCGCAGCGTCCGCGCGAAGTGTATCGCGCGCGGCCGAGCAAGCGTTAGCGTGCCAATTTCGGCCGGGAGTCCTAGCCTTAACAAAACAAGCACTATACAACTTTCTAAAGGATGTTATGATGAATAGCGCCGATCATGTAAGGCGGCACATTCCACAATATCTGTTGATAGATTGGCTGCCTATCGATCCATCACGGCAGATTGCCACCAGGCGCAGCGACCGTAAGGGTCACGATTGGGATATAGCTGGGTGACAAATTATTGCAAATATTTTCGATATAGTTTTTGTCCTTTATTAAAGGGTGTTCCACAGCTTACTTGTCACTTCTATAAAATAAATACTTTATAATAAAAAACTGGTGAAGGTTTTTTTTTATTTTTTGCATTCACAATGCAATTTTTAAAAATGACAATGAAGTATTAGAAAAAGTCGATCCATCTCACAACTAGCTCCGATGGGACTCGAACCTACGATCTTTCCCTGTCCGGGCCAATGCTCTAACTACTGAGCTATAGAGTTGTTAACGACTCCGTTGTTACTTCATTTTCAATAGTGAAGCTCTACTTAGTGATCCAATAGTCTAAAGAGGCTTAGAATTTTAACACAAGAGTGATTCTAATATCATTATCCACTTCATCATAGACTATCGACCGCCTGTGAATTTATCGCCTTGGACATTGTTTTATTTTACCATACAAACTTATAATTGAATCGGTTGTTTCAGAAACCACACATGTGCCACTTTTTCAAATATTTATCTACTTTTACATGGCAACATACCTACATAAAAATGACACACATCCATCTATAAAAAAATGATTTTTTTGCAGAAATGACACACATCCATGTCTAATTATCTGATTTTTATTAACATAAACAACATATATATTCAGTCTAGAAACCATACATAAAAACCCCCTTTTTACAGAAATAGCACACCTCCAATATTTTAAAATATCATTATTCTGCTATTGACACTACATTTTAGGAGATTTGTGCCATGGAAAGTTAAAGTCTATACTAATATTATAAAGAGGAAAGCTTTGATTGTTTGTTTGTTTGCATCGAATAGGCTCCGAAACTACCGAACTGATTTAGAAAATTCTTTGACCATTAGAAAGCTACATTCTTCCCAAGTGACATAGACTATATTTTATCCCGATAAGTATTCCCACGGGAACGGGTACCACGCGGGTAAAACCGCGAAAATCCGCTAGTATTTTATAAATTAATGGATGAATAACTGTTGAGGATGCGGATAAAATAAACTAAATGTGGTTTTCTCTCTTGCGAAAAATAAAAAGCCTTGTTTTCCATCAAATAAGTAGCGTGTGTAATGAAAAAGTGAAAATTTTACAATAAAAGAAAATCAAAAATGAACAAACGATTAGCGAAATATAAAATCCGCACCCGCGATTGGTGCCCTAAAATGCAACGTGCGGCCGGGCGCCGCTGATTGGCGCATTACTGATGCACCATAAAAAATAGCTTCCGCGATCCATACTAGATGCCGCTACTCGATCCCAAACAATAACAAAATAACATACTCATGCATTGAAATTTTTGTCACCAATCGGTTTTTTGTTTATCCTATTTATTTATTTACTAGCGGCCGCCCGCGGTTTCACCCGCGTGGTTCTCGTTCCCGTGGGAATATCGGGATAAAAAGAAACCTCAGTTACTCCTTATTACATCAGCTACCTGCCAGTGAAAGTCCCGTCAAAATCGGTCCAGCCGTTACAGAGATTAACCGGAACAAACAGATAGACAGACAGACAGACAGATAGACAGACAGACAAAAACTGTAAAAAATGTTATTTTGGTATATGTACCGTATAAACCAAAATATCATTTTTTACAGTTTCAGATTTATATATAATCATAATGCATGTAGTAAAAAGCGGTTATTTTAATATTACAAACAGACACTCCAATTTTATTTATTTGTATGTATAGATTCCTGTAAAATTTGGTTTACTGGATTTTTGTGATTTTTGAAACAACCGATTCAATTATGTTCTTCATATATATGTCAATATTAGGTGACAATGCTGTCGAATTTGTAACCCTAAATTAGTAGAAGATCAAAGTAAATTTTTAACTACTAAGTGACTGCAAATTTTTGTTTGTTATGTTCGTTGAATGTGGTTTCTGCTTTATTTAACTCGTAAGATAATTATTTTATCTTTATAATGGTATTTCATAAACACTTGAATGATTAAGCAAATCGTAATAGATATCAAGACAGTCTTACATTTTTAATAAATGTATTTACAGCAAAATTGAGAGTGCGTCCGAGGTAGATTTCAGATTTCATGAATACAAATTCCTGTCAACATTTACTGTAGGCTGATAATACCGGAGGTAAATATCGCAAAACTTTGCCAAGTTTTGATACAGTTCCCTTGTGTTATGAATGCCGATGAGAGTCTGTGACAAAATTGAATAAGTTAACAGATGGTGCTATGTAATTAAAGTTTTTTAATGTTATTTGGGTTTCTATATCGCAAACTTTGTACTTTGTACGAAGGCCAGATATTGAAGTTCATTCGTTTCATACACTTTTAGTTCATCACTTGACTTTAAACCCATTGACGCCTGACCGGCCGAATAGGGCCGAAGAAGAACGGAAAACCTATTGTGTCTAATTTTTGGGGTGTTGAAGGATTTGAGCTTAACTTAGTTTTTGTAAGTAAGTACAGCAAAACATCACAATATTTTTTTTACCCTCTTATCAAACAAGCAAATATAGCAAAATACATGAAATCATGAACGGATTCATCAGTCAGACACTTACAAACTTACAACTAGACACTTACGGAGTCACACAAACTTACAAACTTACAACTAGACACTTACGTGAAGTCACCATTTACCTTTTATCTCAACTTTTTGATAAAGCCCAGTGTAATCACTTGTATAATTGGTATTCACCGTAAACGCAGCAAACAATGCAAGGTTAATAAATGGTGCAGCCTTAAGCCTCACCGCATGAAAGGGCAATGGACTGAAGCCACGCCAGGAGTGCAGATGAAACCTTTCAGGGCTCACTTTGTCTCTAGGCAACAATACGTAAGTCGTAAGAGATCAGCGGGTAGATGACTTTTATATTTGTGTGTAATTTTTTTTATCTGTAGATCACTTGCAGTGGTAATTATGAAAAAAAAACTACTAGAGCTCTAAATATTTTTTTATTGCATTCACAATGCAATTTTTGGGTATTATTGAAAATACTGAAAATGAGGGACTCGAACCAACGACCTTTTACTCGCAAGTTCGAGTCCCATAGGAGCTAGTAGTGAGTTGGGTCGATTCTTTCTAATACTTCATTTTCAGTATTTTCAATGCTAAATTCCTAGCTAAACATAGATTATAAAGCTGTATAGTTAAATAACCACAGTAACTGTAGGCGAAAACATGATAGTGACGTAGAAACTAGCACCACCAGAAGTCGTTAAATAAACTATTATAAATAATAGGCATTTGGTTAGCAGTGCGTTGCAAATGCAGCAAACAATGCAGGTTACTAAATGGTGCAGCCTTAAGTCTCGCCGTATGAAAGGGCGACAGACTGAAGCCAGGAGCGTGGATGAAACCTTTCAGGGTGCCTACCATCAACTCTTATTGCGATTTTGTTTAGGACCTAACTGGGGCCCGATTCTCAGGGGCCCGATTCTCAGGCATTCGAACTTTTTCAGTGTGGTAATTCGTATGTCGAACATTTTGTTTGTGGTTTCTATTGAAAAGTTAGATCGTTTAATGCCGCGTACACACCGCGCCAACGAACGCCAACGAATGGGTTTCGATGCCCTTCGTTGGTCCTGTTTGGACGGTTTGGCGAAGGCCGATCGTTCGTTGGCGTGTGCCGGCGATCCGGAGCGAGGCGGTAACATCAAAGGAATTGAGCCATTAGATCGAACTCGGTGTGGACGGCGGCCGAAGGCCAACGAACGAACGCTGTTGAAGCATAGTTTCTACCAAGTGTTGCCAGCGAGGTCTTGTCAAAAGATACCTGAAATGTACAAAAATGTAACATTTTCTTTATGTTTTTTTTATTAGAGTCAGGGATCTTTTAATAAGTTATTTTTATTTTTTTACAAAATCAACTTCTACAAAATTTCATACAAAACAAAATCAAAACTAGAGTGAGTGAGTGAGTGTATGGAAATAGGAATTAGGAATCATAGATATAATATTTAGGAATGGATGGAGGGAAGAAACTTTCTCACCACGAGCAACCGACAAGATACGAACGAATCCCATTGACCGGACGAGTAAGTGTATAATAATAACAACGGACGGATGACTTCATGCATTGGTGTGAAAAAGAGAAACAAATGTTAGATTGAGGAGTTGTCCTACAAATTTTTTGGGAGCTGCACACTCTGTTTCATGAACATTCTGAAAAATCACCTAAAGCGATTATCACACTGCTGCGGTTTCCATTCCGGTGGACGGAGATGCGGTGTGAGTTTGTTATACACTGCGGATTTTTTATGCGCATCAAGATTCTACAGCCATAATTAAGAAGCGCACTACCACAAACCGGAACGGTGTGCGGTGCAGTGTAAGAACCGCCTAAATGTAACTTAAACTAGAAGTAACCACGGAGCTAAAAATCACCTAAAAGGAATCAAAAGTAACCTGGCAACACTGGAGCCGGAATCAAGTGCAACGATCGTTTGCTCAACATTTGTTGTTTGCGCTTTGTCCTTCGATAGCCAACGAGCGTGCGGTAGCCAACGCTGAATATCCTTCGTTGGCGTTCGTTGGCGCGGTGTGTACGCGGCATCAAACAAACTGAGCTGTCTCACATGTCAACAAATTCATTTTGACAGCTAAGTTCGTATACGAACATCTATTGGTTTTTACCACTCGCAGCGTTCGACTGGTTTTCGATTGAACTTTTTCGATTGTGAAATTCTGACAATACAAAAACTGTGTTATATTTGAATTCCGAGCTATAAATGTGAACTTTTCTCGATTGACTGAGAAAAAACTGTTACAATGTCAATACGAAGGCAAATTTCGCCATCTTTCCTAATGCTGTGATAGCTCTGGCACCTCGGTTAGAAAACAGGCGGCGCGCGGCGGCAGAACAGAAGACCCTCTGTTCAAATCCAGTTCGTATTTTTTTTTTTTGTCCAAATTCCTTTTTTTGTGAAAAAGTCTAAGTAGGGAGCCCTTTATCAACGCATCTAATTCATCTCTAAGTATATTTTCTATTAATTCAACGGGTTAAAAAATTTAAGAATATCAAAAATGCACAACGTTAATATTCAAGATTTCACTTCTGCCGGCACTCCCGGAGTGCAACTCGCTGTTTTTGTACAGCAATGACTTCGTTGACTGGCAATGACTGATTGAATCTTCATGACTTACAATTATTATTCTTATAATACAAAATAATAATAAAAAAGCTTTATTACACAGATCAAATAAAATGTTTAACACAAGTAGACTAATGACAAAATAGTTAAAAAAGAGTTGGTATCATTATTGCCATACGGCAATCTCCTCCAGGCAACTCTTTGTGATAGAAAATGTAAGCAATAATAAGGTGGTATTGACAAAGATAATATACTTACGTGAAATTGATGAGTTTCTCGCATTTTCCTGTCGCTTGGCCCACAATCCACGTGTGACAAGAAAAGTGTGGAAAGCCGCATACAGCGCGAGATGCAAAATGAACACGCAACATACCTACCCAGCTATTGACGAGCCAGACAGCTAGCGTCAGCAATAAAAGCAGAATCTTACAGTTTTACTACATTTTAAATCTATTAGAGAATAGAGGGTCCAGACAACTGGCATTTGAATAAATAAAAATACTTTAATAATTATTGAATTGACTTCAAGTCATGTGGCTTAGGCTCATGTTGTAATATTCGAATAATGAACTTATACCTACATAATATTTATTTAAATTTTTACTTTTTTGCATTCACAGTGCAATTTTTATTATTTATGCTCTTACTTCTGAGCTACAACTCACTCAAACGACTCCGTAGCTCAGAGGTTAGAGCAGTCGCCCGGATAGCAAAAGGTCGTGGGTTCGAGCCCCATCGGAGCTGGTTGTGAGACGGATCGATTTTTCTAAAATACTTCATTTTCAATGTTTCAACCTATAACGTAATGACCATTACCTACAACAACACTTTCATTCAAAGTCAAAGTCAAAGTCAATAAATTTTTATTCATATAGATTAAATAAAATTAATGCTTATGAATCGTCCAACATTTTTTACCTACCACCTGTTATGGACATCTTTTAACTGACAAGAAAAACAGGCGAAAAAAAACTCATCAGCTTTAACAGAAGCAACGCATTTACAAAATAATTATGTCGTTGCTAGACAAAATGGTACAATAATAAAATTTATACAAAAAGCTAATGCTGAAGGAAAGTTTTCGCATACTTAAGTATAGGAATATTTTCCTTTTATACATTGTTAGTGTTACTTACTATAATTATGACAACCATGTGTTATGATCATTTAAATAACTAATTAATTTAAATAATTCATTATAGTTTTTTATTATTATTTTATGATTCCCATGACAATTTAACTGCCAGGGGTCCAAAGCCTTCTTCAGCCGAGAAATATCAAGACAGGGGGCCAATTCTCGCGCCTTTGATATGACATCGAATTAGATATAGTCCGCGCCTCATAACTTGGCATTTGTCGGAGGGCGCTGATCGTCGTGGTTGGTTGGAAATATAAGCCTTATTCCCATGACATAATTTCAGTTCCAGATATTGACACACGCCACTTATATGCAGATGACACACAACTGTATGTCCACACCAAGCCCTCCGCAATTGATGTATCAATAGCAGTTTCTAAGTTGAACCGGGATTTACAGGCAATCGCCGAGTGGTCACGTAAAAATTCGCTTGTTCTTAATCCAGCGAAGAGTGTTCAGATTGTGTTGGGCACTAGAAAGCAAGTCGCTTCTATAAAGGCTGCACAAGTCGACGTAAAGATACATGATGTGTCTATACCTCGAGAAGATTGTGTTCGTAATTTAGGCTTGTTTATCGATGAAAATCTGAGGTTTGAGAATCATGTTAGGCGAAAGGTCGGGCAGTGTTTTGGAGTCCTACAAACTTTGTACAAGCTTCGCAGATTCTTAAGCACAAGTGTCAAAGTTCAATTGTGTAATTCCTTAGTTTTGTCACATCTACATTATTCTGATATTGTGTATGGTCCTTGTTTGTTTAAGAAGACTGAACGTAAAATTCAGAGCGTGCAAAATGCTTGCATGCGATTTTGCTTCCCAATAAAGAGGAGAGATCATATTACCCCTTACTTGGTCCGTAACAAGATTCTTTGTATGAACAGAGTTAGAAAGTTAAAATACGCTTGTTTTTTGCACACTTTGTTTAAAACAGATATACCACCATACTTGTCGAATAAATTGAAATGGAAGAAACGTTGTTCAAAGTTAAGGTACCTGGGTGACCTCCTGTCTCTGCCGTCACATAAGAATAGCGTTACCAGAGGATGCTTTGATCGCAATGTCTGCATTAAGTTTTAGGCACAAATGCAAAGTATGGTTACTGGAACAACAATACGAAGCAGCCAATATTGTGTATGATTTGTAGTGGATTATTTTCTTTTATGTTATTGTTCACTATGTCCCAAACTTGCTGATGTTATGTTATAAATGTTGTAATATAATGGAAAGTAGGTTGTGGCAGAATATCAGCGACAGCTGTTAATTCAACTGTCAGATGCTGAGCTACAATTCCTTTATGTTTCAAGTTACCATAAGATTATACTTTAGTACCTAGTTAAGCAATTTTGTAATTTGGAACAAATAAATCCTTTTTATTATTTATTTTATTATATGGCGCGTACTGTCGAAATAAAATGGCGGATGTCAATTGAAACAGAATTTTTGAGTATGTAAATAATCTTTAAACTATTCTTCCGACCGTACACGTGACGTCAAGTTCATTAACCTCTTGATGACGTCAATGTCAGTCGCCGAGTGCTCGCTGTATGAGACACTATGCATATTAAATGCACCGCGGCTGCATCAAAACCAAAGGTGAACTTTGAACTTTGAACCTGAGCTGGATGACGCGTCTCTTGATATAACAGTCTATTTATAGAAAAAAATGTAGTTTTGATTCTAACAACCTACTCATTATACTGCGAAATAAACATCAATAACTAGCTTTCCGCCCGCGGCTTCGCCTGAGTGGAGTTCACGACTTTATCCCGCGGGAATGTGATATTTTTCAAGGATAAAAAGTAGCATTGTTACTCTCCAGCCCCCAAACTGTTCCCATAGTAAAAATCACGTCAATACGTTGCTCCGTTTTGGCGTGAAAGACGGACCAATTAACAAATAAACGAACAAAGAAACACACTACTAAAATTTAAATAACTTGCCATAGTAATTTCTTCTTTAGCGATTGTCAAATATCTGGAAAGGTATTTCTTTCGCGTGTGGGAGTAGTAATATCCTCACATTGATGAAATTAACGCTGGCTATACAGCGTGTAAGAAGTATTTGATAAATTCGACGCTTCTCGTAACGACTCCGTAGCTCAGTGGTCAGAGCAGTCGTCCGGATAGCGAAAGGTCGTGGGTTCGAGTCCCATCGGAGCTGGTTGTGAGACGGGTCGATTTTTTCTAAATACTTTATTTTCCATTTTTCTAAGAAACACACTTTCACTTTTATAATATTATGAGTAGGTATAGTATGGATCATGCGTTTTTATTATTCCTCTTCATGAAAATTTGCCGATGCCTAACGCAAGAAGCTGGGATTAGGCATGTATGTTCTTTGGGGAGTGTAGGGAAGCACTAAAAGAGGATTTTTGGAAATTTCCCCTCTTAGAGGGTAAAAAGGGTGTCCACGCAGACGAAGACGCGAGCGGAGCCCTAGTTTTTAACCGACTTCTAAATCAAAAAGGAGGAGGTTCTCTATTCGTCTGTATGTATGTTTTTTTTTTTTTAACCGACTTCTAAATCAAAAAGGAGGAGGTTCTCTATTCGTCTGTATGTATGTTTTTTTTTTTTTTTTTTTTTTTATGTATGTCCACCGATTACTCGAAGACGGCTGAACCGATTGAAATAGTTCAAACGTTATTACATCAGGTTGGTTTCCAAGTTGGTCCCATTTTTTGAAATTTTGAAATCGCTTCAGTAATTTTCGGGAAATCTTGAAAATACTGTCGTTTTCGTTACCACATTATGTGAATTTAATACGTATCTGTAGGCATAACTCCTTTGTTTATAAACCGATTTAGATGATTCTTGTTTTGTTAAAAAGGGGATACCTCAAGGTATTTTAACCGACTTCGAAAAAGGAGGTTATGAGTTTGATCACATACCTATTTACCAGAAAACACGTAAATTGCCTGCACGATGCACTAAAAAGAGTGAAATAAAAATTATTTTTATAAAAAAATAAAACCGCCTTCAAAAAAACCACATCAAAAAAGTAAGAAATAATTCCTCACCAAATAAATAACGTAAGTACTTTGAAGTCGGGCGGGTTTTAACAAAAACAACAAAAAAATTGTACATGTTTCACGCCCGACTTCAAAGTACTTACGTTATTTATTTGGTGAGGAATTATTTCTTACTTTTTTGATGTGGTTTTTTTGAAGGCGGTTTTATTTTTTTAAATAAAGCTTCAAGACCTCGCCTCAACTTTTATTCACATTCACATAAAAACCTAGTAGTGTATAGGTAGGTACTCTACATACCCTAAAACAGCCAAAGCACACTTCGTCATTGTTTTAGCGCATTTTATTTCCTTTTCTCCGGGTGCCGGTCGTAGCCTCCAAGGCTCGGGTTTACGACTTACGAGCCAGTTCGGCTTAGTAATATCCGGAGTTCCCATAGGATTAAGGTCTCCAATTTTATATGCTTCATTTAGAAACCAGACATAGTTACCGGCAAATGTGATTGTAAAATTGGAAATTTAATTTATTAACATTCGATTTGGTTGGTGGTAGGACTTGTTCTTAGTCCGCCTGGCTAGCTACCACCATTTTATCTAAGTCTGACGTCATAACAATGATGTTTTCAGCATTATTGTGTTTTGGCAGTTATAGATAAGATGGCCAGCTCCTCAGTGATTGAGGATTCCGGGAGTAGTACGCTTTCACCTTCAGCCTTATGATGAAGGCTAAGTGCTACCCCGTTGTGGATAAAAAAAATCGTTATCGTTTTATGGTAAGTTTAGGCATTATTAAAACTAAAGAGACAATAACCGGTAACCGATGCACTATTGAAATTAAGACCAGCGCTTAAAGACGAATGTTAAAATTATACTAAATCAATTAGTATTTAGTTATTACGTTGAGTATATTTAACAACAAATTGAATTTGAGCTAGTTTGACTCTTAAATTATTGAAAACATATTAACGTTACAGTAATTCTAAATACCAATATTGATAAAAGCTGCTATTGAATCATTCTGAATAATATTTTACAAATAGGCTTATGTGATCACTTGTCGTAAGTCCTTCTACTCGCCTACTAACGTAAAGGCGGCGCGGCTATTTGCGCCGCGACCGCGACAGGAGACCGAGAAAGGAGACCGCGACAAGTGTCTCGGTCTCTTTTGCATACACTGTGGGCCGAGACCGAGACAGCAACCAAAGCTACTCATTTCATTCAGTACCGTAGACTCGGTCGATGTAGTCAGTTGTGTTTTTATTATCTACTATGTTATTATCACTTTCAATGTAAAAACACAATAACTTAACTCAAACAGAACATTTGAACATTTGATACAGGGGGGCTACCGCGTAACTTTATGGGTATGAACTTCATACGTTTTTGGGAACTTTAAGTCAATTTTATAAAGAAAATATAAGTTCCTTGTTTTGTGACGTCAGGTATAACGATAACTAGCTAGAAACGTTCAACAGAACAAAGCAGCAACAATCTATCAAGATAAGGAATTCAAATGACAGTTGAAGCCCATACCCATATCCATATTTCTTAGCCGGTAGCCCCCCTGGTCCGGGGCGGCGACCGTCTTCGTGTCTTCGGTCCCGCGTACTTTTATGTGCGGCAGCACACGGTTCGCCCGTGGTCGCAAAATCGTCGCCACGAGCTTCTTGTCGTCACCATCGGCTCTAATTTTTCATGAATTTTATAATATGAACTATAACTTCATACTTTTAGGGCAGCACACGGTTCGCCCGTGGTCGCCACATGGTACAAATCGTCGCCACTAGTATCTTGTGGTCACCATCGGCCATTAATACTGACACATATTACTGCAAGCAACGGGTTAGAAAAAGCAACGATTTTTGACTCGTGGTCCCACCAATTTTGTCCCACCGAACTCGTAGCCCCACCAAGTTAGGGTTCGTGGTCCCACTAAAAGTCTCATTGAGGATGGAATTTAAGTTGTCCCATCCCGTCCCATTTACGAAGTCGAAAAAATAAGTGAATATTGGGAAAACAAGTGAATGTCGAAAAACAATTATATGAAAATAAACGTCAGGAAAATGGATGAATGCCGAAAAAAACAAGTGAAATTGGTAAAATTTATGAATGTCGAAAAAAGGGGATGTCGAAAAAAAGTGAATGTCGGTAAATATGCGACTGTCAAATTTCCTATGAATCACATTAATTTATAATCTTCATGTACAATAAAGTAGTGGGACCACGAACCCTACTTTATTCCCATGACTGGTGGTCCTACTGACTAGTGGGGTCACGAACCCTAGTATTGAAGATTAGTGGGACCACGAGTAACTGTGGGACAAAATTGGTGGGACCACGAACAAGTGTCTGTCGTGCGCTTCAGCTACCTTTGTAGCCGCTTTTAGCTTCAGGTGGCGCGTTTGTAGCTGTCGTGTGTGGCTGATGAACGGCCACCAAGTTCTTTCCTGTAATTTCCATAAATTCTAAGGGACGACAAGTATCCTTTCAGGTAAAAAACAATTTGAATCAAATCAAAGCTATACCAAACTATCAAAGACCAACACCGAATTCAAGTCTGAAACGTTCCATGAACGATTCATACACCGCTCAGGTATCATACAATGGCTCAGTGAACCGAGACGATACAAATTCCGGATCGGAACAGAAATACAACTTGTCCCGTATTCAAGTCAACTCGCGCAGACCGCGGGGCGGACGGAATATTTCAATAGTTTGAGTTGCTGATGTAATACCTACCTGCTGAATTTTGGCGTTTGATGTATTTGTATCAACTTCAAACCACCTTTATTTGGAGATAAAGTTGTGTGCGTATATGTCGCAGGTATACAATGTGAATACGATAATGAATCAATAAATTGAATGTCGGATACCTGCCCCTGTAGACAAGTGGCATGTGGCATTCTACTATCGAATTCGCCAGTCGAATAGAAAGATAATGTATGGGATTGACATTAGCGGTCACGTGACATTTCGATCGCTAATGTCAATCCCATACATTTTCTTTCTATTCGACTGGCGAATTCGATAGAAGATGCCACTTGTCTAGGGGGGCTGGTAACATCCCTGTCTGCATAACAAAAAAAAAACTCCAATAGTCTAGTCACGAAAAATAATTAAAATATTTTCTCATTTGTTACTTTTTCTATACTATATATCACACTCACTCACGAATAATAAAATTAATAAAATATTATAAAAAAAAAGAGACGGTAGAAGAAAATATAAGGACACAAATCGTTAGTTCATTCACATTCAGCAATTCATTTGCGATTCAGTTTTTAGAAGGTCATGGTACGAAATAAAGCAATTCATTTTAGGAATCTATTCTGGAACGCATCCGTTTGGAATCGCTTTCTTATACCTAGGTGATGGTAGGTAGGCACCTAGTACTAAGCTGTTGCTTAAATAGCGCTAAAAGTTCATGTCTTCGTCATCTTCTCGTGTCTCGTTAACATGAATTGTGGTACTATAAATGGTGTTATTTAGAATCTGTTTGGGTACTACTCAGTTTTTTTTATATATCTCTTAGGATTTTTTTGATATGTGGCCCTAGTGGATACCATTCCAAACGTCTTGGGCTGTAGAAGTGCCGAAAATTTACAGTTTTTATAAGTTAACTAGCGCTCCGCTCGCGACTTTGTCTGCGGACTCCCTTATTTACCCCCTTAGAGAGGAAATTTACAAAAATTCTCTCTTAGTGCTCCCCTACACTTTCCAAGGAACATACATGCCGAATTTCAGCTTCTTGTGCCCAGTAGTTTTGGGCTGCACCAGTTCCCCGTGGAACAACCGTTGGTCTAACTGGTAGTACCATGGGGATTTCTGTACGTTGTCTGTCAACCAGTAACGCAATAGTTTTATATATACAGATTTCGTGTGAAGCCGCCGTAGGATAATTTGTACAGGTATATCAAAAGGAAAGGTTACTGACTGATCTATTAACGCACAGCTCAAACTCCTGGGTGGATTTACCTGAAATTTGACACGCAGATAGGTGTAACGACGTAGGCGTCCGCTAAGAAAGGATTTTGTAAAGTTCAACCTCACAAGGCATAAAATAAAGGAGGCTTAAGGCGATACTCGGAAAAATAATGCTGATGCGAGATAGCAATGAGAAAACGACGCGCGCGGGAGCGAGACCGACTTTGCAGATTAGGCAAAAAAAACACAAAATCACTTCGTATTGAAAAACTACAGCGATGTTTAAAAAAATGCTTCTATACTTTCCTAAATATTATTGGTGTCCACTAATTAAATCAATTTCCAATAGTGTAAGTAACCCCATTTAAGAATAAACTTGAATTTTCGTATGGTTTAGAGGTCTTTTTGAAAAGAAAAAGTGTCGAGGCAAAATCATAAAATCGTGTTTTTGAAACTATACGAATCTAGATAAAGGTATAAAGAAATATATATCGTACTAGCTTTCCGCCCGCGGCTTCGCCCGCGTGGACTATGCGACGTTATCCTGCGGGAATATGATTTTTTGTCGGGATAAAAAGTAGCCTATGTTCCTCTCCAGGCTACAAAGTATCATCTGTGTCTCAAATTTCAGCCAAATCCGTTCAGCTATTTTGGCGTGATTGAGTAAGTAACAAACATTCAAACATCCAAACATCTAAACATCCAAACATCTGAACTTTCACATTTATAATAATATGGAGGATTAGGCATAAAATGACGACCGATTTGGCGCAGGGGTAGGCTACCCACCTTCTGCGCCAGTGGTCTCGGGTTCGATTCCCGAACAAGACAAATATTTGTGTGCATGAACATGTATATTTGTCTTGGTCTGGGTGTTTACTATGTATATTAAGTATGTATTTACAAAAAAAAAGTATTTAAGTAGGTATATATTTATCCGCTATCAAGTTTTCCATGATATAGTTTCGTAATGAAATTAAAATGGGCTTAGATAATTGGTGTGAATGTAAGAAGTTATTTATAATTTTTTTATTATTATTACCAAATTTGTAATAACTGTAACCGTCTTATAGTTTTAAATCAAAAAGTCCAAACTTTTTCCGAGTAGCGCCTTAAAGTGTGACTTATTTATCAACACATAGCTTCAACCACTGAAGGGAATTTGTTGAAATTTGGCACGCAGGCAGTTATTACAACGTAGACGTAGATAAGATTTTAACCGCCTCTGTGGTCTAGTGATACACACCACCGGTATCAGACAAAGAGGTCCCGGGTTCGATTCTTGGTGGGGGGTACATATTGTACCTATTCGGTTTGGTTGGTGGTAGAGCTTTTTTAAAGTCCGCCTGGCTAGCTACCGCCATCTTATCTAAGTCTTACGCCATAACAACAATGTTTTCAGCAAGGTTGTGCTCTGGCAGTGATAAGATAGCCAGTTCCGTAGTAATGATTCGACCCTATGAAATAAGGTGTATAAGTTTATATGGGTATCTAGAAAATATCCACATGGTCGCTAGGCGAGTAGGTCTACTCGTAATCATGTATATGTTATTTTAAGTGAAACATTCATTTGAGACTCAGGATTAAGTGAAAAAAAAGCGAACAAAAATTCATAAATAAATTTTTAAAAAATTACTTTTGTGAAAAATGAGAAAAGTAAAAAAGGTGGTTGATCGAATTTTAAAAGCCTGATCGAACCAAAACTTCTATAGGGAGGGGAAAAGTTTTTCCATTAGGTACTATTTGTCTGAGACGGAGGCAAAGGCAAACAAAACGCCGCCAGAATTACAGATTTTAACTGACACTTAAGGTGTGCTTTTTACGCGAATTAAAGTTCAGAGAAGACATTTATCACTTCTGTTAAGCAGTCTTTAGAGATAATTATCACGTAAAACTTTTTGAATCAAAGGTAGAGTCCTCAAAACTTTTTTTAATATTTATTGACTCCTAACAACTATCATTATAGAATACTGATTACAGGAAAAATAATTTGATTCAATCACAGCACAAAATTATTAAATTTACATAAAGGCCACCCACAGTAAAAACATATTCGAAGTCAAAAGTACAAGTTGTATAGGTAAGTCCTATCGTGACTTGTACAGAATGGTATCCACTATGAAAAATTAAGTTAGACTTGGTAGTTTCGGTATGTGACCTAACCAAGCGCAAACTTAGTAAGCTAAGCGAGCATACCTCGGGAAACGCCGGCGAAGCTTGAGAAGCTTGGCTTGTAGAACGTCACTGAATTCATTAAACCATGAAGAGAATAATCCGAGATATTCGTTTGTTACTTTAAAAAGTACTTTTCGCCAGATTTGGTTTGCAACTTGTACAACAACAACCTCAACCGCCTCTGTGGTCTAGTGGTTCACACCACCGATTTCAGACCAAGAGGTCTCGGGTTCGATTCCCAGTGGGAGTACATATTGTATTCGGTTTGGTTGGTGGTAGGACTTGTTCTTAGTCCGCCTGGCTAGCTAACACCATCTTATCTAAGTCTGACGCCATAACAATGATGTTTATAGCATTATTGTGTTCCGGCAGTTAAAGATAAGATAGCCAGTTCCTCAGTGATTGAGGATTCCGGGAGTAGTGCGCTTCCACCTTCAGCCTTATCACCACTTAACATCAGGTGTGATGAAGGCTAAAGGTTATAGCCCATTTATACCGCACCGCCCCCTCCCAACCAATGTATGAGCAGTCAAATATGAACTTAATGGCGTGCTCTGTAGACGCACTTTTGGCTTGCGGCAGGCTGGCTTACGGCGCGCTGTCCGCGCGCTGTCTGCTATGGTATATTGTTACTGTAAAGTGCATCTACAGTGAACGATATTAAGTCCATATTTGGCTGCTCATACTTTGGTTGGGTCGGAGTGGTGCGGTATAAGTGGGCTATGACCTTAAGTGCTACCCCGTTGTGGATAGAAAAAAAAACCTTTTAAACATTATAAAGTACTTTTCACCAGATTTTGTCAGCAACTTCTACTTAAGT
This sequence comes from Crambus lathoniellus, assembly GCA_949710035.1. Classification (NCBI taxonomy): domain Eukaryota; kingdom Metazoa; phylum Arthropoda; class Insecta; order Lepidoptera; family Crambidae; genus Crambus; species Crambus lathoniellus. The sequence goes on along the minus strand of OX453302.1, from coordinate 29,827,574 downwards.
ATAACTACAGAACTAAAGTCTGCACGTGGTCCAAATCGAATACTAATCATTACCATATCCTTAGAACAAAAACAATGGAATGCATTCCGGGAGTGCCGGCAGAAGTATAAAAGGCTCCCTAGACGATTTCACAAAAAAAAGGATTATTAAAAAAAAATACAGACTACAGGTCTTCTGGCTTCAATGTCGCCAGTTTTCTAACTGAGCTATTACAACTTCAGAAACGATGGCGAAATTTACCTTCGTATTCTAATGACATTGTAACAGTTTTTCGATCAGGTCACATGTCCGTCTTACGAATTTTCGATCTGACGGTCACGTGTCCCCATGAAGCTCGACTTAATACTGAGCCTTAGTATTAAGTCGAGCTTCATGCGTGTCCCTGACGCGAGTTTAACATTTTTTTCCCATCACAAAAAGTGAACAACGCCGCTAAAGAAGTTTTCACTTCATAAAATAGCGCCAAAAACGTCACAGACACGCGGAGATTTATCTGACACAGACTGTATTTCCGATGATATACATATTTACATATTTCTTCCTCTTCTTCGCCAATAGGAATATGTATACAAAATCTTCGTTCCGCAACGACTAGAACCTTCCATTAGTTTTCCTCCCATTTCATTACATTGTTGCTGACGCGATACAATTACAGTGACAAAATATTTACATCAATCATAACGACATTGTTGGCGGTTAGACAAGCATGCCTTTGAGACTCAAAGCTGAACCTTGCTTTATATATTACGTCGTGTAAGCCTTTCGGTAGCCTAAGTAAGAAATAAAGATAAACTTGTCGTTCCCAAGTTTAGGCTAGAAAAATCCAGAGCCTCATTTCTGGGGAAAAGCATAGCCTTTTTTAATAAAGTTCTACAGCATATAATTGAACTACCATTGCATAAATTTAAATGTTACATTAAATAGTCGCTGATGAGCAAAGGATACTATAAAGTAGACGATTATATTTTGAATGACCGCAATGCATGGTCATGATGTAACATAACATAATCACTGTTTAATATGATGTATTTTTATACTAAGCAATTGTTGTATTAGTAACGATATGTATTTTTTTTGTAAATGTCGTTACCTAACTAAGAAACGCTGGCAAGTTTCTTGCGCCCATTCTTCTTGTCAGTTAAAAAAGTCTTGAATGGGTGGTAGGAAAATATTGACGATTCAAAGGTACATATTTATTATGTCTAAGTGAATAAAGAATATTTTTATCTTTATCTTTTATCTTAGTTGGTCAAAGCATCGGTGTTGGAAGTGTGAACGCAACCTCCAAATTAACTCAACCTTTTAAAAAGTTAATCTGACAGCTGTCACTCTCTCTGCTCTCGTACTTGTAATCGTAAAGACTGAATAAATTTTGTATCCATTTATTTAAATAAATTTACGTGCTAATCATACAAAACTTTGCTTTATTTCATCAGGTTATGGGACCAGCCATCCTGAATAGTATTTATTAAAAAAAAAGTGCACGTAAAATTAGTAAAAAAGTAGACGTCAAAAACTTGCCGCGCGGTCGACCATATTTCCTTATTTTTCAGCTTTTCAGCAAAATTATACGAGAAACTGTCGTTGTTCGGAAAAGATCGACGTTTCTGAACGCATCTTTAATGTCACGTCAAATTGACATTTGGCTGTCACTTGAAGTTGACAGTGACACTTGATTGAAATTCTTGTAACAAAAATGTCGGATTAATTTTGCTGAATTTGTTAAAAAATCGCTCGCGTTGAATGTGCCTGGCATATCGAGTTTGAATAAAATCTTAAATTATCTATGTGATCCCGTTTTGTACGACCAAGGTTTTGACGCCATCCATCGGGCTGGTCGCGGAGTTTTGAAAGAAAGATAATTGTCCACCACGCGTTGTTGCAGGGGCAATATATATCTTGACGAAAAGCTCCTCCGTGTGTTATTGTGTATCTTGTTGAAGCGCCCAGTGTCTTGGGAACGCTGTGTTGTATGTGTTGTGAGTGAGGTGACGAGTTGGTAAGGTCTGCAGAAGACGAAGAAAGGACCCCAGGGGCGCGCGCGCTCCCTTACACCACTTCTGCCTTGGAGACGTTCGACACACGGACCCGTATGTAGCCTCACCTTACGTAACATTCTCTCCGCTGTGTATCGCAGTCCTATTGTTCAGTTACATCCCGGCTGAAACCTAGTTTTTGTCCGGAGTCTATATTAGTAATACCAGCTTCCACTGCGCTAAGCCGATTCCGCGGATTTAGCAGGGGTGTACTGAACATTTCTTGGTAGCCAAGAGCGTAGCTTGAAGGCCTGAGAGGCCCACGCCAAAACTTTGTATTAATCAGTGCCGTTTTGATGACCCAGTCTGGTCCGGACTAGATTAATTTGTACTTGTAAATGGTAATTAACTTGCATTTGAAAAGTAAAGGGCATTCCTTTGTTATTGGTTCCATGTCTTGTAATTAATTGTCATGTATTGAAGTTCCAGAGTGTAAACAGATGCCTTTCTTTGCTCATAATAATTATTATTTAGTTTGTTAGCAAATTTGAGTTGTGAATATTGACAAGTTTGTTGCTAAAATAATAGCTAATAAAAGGTTAGCTAATAAGTTTGCACTCAATACTTAGTGAAACTTAAATGATTTGGGACATTGTTTACACATTGAAACTCATTGAAACTTGTGCTTTGAAATAATTGAAATTAACTTATTGTTGTGTTGATATCCAAGTGAATTTCAATAGTCAGTGATTTTGAGTGAATTTCAATAGTCAGTGAGTTTTGTTGTTTTCTGATAACCTCCAAATATTTAAGAGTTTGTGTCATTATAAATACTTTGTTGTTGTAATATTGGAATTTTGTGGTTAGTAATAACCTCCAAATATTGGAGATTTTGTGTTATAGTGAATATTTTGAATTTGTTGTTTTTGTTGATAAATTTGTGACGTTACAATGACGGCCTCCTCTGCTAAAGCCAAAATACGTTCTGAGTTACGGTGGTTAGCTTCTGCGGTTGCGTTGTTGGATCGACCGGATAGAACGGAGGCCTTGTTGAACAGATACGTAGATCTGCCCGTACGTTTGGCTGTTGTTAATGAACAGTATGCCTTATTTTTGGAAAGGACTGTTGAGGCCGATGTGGAAATGCGACAAGAAGTCGATTTGGATGTGGACCAGTGTTATGATTTTGCGGACAGAATTACCCAGGTGGCTCGGCCTTTGCAAGTGGCAAGAGAGAATGAACCGAGCCCGTCCCCGGTCACATCTAAGAGTATGCCCCCTCTATTTGCTAGATTGGCCCCCTTAGACCTAAGGCGTTTTGCTGGTCGTCTAGAGGACTGGGAGGGCTTTATTAATATTTTTGATAGTCTGGTACATGCCCGGGATGATTTGACCCAGGGCCAGAAGTTAGCTTATTTATTATCCGTGTTGGAAGGGGAGGCCCTTGAATCGGTTCAACATTTGGCCCCCTCGGATGAAAACTACCCTATTGCTAGGGATTTGATTGCCCGTCGGTACCAGAACGTACGACGTCTGGCGGACAACCATGTTGCCGCCATTTTGAATTTACCCCGCGTTGCCAGCGTGATGCACTTGAGAGTGGCTTTGTTGAATCCGCTGTTGGTTGCCTACAACGCATTGAAAAACTTAAAACTCCCAGTGGAGCAGTGGTCGTTTTTGTTACTGCACATTGTCCTGGGAAAGTTGCCGGACTCTGTTAAGGTCCGTTTTGAGCAGCAGTATGGTGGGGATAGTGCGACTTATCTGCCACCCTTCTCGGACCTCTTGACGTTCCTGGAAGGAGAAAGTAGACTGGCAGATAATTCCTCTCTGGCCGGTCCTATGGGACCCGAACGACCTGTGCCACAGAGTAGATCCCCCACCGGACCCCCCCGTAGGGGGCGTATGGCCCCTCGCGCGCCCGGCCGCTATGCCGCCGTCCAGGAGACCGCCCGCTGCTTGTACTGTCGGGAACCGGGTCACAGCACGACCCGTTGTGATAAGTTCCTCGACCAGCGCGTCCAAGGCCGTCGAGCGATCGCGCGACAACGGACATGGTGCTACTCGTGCTTGGGCCTGCACATGCAGCGCGAATGTACCCAAGCGCACCCATGCCGCTTTTGTAAGGGCAACCACCATCCCCTCCTCTGCATGAACAGCCCAGAGGGCGGCGGAGCGCCGCAGCGCGTCGCTGCAGGATCACCGCGTATGGGTGGGGGTCTCGGACCCCCCGCGGTGTTCGCATCCCGCAGCAGTTCTAGTGGCCACCAGAGTGGCCCCAGACGCTCTCCGCCACGTTTGGACCCTCAAACGGGCGGGGGTCCCAGGGACCCCCCCATGGGAAACCGATCCCCAAGGATGGGGATGAGTTATGCGGGCGTTGCCGGAGGTCGTAGAGGCCCCCCGCGACGTTTTGAGCCTCGCACGGGCGGGGGTCCCACGGACCCCCCCATGGGAAATCGGTCCCCAACTAGGGGGTTCGATTTTGCGAGCGTTGCGGGAGGTCGTAGAAGCCCCCCGCAACGTGTTGAGCCTCGCACAGCCGGGGGTCCCCGGGACCCCCCCTCTGAAAATCGGTCACCGTGCCCCCGCGACTATGGGGCGACGTACACGGTGGATGATAGGCACCGATTCTCGCCGCCGCTCGCCGAATACCCGCGTTTGGAGCGGCGCCCGCCCCGTCTTCAAGGGGCCGGGAGATATGACCCGCCTGATACCGGGCGAATTGGACGGAGGCAGTATGTGGGAGATTGGGACCCACTGGATCGCTATGAGCGACCCCCTTACCATGGGGGGACGTCTGGGGACCCCACATACTAGCAATCAACGTGTTTACGGTCGATTGTAGCCACCCCTCCAGAGACCGTTTTGTTGCCCACGGCCTCTGTGCTTGTCAGGGGATTGAATGGCGACCTTGTGGAAGTTCGCGCCTTGTTGGATTCCGGTGCTCAGGGGTGTGTTGTGTCATCTTGGTTAGTTAGGCGGTTGGGCCTCAAGGTGCACCCCCACACGGAAGGCGTGAGAGGTGTTGGCGATGTGAAAGTCCCCGGGTTGTTAGGGCATGTTGACTTCACATTTACATCACGTAATAAGTCCACGCCAGGCATTAAGACCTCGGCGATTGTGTTGGACACAGTTGTTGGCCGTCAACCTTCAGTTGACTTGGGACCGAGTATGTTGTCTTTGGTGTCTGATTCCCCACTCGCCGATCCAAATTTCTTCCGCCCAGGCCCGATTGATGCTCTCCTTGGAGCCGATGTCCTGGGGCGAGTTTTGTTGACGGGGAAGCGAGTTTTGCAGCCAGATGGCTTGGTAGCTCTGCAGACGACACTCGGTACAGTTGTGATGGGCCCTGCTCGCCGCGTTTTGGATTCCCTTGATGAGGATCGCGGTCTTGTTTTTAATGTGTCTCTCTCCGAAGTGGTGCAGAAGTTTTGGGAGGTTGAGGAACCTCCACCAGCCCCGCGGGTTGACCCAGTAGCGGATGAATGCTAGTTGTATTACCAGAATTTCACTGGTCGCCTCCGCTCTGGTCGTTTGATCACCCGTCTCCCCTTTCGTGCCGGCCGACCTCCTCTGGGCGAATCCCAACCGCTAGCGGAACGTAGGCTAGTGGCGATGGAGCGTCGCATGAGCAAGGATCCGGTCTTCCGCCAGAAGTATGTTGAATTCATGCGGGAGTATGAGGAGTTAGGGCACATGTTCGTGAGCGATTTGGATTGGCGCTCCGTTGAGCACTTCTTTTTGCCGCACCACGCCGTTTTGAAATCCGGAAAGATTCGGGTGGTCTTTGACGGTTCGGCTCCCACCTCTACTGGAGCGTCCTTGAACCAGTGTCTGCATGTAGGTCCCAAGCTGCACACGGAGATCTCAGACATTTTGACCAACTTCCGGCGGCACCAAATTGTATTTATGACTGACATCCGGATGATGTTCAGACAAACGGTCATCCATCCAGAGGATAGGAGGTACCAATTGATTTTGTGGAGAGAGAGTCCTAGGGACCCCTTGTTGATTTATGAATTGAATACGAATACGTACGGTTTGGCTTCGAGCCCGTTTGTTGCGATTCGTTCTTTGTTGGAGTTGGCCGAGAAGGAGCGCTTGAGATACCCTCGCGCCTCCGCCATTTTGGCCAGTGACGTCTATGTGGATGACATTTGCACGGGCGCCTCATCTGTCTCAGAGGCGATTGTCCTGAGAGACGAACTCACCGCCCTTTTGAAGTCGGGAGGTTACGAGTTGAGGAAATGGATATCCAACTCGCCTGATGTACTGGTAGGTTTGCCCGAAGAGCACCAGCAGGACCCCCACCTATTCGAAAATGTTGATAATCCCCATGTGGTGACCGTCCTTGGCGTACAGTACAAACCGGTCTCTGACACTTTCACTTATTGTGTGGATTTACGACCACCGAAAGTCTGGACCAAGCGTTTAGTATTGTCTACTGTCGCACGTACCTTTGACCCCAATGGGTGGATTTGCCCCGTGCTGTTTATGGCCAAGTGTTTCTTGCAACGGTTATGGGCTTCGGGTGTGTCGTGGGATGAACCCCTCTCGGACGAGTTACTCCGAGATTGGTCGAGCTTCGTTTCATCCCTCCCCGAAATTAATGAAGTGCATTTGCCGAGGCTATTCCTCCCTTCTGAAAATTGTAAAGTTACTCTTCACGGCTTTTCCGATGCCTCCGAACGTGGATTTGCTGCGGCCGTGTACCTCCGCACCGTTACTGTTGACGGAGTTGTTGCTGTGCATCTGGTGATAGCGAAAAGCAAAGTCGCTCCCCTTCGGACTCGTCTTACGATCCCGAGGTTGGAATTGTGTGGAGCTGCCCTCCTAATGCGTTTGTTGAACCACGTATGGCTCACATTAGGTCGATCTATTGCAATACAAGAGGTTTATGCTTGGACGGACAGTCAGGTCGTCCTTTGTTGGTTGAAGGCTCCGGCGCACACCTTGGACGTGTTTGTGGCCAATCGAGTGTCGCAGATTTGTAATTCCGACATCGAGTTGATTTGGAGACACGTGCCGGGAACCATGAATCCCGCGGATTGTGCGTCTCGGGGTTGTGTAGCCCCAACCCTAATTAACCACCCCCTCTGGTGGGGCCCACAGTGGTTGATGCGGCCTGAGTCGGAGTGGCCGCCCTCTCCAGCGTTGTCGAACGTAGCCGTTCCTGATATGCGGGCATGCGTCCTGGAGACTAACCCCGCCGGGGAAAAGGATTTGTTGTTGGATCGGTACAGCTCCTTACAGAAGCTGCTTGGTGTTACCGCTTGGATCAGACGTTTTGTGTACAATTGCAGAAACCCACGCGCGAGGCGTGATTCGTCGGTTCTCACTCCGGACGAGCGTAGGGACGCGCTCTTGTTTTGGGTCCGGAGAGTACAAGCTGATAGTTTTGAGTCCGAGATTGAAATTTTGCGTTTAGGCCGTCGCAAGTTGAAGGGCGCGGTATCGCGATTGAATCCCTTCCTGGACGAGAGTGGGCTTTTGCGAGTCGGCGGAAGACTTCGAAATGCGAACCTGCCGTATGGAGCTCGTCACCCCCTTTTGTTACCTAAAGCCGGACATTTGACTCAACTGATAATAACAGATCGCCATGTGAATGCACAACATGCTGGCTGTAATGCTTTGTGGGCCATTTTGCAGCGTGAATTTTGGATTTTGTCTGCTCGTCGAGCCATTCGCACTGTGGTTTTCCGTTGCCTGCCTTGTTATCGATTGAAGGCCGCGACCATGCAGCCCCAGATGGGTGATTTGCCTGCTGATCGCGTCACGGAATGTAGAGCTTTTGCCGGAGTCGCCACCGACTTCGCCGGTCCCTTTACTGTAAAGGCTTCGAGACTGCGTAATGCTAAAACCTATAAGGCGTACTTGTGCGTGTTTGTGTGTTTGTCCACCAAGGCTGTCCACTTGGAAATTGTCTCGGAATTGTCTACCGAAGCCTTTGTCGCCGCTTTGAGCAGATTTGTTTCCCGTAGAGGACTGCCGTCATTGATACGTTCCGATTGTGGTACTAATTATAAGGGAACGTGTAATTATCTTAAGGAAGTAGTTAAGTTTTTTGTTGATAATAAAATAGACATTGGAACCACCCTCTCCCGGCGTGGGATAATCTGGAAGTTTAGCCCTCCAGCTTGTCCGACCTGGGGAGGAATTTTTGAAGCTTGTGTAAAGGCTGCCAAGACACACTTGCGTCGCGTGATTGGAGAAACTATTCTCACGTTTGAGGAACTTGATACGGTATTTTGTAAAATTGAGGCCGTCCTCAACTCGCGACCCTTGTGCCCGTTGTCTTCGGACCCGAATGACCTGGAAGCGTTGACCCCAGGTCATTTCTTGATCGGACAGCCCCTTTTGGCGTTGCCTGAATATCCGATTCAGGATGTAGGATCCCATCGTTTGTCGCGATACCAACTTTTGAAACAGATGTCCCAAAACTTCTGGGCACGTTGGTCGATGGAGTATTTGCATATCCTGCAACAGCGCGTGAAGTGGACAGATAAAACCACCCCACCCCAGACTGGCGACCTCGTGTTGATTAAGGATGCTAACCTGCCGCCCCTATGTTGGCGAAGGGGGCGCATTGGTAAACTCTACCCCGGAACTGACGGAGTTCCTCGTTTTGCTGAGGTTTTGGTTCGAGATTCGGTTTTGAAGAGAGCAGTTAGTGGGCTCTCCCGATTACCCGTAGATTGACGTACCGTTCTTAACGGTCCGGGGCGGGGGGATGTTCGGAAAAGATCGACGTTTCTGAACGCATCTTTAATGTCACGTCAAATTGACATTTGGCTGTCACTTGAAGTTGACAGTGACACTTGATTGAAATTCTTGTAACAAAAATGTCGGATTAATTTTGCTGAATTTGTTAAAAAATCGCTCGCGTTGAATGTGCCTGGCATATCGAGTTTGAATAAAATCTTAAATTATCTATGTGATCCCGTTTTGTACGACCAAGGTTTTGACGCCATCCATCGGGCTGGTCGCGGAGTTTTGAAAGAAAGATAATTGTCCACCACGCGTTGTTGCAGGGGCAATATATATCTTGACGAAAAGCTCCTCCGTGTGTTATTGTGTATCTTGTTGAAGCGCCCAGTGTCTTGGGAACGCTGTGTTGTATGTGTTGTGAGTGAGGTGACGAGTTGGTAAGGTCTGCAGAAGACGAAGAAAGGACCCCAGGGGCGCGCGCGCTCCCTTACACCACTTCTGCCTTGGAGACGTTCGACACACGGACCCGTATGTAGCCTCACCTTACGTAACATTCTCTCCGCTGTGTATCGCAGTCCTATTGTTCAGTTACATCCCGGCTGAAACCTAGTTTTTGTCCGGAGTCTATATTAGTAATACCAGCTTCCACTGCGCTAAGCCGATTCCGCAGGGGTGTACTGAACAGTCGTCAAACAGCTCAATGTCTCTTTGCTTTATTTCATCAGGTTATGGGACCAGCCAGCCTGAATAGTATTTATTAAAAAAAAGTGCACGTAAAATTAGTAAAAAAGTAGACGTCAAAAACTTGCCGCGCGGTCGACCATATTTCCTTATTTTTCAGCTTTTCAGCAAAATTATACGAGAAACTGTCGTCAAACAGCTCAATGTCTCTGATTAACAACTGGCCGTGATAATTGGGCAACGTGGAGTTTTGCCGTAAAGGCGTACCTCGAACACGAAGGTCTTTGGGACCTAGTCGAAAATGGACCTACGGATAATACAGTAAGTGATAAAAAGGCCAAGTCAAAGTTAATACTTTTGGTGGATCCAATCTTGTTCGTACACATCCAAGAAGCACAGTCGGCAAAAGAGGTATGGCATAATTTGTCTAAAGCTTTTTAAGACTCTGGTCTACTTAGAAAGGTTGGATTACTTAGAGACCTTATAAATACAACCTTAGAGACAAGTAATAGTGTTGAAGAGTATGTCAATAAAATAATGACATCAGCTCATAAGTTGAGAAACATTTCTTTTGAGGTGAATGACGAGTGGCTCGGGACGATAATGTTGGCAGGTTTGCCAGACATATATAAACCTATGATAATGGGTATAGAAAGTTCGGGTGTTAAAATCAGTGCCGATCTAATTAAGACAAAGCTTCTACAAGAAGTCAGTAAGCTACCGAAAGTAAAGTAAGTTGGTCAGAGCATCGGGCCGGATTCCCGGAGGCGCGGGTTCGAATCCCGCCCGAAAGCTACTTGGGGCTCGTGGTTTTTTTACTATCACATTTTTCCTATACTTACAAAATTGCATTGTAAATGCATAAAAATAATATAAAATCTAAACTAAAAGTAGTTTAGCTGCAATCGTGAGCTGTGCAAATGTAAATACCAGTGGATGCGAAAACACTCGCCGCTAAACGAGTGTGAACCGAGCTTAATATACTCCTAGGGTAGCCATGAAATAGTTAAATTTATTATTTAAAAATTTTACTTCCGCCAAAAATTATAATTAAAATTAACAAAATAAACAATAAGGTAATAAAAAAAAGTTAGTCACCTTTGAAAACAGAATCATCGGGAACACCAAAAAATCCCTTTTGAGCGTAGTACCTAAAATGCACGATGCCACTGCTGCGTAACACCTAAAACGCGAGATACCTGAAACACGAAGTACCTAAAATGCACGATGCCTAAAAACTGAATTTGCCTGCATTGTACTTTGACAACAATTTTTAATGCCTAAGAATCGAAATGCCTAAAATGAAGATTGCCAGCACAAGGTACCTTCAGGTACCTGGTACGATCGGCCAAATAATTGGTTTACCACTTTTAAAAACACTTCCCATGTAACCAAAATATCGCTAAGGTTGAGCAGTATGAAACAATGAGAGAGATGCATGGTCTTGACGTTTTATCACATGTCAAGCATATGCTATGCTAGACATCATTGATCTTGTTCTAGTCTTTACGAATAAAGCTTTTTTGCTTTTCTTCTGATGATGACGTAAAACAATGAATGGAAAAGTGTAAAAGCTCGAGGCAAAGTGTTGACAATGTCACTCTAACGAATGACAAAGAAAACATTGGCAAACTGTAAAAAATACTATGCAAACGAGAATCGACCTTGTTGTTTTATAATGTGCTAGGGGAAATTGAACCTTAAGGTAGTAAACCAATTTTTTCGCAGATTGTACCTTGGTCAATATTGATTAAAAAAATATTAAACTGAAAATTTTATTGAAATTTCAAAAAAAATTAAACAAAAGACAGTATCCTTATAAAGGTAATTGTGTCATATTTTAGCAAATAGATTTCTTGATGTAAAAAGTGGCATCATGCTTTGTAGGCATTTAACTAGCACCGGCATTTTACTTTGTAGACATTGAACAAGATAGGCATTTTGCTTCCTAGACATTAGAACCTTATAGACATTAAACCTTTTAGGCATCCTGTGTTTTAGACATTGACTTTAGGCATTTTGCTTCATAGGCATCGTGCATTTTAGGTACTTCGCTCAAAAGGGCAAAAAATAAGCTATACAATTGAGGCGTGTTAATAAGCAAAACAAGTTTTAAATTCATAATAACATATTTAATTTCAATTATTGGTACGTGGCTCGAATGATTAAAGCCCTCGCCCTGCGGCTCGGGCTTCAAACCATCCTCGACAATGCAAATTGCTAGCTTCCCGTACTCGACTGTAATGAACTATTACTTTATTGCATATTTTTCACGATCTTTTCAAGACAAGTAATAAAAATAATAGTGCCCATTAAAATTATGACATTCTTAAAACCAGGTGATTTGTCCTCCATATTATTTCAAGTAGCATAATCTCAATGTTAACTAACTAACTAGTGAAAAGTTGTTCAGCAATATCCTAACCCTTATACAAACCGTGGTTATACTACTGTCGACCAAGTACTTCCAGACCAGTGCCTCTTGAGGAAATCAACCACTGCACCTCCCTTGCGATTTGTTCCCACTGTGCTTGACGATATTTTTTTAACAAAAAGTGGTGAACTGAATGCGCAGTGCACATTAGGAGCAGAACGAAACGTTTCTTTTTATGTTTTTCTATATCTTTATAGGAGAAAGATAGCAGAGGTTAGCGCGCCAACGCGCGATTATGTCAGAAAGTTACACTATACTTAAATAAAAATAAATTAATATTCCGACAATGACCAGTCTTAATATTACCTACTAAACGTTAAATAAATATCATTAAAAATATTGAATTCATTTTCAATTCGACACCTCTTTACACGTATTACAAAAATTCGACACCTCTCACAAGTAACTCCGACTCCATAACGACTCCGTAGCTCAGTGGTTAGAGCATTCGCCCGGACAGTGAATGATCGTGGGTTCGAGTCACATCGGAGCTAGTAGTGGGACGGGTCAGTTATTTCTAATACTTCATTTTCAATCTTACTGTGAATGCAAAAAAGTAAAAATAATAAGTATCATTAAAATCTCAGAAGTTATTGGTAAATGCTTATTATTGGACTATTGCTCGTCATTCAACAGACTTTCGAATGCCATGTGAGGCGGGTCGTTACGTTCCCTAAAATATGGTTGAGCGAAGCGATGGCTGGTTCATGCGTCATGCTCGTGAACGGGTGCTGCCAGTGGGAATGGGTCTGCTTGCCTTAAAATGTGTTTTCTTTTGTTTTTATTCATTTTATTAAGAATTACATTAAAATTTGAAACATGTATGGCGCAACTTGCAGTATAATAGTAGAATTGTCTTTTGTTTTTAACTAATATTAAAGCTTTAAGTAGAGTTCCTAAGTAATTGAAAATTGTTCACCGCTATGATCATTAGTTCGCCTATACTTAACTGTATTTATCATAACCCATTGTGTAATTGTGATGGAAACTGACCTTAGTCATACCATGTTAAGGTCATTTTTCAATTTGACGACTCTGTATGAAATAAAACAGGGAGAAAAAAACAACCCTTGGAGTTTCTTGCCGGTTCTTCTCCAAGGCCTCCCGCTGTAGGGTTTGCGAACCGATGGCGTAGCTTCTATGACGTTCACAAGTATTGTAAATAACAATCTAAATTGAATAAACAAATTTGAATCTTGAATCTTGAATCATGCTGTCCCAATTCACATAGATTAAAATTTTTGCCGTCCGACATTGGAAACGTAGCCCTAGAGCTCCTTGCGTGCTCACAAGCGGTAAAGAAGTTATTACTAAATACACCCCCTTCCTAATACGGATTTGGTTCCTGGTGAGAGTCACTTGAGGCGACAAGTTTTGAGAGCTAAGTCGCTAATTCTCGGCCAAACTCAGGTGTCGTTTTTACAAGCTTTTTCTTAACTTGCCATGTTAGTTAGTAAGTTTGTTAGTTAGTGGGGGACAAATCTTGCAAGCTTTGACCCACTTCCCAGTGTCCAATGGAGCTGAAATTTTGTATACAGGTTTGGTTTAGATGACAACTCAATATTTAAGTACAGTCAGCAAAAAAGCTTGTTATGAAAATGAAATTTTTACAAAAAACTTATTATTACAAGCTTTTATTTAACTTGCCATGTTAGTTAGTAAGTTAGTTTGTTAGTTAGTGGGGGACATATCTTGCAAGCTAAATTTGACCCACTTCCCAATTTCAGATTGAGCTGAAACTTTGCATACAGGTTTTGTTTGGATGACAATACAATATTAAAGTACAGTCAACAAAAAAACTTTGTCATAAAAACGAAGTTTTTACAAAAAACTTATGTGATGAGGGTTCACAGATTCTATACCAATATTAAAAACAGAAAAGTAACTCGGTCTGTCTGTCTGATACAGATTGATAAAGATAGATAGATGTTACTCGAAGGATAGAGATAGTTAAAAATTGTTGAAGGACACAGAGCTGCTTTTGTCGAGAAAATATCAAATGATCTCTTTGGAGCTCGAAGCAATCGGTAACTAGATGGAATCGAATTCCACACAATCCAAGTCGCGGGCAGATTGCTGGTGTATTATTTTCTCAAACAATCATGGAAATATTGTCATTATTTTCGAAAAAATAACACGCGAAGTATCGAATTTACGGACAAAGAAAATCAAATCTATTGCAGGAGCGTTTTTTGAATTTGGAACATAACTGTAACTTTTATAGTATGTTTTATTTCCCTGCATTCTTTTGACAAAAGCACTATAATAATATATGCTTGGCGGAAATGGCAATGGCCTATCTCGTATTAGTGAGGTCCTCGCCTACGGCTTGGCCTTCAAACTCAAACTCGACCTGCAATTTGCCTATTTCACGGCCTTTCACAATAGTGTCTAATGAGCAATAGTAGTTTATGTGACTGTCGCATAATACCGAGTTATGTGCAGTCTCATACACTACTTTATCTACACTCATTACATTTATCATAATATTTAAAAAATTAAGCAAATAGTAGATTGTATTACAAGGGAGCAAAATAATAATTATATTTACGGCGAGGGTGCTATTTTGAATCCAGAGCGCAGTAAAGGATTCTAGAGTAGAATCTCGAGCGCAGCAAGGGATTCTAAAGTAGAATCCTGAACGCAGCGAGAGATTCAATGCGCCGCCCGAGGTAAAAATAATTTTGCGGCCGAGTAATACACTCTACTTTTCATCCCCCTCTATAAGAAAAGCAATAAAGACAACTCAAATTACTACCTACCTACCTACTTTTCTTTGGCGTTCGGATACATTATAGCTGCGCTAGTCGGGCAAGAAAAAAAATTTGAAGTTTTTAAATAAAAAAAACCCATCCCATCGGAGCTGGTTGTGAGACGGGTCGATTTTTTCTAAATACTTCATTTTCCATTTTCAACAAAAAAATGAAAAAAAAAACATATGTCCATTGGATTCCTTATAAGTATCTCCGGGGCTGCCGCAGGGGAGTTGAAAATTTTGTTAGATTTTAGCTACGACTCACCGTTTACGAGATAATCTCAATTTTATCAAATTCCTTTTTTGAAAATTTCCCGGTCCCGTAAAAAGTCCCAGCCCCATACAAAATCAGTTGAATTTTTTTTAAGTACTGCACACCCTCTGCTACACTCCAACCAATGCTTCTTTAATTATGTTCTAAATTCAAATCTCATCGTTTTGGACCCTGTTATGAAGCTGTTCAAAATTCAAATCTCATTTTCATCCCATCGATTCAAAAAGGCGATGATTGTTTATCTAATAACAGGGTCCAAAACGATTCATTTTTTACCTGTTATGACAAGAGGGTATAAATGAGATTTGAATTTTGAACAGCTTCATAACAGGGTCCAAAACGATGAGATTTGAATTTAGAACATAATTTAAGAAGCATTGGTTGGAGGGTAGCAAAGGGTGTGCAGTACTTAAAAAAAAATTCAACTGATTTTGTATGACCGAGAAATTTTCAAAAACGGAATTTCATAAATTGAGAATATCTCGTAAACGGAGCGTCGTAGCTAAAATCTAACAATATTTTCAACCACCCTACGGCATCCCCGGAGATAGGTACTTATAAGGAATCTGATGGACATATATTTTTTCTAATTAAATTTTTTTTATTTCAAAACTCAAATTTTTTTTCTTGCCCGACTAGCGCTATGATGTATCCGAACGACAAAGAAAGGTAGGTAGTTTGAGTTGTCTTTACTGCTATTCTTATAGAGGGGGATGAAAAGCAGAGTGTATTACTCGGCCGCAAAATTATTTTCACCTCGGGCGGCGTATATTGAATCCCTCGCTGCGTTCAGGATTCTACTTTAGAATCCCTCGCTGCGCTCGAGATTCTACTCTAGAATCCTTCACTGTGCTCTGGATTCAAAATAGCGCCCTCGCCGTAAATATATTATTTTGCTCCCTTGTAATACAATCTACTATTTTACCCTCTTGTCATAAGTTCTAAATTCAAATCTCATCGTTTTGGACCCTGTTATGAAGCTGTTCAAAATTCAAATCTCATTTTTACCCTCTTGTCATAACAGGTAAACGATGAATCGTTTTGGGCCCTGTTATTAGATAAACAATCATCGCTTTTCAAATCGATGGTATGAAAAAATTATTAATTAATGTGGATTGGCGCCAAACCCCACTGATAGGAGTCTATACGATCTATACGTTCTAAATTCAAAATTCTAATTTTAAAAAGTTTCTTATTGTTGCCGGCTAAAGAAGGGCTTGAAAGAGTTGGAAGTCAGGGCCGGTAAATCCTACGGTTGCCATGGAGATTGCAAAATTAAGAAAAATAAGTGTTTTATAATGAGTGAAAGCTGTATCCGGTGGTATCATAATGACCATTATTAAACAGTTTAATTTTTTAAAGTTGACTATGGCATAAAGTGTATTATTGTACGTTCAGGCATGAGTTCATAATTCGAATATTATAATATGTATAACATGAGTGTACCTTTTTTAGTATCGGTCAGTTATTCAAGTATTGTATTGTATGTACTGCTAATCATGTCTCGTGTGGATTTGATTATTATTGAACAAATTAATTTTACTTTCTTGCATTCAGAATGCAATTTTTATTATTGAAAATGAAACACCTACCTATTAGAAAAAAAGTCGAGGGTAGTAATATCTTCACATTGACGAAATAAACGCTGGCTCACAGCGCGTAAGAAGTATTAGAAAGATTCGACGCTTCCTCTAACGACTCCGTAGCTCAGCGGTCAGAGCATTCGCCCGGACAAAAGGTCCCAGGTTCGATTGCCGGTTGAGCTACTTAGAGGATTTTTTCTATTTCATTTTCAATATTATTGAACAGTTAAATCATCCTCTAGATTTTTCGATCTCTTAAATATAGCTTAGGTACTATAAAGCATGTTTTAGTTTAATTGGACGTCTACAAGACAATGTGTTCCTTTGTCTCCGCATTACATATTCCGTTTGGCAGCAACACTGCGAGATGTTACACAATTTGTGCCCATAACACAGATGGCGCCACTCGCGCTTTGTCTCGCGCACTTGGCGACACAATGGAGACATCTTTTCATCTTTACGAACAAACACGAATGGATTAGATGACTGCTTTGTTTAGAACTGTAGCTGTATTTAGCTAGTAGACCTCTTGAAAATATTGAATTTGAAGTGAGTGTTAGAAAAATTATCTAGAGACTTCTTTTCCAACGGTTAAGGCTTTTGATGGTTCTGATTATGTTGAAGAACATTTATTTTCTCAGCTTTTTAGCTTCAAAGGCGAAATTCAACAAATTGAATGAGCAAACGTTAGTTAGAGCACGCGCTATATAACTTGGCGCGTGTCATATCTGGAACTAAAATTATGACATGGGAATAAGGCTTATTTTTCCGACCGACCACGCCGATCAGCGCCCTCTGACAAATGACAAATTTTGTGGCGCGAACACACACCTCTTCCGCCGTGTAGAGCCGTCTTCCGTCAACTTACTAAAGGCTCCTTTTCATTAGTCGATTAGTCGGTAGTTTCCGCATGCAGGGTGATGGAAATTTGAAAATGGAAATCCCCGCATGCGGTTTATCGATCGCGTTATCGACATAAAACTTACTTTAGTCGTTAACTCGCCTGCGAAAAGTGCCCGTATGCTGTATATCGACCAGTGCGTATGAACCATCAATCGGGAACGTACTCACTGGTATGCAAGTAAAACCTGCAATTTCCAACTAGTACGCAAATGTGACAAACTTCTTGCATGAAAGTCTTGCCTAAATGAAACTCGTCTGTACGCTAGATCTTTTAAACTACGCAACGAATTTAAATTCGTTTTTCAGCAATATAAATAGTATGAGACATGAGGGTTTATGTTAATACTAGCTTATCACCTGCGGCTTCGTCCCCATGGACTACACGACGTTATCTCGCGATAATCTGATTTTTTCAGGATTAAAAGTAGCCTATGTTCCTCTTCATGCTACAAAGTATCTGTGTCGCAAATTTCAGCCATATCCGTTCAGCCGTTTTGGCGTGATTGAGTAACAAACATCCAAACATATAAACTTTTACATTTATAATGTTAGTAGGATATATTACCTAGCGATTTGATTGTCGTAGCTAGTATCCTTAACTCAATATTTGATAAATGTTACCTTGGGCATTTTTCTTTTCATTTTAACTAGCGGCCGCCCGCGGCTTCACCCGCGTGGTTCTCGTTCCCGTGGGAATATTGGAATTAAAAGTAGCCTAAGTTACTCCTTATTACATCTGCTAACTGCCAGTGAAAGTCCCGTCAAAATCGGTACAGCCGATTCAGAGATTAGCCGGAACAAACAAACAGACAAAGAGACAAAAATTGTAAAAAATGTTGTCCGTTCGGTTAGATAGTGTCGGTACACCCGCACGGCATTGTGGCTCTTGCTATAAAATGCAGATACAACATAATAAACTCAAGTTACCAAACCAAAGTAAATTTTAATGAAAATTTGAATATTTTTATATAAAAGGATATTAAATAAGTGATTTACAAATAATATTAATAATTATTAATTTTTTACATGATTATTATGATTAGTCATCATCGCTCGAATTGTCACAAGTCACAACTGTCGTTACCACCTGTATTTATATTAAACATAGATTATTTAAGAAAATGTAAATTAATAAATGCCGAATCTCAAAATCCAATTCCATTTGCGGGTGTACGCCGCACGCGGCTTCTTTTGTTTATGCGACGGCATCCTTTGACAAGAAGCGGCACGTGCCATGGCGGCGCGATAAAAGGACGACACTATCTAAGCGAATGGACTTTATATGTACCGTATATATAATCATATTATTATGCATGTAGTATAAAGCGGTTATTTTAATATTACATGTTTTTCATTCAAATTTTATTCATTTGTATAGATGTATAGATTATGACTGTGATAGTAAACCGGATAGCCAGAATAAGAATAAATTATTTATAACTATTAAAATTTAAGGTGGCTGGATATTGAAACAATAAAGGTTTTAATTGCGGTTTATTACGTTATTGCCAGAAAAAATATTATAATGTAGGTATACCTATTAAATCGTTTATCTCTTCCATTCTTAAAGTTAGACTCTTCTGCATTCCCCTTTATAAGCATACTTAGCACCAGCGCACTCCATCCTGAAATAAAGATAAAACGAAAATGTAGAGATGATTTATCACTAAAAATAAGTTGCAAAAAAATGGCAAATTTGATTTTTTCCAAAATGGCGTGGGGCTTGAGTGTTTATGCTGTAGGTATCTACTCCTGGGTGCCTACCAACAACTCTTATTGCGGTTTTGTTTAGGACCTAAACTGATCTGCTTCGCTTATTCGTACCACGACAGCTTAATATCAATGACAGCGATTCAGTGATCATTCAATGACATTTCACAGCCGCGAAGCTGTCAGATCTCTTATTTGACTTATAACTCGGCCAAGCTGACATGACACCTGCAGGTTATACCCATCCCTCTCACTCTCCGGGCATGACAGAATCGAGTGAAAGAGACGGGTAGAAGAAATAAGGACACAAATCGTTCGGTCATTTACATTTAGCAATTCATTTGCGATCCAGTTTTCAGAAGGTCGTAGTACGAAAGAAAGCAATTCATTTTAGGAACCTATTCTGCATCGCGCTATTTTTGAATCGCTTTCTTAAAGTTGATGGTAGGCACCCGCTTGTTGGTGTATGTTGGTGTTTTACAAATAACCCTGTATACTGTAACTAATTTTTTTTTTCTTATAGGTAAGTACATATTAATCTCTTGTACTTACTGGCAAATGTTTCCATAAGTGCATCCGTTGGTCGCACATACAGGGTCCCAGACGGAGAGGCAGTAACAGTCGGGCCTGGTGTACCTACAGTCCACCGGATTGCGCTGGGCCGCCGTTGCCATGGCAACGAACACCAGGAGCATTAAGAAGGCTGGAAAAAACACAATTTGAAACAGATAGAAAGGCTAATTCCATAGCTTTATTATCTGGATTTTCTTACAAGTTAGTTGGAACTTAGATATGCCACAGATTAAAATCATGGTTTTAAAATATAGAAAGTGGCTCCGGTGCCGGTACCGGTTACCAAAGAAAATTTAACGGGAACCGGAAGTGCTGTAGAACACGGCGATGCGATCGCCTTAAATTTCTTAGTAGTTTTTTTTTATTCACAACGGGATAGCACTTCGCCTTTATCACACCTGATGGTAAGTGGTGATAAGGCTGAAGGTGGAAGCGCACTACTCCCGAAATCCCTAATCACTGAGGAACTGGCTATCTTATCTCTAACTGCCGAAATACAATTATTATGCTGAAAACATCATTGTTATGGCGTCAGACTTAGATAAGTAAAATGGTGGTAGCTAACCAGGCGGACTAAGAACAAGCAAAACAATTTTTAACCAAAACTTGGTCTTAAAAGCAAGTTCCGGCAGCTTTCCAGGATGCCGGTACCGGCAGTGGAGGCACAGCCTAAAATATAATCGTAAGTGTGTACTCACCTGTATAAGATTTCATCTTAGATGGTTGAATGGAATGAGATAGGTACAGAAACTGATGTTCATGGAATGAAGTGAAGTTCTTTTATACTAAACATTTCAAATGAAAATAAATGTTTTCCTTAAGGAAGCTGAATATGCTGCAATAGGGACTATGTTTTCTTATTGTAACTAGGTAAATAAAACTTATCAGCGTGTAAACCGTGAATCACGCATGTAAACAGAAATGTAAATGGGTTTTTTTAGAAGAAAATAAAAACAGAAAAAGTTCTTTGTGTGACAATTAAGTCAGTTTCTTTATGATTTTAAATTAAAATAATTACCTATTTCACAAGTTACAACCTTTTATTTAACTTGCAGTGTATGTCTGTATGTATGTCCGTTCGGGCCAAATCTTAATAATCGGGCCTAAGTGTCTGATTGAGCTAAAACTTTGCATTCAGGTTTGGTTCAGATGACAATACAATTTAAACTACAGTCGACCAAAAAGCTTGTCATAAAAAAGAAATTTTTACAAAAAAAATATTAGTTTAAATATCAGAAGCATTACAATTTTAAACTTGTGTCTGTATACCTGCGTTGAACCTATCGCCCATTTAACTGCTGCTGGCTGCTCTGCTCTGCTAAGAAAAGAAATGAAAGTATTAATACTGTTTTTCATTGTTAGGTACTTAAAATTGTGTATTTACTTTTGCTCGAAGTTGTACAAAGATTGTCAATCATATTAGCGGAAACGAGTGCCGCGCGTCAAGAGGCGAAGGAATTCTATCAGACAGCCTTAGATCGATCGTCGGAAAAACAAGCATTGAAAGGATTTTCATGTCGGTGTACGTAACCGCACCCGGGCGAATTAACACACCGGTGACGTGGGTTCGATTCCCAATTTGGGTTAGGATAAGCGGTATGTTTATAGTGGTTGTAAATCTGTTGATTTGTTTGCGGAGGACGGTTTGGGGTTTATTTTGCTACCTGATTAATATTTGATTTGATATTACAGGTAAGGTAATTCGATACAGGATAGGTAGTACTGGTAAACAAAAGTTTTAAAGGTTTCAGCCCCCCGACTCACGAACCACCGGAATTATGTTTTTCATTTCATTTATTTTTTTCATTTATTTATTGAACAATAAAAGTTATTACATTGTCTTAAGCTAAATAGTGTTACAAAAACCAGAAAGGTTTGTCCGTACACTATCTCATTCATCGCTGTACTCATTGGACAAAATTAATGTTTAATATTAAAACTAATTTAAAAATACGACATAATTATACATTATTTTAGAAAACCTTATGAGGGTAAATTCAAAAAGAAACGAAGTATTCGTCATAGAATTCATTACATTTGTTTTTATTCAAATACATTAGCAAAGCAGACGGTCCGTGCTGATAAGATACAATAGGTTTTTTTATTTAATGTAGTTTGCGGGCTCGCATACAGGATGGTCCATTTAGAAAAAGTTTAGGTTTAATTATTAATTAATATTTATTGGATACAATGTTACTTGAAAATTGTTAATAAAGTATACAAAACTATATTTTATAGATTGTTAATAAAGTAGGTTTTGAGTGTGTTTTTCAAGTTTTTAGTGTTAATTTAATTTTTTATTTCCATGGGTAACTTATTTATGAGATTAGGGACAATATAAAGCGATGTTCTTTTTCCATGAAGATTGTTATATGTAGGTGTCATTAGTTTTTTTTTATTAGCACCTCTAGTAAATTTGTTATGAGGAATAACTTTCTGTACTTTCGCATTAAAAATTGTTCTGTTAAAATGTTGAATTTGAATTTATCTTGAATTGGTATCAATGAACAGTACGAAAACAGTGAATGATAATTACTTTTGTTGTTCCTTGACTTTACGCGGGACAATGGTTTTTAAAATACGCATCTGAATTTCATAGATGTAGTCTAGATGTGATATAGCGGCCCGGCCATAACTACTCAGTCCGTAAGAAATAATTGATTCGCCAAGTGACTTGTATAGATATAACAATACAGGGTAAGGAATTTTGTACTTAAGTATAGAAAACTTTGCAAGCAGTGCTCGTAATTTATCACACACATGTCGAGTTTGCTCAACCCACGACAGTCGATCGTCGATAATCACACCGAGGTAGGTATGCTTTTTTACGACTTCTAGTGTGCCGCAGTAACAGTTAGAATTATTAATGTTAGTATGCAGACAAGTGTGATTATGAGCTTTAACGGTTATAGGAGTTGATTTCCTATTTTGGCTAGTGCTTATATACATGACTTTTGTTTTACTGTCGTTTAATACTAGCCCGTTGTCATGCGACCATTTTGAGAGCACAGTGAAATTTGTCTGTAGTTTATTAAGAGCTAAGTTAAGATCAGTGTCGGCAGCAAGCAAACAGGTGTCATCGGCAAATTGGAATATTTCGCAATCTTTAATGAGATTTATAAGGTTGTTAACATAAGTTATGTAGTGTAGGGGACCGAGCACTGACCCTTGAGCTGTTCCTTCTGTAACGTTAATTTTACTACTTGAAGCCTCTCCAACCTTAACGTAATATGTCCGATCCTGTAAGTAGTTTTTACACCATTCTAGTAATGGGCCGCGTATTCCGCTTTTTTCCAAACTATCTATGAGACAATCGTGGCGAAGTGTGTCGAATGCTTTGCTGTAATCAATGAATATTACAATGACGTGCCGCTTTCTATCAAGATGGTTATTAACAGAGTCCGTAAAATCCGAGAGTAATTGTGTAGTGTTCTTTCCAGGTCGAAAACCATACTGTTTCTCTGATATGATGTTATTTTTGCTGTAAAACGTGTATATTTCGTTGCCAATATATTTTTCAACGACTTTATCAATAGTGGGGAGAATAGTAATTGGCCTGTAATTGTCATAGTTTTTATGGCTACCCTTTTTATAAATCGGTCTGACTATTCCGGTCTTTAACTGTTCGGGATACTTCCCTGTGACTATGCAAGCATTAATCAGTTTGACAATAGCCGAAGTTACTTTTTCACCAATATTTTTTATGTAGATTACCCTTATACTGTCGTTTCCTGGAGCTTTGTTGTTGTTTAATTTTTTTATAATATTGTGTAAATTTTCAAATCGTGCTTTTTTTAAGCGCATCGTGACATTTGTACTGAGGCTATACGTTGACTTATCTAGCAGAGGGGTATTGCAATTTGGTGCAATAGATTTTACGCTATCATGAAAAGTCTGAGCAAACTTATTCGCAATATCAATCGGTTTAATAGTACTGTTTTCAAATGTTGCAATTAAAGCAGTGTCAATTGATGTTTTAATTTTGCCAGTTAATCTATTTAATAATTGCCACAAGCATCGTGGGTTTCTTTTATTTTCAGATATTTCCTTCATAATATGATTATTTTTTGCCTTATTTATCAATTTATTAGCGTAGTTCCTAGTTTTAGTATATTTTAGTCGTAATATTTTATTACTTGTATCTTTTTTCCACTCGATAAACAATTTATCCTTATATTCGCAAACTTTATTTATTTTGCTATTAACCCAACATGTATTACTTTTGCGTTGGTATTTGAAATTCGATTTTATTTTTATTTCTGGTTGAGTATAGCATTTATTTATATTATCATTTACATACTTATATATTTCTAAGGGACAAGACATATTATTTATAGGCTGCCAGTTTATGTTATGTGCTTTGTCTTTGTCTATTCTATGGTGAGTGACAGAGACAGGGCATGCATTCCGCTGTTGGGAGCGTTTCCGACGGTTCGTGAATCGGGGGGCAGATTGCTACTGCGAAAAGATGATGATGATGATGAAAGAGAAATATGGCCATAACAGGTGGTAGGTTAAAATATGTTGGACGATTAATAAGCATTAATTTTATTTAATCTATATGAATAAAAAAATTATGACTATGATTCTATTGTACCTATTCCAATACATTGAAATCGTGGTAGCAATCTTTATTTTATGTAATCAGTAGCTATTAAATTATTAATAAAGCGTTTCGCGGTTTTAGTTAATCAATTAGTTTAATCATTGCCTTTATTTTTGTCACAAACAGTAACGAGCAATAATAAGTGATCAACATTAGGACTTTGTCATATTAGAATATCTAATGACTTCTGTCTCTCAGATAGTTTTATTTCGGAACGCTTCATATTGACATATAAAGAAATAAAATAAAACCATTTACCACGACAAAAACAAAAACATTATAAAAGAGACTACAAATACACTCAAAACTAAAAATATATATGTAAAACACTTGCGTTACTGACTGATTGACAGACAGCGTACAGCCGAAACTACTGGGCGCAAGAAGCTTTTTTTTTTTTTATAGTGAGGGAAATTACAGTCTTTTCTTATACCGCTAACGGCATGTTGGACTCAGTCAGACAAGGCCTGTCTCTCGCCGCGCCCAGCCCTCCCGCCAAGCCTAATAGGCTTCGCGTCAGGGCTGGGTGGTTCTAACCCCTGCCCCGGCCCCTGACAAGCTCGAAAGCTCGACAGGAGGTGGGGCAGGAGGAGAGAGCCTCATCTCAATCTCCCCATAAGGTTACCCACTCCGGGTAGGCTGACCAGATTGGGCGGTCGAGAGCAGGCACCACTACCAACTAAACCCCTCAAGAAGCAAGAAGCTGAAATTTGGCATGTATGTTCCTTGGGGAGTGTAGGGGAGCACTAAAAGAAGATTTTTGGAAAATCACTCTCTAAGTGGGTAAAAAAGCAGGTCCTCGCAGGTGAAGTCGCGAGCTGAGCGCTAGTTAAAAATAATAATAATCACCTTAAGAGGCTTGCGTTAGGTGGATGAATCGGGAGTAAGATGCAGAAGGCAGTACTTCTGGACACGACGTATAGTGAGAAGGTTCCTGTCTCTGGATCCTTAACCATCGGTAGCCGGGACCCTGATCTTGCTGCCGTTGAGGAACTGCATTTTTGTATTTTTAAATGTTATATTTTTTAGTGTTATACATTGTAAAAATTTAATGTTTAGAAATATAATTTTGTAAGTATTTAAAATGTAATAAAGGGAATAATCCTTACTTCCTTACTTCCTTACTTATATTATAAATGCGAAAATGTCTGTCTGTGTGTTACACAATCACGCCTAAACTACTGAACCGATTTGAATGAAAATTGGTACAGAGATAGTCTAGAGGCTGAGAAAGGACATAGGCTACTTTTTATTCCTGAAAAATATCACCTTCCCGCGGGATAACGTCGTGTAGTACACGCGGGCGAAGCCGCGGGCGGAAGGCTAGTGTATTATAAATGCGTCTCTGTCTGTCTGTGTGTTACACAATCACACCTAAACTACTGAACCGATTTGAATGAATTTTGGTACAGAGATATTCTAGAGCCTGAGAAAGGACATAGGCTACTTTTTATTCCTGAAAAATATCACCTTCCCGCGGGATAACGTCGTGTAGTACACGCGGGCGAAGCCGCGGGCGGAAGGCTAGTATATTATAAATGCGAAAATGCGAATCTGTCTGTCTGTGTGTTACACAATCACGCCTAAACTACGGAACCGATTTGAATAAAAACTGGTACAGAGATAGTCTAGAGCCTGAGAAAGGACATAGGCTACTTTTTTATGTGAACAAAGGGCTGTAAGGGGTTGAAATAGGGGATGAAAGTTTAAATGGAAATTACGTCATTTTTAAAGCTAGAAGCTTCAAAATTATTTTATAGGCTTTTGATTAGATAAATAAATACGACATTTAAAGTTTGTAAAAAAACTACCCTAAAGAGGGTGAAAACAGGGGATGAATTTTTTCGTGTGATGACGTCGGCAAAAAAGTTTACGGAACGGATTTTGATGAAAGTTTTTTTGTTATATTGGTCCTTGCCAACATATAGCTATTTTGAAGAATTTATTTTGAAGATCGCAATTTCTGATGTGGAACCATAGCAGTCCAGCCAAACTATGAGAGATATAAAAATACCGTTTTAAGGAAAATTGTTAAACGTGATGAGCACTTTCTATTGACGTACAAAGTTTGAAGGTCTGGTACACCTGATGTGGAACCCTAGCAGCCAGATTAAACTATATGAGATACAAACATAGCGTCTTTAGAAAAGTTGTTTAACGTCATGGACATTTTCTATTGACGGAAAAATATCGAAGGTCTGGTACTCCTGATTTGGAACCCTTGCAGCCCAGCTTAACTATAAGAGATACAGATACAGCATCTTAAGAGAAGTTGTTCAGCGTGATAAGTATTTTCTTTTGACATACAATATATACTAATATTATAAATGTGAAAGTGTGTTTGTTTGTATGTCCGTCTTTCACGTCAAAACGGAGCAACATATCGACCTGTTTTTTTTGTATGTGGATAATTTAGGAGCTAGAGAGTCCCATAGGCTAATTTTATCCCGGAAAAATATCACATTCCCTCGGAAAAACGTCGTGTAGTACACGCGGCAAAACCGCGGGCGGAAGGCTATGTGATATAAATTTTTAATGTGTTAATTCGTAGGTACTGTTTATGTAATATACACGGTATTTTTTATCACCCCGGATATTTTTAGGGATTATTTTACTAATGAAAACAAACAACTTTTATTACAGGACCAACACTGAAATCGCGAAAAATATCAGCTGTTCCATACATTTTGATTAAATATTTTTGCACTTTTGTATGGAATAGCTGTTTGTTTGCGATTTTAGTGTTGGTCCCAAAATAAAAATTGATTGTTTTCATGAGCAGAATAATCCTTTTAATTTTATCCGGGGTGATAAAAAAATTAGCGAGTATATTAAGTAAATAAATAAAATAATTCATACTTATTATAAAACTGTATGCGATTCTATTCAGGGGGCTACCGGCTAAAAATTATGAGTATGGACATGGGCTTCATTGGACATTTGAAGCCCATAATAATATTATGCCCTTAAAAGCACAAAATATGGGCATCAAATGTCAAATGAAGCCCATGTCCATATCCATATTTTTTGCCGGATCAGGGGCTGTATACATTGAAAAGAAATAGAAAAAAATACCACCAAGGGTCTTCTTAAACGGAACAGATACCAAAAATATAGTTTTTGAATTTTTTGTCTGTCTGTCTGTTGTCCACGTTTTAGGCAAAAACTACTGAACGGATTTTAATGAAACTTTTTTGTTATATAGCTATTAGTTGTCGCCAACTTATAGGTAGGCTATAATTTTTTTTTGGAAGATCGAAATGGCCGATGTGGAACCATAGCAGTCCAGCCAAACTATGAGAGATATAAAAATACCGTCTTATGGAAAATTGTTAAATGTGATGTTCATTTTCATTTTCAGACCACTGTGCGTAGAGCCGTAAGCTCGGGTACGGAGAGACGTGAGCGCGTGGACGACTAGCGGTAAGCGCGGGGATAGCAAGTTGAGCGACCCGCAAAGCGGTTCGTGAGCTGGTCCCGAGGCGAGGCGATTACGTTACGATTCCGATTAGTGTGCTTTGCAGTGGGAGGTTTCATACAAAGAATACTGAACCGCTCGAGTTGATACGTTTACGATCCCTTTCCGAGTTGATGTATGTGCTGTGACCTTAATGGTTATTATTTTTGTTAAGTTAAACTAGACCTAAAGACTCTCAATAATTTTTTTCTCATTTTTTTAATTTTTTTGTTTGTTTTTATTTTTTTATCATTTTTTTCTCTATTTTTTTTATTTTTTTTTATATGAAACCACTGTGCGGCGAGCCGTAAGCGCGGCGTCGCCTAGCCGTAGCCGAGCCGACGTACCGACGCTGATCCGGTTTGGTTACGTGCTTGCGTTAGGTTGACGCCTGGTTGACGGCGAGGCGAAGGCGATACGGTGTCGATCCCTTTCCGAGTTGATGTAATGTGCAGCGCGATGCAGAATAGGTTCCTAAAATGAATTGCTTTCTTTCGTACTATGACCTTTTAAATACTGGATCGCAAATGAATTGCTAAATGTGAATGACCGCGAACGATTTGTGTCCTTATTTCTTCTACCCGTCTCTTTCACTCGATTCTGTCATGCCCGGAGAGTGAGAGGGATGGGTATAACCTGCAGGTGTCATGTTAGCTTGGCCGAGTTATAAGTCAAATAAGAGTATGTGACAGCTTAGCGGCTGCGAAATGTCATTGAATGATCACTGAATCGCTGTCATTAATATTAAGCTGTCGTGGTACGAATAAGCGAAGCAGATCAGTTTAGGTCCTAAACAAAACCGCAATAAGAGTTGATGGTAAGCACCCTGATCAGTTTAGGTCCTAAACAAAACCGCAATAAGAGTTGATGGTAGGCACCCAGGACTTCCGGTTCCCGTAGAAATTTATTCAAAACCGCTACCGGCAGCGGAGGCACTTTCAAATATAAATACACTTACTCCAAGCCCAGTAGACGGATAAAGAAGATAGGCTCTGCCTGTTATATCAGATGAATGAAAACACAGCACCGCTCCGTTCTTTTCCGCTGTAGTGTAAACGCACCCTAAATGACTCTGAAATATGAAATGCTTATTGTAATGTAACTCGCGATAACTTTATTTCGAGTGTCACGCGGCTCTGCGGTTTTTGTGAGAGTTCTTGTTCAGTGTGGAACATTCACACAACAAATACACACAGGTTAAAAAATATACGGTTAACTTAAAATACTTTTTTTGGAAGTACCAAAATCCTGAGTGAGTAATTTTCTGTAATTAAATAGTTTCTTAAATTTTCGAATTTAATTTACTCTATCAAAAACCGTTATTTAATCGAGTTATATAAAAAAAGGATACTGTGGAGTTAAAAAATAAGATATTTAAGCCAGAAACAGATAGGTAGGTACCTAGTATACTTACCTACATTTATTTCCTTCATTATGTCAGTCGAACGACGCCTGGCAGTCGCTGGGCATTTTCTTATAAGACTTCCAATTTATATCCTTTTAATCTTGTATTTCATACCGTTTGAGATGGCTTGTAGCAGCAAACGGTATTCTTTTTTGTCTTTAAGGTTTAATTTAAAGTATACCTAAAAGTAATGAAAAAGAAAGCACAGACTAAATAATTTTCATACTTACAATATTGATCTCAAATCATTGAAAACATTTGGTTAAACTGTTTCGACATTCCACATACTCAATTTACTGTCATTCGCTAGGCTGTGGTAGATACATACATTTTTTGCGTCTACAGTATTTCCTCGACCCTTTGCTAAGAGGGGTGGATATTTTTTTATAAAACAAGTGTTTGACATTTTGAAAAAGGGACGATTTGTTTGGGTAATTCGATTGCGATGAAGATGGACGAGACGCATCTTGGACAGTGAAAATGGATTGTGCCATATTGTCCCATGTTTTAGGAAGGCCGGAATAGGGGTTAACAATGTTTATGGTGACAAAAAGTTTGTCTACGTAATAAATTTTAGTTTTAGTATTTTCAGTTTGTTTTCCTTTTTTATTGCTGGAATAAATTGCAGTTGTGTATTGTACAGGATTCATAAAACACTAGGGGCTCCAATCGGTTTTACCCGTTCACGTGGGAATATTGGGATAAAATATAGCCTACACGACGTTATCCCGCGGGAGAGTGATCTAAACATCAAAATTTTCACATTTATAATATTAGTTGGATGTCACTTAGGAATAATGTAGCTAAGTTCTGTTTTTTACTATTTTAATATTGCTGGAACACTGTTATTGCCCGATTCTCCTTATCTATCGATATCTAGCCACGCCTACGTGCTACGTCCGATGCCCAAAATGCGGATGGGATTAATGAGTACAAATGCAGCTAGAACAAACAGTTTAATTTGCCTTCTGTAGCTCAATATAGGTAACAAATTAGGATCACCCATCCCGTGACCGACCATTACAAACTAGAGGGCCTACACCGAAACGCTAAACCTGAAACTTCCTTATACCCGTCCGTCTCACTCTCCAGAATAGAATCGAGTGAAAAGGGCGAGGCTAACCGAAGTTTCGGATTTGCGTGTCAGAGTATGGTCCCAGCATCGCTGGTTGAAAGAGCTAACCAATGCGCTTAACACACGTACTGGTACGATTGAACTATTGTTCAGAAACTAGTTGAATAAGTGATGGGAGCGGTAGAATTGCAAATTATGTAAATGGTGAGTGCCGATAAATAATTCAAGTGGTAAGTTCCGATGGGTGCAGTATCTATTCCGATGGATGGAAGCGGCAGCCCCAACATTAAGTCGTTAGGGCTGCAACTTCCAATAGATAAGTAACATAAAAACAACTAGAACGTTCTTAATCTAATTAGTCCAAGCTGTGAAGTACTTGTAAATGTCAAAGAAGCTAAAAAAGCTGCGTCATCGGTTTAAAGGTCCTACTGGTGGGAAACCCAGAAATGAAACACTGAAGTAGCAATTTACACTTACCCTAGTTAGGGCCCTTA
Source organism: Crambus lathoniellus (assembly GCA_949710035.1). Classification (NCBI taxonomy): domain Eukaryota; kingdom Metazoa; phylum Arthropoda; class Insecta; order Lepidoptera; family Crambidae; genus Crambus; species Crambus lathoniellus. Next base: position 29,796,937 of record OX453302.1, on the reverse strand, counting down.
GTCAGAATACATAATTACACTTACCATAGTTAGGGCTCTAATTCAGTATACATTGCTTGTTTTCATTGCATCACTTGCAAAAACGAGTTCAAAGAAAGCAATGTATACTAAATTAGAGCCCTAACTAGGGTAAGCGTAATTGCAACTTTAGACACGCGTTTTGGATAGATTTTTTCTTCCTGTTTTATTTCTTTCAGAGACGTCAAAATAAAATGACCTCAGCATATTATAAGTATAGCACTTGCCAATACAAAATAGAATACTAAAAATAAATAAGATTTATCACAGCTGGAAGACAGTATACAAGCATGGAAGTCCTTTCAATTATCACCCACATCATAATGTCCGCACACAGATTGGAATAATTTATAACTAGTTATAAAAGTGATGGGAACAGTGGAATTATAGAATATGTAAATGCTGAGTGCCGGCAAATAATTCAAGTGAGCTCCGAATGGTTCCAGGATCCAGCACTCGATGCGTTGGGCTTTGCAGCTTGCAGCACTCGAATGCTGAACTAGTTTGTTCTGGAAATCCATATTGAGCGGAGGTTTCAAATATTAATATCTGAGATTTCACGGTTCGGATTGCAAGAGTAGGACGTTTCTGTGAACGTGGGGAATTAAGAGGTATTGAGTAGGTATTAAATAATCCTACATCCTTCCTACTAATATTATAAATGTGAAAGTTTAGATGTTTGGATGTTTAGATGTTTGTATGTTTGTTACTCAATTACGCCAAAACGGCTGAACGGATTTGGCTGAAATTTGGGTCACAGATACTTTGTAGCCTGGAGGCTACTTTTTATCCCGGAAAAACATCACATTATCTCGGGATAACGTCGTGTAGTCCACGCGGGCGAAGCCGCGGACGGAAAGCTAGTAATATTATAAATCTGAAAGTTTAGATGTTTGTATGCTTGTTACTCAATCACGTCAAAACGGCTAAACGGATTTGACTGAAATTTGGGACAAAGATACTTTGTAGTCTGGAGAGGAACAAAGGATACTTTTATCCCGGAAAAATATCAAATTCCCGCGGAATAACGTCATGTAGTCCACGCGGGCGTAAAGCTAGTATCGTTATACAGGGTGTTAGGGGCACCCTGCAAAAACTTTCACCATGGCTTCAGACCATCATGCTGAACAATGTAGAGCAAGAATTTTTTGTCGGAAATGAAAAAAAAAAACGACTTTTCATACAAATTTAACAACTAATCGGAACATTTTGTATGGAGAGTCGAATTTTTTTTTTAATTTCCGACAGAAAATTCTTGCTGTGCGTTGTTCAGCATGATGGTCTGAAGCTATGGTTAAAGTTTTTGCAACGGTGCCCCTAACACCCTGTATTTTTGCTCCTGACTTCGTCCATGTGAAAACTGTCTCGTTATAAAATATCACGCTCTTTAGGGATCAAGTTGTATCAATGTCTGTGCTATTAATTAAAATTGTGGGTAAGACCATGAATATGGAGTTGGCTATAAAAGTTTATATGTACACAATGATCAAGCAAGCGGGTCTTTATAAACATTATCCAGATATATGTGTTTCGAAAGTAGTTGAATAAGTGATGGGAACAGTGGAATTGTTGATACCGAGTGCCGACAAATAATTCAAGTTAGTCCCGAATGGTTCCAGCATTCGGTGCGTTGGGCTGCAGCTTCCAGTGAATGCTAAACTAGTTTGTTCTGGGAATCCGTATTGAGCGGAGGTTTCTAATATTATTATCTGCTATTTCAAAGTAAAGTTCGATTTGCAGGATAGAAGTTAGTTCTGTGATATTGAGCATTGAATAACATCGTTGTAGTTTCGCCCGCAACTTGTCCTTGTAAATGTCGTTTATATCACATCCCTTGGATAATTTTGTGCCAATGTCTATGATTTTAATTAGGATTTCCTCTGTATACTTAAGATGTGGAGAGGCATTAGACATGGAGAAATATTTTACACAATGTAACTACCATATTAATTTTATATGTCATATTAAATTAATATGGACCATGGCTGAGGAGTTAGTTATAAAAGCATGACGTGCATAGCAGTCAGATCCAGGTGATCCAGATTCTATTTGTTTTCAAACTAGTTGAATAATGATTGAGATGAGAGGGTGAAACAGTGGAATTGTAGATTATGTAAATGCTGAGTGCTGACAAATAATTCAAGTCAGTCAGGTATAGTTTCAGGATCTAGCACTCGATGCGCTGGGCTGCAGCATCCAGCACTTGAATACTAAACTAGTTTGTTCTGGAAATCCATATTGAGCGGAGGTTTCAAATATTAATATCTGAGACTTCACAGTTTGGTTTGTAGGATAGAAGTTAGTTCTGTGAGCGTCGGTATTTAGAGGAAAGATTTGATTGTTTGTTTGTTTGCATCGAATAGGCTCCGAAACTACTGGACTGATGTAGAAAATTCTTTGACCATTAGAAAGCTACATTCTTCCCGAGTGACATAAGCTATATTTTATCCCGATATTCCCACGGGAACGGGTACCACGCGGGTACAACCGCTAGTTCTATATAGTTTGATCCGCGCCTTTGTTCACGTGAAAGTCGATTACACATTATATCAATATCTATGTTAACATGAAAAAAGAGAGAAATAAAAAATAATTGACACACCCATACACACACACACACACACACACACACACACACACACACAAAACAATTTATAAAGACAGGACAAGAATTATAGGTAAGTATACCTACATAGACAGCGACAGCAAGAAAAAGGAAAGAAAAGTGTTCGTGTAGGAGGTGTTTGCAGCCATTAAAGAACCCTGCCTCAGTGACATGCTACTGTCACACACAGGTGGGCGGAGTGACAAAGAAGCGCTGTTTATTCTGACAGGGTCGAATAATATGTAAAATTATGATGTTAATGTAAAAACTCAGTGGTTTAGATGTAGAGACGTATCAGACAGACAGACGTTTATACACATACAGGATTTTTGGCAGAATGTTGAACATACACAAATAGGAGGTAGGTGGGGTGGTCTGCTGCCTAATAGCCCCAAAAGCTTCTTACCTACTAGGTCCGAAGTTTTTTGAAGTGAAAACTTCTTTAGCGGCGTTATGCACTTTTTGTGATGGGTGTGAAGTGACATGGCCCGCTATTATTTCTCGGCTGCTTGCGCCCCTAGTGCAACGAGTGAGATAGAAGATGGCTTTGGTAGTGACCGTCAGATCGAAAATTCGTAAGACGGACACGATCGAAAAACTGTTACAATGTCATTAGAATACGAAGACAAGTTTCGCTACTGTTTCTAAAGTTGTGATAGCTCAGTTAGAAAACGGGCGGCATCGAAGCCAGAAAACCTCGGTTCAAATCTAGTCCGTTTTTTTTATTTTTTTGTCAAATTCCTTTTTTTTGTGAAAAAGTTTAGTGAGCCCTTTTCACTTCTACCGGCACTCCCGGAGAGCAACCCGTTTTTTTTCCTACCTTGCACCTTTAAAAATGTTAAAGAGTGATAATGAACCATAAAATAGTTAAACTTGTTTCAGCCCATTAGCTTGAAGAGCTCGTGAGTCCTCAGCCCATTCCTCGAGGTCTCTTTGGTCTGTGAGTGGTGGCTGCGGCGAATTATGTAATTAAAACACCAAGTGTTTCACAATTTAACACAAAGTCGTTGGTTCTCTTTGTGGCTTATTAGAGGTTTAAGAATAATTTCATAAAATATAGAAGGTTAAATATTGTTAAACTATAGGATAAAACTTATCTTTCCCAGAAAAATGAAAACTTTTAAGATGTTCTAATTTAAAAACAATTTAAAATTGTTACATGTATTTAATATTTTTAGTAAAATATCCCTTATGTATTTAGATAATTTCAAAATAAATGAAACTGAAGTTAGAAACAACTGAGCTCAGAACGACTCCGTAGCTCAGTGGTTAGAGTACTCGCCTGGAACGATTCCGTAGCTCAGTGTTTAGAGCATTCGCCCGGACAGTGAAAGGTCGTGGGTTCGAGTCCTATCGGAGCTAGTTGTGTAAAACGGGTCGATTTTTAACCGACTTCAATATCCAGACAAAAAGTATTATTTATGTTCTAAACCAGGCTATTTAGGTACCTTTCTGCGTGTCAAATTTCAACAAAATACGTTTAGTAGTTTTTACGTCAAAGAGTAATTAGCATCCATACATACATGCTCACAAACATTCGCATTTATAATATTCATTCACACTTCATTGAGTCAAATGCGGGTTGATCATAATCATAATCATAATATATTTATTTGCGCAAAACATGGTATACACAGTTGTTATACAAAGAAAAGTCCTCATGTTTTGCACATTTGAGTTGCATGCAAATTGTTACAATAATTAAATCTTATAGTTTATTTACTGTTTAGAAATTGCTTAACGTCACAAAAGTTTTTGTCCATAAGCCATGTATATAATTTACTTCTAAACAAATTGAAGCTGAGATTTTTAAATTCACCGGGTATCTTACTATAAATTCGTATACACATGGCAATACAGTTTTTGTTATATTTTTCTGATTTTGGAATATTACTTAGGACCAATATCTATTAGGATTTCTCTATAGCCTAGAGTTATAATCTTGAGCTTTCTTAAACAGGTAAATGTGATTAAATACAAAAATGCTAATCTCGTAGATGTACAAGCTATGTAAGCGATGTAAGCTTCTTCTAACCTATTTCTCGAATTCTGTGGGTGTAGTCTTAACTCCTTATTCAAATTAAGGCCTCTCAAACGGTAGGTGATCGCTGTAAATAATTGACAAACGGGAGAACGTTGAGGGACTATGAAGGTAGGCCCTAAGTTTGCGGCAGACAATTTGATTTCCGTAACTCAGTGGTTCCCAAATTAGGCGATAAGGCCCCCTTGTGGGCGGTGTTGGTCCAAAGGGGGTGACAAATTGATATTTGGGGTCCTAATTAAACTTTGCAAAGAAAACTAGAACTACAAATAAGATATAATCAAAATATACCTACTTACGTAGATGCAGCAACAACAGGACATCTCAGTGTGAATTTGCAAGGAGCAAAAGGCGTCAGTTATTTCCATCAGGATAACAGTTCGACCAGAGGACTACAAAATGCGTATTCGGGAAAATGCATGCACTAATGTTACAGCTATTATTTGGTTTTATCACAATTTTATTAAATTAATTAATAATTTTCACGCTTTTAGTAAGTAATAAATCAAGTTTCAAAATAATATCCCATCGGAGCTTGTTGTGAGACGGGTAGATTTTTCTAAATACTTCATTTTAAATTTTTCAAAACATCACAAGCGCTAAACTTGTGATAACTGTTGTATTAAAAGGGATGGTAGAATCAATAAGTTTGAGAGCCTCTGGTGTAACCATTTGCTATTCACTTCGTACACCATCTACCGCTATTTGTAGCTTTAATTGAAGATATTCGTTTTGTGTCGGCTTTCATTCCCAAGGTTTCTTTCAGAAATTCGTAACTCCAGTCCAGACCGCACTTTAAAAGCATAGTAACTTAATTTGGGTAAAAATTTACATTTTTTTTACTACAAAAGACTATAACATAGCAGAGCTTGAATCATAATCGTGGCAGCTGTAATGAATGGTAAAAAGAAAAGTAAAAAATTATTTAAATTTTTACTTTTTTGCATTCACAATGCAATTTTTATGACTGAAAGTATTGAGAAAAAATCGGTTGTGAGACGGGTCGATTTTTTTTAAATACTTCATTTTCCATTTTTCAAAGAAAAAAAAGGTTAAGATTCATTCCAAAGAACATGGAAAGTCATCTTTCCGTGTTCTGTGATTCATTAATTCATTGATTATTTGAAATTAAATATTTAAAATAACTAGGTAAGTACTGATTCTAAAAATTAAACTGCCAAACGCAAAAAGTTCTCTCTGCATTTTTAATCTCGTTGTAACCCATATAGGTATTGTCATGCTAATAAACCTGAAAAAGTCTCATAAAATATTCATTTGCACAACTCATATGTATGCAAATTATAATTCATAGCGTACACAAATTCTTCTAATTGCATTTTTAATCCACCTCGATTGCGTTAGTCCCAGCTATGAATATCGAAACTCGATTTGACGCTTCAGTCCCTGCAGGTAAACAAAAAGAAAAAAGATTTTCGTCAAAAATCACCGTTCATTTGGCGATGTAAAATTTGTAGAAATATCTGATTGCAGTACCTATTCTATTATTTCTATTAACTTGTATATCCAAAACATTATTTTTTGAGCCTTAAGAGTTATCAATTAGCACAAATGTATTGGTATTTTTATAACTTATAAAACACTATAAAGAAAACATCAGAATATCTCAATCCTGTACACAGCAATACCTATTTACAAACCATGCACCCTCATCATTGTTACCACCATCTTAACTGCAAGACCGCTGCTTGGTAGAGGCCTTCTCCAAATGGCCACAATCAGTCATCAAAACCATAGGCCATCGAACTCACGAAGATTTCAGAAACACTTCTACCATCATTTCATGGCTATGCTCCCTCAGTAAATGATTTCATCGATTACAAATGAAAGGCTGTGCTATTATTACTTTTTTTATCCACTACGGGGTAGCACTTAGCCTTTCTCACAGCTGATGTTAAGTGGTAATAAAGCTGAAGGTGGAAGCGCACTACTCACGGAATCCTCAACCACTGAGGAACTGGCTGTCTTGTCTCTAACTGCCGGAACACAACAATGCTGAAAACATCGTTGGTTGCCTTCAGACTTAGATAAAATGGTGGTAGCTAGTATTAGGTAGACTTAGAAAAAGTCCTACCACCAACTAAACCGAATAGAATACGTACCCCCACTGGAAACTTAACCCGGGACCTCTGGGTCTGATACCGGTGGTGTGTACCACTAGACCATAGAAGCGGTTAAAACTTGCTATAGTTAAAGGAATGACATCAAAAAACTTCTACACCTCAGAGCTAAAGGGTGTCCTAATTACGCAGCGAGCAACGTAGCACAACCGACTGTCATAAGGTTTCGTGCTTTGCCATATTTTGACGGCCATTGTCGATTAGCGTCGAACATCTGTTTGGAGTGTCTCCAATAGGAACAGTCTCTAGAATGGTATTTGAAAATGAAATCACAAAGATATGGTACTGGTTCCAAAAACGTAATGACGTAGGACGTATTGTTGTCAGATTTCGCTTGTCGTTATACTTTTATCAGCTTTTGTCGATTGACGTCGAACACAAGGTTGGAGTGTCGCCAAGAAGATGAACAGTCACCAGAATGGTCACTACAATAATACTGGAAAATCTATCACACATCAGATCAATGGATACTGAAAGTTCCAAATACGTGGCACCATAGGCTATTTGACTGTCGCCAGCGTTGCTATATTTTTGTGGGCTATCGTCGATTGACTTCGAACACCTAAAAGTTGCCAAAAGGATTTACAGTCACCAGAATGGTCATCACAATGATACTTGATAATTTTCAACAGCTCGTAGTGGATACTAAGGGCGTCTTCACAATTAGGTTGCAATCAGCGCGGTAGCAGCGCGGCAGCAGCGATTGCGACCTTATGTGAAGCCGTTCTAAAGGTTTACCAAATGCGCCGCGATGACGTGGAACAGTTTATTGTCACCAGGTTTTGCTTGTCACTATATTTTTGTCGGCTATCGTCGATTGGCGTCAAACGAGGTTGGAACTTGGAATGTCGCCAACGACGCGAGCTTTGACTTTCATATCTCTCCTGGACAAGCATGCAACATCTTCGACCACATCCTGTTAACAAACAAGATGGTGGTCAAATGCGCTGCCCAGTTTTATATAATAAAAAAACATTGTTGGGTCACATTTAATTTTGTAGGTGAATACGTGTCTAGCAAAATAAGATGTTTGGGAATTTTATTTTAATTCAGTACCGACAAGAAAGTTTGACTACTGTTTAGTACTATTAATTTCGGTATGTTTCAAAGTGTGTATTGTGTATACAATATGGTAAACATGTAAAAAGAACTTGTTTGTATTTTAACATCTATTATATATTTCCATTCTCTAATAGCAAATATCAATTGAAAGAAAAGCTTTTTGACATTCATTATATTCGTATTGTAAGCACTTTGTATTCACAATCACTCTTTCTTATTCTCTTCACGCAACCAGTCAATCTTTTATACTGTGTTGTCAATAAACTAGGAGCGCCCATGGCGCGATCGGCCTGCGATCGTTGAGGTTCAGCAACTTTCGCAATAACCGGTCACGAGATGGGTGACCAAAAAACTTTTTTTTTTATATTGATCTCTTCCGTGCTTCGGAAGGCACGTTAAGCCGTTAGTCCCGACTGCCTTTGGAGTCGTTAAAACCCACCAATCCGCACTGGGTCCGCGTTCTCATTCTATGTCTTTATCCATCTATAAAAAAGTCAGTGCCCCAGAAGTGGGGACATTAAATGACTGAACATCTATTCAGATATTCCAGAACATACCTTTTCTTTCAACAGATATCTTTTCCACCACGACAGGGTTTTCTCCTTTCATTTCTGAAATTACGTTAGTGGCCATTCACGCAGCGGTTAAACAAATTATACGGGCTGAAAGAACGCAACGACTCAATCAAGACCTAAACCTCCACAGGGGCATTCCGAGAGCGGGATCCAATCTACCGCGACACCAGACAGCCCTATTTATTAGGCCCAATTCAGATCTACTTGGTATTCAGTAAGCGTGAGGGTACCAAGAAGGAACTTTTATTTTGTAATTTGATATAGAACAAGTATTGCTTAAGCTACGCAACCGATAAGATGGCCCTGGACGTGTTTATTTTATTTTCAGTGTATTTGATGTCTTTTGGTTCGTGACTACTTTCTCCAACGCAGTTCTGCTGGTGTGAAGCATGTGATAAAATTTCAGGTAGAAACTTTTTCGGGATAACACTCTGAGGGTCTAGAGAAGTGGTATTCGATTAAATAAAATGTATTAGGTATAGGAAAAATGTGATAGTAAAAAACCACGAGCCCTATAAGTAGCTTTCAGGCGGGATTCGAACCCGCGCCTCCGGGTATCCGGCCCGATGCTCTGACCAACTAAGCTACCGAAAGGCTTACACGACTCGTCGAATTTTGCTATCATTTGTTACGCTGTAGGCCAGCGTTGCTGCATCAATGCGAGGAAACCCTCGCATCCGAAAGAAACATTTTTACAAATGTTTAACAATCGATTAAGATGAAACAGCCATTAAATTAAGATTTTAAATTTTTACTATCACATTTTTCCTATACTTACAGAATTGCATTGTGAATGCATAAAAATAATTTAAAATCTTAATGTATTAGGTATTTATGGAATGGTTATGAACTCATTTGATCTAATAGGAAAACCGAATTTAAGTTGCTCACGATGTTACGTCAAAAAGTAGGTCGCTTTGAAACGTTTGCATTATGTACTTCCTGTGGTTATGAGACCAAGTAAAATATACCATTGGGTAGGGGGAAAGTCACTAATATTTTGAGCCTGTCACTGACTGTCATGGCGTGTTAAGGTTTTAACACTTTTAACTGACTTTACATATTTTCATTCTCATTGCCAACTTTACAGGTAGGTACCTCATGAATAATCTTACGATATCGGGACTCCCATGAGACCTGGAGATACGCTAAACACCTCAAACAGGTATTTTAAACTTTACTACTTTGGGATAAAGTTCAAAAGTTCAAGCGCAACGCACAAAGGAGGTTAGTGTACGTGAAGACAAACTTTTGACTCCCCGGAATATTTATGTTCTGACACGTAGGATGGAATTTTAAATGAAACCTGCCTGTGTGTTGGCCGTTTAAACAGTTCTGCTCTTTATTAATTTAGAGTTTAAGTTTACTTTGCTCGTCCTTTTGAATGTGTTATTAAATTAGATAAATATTTGTTTTATTTCGTTTTTGAACCTGTTATCGTTTAGCTGATTTATTTGTGTACTTACTTATGTTTTTTACGCTCGTGAAGAATTATTTTTATTATAAAAACAAAGGCATTTTATTTGAAATTTATTGAACTCGATTTACACGTTTTGCAAGCACAAAAGTATAAGCTCGTACACATAAACACAATACGGCGAGCGTCTTAATATTAGCATGAGGAGAACACGTCTAGTGCGGTCCATTTTTAACCGACTTCAAAAATTGAAAAGGAGGAGGTTATCTATTCGTCGCGTTTTTTTTTATATGTATGTACACCGATTACTCAAAGACGGCTGAACCGATTGAAATGATTCAAACGTTATAACATCAGGTTTTTACCCAAGTTGGTCCCAATTTTTGAAATTTTGAAATCAGTTCAGTAGTTTTCAGGAAATCTTGAAAATACTGTCGTTTTCGTTACCATTTAATGTGAATTTATTACGTATCCTTAGGCATAACTCCTTTGTTTACAAACCGATTTAGATGATTCTTGTTTTTTGGAAAGGGGATACCTCAATGTATTTTAACCGACTTCAAAAAAGGAGGTTCTCAATTTGGTCACATACCTATTTACCAGAATACACGTAAATTGCCTGCATGATACACTAAAAAGAATGAAAAAAAATTATTTTTATAAAAAAATAAAACCGCCTTCAAAAAATGTCATCAAAAAAGTAAGAAATAATCCCTCACCAAATAACGTAAGTATTTTGGAGTCGTATTTTTTGTTGTTTTAACAAAAACAACAAAAAATTGCACTTACATGTTTCACGCCCGACTTCAAAGAACTTACGTTATTTGGTGAGGGATTATTTCTTACTTTTTTGATGTCATTTTTTTGAAGGCGGTTTAATTTTTTTATAATTCGAGATCTCGTCGTAGATTCCCACGATACGACGACGTCGCTAGCACGATGCGACGCCATATCGTGTTTATGAGTACGAGCCCTTACTCTTTGCTGAGTATAATAGCCGAACACTTTTGTATATCTCTCAAGTAACGAAGAAAAGGAAAGACGAAACTACAAAAACACCCCGATGTAACGCGTTTACCTTACATTCCACAATAACAAAAAAAAACCCTTTAAATTTTCCACCGAGCAGACGAGAGGTAAAACCTTATACTATTATTTATTCAGTGGTAAAACCAGGTTAGGCGGTTATTGTAAAACCGGATAAAACCGGGTATAACCGTATCCGCGAAGCGGTGTTAAGGCGAGCCCCGGGACTTTGGGGATTAGCTAATGACCTAACTACAAACAGTGGAGCGGGTCTAAATTAATTTTGTCCCCAATAAAATATTCGGTTTAGCCATTTTAAATACTACGACCAATCCTATTGTTTAAATAGTTTATTCACTGTTTTGATCCGAATGATATTCGTTCTGAATTCATCATCATCATCATCATCATCTCTGTGCCGTGATCGTGATCACGTGGGCGTCGTTCGGCTGACATGATGATGATGATCATCATCTCTGCCGAACGACGCCCACCGCTGGGCATAGGCCTCCCCCAAGGATCTCCAAAACGATCAGTCCTGCGCTGCCCGCATCCAGCGGCTTCCCGCGACCTTGACCAGATCGTCGGTCCACCGTGTAGGGGGCCCGCTCACGGAATGCCGTCCAGTACGCGGTCGCCATTCGAGAACCTTTCCGCCCCAAATGGCCATCGGTTCTCCGCGCTATGTGTCACGCCCACTGCCACTTCAATGATGCAATCCTTCGATTGATAGTAGATTTCATTACAAGTGCGGAAAGCCTGTCATTGCAAAGAGCTCCGACAAATGTCTACCCGAGCCGAGGCGCAGCCGAAGGTGAGGGTTGACAGTCGGAACAAGTTGCAATGACGGTTCCGCACGTGTACTGAACAACTATTTTTAATACAGTTGCGAAAAAATTAAGCAATTTAATAAAATAATAAAACACAATAAACTCAACTAGCTAACTAATCGTAAAAGAATATAAGCAGAGACTTTTTTTTGTTTTCTTCACCCATTCTGGGTAGGCAAAGGGAACTATGCCCATACAGCCAAGTCTTCAGTAGCATTTTTTTATTGATATGAAATGAAAATGAAATAAAATGAGATGAAATGAAATGAAACCTAACCTAACAAAAGCAATCCGAATCAAATCCAAATCCGCCTTTCCTTATTTCTCACTTTTACTAGGTACATTGTTTTCCATTAAAGGCACATTATTGCACTAATTCCACCATAGCAAGTACCACAATAAAAACCAGGAAAAACTAATTTAGAAAATCAAGAAATAAAGTCCGTCTGAAATAAGTTTTCACTTACCCGCGCAAACTCCTATAAGCAGAGACTATGTCAGTGTGCACGTCATACAGCCAACTTTTTTATATTTATAAATTTAATTTGGCCGATACTAATATTAATTTAGTGTTTAAATTTTAATTAAAATTACTTTTAAATCAACAAATTAGTAGCTTCTTTTTAAAAATATTTGCATGAATCATACAAACTTCTATGTTTTTTTTTGTAAAAACTTCGTGGTCGGAATAGACATTACTTACTTTGACAGTTGGGAAAGAAAACGCACGAGTTCGGGAAAGGTAAAGAAAAAGCTCAAGTGCGTAATAGCCCACATCCCGAACGCTAAACGTCCCTGCAATACGCCACTTTTTGAGCAACTGTATTAAAAAATATTATGTTACCGGGGAATAACGTCGTGTAGATAATCACTACATAGTATAAAACAAAGTCGCTTTCTCTGTCCCTATGTCCCTTTGTATGCTTAAATCTTTGAAACTACGCAACGGATTTTGATGCGGTTTTTTTTAATAGATAGAGTGATTCAAGAGGAAGGTTTATATGTACTTTTTATCCCGATATTCCCACGGGGACGGGAACCACGCGGGTGAAACCGCGGGTGGCCGCTAGTAGTATATTATGATACAAGTGAGCTTAGGTTGCTCATTATACACGAGGCTGTGGGTTGCAGCCCGAGCCGCAGGCGAGGGCGTAAATCAGCCGAGTGTCTAGTGAGTAAGTTGCTCACGAGTTTCATACGCACTTTTTCAACACACTTGCGAGGAAAAACAAACATTTATTGCATTACATATTGTAATAACCTAATATTAACTAAGGGAAAAAGCGCGCAAGTTTTTTTTTTGCACGCGCCAAATGTGAGGTGATTGATTACATACAGCCATACAGCCTACTTCAAAATAATTAAGTATAATAATAGTGATAAAATGCAAATGTTTTATAACAAATTATTGTAAATTATAAATAATTTGATAATAATATACTTAATTATGTTTTTTGTCTTAATTAGGGACACATTTATTTATTCTAAAAACGTAAATGGATTTTCATGTCTCATATTCTGAAAGTAACTCCTATCTTGGCTAAAATGCGGGTTGAAAGTGGTATGTGGCGGCCCTAGGGCCGTTATGAAATTTAAAAAAGGAATAGGAGGGGTCATGTCAAAATCTGTAATAGCATCTACACACGTTCCGATCCGACAGCCGATTTGGTCTGCTCCCAGACCAAATCTACGCTACACACGTTCCGATTTGGACTGGGAGCAGACCGAATCGGATCGGAGGTCGGATAGGAACGTGTGTAGAGTCTTATCTCTTTGGACATTCATTTAGCAAAAGTATACAGGCAAAGGTACAGAAGCCTATACAGCCATGTTTTGCTATTATATAAAATAATTAATATCGTAGAATTATTATTACTATCTAAAACATTGTTTTTTTTAAAGAATGCGTTTTTAGAAACAGATTATACCAAATAAGTTATTTGTAACATAAAAAATCAGGCTATTAATTTTATGGAATTGCATAGAGTACGGGTCAAACACCAAACAAGACTGTATGGACTTAGTTTCCCTTGCCTTCCTTAAAACAGAGAAAATGAACAAAAAAGTTACCTATAGTCTTTCCTATAATCTAAAAATATTTTTTAGATTATTTCTGTTTATTTTTACTTTCCTCATATTCAAAATGAAAAGTAGAGTGTTTACTTCGAGCGTATGGACCCATAACAGTCTCGAACTATCGGCGCCCTCACTTCGTTCGTGCGCCAAAACTCTCGACTGTTATGGGTGCCATACATCCCTTGCTAAACAATCTACTATTTCAGCCGTATAAAACCTCTTTGTTGTTACAAAAAAAGAACTGTATCTATTACCCGCTGAAATTGAAAATGCTCTGTTGACTCGCATATAACTTGCAGTTAGGTACTAACTTAACTTTGTAGGGATACTGTATTACCCGGTTAAATTGAAAAGTCTCTGTTTACTCGCATATAATTTGCAGTTAGGTACTTACTTAACTTTGTAGGGATAATTCTATTACGCAACTAGTACTGTAATGTTATTATGCACGCGTGGGTTATAGTTCGGTTTATGGCCCTAAGATCGATGTAATAAGGCTCACTTTATGAGCAAGTGTGTTGTAAATTTATTAATGTCAAAATCGGTACTTATTATTACCTACTAATATTGTGATTACATTCCCTTAAAATAATTAACTGGATAACTACAATACATTCCGCAACGCACCGCAACTTTGGTGAAACATCAAAATTAACAGTCATTAGTCTTTGTTACAGCATATACCTACGGAATAATGCAGAGCTACTTACATTAATATGAAACCAAATTGAGTTGGCGTAAATTACCTGAAGTCAGGAAATTACATCGTGTTCGCAATTTGCTAACTTCAACTAAAGCTCCTTAGCAAAATTGGCCGTGTGTATCATTGATATTAGTTATACATACGGCGTTTACGGAAGATATTTATCCTAGATAGAAGATAGAAACCATAACGGATAAGGAAAAGAAGTTCTAAGATAGCTTAGTAATAGAAACCACCATGGATGAGGAAAACCTTTTATTGACACTGAGAAAACTTAATGATAGAAACCATAACGGATAAGGAATAGACGTTCTTAGATAGCTTAGTAATAGAAACCACCATGGACGAGGAAAACCTTTTATAATAGCTTAACTGAATGCCGAACAGATGAAAAGACGTAGACAACATAAAAATATATGCTGTTTATACATTTTAAGCTATATCTCACCCGTATAGCGTATCTAAGGGATCTATTTCTCTCCAGTCTCTCCGCAATCTTGTACTATGCGATGTTCATGGTTGTTTTAAATTATTTGTGTAAACCATGAGAATGTGTAAAGACGAAATAAATTTATTTTTTTATTTATTTATATTTCATAAGGACATCATGATGGTGACCACTAGTTGCTCCACCAATAAAATGTAAACAGTTTTTTAAAATGTGCCTCCACAAAACATAGAAAGGGTTTTCTGGGTGCATCAGTTAGTTCCGAAACCAATTTGTTGTCGTAACCGTGGTGTCCTTATAAATTAAAGCTTTCAAAATAAAACTGGTGAGGTGGATGAACTGTTGACTGTATCTGTAATGCTCGTAGGTATTTCAATAAACCTAATCCAAAAGCAAACGTTATAGAAACAGAGTCGTTTAAAAATTTAGCGTTCATTGAATGTTCCATCGTCGAATCCAGCTCGGATGGGCAGCGTTTGGGAAGCTCCGACATATATTCGCGCCCGAAATACCTCAATGTCTCAAGACGAAAGTCTTTGACCAGTGTGTGTTGCCAGTAATGACCTATGGAAGTGAGACGTGGTCTTTTACTATGGGTCTCATAAGAAGGCTCAAAGTCACCCAGCGAGCAATGGAGAGAGCGATGCTTGGTATTTCCCTGCTCGATCGAATCAGAAATGATGAGATCCGCAGGAGAACTAAAACAACCGACATAGCTCGAAGGATTGCATCATTGAAGTGGCAGTGGGCGGGACACATAGCGCGGAGAACCGATGGCCGTTGGGGCGGAAAGGTTCTCGAATGGCGACCGCGTACCGGACGACGTTCCGTGGGCAGGCCCCCTACAAGGTGGACCGACGATCTGGTCAAGATCGCGGGAAGCCGCTGGATGCGGGCAGCGCAGGACCGATCGTTGTGGAGATCCTTGGGGGAGGCCTATGCCCAGCAGTGGGCGTCGTTCGGCTGACATGATGATGATGATGATGAATGTTCCAGTGTTACCCGATCCCCTGTCAATTTAGCTACTGATAAATCCCTTTTTAAATCGAACCCCAATGTAGTAAGTTAATCGTTTTTATGGCTACTAAATGTCACAAGTCTAATTGATTGATCCACAACCCAGATATTAAGTCACAAATATTATTCCGGCCAATATCCTTCGGTCGTTCCGGGAAATTCAATTTGGTGAACTCTGGAACAATAACTCTGGAATAACTGGTTTAAATAATATATTACATCATATTTGTGCAAATAACAAAGACGGGATAATCCTTTGTGAAATGGAAAACATACACGACGAGTAATAAAACCTGAATATACTTACGGTTGGAATGGAAATTTCATTAAACGCTTATTTTGTGTTTCCGTTTCATTGATTTATCATCAGTTAACGTCGTTTTGATGGATGTAGCTTAGCAGAAAAATAACAATACAATGAGTTTTCTAATACTGTATAATAAATAACGAAAAGATCCTTCATGAAGAAGGAATTAATAATTAGTCAGAACTATTTATTGTGTTCGGTTTTTATTTTTTAGAACGGTTTATAGCAAAATGATAGAGTTAATGTTATAATTTATGTTTCTACAAATAAATTTCACATATTTTATCTCTCTTACAAATTAATGACTGTAATCCATCACATCGCAGGCTTACAAATATAGATGTCATCGTATGAATATCAACCAGTCCATGTTTTGCTTTCGTTTTAGGTGACCATCATACGATCAATCTGGCGTCAGTTCAATCTGTGATCTTGGTTAAGATGGATGACATATTGATCGTGTAAGGTATTGATTTATGCCAGATAAAAACGGATTACGTATTATTCAGAAAATTTGATTTTTGTTATTAATCCAAGATCACAGATTGAACTGATGCCAGATTGATCGTCTAATGGTCACCATAGTAATGGCAGCCCTTTAATTTTAGTAGTCCTATGAACACACGGAGTGAATAAAACAAAAGATATTACAGATTTTCATTTATTTCAGTGATTACTGAATACATAATTATAATAACATACGATACCTTATCCTAATTGATTCTAAAAAAATCATTTCCAATATCACCCTTAGCTAGTTATTAAATTTTGGATTAATCCATTAAAAATTACTGTTTAAGTTAATTCTTATCTTAATGCAAAACTTGAGGATCGAATAAAACAACATGGTACAACTAAACGCTAGATTTTAAATACGTTAAAAACGTTGTTTTATTCGATCCCCATTTTAAAATAATTATATGAATACTTGGTTTCGCGGGAAATCTTTGGTTTGATAAAACTTAGCATAAAAACGGAATCATTAAAACATATACAATAAATAAAATACTCTTGAAGTACGTCCATGAAAATTGTTGATAAACATTTTCAATATAAAGAAGTTAATTTTAGATTAAGAGAAGAGCATTGCCACCTCGAGAACACGTCCCTAATTTTACTGACTACAGTTTTATTAAACAATTACATTTCCTTTTATTAGTATCTAAGGTTAATTCTCTGAATTGCAAATTTTATCATATAGATTAACAAACAACTTTGATTCATGTTTCTTATTTAATAAGTACTCTACCGATTATTTGCTAAATATCTAATTTAATACTATATTTACCGCTAATAAAGGATAGATTACAATGTTTAACTTATTCGTGGAGAAAAAAGTGATGAAGAAAATATAAAAGAGTGGAGATTTAAAGATGAAGATGGCGTGTTTTATTAAGATATTGAAGATAGTTAACTTATAAAAGTACGTATTAGGAATTGACATAAGTTCCTCTTTGATGTTCGCAAGTGACGCAAATGATCCTATGGTGAAAGCTCTAAGAGATTTTTTGATGTCTGCATGGTTTGAAATGTTGAATTTATTGTCGGTATTAGCATAATTTATCATATCGTCGATGAAGTTGATATTTCGACACTAACGACAATGGGACAAGCATCTAAATAAAGTGGAAGTATTCACAGCCAGAATGATTCTCCATACTTCAAGTCTAGATATGGTAGGGAAAGGTATTTTTAAGATTTAGAAATTTTAAGTTTAAAGTTAGATTTTATTTTACTCTATAATTATCTACAGTGCAATAGTTTAGTTTTTACTATTTTAATCAAAATTAGGATTAAAGGCAATCCTTTTTAATGGAATGTTAGATTAATAGCGCTACTCAAGTCTGGAAGTCTTAAACTTTTCTTAACTGTATTAAATTCTCTGAATGGTTCCATTTTACCAAACAATTCGCTTCAATCAAGGAAAGTTAAAGCATTCCATACCCAGAATTCTTAGACATAAATTTAGAAGAAGTTTATTTGGAAACTACAATAGTTCGCTTTAATAAGTAAACTTTGAATGACTTAGGTAAATTTTTCAATTTAATTTTGTATTATACTAAGCTAATCAAGGTGCTATATTTAAACTTGATAGTTGTTTAATTATACATTATGTTTAGTGTCGGGTGAGGGAGAAAAACATAAGAACAGAAATGAATACTCAAAGAGGCTGCTACCTTTAAAATAATAGATAGAGAAGATCAGAATAATGAAGCAGAGGAATACAAATACTTTAAAACTGCAGTATAGAAGATCGCTAAGAGATATTTTATAGAAGCATTACTAGATAATGGCACTGCGGAATGTACCTGTGTTCATAAAAAAGTATCCTAAGTCATCTTAACAATTACTTTGGTTTCGAACAAGATTATGTAACTTCATGTTACCTTATATTTAAGTTCTGAACTACTTTAACACCACATTCTTTACCCACACCTAGCTCTCTTTACTTTTTATTGCCAATATATTTTACCTTCAACAATACCTCACATTCCGTGACTTGACAAATAGATGTTAAGTTGTGATTTGCGATTTAACCCTATAGTTTAATTATACATTCGTTTAAATACAAAGATTCTTGAGCTCAAAGAATCTTCACATTTATTTTACGCTTTTAATTTCTAAGTTTAGGTGGCAAAGCTTATCTCTTACATTGATCGATTGATTTCATTCAAACAATATGAATATAAAATTACCCGAACCAATCGAAATAGCAGAATTTGATTGGGCTAATTACGAATGGTTCGTGAACGAATCCATATCAACTCCATACAAAAATGGAAGAGGAAGTTGCTTTGCTTTGTATGGAACTGCATGGGTTCTCATAATTCACTTAAATTAACTGGAAAAAATAAAATACTCTTAATTACCTATCAACAATTTCCAAGGACGCCCTTCTTACTTCAAACAAAACCACATAAACTTTGAAGATCGGCTGTAACGTTGTTCAAATCATTTAAATTTACATTTTACTGCGCTCACTATATATTTACTTTCCCAGTTACCTCTACCGATTGATTCGTGTCCGAACATTCTATTACTAGAAATACAAAATTTAACGTATTTACAACCATTTTAACCTTTTAACAAAACATTCATAAGTACTCCCTTGCGTCGCGCACAGTCAAAATGTACAATCCTTTACAATGTATAGAATTATAAGGACTAGATTGTTTGATTGGAAACAAAAATTAAGAACGTAATGAACTAAATTGAACCGAAGTTTTGGCTCCTCTACTTTGATGTACGATGGGATCGGCAGCACTAATACGCTCTGATCTTCTTATATTGTCTGGCAGTATCGTTTCTTTATATAGCTCGTCCAAAACTTCTTTGATCGTTCCACCCTCTACTTTCTCAGCTATATTTTGTTTATCTTGAGCAACACCAATATTTATGGATGATGTACACCAGACAAGCGTTTTAGTTCATCCATAACCGTCTAACTGATTCGTATGATTTAGAATTTGGTGATATTTTTATACATTATAAATTTATGATTACATGATGATGCATTTTCCTTTCTCAGCCCAAGGGTTGTTTTTCTTGTCGGGGGCATGTATGAGTGGATCATTTTTCTCATTTTCTTCGACATACTCTCTCATCCTGTAACAATAAACAAAATTTGATTAAAGTAAACGTTGACAACAAACGTGGTATTATACGTGTGTAAATATAAAACTTTTTTAGAGTTGGTACTTTTTTGTTCAAGATATTCGGGAAAAAGAGAAGATTATTAAATGCTTTCCATGTATTGACAGTTTGACATATATTTGCAGTAATGGTATTATTCTACTAAATATATAAATAACATTAGATTTAAATCCTCGTTATTTTTGTAAAGAAAGTAAGCATAGGCTCCTTGGAAGCCGTGAAGTTTTAATTTCTATTTTATTTTAAAACGAATTAATATGTGTGATTTATAGATTTAAGCTTTCTTAACAGTGTTTTTACAGTGCGAAGTGAAGAGAGTCATTGAAGTAGGCAAATTAAATTTTCTTATTTAATAATTTAAAACTTACAAGACTCAAATAGAATCAATTAATCTGAAAAGTTGAAATAATTTACTTCCCACCGCGGGAGTTTGCGTTGGCACCTGCTAATATATTGTTCGTGGGTATTGAAAGTTGAGCGTCGAAATAAATTACGGTTTATGCGAGTTTTCGCGTAATAAACGAATTTTATTACGAGAACAGTTGGGGTTCCTTTAGGCTCTTTAAGTAAATCTTTGGAGAAATGAACGACCAAGTTTTGTGAACGGACTGAGCTGTATGGCTGCAAACATTTTAGGTCGTATTAAGTAGGTCACTCCGAACATTATATTTGGCAATAACATTAATTTTATTTAGAAGTTGTTTAAGCTTTTAACTTTCAACTTCCAATAATAGTTGTTAATGAAAATTAGATCATTAAATAGTATGATACTTACTACTAATATTAGGACTATGTATGTTTCGGTGTTTGCATGTCTGTTACCTTTTCACGTTAAAAAGACTCAAAAGCCTTTGAGGCTAGGAAAGTAACATTACAAAGAGCATCACTTAGCTACTTATGGATAAGCAGCTTTGTGTTGACGTAATAATGTATTGTTTTACGTGCCGCGCAATTTAATGGGTGTAAGCCCTAAAGCCCACGTTTTACATCACAAAGTTATGACTGCATAAATGTTTTTGTTTACTGTTTGGCTAGACTACCGAATATTGTATAAAGAGCGACTGATAAAAAATCGTTTCCTTTTTTAGCTATAGACAAAAAAAGATAATCTGTATCATTAGTGTGAGTAGTAATTTAAAATATCTCTTTTTTCTTCATAACATTGCGATAAGGGTCTAGTCAAGTCTGAATAAAGAAAACTTAAATTAATAGTTGATTAAATTAAAAGTTACTTTATTGTATCGGGTTAATCCTGTAATGGCAGATGTAAGTGTGGAAATAAATTTAAAAAAACTTTTCTATTTACTCAATGCAATTCAGTCATTGCAATCCACAAAGATGGCAAGATACGTACGTACATATCTCTTAAATTCGTTATACGAGGGGTACACTGAAAGTTTTGCGTAACTCATTATTAAAACAATTCACATGTAAAGTAATATATTTACTGCTTTTCGAAGTATTCTCCATTACATTTTAAACACTTATTCATTCGGTCAAACCATTTTTTAAAACATGAAGACCATTGGTCTGAGGGCATGTTTTTCACGTGCTGGTTGAAAGCTATTACGACCTCTTCCGAGCTAAGTTGTCTGTGGGTCGAACCGACCGACCTTCACGAATTCCATCATTGAGAGAAACGCAGTTACGATCAAATTCTTCGTACCAACGCCTTACAGTGCTCAAATGAGGTGCTTCCCTCCCAAAAGCATTTTGAAGACGAGCAGTGCAGTCTTGCGACAAGACAGAGACAGTGAACTTTTAAAGTCATGAAAAATCAGCGCCCCAAAATATTTTCGCAACTTGTGATAAAAAACAATTGAAACGCGATTTCTCGCCATTTTTTTTTATCAAGCATTGAGTGTCCTACGTTTTAAATAATATAACATTCGAAAATTAAACATTTATGAGCGGCCTATACCTACTAAATTGTGTGTAAAAAAATGTTCAACATGTATCTTCAACTAATGCTATCGCTAGCAAAAGATGGAAACAAATAAGATGTCAAACTTTTACAAAGAAAAATAGATATTTTGCATGGGTTTAATAAGAAAAATTCCCTCGTCCTTCCGATAAATAATTCAACACGAGACCGGTCACCTTCCCCGGGATATAATATGGATCCCGTCCTCTGCAAAATTATTGTTTTTCACACATGAAATTTGTATATTTTATGCTGATTCTCCTTACTTCGAGGATTTTCCGAGGAAGGACATATTTCGTTGGAGGTAAGAACAAAAGATTGGGTATAATTTTACCTTTTGTGTCATACATATGAAATTCATTTTTCTTCTGTTTTTCTTCGTTTGTTGTTTTTGTAGAATGATGCGTATTTTTTTATTTTAAGTGATTTGATTAGGTACTATTTTGCTATGTTGATGGTAAAGCTTAGAGACTTGTTCTATTGAGATTTTAAATTATTTTTATGCATTCACAATGCAGTTCTGTAAGTATAGGAAAAATCCTATTCCTAAACTTGTTCTAGTGAATATTTAATAAAATTACTTTCCGGTACCCCAAGTGTAAGTTTATTTGCCCATCCATCCATCAAATCCATCCATTCATCTGTCAAAATTTAATAAATCATTTTACTGATGATTAAATAAAATGACAACCAATTAAAAGAGTCAATCACTACACAATAGAAATCCTCATTGGAATCCAACCCAACTTTATTGTAACAAAAATACACTAACATACACCTTCCTCATTCCAATGTTACACAACTCAATTTTCAGACGACTTCATTGTTTCAGCTTCAACAATTTTATTCTCTGATCACCCAGATATATTTACATAACTTAAACATAGATGTACCCATATGATTACCCTGAGGGACACCTCGAGGGTGGGGTTTCACTAATCATTACACTGGCAAGGTCGTTTGATTCCACCTAATGTGATTGGCCGGGTCGTCATGTGTCACACATGTCTACACGTAAATTGTAATTCAATTCGTGACAAGCCAAGCCGGCGCGTTGGGATAACAAAGCTTGTATTGTGGGAAAATAACTAAGATGGTCGATGTTTCTGTGGGTTGTGGTAACAATTAGTAATCTTCCGAGAAAGCGTTTGCTTTAATGAAATACTCACGACCATATCACTACATAACCACAGTTACTTAATAATTATGCTTTCCGTCTGGTTTCCTGGATAAGGAAAATTTCATAAAACGAACCTAAACAAGTGACAAACTAACCTTTTCAAGGTTTTTTGAACCGACACGGATGACATTGTTTCTTTAATATTCACAAGTGCTTGTTAAACCCTGTAATGCCCAGACTGAATAAACGATTTTGCATTTCACTTGTTTTATGTGTAAGTAAATTCAATTATTGAATCTGAACAAACATCACCAGCCTTGTCCTCGCATGCTCCAACATATGATATAAAGTTTAACATTTTGTCTTTACCACGTAGTAAATAAGACCGATTTTCGATAAGCACTTTGATGTGGCTACTGTATAAAATAAATAATTATGAAAGAGTTGAAAACAATACAGTTTAATAAGTTTATAATATGAATCAAGTCCTAAAGTTCTATTTTGATAACTGCTCAGCCACAAAAGTAGCTCGCTTCTGAGCAAGAACTTGAGAAAGTGGAAAAAGACAAGAAACTGGGGAAAGTACGAAATTGAAATTCCTCTTTGAAACCTCGTCTGCATGAGCTTGGATTTTATGAGATATTTAAGGCAATTAAGGTTTTAATAGTATTTTTCTATTGAAATTAATGCTATCAGGTACCTAGTCAAGCACAGTAATAACACGAATACTTCCTATTATGTTATTAAAGGTAAGTTTAAAGTTCATTTCAAGTATGTTTCTGTTAATTTAAGCCAGCACTTATGTTTATTTTATATTTTATTGTTCAACAACTGTAAGTAGTAAGGTAAAAGCACAGAATAAATAATAGTACACGGATAGTAAAAGTAAGAGAATTCAACTGTTCCTTGACTACAATCATTACGAAAGAGGATTGTAATCTGCGTTTCGGATTTGATGTAACAAACCACAACAAAACAACACGACTTTCTGACTAAATTGAAACACCGATTCAATTGCAAGTACGATCTGGGGAAAATTTTATGTTAACAAGATAGAACTTTGTCACATTGAAGTGTTCTGAAACAAAAGTATCTGTGCCACAAAAGTCATTCAATATTCTAATATGTCATAGTTCTATGTTGTTTACTTTATACTATAGTTTTATGTTGCCTGTAGATAGGTATCCAAGTCTTTGGATTAACTTCCCCGTATTAAACTTTGATTTGCATTGTTAAGGGTTGATAATTTGGAGGTGCCAGTAATAGGCCCCCGGGACCCGGAGAGCCTGTAGTCATGCTGAATATCTGAGCAGCTATTATAAGGGTTAACTTTGTTAATATTCGTATAGTAGTTACTTTGGGAGCTGATTATATCGCCTACAATCGATGGATTGGGCGGGTGAGCTTTATTGAATATTGTTGTTATTATGAATAATGAATTTTGCTCAATTTTTAACCGACTTCAAAAATTGAAAAGGAGGAGGTTATCTATTCGTCGCGTTTTTTTATTATTTGTATGTATTTACACCGATTACTCAAAGACGGCTGAACCGATTGAAATGATTCAAACGTTATAACATCAAGTGTTTTCCCAAGTTGGTCCCATTTTTTGAAATTTTGAAATCGGTTCTTTATTTTTGAGGAAATCTTGAAAATACTGTCGTTTTTGTTACCACTTTGTGAATTTATTACGTATCTTTAGGCATAACTCCTTTGTTTATAAACCGATTTAGATGATTCTTGTTTTGTTGGAAAGGGGATACCTAAAGGTATTTCAACCAACTTCAAAAAAAGGAGGTTATCAGTTTAATCACATACCTATTTACCAGAATATAAGTAAATTGCCTGCATGGTGCACTAAAAAGAGTGAAATCATAAAAAATATTTTTATACAAATATAAAACCGCCTTCATAAAAATTACATCAAAAAAGTAAGAAATAATCCTTCTTATACTGTATTCACACCAAATAATGTAAGTACTTTGAAGTCGGGCGGGTTTTAACAAAACAACAAAAAATTGTACATGTTTCACGCCCGACTTCAAAGTACTTACGTTATTTGGCGTGAATACAGTACCTATAAGAAGGATTATTTCTTACTTTTTTGTTGTATATTTTTTTAGTGCTGTAATGAACCTCTTTTCATTTAGTTTTGCTTTTAACTATCTATAAATTGGGGACACCTATTTTTACAACTTATGTTTTTTTTATATTATGAAAGGAGACCGGCGAGAATCGCCTTAATATTTTACGAAGTCATACACTTTCAGAAACATGAAAATTAAATTACTACAATTAACTTTTACGAACGCCTGATTTATTAAAGAAGGGAATAAAAAGATAAATAATTTTCAAATCGCAAATAATTGTCTGAAAAGGGCAAAATAACATTGAAACACTTCATAAATCCGTTTCATTTGACGCAGTAGTCGTGTTAAACAAGGTCATTTATTATTTACATATTAATAGATACATCAAAGAGGTACACACGGCGGCACATCAGACTATACATGTTGACCTTGAGACCGCCTTTATGCCCTACGTAATAAAAGCTGTTATCGCAATTCAACTGTTTAACCTGATGTGCTGTCGAGTGTACATAACATAAATTAAAAACTAATGAAGATCCGCACGCAAAGCTTAGCGTAGATGGCGCCAGCGGCAGCGGTGCGATACTTACATATGTCTTTATTAAAATAATGATTCCTTTCGTTATTTGTCTTTGTTATTACCTACCCATTCATCTATTTTATCATTCATTGTTTATTAGTAAATCATTATTTGCGTTGTTTTTAAATAAAATGTATAAATGATTTTTACCCTAACCTCTATATTTTTAGGTTAGTGACCATATCTCTGTTGTCCCAACTTTAAAAGCTTATAAACAATTAACTTTTTTGTTAGTCTAGCATAGTTCTTTAAGTACCATTAGATTTTTTTCCATGAACGAGACAATACTGAATAGTCTGAAAATACATAGAAGTTCGCCAGTCTCCTTTGGAGAAGTAGCTTTCACGACGGGTCGTTCTTTTTCTAATAAGTACTTTATTTTCAATAAATAAAAACTTGTAAAAATCGAGGTGGTTGAAGTCGCGATGGATGAATAATAATATACCCGTTATTTGAAGCATTAATATTTTATTCCTTCCTTTTTCAATAATGCTAATGGAATAAGTAAGTTCAGCGCTTCAGAATCACGGCACTCATAATTATAAAACCTTCATAAATTATTTCCGAACATCCTTTTTCTTTCTACACTTACTTAAGAGTAAAAAGTTCTATAAGAAAGTAACAAAAAGAAAATATAACTTTTCCATTATACAAATCGAGTAACTTTTGCCCTTTGAATATCGGTAATTCCGGATACGAATATACAAATAAATGTGATATCCTACTAATATTATAAATGTGAAAGTTTAGATGTTTGGATGTTTGTTACTCAATCACGCCAAAACGGCTGAACGGATTTGGCTGAAATTCGGTACACAGATACTTTATAGCCTGGAGAGGAACATAGGCTACTTTTTATCCCGGAAAAATATCAATTTCCCGCGAGATAACGTCGTGTAGATCACGCGGGCGAAGCCGCGGGCGGAAAGCTAGTTATGTATAATTTTTAACAGCATGCAAATTTGCGAGAACGTCTTATATGACATTTGTAAGCACTATCAAAATGAGATTTTTTATCCCTGTGCATCACACTTTGAAATTTAATTTTAAAATGAAACAAAAAAAGTACGCGTGTGAAAAGTATGCAAACGCATATTTGTCACATAAACTAGAAACGTTATCGATACATCAATTTGCATACAGAGGGACCTCTGGGTCTAAATCGGTAGTCAATTTCCAGTGGGGGTACATATCGCATTCGGTTTTGTTGGTGGTAAGTTGGTTGTTCTTAGTCCGCCTGACTAGCTACCACCATCTTAAATCTAAGTCTGACGCCATAACAATATTGTTTCCAGCATTGTTGTGTTCCGGCAGCAAGAGATAAGATAGCCAGTTCCTCAGTCCCTGTCACCACTTAGCACCAGGGTGCCTACCATCAACTCTTATTGCGGTTTTGTTTAGGAACCTAAACTGATCTGCTTCGCTTATTCGTACCACGACAGCTTAATATCAATGACAGCGATTCAGTGATCATTCAATGACATTTCACAGCCGCTGAGCTGTCATCAACTCTTATTTGACGTATAACTTGGCCAAGCTAACATGTCACCTGCAGGTTATACCCGTCCCTTTCACTCTCCTGGCATGACAGAATCGAGTGAAAGAGACGGGTAGAAGAAATAAGGACACAAATCGTTCGGTCATTCACATTTAGCAATTCATTTGCGATCCAGTTTTTAGAAGGTCATGGTACGAAAGAAAGCAATTCATTTTAGGAACCTATTCTGCATCGCGCTATTTTTGAATCGCTGTCTTAAAGTTGATGGTATGCACCCAGGTGTGACCGTGTGACGAAGGCAAAATTGCTACCCCGTTGTGTATTAAAATAAAAAAGATCTGTTTAAGCAAAAATTAAGTACTAATCTTAGCTAATGTAAAAGAAATAATCTCAAAACAATTTTTTTACAGACATATACCTATTCTGAGTCTAGATACAAAAGGCAAACCCGATTTTCTAAATTAAATGTTGTTTCGTACTATGTATATCCATACTAATATACTAATATTATAAATGTGAAAGTGTGTTTGTTTGTTTGTTTGTTTATTTGTTTGTTTATTTGTTTGTCCTTCTTTCACGTCAAAACGGAGCAACGGATCGACGTGATATTTGGTTAGGGGGTAGTTTGGGAGCTGGAGAATAACATAGGCTACTTATTATTCCGGAAAATTGAGTAAAAATTGTAATTTCCTATGAAAAATCGTTTAACTGTCGTACCTACGATACAAAACTGTCATTTCTTCCATTACCGTTTCCAAAGAGTATGTAATCACTGACGTCTGCGCGGTCAAAATCGAATACTAATCTTTTCCATAAGCTTAGAATAAAAAAATGTACTGTAACTAGCGCCAAAAATGCCCCAGTCGCGCATGCGCGCAGAGTTATCTGGCACTCACTCTACTTCACAGAGTAATTTTTTATATGTAGGAAATAGAGACCAATCTTGGGCGCCTTTATTGGTAGTGTATAACTAGCGCTATCTGTTATCTGGTCTAGGCAACTTTTGGTGTAAGTATAAAACTATTATTTAAATGGCAAAAAAACGTTTGCCGGGTCAGCTAGTTAAGTATATATTTACAAACAAAAAGTATTTAAGTATATATTTATCCGTTATCAAGCTTTACATGATACGGTTTCGTAATGAAATCAAAATGGGCTTAGATAATAATAACTTCTTACATTCACACCAATTATCTAAGCCCATTTTAATTTCATTAAGAAACTGTATCATGGAAAACTTGATAACGGATAAATATATACTTAAATACTTTTTTTTGTAAATACATACTTAATATACATAGTAAACACCCAGACCAAGACAAATAGACATGTTCATGCACACAAATTTGTCTTGTTCGGGAATCGAACCCGAGACCACTGGCGCAGAAGGCGGGTAGCTTACCCCTGCGCCAAATCGGTCGTAGATAATTGGTGTGAATGTAAGAAGTTATTTATTATTTATTTATTATTTCGTTTTTGTTAGCTTACTAGGTACTCATACGAGTATAATAAGATAAAAAAATTATAGTAAAACTTAGGTACTTATCCATACTAATATTATAAAGAGGAAAGATTTGATTGTTTGTTTGTTTGTTTGCATCGAGTAGGCTCCGAAACTACTGAACCGATTTAAAAAATTATATCGCTAATGGTGAAAGAATTTTTTAAATCGGTTCAGGATCCGCTAGTATATTATACTAGAGGATCCTCGCGGTTTCACCCGCGTGATACCCGTTCCCGTGGGAATATCGGGACTAAATATAGCCTATGTCACTCGGGAAGAATGTAGCTTGCTAATGGTGAAAGAATTTTCCAAATCGGTCCAGTAGTTTCGGAGCCTATTCAATGCAAACAAACAAACAATCAAAACTTTCCTCTGTATAATACTAGTATAGATTAAAAGTTTACATTATTTTCTTACACGTGCATACTACGAAAGAAGGAGAGGAAAAATAAATAGCCTCCTTTTAAAACGGGAAAGCCAATATTTGACATCCCATTTGACTGGGTGTTGAAATTTTCTTAGAATAATGGTTTCAATTTCAGAGGGGGTTTTGAAGGAGGGCTGCTAATTTAAGATTGGGGGGTTAAAATAACTTGGTTATTTATCTAGTTAAAGGCAGAAGTAAGTAATTGTCTCCTTGGTGTATACTGTAATTAATATGGCTAACTTATTCATTATAGTGTTGTGAAAAAGGTAAGAAACAAAGAAAATTAAATTTTAGTATAATAATAATTATTATGAGCTGGAAAATTTACGGAGTTTCGGCTGCTAGGTTTCTCGCGGAGAATAAAGAAAAATTGGCCCAATGTGGATTTCATTGATGGGCGATAATGTCAGTTTATATAGCTGGTAATGACATCTTAACATCCCTTCCGAAGCATGATGAGCCCGATCATAAATATGTAATAACTAGCGGCCGCCCACGGTTTCACCTGCGTGGTTCCCGTTTCCGTGGGAATATTGGGATAAAAATAATCCTAAGTGTTATTCCAGCCTATAATCTATCTCTCTTGCAAATTTCATCCAGATCCGTTCTGTTGTTTTTTTATTACTTTCCGTCTCTATCCGTGTACGATCACATTCCGAAAACCTTCTTCAGTAGACAAATTCATTCCTTTATTTTTCCTATTGGTGGTGATTTGTAAATGGCATTGTTTTAAACTATAATAATAATATATTTGTCTGTAAATCTTCCAAAGAATAAATTAATTAATTTTTTATGAAGGCTTAGAACGCACTGCGATTAAACGCACACGTTTAACCCGTGGAGCGCTTGTTGATCTTTGTCATAGCCACTGTCACGTATGACCAATCCATTCATCGAGGGGGTTAAGCCCAATACTTATAAATTGACTAGCTTTCACTTTGCTTTCACTTTGACTACACGACGTTATCCCGCGGGAATGTGATATTTCTCCGGGATAAAAAATAGCCTATGTTCCTCTCCAGGCTACAAAGTATCTATGTCCCAAATTTCAGCCAAATCCATTCAGCCGATTTGGCGTGATTGAGTAACAAACATCCAAACATCTAAACTTTCACATTTATAATATTAATATACTAGTTTTCCGCCCGCGTGGCCAACACGACGTTATCTCGCGGGAATGTGATAATTTGCCGGTATAAAAAGTAGCCTATGTTCCTCTCCAGGCTACAAAGTATCTATGTCCCAAATTTCAGCCAAATCCGTTCAGCCGTTTTGGCGTGATTGAGTAACAAGCATCCAAACATCTAAACATCCAAACATCTAAACTTTCACATTTATAATATTAGTAGGATTCCTTTTGAACGAAAATAAGAAAAATTGGTGTTCTACCGTTAGATCAACAAAACGTGATAACCGTTCCCGTAAAATACAAACTCCAAACAAACAAAACACCAAAGGAGAAAGTATCAAATGAATCCATGAACGATCACTTGAGCCAATTACCGGGCTAATTAATAGCCATTAGTACAAACTCCTTGAAGAGGACACGAGGACAGTACTAATTAGGACAACGGCCAATTTGTTTGTCTAAGGTAACCGGCTAATTGCCATCTCGACTCATCAAGTTACGATAAATTTTTAAGTTTAATTAAAAGCTTCATTTGACACTGTTTATTAATAACTTTGGCTCTTACAGCTGCAAGCAAGAATATACGAATACTGGAGTCAGTTCTAAAATTTTGGTTCGACATTGTATGTGTCAGGACAGGAAGATAGGAAACTGGGAACATTACAAGAGAAAAAATCTTTCCGTGTTCTGTGTGTGAACTATTGTAGGTGTCGCTTGGAGCAGCGTCACGGCCAAATGACAAAATATTTGGAATGGGCAGTTCTGTTTAATTTTGTGTTAAATTCATGTTAAATCAGAAATATTTAGGTAAAGTTTGAAAAGGCTATGATAACACTATAAGTTCCATGAAAAACTAGGTATACCAGTCGCGTCATAAAATTATCGAATAACGGTAATTCTTCCTCAAGCCGTCCGTTGTAGCATAACTTTATATTTCGACGCTACACAATTCATTGGTCGTAATAAAGTCATAAAAATGGCCTTTGCATAATTTTTGCCATCGTTAGCCAAACGCGGTTACTGTACTTTGGATTTTATTACTTTGCATTTAGGTTGTTTAATACATACATTATAATTTATGAGATATGAATGAACCTTCTTTAGATTGAAATGTTGCTACAGTCATTCATTATTATTATTTCGTTTCGTATATTAAGTACAACACCGCGCAAGTCAATTTTGCAGAATTTTTCAGGAGAGACAAAAAACTTTTTGTGTTCAAGTACGTAGTAAATTGATTTGGTATAATAGTAAACACCTCATAAGTAAGCATCAGCAAAAAACAGTTAATTTAAGCAAGTTGATGGATATTTTTCGGCAATTGCTTGCAAGTAGGTAGTCACGAAACGAAGTTGACGAAAAACGGACTTGCGCGGTGTATTTTTGAATATCGCGTTCTTTTTGGTGGAAAAGTAAAGATTGCCATAAGCAGATTAAAGCTTAGCTTTTCTTTATGATTTTCGCCATAATTTTTTACTAGCGGCCGCCCGCGGTTTCACCCGCGTGGTTCCCGTTTCCGTGGGAATATCGGCATAAAAAGTACCCTATGTGTTATTCCAGCCTTTTATCTAACTCTTTTGCTAATTTCCCCCAGATCCGCTAAGTACTTTTTGCGTGAAAGAGTAACAAACATCCATACATCCATCCATACTCACAAACTTTCGCATTTCTAATATTAGTAGGAAGTAGGAATACACCACCCCTGAACTTTTGCGAACATAACAAAAAACAAAGTATTCATATCGGTCCCGCTGTTTCTGAGTTTTAGCGAGACTAACGAACAGCAATTCATTTTTATAATATCTATACTTATATGGAAGATAGATACAGAACCTTAACTCTTCGATCTCAAATGATTCAAGCGCAGCTTAATTAACAATTTAACTGGGAAAATAGATTTCAAACTTATTTATTTTCGAGAAATAACCTCAATTTTGCATGTGTTTAAATAGTACAAATTTTACTTCGATACTTCGCAGTTCAATTAAGTTTTTATTTGGGCGCGCTGGGTTTTTTATTAATCCCTGAGAATGACCAATATTTTTCCAACCTGGCTTAGGGTGCAAAATAATCTTAAAAACAAAACCTTTCGTGATTCAACGACGACGTATTGTTACATAAAGCGCAATTCAGGACGTGCGTAGCGGGCGCACTGCCAACCCCGGAGGCAGAGTCGGACGTGACGTCACAGCCGCAGTAAATAGTAATGGCGGCACTTCCACGCTTCATACTCCAGTCTTTATATCCTCCCAGGCTCCAGATCGCCGTGAGCAATTTCGTCTAATTAGCTTGTAGTAGGGTATGCGTCAAAACGGGTGGGTGACCTGGGTGCCTACCATCAACTTTAAGACAGCGATTCAAAATAGAGCGATGCAGAATAGGTTCCTAAAATGAATTGCTTTCTTTCGTACTATGACCTTCTAAAAACTGAATCGCAAATTAATTGCTAAATGTGAATTACCGAACGATTTGTGTCCTATTATTTCTTCTACCCGTCTCTTTCACTCGATCGACTCGAAAGGGACGGGTATAACCTGCGGGTGTCATGTTAGCTTGGCCGAGTTATAAGTCAAATAAGAGTTCTTGACAGATTAGCGGCTGTGAAATGTCATTGAACGATGACTGAATCGCTGTCATTGATATTAAGCTGTCGTGGTACGAATAAGCGAAGCAGATCAGTTTAGGTCCTAAACAAAATCGCAATAAGAGTTGATGGTAGGCACCCTGTATCATTTGTTTCTACTATGCCTGTATAGACCTAGCACAAAACACTGCCTTTTTCGTGATCGTATTATTTTGTTTGAAAACGTGAGTAGCGCCTCTTTCGGTCGTCTAGAGAACTGAAATTTCAAACATACTTGACAGCAGCTGATTATATACCATATCGATAGTTTTTCTTGTGAATTTGTGAAGTGTCATATGGAGATAAATGAACTTCATAAGCCACAATTTATTTGCTGGAGTTCAGGCAAATGGCGGTTTGGTTATGAGCTACACGCTTAGGTATATAAGCTACACGCAAGCCTCGAGCGAATTGAATAAGTATATAACAAAATAAGTTTTTAGTAAAAATTTCATGTTTATGACAAGCTTTTTTGCTGACTCTACTTTAATATTGTATTGTCATCTAAACCAAACCTGTAGACAAAATTTCAGCGCAATGGGAAGTAGGTCAAATTAAGCTTGCACGATTTGCCGAACGGACATACATACACTGCAAGTTAAAAATAAAAGCTTGTAAAAAGCAGTCAGAACCAACGGACAACGGCTTAGCATGCCTTTTAGAGCGTGGAGGAGCCAAAGATAGTAGTTTTTGATCACCCATCCCGTGACTGACCATTGCCAATGTTGGTCAATAGCTACTCGATGTTTAATGACTCTGGCTAATTGATTCGCTTCCCCGCTATGGAAGTGTTATATTAATAAGATAATAGCCACGGGAATGTACCCCCTCCTTTGATGGCCTGTCTTAGCTTTTAAATGATTTATTATAATTTTTACTAACAGTAGTCGTAAGTTATTGTACTAACACATATGGATGTAATACTTATCCGAAATAAAGAATTTATTTATTTATACTTATTTATTTAATCGAAGCGGCCGACATTTAAATAATAAATAAATAATAAATAAATAATAAACAAATAATAAATAAATAATAAATAAATAATAAATAATAAATAATAAATAATAAATAAATAATAAATAAATAATAACTAAATAATAAATAATAAATAAATAAATAATAAATAAATAATAAATAAATAAATAATAAATAAATAATAAATAAATAAATAATAAATAACTTCTTACAATCACACCAATTATCTAAGCCCATGTTAATTTCATTAAGAAACTGTATCATGGAAAACTTGTTAACGGATAATTAATATATACTCAAATACTTTTTTTTTGTTTGTAAATACATACTTAATATACATAGTAAACACCCAGACCAAGGCAAATATACATATTCATGCACACAAATATTTGTCTTGTTCGGGAATCGAACCCGAGACCTCTGGCGCAGAAGGTGGGTAGCCTACCCATGCGCCAAATCGGTCGTCAAATTTGTGACTATTGTACGTGAATGTCTATCGCAAGTTTTACTATGTCGCAAGTTTTAATGCTCTACACACGCCAAGCAATTAACTAAATGAAATTGACGTAAAGACCGGGTAATCGATGTAATTTTATACTTAAGCTTTTATTTCTTTATTTAACTTGCATTGTACGTGTGTATGTCCGTTTGGGTCAAATCTTGCGATTTAAATAGGACCCATTTCCCAGATTAGTGATACATCGCAGTCAGCTAAAGCTTGTCATAAAAATGAGATTGTGTGAAAATGTTATTTATACATAACATAATTTCATAAGGGGATCAGACTGT
Source organism: Crambus lathoniellus (assembly GCA_949710035.1). NCBI lineage: Eukaryota > Metazoa > Arthropoda > Insecta > Lepidoptera > Crambidae > Crambus > Crambus lathoniellus. The sequence continues at coordinate 29,762,358 of OX453302.1, read as the reverse complement.
TAATGATATGTAAAATTAAGTGTTTAATAGTACATACCATTAAAAAAAATTGAAGATTAACAAAAGTAAATAAAAACAAACTTTTGATTAAAAAGCAAGTAATGAGCTGCGGAATTGTGACTAACTGTGTCTCTAGTTATCTCCTTCTAAAACGAAATTTTATATAGCGGAGTATGACGCTAGACACATCTGACGTCACATGTGTCTAGCGCTGTCCTTGTCTAATAAGGAAGTTTGTAGATCTAATCTCCGGAAATATGTAAAATACTTAGGTATTTGAAAATAAATACTTAAAACATTTTCTAAAAACATTTAAACAAATAAAAGAAAATCAGTCTGATCCCCTGTTGTCTCTTCAACAGCACCTACACAGTTAACGAGTTAACACAAATAAAGAGGAATAACATCAAAGACACACCAGTGATTAGGAGACATCGCTCAATCCTACCGCCGCTAATCTGGACAGAGGCCCTTCTGAATCCAAATTAGTTGTTTAATTTATTCCTGAATTTCATTTGGGACTGGAGACGCGACGTTTTTAGTTTTGGGTACAAACAGTAGAGAAGTTACTAATGACTCTTTATTAGTCAAATTGTTTCATTAGTGCTTTTATTGTGACAAGCAAGAATACAAAAGAGGTGGTGAGTTTCTTACTTAATATTTTCAGTTATAGGTCTTTTTCTGAATACCCAACAAATGTTTATGACTTATTGAATAGGTAAATGTTTTATTTGTATGGATGGTACTGTGTAACACGATTCATAAGCATTAATTTTATTTAATCTATATGAATAAAAATTTATTGACTTTGACTTTGACTATCGGCTATTTGAAGCAGGTAATAGCAATTATTTGTGTTATGGATTTATACTGGTTAAGGAAAACGAACTTTAACTAATTAGTTAAATCCAATTTTAACAAATAAACTGAATACAGTTTTACTACGAGCTTGTAATGGTAAGCTAGGGTGACACTAATGCTGTGAGCTGTAGAGAAAATGTGCAGAAAAACGTTCAAAGATTCTATAAAAAGATAACAAAATCTGTATACACATTATTTTCGTTTCCGAATATAATAACTAATACGGTTGGACTCTACAATAAATCACCAAGTCCCGGATCGCGGCCATCGGGTTGTTCCCGACGAAACATAATATTATGCGGTTCAAATGCTATTATGAAACAACATTTTTTGGATGAAGCGTCACACATACTTATAGAATAGCGTGTGTTCAGACGCAGCGCGCGCAGTGTGTGTGTACTACTCGGTCGAACTAACATGATACTTGCATGTATCATGTGAGCTCGACCTGTTACCTGCCTGATCCTAATAGCATTTGAACCGGATAGTACATATATGTAACTAGCAGCGGCCTGGAGCTTCACTCAAGTAGAAAATCGGGATAAACAATGGCCTAAGTACCTACAGCCTTTTGTCAGACTTACCAAATATACACAAAAAAAATCATAACAATCGGTCAAGCCGTTTCGGAGGAGTTTGATAACAAAAGAAACCTAATACGAGATTTTTATTTAAGTATAAATGATTGTTATCAAAGCCCGGCAAGACATCATTTGCCTGAGCTCACACATAGTTTTGACTTTCACGTGCTACAAAGAATTCACTAATTACTGTGTATATTATTGTGACGAAAAATGAATATGTTTTTATATGTGTCGTTGGGAATAACCCTAAACAGCGTCGATCATCGATCAAAGATCGGTCGAAAGCTCTTGGCGTGCAATCTCGAATAGATAAGATAGGTACTTGCGAGTTATTGCTACTTCGCTGCTGTCTGAATGAGGTTAGTTTACAAATTATTTTGGTCTCTGAAAACTGATTCAAACCATAGGGTTATAGATTAAGAATAAATTTGTCTATGTCGCCTTTTGACTAAAATTCATTCCGCCTACATCACCATCGGGCTACAACACTTTAAGACTAAAACTCTTTATGACTAAAACGCTGTAGGTCTTAAACGCTTTGTGACAAAAATATAAATATTTTGTAGAACGACATATTAATTTATACTTTTCAGTACTTAATTGTAGAAATACTTCAAATTGAAGTGGCCCTTGGAGAGATAAAGGAGTTTACATTGATTTTTCCTTATTGACAAGTTGTGATGAATTTTAGGCAAAACGCGTTTTACTCATAAGGCGATTAAGGTGGATTGCGAAATAGGTAGAATGCGTACGTATTAGGTATAGTGCGAAATAGACAAGTAACAACTTAGGCCAAACACTACATAAGAATGAAGTTTAGGCAAAACGCGGTCTAGACTGATTATGTTTTAGGCACACAGAAAACAAAGGATAAAATTTAAGTTTAAAGTTTGTAAAAGAGAATTAAAATTATAAGTACGGCGATAATTAAGTGTGTTTAACGTTTGCGTCAAAATACAACGAGCAACTTTGTTCAAAGGTTTCATAAAGATTGCTATGACCGTTGTAAATACTCTACAACATACAGCCCCAAACTATACATACTTACTAAAATTCACGTCGATCCGTTGCTCTGTTTTGACGTGAAAGACAAACAAACAAACACACTTTCACATCTATTGTATATAAAACTGTTGCGTTACTGACTGACTGACAGACAACACAGCCGAAACTACTGGGCGCAAGAAGCTGAAATTTGGCTTGAAAGTTCCTTGGGGAGTGTAGGGAAGCATAAAGACGGGATTTTCGGAAATTCCCCCTCTAAGGGGTAAAAAGTGGGTCCACACAGACGAAGTCGCGAATGGAGCGCTAGTTAAATTAGTATCTATGGATATTTTGCTCAGAACAAAGAAAGTTTCATCTAAGTACATAATTTACGGAGCACTTTAAATCCTTCAGTCAATCTGAGCATGAAATATGGTAGTACAGGAGCCTTATAAAAATTATTTTCTCTCTTGTTTACGTAAAACAAAATCTTATTATTTCTGTTTTCCATTTAAAGCATTTTAGTATAGAAATAATTCCCTCTTTGTTTTTTGCGTCGACATAGTACCTATAGGATTTTAAAAACCGAAGAATAACTTTAAAGTTGCTCAGACGTGTGGTGTCATTGTTTCCAAAATCCTCCCACACTGCTGTAAGAAAATGTTTGCTTAAATTTTCTAATGCCCAAGCTTCACCTGCGTCTAATGCCATTAATTAGCGCGCTATTTGATTTAATACGCAGGTGTAGCCTGGTCTTAGCGCAATAATTTGATACAATTAGCGCGCTAAGACGCGCATGCCGTTATTAACGCCGTTAGGCGTCACGCAGGTAAAGCTCCGGCATAAGAATAAAACATTAACTAACAAATGCTACGACCTATGTTATGTTATCTCCTATATTTTTTGTTCAGAAATGTTTACTAACATTTTTTTAAATAGTGAAACGTTAGGATTTGCTTTTGAGCAACAAGGCCGTCTTTTTGTTCTTTCTTTGTAATTGCTTTTTTTCCATTCGTGTGCAATTATGTGTTTTATTATTATTGTTGTGATCCAATGTTTGTTAACAAATGTTTACTATTTTGATTGAACCAGGCGTCACTTGGCGAAAGTCCCTAACCATTGTGAAAAACGAAATATATGTAGCTAACTTACGCAAAAAACACAAAATGCAAGGGCGGGCGGTGCATCTAGCATTTAGTGTTTTTTGTCGAAGAAAGCTACATATATTTAGTTTTTCACAAAATTAAATGTTTACTAATTTTTAACACATATTATAACAACACACAGTGACAGTGAAAGGTCACGGGTTCAATTCCCGATGGAGAGGATTAGTTGTTTTTTTCTAATAATTCTTTTCAATAATAAAATTGTATAAGAAATGCAAATAAGTACACATAATTTAAATTTAAGTTTTCGTTTTGTTGTTCTAAATTACCTCGATTAGCCAGAGATAACCTGCCAACCTTAAAACAAAGACAAAGTATACCGATGTCAGCCGTTTAGACAGTAAATAGACAAAACATAAACAAAACAAATTGTTTCATTATCTCACAATCAATAGGCAGCCACGCTTCTCAGTTTTAATTGAATTTAAATTGAGATGGTTTGCGAATTAAGACGAGAATAACAAGTTTACTTGTTAAATAACAATTTAACAGATTAAAGATTTTTTGAAATGTTATAGTTTTTGTGATAATTATATACTTAAGTTATTGAATTTTGAGCCAGAAAAACTTGAAAATATTTTGATGTAGGTACAATCAAAACTTTGTTAAGTTCCTTGTTATTTTGGTTGTTTTTGCCGTGTTAGTGCTGGCTTAGAATATAGTAAATAGTATATTATGATACAAGTGAGCTTAGGTTGCTCATTATACACGAGGCTGTGAATTGCAGCCCGAGCCGCAGGCGAGGGCGTAAATCAGCCGAGTGTCTAGTGAGTAAGTTGCTCACGAGTTTCATACGCACTTTTTCAACACACTTGCGAGGAAAAACAAACATTTATTGCATACATATTGTATTATCCTAATATTAACTAAGGGAAAAAGCGCGCAAGTTTTTTTTTTTGCACGCGCCAAATGTGAGGTGATTGATTACATACAGCCATACAGCCTACTTGAAAATAATTAAGTATAATAATAGTGATAAAATGCAAATGTTTTATAACAAATTATTGTGAATTATAAATAATTTGATAATAATATACTTAGTTATGTTTTTTGTCTTAATTAGGGACACATTTATTTATTCTAAAAACGTAAATGGATTTTCAGCCGTATAAAACCTCTTTGTTGTTACAAAAAAAGAACTGTATCTATTACCCGCTGAAATTGAAAATGCTCTGTTGACTCGCATATAACTTGCAGTTAGGTACTAACTTAACTTTGCAGGGATACTGTATTATCCGGTTAAATTGAAAAGTCTCTGTTTACTCGTATATAATTTGCAGTTAGGTACTTACTTAACTTTGTAAGGATAATTCTATTACGCAACTAGTACTGTAATATTATTATGCACGCGTGGGTTATAGTTCGGTTTATGGCCCTAAGATCGATGTAATAAGGCTCACTTTATGAGCAAGTGTGTTGAAAAATGAAGAATAGAATAGAGGAGCTCGTGGCGCAGTGGTTAGCGCGTTCGGACTGCGATCGTTGAAGTTAAGCAACTTTCGCAATGGTCGGTCGGGGAATAGGTGACCGAAAAGTTTTCATCTCGAGCTCCTCCGTTCTTCGGAAGACGCGTTCGGATGGTTCGAAAAGCTAAAATAGTCTTTCATAATGGTTTTGAATGACGGTTGCATGACAGTCTAATGTACGCCAACGCAGGAGACATTGTGTTCTTTTAAAACTATCCTAATACGTAATGTGGTTTAACTACATTAGTTACCATTTTTCATGAATTTTGGCATTGAGTAAGGTTAGACTTTGAAAACGGATCATAGGGTTCATTTTTTGTTGAAAGTCAAAGTCGCGGGTGGAACATTATTAATCCATAGTTTATTAGAGTTTCACATAATATATTTTACAGTGTTTGTTTTTACTTTAGCTCTTAAACTTCAATATCTGAAATACTATCACAAACACACGAATAAAAAAATTGTTATCACAAAATTAAATCCAAAATATTTTGCACAACTACTAACAAAGTTTATAAGATGGGAAATTAACGACTCTCAGGAAATATTCTCAGATTTATTGCCTTAATGAAATACATAAACTGACTAAAACATACACTGTTTATTTATCGCTTGTGGCAAAACAGTTAAAACGTGAGAGTTCGTTGAAACTGTATTTAGTTTCAGTAATTAAACTGCGGCTATTCAAAAGGTTTTATTTTTATCTTTAACGGACACCGCTTTTTATTATCTATTGTTTTTTTTATCGCTAGCCTGGAAACATATTACTTATCTGTGACTAGAATTAGGAAGTAGACAATATATTAACACTAGAGGGCTCGCGTCCAAAATTTTCCTAGAAAGCTCGCGCGGGGGACATACCTATGCCATCCATCAAATATGCGATTTTTTCTTACCACTCTAATTTCATGAAAGCAAATAAGTTATAATATGATCAATCAACTTTATTTCTTACTAAATTCTTTAACAAAACTACACACTTGCTTAAGTTAAATTGAACTATAAACAAAAGTCAAACTCTTGTAAAAAATTACATGATTGTACTTATTGTGATTAAGGCGCTACTCGGAAAAAGTATGGACTTTTTGATTTAAAACTATAGGACGGTTACAGCTGTTACAAATCTGGTATTAAGATATATATTTCTTCATATCTTTATCTAGAATCGTATAGTTTCAAAAACACGATTTTATGATTTTGCCTGGACACTTTTTCTTTTCGAAAAGACCTCTAAAAAATACGAAACTTCAAGATTATTCGTAAATGGGGTTACTTACACTATTGGAAATTGGTTTAATTAGTAGACACTAATAATATTTAGGATCGTATACAAGCATTATTTAAAAAATCGCTGTAGTTTACGCAGTGATTTTGATATTTTTTTAGCCGAATCTGCAAGATCGGTCTCGCTCCCACGCGCGCATTTTCTCATTGCTATCTCGCTTCAGCATAATTTTTCCGAGTATCGCCTTAAGCAGTCTATTTTCTTTTCAAAACCATAATTTGGTAAGTGAACCTTCTTAATGTAAGGTTTACAAAATGGGTTATTCCAATTCAGTAGCGTCTACAAGACAGTTAGGGCAAACTACGATTTGGTCACCCACGTACATGCGTCACCTACCTACGTACTTTATAAGCCCACTGCGCACACGCCGATGCACCTAGACTGATGGCGCACTATTGACGCGTGGGATGATTCGTACTAGAGGGATGATTCGTACTAGAGGAATACCTGAGAGAGCAGCACTGAAGCGAGTTAAACAATTATTACACCATGGGTGACATATTATGTCACCCACGCGAGCCCTCTAGTGTTAGTACAACATACCATGATCAAGGATTTATCGAAATGTCGTAAATGAACATGCCAGGGAATGACTTCAGTCTACCATTTATTTATTATTGAAAAAGAAACACCTACCTACCCCGTCCGCTAATCTGCTTACAGCTACGTAGTTTATTGCTTTGCAATTTTTCCGATATCAACTGAATAAAGTTCCGACATCAGATATTATTCAAGTATCATCAACTACAAAATTCATTGGTTGTCCGAATCCATCCAATGCCTCTCGGGACTGTCGCGAGTGGCACTCGATGTCAAAGATCGACACCGCTCTAGCATCGATTAATAAAAACGCTAGTAGCCGAGACACTTTCGCATTGTATCGTCAAGTTTTTATTTGGGACCTTTAGACCTAATTTTTTTTTAATAGTCTGGGTGCAAAGGATTTGTCAATAAATAACAAAATTAAATGTTCATCGTATACCTAAGACATTATTATTTTCGAAACATCTAGTTGATAGTACTGCTTAAAAGAATGCACAAAAATCAAAACTAATCAATTGCTTGATTAATCGTTAGTTATATTACAGATTGCATAGTTGGATAGATTTTCCTGTATTAATTTTATCAATAAAATTCACCATTGCTACAAGACCTTTAAAAGATTTCATACCTAACGTAAGTCAGTAATTAATCATGTTGCTTCCTCAATTCAAAAGCTAATTTTCCAAAAGAACTTTTACGGAACGGGAAATATGTATTAAAAAGTCATAATAAAAGCAGCCAATCCAAGTCTGGCAATAGCAACAGCTGCTTAGCTTTTACGATCGTTTCTCTGAGCAATCACGTGTAATTGAGTCAAGAAGTTCGACTTCTGGACAAAACCTTTTATGTACCTACTTGAAATTTAGTGTTGTCACTCGATAATCTATCTATATCGATAGGAAACAATAGTATCCATACTATCGATATTATCGATAGTTTCGATGATATCGATAGTATCGATAGTTTATGCAATGTTATGAATCAATACTATTGATAGTCTTATCTTTCTATTGAATTTTATTTCGATAGAATTGCACTGACTGAGACAATCAATAATGTAGCTTTCTTGAATTAAAACTTACGGTTGTAAAATTGACAATATTTTGGTAGCACTACCTACTTGAAATTCAAAATTAATTTGTGGGTGAGTGTACATCCATTAGTGTTCGGTATTTTGGGAAAACTTTCTCAACTGTTTATCTTCAAAGTGTCATTAAAACAGAGTTAAGATAAATTCGTTTGTGAAATGAATCCTGGGGCTGTACTAAAAAGTCGAGTAGGCACCCTATACCCTCAAGGGTAAAGTTAGTTTGACTATGGTGTTTTAAGAGCAGAGTGAAATGTTGAAGTAACATTAGCGGTAGCGCGCGACTTAATTCGTGTGGTAATTTCGCCGTAATAAAACTTCAAGTTAAGAGTAAAGTTACTGACATCAGCCTTTGAGTGGCGAGCGACACTCAAGTGGGAATGGGGCAACCACATTGATAAAAAGCAAGAATTCTGGTGCAAACGCCTAGATTGATGGCAATGGGACCAAAAAAGACCACGAGGGAGGCCACAAAAGCGATGGAAGGAAACTAGACCTTAAATGGCCAAAACAGGGGAGAAGTTGAAATATTTGAAGGAAACCTAACATCAAATCATTGGTTGATAAAGCTAGAAAGAAAGAGAGGAGAGTATTTTAAATTCGAACCTTTCGAAACCATGTGTAGTATGACAATGAAAACTAACGTGATAACGTTTTTGGGTATCCTATACTTTAGAACTTGTTTATAGGTACGAGAAATAATTTGTAATTACGTTCTTATACGAATATCAAATAATGTTCTTAACCCATTCTTGCCCGCTGTGCCAATTTGGGAACACCCAGTTTTCTAGGGCATTTAAGAAAACCTGATAGCTTTTAATATTTTCCTAATAAAAGTTGATAATTTTAACTATGATCTATTCTGTGCTATCACAAAACTATCTTTAACGTCCTGCCTTCCACTGCAGAATAGAAGCTTTTGAAATATTTCAAGCATGTTATTCCTTAACCAACTTTAATAATAAATTACCAGCTTAACAAATTAACTAACCGTTCATTTCTTCCAAGATATATGAATGATTAAATGAAATCACTCTAAATCTGTATTTATAATTCAATTGAAAGTGATTGCGCTACAATCGATTGGTCCAATTATAGTACAACTCTAATTCAATTGGAATAGTTAAACTGTCATTATTATTAATGCTTTCTTAAGTGATGTGATGAATATTAATAATTTTAATGTTTTAGTAATATACAACCAACGTGTTAATAAATAAGCGCAAATGGTGATTGTGATCATGAGTATGAACAACTTTTACTCTGGGGCCAACTCTGCAACTCAACAAAAAAAAATCTGCTGTTTCATACAAATTGTTAATACCTACTCGAGCATAATGTACGGAACAGCAGATTTTTTTTGTTGAGTTGAAGAGTTTGCAGCATAGTAAAAGTTGTTCATATTCATGAGCACAATCACCATCTAGGAGGATTTGCGCTTATTCATTTACACGTTGTATAAAATATAAATGGTAAGTATTTAGAATTGCATGTTTTGCACCATAGGTACTTACCCCAAATGTAAATGCCAAAGACACTCTGTCTCCGTACATACTTAAATAACTGAGTAAATATTGATTAATTGTGCCATAGAAGCAGATTATACATGAAAAGTCTTCTTTGCTTTCGCTAAAATCAGTAAGCACAAAACCGAATTCCATGCCAGTGGCAGGCGGAATTCTAATCTATTAAGGTGTATGTAGTCGTGAAACGATCATTTTTGAGGCCCTAAAACTCATAAATTAGCCTACTAATAAATCCAGAATTAATATATATTAAATATTGATATATAAACTTCAATCTGAGCATTTAAAAAAACATAGTCTTGAAGATACTATTAAAAAAAACATTGAAATGAAGCTGTTTTCAACTTAAAATACGCTACTGCTTCTAAACTACAAGTGATATTTTCACGTTTCTTTCAGGAAAAGATTGCTAACTTGTTTAACTTAAAACTGAGCATTTTTCTTTTTAAAATAATACATAGTTTTGACGAAACGTGTGTTGAAGCTGTTTTGGTGCGGGTAGCGGGCGGGAAAATTAGGCCACTTTTCTATGCCCAAGGTCGTTGGCGATACCACGGCCCTTAAGTATTTTATTTTTATTTATATACAACGTGTTAATGCAATACGTAACCGAAAAGCCCATACACCCCAACTAAATTATTTAATATTAAAATGGAAATCCATTAATTTTTTTTTAAGCATCTTCCGAGATCTTCGTGCTCGGTCTCCGTGACTTTCTGACAGATTTTTAGCTCTATTATGAAGTAAAAGCAGAGAATATAATAATAGTAAGAGCATGTGGCGGGTCGCGTACTGAATAAATAGGCAGTAGACACAAACATTTTTAAAAGCGGCAAAAAATGAAATCTTTTTTTTTAGATTTAACCCCTATCAAAAATGTGTGGAATCGATTCTGCTCTCGATTCCGAACAAACTATTTTCTCAGTTTTAAAAGTATTAATGTCGCAGGGATTTTGTCAAAGTCGTGATATTATAATTCCACTAGTGAAATTGTAATTTCACGTGATATTGTAATTCCACTAGTTAAATTATGAATAGACAGTATTTTTGTATCAATAAAAAAAATAACAACAAAATTTAAGGCAATCGCTTCGCTGCGCTTCGCTATCGCCTTAAATTTCTAACCTATCACGTGTTCTACAGGACTTCCGAGGCTCGCAGCCGTGTGCATTACTGTGCATACTGTCTCGTACTGTCTATTCATAATATCACGTGAAATTATAATTTCACTAGTAGAATTATAATATCACGACTTTGACTTTGGTGGGTATTAACGACTGCAAGTGCAGCCGGCATCAACTGCTTACCACTGCGGCTTCCGAAGCTCGAGATTATATTTTCTGGTTTTTGTAACCCATCCCATAACCGATCTTGTGGAACCTCACTGAGCGCAATCCATACGCGCTTACCACTGCGCCACGTGCTTCTCGGTATCTATACTATAAATATCAAAGTGAAAGGAGATAAACGCCTACTTCAACTCAACTGCACAAAAGTTAAAGTGTACGAAACGGTTCCCGGAAAATTAAATTGCAAAAATCTTAGACTGATTCTTCGAGAACTTAGTTTGAAAGTGTTTAAAGTTCTTTTTATCCCATTACATCCGGTTGGTTGGGTCCTTTTGAAGTAATTTCGGATCGTCTTCAATTATCCTTGGAGCTCTAAAAGATAATATTGGACCGGGAACAGTTAATATTGAACCAAATTTGGTTTAGTATTATTGTTTAATTTTAGTGTTCGTTACGGCTAATGGTTTAAAACTGAAAGGTATATCAGAAAGGCTTTCTAGTGTGAAAGAGGCTTTTCAAAGCAAAGTTTATGCTCTTTCTATAAAGTATATAAAATGGAAGTGCATGGAAATCCGTTATATCAAGCTCCTTAGAGAGAGTTTATACCCTCATTTCTGCACGTTAGTACTATTATATATTCTGTGTTTCTGCGAAAAACCCACGTTCTTCTGTAAGCCTAATCCATACAAATATTATAAATGTAAATTAGTGTTTGTTTATTTATTTGTTTGTCCGTCTTTCACGACAAAACGTGACAACGCAACAGATCTACGTGATTTTTGGTATGGGCACAGATAATATAATACTATACTAGTATGGGCATAGTTTGGGAGCTGGGGAGTAACAAAAGCTACTTCTTTTCCCGGAAAAATATCACATTCGTAAGTTGTCACGAATCTAGATCACGAATGTCCGGTTTCTATTTTTACCCGACTGCGACAGAAAGAGAGTTATGTTTTTCGACCTTCCTGCTGACAGTCGGATAAAAAAGAAAACCGGACATTAGACGTGATCTTGGAGTGTTATAGACTACAACAACTTACTGCATAATAATATTATGTTAAAACAATACAAGTTATTAACGGTTAAAAGAAAACCAAAACCGCAATTTTAATAAAACCTTAAGCTAACTTTAGAACAATAAAGTAATTTAACAATTTCTATCTAATTATAAATGACAAATAGTCGTGTGAGCGAGTGTTAGAGTGACAGTGATAAATTTACATCTCCGAACAGAAAACACTGGTTCCCAAGCAATTTAATTACAAAATGATCCATGGGATTCATCGAAACAAAGAACTCCATGGTAGGAAGGTAAAATCTAACGAAAACGTTAAAAGTTTAAGGAATTTAAGTAAAACTTTTAAATAAGCTTCAAGTTACTTACAGCTCAAAACTCAGTTAAATTTGATATTTGGAGGTTATAGGAGTTTTGTCTCTAATCTCTCAATCTTAATAAAATTGGGAAATTATTTAATCGATATAAAATTAGTAATGTTACTCTTTTACGAAATCACGTTTGTTGTATGGGAACCCCCTTAGTTTAATTTATTTTAATTTACCTAATTGTTTAGTTTTGAGGTGAATGTACAAAGAAATATTCTGTGAATATTTCAAGCGTCTACCTGTTGCCGTTAGTAATATCGAGCAAGATACGGCACCTATCCATGGAATATGGTCATAGCCACGATAAAAAGATAGATACAACATAGAGCTATATCATATTACAATATTGAATGACTTCTGTGACACAGTTTTTTTTCTTTCGAAATGCTTTAATGTGACAATGTTCTATGTTATACATTTTATTGCTCAGGACCGTACCTACACGAGAAAATTTTGAATATGTTATGTAAGTTTACTAAACATTTAGTCCTAACAAAACACGTCTAACCCTTTTGAAAGCGAATCAATTGGCAACAAAAGTAAAGTTACAAATGAAATGGGGTGCTAACTTCAAATGAAACTTTATATAGTGGGGAGAATGTGGGATACCACACAAGTGGCAGTGACACATCCACGCATAATTTATGGGGTAGCAAGGAAACGCCAGCGGAAATTTACGATAGTCAATATCGAATGGAAATGAGACACGGGCTAGAATGGATCGGGAAATATTGGCGAAGGTGGACGGTGTCCGAATTTATCGTTTTAGATAATGATGGACAAGATACGTATAACTGCGTTAAAATTTTAATACCATAATTATGCTTACTCAGTTCTATATTGACAAACACGAGGAAACCAAGACATGTCTAAATATTAACACCATTTTATACTTGTACTAATTGAACTAAGTTAAAGAAAAGTGCTATCCCATTGTATAAAAAAATCGGCCAAGTGGGAGTTGGACTTACCCATGAAGGGTTCCGTACTCACCTAACGTAGGTACCCAACCCATTCAGTCAGTCAGTCAGCAAAATATAACTATATTTTCATAGTGTTTGTATGAATGGCAAAGTTACATAATTGTAGTTTTTGAAAATGTGTTATATCTGAGAAAGTGCTAACATAGTTTTTTCTAGATTTTCAATATTTTATTTCAAAAGTTAGAGGGGGAGGGGGAGACACATTTTATATTTTTTAGTTTCAGTTCCGTAAAGCAGTCAACAGAATCAATCTACCTGCCAAGTTACAACTGTGTAGTTTTTATGGTTTTGGAATAAAGTGGCTGTGACATACGGACGGACGGACAGGCAGACAAACTTGACGAATCTAAAGGGGTTCCGTTTTTTGCCATTCGGCTACGGAACCCTAAAAAGTTACGGGGCCATGACGGGGCAAAATAAAGAAGTGCTAAGGGACTGTACTGAAAAACCAAATTACGATCGTCAGATTTTTCGTAGAAGTAATGCCGTTCTCATCCGGCGTAATGGCGGCTTAAATACTTTGCTACGCTCAATTGCATACCATTTTATCGCGATTCCACGATGCGCTTTGTACTTCAAAGCCGTTTATAGTTCCAACGATATAGAACACTATTAATAGAACGACGCCTAAAATAAAGCCGATGTAAGCTTACTGCTTGTCCAGAAAGGCGAATTCGCCGCGATTTTAACAGCGATTTTCATTACATCACTGTCAATGTGGCAGATAAGACGCGGAACGTCAATACTTAGCGGGCAATGTATGTTCTCTAACTTGCGCGTAGTTCTGGACAGGGACTTACATACTGCTTCAAAAATAGATGATGCTACAGAATTGATGATATAAATTATTTTGTGTTTATTTGTGACAGCATTTGAATTTAGGGGTTCGTTCTAAGTCTTTTAATACTTTGGTTTTGTCCACCAACTAAAGTTTAGTTGTTCGAAATAATACAGGCAGAATAAGCTCGATCTTACAATCAATTCGATAGTACTTAGAAATTATTGAAGTGAAAACTTCTTAAGTGGCGTTGTTCACTTTTTGTGATAGGTAAAAAATGTTAAACTCGCGTCGGGACACGTGACCCTCAGATCGAAAATTCGTAAGACGGACACCGTGACGATCGAAAAACTGTTACAATGTCATTAGAATACGAAGGCAAATTTCGCCACTGGTTCCAAAGTTGTAATAGCTCAGTAAGAAAACGGGTGGCATTGAAGCCAGAAAACCTCGGTTCAAATCCAGTCCGTTTTTTTTTATCAAATTCCTTTTTTGTGAAATAGTCTAGGGAGCCCTACTACTACTACTACAACACTTCTGCCAGCACTCCCGGAGTGCAAACCGTTGTTTTTTTAAGTAAGTTTTGTTGCGTCTATCTCTAAACAAAAAACTGAAAAACACAGAAACTGTTGAAACAAACTGATCAAAAACCTCAATAAAAATACTTCTACTAAACGTTAATATTAAAAACTTTTTGTAGGTCCTTTTTTATTCGCATATTACATCATTGTTGAGCAAAGGGCAAGCTTCTATACCTACCCATTTTTTTCTAATTCGGTTAAAGCAGCGAAGGATCAAACAGATATTAAAATACATATTTCTCTGGCAATATTTAAATTACGTAGGCCAAACTGAAGAGAATATAACAAGTAAAGGTTGAATAGGTACCTTCCATATTACGTACATAATATATTGTTACATTTACGTGTATTTGTAATAAAAATTAATGGTTTCACGAACCTTGTAAAATATGATATGATAGCGAGCATTTCCAGTGATTTGCTTGGAAAGATACTCATGTTGATGATAAAATAATTTAATTATTTATCTGTTTACATTTTGCTGTTGCTTGCTATTCAAAGGGTATTTTTCCCATTTTGTATTATTATGTTTCATTAGTGCGACAACCTTTTCTGTTCCGGTGATAATCTTTGGAACTAAAACAGTTTTCATACGACAGTCTATTTTGACAGCTAATTTCGTATTGCAAGTGGTTCCTCTGTCACGGATGTCACCGGATCAGACATGATTGTGGGACTAAAGATTCAAAATATACTTTAGCACTAATTAGTTTTTTGTAAGCAGATCTTAGATTTCTTTAAGCACTGTTTATTGAATAAACAGAAACAAAATGTCACAAAAAATAAAATATCAATTTATTCACATAGAAAAATAAATATGTAAGTACTCATGAATCGTCAAAATTTTCCTACCGCCCAATTAAGGCTTTTTTAACTACGGTTTACTAACCCCACTTTTATTGCCAGTTTTATTTCATTGACCAGAGACTACTACGGCCTCTGAAAAGGCATCAAAACATCGGAAAAACCAAAAAAATAAAAGTATTCTGTGACTGAAGTACACACTTACTCTTAAATTAAATAACTTGGAAGAATTAATGTTTCACCACACTTTATAACGTTGCATGTCGTTGTAAGTTAATTCGACACTTTCAACTAGAGTTTAAGCACAGAGTGAGCCTGAAGTGTGCTCTGGAAATTACCGCAGGTTTTTTTTATCTACTTACGGCCACAATTAATAACCTATCCACAGATAGGAATAGGTGTGATCCAGATTAGTTGCTAGGCAACACCAGCAACACCCTGGCAACTGTCGTTAATACTATGCTAATATCAAGCGTTGCATAGCAACTAATCTGCATCGCACCTATCCCTATCTGTGGATAGGTTATTAATGCTGGCCGATAGTCATCATAAGTAGAAAGTTAGGTAATGATAAGGCTCAAAGTGCTTAGGGACTAGGGTGGGCTTCTCCCGGAATCCTCGTCCACTGAGGAACTTGCTATCTAAACTAGGACAACCGGAACACAACAGTAGGTACCTAGTGCTGAAAACTATATTGTTTTGTTAAACAGCGGGTGACAGTCTTAGATAAGATGGTGCGGTTGCTTCTCCGCAGGATTATGAATAAGTCCTACTCCCAACCAACAATATGATGGTTCCCTCCTTCCCTCCCCCCACTTGAAAACGAACCCGGGACCTACTACTAGGTACCTAAATAGTACGCTACTTTTTAACCCTTTAAATTCTCGACGTATTATAGAATACTTAGTCATGACGTGATTATAAGTACCGTATATATAAAACTAGCGTTACTGACTGCCTGACAGAGAACACACAGCCGAAACTGGGCGCAAGAAGCTGAAGATTGGCATGTATGTTCCTTGGGGAGTGTGGGGAGGACTAAGAGAGAATTTTTTTAAATTAGCTCTCTAAGGGGGTAAAGAAGGTGTCAACGCAGACAAAGTCGCGAACGGAACGCTAATTTGACTGTAAAAAAATAGCATTTGCAAATTGCAATAATTGGTTAATTTTCAATTGCATAAAAAACACTTTACAGTATTATTTACCGTGTGGAGTCCGTTTGTTCTGATTAACGTTGCATAATTTGTAAAACATTGCACTGATAAATAATTTGTGAATAATTATGCTCATTGGTTACGACTACAGCAGATTTGGATTTAAATTATAACTGAATATTCAATAACATGAATTGGCGTTGTAATAAAATGAATTCAGTTAAATTCAGTTTGCTCAAAATTTAAATTCATTAATTTAACAAAAAACATGAAAGCGCATACGCATTTCCAATTCAGTTTATGAGAATACATAATGTACGTAAAATGATATTCTTCTTTTGACACAACTGCCAAAGGCAGGACTGTATTAGTATACTGCGTATCGGGTTATGCAGAATTTAAACGGGCTTAGTATAGCTAATGCTTAGTATTATTTGTCACTTACACTAATACCCACCGTGTAAACAGGCTGAATAAGTATTGTTAGTATTAGTGACACTGCGCCTGTGCTAGTGAATAAAAACCCATCCTATTTACGTGTCAAGCAAGAAGAGTACCCCACCACAGTTCGCTAAGCACTTGTCACTTGCGAACAGCCTCGACAAGTGCTTAGTGACAAATTGAAATGACGACACATTACGTAAAATAGAAGGCAGCGATCCATTTCGAACGGATGTCAGGTAGGTAACTAATACCATCTGCTAACACCACCGCGCACCGTGTAAACAGTTACCTTCTTACTTGTCACTAATGAAGACAAGCTACTAAATGACAAGTACGAAGCCCGTGTCTTTTTTTCAATTTTGTGCCACGAGGACTTTTTATTTCGTTAATTAATTGTTTTATTTTATACATAATAAAAACCACAATATTGCAAAGTTTACAAACTTTGCAATATTAATAAAACAATTAATTAACGAAATAAAAAGTCCTCGTGGCACAAAATTGAAAAAAAGAACAGGATAAGTACCTACACGTAAACCTTTAAAAATTGAAGCAGTATTGCCTCATTTCGTCATTCCTATATTCTGACAGAAATTGGGAAAATTTGAAAAAACAAAACAAGCAAATTAAACGTTAAAAACAGTAGAGTAATTGGCCTGAAAACACATTGTTTGTTCACGTGTGCTTTAGAGTCTATTTCAGAATGGCTAACGACCGAGCCGTTTATTTGCTTAATTCAAACATCGGAATGGGATGGAAACATGCCGTTTTCTATTTTTAACCCGTGAAATATACCTTTCGAGCAAACTCTGGGTTACTCTCACCCACTTATCGGGTTTTCGAGCAAACTCTGGGTACAGGATCGGTTCGAACCGGGCGTCGAACGACAACTGCAAGCGTCGACGCTCGATTTCATACAAAACAAAGAAACATCAACTAGAAACTAGTATGGCGTGGCGTCACAGTGTAAAAAAAATACTACTGTGGTGGCGTCATGTTTGTGCTTGCAGTTGTCGTCCGACGCCTGGGGCCCGATTCTCAAGCACTCGAATTTTTTCAGTGTGGTAATTCGTATACGAACATTTTGTTTGTGGTTACTATTGAAAAGTTAGAACGTTTCAAACAAGCTATAGTGGCACAATCTTTTCTGTTCCGGTGACAGCGGCGCTATGTACGTTTTTCTTTTTTTAGTAGCAATTTACCCGGCCCTGACTTCTAAGACCTTCAGCCGCCAGCAGCGCTATGGTTGGACATCAACTTGACAGCAGAATGACATTAAAAAAAACATGATAGTTTCACGGAAAAATGTGATAGTAAAAAACCACGAGTCCCATAAGTAGATTTCAGGCGGAATTCGAACCCGCGCCTCCGGGAATCCGGTCCGATGCTGATTTTTAAAAATAATTTAAAATCTCGATTTAATGGCTGTTTCATCTTAATGTTGTTTGTTGATTGTTAAACATTTGTAAAAATGTTTCTTTCGGATGCGAGGGTTTCCTCGCATTGATGAGGCAACGCTGGCCTACAGCGTAACAAGTGATAGCAAAATTCGACGAGTCGTATAAGCCTTTCGGTAGCTTAGTTGGTCAGAGCATCGGGCCGGATTCCCGGAGGCGCGTGTTCGAATCCCGCCTGAAAGCTACTTATGGGACTCGTGGTTTTTTACTATCACATTTTTCCTATACTTACAGAATTGCATTGTGAATGCATAAAAATAATTTAAAATCTCGATGATAGTTTCACATTTTGGCCACCGGAACAGAAAAGTTTGTGGCACTGTAAACTGTCCCACATTCATTTTGACAGCTAAGTTCGTATACGAACATCTATTGGTACCACTCGTTGCGTTCGACTGGTTTTCGATCGAATATTTTCGATTATGAAATTCTGACAATACACAAACTGTGTCATATTTGAATTTCGAGCTTATAAATGTGAACTTTTCTCGATTGCGTGAGAATCGGCCCCAACCGTTACCTTTAATCCCACCCACTTATCGGATTTAGCTATCATTCATATGTGGCTTTTACAACATTTGTGGTCGATATGACAGTGAAAGTATAAAATACTAGCGGCTGCCAGTTCCCGCTTCCGTGGAAATATCGGGATAAAAAGTATCCAGGCTATCTACTATCCGAGTGCCAAATTTCAACCAAATCCGTTAAGTGTGACCCGAGGTAATGTTCAAAAGTTCGTTTTCAATATTTACCCGACCGGGAATCGACCCCGGGACCTCTAGAGATAGCGTCACCTTGAAAACCAGTGCGTACACCACTCGGCCACGGAGATCGTCATAAAACCTCGCAAGTTAAGGCGCTGATTCCCGAAAATAGGGTGTTTTAAATTATGGATTACTCGCAAATCACAAGTACTTAAAACTTGGAAAAAATATATGTTATTTTACAGTTATTTATCTAGTGCTTCCGGCCGTTTTTTACGATTGGTGATATGTTACTGTGTCAAATAAAATCCCAAACATCCGTCTAATCGTAATCCAAATATCGTATTACTTGCAGTATACTTGGTTTTAGTTAATGAAAAATTTACGAAAATGATTGTCTTTGATTAGGCGAGGGATTCCGGCCATCATAATTTTTTTTATTAGTTGATTTTAATTGAATATTAAGTGGTTTTCGATTCGCGGGGCGCTCGCGAGTTCACAGTTCACTGCCGGCTGCCGCTGCGTCCGCGTGAAGTGTATCGAGCGCGGCCGAGCAAGCGTTAGCGTGCCTATTTCGGTCGGGAATCCTCGCCTTAATGCGGGTCGCAGACCAAAAGCCAAGCTAAGTTAGTTTAGCTTAGCTCGCAAAGCTGACCCAGTTTTTCATTGTTGTTGCAAAATTTGCAGTCTGTACACAAGTATGGAAAAACTGCGTCAGCTTAATGAGCTAAGCTTAAATAACTCAGCTTAGCTCTTAGTCTGCAACCCGCATAAAGATCTGCCAAAGCAAAATCTACTTAAACAGTTCAGTGATTCAAACTAGACTCTAATTACCCACAGCGTTGAAAATGTGGACTTAAACTTTTTTTTAGGACGATTTAATTAAATTTGGTTAAATCTCGTATTTTTGGCGGGGCTATAGAAATAAACCTTGCCTTTTATTCCTGTTTCCACGACCCGGGAAAGAGAGGGTAAGGAAATAATTATAATCCAACCGAATATAAATTTGAAATCAGGTCACAAATAAAACGAATGGAATTTTTCTTGTGTCTTTTAATTCTACTCAGGTATATTGAAATAGGAATGTTTGTTTGTTACTTAATCCTACTAATATTAGAAATGCGAAAGTTTGTGAGTACGGATGGATGTATGGATGTTTTGTTACTCTTTCACGCAAAAACTGCTGAACGGAACTGGATGAAATTTGCAACAGAGATAGATTTATAGGCTGGAATAACACATAGGTTACTTTTTATCTCGATATTACCACGGGAACAGGAAGCACGCGGCTGAAACCGCGGGCGACCGCTAGTCTCAAATAAACGGCTGAATAGATTTGGATGGAGTTTTCATACAGTTAGGGCGTTTGTGCACTACACTGAATTTTGCCGATCCGGAAAAAAACGGATGCTTGTATTTTAATAATTAATTATTATAAATAATAGAATTTACTTATTTCGTGTAGTTTAGGGATCGAAACATTGAAACAACACGAAATAAATAAATTCTTACTATTATAAATGATTAAAATACAAGCATCCGTTTTTTTCCGGATCGGTAAAATTCAGTGTAGTGCACAAACGCCCTATGATCATGATCCGGAGTACCTAAAACATAGGATACCCTACTTCTAATCCCGATACTCTTACGGGAACTACTCAGGTTACAACCATGGGGCACAACTAGCGTAAAATAAACAACAGTGTGGGAATAAGCTTTTAGTAAAAATTTCATTTTTATGACAAGCTTTTTTCTTGACTATGCTTTTATATTGTATTGACATCTGAACCAAACCTGTATACCTACAAAATTTCAGCTCGATCGGACACTGGGACGTGCTTGCAAGATTTGTCCCCCCACTAACTAACTAACATACTAACTAACTTACTAACTGACATGGCAAGTTAATAAAAATCTTGTAAAAATGGCAGTATTTAACACTAGATTTCCTCGTCGTCGGCCGCGTGACGTTGTTTTCCCCTAGGAATGAGATAATTTTCTAGGGTAAAAAGTAACTTTCAACTTTCAGTCAAATTTCAGACTCTGTGCCAAATTTCATCCATATTCAGCTGTTTCACTGTGATTGAGTAATAAACATCCAAAATTTCACATTTATAATATTACAGTAGTTAGATTTTCCTTTTTGTGTAAAAAAACTTGGGATTTATTTTTATCTTAATTTTTTTTATCAAGAACCAAGATAGGGAATTTCTGTTAGTAAATCTTATTCATTTCTAAACATTTTAACCAGAAACATTTTTAACATCAGCAGTTGTATATAAATAAATAGTCGCCTGAGTAGCAACGAATCAACTGTAAATATTTACCACGAAAGATGTGTACCTACCTGTAAGATTTATTTGATTTACGTAAAAATCACATATTAATAACTTTTATAAACGAAAATTATTTCGACTGTAAAATGGTTATAATTCGATAATAAATTAGGGTAAGTACATGCTCTTCATGGTGAAATTCCTATTTATGTGTGTTTTGAGTGCTTAGTTAGAGGTATAGCTGGAAATAATTACTAATCACAACGTGTCAACATATTATGGTCAAATAATGTTTTTCGTGTTTAAAAAAAGCTCATGGGTTTTATTATATTACTTGTCCATAACTTTTATGTCTTTTACTGTAAAACTATTTTTCTTTTGTTATTGTTTAATATGTGGATAATTTAATACGTATCAAATAACCTGTTACACAGACATAACTATAGCAAGAAAAATCTTTTTCGAAATAATAACACGAATTTGGTAAAAACATAATAGAGCGCTTGCAAAGCTTCTAAAATGCTGACAAAGTAACTAGGTTATGTATCGATTAAACACTGAAACATCAAGAGCTTGAGTACCAACTAGTAACAGATGTTAGACAACGTAAATTATTCACAAATAACAAAACAATAAATGATTTTCTAAAACAGTAGCGTCGAAATCACAAAATTATCCTTAAAACGCCCAACCGCGCTCCAAGAGACATTATACCTCATTCCTCGACAAAAAAGCACCAATTCGCGTGACACATCACAGGGCACTCCCACTATTTGCCTATTGCACTTCACGGTGACGTCAGCACTACACGTTTTTTAAATTTACTTTTTTAATAAGAAAGGAGAATTTACTCACGCAGCAATGCTTTTTGATAGTGGCCAACGTTCCATAGACGCTTGGTACTTCATGTTTTCGATCTGCTTTTTGAGTGCCTCCTTATCCATGGCTGCTAGTATACTGGGGTCCATGGCGCAGAATCTGTGGTATAAAACACGCACACATGAGCATTTTGTGTCTGTATACGCGTACTTGTAAGGGACGATACGCTATGTACAGTCGTGCAAGGAAATGTTGGTGGAATGTTGGCTTGGGGAATAAATTCAGTGGTGAAAATGAAAGAGGTAAGTATTGAAAGCTGTTATGGTAAGGCTTGGAAGGAATGTGTGATGGTAAGAAAAATATAAAATAAAGCATTTTCCCTAGTAAATTAGTTGCTACCACTTATATGAGTGGCATAAAGAAATACCTATTACACTATTATTTTAGCAAGATTAGATTAGATAATAGTTTATTGCACACACACATATAAAAACATCATACAAATTACAAATAACAAACACAATTGTACAATTGGGTAGTTGACTGAATTTCTTTTACTGACTTAAAATGTTCATTAAATTAGTAGCAACACAACATAGGTATTTATTTTCAAATATCTCGCATATTTTCAGCGACATAGAGCATCAAACTTTCAAATTAGACAAGGAGAGTGCTATATAAACGTTACGTCACATTTCTATAGCGCCATACTCTCGCCATAGAAAATTTCGTTTAGGAAAGTGATAGCTAGAGTCACAATTAAGTAGCTCATAATTCGCTTGTTATAATACAGATTGAATTTCTTTTTTCACATTTGTTATTCAATAATGTTATATTTCTGAATGTCATAATTAAATATCTACATTTCAACAACAGTCAAATACCCAATTAGGCGGCCTTATCGCTTAGCAGCGATTTCTGCCAGGCTCTAATCTAAAACAATATCTAAAACCATTGAGATATTAAAAATAAAGTAGCTTATTTCATCAATGTGAAGATATTACTACCCTCACACTCGAAAGAAATACCATTCCAGATATTTGACATCAATAAAGATGAAATAATTGCTATTTTATGCTGCAATAGTGATGATTATTGTAAATTGTAATTTTAAAATGTTTACATATTTATTTCCTGCTTTAGTTATTTAATGTTCGTAAATTTAAATACAGCAATTATCATTCATTTCTACATGCAATTACTGCTATAAATAAATTGAAATAACACTAAGAACTGAATAAAACCTATATTTGTGACCGAAATCTAGCTTCTCTTTCTCAAAACAATCTTTTTCGAGACTGTACGCTATTCCCGTCTCCCTCCTACACTAAGGGGAGAGAGCGAGGGCGTGTGAGTGACCTGCACAAGTGTGGGAGATGCGCGCGCAGTACATTACAGTTTCTATGACAACCCCTTTATGAACACACAAGTTAGCTTGCGCAAAGCTGGCGAACACCGAGCCACGCGAAAATAAACCTTATGAGCTTCGCAATAAGTCGCTCACACGTTATTTAGTGGTGCATAAAATTAATGAAATAAAGCATAATGACCGGTAGTTCTCTTTGCATTACAATATTCTTTGTTTTGTAGATTAAAGGGTCGTGGAATAAAATGGTAAGAAGAGAAAATAAACTTGTCTTGATGTTATGATGATCTGACATGGGTTTCGTATTAAGGAATGTCAAAGTGACGTCTGTTAGCGATGTCAATTTGTATTGTGTTACGTCATTCGGTTGAGGAAAATGATACTGTCTGTGTGTAATAAGTAAGTAATTAAAACGCTAAGAGATTTGATACTCTTTTGTTATTATTATATACGTTTTGTTGGCAGTATCTTTTCATTTATTTAAGGTACTTTTTAAATAATACAGATTGAAAAATCACTATTGATTTCTGTCTCCTAGGTTGACTGGCAGAGAATACCTTGAGTATAAAGATCGTCTTGGATATTATACTCAGTGTAATTTGTACACAAATAAACAAGATTATTTACAATTGTAGTACAACTTTTAATACAATTTGTAGTACATTGCTATGAGAGTTTAAAGTAACAGCATAAATAAGTTATCCACAGAATGTTTCTTTAACTGTGATAAGATTGTTTTAAGTAAGTATTTTATATCAAAAGTTTGTTATATCGTTTTGCGCAAAAACTAAGTACCTACTTAATTAGGCATTAGATTTTAATGATGTCTTTCCACACTCGGGTTAACATTTAGGCTTTTCTTTTCGGGAAAACTTTGATTCACATTGAAATATAAAAAAGTAGCATAGTCACTCTTTCTCTAGCTCGCAAATTATCTCCGTACCAAAAATCATGTCGATCCGTTTTGCTCCGTTTCGTTCGAGGTGAAAGATGGACAGACAGATAAAACACTTAGGTACATTCACATTTACCTATAAATGTTACTATTAATATGGATACTGGTAATAGAGCATCTAGTGGACTTGGTCTTAGCTTGAAATGCTTTAGTGTTAACTCTTAATTGACATTGTAATATAGTACGGTAAGCAGCAGCTGCTTTGTGCGGCTCTTGTTACCACAACATGCCAAATTACCTTAATTAATTTCGAAGTTAACAACATAATCACTTTACATAAGGTTTAGGTTCAATTATAGTTTAGATACATGATACTATCATGATGATGTCTCATACAGATACATAGATAAATAGCGCGTAGATATAGATAAAAACAAAAGTTGTACAAATAGCTGAAGAAATGATCAAACCCATGATATTTTGTTTCAGAAGGTACGCTGGATTACAAACAAATACTCCATAGGGCAAGTCATTTCAGCAAAATAGAAATAATTAATTGAGCAACAAAAAAAAATAAGTACCTAAGCATTGCATTGTGAATGCAAAAAAAAGTAAAAATTTAAATAACTTGCAATAGTAATTTCATCTTTAGCGATTGTCAAATACCTGGAAAGGTATTTCTTTCGTGTGTGAACCTTCACATTGATGAAATTAGCGCTGGCTATATAGCGCGTAAGAAGTATTGGATAAATTCGACGCTTCTCGTAACGACTCCGTAGCTCAGTGGTTAGAGCAGTCGCCCGGAAAGCGAAAGGTCGTGGGTTCGAGTCCCATCGGAGCTAGTAGTAAGACGGGTCGTTTTTTTCTAAATTACTTCATTTTACATTTTTCAAGTATAAAAAAGTAAAAATTTAAATAATAAGTAAGCATCTAAAATACTAACATTTCTTTACAACACTTGTGAACGTCAAAGAAGCTACGCCATCGGGTTCGCAAATCCTACGGAGACCTTACGAGGTGAACCGGCAAGAGGAAAGGACTATGTTTTACTATAACAATATTGGATGACTTCTGTGGCACAAATAGTTTCATGCAGCAGTGCAGGCTTAGGCCTTATACTGATCTGAGCACAGTTTTGGCATTACACAAACATACACGAATGTTTTTTTCTCTTTTTTGTTATTTTATATGTATTTTGTTAAGTTTTTTTGTTGTGTGTCGCTAAAATATATAATTTTCGATTTCTTTTTTTACAAAAAAAATATACAAAATAATATAAACTATATCTCCCAATTATCGTATAAATTATATATAATAGCACTGTGATTTGATATATACCTACCTACAAAAAATATATTGAAACAAATAAAAATCTCGATGGTTCTATCTATATTATGTTAGTGTATTTATATTACAACATGAATAATTCAGAAGTCCGTTCGCACTGCACAATAGTTTTGTACCCATTGTTTGCAGCGGATACAGCGGACAATAGTAATTATACAACTACTATTTTTTGTCGTCTCTTTATTTGTTTCGATAGACTGGTGTTTGCACGGTATGCAGTTGCAACTGTGATATCTACACCAATATTATATTTGAGGACCTCCGTGGCCGAGTGGTTTACGCACCGGTTTTTAAGGTGACGTTATCTCTACAGGTCTCGGGTTCGATTCCCGGTCGGGTAAATATAAAAAACGAACTTACGGAAAATCAAATCAAATCAAATCATAAAATTTATTTGACACAGACAGTGGACATGGACATAACTTATAATAGCATAAACACACAGAAATCTTACAACAAAATGTCCCACATGGCTGCATCAAAAGGGATCTAGTTCAGCATGTGTCAGTGTTGAAGCTGACGCTGGCGTTCAACTACACACCCTTTTTGATTGACATGTCGATGTCAATACGGATGCATTTTAGAAAAATAAATACAAAATATAACTTAGAATAAAACTAACAAAATTTAACAATAATGAGTGACTGATGTGATGAGATGAGTGTGACTGAATGAATGATGTGTAAGAATAATAAAAAATAATGATAATGACAAACACAAGATGCCTACTATTAAAAAAAATAGATGATGATCACTACCTATATGTACGAGGCCGAGGCATCAATATATTTTATGCAGCCCAACTCGTTGATCCAAGACGCGTCGCTTGTTGTTTCCAATTTCTACAATCCTAGTGCTCAAGCTGACCTCGTAATACAATACGTAGTAAGCTTATGATCACCCATCTTAGGCTCGACCATTGCTAACGTTGCTTAGCTTTCACGATTGACTGTTATCTGCTATCAAAATGGCTAATCAGTCCAAATTAAACGTTTTGCTTTGAAGCCACCGATTCCGAGCGGGCAATAACCTTCGTCTTCAGTCTATATTTAGATCTGACAAATATAGTTCTTTGCCTTGTGTTTGAAATACTTTATTTAGATTATGTATTTATTACTATCCTACTAATATTATAAATGTGAAAGTTTAGATGTTTGGATGTTTAGATGTTTGGATGTTTGAATGTTTGTTACTCAATCACGCCAAAACGGCTGAATGGAATTGGCTGAAATTTGGGACACAGATACTTTGTAGCCTGGAGAGGAACATAGGCTACTTTTTATCCCGGAAAATCCGCATCCCCAAATCACATTCCCGCGGGATAACGTCGTGTAGTCCACACGGGCGAAGCCACGGGCGGAAAGCTAGTTATTACATAAAACTGACGGTATCTGAGGTGGGAGTTTTTCAAACTATTTAGGCAGATCCCACATTGGATGCAGCCAGGCTTGTTTGTGATTTAGTGCAAATACTTTTTTAATGTGTTGTGAAACTAAGTTAAAACACCATTAGTTAAAGGGTTTGATGGGACTGACACACTCTGTGTAAAAGTCCCTAAATTAAACAAAACTAAAGAAGAAAGAAAATTAAAAAGTATTTTTTTAAAGAACCTATTACTATAATACAATGAGGAGCCCGTGGCGTAGTGGATAGTGCGTTCGGCCTGCGGTACAAGCAACTTTCGCAATGGTCGGTAACGGGATGGTCACCAACTAAATTGAATCGAGCAATTAAAATGTCAATAATTATCCCATAAAAAAGTTTCTATATTAGGAATTTGTTTAAGAAAAACTTTATGCAACTTTTCTTAAATAAGCTTAAAAACTACTCAGAACTTCTGAAGGAACAGTTGCCCATAAAATTTTAAAGCGCTTCGCTAGAAGGTGAAATATTAAAAAATATTCAGCAAATGAAAAAAGTTTCGAAGTCTAGGAAAGGGAGTTGCATAGTTGAATTAAAAAAAAAACAAAATTTCGGCTTAAAATGTTTAAAGAAAATTGTTAAAATTTTATACTTTTTTACGCTTTTAGTCTGCAAAACTTGTTTAAAAAAAGTCAAGAGCACACTAAGCTCAAAATGATTTGTACTATGAACAACAATGACAATTTTGCAATTTCCCATTTATTCCCCATACGAGTTTAAGCTTTCATAGTCAATCATTGAAATAGTTTTTACGAAAAAAAAATTTCTCTCCATGTTTTCCCAAAATCCGGTTTTTCGAATTAATTATAAGTGCAGATTAAACAAATTTAATGTCTACTGTTAACTTGACTTAAACCTTATTTATTATGAAATTACTTTTAACGACCTATGCAATTTGACAGTAAATACCACTAGCTTAATTAAGTAATTAGCATACATTTAAAAAATATCATATGAACTTGTTTTTCCGCTTTACAATGCTTTGTGTTGTTTCCCTAAATTGTTCTTTTGTTCTGTGGGAAGTTTAATTTGTGTATTATAGTTTTTTTTCTTTAACTAATTGTGTTTACACAGATTGTTATTCTTTTATTGCTGGCATAAAATGATAATAATATTAACTTGTGAATATTTTACTATACCACTGAAGTATAGTTACAAGCAAAACTAACTACATTGTTTATAAGTTAAAAAAATCCTAATAATGAAGTAACGAAAAACGAAAAAACTGTTATGGTCGTTTTCACCAAAACTTATGAATCGCCTAAATCTATGCTTAACTACTACCCGAACAAGTTAACTATGGCCGTTTTCACCAAAACAATCGCCTAAGTCTTTGTTTAACTACTACCCGAACAAGTTAACTTGGCACTTTGCTCAAAAACGTCGCTTACACTTATACCTACTTATATTTTTCTAGCAAACGTAAAACAATGTCAAGTAATGCTTTATCATTTAAGTTATAACTTAAGACTAACAGGTTGAGACACCCGTGGCGCAAAGGTTAGCGCGCTCGGCCTTCGATCGTTGAAGTTAAGCAAATTTTGCAATGGTCGGTCACGGGATGGGTGACCAAAAATTTCTTATCTCAAGCTCCTCCGTGCTTCGGAAGGCACGTTAAGCCTGACTTTGCAGTCGTTAATGCCCACCAATCCCCCCGCGTAGTAGGTGATGGCTCATTCTCCTTATCCATCCATAAGGAAGGTCCGTGCCCCAGCAGTGGGGACATTAAATGGCTGATGATGATGATGAACCGCTTGTCCACATCACCACGTCACGTCACATTTGCAAGTAACAACGTCAACGTCCATGTTGACGATCTCATGACGTGACGTGGTGATGTGGACCAGCTGTACGATTGTGCAAGAAAATCAAACATTTAGGAAAAACTCAGATTAAATGTTGATTGGATTTGATGCAAGCCCAAAAATATTTTACTAAAGCACTTTAGATTACTAAAAAGGAACAATATTGTAAAAAGATACCTATATAAACTCCTTTTGCAAATTCCAACTCTGCAGCTGTTCTTTTTGCCATTTTAAGCTTCCAAAAAGTTCGTCATAAAAAAGCAGTTCTATTTTCAAGCCACAGAATTAGTTCGAGCGGTTAATAGGCAGTTAAAACAAAACACGGAAAGAATCTCAGAATCTTATTTGTATTAAAAAACAACTTAAAATATAAAAAAGAAAATATAGATTCCTTTTTCAAATTCTGCAATGCCTTTTGCCATTTTAAGTTCCAAATAGAATGATTGCCATACAACGCCGTACTATATTCAAGCCCCAGAATTTAATTCGAGCGGTAAAAACAAAACACTGAAAGAATCTCAGACAAAAACTTTACCTGACAAGCTGAAATTTAAAGACGGTAAGTACAGGCTTACCTTAATTGGTTTCTTTCTAAGGATGTCTTGCTTTGGTGCCGCTGCCTGGCTGCGACGCGAATTCAGAGATGATCTGCAAGTAAGTGTTTTGTAAGGAAATTAAGAAATTAATTATTTCGAAGCTAAGGACTTTTAATTGACATAGTTTTGGGTTGCGAAAATCTTTGATTTGTGCGAGAAACTAATTAAATTTTGTAAATAGTTGTCTGACCTACTTATTAGGAATGTGAGTAGGGAGGAATCAAGTAATTTGTGAGTAAGCAGTTGTGAGACGGGTCGATTTTTTCTAAAATACTTCATTTTCCATGTTTCAGAATTTAAAATATTAAGGTTTTGAGGTGTTGTAAGCAAACTTCAACACCTAATCATTGTGCCGTCAGTATTATTTGACACTCAGATTTGACCCGTACCACGGCCGATGCTCGGCTCGAACCCGGAACGGTGTAGTATGAGTCATTATTTAAAAGTATTTTTTCTGAAATAAAATGAATTAATTCAAAGGTACACAGCACGCAGGTGCACCTGATGCAAGTACACTTATAAATAATGTGTGCGCTATCTGCTGTTATCACAACAAGAGGTACCATAGACTTTGAGGCTCTCATGATACTGCCTCTGTGGTCTAGTTATTCACAACATCGATTTTAGAGCCAGAGGTCCCAGGTTCGATTCCCAGTGAGGGTACATATTATATTCGGTTTGGTTGGTGGTAGGGCTTGTTCTTAGTCCGACTGGCTAGTTACCACCATCTTATCTAAATCTGACGTTCCTATTGAAAGGGGCATTAATTAAAACACCATATACATTCGTCAATGGCCTTATTATATATATTATTATTAATCATTGTCATATTCCAATAGCAAAGAACTCCACTGAGAATAAATTACATCACAATTCCAAAATGTCACTCTAAACAAAAGTCTGAACAAAACCATACCTTAATCATGTGGCATCAATCCAGCAAAATTATAATATGTTATTATCGGTTTTACATATTTAAAACAATACGATTACAATTAAATAATTGGCGTATGTAGTGGCGCGCTTTTTATATTTCTTAGGAGCAATAGTTTTATCAACAGCCTTTAAAGCGACGGCACTTCTCCATAACTTTTTGCGGATATGATCAAGTACATATCTTTCATAATTTTATATTAAATAATTAATGGCAAAAACATTCGTATTACTTTTAAAATTGACAATAAATTTACTATTTAATTATTCATGTCGTAATTAGATAGAATATATGCGGATCATTTTGCGACCTATCACAAATATATATTCATGAGCACGGGCATTATATTATGTCTGTGGTCATGATCCTATTTACGTACTATTAAATAAAAACTATCCATCAAGTAGGTTACTAATTAAGTTTATAATTATAGGTATCCTTACACTATATTCCTATTGTGTTCCGGCAGTTAGAGATAAGATAGCCGAGGATGTTCCTCAATGATTAAGGATTACGGGAGCGGTGCACTTCCATCTTCAGCCTTAAGGACACGGCACATTACATAAACTCGGAAAGGGATCGACACCGTATCGCCTTTCGTCTCGCCGTCAACCAGGCGTCAACCTAACGCAAGCACGTAACCAAACCCGATCAGCGTCGGTACGTCGGCTCGGCTACATCTAGGCGACGCCGCGCTTACGGCTAGGCGACGCCGCGCTTACGGCTCGCCGCACAATGGTTCCATATATAAAAAAATGAAAGAAAAAAATGATAAAAAAATAATAAAAAAGGCAAAAAATGACAAAAAAATGAGAAAAAAATTATATAAAAAAAAAATATGTTCATTTTCATTTTCAGACCACTGTGCGTAGAGCCGTAAGCTCTGGTACGGAGAGACGTGAGCGCGTGGACGACTAGCGGTAAGCGCGGGGATAGCAAGTTGAGCGACCTGCAAAGCGGTTCGTGCGCTGGTCCCGAGGCGAGGCGATTACGTTACGATTCCGATTAGTGTGCTTTGCAGTAGGGGGTTTCATACAAAGAATACTGAACCGCTCGAGTTGATACGGTGTCGATCCCTTTCCGAGTTGATGTATGTGCTGTGACCTTTATCCGCTGTGATAAGGACGAAGTGTTAACTAGCTGTGGGTAGATCCGACCCCTTATTTGTCACGTAAATCACAGGCGTCGGGTTAACAGGCTGTGGGGCTAGCAACACTGTTTTAAACATTTAAAAGGAAAAAATAATTTATTTTATGGCATTACAGCCCACCTGATAGGGGCTATTTGACACAATATTATGTTGGGAGTTATCGTCATGAGCTGGTTGTTATGAAGGCCCTGCCATCGGATATGAAGTTATGAAAATTTACAGTAAGGGTCTACACAGCGTTTGTGGAAATTCGGTCCCATTTTACGTTCAGTTGTTTTTACTTCAGCAACCAATTTTGTAAATGTGAAATCAACTTTGTTCCGCTGCACCAATTGACTTTTTGTATAAACCTAGAAAGCAATACACATTTTGAATAAATTTCCTTGAAAAGATTAAAAATGAAGGTATTACTAAAAATGAACTCGTCTCATAACTATCTCTTCCGACTGGTGTTGAACCCACGACCTTTCACTGTTTGGGCAAATGCTCTTACCACTAAGTTACGGAGTCGTTAGGAGACGCCTCCAGTTAATTGAATACCTATAACGCGCTGTTAGCGAGGTATTCCTGCACCTAATATAGCGCAACACAACTATTTCACATAGCGCAACTTTTTGAGATAATTTATAGGTGCATTATGTGAAATAGCTTAGGTGCCTAAAATAGGTGCACTACTAAACATATAAGGAATATCTCCTGTTAGCCAGCGTTTATTACATCAATGTGAGAGAAGCATAGTTTTTGTTGCAGTAACGATCATAATAAAATAAAGTCAAGCTATTATGTACTGCAATCAAATATTTGCAAAATAATTATATAACAAAACGTTTAGTTAGGACAGTACCTTTACCAATTATATTACTCAAACATGTCTCACATGACAAAATGAATGACAGAGCTCTAACAATTGCTCCTAATTTCGCGAATTTAATTAGATTATGCAAGTGACTCGGTTTAAGCGGCTCCTTGAGCGTGGATTTAAGTCTGTCTTAAAATTAAATGAAGTATTTTAGTCTAAAAGTAGATTGAAAATTTAAATAAGTAGTTTATTTTGATTACACTTCAATTACCTATTCTGTTTAAATTAGTAATAAAAGAAATGAAAAAAAACTTGACTTTCAAAAGATCTAAGACACGCGTGACTTAGTTAAAATCATAAACTTAAAAACGTAATAGTCAGAATAAAATGTAATAAGTGCAATTAAAGTGACAACGAACTGCTTATAAAAACATGAATTGTCTCGAAATAGCATATTTTCTCTGTATATTCTGCTGTACGTTTCTTTTTATTAGTTTAGGTGTAAGTATTTTGTTTGTTTGTGTTCAGTGTTTTTCAATTCTATTGATTAAATTCCTTTTTTTATTTTTTAACTGACTTAAAAAAAGAAGGAGGTTATTAACCGACTTCAAAAAAGAAGAAAGTAATCAGTTTTTCAGTTTTCAGTTTGACCTGTATGCATGTGATATTGTTGGAACTGGTTAATATTTGAGTAAAGCGTTATTAGGCTTCCTAGCACGTGTGCAAAATTTCGTAAGTGTATGTTACATTTGTATGTTTATATGTTTGTAAGTATGTTTGTCCACTAATATCTCAAAAACTAAAAGTCATATCGAGATGATTATTTTTTAATTCAGTAGAAGTTTCATTAAAATCGGTCCAGTAGTTTGTAAGTCTACTTTTTAAAGTTAGTTTAATTTAGGTATTATTAATGTTTTATTTATTCACTGATGTCACTACTGCTTTCAACAGAATAGTATCTAGCAGTCAAGGCAATCAGGCCGCAATTTTGACGTCATTTAAGACATTGTATTTTTATTGTGTGAATTTTTAGTTATTTGTGTGCATATTAAATTTCGTGATCTGGTTTTAAGGTTTGATGTTTGTCGTGTTATGTCTAAATAAATGGTTTATCTTTTAGCGACTGGCGACAAATACTAAAGTCGTCTATAAGTTTCGTAATTTAAGAACACCCTAGTTCAATTTTATTGTTCTTAAAGTAGGTAACAAACGTGGTTCAAAATACAGTCTTCTTTGTTCATTCGTTCCGTGTAAATCGTTTCCTTGGGCCATGGGTTCTTTAAGCAATCAGACACTTTCCACTTATCGCTAGCCATTTTTGAAACAGTACGTGAATGTAATTATTAATTTCGCAATACTATGCTTTTAAGTTCTATTGGATTGTTCTGCAAATTCTAATTTTGATGACAAATCAAATTACTCTGCATTCATATTTATCCCAATTGTACTCATTTGTGGACCTGTGGTCTCTAGAGGAGCCAGTGATGGATGTAAACATTTTACTCAGTCTTCTAGTTCCATATTATTATAATGCTTTGCTAAAGCTAGCTCTAAAATTATCAAATAAACTAGCTTTCCGCCCGCGGCTTCGCCCGCGTGGACTACACGACGTTATCCCGCGGGAATGTGGCATTTTTTCGGAATAAAAAGTAGCCTATGTTCCTCTCCAGGCTACAAAGTATCAGTGACTCAAATTTCAGCCAAATACGCTTAGCCGTTTTGGCGTGATTGAGTAACAAACAGACAAACATCTAAATATCCAAACATCTAAACATCCAAACATCTAAACTTTCACATTTATAATATTAGTAGGATAGTAGGATAAATATTGAACACCATCACATACATTGTTCAAATACCAAACTTTTTATAACTGGAAACAACAATGGGTAATGCAACATACACCCAGACCCGAGGAAATATTCACCTGACCGGGAATCGAACCCGGGACCTCTAGAGATAGCTTGAAAACCAATGCATACACAACTCGGCCACAGATGTCGTCATTGATTTATCGTTTTACTATTTTGCAGCTAGTCTTGAAGATAGATTCATGACTTCATAATATTATTCATGCTAAGCTAAAGTAGTTTTCCCGATAAGCCTGATTTTACAAAAATGCACTTAGCATTTGACGATATACGAGTATCGGCACTTAAATGCATGAATATCACAATTTTTCTCAAGAGATTAAGATGAAGACGAAAGATTATTTTCAACTACTTATACTATTCAATGCTTGATTTATACTGATGAAATAAATAGATGAAAAGTATGCTAAGTTTGAGATACATCCTATTTCTTTAGTACCCAATATTAGAGACTCATTTGCAAAAAAAACGGCCACTTGCTGTATTTTAATACAAACATGCTCACACTTCAAAACTGTTTTTTTGAATCCACAACTTTTTTTTATTTTTTATATCTTTCCGATTTTTTTTTTTTTTTGGATCCTGATTTTTTTGTATCTACAACGGGGTAGCACTTAACCTTCATCACACCTGATGTTAAGTAGTGATAAGGCTGATGGTGGAATCCCACTACTCCTGGAATCCTCAATCACTGAGGAACTGGCTGTCTTATCGCTAACTGCCGGAACACAATAATGCTGAAAACATCATTGCTATAGTGCCAGACTTCGATAAGACTGTCCTTTTACTCCTACACAATTTCTGTATCAAATGTGTTGAAAAAACGTTTGTGTTACCAATGTGTTTTTTTATTACAAAAGGGTTTACAAAATCTGGTAGCATTCATACTAGATCGTGATGAAGATGATGGGTATATATATTACATAAAAAAGTAAAAAAAAACTGCTTGGGCACAGGCCGTCCTTATGGATGGATAAGGAAAATGGGCCATGACCCGCCACGCGGGCCCATTGCAGATTGATGGGTATTAACGACTGCAAATGCAGCCGGGACCAACGGCTTAACGTGCCTTCCGAAGCACGAAGCTGGAGATAATAAATTTTTGGTCACCCATCCCGTGACCGACCATTGCACAAGTTGCTTAACCTCAACTATCGCTGGCCTAGCGAGTTATCCACTGCGCTATAATAATAATAAATAACTTCTTACATTCACACCAATTATCTAAGCCCATTTTAATTTCATTAAGAAACTGTATCATGGATAACTTGATAACGGATAAATACATACTTAAATACTTTTTGTTTGTAAATACATACTTAATTTACATAGTAAACGCCCAGACCAAGACAAATAGACATGTTCATGCACACAAATATTTGTCTTGTTCGGGAATCGAACCCGAGACCACTGGCGCAGAAGGTGAGTAGCCTACCCCTGCGCCAAATCGGTCGTCAAATCAGCTCGGTCGGCTATGGGATCCACTATTATCATAAAAAGAGTGAGCAAATTCACCGACAGCTGCTAGTATTAACATAATTGTGTCAAACTTATCTATACCTATATCAAGTCAATATTTAATCAAGATATCGACACTTTATCGGTTCATTACTCACTATTACAATACATATCAGAATATTGACGAATGAGTAATGTTTAACAGTAACATTTTACTTAGATAAATAAATTAAAATAGTAGTTGTAGGTTGTAGTAACAGATGTTTACTAGAGCACACATTAGCCTTCAATTAATTACCTATGCAATCTAATTAACAATAACAGTAAACCAATTATCAAATGACTTACAAGTTTTCTCCGTAGGTTATGTCACAATAATTTTAGGTTATACTTCAAAACTCGCGCACAACAAACACAGAACAACGGAACTTCAACAAAACAAAAGACAAATATAATAATGTCGTCGAATATTAACCTATTTGCTGGAGGGTAACATGCCACAATGTCCACTGGACAAACTAATTTAATTACGACTAATTCGATTACTCGAATAAGACCCGACTGACTATCCCCACTTACACACACAAACAAAACTTATTAACAACGCACGGAATACCGCCTTTTTTTGATTCGAACTTCGAATACTCAGACAACCAATAAAAAAGTAAAAATATGAAAAGCTGCGTTCGAAAACTTTTTAAAATTTTCCAATTCCAACTCGAACTGTTTGGGCAAAGTTTTTTTTTTATTAAGTTTTGCGTACCGTAATTTGACAAAGGCGTCGCGTGTTCGGCCTAATGAAAAACCAACCGCCTATCTTGAGTGCTAGTTCCACTGTAATACAAACCTAGTATGGGCTCGCTGCCGCGTTCTACGCTCCAATTGAGTAAGAATGTATCATGCAATAGACAATTAATTAGTAACCTGGCGTAAAAATTTACGCTACAAAACTCCATTTGTTTCTGTAGATCTTTTGCGTGAGTTTAAAAAAGAATTTAGAAATGATATGATAATGGAAGATATTTGCGTGTGTAACAGTTTTGTTGAATGTTTGCTCAAAACTTTGAATACTTATCAATAGAATAATGAGTAAATTTTTGTTCTTGTTGGCCTTTAAAGTTAGCAAACATCTGTAATATCGGTACTAATTTAGTGTGTTGTCTAAAGTGATCAAAAAATGTATAATGCGAAAATAAGCGATAGTTAATACTTACACATTATTTAGTGACCTCGTTTCTTATTTTTACAGCTTGTTTTATGTTAATTTTTGTTTTGCTTCTTTCTTAAACAATAAGTTTTCCTGATTTATAATAATTATAACATACATTTAATTTCTCATCTTAGTCATTCAATTTGACGACTCTGTATGAAACATGACAGGGAGAAAAAAATAGCCATTGGCGAGTTTTTTTGCCGGTTTTTCTCGTTACAAGGGCTCCCGCTAGTAGCTTCATTGATGTTCAAAGTGTTGTATCAGCCTAAAATGAATAAATGATTTGAATTATGAAATAAATGCATCGAGTATGGATTGTATTGACGTACTTAAACACCTCTTTTAGAACATTTGAAAACTAACTTTGCAATTTATGCTTTTTAAGGGACACCGTTAAACAGCAAAAGAGTCCAACAATAAAAAAATACTATGCTAACCATAATTACAGGTCCACCGTCCAATGCAATTCCTAGACAGCTTAACAAAAAATAACTAGTCCGTGGAGGGTCCTTTAAAAAAGAATTTAAAAATGTCACGTACAGTGTTTTCTCTGGGGGGAGTAGGAGACAAGGGCCTGCACACACCGACACCCACACAGGTGTAGATGTACGGTGCATATTGACCGTTTAATGCTATGAGTTAGGTGAGCTGGGCACGTTTCCACGGCCGGTTTACGCACGAGATTTGAACACTTATGAATTTGTTGACTCGTTAGAAGCTGGGTAAAATTCAAATGGGGTTGGGTTCCGTTCGCTGCACAAGTGATAAAGTGCGGCCAAACAGTCGTCAAATTACGTGAAAAATGCGAGCGAAGTGCCTAAAAGTCTTTTGCTTAGTCCAAGCACAGATAAAAAAACATGGCTGCAAATTGGCACAAGACTTTCACGGTACAAATTATGAGCAACAAAAAAAAAATCGTTGGTCAATGGAAATGGAAACGTACCCAATCCACTATGGCTCCATCGCTCGGACTTTAATGTACAATTGTTTTGTAGTACGTGTGTATATGTGTTGGTATGTAGTCCACAGGTGTACATCATAATTAATACATCAGCGATTTCGAGGTATGCCAGTTTTGGCATAGCTAAATTGCCGCATTTTACATGCACTTTTGCCGTTGTATCTAGTGGCAGTCAATGCAAACTGCGTCTTTTCCTTCATCTATGGTTATCAAAATGTGTAGTAAAAAAAAACCTCATCATCATTATGATCATATCAGCCTTATCATAGGCCTACCCCATGGAGATCTTTGGGGTAGGCCCATGATGGATATCCACAACGATCGATCCTTACAAAACTTTCCAAAAATTCGTTTGTCAATGGAAACGTACTCAATCCACTATGGCTCGGTCGCTCGGACTCGGCACTGAATATACTATTGTTGTGTAGTACGTGTGTATATGTGTCGGTATGTAGTCCACAGGTGTACATCATAATTTTTATTCGTGACTACCACACGCGATCGTATAATAACGGTGTTCTTGAAAACTTATGGGGAGGGAAAATTATGAACCTAACTTCAAGAAAACAAAATTATCTTTGAATTTGGCAGTCTTTTGTTTTTACATTTTGATCTTATTTTGATTGCAAAGTTATGGAGATAAAATAGTAGATTATACAACAAGTGAAAAAATGGAAATTTAGTTCAAGGCACCAAGTTGGATCCCGAGAGCAGCGAAGGATTCTAGAGTAGAATCCTGAGCAGAGCGAGGGATACAAGGACCGAGAACAATTTTTTTTTTCACGAGTTGTATACTGTACTTTTTACCATTGACTGTAAGAAAATAAATAGAAAGTTTAAAGTTATAAAATTTTATTTTAATTATAATTGGTACGTAACAAAGGATTAAATACTTTGATCAACAATAACACCAATATTAACAATATTACCAAACTTAAATTGGCGTTTTTTTATTTTTTTTTATATATTGGACACTATCACATATATTACATACGTTCCCCAGCCCGCAGCCTGTAGGTACTCTCTGCACTTTTTGTACCTACTATTCATAAATGCGCGCTTATTCAAAAATCAAAATATTTTTCTTCCAACTACGTAGTAATGTTATCATTAATCACTACAAAACCGATCACAAAGTACGTCTTTTTGCTTAGAACCAAAACAGTGCAGAAATGTTATATGAAATCTCATTATTGCATGCACTGTTTTACATTATTGCACTTTTTTTTTTTAGATATTAAGGCGATACTCGGAAAAATTATGCTAAAGCGAGATAGCAATGAGAAAACGACGCGCGCGCGAGCGAGACCGATTTTGCCGATTACGCAAAAAAAAAACACAAAATCACTTCGTATTAAAAAAACTATAGCGATTAAAAAAATGCTTCTATACGATCCTAAATATTATTGGTGTCCACTAATTAAACCAATTTTCAATAGTATATGTAACGACATTTAAGAATAATCTTGATATTTCGTATTTTAGAGGTATTTTCGAAAAGAAAAAGTGTCGAGCCAAAATCATAAAATCGTGTTTTTGAAACTATACGATTCTAGATAAAGGTATGAAGAATCATATATCTTATTACCAGATTTATAACAACTCTAACCGTCCTATATAGTTTTATATCAAAGAGTCCATACTTTTTCCGAGTAGCGCCTTAATTTACCACAGAGGTTTAATGTCTCCCATCAACTTTAATATAAAATGTATGCATTAGATCAAAAAGATACTGGGTGAAAATAAAAATCGGCTGAATAAAACCGACTTGGTGAAAAAAAAAAAACAAATGGCGTGCATGTTGTACCTACCATTGTCAAGCTTTGTTATTTCATATTTGGCAAGAAACTTGAGTTTTTATTTTAAGTAGGTATTTTGTATCACGGTAGGTAGATTGGTAGTTGAAAGGCTTGTATAGTGCTTTTTTTAAGAAATGCGAGGAAATAAAAAAAACTGTTTAGCTAAATAAAATTTACTAAAATTTATATGACACATGTTCGGGCAATTATTAAATGTAAATGTTATTATTTTCCCGGGCACACTTATGAATAAATCGCCCATAATAATAATTTTAATGATGTATCATTAAAATACGCAAACAACACAGATTCCGAAAACGTATGCCCCTTTTTTCACTTTTCCAAATCAGATCGTAGGTTTTCATATATCGTTCTTTTGATTTTGCTGGCAGTAAGTTTTCTGTTATTAATTTTGCTTCTGCTCCCAAATTTGGTGGAGTAGGTACATACAATGTCTGTATCTGTTTCATTGTCAGAACTTATTTTGATAATTTACACAATTTAAACTGTATTGATATCAAATCAACCGCTGGAAATCATGGAGCTAGACCTAATACTGAGGTAACTGGAGTTTTCACGCTGAATAAAAAAGTGTGCCCAGCAAATTTGACATTTAGTATGTAGTGGCTGTCAGTTCTCTCATATGACCATACGTATTTTTTCAAAGTGTAGGTGAGACGGAAGACAGCCACAGTGTAATTTGTGGCCACAAAAAAGTGTTAGTACTGCACTCTCCAGTTATGTACCTCAGTATGTAGTCTAAACTTTTTGCTGAAAATCATTCCCGCCGTTTTTTTAATTTGTGAGGCCATGTGGAACAGTCATACAGCCTATTGATACTTACTGCTTGCTACTAAAATGCGCAACTTCAGTACCCGCTTCTAGGCGGTAGATGGCGCTGTACATATTTCCCATACAAAATTATTCGTAGTCGTAGAGGATATTTTGTTTATGATAAATCTCATTTTGTTTTTTCGATAGATGTTCGTGCTAACATAGCGCTTGGGGTACAATACGACGTAATAGACCCCGTGCGCACCGTATAATTATGATATATTATTTACCTATATAATAATTTCCTAAGAGATGGCACAGTGGATATTTGCCGAGCGTGCCATCGTCCGGGTGAATCCCTTAGGCATATAATTTCCGGTTGTTCTCGTCTCGCAAACGGCGAGTATTTGCATAGACATAACCAAGTGGCCAGGATAATACACCAACAACTTGCTCTGAAACATAGTCTTGTGGCATCCGAGGTGCCGTACTACAGGTATGCACCAGAACAGGTCCTTGAAAATAGCCATGCCACATTGTATTGGGATCGATCTATCATTACAGACAGGACTATTGTAGCTAATAAGCCTGATATTGTATTGATAGATCGACACGAACGTCGCGCAATAATTGTTGATGTCACTGTTCCCCATGACGACAACCTTGTGAAAGCTGAAAAAGATAAAGAAAACAAATATCTTGATTTAGCTCACGAGATTGTTGACATGTGGGACATTGATTCAGCAATTATTGTTCCGATAGTCATATCTGCCCATGGTCTGATAGCCAAGAGCCTCGATAAACACCTTAAGAGGCTTGCGTTAGGTGGATGGATCGGGAGTCAGATGCAGAAGGCAGTACTTCTGGACACGGCCCGTATAGTGAGAAGGTTCCTGTCTCTGGATCCTTAACCATCGGTAGCCGGGACCCTGATCTTGCTACCGTTGGGGAACTGCATTTTTGTATTTTTAAATGTTATATTTTATAGTGTTATACATTGTAAAAATTTAATGTTTAGAAATATAATTTTGTAAGTATTTAAAATGTAATAAAGGGAATAATAATAATGTGACTGTATGGTGCAAATGTCCCTTTGCTTTTTCTGTTTTTATACACAGGAATAACGAGAGAAAAAATAAAGAAAAAAGTTGGTAGTACCATTACTGCACTGATTTTAGTGCAGTAAGTAAGTATTGAAATTCATTACTGAACTGATTTTCAAATTTAGAATGTTCACCTCGGAAAAGTGCCACGTAGGTACTGCATTCTTTTCTCAAATATAATGTTAACATTTCAGAGCATAAGTGAGAATAATTAGATTACGCACCTTGCTAAAGTGAGTAATTAATGCACTCGTGTTAATGCTCGGGCACCAACAAAACACTTGTGCATTTTGCGCTCGATGTACCTAACAATCTACTATTATTCAATCTGTGAATAAAATCGTGTTTTATTTACTGTTATCGGTGAATTATGTGCACTAAATATTTTATTCACTTGGTGAATAAAATCGCGTTTTATTCACTGTTATCGATTAATAATATGCACTTTTTCGAGAGGCGATGGTAAAACGAATATTATTGCAACGTCTTTCTTGGATAATAATAGTTCTACCATGAACTATGCTAATGTTCCTATTGCTTGCTACATGTTTGTGTATCAAGTGAGACAATAGAGCTTTGATAAATCTTCGTACTAAGGCAATGTGTTTTTATATAATGGCGGTGTTATTTTGCCTAATACCAAAGTGCATAGGTAGAAGTAATCTTT
Source organism: Crambus lathoniellus (assembly GCA_949710035.1). Lineage (NCBI taxonomy): Eukaryota > Metazoa > Arthropoda > Insecta > Lepidoptera > Crambidae > Crambus > Crambus lathoniellus. The sequence goes on along the minus strand of OX453302.1, from coordinate 29,720,021 downwards.
AAATAAATAATTATAAATATTGGACACATACAACAAACGTTCTTTTTGCCGTTTTTTGCTCGATGTAGAACAAAATATGTCTACTGTTGTATAGATAATGTACGGAACCCTTCGTGCGCGATTCCGACTCGCACTTGGCCGATTTTTTATTAGCAAAATGCGTCATGAATCAATTGTTCGATAAGTACATCAAAAGATCTTGGTATACGTTTTCAAACCCTATGCGTTTAATTTTCCCCATGCCGTAATTTTAATTAAACCTGAAAAGCGTTTCGCCAATACAAACCAACAACTCCACAAGACAAACATCACCTTCAGCATGACATGATTGTTCTCGCGTCAACTGCGACAAGGGTACAATACAATACAGACGCGCGTCACATGGAACCGTGTCATCGTATTGAGTTTGTATCAGTTTTGTTAGAATGTGAAAAGGTCCTATGTTGTGAGGGGAGCAGGACAGTTGGGACGTTTTCACGTTTAATTAAATTGTGAAATATTGTCGATGGATTGAATAAGGAATCGGGGTTGAAATTTCTTTTGTATCGGCTATGGAGTGAAATTGAATAAAAATTTGGTGCTGTTGACATCGAGCGCTGTAGACGATTGGAATGTGCACAAATAATACAAAAAAATCGTTTCATAATCCTACTATCCAACTAATATTATAAAAGTGAAAGTTAGATGTTTGAATGTTTGTTGCTCAATCACGCCAAAACGGCTGAACGAAATTTGTGACCCAGATACTTTGTAGCCTGGAGAGGAACATAGGCTTCTTTTTATCCCGGAAAAATATCACATTCCCGCGGGATAACTACCGTGTAGTCCACGTGGGCGAAGCCGCTGGTTTTTTTTTTCCGTGACCACCGCCCCTGGAAAGGTGCCGAAACGCCAAAATATCTCTAAAAACAACTAAAATTTAACCAAGTTGTTAAATAAATTTCGTGAAAAAATCCGTGAAAGTGTTTTATTTATATGGACAGTTCGCGCAGAAATCTAAGATGTGTTTAAGCTAGTATATAATTAAAAATTCATTGGAGTTACCAGTTAGAATGTACACAAGTAATAATTTTGTAGAAGAAATATATTTTGGTTGGGTCAGTATTGTACTTTTCAGCAGTATTTTTTTCCCGATTTTGACTGGCCTTATGGTTCGCGTAAGTGTATATATTCTTTGCCTATGGTAAATGGTTTTCGTATTGATGGACAATTTCATTCATCCCCTTATTAGATGTACATTAAATAAAATTAAGTGTATGTAAGTCTACACGTCTAAATTTTAATTAAGTAGTACAAAGATTAAAAAATCAGCTGTTCCGTACATTTCAGTCGAGTCAATGATGTACTTCTGTATGGAACAGCTGATATGTTTTTTCGCGATTTCGTGGTTGGCCCCATAGTAAAAATTTATCGTATTGATGGACAATATCATGCCCTAAAATCCTTGTACTAATTAAAATTTAGTGGTGTATTTATGTTACCGGCCAAACCCAATTTTATGAGAAACTAAGTTTTTCTTAGGCCGAACTAGTTCAACGCGTTGGCATTTAAAAGAGAGCGAACACACGTGATAAATTTCGTGGTTATTTTTTTTTTGTGTCGTGTTCTACAGGACTTCTTCTGAGGCAAACTCACTCTCTCAAGTATCAACGCGATGAACTAGTTTGGCCTAAGAAAAACTAGTTTGTCCTAAAATCGGGTTTGGCCGGTAAAGCGGCTATTACACGACACGATATTCAGGGGTATTTAGGGCTCTAATTCAGAATACATTGCTTTCTTTGAGCTCCTTTTTAGCAAGTGATGCAATCAAAACAAGCAATGTATTCTGAGTTAGGGCCTTAACTAGCCCTCAATACCGTGTAGTGTATTACCCGCTTAACATCATTAAGGCTGCGATTCCCCAAAATAGGGTATTTTAAATTATGGATTACTCGCAAATCACAAGTACTTAAAACTTGGAAAAAATATATGTTATTTTACAGTTATTTATCAAGTGCTTCCGGCCGTTTTTCTTCGATTGGTGATATTTTACTGTGTCAAATAAAATCCCAAACATCCGTCTAATCGTAACCCAAATATCGTATTACTTGCAGTATACTTGGTTTTAGTTAATGAAAAATATACGAAAATGATTGTCTTTGATTAGCCGAGAGATTCCGGGGGTCATAATTTTATTTTTTTTATTAGTAAATTTTTAATTAAATTTTAAGTGATTTTCGATTCGCGGGGCGCTCGCGAGTTCACAGTTCACTGCCGGCTGCCGCTGCGTCCGCGTGAAGTGTATCGAGCGCGGCCGAGCAAGCGTTAGCGTGCCTATTTCGATCGGGAATCCTCGCCTTAAGCCTATCCGCACACGGGCCACCAACCACAACCACAAATCGCCGCCACAGACCTTTTTCCTGTAGTTTTCATACATTTTATATGAACTCCGCCGCACAGGGTTGACGCCCGCCGTCGCCGCTAGTCGTCCGTCACTTTGTTTCTTCTTTTTAACCGACTTCTAAATCAAAAAGGAGGAGGTTCTCTATTCGTCTGTATGTATATTTTTTCTTTTTTTTTTGTATGTCCACCGATTACTCGAAGACGAATGGACCGATTGAAATGATTGATTGATTGATTGACGTTATTACATCAGGTTTGTTTCCAAGTTGGTCCCATTTTTAGAAATTTTGAAATCGGTTCAGTAGTTTTCAGGAAATCTTGAAAATACTGTCGTTTTCGTTACCACTTTATGTGAATTTAATACGTATCTTTAGGCATATTATAAACCAATTTAGATGATTCTTGTTTTGTTAAAAAGGGGATACTTCAAGGTATTTTAACCGACTTCAAAAAAGGAGGTTTTCAGTTTGATCACATACCTATTTACCAGAAAACAAGTAAATTGCCTGCACGATGTACTAAAAAGTGTGAAATAAAAATTATTTTAACTTTATATTTTTTTCACTAGATTTTATATCTCAAAAATATGAAGAAGTACGTTCGCAGTTGGAAAGGAATGAGCAGGAGAGGAAAAAAGACTTGGCTTACATAAGGGAACTGGAATCCCGTATTATAGGTTTGGAGCGATCTCACCGTAACACGAGCGTCGAAATACGCAATATCATAAATAAAGCCCCCGAGACACGGGAAGATTTAATAAAATTGGTACAGACCATTGGAGGCGCCATTAACACTGTTATTGAAACCAACGATATTAAAGATCTGTTTCGATATGAATCCAAGTCTTCTACCAGGAAACCAGTAGTGGTGGAATTTGTCACTGTCCATAAGAAAGAAAACTTTATAGAATCTGCAAAAAACTTTCGTACCAACAACAAATCAAATTTGACTACACAACGCATCGGTTTAAATGGAACACCGGAAGCTATTTACATATCTGAAAGTCTACCGGCAAAGGTCAAAAGACTATATGCCCAGGCCCGTAAATTTGCATCTGAAAATAATTACCAGTACTGTTGGACCAAGCATGGATATATATTTCTTCGTAAGGAAAATGGTGCAAAAGTTATTAAAATTGAGGCGGAAGATGATTTTAAGAAGATATTATCTATTACTACAAAATGACTAGTTGTGTTAGTGTATGTTTGTTTTCTTAAGTTGCTTGCTATCTTTAATGCACATTATTTTTGTTATTGTTTGCTTACTTTTTTCACACATATACATTTTATTAACATTAACTTAATATACCTAAACACTTTACACAAATTAAAATACAAATTCGCACATATAAACATTCACATCCACACAATCAACTTACTCACTATACAAAAAAGACTACAAAAAGACACACATACATACTTTAACTCCTACACAATTATAATACTAGAAAGTCACTACAAAACACAATCCATAATGTCAGCTATTAGACTCACTACAATCACTTCTAATACTCATTTAATAATACATAACCCTAACTCTTTAAATACTCCAATAGATCCGTTGTCTTACAGTGTCTGATATATCGAATATAAATACCGATTTAGATAATGTGACTGTGTCGGACGCTATGCTAACTGAACCAAGAGATTTTAATAATAAACTTAACAAAAACTTTCTAAATAATATTAAAATTATATCTCAAAACATTAGAAGTGTTCACAGAAACCTCGATAATTTTGTCTCTTTTCTTAAAATTCTAAATGTTAATTGTGATATTTTAATCCTCACGGAATGCTGGCTTTCCGACTCTAAACCTCCTCCCCAACTGGAAAATTACAACTTACATTACTCACAAATAACAAATAACCAAAATGATGGGGTGGTTGTATATATGGCTAGGGACATTACCTACAAATTGAAACAAGTGACAATTGTTGACGCCAACTGCCTTTTGATAGAAGTTAAAAAAGAAATAGCTATTTTGTGTATATACAGATCACCATCTATCAAAAATATCGATCGATTTTTGTTATCACTTGATACTAATCTAAAAGCTTTAACGGAATACAAGACTATAGCAGTCATCGGAGATATTAACATAGATATAAAGCCGGGCAATACTGACGAAAGAAGTGATGATTATCTGAACCTTCTCGCGGAAAATGGTCTCCTTCCAGCGCATACTATACCAACTAGACTAAACAATTGTATAGACCACGTTCTTTTAAAAACTCCGTATGAATCACAAACATTTGTTATTGATTTTTATATAACTGATCACTTACCAGTACTACTTAATTTAAACAGTCACATCGCTCGAAGTAATAAAACTAACAAAACAATGAAAAAAGTTGATTACGAAAAAGCCACAAACGATATCATAGATTGTGATTTGTCATACATCCTAAATATGGATTGCCCCAGTGCCGCATTGGATAGCTTAATTACGTGCCTCAAAGGTTCAATCGATGCGAACACAGCAATGATCAAGATTCCAAATAGAAAGAAAATTATGAAACCCTGGATAACAGCAGGAATGTTACGTTGCATAAAACATAGAGATTCCCTTCACAAAAAACAAACAAACCCAGATAATGAAATTCTTAAGACCACTTATCTACGATACAGAAATTATTGTAATGAAATTTTATATCGATTAAAAACAGAATACAACAGATCTCAAATAAACCATTGTAAAAACCCAAAACAAATCTGGAAGACTATACGTGAAATAACTAACACAACTAAAAATATGAACCCAGCCGATGAATTGCTAAAAGTTCACTCTGAAGGACCGGAGGCTTCCATAAACTTAGTTAATGGCTATTTTTCTGAAATTGGTGAAAAACTTGCAGGTAAAATTAATAAGAATAACGTCGTACCTATAGGTCAGGATAATTCACCGGGACTTTCACATGTGGATTCTTTTGTACTTTTCCCGACAGACAGCGTAGAAATAGAAAACTTGTTAAATAGTCTAAGAAGTGACTCTGCTGTTGGTTGGGATGGTATTTCCCCGATCTTTTTAAAGATGATTAATAGAACAATATCACCTATTTTATCACATATATTTAATATGTGCTTTAGTAATGGTGTTTTCCCTCAATGTTTTAAACGGTCCATAGTTCATCCAATCCATAAAAGTGGAAGTAGAAACAGTGTCGAGAACTATCGTCCAATATCAGTACTAACATCACTGTCGAAAATTTTAGAAAAACTAATTAATAAACGTCTCATAGATTATCTAACCAAAAAACAAATAATTTCAGCTTCACAATTTGGTTTCCAGCCAAAAAAGTCTACGGAAGATGCAGTTACACAACTCGTAAATACTGTTGCTAAATCACTAGACAACAAAGAAAAATGTATTGGCATATTCCTAGATTTAGCGAAGGCTTTCGACACTGTTTCTACATCCATCCTTATTCAGAAGCTAGAACGCGTCGGAATCAGAGGTATCCCCTTAAAACTCTTCCAAAGCTTTCTGAACAACAGAAGTCAATCTGTTAAAATTGGTGACCAAATAAGTTCTGAACTTCCAATTAAATTTGGAGTTCCACAGGGCAGTGTATTGGGACCAAGCCTGTTTCTCATTTATATAAATGACTTATGTAACCACAAACCCATCAATGGTAGCATCTTTTCCTACGCTGATGACACAGCTCTCATTTTCAGAGGTACAACCTGGACAGATGCGAAAAAGTCCGCAGAGACAGGCTTGGTACACGTATCCTCTTGGCTACAGTCAAATCTTTTGACACTTAACACCTCCAAGTCAAAATATATAACTTTCGGTATACAAAAGGTACGATTGCCACAATCCGAGCTCACACTGAAATTACATACTTCTTCATCTTGTATAGGTTTGCATACATGCGATTGCCCAATTTTGGAAAAAGTGAGTCACATCAAATACTTAGGAGTCGAAATCGACGGAACTCTCTCGTGGAATGAACAGATTGCTTCGTTATCTTCTCGCACACGTAATTTGATTTGGATCTTTAAAAACCTTCGTAATGTGGTTAATCAGCAACTAATTAAATCTATGTATTTGGCGTTGGCTCAGTCAATATTTAGCTATTGTATTCCTGTCTGGGGTGGTGCATGTATAACAAAAATAATTAAACTGGAACGTGCTCAAAGATCAGTTCTCAAAGTAATGACAAAGAAGCCGTTCCGTTATCCAACTGAAAAATTGCACCAGGAATGTGAAGTTCTAACCATCAGGCAACTATTCATACTCCAAGTCATATTGCGCACACATTCATCCCTTAGTTTCAATACGTCATTGACAGTATCCAAACGTAGATCAGACAAGGTTTGCGAGATACCAACCTACCATACAGCTTTTTACCGTAGACACCTGGAATTTTTAGCATCATATTTGTATAACAAAATCAACAAAGATTTAAATATCTACGACAAAACAAGACACGAGTGCAAATTAATTACACGTAATTACTTACTTAAAATGAATTATGCCGTCACAGAATCTTTATTGCAAATTCTGCAATAATTAATTAGTACACACAATACATATGCACCCAGTCACGAACCTACACCCACACACTCACCTACAACCACACAAACACACACACACCAACATACACCCAAACACATATACACACACACACTACACATACCCACATATACACACCTACACACACACTACACACACACGCACACACTACACACTAACGCACACACACTACACACACACACACACACACATACTTAAACACTGCATTAAATTATATTCCTACATTTATGTAACAAAATACTTAGGTGATCCGCGGGTGAGGACCTGGAGGCCAGAAACACAGGGTTGACCTAGTTTAGGCTCCAGATCGCACACTCGGGACAGTTAATTTTTCCTGTAATTATTTAGATCCAACGATTAAGATACTGTACCGTTTTTGTGTGATAAATAAATATATTTTTATTTATTTATTTATTTATTTATATTAACTATTAAATTTTTAAATAAAAACATTAATAAAAATATTATTATTTGAACCATTCAAAATATATTTTTTTTAAAACATAAAGAAATTATAAAAATTATTTATAAAAAAATAAAACCGCCTTCAAAAAATTCACACCAAAAAAGTAAGAAATAATTCCTCACCAAATAAATAACGTAAGTACTTTGAAGTCGGGCGGGTTTAAACAAAATATCGTACATGTTTCACGCCCGACTTCAAAGTACTTAAGTACGTTATTTATTTGGTGAGGAATTATTTCTTACTTTTTTGATGTGAATTTTTTGCAGGCGGTTTCATCTTCAAGTGAGGGTATTTGTGGCTTCGCGTGTGGCTCGAGTGCGGCGACGGTAAAGAATAAAATATTTTGTTATTCGCTATTGCTCCCTAATTCATATTATTATAATGATGTGTGTATTTCTAACACAAGTAACTGTCACTATCAATAAGTTGTCCTCAGTACAAGACGTGCGAAATCAATTAACTTGTTCTGAGCCCTCGGGGCTAGGGTTACCATTTAGAAATTTGAAGTCCTGACAAAAAGCCTGACAGTTCAAAAAAAGTCCGGACATTTTAGTTAGTCACAAAATGCAAACATTAGGTACCCACTTAGTAACAGTGAAAAGATAAAGTACAGTGATATGCTCGCTCGGGGCTGTTTTAAGATGAGCGTTTTGCTAGATAAGCGGGGAGTTAATAAAGATGAAAGGCTGATTTGATTCGATTTGATTTTACTCATATTCCATCTAAAGCAAAAGAAAAACCGGGCAAATTAAAAAGCCGGACAGAGTCCGGACAAACGTCAATAAATCTGGACATGTTCGGACTAATCTGGACGTATGGTAACCCTACTCGGGACGGGACTGGCGTTCATTAAGGGTATACACACACTGTCAGCGCTACCCGTTCTGTAATAGTCGCTTTATCGATAAGGAAGTGTGCCCATTACATTATCAGGGCATTCAAAAGGACAACGTCTGTGTTAAGAAACAACGTACGTCTGTTTTTGACTGTTTTCGTTCGCGGGAATCAAAAGTTGTACCGTGACGTTTATTGTTAGTTGCCTCAAAATTTAAGCATTTTAAAATGCACAACAGTTATTTAGCCTGCGTGGAGCTTGCGTTCATTAAGTACACACACTGTCTGTGCTACACGTTCTATAAAAGCCTGGCTGCACTCGGACCACCGACCACAACCACAAAACTTTGCCACCGACCTATTTACTTACCTTTCTGTAGCTTTCATACACGCCTCACACAGTAAAGGCTGCCCACACACCAAAAACGCACGCAGACGTGCTGCATTGCGTCTGCGTGCGTCATGAGTTCTAATATATGAATTTGTACGCGTAGGTTCACACCAACAGTATCGCAGCTGCATTGCGATGCGTTTGCGTGCGAGAGCCGCACGGCCGTCCGCGAGGTACAAACCGAAACGGCCGCGGCGCGGTCGCGCAACAGCGGAACGGCAACGCCGCACACGAGCTCCGGCATAGTGACGTTGTATTCTACAGGATTTCTCAATTGAGGACACACCGCGGTGACGTATGCGTCTGCGTGCAGCTACGACGCTGACTGCGGCACGTCAGTTGTCAATATTTACTAATTGTCATCGTGGATTTTGAAATACGCTATAAATTAATTAATAATATTAATTATAGTACTATATTATAGTACGCAGATACAAATGTATATAAGATCCACAAGATAAAAACTCTATTTTGTGGGATAAAATAGGAAGGGAATTACGAATTGAAAGAAAATGTCAACCGCGATCTGTAAGCAACACACGGCGTCGCTGACGCACGGCGTCGCAGATGCACTGCGATGCGTGTGCGACGCCGATGCCGGTGTGAATTGCTTTATGTCGCAGCGTGCTGCAGATGCAACGCATCGTGCTGCTCACGCATCCGGTGTGTGGAAGCCTTTAACGCTGGTACTCGTCATTTGTTTCTTCTTCTAGCTTCAAGTAGCGGGGTTTGTGGCTATCAAAAGGACAATGTTTACGTTCGCGAAGGAACCGATAGGTATATGTATAGGACTAGTAGCTGTTCGCAGAATTTGGTCCACGAAGATTAAAGTTTTAGTGAGATGTTCAGATGCATAAACCTTACCTCAAGATCTTATGAAGAAAACGCAGACTCCAGATAACACTCATATAATTATTGATCCAACTTACAGGTACAGGCATAGTACAGGTATAACAATATAGATACAGTCGACGTCTTAGTGAACTTATCCCCTCGAGGCTAGTTTGAAGAATGACCTCTCTTTGCTCGTTAATCGGGCTCAAGTCTAGCTACCCCCCACCGATTTTACCACAGATTAACCTATTAAATTTAACAAAATGGCGGCAAGAGACGGCATTAGCAGTGTTGCCATAAAATTTATGAAAAACTTTCTAAAATCATGACAATCTTGGGCGCTGTCCTCATAGAACGCGACTCGTTATAATATCAAACATTATAGTCGCGCGACTGCATCGTGGCAGACACCTATTTGACATCAGTAGGTATGTTTGATTGCGGATTCGTACGACTACACACACTGTTAGCGCTACGGGTTCTGTAATAGTGGCAATTATTTATCGATAAGAAAAACACATTCATATTCAAGGGAAAACATATTGATTACTGAAAAGTTAGTAAAACTATAAACCTATACCTACAGAGCTTTCCAGATAAAAGAGTAAAGAGCAGTCCCATAGAATTATACATCACTAGCTTTACTAGCTTAATTAGCTTTCCGCCCGCGGCTTTGCCCGCGTGGACTCGAAAATGTGATATTTTTCCGCGAAAAAAGTAGCCTATGTCATCTCCAACTCCCAAAGTATCCCCATATAAAAAAATCATATTGATCCGTTGCTCCGTTTTGACGTGAAAGACGGATAATCAAACAAACAAACACACTATCACATTTATAATATTAGTATGAATTTCTTACAAATATATGGGTAATTCTAGCATTGAAAATGCGTATAAAAAACAAAAGATCTATTTTTGAACAAAACTTTGCCATTTTATTATTAAAATGGGCTTCCTATGGGCCGTTTCTGTCCCCATTATAGAACATCCCTTGCCGACGCGATGGTTTAGCTGTTCCTCTTTTTAATTAAGTGTTCGAACCGGGAGTAGTTTGGTATGAAAGCATTCCATCACTTTGAGCATAAATGTCGTTAGAGGACGCCAGAATGAATTTTTTACTTCAAAAATGTATATGGACATATTTTTTAGTTATATTTACGTACCGATGTGACTCAGTAGGTTTAATAGAGAAACTTTATGTACATATTTAATTATTTATAGAATCTGATCCCAAATTAATTAATGTTGCACGCTTCTGCTACGTACATGACAAAAAATAAATTCTGTAAAAACTTGATAATCCAAATAAACCTATACATATGTATAAAATCATCATAAGATAGAACCAATTCCTACATGCGTTTGTTAAAAACTTGATATCCAAATAAAACTTGTACGCCCAAAACTGAATGAGTTAATTATCGGCTTGGTACCGCTTTTTTATTTATTTACTTATTTTATTATTTTAGAGAAATTTACAGTTAAATAACTATAATATAAATATTGTATGTACTATGGAAAATCATAATAATGCTCACAAAAATGTCCATTTCAAATTTTATTCATAAATAAAACCTCTGAAAAAGGTCAGCGTTTTATCAACTTTTTGACGCTTACAGATTGAGTAATTACAGATTCAGGCACGCATATAATTAAATATCCCGATTTAGAATCTGTAATTTCAGCATTAACCAACGTGTACTTAAACACAATCCGTGGTTTATTCCGGCTGCGAAACCTCGTAAATGGACATCAGTGTAGGTAATTTCCGGGAACCAATCACTGGATTGCGTGAAACGCGCATAATTGATTTGTCTGTCACACGCTCATTAGCAATTTTAACATGCGATCTGACGGTGAACCGACCGACCGACGACGGCTAAGCCCGCAGTGATACCAGCTCATCGGAGACACATCAAATATTATGTACATTAGAAACAGTATCTTAAATTGAAGAACTTAACATTGCATTGCGGTTAGGTTAGGTTAGGCAACTTTTACAATAAGTAACCATTTTGATGCATGCTGTTATTTTAAAGTGATAACATGAGAAAATGATTATTTTGTTTGTGTGTATCAAATAAAGACTATATAATTATCTTTCTTTTTTTTCTTTAAGTTTTCGTTCGAGCTCATCCGTGCTCAAAAAGGCATGTGTTACTCCGCATATGGCGCCGCCGCCATCGCCAGTGTGAAGAGTCATACATAGCCCATTCTCCTTTTCCATCCTTATGAAAGCCAGTGTCTCAGCAGTCTGTACGATAAATCGCTGATGTTTAGATAGGTGTCACAATTAAAACACGAAGCGGTAACTATAATTCCTACCTATTATTATGTGTACCAGGGTGCATACCATAAACTTTAAGACAGCGATTCCAAAATAGCGCGATGCAGAATAGGTTCCTAAAATGAATTGCTTTCTTTCGAACTCTGACCTTCTAAAAACTGGATCGCAAATGAATTGCTAAATGTGAATGACCACAGCCGTCTCTATCGTCTCGTCTATATCGTCTTTTACAAGCCATGCTATGATACGGAACGGCAACATTGCTGTGAACCGGTTTGCTCCTCTGAGTACTAAATCCTATGTAGGTGGCATACCTATGAAAAAGTGAGGTGTAACTAAGTCACAATGTAAGAAAATCTTGGAATTCAATTTTAAACTTCTTCTAATTGTCGTATTAATCGGTCCAGCAGTTTCAGAGATTAGCCGGAACAAACAGACAGACAGACAAAAATTGTAAAAAATGTCGTTTTGGTATATGTACCGTATATTTAATCGTATGCACGTAGTAAAAAGCGGTTATTTAATGTTACAAACAGACACTCCAATTTTATTTATTTGTATAGATGTATGCTATCTCCATAGGATTCAGTACTCGAGGTTTACTCGCTGTTTACCTGTCAAACGGTGCAAACGATGTCAAATCGGCTTGTAGAAGATGGTGTTACAAAAATAGCCCTGTATGTATATAGATTTAAGCGTAGTCTGTTTATGGCCACCTATTTATGGCTAACCTCGCTAATACGAGGGGTAGGTACACTGAATGTTTTGCGTAACTAACATTTGAAATTCAAACATTTATGAGCGGCCAGGAGCGCAGAGCTTTCAGTGTGCCCTATGTAGACTTGTTGAGACACCACTAAAAAAGTTGCGTTACTGTTTCAGCTTTTATGTGTGCTGTGTCACAGCCAATGCTGTGAACTTTAATTAAAACGCTGTTGCTACGCTGAATTGTTGGAATTACACTCCCAATTTAAAATGAATTGCTTTCTTTCGAACTCTGACCTTCTAAAAACTGGATCGCAAATGAATTGCTAAATGTGAATGACCACAGCCGTCTCTATCGTCTCGTCTCTATCGTCTTTTACAAGCCATGCTATGATACGGAACGGCAACATTGCTGTGAACCGGTTTGCTCCTCTGAGTACTAAATCCTATGTAGGTGGCATACCTATGAAAAAGTGAGGTGTAACTAAGTCACAATGTAAGAAAATCTTGGAATTCAATTTTAAACTTCTTCTAATTGTCGTATTAATCGGTCCAGCAGTTTCAGAGATTAGCCGGAACAAACAGACAGACAGACAAAAATTGTAAAAAATGTCGTTTTGGTATATGTACCGTATATTTAATCGTATGCACGTAATAAAAAGCGGTTATTTAATGTTACAAACAGACACTTCAATTTTATTTATTTGTATAGATGTATGCTATCTCCATAGGATTCAGTACTCGAGGTTTACTCGTTGTTTACCTGTCAAACGGTGCAAACGATGTCAAATCGGCTTGTAGAAGACGATAGAGATGGCTGTGGAATGACTGAACGATTTGTGTACTTATTTCTTCTACCCGTCTCTTTCACTCTATTATGTCATGCCCGGAGAGTGAGAGGGACGGGTATAACCTGCAGATGTCATGTTAGCTTGGCCGAGTTATAAGTCAAAAAAGAGTTCTTGACAGCTTAGCGGCTGTGAAATGTCATTGAATGATCACTGAATCGCTGTCATAGATATTAAGCTGTCGTGGTACGAATAAGCGAAGCAGATCAGGGTGCCTACCATCAACTTTAAGACAGCGATTCAAAAATAGCGCGATGCAGAATAGGTTCCTAAAATGAATTGCTTTCTTTCGTACTTTGACCTTCTAAAAACTGGATCGCAAATGAATTGCTAAATGTTAATGACCGAACGATTTGTGTCCTTTTTCTTCTACCCGTCTCTTTCACTCGATTCTGTCATGCCCGGAGAGTGAGAGGGACGGGTATAACCTGCAGGTGACATGTTAAATCAACCGGGTTATAAGTCAAATAAGAGTTCCTGACAGCTTAGCGGCTGTGAAATGTCATTGATCGATCACTGAATCGCTGTCATTGATATTATGCTGTCGTGGTACGAATAAGCGAAGCAGATCAGTTTAGGTCCTAAACAAAACCGCAATAAGAGTTGATGGTAAGCACCCTGTTTAGGTCCTAAACAAAACCGCAATAAGAGTTGATGGTAGGCACCCAGGTCTGTGCAAATGTATATGCAGCGTAAGTTTTTAACACCATCAAAATTTTACTTATTACTTATTACTATTACTTATTAGGTATAATCTTTGAAGAAAATTACGAAACCCATTATTTTATTATCTATCACCCAGTAGTAAAATATTACTTTTAAGCCATTCAAAGTATTTAGTACCTTACGGTAACTAAACGCGCAAACGCCATGCGCCGTGTAGTGCGAGTCGTTCAGTGATTCGTCCCACCATGCGTTCGTCCCAATAGAACGAATCACTGAATTAAAAAAAATCAATATCGAGAAACGATTTGTTATGATTGATCTGCACAATCACAATCAAATCACAATAGACAGTGAAACATTTCATGAAATGCGACCATTTCATGAAATTCTCGAGCATTTCATGAAGTGAGCAAATCTACGATATGGCCACGACTTATACACTCTAGAAACTCCTAAAATTGTTGATTTCCTTTTAAATAAAAATATTTTTTACGTATTGATATTTTGTCTTTATTTAATGTCCTTATTTTTCATTGGCTTGTTGACTGTACTTTAACTCTTTATTTTATAAGAATTAATTCAATTGGACGAATCGCAGAACAAACAATAACATTTTTTTTTAATTCAGTGATTCGTCCCATTGGGACGAACGTGTGGTGGAACGAATCACTGAACGACTCCGCCGTGCGTAGCAGATAATAACGCCTCCCGCCTTTCCAGATTTCATTTTTGACTTATCCATGCTGTTATCACGATTTGCTGGGATAAAAAATGTAATAAAATTTGACCTCTATTTTTTTACGGAACCATTGAATGCCTAATGCCTGGGAAAATATCAAATATCAAATAATATCAAATAGTTTATTGCATTCCATAAAGTAAGAAAGATGTTAAAATATTTGGATGGTGTTACAAAAATAGCCCTGTATGTATATAGATTTAAGCGTAGTCTGTTTCTTTAGATTGACTATGGCCACCTATGTATGGCTAACCTCGCTAATACGAGGGGTAGGTACACTGAAAGTTTTGCGTAACTAACATTTGAAATTCAAACATTTATGAGCGGCCAGGAGCGCAGAGCTTTCAGTGTGCCCTATGTAGACTACACTACAAAAGTTGCGTTACTGTTTCAGCTTTTCTGTGTGCTGTGTCACCAGCCAATGCTATGAACTTTAATTAAAACGCTGTTGCTACGCTGAATTGTTGGTATTACACTCCCAATTTATGTTTAACGGCATATACACAAGTTTAAAACAAAATCATTTTCGTCTAGCTGAACACATAGTGCAGTATGAGAGATTCGAGTATTATGTTGTGCGTACCTACAGTCTTTTGTGACCCTACTTAAGATATAAGTAGGGTCTCCTATCCTATTTATTATATTCTAAATAGCTTTTACATTTTAATAATGTAAGTAATAATATTTTATAAAATCATCACACATGACATGTAGGTAACTAACTCGCGCGTTTTATTATGAGTTATGTATGTATTTGAAAGTTAATTTTAGTTTTTCCGACGTTTCGACGCTTTTCTAAGGGCATAGTCACGGGTGACTGGCCTATTCACCCGCAATCAGGACTTAATACTATACTAGCGCTCCGCTCGCGACTTCGTCTGCGTGGACTCCCTTTTTTACCCCCTGAAACGAAATTTCCAAAAATACTCTCTTAGTTCTTCCCTACACTCCCCAAGGAACATACATGCCAAAAGGCCTAAAATAAGCGTCTTTTTTTGTCTCGCGGCCATCAACATAGCTGTAAGCTCAGTCAGAACCAAGTTAGAACCATTCGTCCGTATATAACATTAAAAAAAACCGCAAATGTAACTTTGTAATTCATACAAATACTATGAAAAACAAAGTTAAGTTTTAGCTAGTCTCACTCGGTTCGGACTGAGTTTACAGGTATACTTCCTTTGCAAATACTGTCTGTAGTGATGCCAACAAATTATATTTTAATGTTTGGTCGATGGCCGCAAGAAGAAAAAAAGACGCCAGCTGCCATACAAAAATGGTCATTGTTCTTTTAGCCTCTTGCGCCCAGTAGTCGGCTGTACGTTGTCTGTCAGTCAGTAACGCAAGAGTTTTATACATATAGATGATCTGAGGGACTTATACTTTTATGATTTCGATCGGAATCGAGATACGGTTAGTAAGATTTATAACAGTGTTAAATTCCGATAGGTATCCGAGAATTCGTAGGCGCTAAACGTCTAAAAGCATTGTGTCATCGTAAGCGCCCGTTAATAATATTCCCTTTATGTAATCTCCTGTTGATTTTGCGCAAAACCCCTTAGCATCAAAATGGACTTCCAACCCTTCGTTGTCGCTAAAATTTCAGTGTCATTTAAGTCTGTCAGGTGCTAAGTGATATTTAATGGTGCTGTAATATTGTTAATGGATGCACGGTCAGTCCCACCAATAAATGAGATAGTGAAACGATTCCGTGGCGTAATTGTGTAATTTCGCTGGCAAATTTTCTCGAGGGCAGTAATTTTAGGGAAATTACCGCAGGGTCAATGTTTGGGTACCTACGTGTCTTGATGAAAATAGACGTGAAAGTTGCTTATTTAGAAGATTTGACTTGAAGAACTTAATGAATTATCAATTCTAAACTGCCATACCAAATTAAAAACGGTATTAAGTATTTTTATTATAATCAGACCAATTACCTACCTAGCTCATAAGTAAGTAGTTTTCATTAATAAACTGCGTTATGGAAACTATATAGATAACGGATGAATATAAGCTTTTTGTTACTAAGCATGTAAATACATACTTAATATACTTGAAAATACCCAGACCAAGACAAATACACATGTTCATACACACAAAATATATTTGTCTTGTTCGGGAATCGAACCCTAAACCTCTGGCGCAGAAGACAATATCGATATACCCCTGCGTCAAGCGAAAATGGCACTACCGCGCCTGGGCGCCCGTTTATCCAGGGCTCTTATTTTTTAACCGACTTCTAAATCAAAAAGGAGGAGGTTATCTATTCATCTGTATGTATGTTTTTTTTTTTTTTGTGTATGTCCACCGATTACTCGAAGACGGCTGAACCGATTGAAATGGTTCAAACGTTATTACATCAGGTTGGTTTTCAAGTTGGTCCCATTTTTTGAAATTTTGAAATCGGTTCAGTAGTTTTCAGGAAATCTTGAAAATACTGTCGTTTTCGTTACCACTTTATGTGAATTTAATACTTATCTTGAGGCATAACTCCTTTGTTTATAAACGTATTTAGATGATTCTTGTTTTGTTAAAAAGGGGATACCTCAAGGTATTTTAACCGACTTCGAAAAAAGAGGTTTTGAGTTTGATCACATACCTATTTACCAGAAAACACGCAAATTGCCTGCACGATGCACTAAAAAGAGTGAAATAAAAATTATTTTTATAAAAAAATAAAACCGCCTTCTAAAAAACCACATCAAAAAAGTAAGAAATAATTCCTCACCAAATAAATAACGTAAGTACTTTGAAGTCGGGCGGGTTTTAACAAAAACAACAAAAAATTGTACATGTTTCACGCCCGACTTCAAAGTACTTACGTTATTTATTTGGTGAGGAATTATTTCTTACTTTTTTGATGTGGTTTTTTAGAAGACGGTTTTATGTGGTACAAAGGGCCTTCTGACACTAAATAGATCACAGTTACGCCTTGTGACGGGTGCTATAGCACCCGCAGCAGATCTTCTATAGAAGGATATGGTAATTTTAACAATTTTCAGCTTAGGTTTCACTGAGAGCTCTCTATGTTGAGGTTGCGTGTGGGCCGAAAAGACAGCTGCTCATGTCCTGGTTGAATGTGATGGAGTGGCCCCATTACCGGGCGAGGTACCTCGGTTCGCCGGGAAGCGTCCACGAAGCGGTCGACGTGAGGGCGCTGGGTGTTTTCCTGGCTGGAGAAGTCTAGCTGCACGCACCCTCCTTACGCAAAATAGGTGCAATAAGTCAAACGCCCGTACCGAATGAAGAAGAAGAAGAAGACTCTGCGTCAAATTGGTCGTCAAGTTTTACAAGCTCAGACATAAAAAACTGACACCCAGTACAACCTCGTGGTTACAGACGGTCATTATTTCCTGGCTTATGTGGTTAACTGTTATTTTGCGTACGGATTTCTCCAATTCCTATTCCACCTGTATGCCAAGTGACATCCAAATTCCATCTATCCATTTATCTTAAATAGAAAAGGAAATATTGAACTAAGTACTTGTGGTAAAATATTAATCATTAATAAAGTTGTAACAATATTATTCACCATCTTGGTCCTAAGTGGAGTTTGATGGGCTGTAATGGCCACCGCTAAACTAATGAAAACCTTCATCAACGGAGAAAAATTAGACGATAACATTCTGTTACTTGTTGGAGTTTGGTCATTATTACCCTTTTCTTTTTACACTTGGTTTCCGGTAAAATGAGCTGATTTAGAATCAAGCTCGTCAGCTACTAAGCGGGAAGCAAAAGACGAATACCAATTCTTTTTCTATCTTTACTTAAGGCGATACTCGGAAAAATTATGCTGAAGCGAGATAGCAATGAGAAAACGACGCGCGCGGGAGCGAGACCGATTTTGTAGATTAGGCAATAAAAACACAAAATCACTTCGTATTAAAAAACTATAGCGATTTTTTAAAAATGCTCCTATACGATCCTAATTATTATTGGTGTCCACTAATTAAACCAATTTCCAATAGTATATGTAACCCCATTTAAGAATAATCTTGAAATTTCGTATTTTTTAGAGGTCTTTTCGAAAATAAAAAGTGTCGAGCCAAAATCATAAAATCGTGTTTTTGAAACTATACGATTCTAGATAAAGGTACAAAGAAATACATATCTTATTACCAGAATTGTAACAACTCTAACCATCCTATAGTTTTATAACAAAAAGTCCATACTTTTTCCGAGTAGCGCCTTAATTTTTAGCTTGCTTTGTAAATGGACCATAACACAATGATATTACACACTTCATTCTTTTGATCTAGATGGAATTTTATGATTATGGATCTGTAACAATAATTATATCTTTGAAATCGAACAAGACCTGTATTTCGATATGCCTCGTGTGCGCACCATTATTTTTTTACAACATAGCATATCAGACAAACAGACCTACGATAAAGTGCGTATTTAGATGGTCCTTTCTATCGGATGCCTCCCTCTACACTGAGGCGTATAGAAACGTGTTTTTATATGACACAAGATGCGTGCCTTAAACATCCATCTTTGTAGAACGTAAGACCATACTATACTTAACTATTGGGGTTTCTGCAGCATAATACGAATGGTTCTGCTTTTATTAACTATCATTATTTTTTAACAGGTTTATAAAATTGGTACAGAAATTTTATAAAAGGTGAACATGGCGCAGTGGTAAGCGCGCTTGGCCTGCGATCTTTGAAGTTAAGCCACTTTTGCAATGGTTGGTTGGAGAACAGGGTGGGTGAGCAGAAATTTACTATCAGATCTCTAGCTCCTCCATGCTTCGGAAGGCACGTTAAGCCTTCGGTACCGGCTGCATATTCAGTCGTTAATACTGACCAATCCACATTGGGCCCGTGTGGTGGGACATGGCCTAATTTCTTCTATTTTCCTTATCCATCTATAAGGATCTCCTGTGCCCCAGCAGACATGTAAATGGCTAATGATGATGATGAAACATTTGAGCTTCCCGGTGAAACCAAATCCAGGCCATCATATACTTATAGTGTCACTATAATGCTGTAAGTATTTAATTAACAGTACATTGATCGGATAACGTAATTATGTTAAAAGGCTTCCCTGCGTGTTGCCTCTTAAAATATTTGAATAGAAGCCGTCGTTCGGTTAATCTGCATGCAAAAACAGTTTTTCACCCCTTAATCCTTGTCCAGGAATGTCAAGAAACGAGGCAAAATTATCACACATTATGATGACATTAAATCGGTCCGGAATAAGATTTGCAATAAAAATATTTTTGAGACCAGCTAATTTGCTGTCTCCTTCGAGCAACGCGGGCCTTCGGTCTCGGAAACGGAAGACCCGCGTTGCTCGAAGGCTGTCTCTGTATTGTATTGACATCCAAACCAAAGCTGTTTGCATAATTTCAGCTCAATCGGTTGAGGTTTTGTGGTTCAAAATTCAGTTTCAACATGTCTATCGTGAAAAGGCAAAAGACTGTATTCAAGAATAAAGTGTTTTTCCTTAATAACGCTTATTCTGCTCGGCTTAAGGTCTACTATAGCGCAACATCTCGATTTTTACAGTACGACATTTATTTATTGAGATAAACAACATTTAAAAAGCATGTATTTTTAAAAAAAAACTTAAGTAAAGCAAAAGACTGTATTGCCTTATACCGTGTTTTGCTTAAACAACAAAATATTATTCTGTGGCCCAACCCTGGCCAGTGGAGTATGGCAAAACACTTTATAAAAAATACAGTGTTTTGCCATACTACGCTAGCAAGGCGCGCATCTAACGTATTTTTCACTTCTCATGCTCTAAAAGTACGCCAATATAGCCCTACGAAGCGGGACTAAATAACCATTTTAGTCCCTAGGGATTAAAAAGTAATTACTTTTTAATCAGCAAACCCACCAGGTATACACTAAACACACTTTATCGCTTGCATGGACAAGAAGGGCTGCCCATCTTTGGTCCCGCCCCATTTGTTTTTTCTACCAAAAAACAGATCAATGACAAGCGTAGTCTATGTTTTTCACTAATGGCGTCATTGTTTCGTTTAAATTTTTATTGCTCTGTGAACCATCTGTTGTTTGTTATTATAATCTTTCATAAGCTTTCTTTTGAAAAAGTTTTAGATCCCAAGTAGGTAGCTGGTCAACCCAAATGACCTTTTGTTTAAAAACAATGTGTGTAGGGTTTGGACCGCCCATCTGTGACACTATTGGTATATTTACCAGATGGCAGTCCGTTGCAAAAGGTCTTTAGTGCAAAGTACTAAAACTGCTGTTGACCCTTACGGTGTATACCTGGTGGATTTTCTGATTGTACATACCTATATAAACTGTTGATTGTCACATTTACTTTGTTTACTTCCAGGTTGCCTTGATTTTCGGTATAAGTGGTGCATGTAGAGGAATAGAACTGGTGAATATTACTTTGGCCGATGTCGAAAGTGACACCTCGTTGCAGGCTATAAGCTTGCCTTGTCCTAAGACAAAAAAAGAGAGAAAATTCGTAATAAATGGAGAGTACTTAAAAATAGTTAAAGCATATCAGCAACTAAGGCCAAGTGACGTAACCACCAATCGTTTTTTTATAAACTACCAAAATGGAAAATGCACCAAACAGGTCATAGGTAAAAACAAAATCGGTAGCATGCCTAAAGAAATTGCGACTTATCTGAATCTGCCAAACCCAGAACTCTACACAGGACATTGCTTCCGAAGAACGTCGGCGACCCTATTGGCAGATTCTGGTGCAAACCTCACCACGATTAAGAGACATGGTGGTTGGAAGTCAGACCAAGTAGCTGAAGGCTACATAGAGGAGTCCATTCAAAACAAGTATAATATTACTAAGAAACTAACATCTGGGATTAAAATAAATCCACAAAATGAGCCCCAACCGTCTACGTCCCGCGATATGTCGAATGAATATCGGCAGTCGGATATTGAAAATATGATGGTGTGGCTAGTGATGCAACTTGGTAAAGGAAGACTGATGTTGTGTCTTCCTTCCGGGCTAGGTGTTGTTAGCCCGGGGACAACTGTCCGATGGTTGTATGTCGAAGGTTCTATATATTGTAAGTTGCTTGTAGAACTTCGTAAGCGCGATGTAGGTTCTCAACACTGTTTCGGCGGCGCATAGTAATTATGTGCGCATCGTCTAGATGTCGCCACATCACTCCCCTCCTAGACCGGAGGTCGATCCAATGGTAGCTCAGCAGTCAGTGCGTCAGAGCTTGCAAGTGCCAGAAGGTGCTGCAGGATGCCCCAGTCTGCGGTGAGTCGAGACTTCGTCTGCGGTGAGTCGAGACGGTGCGGGGTGGCTGCTGGTCGCTGCTCCTGTCCACGGTGAGTCGGGACGTCCACGGTGAGTCGGGATGGAGTGTGCGGTGTGACGGTAGGTCCGAGCTGCTGGCGCACAGAACTGCCACACTGGAGTAAGGGCCCAGTGATGCTCCAGAGACGTGGGCTGCGTGGATGCCAGGTCGGGATGATGCCGTCGGGTGCTGCCGAAGGTCCAGGTAGCGTCGGACGATGCTGCGATGGAACCTTGAGGCGGGTTGTGCTGGCTTGCTGTGTGACTGCTGAAGGTTGCTGGATGAGGGTCGGGAAGAGTGATGGCTGCGCTGGTGGAGACGATGCTGGCGCTGGTGAAGACGATGCTGGCGCTGGTAAAGACGCTCCTGGCGCTGGTAAAGACGGTCCTGGCGCTGGTGGAGACGATGCTGGAAGTGCTCCGTAGGGGTCACCAATGTAGCTAGTGATGCAACTTGGTAAAGGAAGACTGATGTTGTGTCTTCCTTCCGGGCTAGGTGTTGTTAGCCCGGGGACAACTGTCCGATGGTTGTATGTCGAAGGTTCTATATATTGTAAGTTGCTTGTAGAACTTCGTAAGCGCGATGTAGGTTCTCAACACTGTTTCGGCGGCGCATAGTAATTATGTGCGCATCGTCTAGATGTCGCCACAATGGAAAGAAATGTCGAAATTCTGCCAGAAAGTCCCACTTATACAGAGCTTTCAACCCAAAATTCTCAAATGCAGTCTACAAATACGCGTGTAAATATTCCTAAGACGACAATTATTTACAATATTACAAATAATTCGAATTGTGTATTTAGCTTCAAGTAAAAATCTTAATTATTAAGTAATTTTTATTAAATGTTTTTTGTACTAAATTGACTATTTTTCTCGCACTCAAAGTGAAAAGTACAGTTTGCACCTCGAGACTAAACGCCAACTTAATATACCCTCGGTTTCATTGACTCCCTCGCACGCTCGGGAGCCAAAACCACCTCTGGTATATAATGGCTTCGTTTAGTCCCTCGATATAAAATATACTATTATTGCTATCTCTCTCGTTCATAGTTCTCTAACTAACGTTAGAGCAGTACCACTGCGTCCCACTTACTGTATTATAGTATACATTGTATTACCATTAACGATTTGGATTAAACTTTTGTTGCTCTGTCAAACCAAAACAATTTTCTCCAATTCCTTTAAAAATACCTACTCAATGATACCAATATCATATAATTTCGTCTTTATAATATTATGTAAAAGGCGAAAAACTGTTTGAGAACTTCTTACCATCTTTTCTCAAAATCGTCATTTTGAAAATACATTCTTTTGCCTTTTCACGATAGATGTGTCCCACAGTTTTGAATACTTAAAGGTCCCACACTAACAAACAGGAGCTTTATTAGACGCTAGCGGCCGCCCGTAGTTTCACCCGCGTGGTTCTCGTTCCCGCTGGAATATCGGGATAAAAAGTACTCCTAAGTTACTCCTTACTACAGCAGCAACCTGCCAGTGAAAGTCCCGTCAAAATCGGTCCAGCTGTTTCAGAGATTAGCCGGAACAAACAGACAGACAGACGGACAGACAGACAGACAAAAATTTAAAAAAATGAGCTTTTGGTATATGTACCGTATATATAATCATATGCATGTAGTAAAAAGCGGTAATTTGAATATTACAAACAGACACTCGCAATTTTATTTATTTGTATAGAGTATAGATTTAAAGTCTAATATGTCCATATTTATGTCTTTAAATGTGAAATAAATGAAGCATATGCTCATTTCCATATTTTTAGCCGGTAGCCGTGCGGTAGCCCCTTGGTGAAGTTCAGTAAAAGCTTGTAAAAAATATCAAATACGTCTTTGTAAGTACATTAGGATATACAGAATCGGTTTTTTTGTTGAACTTTAAAATTTCAGCTAAAAATCGATTAAAGATTGACATATTTGGTTCCACCAGTTTCACTTGAACATGCAATCGGCTTACCTTGTCTCGTTGCAAGAGTTTCAATTTGAGATAAAAGCAATTATTACTAACAGCTGATGGGAGCTGATCGTCTGAACATTCTAAAAGATAAGTAGGTAACAGATAACTCATATCTGTAGCAATTACAACTTTTTCGTATTCCTTTAAAAAAAGGCGTCACTTGGCAGAAATCCCTACCCACTGTGAAAAAAAGAGATTAAATCAGTATAGCCTCATACTTCCGCAAATACAAACAAGTCAACAATGCCCCGGGTTGGGGCGAAATACGTGTAGAGTAGAAAAATGGAAAATAAAGTATATAGAAAAAATGGACCCGTCTCACAACCAGCTCCGATGGGACTCGAACCCACGACCTTTCGCTTTCCGGGCGACTGCTCTAACCACTGAGCTACGGAGTCGAAAGGTCGTGGGTTCGGTCCGGTGTTATCCGGGTTATTCTTGGGTTATCCGGTGTGAGACGGGTCGGTTTTTTCTAAATACTTAATTTTCCATTTTTCAATAATAAAAATTGCATTGTGAATGCAAAAAAAATCGAAATTAAAATAACTTACGTGTGACAGTGACACACCTTGCACCTTCACCAATTAAACTACTCTAGTTTAATTGGTGAAGGTGCAAGGTGTGTCACTGTCTTGCTATATGCAGCTGCAGGTGTTGTGCACTGATAGTTTGAGTTTTACATGTGCACTTTAAACGGGCGGGCGGGCGTTACAACTTGCATGTTTTTTGCGAAAGTAAGCAACGTATATCTCTTTTCTCACAATAAGCAGGGTACTCACCGAGCTGTGTAACACTTAACTGTGGGAGCTCGTAGCTGGATACGCGGTGACCGTGGACGAGCCGTAGGCTAGACTCATTGCAGGTTGATACAGTAACTGTAGCAGATACGTTACGTGCTACACAGTTAGGTGAGTAGCCTGCTATAAATATCAACTTTTCTCTTCCAAGTGTCCTCTTCTGAGTCCATTCAAAAGTTTTATTTATTTGAATATAGATCTATATGCCAGAGCAATCATGCTACTGTATGTATATCGGCTGTGCAGTGATGGCGGAATGAGCACCGTTGCAATAACTCTGATATTGGTTCACGTACCGGCAAAGAGCAGCAAGACCTTAGCAGTGAAGACAGTCCATGTAATTCAGTTAAGGGATATACTTAAGTACCTACAAGCAAAGGCATAAAAGTCCACCGGCAGGTAATGACCCTTCAGTTAGCCGGAACAGAACACACACTCACAGTTTAACATACAAAAACAGACCGACAGGCGGCCTGTTTGATCGAGGACTGCAGGCAAACTGTTACCCTCTTATTACAAAACGTGGACTAAAATAGTCCTGGTTTAAAACTGGTACTAAACTGGTGCTGTCACTTTCATTTTTCAAATGAAAGACAGAATTAGCATGAATTTTAAACCAGGTCTAACTTTAGTCCACGTTTTGTAATAAGGGGGTTAGTGTGTGGGAACGCTCAAATTGTGAAACAGAAGGGCTTAGGTAATTAGGCCTAATTAGGATCCTAACTAAGCATACATTGCTTTCTTTGAGCTAATTTTTAGCAAGTGATGCAATCAAAACAAGCAATGTATGCTTAATTAGGATCCTAGGATAAGTGTAATAAGCCCTTTAAAAGACGACTGCTATCCTACACCAGCGGGTCTAGCAAGAACGGATTTGGCTGAAATTTGGGACATAGATACTTTGTAGACTGGAGGGGAACATAGGCTACTTTTTATCCCGGAAAAATATCATATTCCCGCGGGATACCGTCGTTTAGTCCACGCGGGCGAAGCCGCGGGCGGAAAGCTAGTAATGACGTAGAAGTACTTCTCAACTAGCAAAATCAGTTCTTATAGCTATCTTCAAGACTACTTCTAACCTCTCTTATAAGAAACTTGTAGTATGCTACAAACCTGGATTTGGGCGCAGTTACAGGAGCTATTATTTCTGTAATTATCTTATAACCAGCTTAAAGAATGTCACTAAGCCCTATAGCATACTTGAGTAAGCGTTCGCGAAAAGCAATTGCTTCTATTATAATCTAAGACTAAACAATTACAAGCACAAACGCTCTTATTATTATATTACACAAGTATCTTACTAATGCAATCTAGTTTATAGTGTAATTAGCTAATGTATTTAGAAGTAAATTTTATATGTTAATATTGTTCCTTGTTATTTTGTGATTAAAGTTAAATTGTATACGTAAACACACTTGCTTTTATTATAGAAATAACAATACATTGTAGTAAGTATTTGTAATTAAGTACTGTAAGTGAATGGGAGGATGGGAAATTAATTTTTACTGTAAATATGTACAGTAATTTAGTTAGTTTCACCAATGCCCCTCGAAAATAAGCACATAGTACAATGTTGTAAAAATTTTATTTAATCAAATTCTTATATATATCCGCCATGTTTTAAAATTGCACTGCATTAAGTACTTTGTAGAACCATTATAGGTAAATTAGTGCTTGTAGTAGTTTTGGTCCAGATAACTCTTCTCCATTTTGAAACAAATTAGGGTTCCCTGAAATCTATTTACACTAATGTTTTTATTCACTTTTTTAGGACTCATTTATTAGAGAATTCATTCATTCATTTGAAATGGTGTTCTTCTTTCCAATGTTGAACTTCTTCATCTTCTGAGTGGTGAGATGAAGAAGAAAAAATATTGCTAATAGAATAATATGGAGAACCCTCTGTCAGTTCACCTGAATTCGCACTGGAAGAGCTTTGTTTGCTTTCTGATCTTGTCGGATTTATTCTCCGAATGGTCACCTATTCACTAACTCATCATACGTTTTTGTCACTTTTCTTTTGTAATCACTGTTCCTTTTGAATCGTTTCCAATAACTTATATTTAAACTTATTTCTTCAAGAGGATGGAGAAATCTACAAAATGGCAGATGTTTACTAGTTAGGTGCTTGATCTAGTGGTTCATTAGCTTTTTTGATCTCATAACGTTCTTATTGAGTATAATAAGATTTAAAAAAGTCTCAAACAAAACTAATAGCAGTTCAAACTTATAGTAATCTCAGAGAAGTGTGTTATAAATCTTGTTCTACTTACAACATGCTACTATTAGATCAAAATATTATTCAGGACTATATAGTCTTACCAAAAACAATTATACGAGACTTATTCTTTAAAGTGTCCTATAAGATACTCTTGCAGCTAACTACAAGACTGAGATATAAAAGCAAAAGCTCTTAAGAATATCTATGCTTGTGGAATGCTATTACTAGTAAAAGTGTCCTATAAATGTTTTAAACTTTAGTCTTGTAGCAAGCTATAAGATAGATATATAAAAACTAATGCCCTTGAGTATATTACGACTTGTCAAATGATATTATAAGTAAAAGGGTCTACAACAAATCCTATACAAGAACGTTATTAGTAGAGGCAGACTTATAATCAATCCTTATAGGATTACTTTGCTTGTTGGGTAGGATAGGATATTAGTAGGAAGAAGGATTTCTGATCGCAGTTACCCCTCTGCACTACCTTACTCTATCATAATCTGTGGCCGCACAAAATCTGCACGGATCACTAGTGTTATTGGATTCTGGCTCCATCATATTCCTTTTGGTGGACGATACGGTTTTATTATTCTCTGTACTCTGTGTAAGTAAGGCTCGAAGACTCCCTGGCCTGTGAATATTCGCCCAATATTCCCATGCTCCAGATTTCATATGAAACTGACAAGGGTATTCAACATCGTTTAAGTATCTTAGATCGGAATGACTATCTGTGCTAGATCAGAATGAATATGTTCGCAATTATGTTAAACTATGCCTTAACACCAATAGTTCATGTAGGTATTTACGCCAGATTTAAACCAGGTGGTGTCAAAATAAATTAAATTTTATTTAGACGAATTTCCACGAAGATTCGCTTCGCTTAAGGCGCTACTCGGAAAAAGTACGGACTTTTTGATTTAAAAATATAGAACGGTTACAGTTGTTACAAATCTGGTAAAAAGATATATATTTCTTCATACCTTTATCTAGAATCGTATAGTTTCAGAAACACGATTTTATGACTTTGGCTCGACACTTTTTATTTTCGAAAATACCTCTAAAAAATAAGAAATATCAAGATTATTCTTAAATGGGGATACATATACTATTGAAAATTGGTTTAATTGGTGGACACCAATAATATTTAGGATCGTGTAGAAGCATTTTTTTAAACTCGCTATAGTTTTTGAATACAAAGTGATTTTGTGTTTTTTTTGCGTAATCGGCAAAATCGGTTTCGCTCCCGCGCGCGTCGTTTTCTCATTGCTATCTCGCTTTAGCATAATTTTTCCGAGTATCGCCTTAACCTTAAAAAATATTTACTCAGTCTCACACTATACTTTTACAACACTAAAATAATTTTATAAAACTGTTTGAAAGACGGAGAGAAACAAAACCAATTCAAAGAAAACAGTTTTTTATTGAAGTTGAACGTAACTCAAAATAAACTTAAAAATAATTTATTGTTAGTCTTTTAACTTAAAATTAAAATAAACTTAAACTCGTATTCTTCTCATAATAATCTTAAAGAAGTTACTTCTTAGTCTTAGTTTCCTGTTTCTTCTTGGTAGCAGACAGATTGCGATTGAGGGTTTCCGTTGCAATAGCATCATTTCTTGCTTCTATTACTTCCACCAAATTTTCATTCCATTGGGAATCTATAAAAAATATATTATTATGGATATAAGATATATTGAATAAGAGCTATGGATAAGAGTAATTAAGATTATTTCGTTAGCACTTGATATCGGCAAAGTTATCTCTTAACACATAAACAGATTTGTGCCGTTCTTTGATGTCGGACTTTCCGAGTTCACATGATCCTTTACCAATACAAGTAGTTATTGATCAATTTAATATAAAATAAGTATAGTTGTATGTACACAATAATTAAAGACTGACCCGAAAAATAAAAAACCTCACCATGTTGCTAAAAATTTTTTTCTATAGAATTTGACATTTGTAACAATGAAGATACAAAAGTAGCTCAAGCCAAGTTTTTTATTTTTCTGGTCAGGCTTTACAAAGCCCAGCTAAGTACAAATTACGCAGCACAAACTCCTCGTTGTAAGCTTGCAGCTCCCGGATGCGGTCTAGTGCTGCATCGCTCCTAAAAAATATCAGGCGTTTCTAGTACCTACCTACGCTGTAATTACTGTACACTTATCAATAAACAGCTTATCCAATGACAAGAATCTTGGCATTTGCTGTCCCAGTACAAACTCCTCGTTGAAAGCAACTCCAGCCTGCCTAGCATGAGCATGACCATCATTATATCACGCGGTATATGGTATGATACGTCATGCTGTCTTGCTTACCCCACCTAGGTGTAAGCAAGATATAGGCTTTTTATCATGTGTCAGTAGTCGATAAAAGCCGCTCATGCTACCCCGGCTGCATGCGGTCTAGCGCTGGTGTTCCTACTTTCCTAGTGTAGATATTTCAAAGGTTAGTTTAACGCTTTAAAGTAAAAAAAAAGTCCATTCGCTTAGATAGTGTCGCCCTTTGATCGCGCCGCCTTGGCACGTGCCGCTGCTTGTCAAAGGATGCCGCCGCATAAACAAAAGAAGCCGCGAGCGGCGTACACCCGAAAATGGAATTGGATTTTGGGACTCGGCATTTATTAAATTATATTATCTTAAATAATCTATGTTTATTATAAATACAGGTGGTAACGACGGTTATGACTTGTGACAATTCGAGCGATGATAAGTAATCATAATTATCATATAAAAAAATTATAATAATTATTATTATTTGTAAATCACTTATTTAACTTTTTTTTATATATAAATATCCAAATTTTCATTAAAATTGACTTTGGTACCCAACTTGAGTGTATTATTTTATATCTGCATTTGATAGCAAGAGCCACAATGCCGTGCGGGTGTACCGACACTATCTAACCGAACGGACTTTCATCATCATTATCATCATTTCAACCGTCAGACGCCCACTGCTGGGCATAGGCCTCCCCCAAGGATCTCCACAACGATCGGTCCTGCGCTGCCCGCATCCAGCGGCTTCCCGCGACCTTGACCAGATCGTCGGTAGCCGCTACCGTAGCTAGGAATAGCGGGGCCGCCGGGGACTGGGGGCCGATTTTTGTTGTGTGTATCCATATCGGGGGGGGTTTTGCCATAATCGCCACGCTTGGCAGGCGGGTTGGCGATCGCAGTATGGCCTGCTGTTAAATGGAGACGCTGCTGCCCATCTCCTTTGGCAGTTTTCCCTCTGTCGGCTCTTACGACACCCACGGGAAGAGAGGGGGTAGTGCTATTCTTTTTATGTGCCGGCACTACACGGCAAAACGGCACGGCACGAACGGACTTTATATAGGTATATTTACCAATGAATAGCTTATCCAGGAGCATGAACCTCGTTTTCTGTTGCCCCAGCACAAACTCCTCGTTGAAAGCCTGCAACTCCCGCATGCGGTCTAGTGCTGCTTCGATGCGGGCGTGGCGGTCTTGCTTTGCCGCTTCGGCTATGTCAGGCGTTACTAGAACGCTGAAGTTGAAAATAATTTAATATAGATAAAAAGATAGACGTGTAACTGAAATAATGGCTAGACCGGATAATGGCAGATAGGGACCATTAAACTGAACAACTTTTACTATGGGACCAACTCTGAAATCGCGAAAAAACAATCAGCTGTTCCATACAAAATCAATAACAATAATATGAAAATCCAAATTTGTGTAGTGTTTAAAAACTGATCCTGTATTTAAACTAGGTGTAAAAAAGCAATAATATTTTAGAAAGTAATTTTTACCCATGAAACTGCAAAACTTTCCCTTAGAAACCTAGGTCAAAATATACACAATTATTTTTCGTCGTCCCATACTATACTGCCCATCAAAAAGACCCATTTTGTATAGGATGACGATTTTTTTTTATATTTAGACCTATGTTTCTACGGGAAGGTTTTGCAGTTTAATGGGTAGAATCACTTCGTAAAGTATAATTTTTTTACACCTTGTATGCATCGTCCGCGTGGACATTCGAGAAAATACTTTCTTAAAATACGAGGCAGAACGTTTGCCACGTGCGGCGGGCCTCGCACTAGGCTGCTCAATTGGTGAGGGAAGACCCGCCTAATCATGTAAAAACGGCTGATCGGATTTTTATGAAATTAAAACATAGAATACTTTTTATCCTGGTTATTGGTCCCCTAAGTATTTCCTCGGATGTCCACGCGGTCGAAGTCGCGGGCGGAAGCTAGTAAATAATAAGTGTCTGTTTCACAATCAAAAAGTTAGTTCTGAGAAGCTTAGGTACCAAGAACTTTTAGGGTAGGTACTTAAGGTGATTTAGGTTTCTATACCCTATTTCCCCCCTAGGTTTGATTTTCGGAAAACTACGAAATGGGTTGCCTATTTGTTTTAAGAAGTAAACCTACAAAGTTTCAAGTTGAAGTGTCTATTTTACCCCCTGGTTTTTCATTCAAAATTTCACCCCTATTTCAACCTTTTACGGGTTGAATCATGTTCAGCAATCATGTTCAGATGACGATTGCCATTTTTGCAATCGTCATCCCATAAAACCTCAATAACGACATCCATATCGATTTTTAGGTTTATTTATTCCATTTGACCTCTAAGGGGTTGATTTTCGAAAAAATAAGAAATATGTGTTTGCTTATTTGTTTTACTTTCCGACCATAAGCCTAAATAATAAATTAAATGAAGGACTTTCCAGATACAACATTTCATCCCCCTTTTCACCCCTTCGGGAGTGGAATTGTCAAACACGCTGACACAGGAAAATATTAATTTTCTATTGCCAGCTTAAATACAAAATTTGAAGATCCTAACTTCAAAACTGACGGACTTTCATACAAACATTCATCCCCTATTTCACAACCTTAGGGGTGGAATATCCAAGAATCCTTTCTCAGTAGATGCCTACACCGTATAACGTATCTATGTGCAAAATTTGAAGTCTCTAGGTTCAGCGGTTTGGGCTGTGCGTTGATATCTCAGTCAGTCAGTCAGGACTTTGAATTTTTAAATAGATATTTTATATAGATTATTTAAGTATATATATGTATTGGACATACTATTGCTCGTGACTGTACAAACTTAGCATCCACAACTTTAAACTAGCCGTTATGCATGGTGAAGCATGGATGCGTGCCAATAAGATCCGCCCAATGCAAGTGCTTCGACTAGCAATATACATTTATTCAAGTATGATTTTAAAAAGTATTCTTAATATGATACAAAAAAATAAAAGAGATCATGTAAAGGGGTTTTTTAAACAAGCAATGCACATAGGGGTATTTGAAGGTAAAAGCTGGCCAAAAATATTTTTTGTCTCTAAATGGGCCTATAGGTGTCAATCAATACAAATTTAATGTATTTCAGATTGAAAATAATCCTGCATTTACCGATATTTTTTTATCCACAAACGGGGTAGCACATAGTTTTCATCCCACATGATGTTAAGCCAAGATAAGGCTGAAGATGGAAGCGCACTACCTACTCCCGGAATCCTCAACACTGGGGAATGAGCTATTTTATCTCTAACTACCGGAACATATCAATGCTTAAAACATCGTTGCTATGGCTTCAGACTTAGATAAGATGGTGAGAGCTAGCTAGGCGGACTTATAACAAGTCCTACCACCAACCCACAAACCGAATACAATAGGTAGGTACCTACCCCCACTGGGAATTAAACCCGGGACTTCTTGGTCTGATACTGGTGGTGTGAACCACCACTAGACCACAGAGGCGGTTTTTTTATTATTTACATCACTACATAGTATAAAACAAAGTCGCTTTCTCTGTCCCTATGTCCCTTTGTATGCTTAAATCTTTGAAACTACGCAACGGATTTTGATGCGTTTTTTTAAATAGATAGAGTGATTCAAGAGGAAAGTTTATATGTACTTTTTATCCCGATATTCCCACGGGAACGGGAACCACGCGGGTGAAACCGCGGGCGGCCGCTAGTAACATTATAAAAGTCTTACACTGCCAAAAGCGCATCAAAAATCGCTAGAATTTGCCCGGTGTGCTAAGGCTACATAATTGAATGACACATAGGTATACTTATCTAAAATAACTGAGAACTAATTATTTTAGAATGGTTAGACTACTATTATATATTCTGTGCTACAGAATCGTTTACCAACCGCTACGTATCTAGATCCAATATCGAATTGATATATCAAATTATTTGGATGGCGCATAAGCATGTTTTCAACTAATTCATCATTTCCATCAAATAAGAGATAAAGTGTGTCCTGTATTTTTCGTCATAAAATTTTCGATGAACTTAGTTCAAGTTATTTATCACTTACCTCATACTTTCATCCTTTTCCTTCAGACAGAATGGTATAAAACTCAGAGGTATAAACTTGTCCTTTAGTTGTTCGGGCAAAGCCAAGTACCTTGCCTCTTCTTCAACTTCCACCGACATCTCTAAAACTATTTTAGAAGTTTTAAACTTGTTTGAAGGTGAATATAATAAGGAAAATATCAAAATATTGCACCACTAAAATTGCAAACCTAAAAACTGAAATGTACATCGAAACGTAAAAACGTAGTTTTGATGTGCATTTAGTATTTTTTGGTGTTCATTACAGTATTTTTGTAGGATAAGTTATGTTAGATTGGTGCGCAGTTAAATACTATCCATTAGTAATATGAATCCATACTAATATTATAAATGTGAAAGTGTGTTTATTTGTTTGTTTGTCCGACTTTCACGTCAAAACGGTGGTGGTCCATTTGCACCGTTAGGACCGTTGCGCGTTGGCACAGTATATTCCGATGCTACGGATCAACGTGATTTTTGGTATGGGGATAGTATGGGAGCTGGAGAGTGACATAGTCTAATTTTTATACCGAAAAATATCACATTTCCACAGGAAACGCCGGGCGAAGCCGCGTGCGGAAGGCTAGTTTAATCATATAATTGGAGAATGGCAAAAAACATTTTAATTATTTTATTTTTTCCGGACGGAGAGAAGACAATAGTACTTCTAACGGCTGCAATAGTTTACTGCATAAGGAAACCAACTTAAATTCCCTATTACTTTCACCCTAACATTATATCTGAAAAAGAAGCCTGATATTTTTTCAATAATATTCGTTGAAATTCTACTTTCTGGAAATATTATTCTAGAGGTAACTTTGTTCAGACAAATATTTTTTTTATTGAATATTTAGTTGTTTTGTTCCATAAGTTAGTGATTCTTAGTTATTTATAGCTTACTTCCACTTTCAGACGCAGGTGTGGGACCTTGTTGCTGCTGCTGAGCATTCTCTAACAAATAAAAAAAACAAAAATCAATACTAAAACTTACGAAAATTTGCACAGAGAACTATTAAATATACTAATAATACGTATTACTCACTTTTATCCTCCTCGCTGCATTCTTCCATGAGATTTTCCTAGACAAAAATTAAAGTTATTTACTACTCGTCAGAAAACCAGCATCATCTACGTTGAATGATTATTTGGAGATAGAAATATCTAGGGAGTAAGTGGCTGAATTGAGTTAATATTAAGAGTGTCCCATTGGTAGACAAAAACTTTTCATCACGAGCCCCTCCATGCTTCGGAAGGCACGTTAAGCCGCTGGTACCAGCTTCACTTGCAGTCGTTAATACCCACCAACCCACACTGGGCCCGCGCAGTGGGTAATTCATGGCCCATTCATCTTATCCATCCATTAGGAGGGTCATTGCCCCAACAGTGGGGACATTAAATAGCTAATGATGTTGAGTGTACCATTCAAATTTTTAAACATTTTCAGTAGTTTTCTTGATAACAATCTAATCCACTCAGGAGTTCTGTTCTACCCCTCAGGATTCCTAAATGCCACACATATTATTTCTTCAGAGGCCCTCCACAAAGTAATAAATAGAGAGACCCAAAAGAACACACGCAACACGCACGTTTTTTAATTTCACAAAATATTATATAAATATTACATTCGATACCAATTTGTTTACCTCAAGTTCACTGTGTTCACTTTCAGAGGGAGGCACAGGTATTGCTTCCAAGAACTCAGCTCTAAATTCTTTTCTAAAAAAAGAGAAATTCAGAACAATAACTTTAATAGGAATACATTGAAATATGCTTGAAGTATTCACCGTGGTTTTATGCGTGGGAAGTTTTCTTCAATTTACATCACTTTGCATCCAAAATGGTGTAAGGTTTTGCAATCTGAGCGATAAGAAGCTTTAAGGGTGCTGTGTTTTTGAGGTTTTGCAAGAAGAATAGTGCACTTCTTTGATTCCGCCCAGGTATTCTTTGGGGAGGCTTATGCCCAGCAGTAGGCGTCGTTCGGCTGACATGACATGATGATTACCAGTCCCAGGACCTGATAGCAGCAGCCAGTTCTAGGTCTCTATCGTCGTCCCGTCTAGCAAACGCCATTCCACCGATAGAAAGAGAACATTCTAATGTGACTCAAGCGTCGTCGTTCAGCTGGGGTTGTAGATTCTGCCGGGTTGTTTTTAATATTTTACCAGACGTCAAGAAAATCAAAGTCCAACATACCTTAACTGCGCTCTCTTTGATTCCGGCTGGGTTTCTTCAAGTCCCAGGACCTGATAGCAGCAGCAAGTGCCAGGTCTCTATCGTCGTCCTATCTAGCGAACGCCCCTCCACCGATAGCGAGGGAATATTCTAAAGTGACGTAAGCATTGTCTAGCTGAGGCTGTAGGTTCTGACCTGGTGGTGACTTTTTTTACCATTATCTTTGCTGTTTCATAGGTAAATACATAAAGTAAGTTAACCGGGGATGATTAGAAAAATCAAGGTCCACCCTACCTTAGCTGCGCTCCCCTTTGATTACACCCAGGTTCCTTCAAGTCCCAAGACCTGATATAGCAGCAGCAAGTTCCAGGTCTCTATCGTCGTCCCATCTAGCGAACGCCCCTCCACCAATAGCGAGGGAACTTTCTATGGTGACGTAAGCGTCGTCTACCTGAGGCTGTAGGTTCTGTCCTGGTGTTAGCTCCTTTTACCATTTATCTTTGCTGCTGTTTCCTAGGTAAATACATATAGTAAGTTAACCGGGGCTGCTTAGAAAAATCAAGGTCCACCCTACCTTAGCTGCGCTCCCTTTTGATTACGCCCAGGTTCCTTCAAGTCCCAAGACCTGATAGCAGCAGCAAGTTCCAGGTCTCTATCGTCATCTCTTCTAGCGAACGCCCATCCACCGAGAGCGAGGGAACATACTATGGTGACGTAAGCGTCGTCTAGCTGAGGCTGTAGGTGCTACCCTGGTGGTGGTTCTTTTTTACCATTATCTTTGCTGTTTCCCAGGTAAATACATATAGTAAGTTAACCGGGGATGCTTAGAAAAATCAAGGTCCACCCTACCTAAGCTGCGCTCCCCTTTGATTACGCCCAGGTTCCTTCAAGTCCCAAGATCTGATAGCAGCAGCAAGTTCCAGGTCTCTTTCGTCATCTCTTCTAGCGAACGCCCCTCCACCGATAGCGAGGGAACACTCTATGGTGACGTAAGCGTCGTCCGGCTGAGGCTGTAGGTTCTGCCCTTGTGGTGGCTCTTTTTCTCCTTTATCTTTGCTCTTTGCTGATACTGGCTAAAATTATAATAATTTCTTTAGTAACAATGTTATAGAATACAACACGATTGAATTCTGCGTGATTAAATCTAAGATTACAAGACAATAAAAATGAGACATTGCACGCCGCGTGGCCCACCGGTGAGCAACGTTTTTTAAACTATTTTATGAATATTATTTTTTCCCGAAGGAAGTTGTATGGAAGATTTGACATTGTATATTGTATCTGCCATTTTCTACAATTTTTTTCTAATTGTTCATTTATTTTTGGTCTTTAATTCATGAATTGTAAAAAAATATTTGTATGGTGGCGTTTAAAGTGCTAATGAAAATCTGTATGACTGTTTTGCAATTATCATTATCGAGGAAACATAATGTAGAAAAACAGAAAGGTTTTTGTTAATTTAAATGCTGATGGGGAAAAATGGTACTACAATGCAACCGAAGCTGGGGGACTACCGCCTAAGCACTGTCGGTTTGATTACGATTACGACGCATCGTGCCATCCTTGTCATGTAGTAACACATTTGGTATGACATGACAAGGATAGCACGATGGTCGTAATCGGCTTCAAGCCAAGACGGTCATAGGCGGTAGGGGGGCTGAATGCAAAAAGATATCATACCCGACGCCCGAGCACACTAAGATCCATCACCATGGAACTCTTACGGAGTGGACGACTAACACTAAACAATAATGTAAAATTATGAGAGGATATAGTTACTTTTTCCTTTACAGGTTTTTTATGTTGTCCGATATCTATTTTAACAAAGTCGGGAGAGTTACGGATTTCAAGCACCCTCCTCCATTGCGCCAACGTGAGGGGCCAACCTTGAGAAGCAACCACTCTGAAAATTATTGTATATGCATATAAGTTTTGTGTTATTTTTATATTATAGAATAGAATAGAAATCGTTTATTTGGTGCATAAACAAAACAACACAGGGATATAAACAAAAAAACATACAATTTTCTTACATATAACATTATGCATTAAAATAAAATACAGGAAATGCAGCCAAAATGGTGCCCACTCAGCATGTGCCATGACGCTGATTTTCGATGGAAACCGAAATTTATAGTCATTTGTTAATCAAGACGGTCATTTTTTTAACCGACTTCTAAACAAAAAGGAGGAGGTTCTCTATTCGTCTGTATGTATGTTTTTTTTTTTTTTTTTTTTTTATGTATGTCCACCGATTACTCGAAAACGGCTGAACCGATTGAAATGGTTCAAACGTTATTACATCAGGTTGGTTTCCAAGTTGGTTCCATTTTTTGAAATTTTGAAATCGGTTCAGTAGTTTTCAGGAAATATTGAAAATACTGTCGTTTTCGTTACCACGTTATGTAAATTTAATACGTATTTTTAGGCATAACTCCTTTGTTTATAAACCGATTTAGATGATTCTTGTTTTGTTAAAAAGGGGATACCTCAAGGTATTTTAACCGACTTCGAAAAAGGAGGTTTTGAGTTTGATCACATACCTATTTACCAGAAAACACGTAAATTGCCTGCACGATGCACTAAAAAGAGTGAAATAAAAATTATTTTTATAAAAAAATAAAACCGCCTTCAAAAAAACCACATCAAAAAAGTAAGAAATAATTCCTCACCAAATAAATAACGTAAGTACTTTGAAGTCGGGCGGGTTTTAACAAAAACAACAAGAAATTGTACATGTTTCACGCCCGACTTCAAAGTACTTACGTTATTTATTTGGTGAGGAATTATTTCTTACTTTTTTGATGTGGTTTTTTTGAAGGCGGTTTTATTTTTTTATAAAAATAATTTTTACGCTGTACATACAAACATCATGTCGATCGTTAGTCCACGCTATACGTAAACATAATCATTTTAAAGGGACAGTTTGTAAGTTTAGTTGTATTTGAATTAAAATGTCGTCTTTTTTCAACAAATGGTTGGTGAATGACTATATCTTAGTGTAAGTATATAATTTACCACCAAACTCTCACGGACTAAGCTCAACTTGGGTGCTTGTACTCACTAAATACAATAATTTCTTATGCTGTAGGTAATATTATAAAATAATAGATATAATTTGATTTTTGATACACCACATTTTTAAATAATGTATTGTGTCTTTAAAAATTTGTGGTGTACAGATGCGTACTAATTAATATTTATAGGTACTTACTCAATGTAATATAACGTCGGATCAGGAGGTAAGGTCTTTATCTAAAATAAAATTAATTTGAAAATAATTAGGGATACTTCTGACAAACCAGAAATATTCTGGAGCAATTTACTGGCTCAATCGGAAAAACGATCGTATTACTAGTCTAAAGTAGAAAATTGTATGAATATCGGCTCGCGTATGTTACTAGTCTAAAGTAGAAAATTGTATGAATATCGGCTCGCGTATGCTTGCGTTGCGACTCAAGCGCGCGCTTCTTCGCGTTCGCTTGGGAGTCCTTGAGTCTTTAATGAGTTGTTTCATAATGTTGCAACGTCTCGTAGTGCATTTTTACTCTCAATATGAATTGAGGCCAGAGGAGGATCGAGCCTGCGCGAGGATCTTTCCGTATTGTCTGAACTGACCCTTATACAACGTGGATGCATTGGTTAAAAAGACATTTGAAGTTGGTATATTAAAAATATAATATCCTCTAGTTCCCTAAAGTCAAATTGTATATCTCCAACTAATATTGAATGTTATAATTATTGAGACAATCGCGTTGAAACAAAAAAAATACAGATTCGCTACGTTTTCAAGTCTAAATATCATTACCTTGATCGTAGACTTATTCTTACTGCCCAGAGTCGGTTTCGTCTTTGGACTTTTAGACAATCTTGGACTTTCACCTTTATTTGGCTGCAAGAAGTAAAACTCTTAGTTTACAAATCTTTGTATGTTGTTGTATTATGTTGTTAAGCATTAACTTCAGTGCTTTGTAGTACAAGATCAGAGTGCCTGACATCAACTTTAAGAAAGCGATTCAAAACTGGTGCGTTCCAGAATAGGTTCCTAAAATGAATTGCTTTATTTTGTACCATGACCTTCTAAAAACTGAATCGCAAATGAATTGCTGAATGTCAATGAACGAACGATTTGTGTCCTTATTTCTTCTACCCGTCTCTTTTACTCGATTCTGTCATGAAAGTGAGAGGAACGGGTATAACCTGCAGGTGTCATGTTAGATCGACCGAGTTATAAGTCAAATAAGAGTTCATGACAGCTAAGCGGCTGTGACATGTCGCTAAATCGCTTGTCATTGACGAAAAGAATCTCGATTGCAATGAGCTGTCGTGGTACGAATAAGCGAAGCAGATCAGTTTAGGTCCTAAACAAAACCGCAATAAGAGTTGATGGTAAGCATCCAGTTCACCTATAGTCCTTGAAGAACGCCCATGCCTTGTAATGCATTGTAATCCACAACGGGATAGCACTTACCCTACATCACACCTGCCCCCCTAGCATGACCAACAAAACGAGATATGATATGATAAGTTATCCCGATTAACTGTCAAAAGACTATGGGTTTTGACGTTTGAATGTCGATAAAAATTACTTTATTATGCAATACATACGAGGTTAATTTTTGAACACCATCCAAATTTTTAAGATTGTCTCAGAATCTGTAAGTGAACAACTTTTTCGTCGAAATATGACATATTTTTTTTTACTTTTCATACAAATTAGACTGATTACGCGATCGATTTAGTATGGGAATGCCAAAAATTTTTGTCGTATTTCGACCCATGTTTCTAGAAGAAAGTTGTTCACTTACCGATTCTGAGACGATCTTAAAAATTTGGATGGTGTTCAAATATTAACCCTGTATATCACGTTTTGGGTGGTCATGCTAAGCTTACTGATGATAAGCGATGATAGGGCTGCAGGTGGAAGTGCACTACTCCCGGAATGCTCAATCACTGAGGACCTAGCTATCTTTTCTCTAACTTCCGATGCCGGAACACAACATTGTTGAAACATCGTTATGACGTCGGACTTACTGCCATACTCAGAGACGTCAACTAACTTTAATTGAGAATTAAATCTATATGTCTCTTTTTTACGTCTAGTATTGAATAAAGTAGGAATGATAATTTAATGCCAATTAAACTTCTTCTGCCAACAAACTGTAATACAGTTTGGCGGAATAGTATGTAAAATATTTCATGTAAGTACTATTAAAAGTGAATAAATGATTTATTTATTATTATAACCTAACATTCGTGACCTTTTTCACAAATAATGTAGGATAATGTTGATCGCAGGCTGTTGATTAAAGAAAGATTGTTAAACTATAGTAGAGAATAATAAAACTAATTAAGTATGTTACCGAGTCTGAATGAGTCGCAAACGCTTCAAGTTTTATATAGGGCCAGAGGACTTCTCCTTTCCCAGAGCACTTCGCTATTTCCTTTTTTTCACCGTCTACCATAGTTTCCCATACTAAATCGATCGCGTAGATCGATTTAGTATGGGAATGCCAAAAATTTTTGTCGTATTTCGACCCATGTTTCTAGAAGAAAGTTGTTCACTTACCGATTCTGAGACGATCTTAAAAATTTGGATGGTGTTCAAATATTAACCCTGTATATCACGTTTTGGGTGGTCATGCTAAGCTTACTGATGATAAGCGATGATAGGGCTGCAGGTGGAAGTGCACTACTCCCGGAATGCTCAATCACTGAGGACCTAGCTATCTTTTCTCTAACTTCCGATGCCGGAACACAACATTGTTGAAACATCGTTATGACGTCGGACTTACTGCCATACTCAGAGACGTCAACTAACTTTAATTGAGAATTAAATCTATATGTCTCTTTTTTACGTCTAGTATTGAATAAAGTAGGAATGATAATTTAATGCCAATTAAACTTCTTCTGCCAACAAACTGTAATACAGTTTGGCGGAATAGTATGTAAAATATTTCATGTAAGTACTATTAAAAGTGAATAAATGATTTATTTATTATTATAACCTAACATTCGTGACCTTTTTCACAAATAATGTAGGATAATGTTGATCGCAGGCTGTTGATTAAAGAAAGATTGTTAAACTATAGTAGAGAATAATAAAACTAATTAAGTATGTTACCGAGTCTGAATGAGTCGCAAACGCTTCAAGTTTTATATAGGGCCAGAAGACTTCTCCTTTCCCAGAGCACTTCGCTATTTCCTTTTTTTCACCGTCTACCATAGTTTGAAGTATTACTTCTATTTCAAGCTGAAAGTTAATGAACTTTGTTAGTCTCCACGAGCTGTAAAGCAATAATTAAGTCGGCAAGATAACGCTCTTTAAGATAATAGATAACATATTTTAAAGCTCAAATTTTTAACGAACTTCATTAGTGCGATATAACAGCTAATAGTCATCATGATCATCATCAGTATATTAATTACGTCATGCATGATCATGCTATCGAGCACGATCCGTGTCTTTTTTTATTACACAACGGGGTAGCACTTAGCCTTCATCAGACCAGATGTTCTGTGAAGGTAAGGCTCAATATGGAAGCGCACTACTCCCGGAATTCTCAACCACTAAGGATCCACATCAAGGTGGCTGATCTCACCCAGCTCTTGCCAGCCACCTTGCGAAGACTATCGCTTCACTTTCAGAGGGCATCCTACAGCTGATAGTACTGCCACAGAACCTGTAGTTTCCGTTTTCTTTAAAATAAACCTTCTTCAAGCTTACTTCTTCTTCTTTTTTCGTGTCGATGGTAGGAAATGCATATAAAATCTTCCCCGCCCAGAACTCGGCTAATCGGACCGCAGGCCCAGTAGCAGACCACGGGTCATCAAGTGTGCAGCTGATCGGGCACCCGAGGCAACGTAGGAGATGGGACACAGATTGCGGAGTTACACCCCACTCGCACTGATCGTACATGTTTTCCTTGCAGCGGTGGAAAAAAAAAAAAGTCGTCTACGTGACAGGACATTCTTTCTCCATTTTAACAAATAATATTTTATTCAGAGTTACAATATTTCATTTAGACTGCAAGACCATAATTACTCAATATTACCATTAACCATACCATATTACAATACCAAAAAGAAATACCTGAAATATAGAAATTCTGCTCAAAAATTCACAATGACTACTCATATGACATTTGAATGTCATCACCATAGTACCAAAACAATCAAAATTAGTTAATGGAAAAGGATGAAGAAATAAAATATGTTGACGAGAAGCAGAGCAGCACGCTCAAGACCTCCGGACTCGTCACCTCGCTCCGCCTCGCAGTTGTCAGCAACTATATCAGTGCCGTGTGTCCAGCTGACATCTGCAGTTGCGTCGAGCGATAGTGACGAGTACTTCTCTCCACCGTCGTCGTCACCACCTGTACGCCGGAGGAGGGGCCGGCCACCGAAGAGTTTGGGGCTTCTGGGGCAATCGGCTCCGGTCAGGGCCCCCGCTCCCGGTGGAGTGCAGCGCATGCGATGGACATTATCCATTTACGAAAATGTCATGCGCGCATATTTTGAGGCAACAGAGGCAGGAACTAATCTTACTGCGTATCGTGTTCGGATGCTTTCTCTGTTTCAGGCTCTTGAACCATCAATCAACGTTTCGGCTCAACGACTGTCGGATCAGGTGCGAGCCATTCAACGGGGTCACTTGTTGGATGACTCTGTACTTGATCGGCTCCGTACAGAGGTACAACGTAACCGTATCATTACTACTGTATCGCAGGCGGCAACTCAAGCTTCTGCCGCGGCCACATTGCAAGCTGGCGTTGCTGATAGTGATGGTGGAGATGATATGGTTACTACTGTAAGTCCCCAATACAATGATATATTGAGGAGTACTCTTGAGTTCGAGAATTTCGATCGACTTCGGTTCACCTTAGACCTCGGCTTCCGCGTTTTCCCATGCACAAAAAAAATAGGGCGCTGATGTGTGCTTTAGATTTGCTACTACCAAATTACTTTGATAGTAGTGAAGACCTGGCTGATACTCATTCGATCCTGTACTGTGCGGCTATTACAGCTTGTAGTGTTGCTCATGTCAAATTTCCAAATACTGACACAGCAACACGCCCTCGCCTGGCTGTACCAGCCTGGCAGTGTAGGATTGAGCGTCGTATCAGTGAGGCTAGGGTACTCATCGGTAAGCTCAGCTGCTTTAGGGAGGGCAACATGCGCCCTAGGGTCATGCGCGTTGTGAAACGTGCATTCTTGGGAACTGGTATTAGTCCTCAAAATTATATTTCATGCGTCACAGAGCGCATCGACTTCCTGAAGCAGAAAATTTGTGCATGGGCTAATCGTATTCGAAGATATAGGGTGCGAGTCGATCGCTTTACACAGAACCGCATGTTCGAGAGAGATCAACGACGTGTTTATGCATCCTGGGAGCGATCGGATCGGAGTGATACTGATATGCATCGGCCGGATGATGATGCCATGATTTCTTTTTGGCAAAACATCTGGTCCGTGCCTGTCACTCACTCTGAAGGCGCGTGGATGGAGGATGTTGAGCGTTCGTGTGAGCTTATACCTGATATGAATGAAGTAACCATTGACTACCAAGACGTAGTTTGTGCAGTTCGCTCCTTACCCAACTGGAAATCTCCAGGCCCGGACGGACTGCACAATTTCTGGTATAAATGGTTACCTAGCTCGCACGTTTGCTTAGCATCTCAATTTCAATGTGCTTTATTATCTCAGTCGCTTCCAGAATTTATGACAACAGGCATAACCCATCTGCTCCATAAATCTGGTAGTACTGCGGACCCCAAAAACTATAG
The DNA here is from genome assembly GCA_949710035.1 of Crambus lathoniellus. NCBI lineage: Eukaryota > Metazoa > Arthropoda > Insecta > Lepidoptera > Crambidae > Crambus > Crambus lathoniellus. Next base: position 29,675,792 of record OX453302.1, on the reverse strand, counting down.
ACCTATCACCTGTCTGCCAACAATTTATAAAACTCTTACGTCCATTTTGAGGTCGAAGATTAATAAACACATTGATCAACATTCTATTATGTTCGCCTCTCAAAATGGATGTAGGAATGGGGCCCGTGGTACTAAGGAGCTACTCCTCATTGACATGGCTATTAACCAACAGGTTCGTCGAAACCGGAAGAACCTATCGACTTCCTGGATAGATTATAAGAAGGCCTATGATTCCGTGCCGCATTCGTGGCTCATGAGGGTGCTGGAGTTGTATAAAATAAATACAACTCTACGCACTTTCTTGATATCGTGCATGCGAAAATGGAGAACGGTCCTTTTCTATCCAGGATCTCGACGGATTCTAGGTCAGGGCGATCCTATAAAAATAGAGCGAGGTATCTTCCAGGGTGACGGTTTGAGTCCATTGTGGTTCTGTCTGGCCTTGAACCCTCTGAGTACACTTCTCGAGAGTTCAGGGTTAGGCTATCGTTTACGGAGAAATGGTCAAGTAATATCACACCTGCTGTACATGGATGACCTGAAACTATTTGCCCATAGCAGTTCTCATTTGACAGCGTTACTGAAGGTTACTGAAGCTTTCAGTAATGCCATTAAAATGGAATTTGGTGTGGACAAATGTGCAGTCATGCATGTAAAGCGTGGTCAGATAATGGAATCTACGGGTATACAACTCTCGGATTCTATTCATCTTAGATCTCTCTCCGTAAACGAAACCTATAAATATTTAGGTATGTCACAGGCATTAGGCATCAACGATGCTGACATGAAACAGTCGTTGCGTGAGCGTTTCTTGGGGCGCCTTTCAAAAGTACTTAAAAGTCTTTTGTCTGGCGGAAACAAGGTTCGCGCATACAATGGATGGGTCATGCCGGTACTGATGTATTCCTTTGGCATACTTAAATGGACTCAAACTGAACTGGATGCCCTGGATAGAAAAGTTCGTACATTGCTAACAGCACACCGCATGCATCACCCACGTTCATCGACCATGAGATTGTATATCCCGCGGAAGTGCGGTGGTCGTGGCTTCTTAAATGCTAAGACATTGCATAACCGCGAGATATGCAATCTTAGGGAGTATTTTCTCCAAGTCGATATGGGGTCTCATAGAGATGTAGTTGCTGTTGACAATGGACTGACGCCTCTATTTTTAGCAAAAGAAAACTGGCGCAAACCTGTAGTACTTAGTACGTCCGACCGCAGCACTGTGTGGCAAAGCAAGGAGTTACATGGCAGATTCTACCGGGCTCTCCATGGGCCCGACGTAGATTTATTAGCCTCAGTATCCTGGCTCCGTTTCGGTGATCTTTTTGGTGAAACCGAAGGTTTTGTCTGTGCAATTATGGATGAGGTTGTGATGACGAATAACTACCGAAAGTATATCCTAAGGGATGGCACAGTGGATATTTGCCGAGCGTGCCATCGTCCGGGTGAATCCCTTAGGCATATAATCTCCGGTTGTTCTCGTCTCGCAAACGGCGAGTATTTGCATAGACATAACCAAGTGGCCAGGATAATACACCAACAACTTGCTCTAAAACATAGTCTTGTGGCATCCGAGGTGCCGTACTACAGGTATGCACCAGAACAGGGTGCTTACCATCAACTCTTATTGCGGTTTTGTTTAGGACCTAAACTGATCTGCTACGCTTATTCGTACCACGACAGCTTAAATATCAACGACAGCGATTCAGTGATCGATCAATGACATTTCACAGCCGCTAAGCTGTCAGGAACTCTTATTTGACTTATAACCCGTTCGATTTAACATGTCACCGGCAGGTTATGCCCGTCCCTCTCACTCTCCGGGCATGACAGAATCGAGTGAAAGAGACGGGTAGAAGAAAAAGGACACAAATCGTTCGGTCATTAACATTTAGCAATTCATTTGCGATCCAGTTTTTAGAAGGTCAGAGTACGAAAGAAAGCAATTCATTTTAGGAACCTATTCTGCATCGCGCTATTTTTGAATCGCTGTCTTAAAGTTGATGGTAGGCACCCAGGTCCTTGAAAATAGCCATGCCACATTGTATTGGGATCGATCTATCATTACAGACAGGACTATTGTAGCTAATAAGCCTGATATTGTATTGATAGATCGACACGAACGCCGCGCAATAATTGTTGATGTCACTGTTCCCCATGACGACAACCTTGTGAAAGCTGAAAAAGATAATTTAAACAGTCTTCATTCCTAATACAGCGTATCTAAGAACTTAGAGTAGTGGGTTTATTATAAGTTATTTATACATAAGTATATTAATATAAGTTACTATAAAAATTAGAGTTTACAACCCAAGTGTAAATTTAATTAAGAAATGAAAAACTAGACGAGAACTACTGCCGACAAACTGCTGTGCAGTTTGGCAGATACAACGAAAGTGTAACAAACATTTATATTTTGGAAATAAATAAATAAAAAATAAAAAAATAAAGAAAAAAATAAAAAAAAACAAATATCTTGATTTAGCTCACGAGATTGTTGACATGTGGGACATTGATTCAGCAATTGTTGTTCCGATAGTCATATCTGCCCATGGGCTGATAGCCAAGAGCCTCGATAAACACCTTAAGAGGCTCGCGTTAGGTGGATGGATCGGGAGTCAGATGCAGAAAGCAGTACTTCTGGACACGGCCCGTATAGTGAGAAGGTTCCTATCTCTGGATCCTTAACCATCGGTAGCCGGGACCCTGATCTTGCTGCCGTTGGGGAACTGCATTTTTGTATTTTTAAATGTTATATTTTTTAGTGTTATTCATTGTAAAAATTTAATGTTTAGAAATATAATTTTGTAAGTATTTAAAACGTAATAAAGGGAATAATAATAATAATTCATTTATTTCAGGCAACAATATTAGTATAACAATACATATATGGCCCATATAATAAATACCTTACAAACTAACATACATGTAATATTATATTCCTTAAAAAATCTATTTATTAACACGTAGTGTCGACGGCGACGTGTAGCGCAATGCAGTGTCCGGCAACCGACCTCGAAACCGGCGGAACAAGACACCCTTCGGCCAGAAATCTTCTTTCATGAAGGTCGACAGATGGTCGGTCGGCATCCTCACCACAAATGAGTTGAAATTCACATTGTGGCGAGACTCCAACCGCTCGACCCTCAGAGTAAATTTGGTCTTTACTCTCATGTACTCCACTATGTCTTCAGGTTTGGTGGAGTAATGAAGCCGGGACACATACACCAGCGTTGTCGGAATAGCCGGCCGCAGCAGGTGGTTGTGTCCAGTCGGGGCAGTGCCGCACAGGTTACGACGAGAGGCCTTCTTCTTCTTTTCCACCGTCGTGAAGCCATCATTATCGTATCCTGCATCCTGTTTCCGAGGCGCTGGTTGCATACCTTTGGAGACCGACCGTTGTTTGTTTCCCTCCGTTGTAGCCCGCTCTGGTTGTTGTTTGGCAGGCTTGTTAGCGGCGGTGACAACAGCGTACGCACGTTGAGGGGTCGACGTGCTCACGCGTGACGTCTCCGCCGAAGCGGCGGAGCGGGGGGCGGGGCGCGGCGCATCACTAACTGCAGCGGCGGCGGGTGACGTATCCATATGCGCCGACACGAAACTGCTGACAGATACATTTTGCGCTCCGCGACGAGTGTTCACATTAGTGGCCTCTGGTGACCTATTTACCGAAGCGGTGTTGCTTAACAACACAACCTGGGCACGTAACTCACTTATGGTGTTATCAGATGCCTCTAATTTACACTGAACTTCAGCCAGACTAGCTTTCAGGGAGGTGATATCCTTCAACAGTCTGGTGACGTCGACGTGGTCGAATGTGACAGGGGGCAGCTTGTGCAACTCCTTCGCCACGAATGTCGGCACGTCGTCAGGGTCGGTCTCCTTCAGCACGGCAATGATGTCCTGGAGACTCTTCACACCTCCATCTCTCCGTCGAGATGGCATCACATCGGCTTTCCCGATGCTCTGGAAAAGCAGCGCCTTGCCACTGCAAACCTCAGCTTCATTGAAGTTCGACTTGCAGATCTGCACGATGCTGACTTCGTCCATGGTATCGATCGCGTTCTGGATGAACGCCAAAACTTCATTCACTACGAGTTGTTGGGAACCCATAGCGATAGGAAAACGCGCAGCGGCCTAAGCCGCGCTAAACGTAAATTACGAAATAAGTAATTCGACACCTATGCAATTGTGCGCGTCCGTTTCCGAGCGCGCATCGCACTGCACTGCACTTAAAGGGTTACTGTAACAAACTTACCTCAGGTGATGATGCAGCAGCTCTAAAACGGGCTACTTCATTTTTCACCACAGAGACCTGAACACCTCCCAAAATATTCCTTCTATTGGGCAAGAATATTTCATCCAAGTGTAACTTGTGAGAATGCGGAAGAGGCAGTTCTTTACAACCTTCGATTTCGTTATCACAGACGTGAAAGGCATCGTTAATACTAGACAGAACCGTGATTTGCCAGTGGCTTTCTGAGTAAGTCCCCGTTGGACGATTCAGGGTACCATGTCCAGTGACTGTATACCTGGAAACAAGAGATTTTGATAGGTACTTTTTTGTGATGAATTTCACAGTAAAACCAGACTGTAAGTGATAGGTAACGTTAGATTGTGAAAGCATAATTTTAGCAGAAACCTTTTATCCACTTATTCGTAAAATAGGTAGTCGTGAAAAAATACGGGTTTGTCACCAACTCGACACGAGAGACTGGGCACACGTGTGTCCAGTTGGTGAAACTCAAAATTAGTATCACCTATTATTTCGTCATCTGGACACGCCAGTATTTTGACGCGTGTCCAGATAGTGAAACTTAAATTAAATAACTTTTATGTTTTCTTCAACTGGACACACGTCTGCATTTTATCCATTTCCATGACAAAGTACAGTCACGCAAATAAATGTTCACATGTTTTGTTTTGTTCAATGTTGTATCACAATCATCATCGGCCACTAAACTGTAAAATTATTCGCCACTTGTAAATTTATGAAAAAAACATTTTGCCACCGATAGTATTCGAAAGTCACATCTCTATGCTTGTATCTTCAACGTATCGAGTTTAATTACATTTTGGTGTTTTCGGCCGGCAGCCAGTGGCTAACAATGACGTAGTCTCCTCTGATTGGTTGATAGGGTACAACACTTTAGATAAGTGGTTTATAATTTGTTGACATGAGGAGTGTAAATCTTGTATACATATAACTGCTGAAGATTTTCAAACTCCCATTTTTATTTAACTTACTCACCCTAAGCCATTTGGATGGAAATCGAAAGTGATATGAGTGTTGTAAACTTGCGGCATCTGCAACCCAGTATCATTATCATATACAGCTACAGTGCTAAACTGGAGAGAGCTATGCAGATCGATATGGACTTTAACTGGCTCGTGGCAGTAGAAGATGCCTTGGAAGAATGGAATCCACTTGCAAGTTGGTGTCACTGGTGTTGCCCCACTGAACTGACGTAGCCCGTACATTCCGGTAAGGGCTGAGGCGACGGAGTAAGCGGACCTCACTTTCGGATACATCGCAAAGAATTCATTCATCAAGGCTGATAATGCTTCCATGTTACCGAATGCGTTTTCCATGATCTGAAATATAACTAGGAATGTTGATTTTTTAATTGATACTTCAAAATTTTATCCACATAGAAGAAGCCAAAACAGTTATATCACAAGTATTTAGATTTTTTGTATATGACGTGGGCAGATCATTAAATTGGTCGTAAGTATCATGAAATGGTCGTATTTTATGAAATGACCTGCTGAAATTGACAATATCGTTGAAAAGACAACGTTTAAAGATACTTCATAAAACGTTTGGCCATATCATGAAAATATCACAATTTTATGAAATGACCAATCAACACGAAATTATTAATTTAATAAGAGAATATTTATTTAATGTTTTGACGTCAAAGTTTTTCTGTATAAATTTTATTCTGGCGCTTTTTTTTATTAACAACGAGGTAACACTTAGCCTTCATTACACCTGATGTTAAATGGTGATAAGGCTGAAGGTGGTAGCGCACTACTCCCGGAATCCTCATTCACTGAGGAACTGGCTATCTTATCTGTAACTGCCGGAACACAATAATGCTGAAGGAAGACATTATTGTTATGGCGTCAGACTTAGATAAGATGGTGGTAGCTAACCAGGCGGACTAAGAACAAGTCCCACCTTTAACCAAACCGAATACATTATGTACCCCCACTGGGAATTGAACCCGGGACCTCTGGGTCTGAAATCAGTGGTGTGAACCACTAGACCACAGAGGCGGTTGAAAGGCGCTCCGCCGGCCGCTGCTGCGGATATTTGCTCATTCATAAATAATACTTACTAATTTTGTGATCTCAGGCGTAAAAACGACGTGAGATTTCAAGCATTTCCTAGCCCACGACCCCCTCCAGTGGGCTTGCAGAACGGTTGCAGCCTTGTGTTTCTTTATCACCTTCTCTCTCTCCTCCTTGAGAAGACCACATGGTAGTTCCTCAGTTGCCAATTCACATACTTGGGATGTTATTGGCGGTTCTGGGGCCATCAGAAGTTTTGCCATTATTTCTTCATCGATAACAGGTTTTTCTTCGTTTTCCTGTACATTACCATGACATTTACAGAAATAAACAAAGTATCAACAAAACAAATAATGACCTGAAAAATGTATTGGTACTGATACATCATAATTATTCTTATTTAATACACAATATACACATAAAACATATGTCATGTCTCTCGTTTAAAATGGAAACACTAAATGCCAAACTTTATTTCTGAAACATAATAATCATTCCAAATTTCGTGATTCATTTTTAGCAGAACTTCAACTATTGATGTTTTAAAAGTCAAATATAATTTACGTTACGTCAAATATAATTTTATGATCGGTTATACTAAGTACAACAAAATAATTCATCTTATACGAACATTACAAAAACACGGTCGTGCTATAAAAGCTTATAACATTTCCTTAATGGTTATACTATCGTTTTTATTCTATAAACAAATTTCATACGCGTCTGTTTGTGAATGGCAAACTAAATCGGCTGCCAATAATCACAAAGTGTGTCATCTATGAAAGCTGTGTCAACATCAACAGTAAAGAAATCCCTAATAGTCACAGAATAGAGAAAACAAGATGGAAAGCGTATCGAGAATCTTTATTTAGCGGCACAAAATAATATATATATATATATATTTATATTTATTCTTTATTGCATGAAAATAAAAAAACATACAAAAGGCGGACTTAATGCCCTTAGGCATTCTCTACCAGTCAACCGGAAAGAAAGTGACAAAATGCTGTGGCGGCAATAAAAATAAGAATAACAGTTTTTTTTAAAGAAACCGTATTAGTTAAATAATCACATAATAATGCTAAATTATACATACAATCTTATAAATAAATAATACATATATACTGATACGATAATATACATACATATACTTATACATACATACAATACAATACTTAACATACCATGACATGTGTCAGAGATGACGAGACTAATGTAGAAAATTTAAGTAATGCTCTCGCACCAACCGCTTAAATACGAACTTGCTGGGGGCACTGCGAATTTTCAGGGGCAAAGCGTTCCAGAGGCGAACTGCCGAAAGGGAGAAGGAATGGGAGACGAAGCCAGAAGAATGGGAAGGAGTTTTTAGAAGAAGATTTGAACTGGAGCGAAGATCAAGATGATGGGAGTCGCCCAGAAACTGAAACCTGACTTTCAGGTATTCTGGGGTAAGTGGAAAGTCGAAAAGAAGGTTGAAGAGAAAACACATAACTCTAAGGTTCCTACGCTCACGGATAGGAAGCCATTGATGTTTTACCTAATTTTTTTTGTTTTACATAATTTAAATAATAGTACTTATCTATTCAATTAACCGCTTAATTATATAAAGGTACACTCTGTTCATTGTTTTTAACTTTATTAGTAATAATAATTAATGAAATATTAACAGTTTTACACTGAATAAATAAAATGTAATCTATGCTATTGTAATAGGATGAAGTTTTTATTAAATTAAAATGGCAAATATTTGAATATTCTACTGTATGAATTAAATATTTGGGAAAACATGGTTTTGAATTATTCTACTGCATCTTAAGCAAACCTTTTTACCTGTTCTTCAGTCATTTCATCACACTCTTCTTCTTCTACTTCTGGCATAGTGCAATCACAAGGGTCCTGATTGGCAATATCCCAAACAGACCGTTGAACCTTCGGTTTGTCTGGTAATCCGAATTCAGGATCACAAAAGTACCTTCTTAGGACCGTACATACGCCATTGAAGTCAAGCGGCAAAAGGCGTTTTGCTAGTAACGATTTGAGAGCTTGTCGAAACATCCAATGAAGTAATGCCTTATCAAAGCCAATTTCATCTTGATCCCATGTCAAATCCGGCTGGTAAGATCTACACCAAAACAAGATTAGTTTTTGATTAAGTATCGTTAGCAGCTTCGAATAGGGTAATGGAAACCACACGGACGACACACCAGTCAGTTATTTATTCAAGAATCGTAAACAAAGATTTATGTTTATCTCAATGTGACCGAACTACTATTTGATGCCCAATCAGATGATAGTTCAATGTCACAAAACAAAAATCTTTGACTAGTGTGTGTTGCCAGTAATGACCTATAGAAGTGAGACGTGGTCTTTTACTATGGGTCTCATAAGAAGGCTCAAAGTCACCCAGCGAGCAATGAAGAAACCGATGCTTGGTATTTCTCTGTTCGATCGAATCAGAAATGATGAGATCCACAGGAGAACGAAAACTACAGACATCGCTCGAAGGATTGCATCATTTAAGTGGCAGTGGGTGGGACACATAGCGCAGAGAATTTATGGCCGTTGAGGCGGAAGATTCTCGAATGGCGACCGTTCCGTGGGCAGGCCCCCTACAAGGTGTACCGACGATCTGGTCAAGCTCGCGGGAAGCCGCTGGATGGGGGCATGCGGGATCCTTGGGGGAGGCCTATGCCCAGCAGTGGGTGTCGTTTGGCTGACATGATGATGATGATGAAGATGATAAGCAATAATAAAGTGGAGTGCTAATGTGGTAAAACATCAAATCCAAATTATTTCATGAAATAAAAAGACACAATAACTTACTTATAAAATTCCCGATCAGCAACTAGAACGTTAGAGCTAGATCTATTAATTCTAATCCAGTTAGTAAAGGATACCCCTAAATTTGATAAGAACTTTGCAGCCCATGGACACTCCTTAACGGCGGCACCTTTGATTATGTCATTAGTACCCAGGAGGAGAGTTGACTCGCTTAGTAGCATTACGTGCCAGTTCATTCTTGAATGCACCCAGAGTCTTAAATGATAAAAATAATACTGGTTGACAAAATTTCTAAGGATTTAGGCAAATAAAATAGAAGAAAAGACATCAAAGACAAGAATTGGCATGTTATTTTCATATTACATAGATATGAAATAGAACAGATGATGAATAATTTTATGAAATTTTAGCCAGATCAGTTAAAAGAAAGCATCAGCAATATCATAGTCTCAGAGTCAGGATTCAAGCTTTAATTTTTTTACAGCACATCGTCTAGTTAGAATTTTGGTTACTCCGAGATGAAAGAAATAATCTTGTTTCTAAAATTATTCAATGTTAATCCTTTTGCAGAATATCAAATAAAGATTTGTACTCGAAATACAGCATTTTACTGATATCCGCCCGCAGCTTCGCCCGCGTGGACTTCATAACGATAATCCATGGAAATGTGATATTTTTCAAGTAGGTATATAAGTTTAATAGCTTATGTCACTCTTCAGATCCCAAACTATCCCTATACCAAAAATCACGTCCCGTTTTGGCATGAAAGACAGACAAACAAACACACTTTCACATCTATAAAATTAGCATGGATACCTGCAAATATGTCTTCCCGGTTCAAAACTGACTTCAACGGAATCGTACCCTCTTGTACGAACATAAGCTTTGGCTCTCGGTAAATCACAATCCACAAACCATTGAAATTTCTCCAAAATCAAATACGATGGTTCTACATAATCAGCCATAAGGATGCCACTATTGAATAAAACTCTTGGATGTAGCATGTTCAACGAAATTTTCAAATTGTTCGTTTCAGGGCCGTCTATTTGTAAGTAGAAGGGAGCACATTTTGGAGCAACAATATCCACAGGTTTGTTGGATAGCCCTTTTGTAACCCTTACAGAGGGATTACTTCCAGCAGATGTGAATTGAAACATTGATGGATAGTACAAGATCTTGCAATCCTTGACCAAGTCATATATCTGGAACGATATAAAACATTTTTGACACCGCCTCCGGTCAATAAATTAAGTATTTTTTGGAACGTCAAAGCCAATATTAAATTTTTTCAACCAACATTTTAGATTTCTGCACGAACTGCAATTGGAATAAAATAACTTTTTTACGGATATAGGACACATAATTTTTAAATTTAGTAAAATATGTAATTTAGTAAATTATGTGTGCATGTAATTAAATCCGTAATAAAGTGGTTTTATTTAAATAAATTAGAATCAACAAATTTATTATCTGATATCAGTATTATGTACTTAGTGTAGAAGAACTTCTATACTCAGAAAAAAACTTCATATCACTGCCTGATTTCTGGCGGGAAACAAGTAATTTTTATGAAATATATTTAAGTTTCTGATCAGAAATGTCGTTCTGAAAAAGATGCTTTTTATGCAAAATAAATAAACCATAATAATATACAACTTACAGCGTTATACTGAACCCATTCGCGCAATTCTTCCCTTGCTCCTTGTGACAGCAAGTTGGCATTCGAGCGAGCTGCCTCTTTTGGTGTAGTCTTCTTAAACTAAAAATATTTCATAAGGTCAATATCATGTAAACCGTAATTGATTTTGAGACTCCTGCTTTATTTCAGACCCCAAAATATAAAGTTATGAATCAGCTCTCAATCCCAAGAACCAAAACGTTATAAAAAATACTTTCTTTTTTAAATTGAATATGTTGAGACCCGAAACAATGACCTAAGCGATGGCGACATCATGAAACCGATTATAAAAACAATTCATAATAAATACCGTGGCTACTGTTTTATAGTGCTCTTCTCTGTACCCAGGGATTATCTGCAAAATTAATTTAAATAAATATAAAAAAAGCAAATGTGGCAAATAGGCAACTGATACAAAAGTAACTGTTATTCATTTACGAGAAAATACGAAACATAAATCTGATAAAAAAGGTAGATAAAATACTTTGGACATCCAAAAGGTGTGGAGCATGAGAAAGCTTCAAGAGTCTTTCATTTTGAGGGACCTTTTGTTAGGACAAGCATAAGCGTCATACAGCCCGTGTCTTTTTGCCCAGTCGATTACCTACATCTTACATCGTTGCAGGCAGTGTTCATTCTAATAGATCCACTTTTAAAATGCTTTTATCCTCTTTATTGTGATTTACTTACAGAATCGGTGCTTTGGACATCCAAAAGGTGTGGAGCATGAGAAAGCTTCAGGAGACCGTTCACTTTGAGGTACCTCGTATTAGGACAAGCATAGGCGTCATACAGCCCGTGTCTTTTTGCCCAGTCGATCCAGCGGTAATGCTTCCATAATGCAACTTCTAAAATTTTACCAAAGTAGCAATAAAAGAACTTAGTTCGTCGTGCACAAACTTAAAAAAAATTAAAGTTGATAAATACAAGATAGTTTGAAGGTGCACTTTTGGTTGACTAAAAAAGATTTTTGAAACTATTGTTTTAGTAGCTAATTGAAAAAACCCCTCGGCAAGTAATTCATTCCAAAATAATTTAAAACATACGAAAATGAATTTCAATGAAAATTAAAACGGAATCAAGAACAATTTAACATCCATGATTGGGAGAATGCCCCTAAAATGTTTAATCAAGACAGCCTAATAATAACATTTACTTAAAATTTATTGTTTCTGCATTGTTATAATATTGTTTGAACAGTGAATCATAAGCAATTTCATTATAAATAATAATAGCTCTACTTGTAACAATAATGCTGATAAAAGAACTTATCAGAAGCATAAATGATTGCATAACGATAAAAGCACAGAATATTACTAAATAGAAGGTGTATTAGCACAGATTACTAAATAGTTGGTATTAGTACGCATTTGCCTTCTCTAGAAATCTGCAAAAATAAACATATACTATTTTCTAATTTATAAGCTCTTTTAATAATAATGCTGTTATAAGAACCTGGTTCGGGCAGCGGTTTCTTTAGTGGCAGGTCCCTAGCCATATTGACGGCTAAAGCCAATTCATGAGCAGGAGTTATCCCTGGTAAAATATAAGGCTGCAAGTGCTTCGAATCCTTTATTTGTATTGTTGTTATTGAACTTCTCTGAAAAGCAAGAAAAATACAGCTGTTGTCATCTGGTTGACGCCCGATGTCATGGTCGTTCGCGACCTTTCACTTCCATCTCGGTATGAATTGGGCCTTAGTATGCGTTGGACCACGGCGGAGTTCCATTTAGAAACTTAACCTAACCTAAAGGGCTTATTACACTTGTCTAAATTCAGCATCTAATTAAGCATACATTGCTTTCTTTGAGCTCATTTGTAGCAAGTGATGCAATCAAAACAAGTCTCGTGTATTGTGTTGGGAGCACCCGTGTTACGGTTTAAAACTCGAGTTCTGTAGTAACGGGATAGCAATTACGTTCTTTGTACGATTGTGTTAAGCACCACTGTTGAATGTGCGCATAAAATTAAAGTTTTTAAATTGTGTTGTGAATCTACGGTCGTCTTTGTCTTGCACCGCTTGCCGTGTGCAGCAGCATAAGGACACACTTCACGACTAAGAGACAACAGCTTATTTTCTTCCCGCTCGCACTCATTGGAAGCAAGGCGAAATGTTAGGTGTAAAACACTCGCCACCGAAGTGCGCGTCCAACCCGGATTTACCAATGGCGTCATCGGCTCAGGATGACAGCTTTATAAATATGCGCAAGCGCAAACAGCCGCATGATGCAAATATGGCCGAAGAAATGTCATTATTTCAGCAAAAATTTGACCATCAAATGACGATTTTTAATAACAAAATTGATCAGGTAATAGCAGATTCGATTGGCAAAACACTTAACTCCGTGATAAATACTGAATTTTCCAAGATCTCCACCACTTTGGAGTCCATAAACAATGCGGTTATGGAACTTCGTAACGATAATACCTCTTTTACGAAGTCTCTCACTGATATTGATATTCGACTGTCCGAAATGGAGAAATCCCTTAACTTCTCGGACACACGTCAAGATGCTTTTGAAAAGGATTTGCAAATTATAAAAGATCAAATGAAGCAAACCTGTAATGTTTCCGATCACGTCCAAACCCTCGAAAATAAACTCTCTGTGATGGAGCAGCAAGCGAGAGAGTGCAATATAGAGATCACTAATGTCCCAGAAAAACGCAATGAAAACCTCATCAACTTACTAACTAATATGGGAACAGTGGTGAAACAACAAATATTGGCCTCCGATATTGTAGCGGTTCACCGAGTACCTCACGCCGACCAGAAAGATACAAGACTTAAGAATATTATCGTGAAGTTTACGTCAAGAATACTACGTGATAATGTTGTTGCAGCTTGTCGATCTTTAAAGGGTCTCAATACTGTACAGCTTGGTATAATCGGAACCGCACAAAACGTATACGTCAACGAGCATTTGACCCTTAAAAATAAGAAATTGTTTCGCGAAACTCGAGACCGAGCCAAATCTTGTGACTACAAATATGTATGGGTCAAGCATGGAGTCATACTTTCACGAAAAACAGATACTTCCCCTATACTGGCAATACGATCCGAATATGAACTTGCGAAACTCAAAAAGTAGTTATTTTAGTAATAAAAATGTTATTAGGTTTAGTTTGATACCACGTGTTTTGTTTATTTTAATTAACAGTATATGTTTGTGTGAGATTTTTATTTGCGTCGTTATATTACAGTCTATTTCGAATAAAAATATTATCTTTATTAAACGAGTTCATATGTTAATAACGCATGTCAGAATCATAGCCTATTAAATTGGAACTCATTTATGTTTAAATTAAGCTATTTTGTTACGTACGTCTATGCTAAACTAAAATGCTTTTTGTTGTTCTTTTCTGTGCCCTGTCTCGAGGGTATGCATATTATTGTTGTTCACGACAAAAGTCTGTGTCATATTCCCAGCCGTTTCTATATTTTTATTAATTTACTGTTTCAAACAACTAATGGTTTTACCTTTTCTATACGTTCTCAAGTGTATATTCACGGTAAGTTGCCACTAAACATCATAATAAATAATAATTTCAAGTACTCAAGCCACTATTTCATATCACACCAAATAATACTCCTTTTATCGACTACGTTTAACGCCCCGCTAAGTATACAATTTGTCCCTATTTTATTCACTCATTGCAATAGAATGTGCTACCTATATCATAAACTATCCTATAGCAACACCTGTATTGATAACGAACAATGGTTTATAATAATTTAAGTATTTACTATCAAAACTGTCGTGGTTTGAGAACAAAATATCATACACTGTATATGAACATTCTTATACACTCATACGACATCATAGTATTGACCGAAACATGGCTGCACGCTGACTTTTTTAATAACGAGTTAATAGATTCGCGTTACGTAGTGTTCCGCTGTGACAGGAATCGTATAAGCACCGGCCGCCACGACGGCGGAGGTGTACTGATTGCAATTCTCCGATCCCTTGGCCCTGTTGTTGCAACGCCGCTGACTGCACCGCGTATTGATAACACGCCCCACCACATTCCTGCCTATCCTGAGCCAATTATAGATTATCTGATCGTTCAAATCAGCCTCGGAGTAGATCGTTATATTATTTGTGCTGCATACATACCGCCAAAACAAAACTTAAGAATATATACGTCCCTTTTGGAATATTTACACAATTATTTTGTAAATACGGACTATACTTCCCTGTTGCTATTGGGTGATTTTAACTTACCATCACTTGACTGGAAGCGCTCAAATAACAATAATTCTATGGTTATTGGTAACGATTTAAGTACCTGCGCAAATAGTAGGTATTTAGGTAATTTTATGCTTTCGCTGAACTGCGCCCAATACAATTATATCAAGAATAAAAATGACAAAATATTAGATTTATTAATTAGCAATAATTCTTCGATCATTGTATCAGCGCCAGCCCCGCTGGTCTCAATTGATGAATTTCACCCTCCTTTTTGTGCCGAAATAAATATGGATAATATTGCAAAACCACTAAAAATTAAACCCCAAACCCAAATTTGTTATCAAAGTGCCGATTACGAAGAAATAAATAGGGAATTATTGAGTGTCGACTGGGACAGTGTTTTTAAAGATCAATCGATTGATAATGCTATTAACGTTTTTTATGAAACAATCTATAGTATCATACGTAAATGTATTCCAACTCGAGTGACAAAACAGACAAAATTTCCGCTCTGGTTTAATTCCTCACTGGTACATGTTTTCAAAAATAAAGATAAAGCCTGGATAAAATGGAAAAAATATAACAATTATTCTGACTATGAGGTATATTCTATGTATCGTAAACGTTATAAAAAAGAATCGTGTATTTGCTACAATAATTATATGGAAAATTTAGAATGTAATATTAGGAAGAATGTGAAGTATTTCTGGAAATATGTCGATGATCGTAGGGATGTTGTTAGGATTCCTGAAAATATATTTTATGGGAATGAAGTAGCAAATGACAGTTCAGCGGCATGTGACTTGTTTTCAAAATATTTTAAGACAGTTTTCGAATCATCCACTTTAACAGACAATTACGACATTAATGATTGCAGTGCTGATATGAACACTAACTCTGAATTTATTATTGCTGACATCTTGATTACTCCCGAAAGTATTATAAAAGCACTAAAAAATTTAGATGCAACTAAAGGCGCAGGATTAGACAATATTCCACCAATTTTTCTTAAGCGTACTGAAAAAACAATATATAAACCACTTTATTTTTTGTTTAATAAATGTCTTCAAGATGGTCATTTTCCGGGTGTTTGGAAGTCTGCGAGAATAGTGCCAGTATACAAGTCGGGAGACAAAAGGAATGTTGAAAACTATCGTCAGATCTCTATTCTTTCCGCTCTGTCGAAGCTTTTTGAGAGACTGGTACACGATGCTCTGTATCCATGTCTTCACAGATGCATTATTAAAGAACAACATGGTTTCGTACAACAACGGTCGACTATTACAAATCTTTTAGTATATACTTCAACTTTATTTGAAAATCTAGATCGTAATGTGCAAACAGACTGCGTTTACACAGATTTTCGAAAGGCTTTCGACAGAGTGGATCATAGACTCCTTTTAGAGAAAATAGCGTTTAATGGAATACGCGGTAATTTGTGGCGTTGGTTCGAGGACAGATGGCGCTGCCGTCACGGTAAACATCGAGTCTGTGTTTTTATAAGTATTAAAATATTTAAAGTGTTAATTCCCATATAAAAATCATATTAAAGTTTCTACTAAAGTCTAATGTTTAAGTGGAAGTGTTGGTGACGATTTATATTCTTAAATATAAACAGAAATTTTGAAAAATAAAAATCTGTAGTAAATCTTTGATTATATAAAAAGTGGTACCAGTATAAATGGATTGCTAAGTCGAAGACAAAGACAGTGAGTAAATAAATAAACAGTGCATAAAAGTGTCATCATAATAACTGTAGATGAAGATTTATTTTATATTTGCTGTCGTTATTTGAATTTAAATCCAGAACTGGACTTTGAACTTTGACTAACAGCGCTTTATGCGGAGAGTAGCGGATTCATCATAACTACATTATAGCACTAACGATAGGCAAAAAAGCAACAAAGACCCTGTACTCTATCACGCAATCGCCAGATGACGCCACTTATATTGGCGTTCTTTCGGCAATCAGTACGGACACTTGCGCCCTCCTGTGGCGAGCAGCAAAACTAGCACCACCACACACTTTGGCACTAGCGCCCTCTTGTGGTGTACAGCAAAACGCTTACTTGGTCTCCAGAAAAGAAAGTAGATGTCGCTAGGATGAATTTCTTTGAGAACATTACTTTTCGCCGTCCGAATACAACTTCAACAGTTAGGAACGAAAATGATGATGAATCTGATGAGGCAGATCAAAGTAATCGCAGCATAGAGGATGCCTTGGATGGAAGTACCAACAGTATAGTTAACTTATCTAGTGATACTATTGATATGTCTACATTCAAAGATGAAATTCAAAAACTTAAGCTGGAACTCAAAAACACACACGAAAGTATGACGAAAATTAAATTAGAAAATAGTAATTTAAAGTCAAAAGTTAACGAATGCGAAAAACAATTATGCATGTATAAACATGTCATAGAAACCTTTAAAATCGACTTACCACCGAAGAATACCCAGAAGGCTGGTAAACTCTACACTCCTACCACAAAACGAGTTCAACTAGAAACAAGAGATCTACTTCGAACACCAAATCCGTTGGATTATTCATCCAAAGGTAATACTAACTGTGACTCATCAAAGTCTCCTAAACATCAGGAACAAAAAAATGTTAACTCGGTGGCAAAACCACCATCTCTATTAAATAATAAACAGGTAAAAGCGAGAAAACTCTGTGTTATCAGCAGCAACAACAAAAACAATATCCTGAAGACTGTCCTGAAAGTTTTCAGTAATAAATACAACGTATGTCACTACTCAACACCTGGTGCTGGACTCGAGCGGCTTCTTGATGGAATAGAAAATAAGTTGCAAGACTTTACTGGTAACGATTTTTGTGTTGTTTTCGTGGATGAAGCTGATTTTCTTGTAACAAAAAATTATTTCAATCTTGTACAAAATATTAAGGAAAAACTTTCGATGTTGTGTCATACTAACATTATAATTGCTGTACCTACTTTCAAAATAAAGTCAAATGCCTATATATATAATTACAGGATAGAAACATTTAATAATCTTTTGCATTTAAATAATCAACAACACGGATTTGTTTATCTATTAGACTCCAATCTCAAACTTGAATATAACAAAAAACATTTCTATCCCAGTACTGGAAAAATAAGTAACTTTGGTTTCTTAAACATTGTTAAACAATTAAGTACTTTAATAACAGAAATAAATAAATTTAATGTAGAAACGGACAGCAGTTTATACTTAAATAATAACCAGCCGGCAGAAAATTGCCAGGTTGTTGATGAAACTGATCTTTTTCGTGTCTAATATTCTAACAATAATTCATCAAAATATCCGTAGTTTGCTAAGTAAATTAGATTTTCTAACTGTTATTATTCATGAATTATTATTACAGAAAAAGGAGGTTGACATTATGTGTATTACGGAACATTTCATGATCGAGGAAGATAAATGTAACTTTCACTTAAATAATTATAAACTAGCCACAAGTTATTTCAGAAATACCCGTAGGGGTGGCTCATGTATACTGGTTCGCCAAGGTATTGAATACGAAATTTTAGATGTCACAAAATTTTGTATTAAGTGTGTAATTGAGTGTTGTGCTGTAAAATTGACTAAGGAAAAACTTATTATTGTTTGTATATATAGACCACCTAAATCAGACATAGAATTATTTTTTAATAAATTGGAACTATTACTGAATTCATTACGTTCAAATAAGAATTATAAGTATGTTGTTTGTGGAGACTTCAATATAGACATTTTAAAGAAGAATAAATGTAGTGAATATTTTGAAAATTTATTACAAAGTTCTTATTTAAAATTACAAATTAGACAGCCTACCAGACTCAGTAGCAAAACCTGCCTAGATAATTACGCTATTAATATCAAAGGTTGTAAGAGCGAAGTATTAGAATTTGCCTTGTCAGACCACACTGCACAGTTACTACAATGTCCCGTAAAAATAACCTGTCGGATTAATTCATGGCGTATAAGAAAACGAGACTATAGAGAGGAAAACATGGCCAAGTTCAGGGAAGCTCTTAAAGCATTAAGTTTTTCTGCTGTATTTGAAACCGATGATGTCGACTCTGCCTATTGTGCTTTTATTGAGAATATCAAAATGTTTCATAATTTATGTTTTCCCTATAAATTGGTAACGATAAAAAGTAGGAAAAAACTGAAATGGGTTTCACGAGGGGTAAGAGCTTGCAGTAAAAAGAAACGGGAGCTGTTATGGAAGTATAGGTCTTCTCCTTCTGAAAAAAATAAACAGACACTAAAAAATTACTGCCAACGTTATAAAAAAATTATTTACTTGACCCAACGAGCACAAAACGGTCACTTTATAAAGAATTCTTTTAATAAAACTAAGGCCACTTGGCAAATAATTGATAACACCAAAAATCAATATCCCCATGAAACAGTACAATATATCTGTAAGAATGGAAAACGAATTTGCAATCCGTTGGCAATGGCCAATGAATTCAATAATCATTTTATTGACTCTATAAAGACAAAAAATAATGATAAGTCTTCTTATTTCATGCCTGATAATGTAACCAATTCTCTATTCATGTCTGAAGTCACAACTGAAAAGGTCACCAAAATTATAAAATCATTAAAAAACACATCTTGTGTAGGCATAGATGGTATTCCTACAAAAATGATTAAAGACAATGTAGAGTCCATTGCTCTACCTTTGACATATATTATAAATTTGACGATAAAAACTGGAGTATTTCCAAATGACTTTAAGACATCAATAATTAAACCAGTCCATAAGAAGGGCGAAAAAACAGATGTGAAAAACTATAGACCCATTGCTCATCAAACTGTCTTTTCTAAAATCTTCGAGAAAATTTACTATGAAATCATTAATAACTTTTGTGAAAAATATAACATATTTGCAACAGAACAGTTTGGTTTTCGTAAAAACAGAAACACACAAAAAGCAATTTATAAATTACTTGACTTGATAAAGAACTCTACTGACAAGAGACAACAAGTTTGTGCTATTTTTATGGACATGACGAGCGCTTTTGATCACGTTGATCACAAGTTGCTATTAAAAAAACTCTATGCTTATGGAATAAGAGGCATACCGCTTAAGTTAATTGAATCGTATTTAAGTAAAAGGCAGCAATATACTATTATAACCCAGCTTTGCAAAAAAACAAAAATTAAAAATGAATATGTGTCTCTATGTAGAGCTGTAGAGACGGGAGTTCCACAAGGTAGCATCCTTGGACCATTGTTATTTATTCTCTACATAAATGATTTTCCAAAATGCATTGACCGCCCCGTAATATTGTTTGCCGACGACAGCACTGCTATTATTAAATGTGACAATAACGTAAATTATGAACATGAAATAAATTGCATTATGAAAAACCTATGTAGTTGGTTGGACAAAAATAGTTTATGCCTTAATAACAATAAAACTAAAATAATACATTTTCGACAAATGACTGACATCCCTACCGTGACTTTATTATGTAATGGGGAAGAAATTGAGTCTGTCACCGAAACTAAATTTCTGGGCTTGCAAATTGATTACCAAACTAATTGGAAATCTCACACTGAGACTCTTTGCAAGAGGATTAATAGCTCAGTCTATGCTCTATACAAACTCTCCAAAATAACAAATAGAGACAGTGTCTCGATGGCCTACCGCGGATACGTTGAGTCCATATTGCGATACGGACTTATTTTTTGGGGAAATTCTGTTGGCAAAAGTCTAGTATTCAAGTACCAAAAAAGATGTATACGAGCTATTACTGGCCTTAAGCCAACAGAGAGTTGTAAACGGTTTTTCCGACAATTGAAAATTCTAACTCTACCATCACTATATATATATGAAGTGGCTATGTTCATAATGCATAACCAGTCTTTTTTCCCGACCTTTGAAGAAAGAAATCCAAATAAGAGTCATCGTGACGGGAGTAGGCTATGTGCACCTAAGTTTCGAACCGAACATGTGAATAGTAGTTTCTTTGGAATGGCCCACAAAATTTTTAATAAAATACCAGTCGCTCTTAGAACCTTGCCGATAAAGGTGCTTAAAAATCGTCTCATGGCACTACTTGTTGACAAAGCCTATTATTCGGTGCAGGAATTTTTAAATGATAAATCCCTGAAATGACTCTAATTTTTATTCGGACTATTATTAATTTTATTGTTGATTATTATTTGATATATTATTATTTCTGACATTAAATTTTTGGTAAGTATTAGATATTTTTGACATTGTTTGATATTTTAATTGACAAATAATCAGCTCAAATTTAATTTGACTTAGTATTAATAAAAGTGACATGGCTTGCGTCATCCTGTTCTGATATTTGTATACCTAGCATAAGGTGGAAATGTAGTGATACTAACAAACGTTCTTCCATTATTGTAAAACTAACCTACATTTCACAAATAAATTATTCTGATTCTGATTCTGATTCTGATTCTGAAATCTTACATTTCTAATAGAACCCAGAAAGTTGTTATCAACGGCTGCGAATCTAATGCTACCTTAATTAGTTCTGGAGTTCCTCAAGGATCAATTTTAGGCCCCCTTCTTTTTATTCTATTCATTAATGATATAGACAAATGTTTCAAATTTTGCAAGTTTTTGATGTACGCTGATGATCTTAAGATATACCAAACAATTAGTTCCTACGAAGACCACCTAAAAGTACAACAGGACTTGGACAGGTTTAGTGCATACTGTGACAATAATAAGCTGGTCCTCAGTTTAAATAAATGTAAATCTATTTCGTTCACAAAGAAAAGGTCGAGAAGTAATTTCACTTATAGCCTATCTGGAAATACATTAGAAAAGGTAAATACTATTAAAGATCTTGGAGTATTACTTGACAGTAAACTAAATTTAGATTTGCATATTGAAAATATAATTAGTAAGGCTTTCAAAATGTACGGTTTTGTTATGCGTTGTGGCAAACAATTTAAAAAAGCTTCTACTTATTTGCATCTATATAAGGCATTAGTTCGATCACAACTAGAATGTGCAGTGAATGTTTGGAATCCATACTACAATAAATATGTGATAAATCTCGAGACAGTGCAGAGAAAGTTTTTGAAAAGTATGCATTATAGATGTAGTCGTGCCCGTTTGTCATATGTACAATTATTGGAAAAGTATAAATTATCGGACCTAAAGTCTAGGCGATTTCACCTTGAAGCCATAGTATTATATGATATTTGCCAAAATAGGTACGACTGCATTAATATAGCAAATAAAATAAGTTATTTAGTGCCTTTGAGATCGCAAATGAGATCGTCGCGAAAAAAAAAACTGTTTGCTACTCCTAAATGCCGTACGAATGCAGGTAAACGATCTCCAATGTACCGCTTAGTGAATATGTACAACAATATGTTGAATGATATCGACATATTTTCTGAAAAAAGAAATAAGTTTAAAACTATGTTATTAAAAATAAGAATTTAATGATTTTAATATATATTATGCGCAAATATTCATCATAAACAGTTTCCCCATTAGCAGATAAATTTATGTAACATAAAAAAGTAATGAATCTCAACATTATAGTTATAAGTAATTTGTGGCTTACGGTGTTGGTTTTGCAATTATGATATAATTTTAGTAATAGTGTTAGCTTATATTTATTGTAAAACTGTTTGTTTGCCCAAATAAACTAAAAAAAAAAAAAAAAAGTGTAATAAGCCCTTAACCTAACCTAACCCAGGATGATCTATAAATAAATTGTTTAACTACTGCAATCGCAATCGCAAGTCAAGCCCGATAAGCTACTGCACCATCAAATACTTTTACTTCGTTGTCGCTCAAAAGACCTACAAAACGCTACAGTTAAATTATTTCCGTGAATCTCCTGACATGTTTATTTCTTTGAAGATGAACATGGTTATTTCTTTGAACTTTTTGACGAGCTGCTGGCGTGTGAAGTAAACGTACTTCCAGATCCGCGCGCTTTGTCTTTTGCATATTATAAACAGCTCAATTGGTTAAAAAAAAACAAGATGAGGACCCAGTGGTGCAGTGATCAGTGCGGTCGGCCTGCGATCGTTGAAGTTAAGCATCTTTAGCAATATTTGGTTACGGGATCGGCGCCCAAAAATTGATTTTCTCGAGCTTCTCTGTGCTTCGGAAGGCACGGTAAGCCGTTGGTCTGTGTTTGTAGCCGTTCATACCCACCAATTTGCATTGGGCCCGCGTGATGGGTCATGGCCCATTCTTCTTATCTATCCATGTAAAAGACGTGCCCCAGCAGTGGGGACATTTTAAATGGATAATGATAAATTATGACAAGAAAAGACAGAACAGAACAAGAATTATGACAAGTGTTGTGGCGCGTATATATACCACCATATAAATAAAGTACTTATTTAGACGCATAAAGCGAAAACTTTTGTACGAAGCATACCATTACCGAAAATTTGTTTTTACGTTTAAAGCCACAAAGTTTTATTTCTTGTTAAAGTTCTTATTAACGGTAGCCTCGAGACTTTTATAACTCCTAGTAGTACAACGATCGCTTAGGAGACATTAATAAAGTTCGGCGAAATTAGTATTTAGGTAGGTGTACCTTAAGTTTATCAGAGTTTATTAAGAGCTAACTATCACCCCCAGCATATTTTGATTAAGAAAGTTTTGAAATTATTTAATAAAACCAAACGAAATGGAAATAAGAATGGAAGGGGAAGCGAGGACATTTTAAAACTTATTGAATAGAATAAAGAATGCTCAGTGTAAACGCTGGCTAAACAGCGAGCGCGTAAACGCGGAACCACATTTTGTGGTGTGGTGTGTTGTGACGCTATCCTTTTCATACATTTAGTATGGTTAGAAACACACTTATGCAGTGTGGCGCGACTCTATCTGTCTCTGTCGTGTACATACTAAATATATGAAACGGATAGCGTCACAACACACCACACCACAAAGATGTGGCAGGACCTTATGAGGTATTGGATATATTTGGACGCTTCTACTAATGACTCCGTAGCTCAGTGGTTATTAGAGCCCGTCAGTGAAAGGTCGTGAGTCCCATCGGAGTTAGTTGTTAGACGGGTCGATTTTTTTACTTTAATAATTCGTATGACATCTTGATACTTATGCGTGATTCGTAAAGTTCTGTAAAGAATACATTTTTGTTATCCTTTGCTTCGGCCACTGCAAACTAAATATACACCAATTTTACTTACATGAAATTGAGTGACACTGATGTTTGCCGCTACTAAAAACTGGAGAGGGAAACGCCCAGGCACCTTTTGTGTGACTGCGGGCCCAATAACCACAAACGCGCAGTATCCATCTGGGTCGACACACTTTGCGCCCAGAAGAGATAAAAACTCTTAAAGCTTGAAGTATTCTAGGCTTCTTGGAAGCCTCCAGGCTAAAAGAGTTACTTTAACCAGTGGCGAGTCGCAACAAATCTTTCAGGTAGCAGTGACTACATCTCCTACGTGAGATGCATAGTCCCTTACAATCGAAATAATAATAATATGTCTCGCTTCTTCTACGCTTCAGCTTTTGGCAATATCTCCTGCTTCGCTTGCAGTCTTCCAAGAGGAAGAAATAATAGTAGATTGTATTACAAGGGAGCAAAATAATATATTTACGGCGAGGGCGCTATTTTGAATCCAGAGCGCAGTGAAGGATTCTAGAGTCAGCGAGGGATTCTAAAGTAGAATCCTGAACGCAGCGAGGGATTCAATATACGCCGCCCGAGGTGAAAATAATTTTGCGGCCGAGTAATACACTCTGCTTTTCATCCCCCTCTATAAGAAAAGCAGTAAAGACAACTCAAACTACCTACCTTTTTTTGTCGTTCGGATACGCTAGTCGGGCAAGAAAAAAAAATTGAATTTTGAAATACTTAAAGAAAAATTAAATAAAAAAATATATGTCCAGCAGATTCCTTATAAGTATCTCCGGGGATGCCGTAGGGGGTTGAAAATTTTGTTAGATTTTAGCTACGACTCACCGTTTACGAGATATTCTCAATTTTATAAAATTCCGTTTTTGAAAATTTCTCGGTCCCGAAAAAAATTCCCGGCCCCATACAAAACCAGTTGAATTTTTTTTTTAAGTACTGCACACCCTTTGCTACACTCCAACCAATGCTTCTTTAATTATGTTCTAAATTCAAATCTCATCGTTTTGGACCCTGTTATGAAGCTACTCAAAATTCAAATCTCATTTTCATCCCATCGATTCGAAAAGCGATGATTGTTTATCTAATAACAGGGTCCAAAACGATTCATTGTTTACCTGTTATCACAAGAGGGTATAAATGAGATTTGAATTTTGAACAGCTTCATAACAGGGTCCAAAACGATGACATTTCAATTTAGAACATAATTAAAGAAGCATTGGTTGGAGTGTAGCAAAGGGTGTGCAGTACTCCAAAAAAAAAATTCAACTGATTTTGTATGGGGCCGGGACTTTTTTCGGGACCAAAAAATTTTCAAAAACGGAATTTTATAAAATTGAGAATACCTCGTAAACGGTGAGTCGTAGCTAAAATCTAACAAAATTTTCAACCCCCCTACGGCATCCCCGGAGATTCTTATAAGGAATCTGATGGACATATATTTTTTTTAAATATTTTTTTTTTATTTCAAAACTAGATTTTTTTTTCTTGCCCGACTAGCGCTATGATGTATCCGAACGACAAAGAAAGGTAGGTAGTTTGGGTTGTCTTTACTGCTTTTCTTATAGAGGGGGATGAAAAGCAGAGTGTATTACTCGGCCGCAAAATTATTTTCACCTCGGGCGGCGTATATTGAATCCCTCGCTGCGTTCAGGATTCTACTTTAGAATCCCTCGCTGCGCTCGAGATTCTACTCTAGAATCCTTCACTGCGCTCTGGATTCAAAATAGCGCCCTCGCCGTAAATATATTATTTTGCTCCCTTGTAATACAATCTACTATTATACCCTCTTGTCATAACAGGTAAACAATAAATTGTTTTGGACCATGTTATTAGATAAACAATCATCGCTTTTCGAATCGATGGGATGAAAAAATACTTGCCTTTTTGAGGTCGGTGCTAGCCAGTAGAATGCATAATGAAAAGGGCACATTTATTTCTTTTTAGTTGACAGGTACAATTTCTTAAGTAAATTTTTATTGAATTACTTTTTAAGCCCTGCGCAGACTTTTGTCCGCCGACTTTTGTCCGCGTCGCCGCGAATTCAACGTACCTATATCGACGGTTATTCTATTCGTGAAGGTCTAGCGAGAAATCGGAGTCGCTAGATAGCTTTTTGGCCAGAATTACCTTAGTTTTTGTTGAATTCGCAACGACTTTTAGGTTATGTCGGCGGACCAAATTCCCTCGTCTGCGCAGGCCTTTACAGCTTCAAAAGCATTAAATCTATGCTTACCACTGTGGTTTCCTTGACGGTTGATTTCTTCGTGCTTTTAGATTTCACAGTGCTTGGTTGTGTCTCGTCATCGTCATCCCATGAAAATGCTGGGACCTCAGCTATGAGCAGCTTCCATAAGTCTTCAGGACCTAATGGAATGATTGAACCAGCTTTTGCAGTAAACCGTTGTTTATAATTTATGCAAAATCTTCACAAGAAATGTTTCTCTTCGTAAAATTGAATATAGCAAATTTGATAGGCATTTGACGACCGATTTGGCGCAGGGGTAGGATTCCTGCCTTTTGCGCCGGAGATCTCGGGTTCGATTCCCGAACAAGACAAATATTTGTGTGCATTGCATGAACATATCTATTTGTCTTGGTCTGGATGTTATGTAGGTGTGTATATTAAGTATGTACTTAAAGAAAGAGTATATAAGTGTAATATTTATCCGTTATCTAGTTTCCGTAACACAGTTTATTAATGATAACTACTTATGAGCTCGATAATTGGTGTGAATTTCAGAAAATTATTATATTATTATACCTATTATATTATTCTAATGCGGTTTTCACACTGGCGACGCGCTCCGTACAGAGATAAATACTGCGCTCCCGTGACGACGACCGACGTGTCGCGTGTTCAGTGTGTTAGAAAAGACGTGTTTTCTAAACTAATTGATGGACTTGTACTTGTAGTCCATGGAAATCGTACATTTTGCCTTGCGTTAAATGAGGTAGTTCTGATTTTTTTGTATGTTAGTAGTGATGAGATAGTAATGACAAATCCAAGTTTTCCACCTCGAAAGCCCTCCGGATCATTGTTAAATATTTAAAAATCCAATAATTTTTCAGATTTTTTTCAGTTTTTATCAATTTTTACCACCAAGGACCTGTGTTACGGCAAAAGTTACTATGCACGCTTTAAAGTAGACTAAATTTGCAATAAAAAAAGATTAATTTGGTTCTTGTAAGTCAAATAGTTTTTAAGATGGGGCAATTTAAAAGTTTGCAAAAATTCAAAAAAGGAAGTATTACAGTTTTTTAGTTTTCGACATTTTGACCCATAGTAGTGGGTTTATGGCAAAAGTTAAATTATTAGTTATAAAAGTCCATTAAATTTCCAACAAAATGAGACCAATTAGTAATATCAACTTACACTTGATAGTTCCTGAGACAGCTGTTCAAAGTTATTGAGGTAAGTAAACAATTATGTAATAGAAGGGTTTGCAAAATGAAGTACGCCTTAAAGGAAGGAGGATCTAGGAGGTGGTGGGATCAATTATGTATATTGTATGTATAATTTTGATGGACCAGGCACGTCCTCTGAATCCACAGCACACTTTTTGGGGGCAGCTTGCTGAGGTATAATTTCTTCATCGAACTGCTAAGGAAGGTCCTTTGATGGTGGGTTATCAATCAATGGTTCATCAATGTCATCACACATCAGGTCTGGTATGTTCTCGCGTGATTGGCCAATGCAGTAGCTGCAAACAGCCGAACATTTGAGTTCTGCTTTCCTGCAACCACATCTGCTGGTACAACCTTACATCTTTGGTATGCTTTCATGGTGATTAAGGTTTGCGTGTCATTAACAGGGTAGAACGGGAACGTCTCCCAGATCCTTCTTCCTTTAGGGCTTACTACCTTTTGCAAAGCCTTCTATTACATAATTGTTTACTTACCTACCTCTATAACTTTGAACAGCTGTGTCTTACGAACTATCAGGTGTAAATCGACATAATTAATCTCATTTTGTTGGAAATTTAATGGACTTTAATAACTAATAAAAAACTTTTGCCATAAACCCACTACTAGGGGGTCAAAGTTGACGATAAATAAAAAAACTGTAATACTTCCTTTTTTTGTGATTTTGCAAATTTTAAAATAGCCGTATCTTAAAAACTATTTGGCTTACAAAAACCCAATTACTCTTTTTTTATTGCAAATTTAGTCTACTTTAAAGAGTGCATAGTAACATTTGCCGTGACTCAGATCCTTGGTGGTAAAAATTTACAAAAACTGAAAAAATCTGAATATTTATTGGATTTTTAAATATTTAACAATGATCCGGAGGGCTTTCGAGGTGGAAAACTTGGATTTGTCATTACCATCTCATCACTACTAACATATAAAAAAATCAGAACTACCTCATTTAATGCAAGGCAACACCACTTATTTGGTACGATTTCCATGTACTATTGTATACTCTGCAATGCCGCGCTATACAGCGCTCTGCGACGGGGCGCGGTGCAGTGGCTGACCCGCCTAACATACCTTTAATTGGATAAGCCAATCTCACTGAGCCCGTCAAGCAGTGCAGCATACTAAAGTCTTGCATGAGCTCGTCATCCACGGAGTCCATCTCCTCATCAGAATTCATGTCAGGCGCAGCCAACTTGAGCAGTGCCTGTTTAATTTTGATTAGCAATCAAAAGTTTGCGTGCGATGCATATTGCTATTTATTTTCAGAAGGCGTATTTGTTTATTCATCAAATTTAAGCAGTGCTTAGGGAAGCTTAAACTTAATGATCGTATCGACGAGCGACGAACGTTTAAACATGTAAATTATTGCTACTTCAGTTTCTTCGAATATAAATGGAAAATGGTGAGAAAAAATTGTAAAACCATTGTGGTTTTACCCGCATGGTAGGTACCCACTCCTGTAAGAAAATGGGAGTAAAATATTTATGTCACTTAAGAATAAATGTAGCTTTCTACAGGTGAAGAATTTTCAAAATCGGATTAGTTGTTCCAAAGGTTTCCTCAAAGAAACTAACTTTACCTCTTTTATATATTAAATTAGCGCTCCGCTCGCGACTTCGTCTGAGTGGACCCCCTTTTTCACCCCCTTAGAAAGAGAATTTCTGAAAATCCTCTCTTAGTGCTACTCTCCACTCCCCAAGGAACCTACATGCTAAATGTCAGCTTCTTGCGCCCAGTAATTTCGGCTGTGCGTTGCCTGTCAGTCAGTCAGTAAGGCAAGGGTTTTAAATACACAAATTATGTGGAAATATAATAAAAAAAAAAGTAAGTACTGTGGTATTATATTGTGTGAATATGATACCTCCTTGCGTTGTCTATGGTTGATTTATGTTTAAATAGTATTCAAAATATCGAATGCATTGTCATTACGCGAGTAGTTTGTTTTAGTCCAGACGATTCCGCGGTCGCGTGTTGTAGTATATAGAATATATCGGCCATGGTGCCGCAGTAAAGATTGTCTCGCATAAATTACTTTTTTTAATTAATAGAAACCCATTGTAGGGCTTCTCAGTACCTTGGTACCGAATGACAAAATCAATTTCCTAAAAGTGAACCTAATTGTCTGACCTACAATATTTCATTTCAATTGCATAGTCAGCAGCACCAAAAGTATAAAATTTTCTTAAACTATGACATAGCTATTTTACAGTAACGTCACACTCACAACGGTTAGCTAAAAGTGGTGTGTAAAGGCCTAAAACTTTTGAAATCCATCACCAGCCCAACCAATATAATTTTCGTTTACACTGTCATCTGGGATCGTGAAGGCATTCTCGCCATCGCTTCTCAACGAAGGGAAGCCGCACGCCACAACACCCAATTACGCCGCCCCACAATGACAATAACGAAGTAAATCTTCAATTTATTAGCCAACCGACGGACGCCGAGACACTGCAGCCGAGACTGTTCCAAATTATGGAGGTCACCGTCATAGTACGCAGAACAAAAGAAAGAGATTTGAAGAGTCATGGCTTGTATTTTGTACTGAACTGAATGAAACGTGAATTAAAAACAAGCTTGTTGCCATGTCAACTTAAATAAATCAAAATTAAGGTACAGTCATGGAATTTAATTCCCCCCTTTCTTTGCAATGTTGTTAGAAATTCGCAATGCATTAAGGTCGAATATTCTATTGCAGTGTTGACTTTTCAATATGAAATCCATCACCAGCCCAACCAATATAATTTCTCGTTTACACTGTCATCTGGGATCGTGAAGGCATTCTCGCCATCGCTTCTCAACGAAGGGAAGCTGCACGCCACAACACCCAATTACGCCGCCCCACAATAATAACGAAGTAAATCTTCAATTTATTAGCCAACTGACGGACGCCGAGACACTGCAGCCGAGACTGTTCCAAATTATGGAGGTCGACGTCATAGCACGCAGAACAAAAGAAAGAGATTTGAAGAGTCATGTCTTGTATTTTGTACTGAACTGAATGAAACGTGAATTAAAAACAAGCTTGTTGTCATGACAACTTAAATAAATCGAAATCATAGGTAGAGTCAAGGTATTTAATTCCCCCATTTTTTTGAAATGTTGTTAGAAATTCGCAATGCATTAAGGTCGAATATTCTATTTCAGTGTTGACATTTCAATATGAAATATCACCAGCCCAACCAATATAATTTCTCGTTTACACTGTCAACTTGGATCGTAAAGGCATTGTCGCCACCGCTTCTCAACGAAGGGAAGCCGCACGCCACAACACCCAATTACGCCGCCCCACAATAATAACGAAGTAAATCTTCAATTTATTAGCCCATCGACGGACGCCGAGATACTGCAGCCGAGACTGTTCCAAATCATGGAGGTCAACGTCATAGTACGCAGAACAAAAGAAAGAGATTTGAAGAGTCATGGCTTGTATTTTGTACTGAACTGAATGAAACGTGAACCAAAAACAAGCTTGTTGCCATGTCAACTTAAATAAATCAAAATTAAGGTACAGTCATGGAATTTAATTCCCCCCTTTCTTTGCAATGTTGTTAGAAATTCGCAATGCATTAAGGTCGAAAATTCTATTTCAGTGTTGACATTTCGATATGAAATCCATCACCAGCCCAACCAATATAATTTCTCGTTTACACTGTCAACTGGGATCGTGAAGGCATTCTCGCCATCGCTTCTCAACGAATGGAAGCCGCACGCCACAACACCCAATTACGCCGCCCCATAATAATAACGAAGTAAATCTTCAATTTATTGACCAACCGACGGACGCCGACGGCATTAGAGATACTGCAGCCAAGACTGTTCCAAATCATGGTGGTCGACGTCATAGCACGCAGAACAAAAGAAAGAGATTTGAAGAGTCATGTCTTGTATTTTGTACTGAACTCAATGAAACGTGAATTAAAAACAAGCTTGTTGTCATGACAACTTAAATAAATCGAAATCATAGGTAGAGTCAAGGTATTTAATTCCCCCATTTTTTTGAAATGTTGTTAGAAATTCGCAATGCATTAAGGTCGAATATTCTATTTCAGTGTTGACATTTCAATATGAAATATCACCAGCCCAACCAATATAATTTCTCGTTTACACTGTCAACTTGGATCGTAAAGGCATTGTCGCCACCGCTTCTCAACGAAGGGAAGCCGCACGCCACAACACCCAATTACGCCGCCCCACAATAATAACGAAGTAAATCTTCAATTTATTAGCCCATCGACGGACGCCGAGATACTGCAGCCGAGACTGTTCCAAATCATGGAGGTCAACGTCATAGTACGCAGAACAAAAGAAAGAGATTTGAAGAGTCATGGCTTGTATTTTGTACTGAACTGAATGAAACGTGAACCAAAAACAAGCTTGTTGCCATGTCAACTTAAATAAATCAAAATTAAGGTACAGTCATGGAATTTAATTCCCCCCTTTCTTTGCAATGTTGTTAGAAATTCGCAATGCATTAAGGTCGAAAATTCTATTTCAGTGTTGACATTTCGATATGAAATCCATCACCAGCCCAACCAATATAATTTCTCGTTTACACTGTCAACTGGGATCGTGAAGGCATTCTCGCCATCGCTTCTCAACGAATGGAAGCCGCACGCCACAACACCCAATTACGCCGCCCCATAATAATAACGAAGTAAATCTTCAATTTATTGACCAACCGACGGACGCCGACGGCATTAGAGATACTGCAGCCAAGACTGTTCCAAATCATGGTGGTCGACGTCATAGCACGCAGAACAAAAGAAAGAGATTTGAAGAGTCATGTCTTGTATTTTGTACTGAACTGAATGAAACGTGAATTAAAAACAAGCTTGTTGCCATGACAACTTAAATAAATCGAAATCATAGGTAGATTCAAGGTATTTAATTCCCCCATTTCTTTGAAATGTTGTTAGAAATTCGCAATGCATTAAGGTCGAAAATTCTATTTCAGTGTTGACATTTCAATATGAAATCCATCACCAGCCCAGCCGATATAATTTCTCGTTTACACTGTCAACTGGGATCGTGAAGGCATTCTCGCTATCGCTTCTCAACGAAGGGAAGCCTCACGCCACAACACCCAATTACGCCGCCCCACAATAATAACGAAGTAAATCTTCAATTTATTAGCCAACCGACGGACGCCGAGATACTGCAGCCGAGACTGTTCCAAATTATGGAGGGCGACGTCATAGCACGCAGAACAAAAGAAAGAGATTTGAAGAGTCATGTCTTTTATTTTGTACAACTGAAAGAAACTTGAATCAAAAACAAGCTTGTTGCCATGACAATCTAAATAAATCAATTTCGTAGGTAGAGTCAACCCATTTCGTTGGAATGTTGTTAGGTTGCAATACAAGGGTGAAAATTCTATTGCAGTGTTGACATTTCAATAAGGTCAATACAATGCGACAACGTTTTCTGTTCCGGTGATAATCTTTGGAACTAAAACAGTTTTCATACGACAGTCTATTATGACAGCTTTTTTCGTATTGCAAGTGGCTCCTCTGTCACGGATGTCATCGGAACAGACAGGATTGTGGGACTATACTATTATGTGTCATTTCACATTACTGATATAGATTGATGAAGAACACACATATTCGACAGAACATACATATTTCACCCGGTGAAAGTCGTGACGGAGGAGCCACTTGCAACATAAAATTAGCTGTCAAAATATTCCGCAGTATATGTTTTTTTAGTTCCAAAACTGACCAGCAACGAATCAATTAAGTTTGTGCCATAATGCTAATCTCTTTGCGAAAAGTTATCATGTGCTGTACTAATTACGAACATGTTTCAATGTCAACGCAACCTCATCGTGCTCTAGCTAGAGTGCGAGCCAGAGAAGTCTGCGCGGGCCTTCGATCAACAATAACACCTAGTTCTAGATACATACTTGGAGTGACAGATATGTCCAAGCCTCATAAGCCCACTTGAGAGTATAATAAAATTATAAGTAGATTATTTTGACAGTGTCAATAATACTAAGGTATTTCAAACTTGGAACGCTTCCTGTCATTTTTAATGTAAGATCATGAAGCTCGACTTAATACTGAGGTAACTGGAGAGTGCAGTACGAACAATTTTTTGTCACCACAA
Organism: Crambus lathoniellus; assembly: GCA_949710035.1. Taxonomy (NCBI): domain Eukaryota; kingdom Metazoa; phylum Arthropoda; class Insecta; order Lepidoptera; family Crambidae; genus Crambus; species Crambus lathoniellus. Next base: position 29,642,181 of record OX453302.1, on the reverse strand, counting down.
ATTACACAGTGGCTGTCTTCCGTCTCACCTACACTTTAAAAAAATACGTATGGTCATATGAGACAACTGACAGCCACTACATACATAAATGTCAAATTTGCTGGGTACACTTTTTTATTCAGGGTGAGAACTCCAGTTACCTCAGTATTAAGTCGAGCTTCATGTGTAAGATCGTAACATTCGTAACCTTTGTCCTCTGTTTAAAAAAAAGCCAGTCTGTCCATATAAAGTTTTCATTTAGTTCGTGAGCCTTCATCTAATACTTTTGTTGATCGAAGGCGCGGGATCGAAACCGAATATTAATCTTTTAGCCTAACCTCAGAACAAAAATTTTGCTGAAACTAGCGCCAAAAATGCCCCAGTGACGCGCAGAGTTATCTGACTAGCTCTCTAGCTCTTATGGTGACAGTTTGCTGTGGGTTTGAGTTAGGTGGGTTGAAAATTAAATTCCTTGACTGAACAAAGGTAAAATGTATATGGATGGAAGGTTTAGCTGTTCTGAACAAAAGGTAATCCAATTAGCATCCCACTGTTGGGATATACCTATCTACCTATACCTCAGACGAAAAAGTTATAGGCTATAGAAAATTTTCAATCATTTTCAGATACTACTTGGTAAATAGTGATCACATTTAAATTTTCTAATACTCGCCTTACAAATCAGCAAAGGCCAGAGTTGAACCACAGGGGAAGTGACTTGAGGCACCACAGCAGGCTTGGCACTGCCCTTAGTAGGTGGTGGTGGAGTGGGCGGTGGTGGGACATGGGCGATGAGGGGGGAGAACGGGAGAAGAGGAGCTTCCGTCGCATCCACTGGCACTTTGTCGCTAACCCACACGCAGCGCCAAGCACCGAGGTGGAACAGGCGTACGAGGTAACAACCTGGCAGAAATTACCATTTTTATTTTTACTTCTTTGCATTCACAGTGCCATTCTTATTATTGAAAATGAAGTATTTGAAAAAACGACCCGTCTCTCAACACGACTCCGTAGCTCAGTGGTTAGAGCATTCGCCCGGATAGTGAAAGGTCGTGGGTTCGAGTCCCATTGGAGCTAGTTGTGAGACGGGTCGTTTTTTTTCAATACTTCATTTTCAGAAATTACCCTATTAAAATGGAGTTTAGACTTTCAGCATCTAGGTTTTACCTACTAGTGTCCAGTTACGGTAACTGGCCAGTAGAAGTTAACTGTAGGTAATTGAGCCACCCACTGTTTTGATAATTTATATTAAGGCTGTGCAGTCAGCACAATAGCGCCGCTATTCAAAAAAAAATCATAGTGCCTAAATAAAGACGAAAATATAGATAAAAAATATAGATAAAGCAATAGAGAGTACCACAAAGCTTCTTCGGAGTGCAGAGATAATTTACAATTAATTAGTCTTTATTTAAGCACTATGGTTTTTTTTTCAATGGCGGCGCTAGTGTGCACAATGCACAGCCTCAAGCATCCCATTATTTTATTTGTTTTTGGAAGACCAACATCTATGTTACAAGAGTAGGTTGCTAACATAACAATTGAAAGCTCATACAAGTCTTCACCTATGTAACAAACTATTGTAAAGAAAGCTATGGAGCATATCAGTAACTAATTAATAGACTCAAGCTTATTGAAAAGTTCGTTAAAAACTGACTACTAAAAATGTGGTTGTGATAAAAATAAACAAAAATAGGTACCTATAGGTTGTTTAAGTAGGTACAGTGCCACAATCTTTTCTGTTCCGGTGGCCAAAATGTGAAACTAACGTGTTTCTTTAAATGTCATTTTGCTATCAAGTTGATGTCCAACCATAACGCTGCTGGCGGCTGAAGGTCTTAGAAGTCAGGGCCGGGTAAATTGCAACAAAAAAAAGAAAAACGTACATAGCGCCGCTGTCACCGGAACAGCAAAGTTTGTGGCACTGTACTAACCGTTCTTTGACAATCCAGGTCTGTGCTGAGTGCCACCGCCTGGCTTCATGCCCGGTGAGTATATGTGGTACCTGGCCCTCCAGCCCTCAGGAGGAGTGCCGAACGAGAAATTCTCCCATTGATGTTCCACCTATAACATTGGTTATATCAATATAATTTGTTGTTTTCCGGGATATTTTTTTGTAATGAGAGTTGAGTTTATTTAGATACAAGGTGGTTTCTTCTGAAAACACAGACACTTAGAGAAAGAGGCATAGTACCTATACATTATTCCATTCATATTTTTCATATAAATGGTCTGATTTTTCAATGGTTAGATAAACATTAAAATATCCATTTGATGCACTTTAGAATTAAGTATCTAATTATAGAGATAGCCAGATTAGTCTCCGCGCAGTCAAAATGTATCTTTACTATCCTTAGAACAAAAAATATAGAGTAACTAGCACCAAAAACGCTCCGGTCGCGCGCAGAGTTATCTGACTATACTTGTTTGACGAATGACCGTTTATCCAACTATTAGATAAATCAAAAACAACTTCTAGAAAATAAAATAAAAAAAATCCTTTTAAGTATTATTTAATACCTATATCCATGAGTTTAGTCATTTCCTTCGTCAACTGAGAGTAGCTATAACCAGTTAACAGCAAGACCTAAAAAACTATACTTGAACTCAATAAATGAAGTTCCCATGTATATTAACCTCGTTCTTATTCTGTCATGTTCACCAGATATTAAAGATCTTCCGGCCAATTAGCAAGGCTTAGAAAATAAGAAGCTAATATACTGTCGGGTTTTAATAAGATATTTCTCTCACGCTGAATTAATTAGATCTGCATGGTTATTAGAAAATATGCCCTGTACAAAATAATTATATAGAAACCTTATGGAAGAAATACTTAAAGTGAGTAAGTAATAATTTATTATAAAATTTCACTTTAATTTGTGGTAACTGGTAGTAATATAAATCATTTTAGAAGCAGCCACCCATGACTTTGTCTGCTTCTAGTATAAGAAAGTCCTTTTGAAGATTTAATCGACCATAATTATAGCAAAATTTGATGGGGTTGTATATAGAAAAATATAGGAAATGCATATAAATAATTTAAAATCTCAATAGATGGGATTTTACAATAAAATAGAAGCTCCCTCGATTTAAATTTAAATAGGTAATCTCTATATGCATAATTTTTCTGATATAGAAATAAAACGTATTCGTATATATATAGGTAACGTTTTGAAGAAAGTTAGTCAAGTAATAAAGATGAAATAAGCGATGATCTTTAGAAACCTCTAAAAATCTGTCAGGCAAATTAGCGGGTTACCGGTCATTTCACCATCATCTGCCATTTAATGCCCCCACTGCTAGGGCACTCGCCTTCCTTATGGATGGATAAGGAGAATAGGCCATGACATGACCCACCACGCAGACCCAATGCGGATTAACGACTGCAGATGCAGCCGGGACCAAAGGCTTAACGTGCTTTCCGACGCGCGGAGGAGCTCGCGATGAAAAGCTTTAGTGACCCATCCCGTTATTGACCATTGCAAAAGTTGCTTAGCTTTAAACATCGCAGGCCGGGTTAATCTAAATTTGACTAAATTAAAGAATCATGTTAATAACCTGAAACGGATCAGCCCTCTCCAAAATGAAACAGGTGGACAAAACTTTTCTGCAAAACGACGAGCGAAGTAGCACTTGTGCGTGACTCAGCTGGGTGTCTATTACGGACATCTTGCTGCCATTATTCTCCTGTAACACGCGAAAACTTATCATTCCAAGACATTACCATAACACCATTCGAAAGCAAAGTCGATATCAATGAACGTCAATTTGGTATGAATTATTCAGTACGGTATTAGGAGTGCGAGCGCCTATAAAATTCGATGAGCAATGTCTATCTTGTTTTATCAGGGAGTGGAACCAATTTTTAGGTGTACTGAGGTTTGATTTTATAAATAGAAACATAATATAAGTAGTCAGACATGATGATGATGATGATGATGAAGTAGTCGCGTTGGAAAAACCTTTGTGTTGAAGAGTGGCGGTAAGTTATCCAAGTAATAAAATTATAGAAAGTTATTTACTTACTTGTGTTTTTTTTTATCGGTTCCAATTTAACTTTAACTTATAAACATACACCCCATAAACCCGCCTGCCAAGCGTGGCGATTATGGCAAACTCCCACAAAATGCCTAAACACCAATCGGGAAGCGCAGGACCGATCGTTGTGGAGATCCTTGAGGGAGGCCTATGCCCAGCAGTGGGTGTCGTTCGGCTGACATGATGAAGATGATGATATAAACGTAATAAGTTTTAGACGACCGATTTGGCGCAGGGGTATGATACCTGCATTCTGCGCCAGAGGTCTCAGGTTCGATTCCCGAACAAGACAAATATTTGTGTGAATGAACCTTCGATCAACAATAGCACCTAGTTCTAGATACATAGTTGGAGGGACAGATATGGCCGAGCGTATACTCCCACTTGAGAGTATAATTATAAGTAGTAGATTATTTTGCCAGTGTCAATATTACTAAGGTATTTCAAACTTGGAACGGTTCCTGTCATTTTTTTATGTAAGATCGTAACATTCGTAACCTTTTATCTCCTTTTAAAAAAAGTCAGTCTCTGCCATGTAAAGTTTTCATTTAGTTTGTGAGCCTTCATCTAGTAGGTACTATTGTTGATCGAAGGCATGAACGAACATGTCTGTTTGTCTCGGTATGGGTGTTTTCTTTGTAACGGGTGTCCCAAAAGTAGGTATAGGATGATTTGTCTCAATAAAACGCGAATGGATTGGAATTTCTTCGTAGTTATGTTATTTTATTTTATTTTAAAGAAGAGACTTGTACAATTTTATCTGAATAGAATATCTGCTAAATGGCCGCCACGGTCATTTTTTCTGAGTGCAAGTTTTTCATGACACTTTCACACATTTCGCTGCTAATTTCACACATTTCGCTAAGTACTTATTTCACCAATAACTCGGCGAATATTTTGTCTATAATTGTCTATGTTTTGTGGATCGTTGGTGTAGGCTTTATCTTTGACGTAGCCCCAAAGAAAGAAATCCAGTGGCATCAGATGGCAAGATCTCGGAGGCCATTTGACATCACCTCTTCTTGAAATTACGAGATTTTTCGACCTTTCGACGAGTGCTTGTAATTGATCGTGAATTTTCGTTAAATATTTGTATAACTTCTATGCGCTGTTTTATTGTGAAACGCTCCACGATTAATTTTACATGTATCAAGATGACGTCAGATGTATGTCAAATTTCAACCTGCCATCTTGAATATTTCGGAAATAGCGCGAAATTTAAATCCTATACGTACTTTTGAGACACCCTTTATATATGTATGTATTTACAAACAAAAAGTATATAAGTAAGTATATATTTATTTATCCGTTATCAAGTTTTCCGTGACACAGTTTCTCAATGAAATTTGTACATGGGCTTGTAGGTACATATTAAAAAAAATACTTCAGAATTTCAAATTTGAACTCGCCTCAAAGACAACCGTCTCAGCCTCCCACCTGTCGGTAGCCAGCTCCTCAGCCCTCACCCAGCCATTGAGGTACTGCCTGACAGACCTTGGCAGAGGCTGGGTCTGGTCATCCACCCACACTTGCTCCGCTTGAGGCTTGAAGCCAGCCTTGCTGTTCAGGACTGCTGAGCGGTACGCTGCTGGACTCTGAGAATATACAAGGTGTTCGTTGAAAGATGAGACATACTTCAGCGGGTGAAAGTATGAGTCCATTCGCTTAGATAGTGTAGCTCTGCCACAATGCCGTGCGGGTGTACCGACACTATCTAACCGAACGGACTATACCCATCAATAAAAACAACTTTTACTATGGGACCAAGTGCGATATCGCGAAAAAAAATCTGCTGTTCCATACATCTTGGCCCATTCGGTATTTGCACTTTTGTATAAAACAGCTGATTTTTTTATTTGCGATATCGCACTTGGTCCCATAGTAAAAGTTGATTGTATTGATGGGTAATTTCACCCCCTGAAGTATGTCCCATCTTTAAACAAACACCATGTAGGTACTTAGTGATCAATGTTATTATTAATGAGGTAGGGAAGTGGTCTGGCTTAGATGACTTTATTAATTATTTTCCTTTATTTGACGACCACATGACCATGAATACAATGACGACCGATTTGGCGCAGGGGTAAGAAACCTGCCTTCTGCGCTAGATGTCTCAGGTTCGATTCCCGAACAAGACAAATATTTGTGTGCATGTTTTGGTCTGGGTGTTATCTCAATCCACTGCAAAGTTCGATGTGCTCTCGACTTTACATTCTTTCCAGAACATTAAGGCGTATTGTACAGTATGATTTCTATTATTATATATTTTACGACCTTTTTAAATACGAAACAAGTAGCTTTAACTTGTTCAAAGTAGGTATCAAAGGAAAAGTATAAGTGAAGCTTAGTCAAAGAGTCGATTGGAGATTAAAACGATTTGGCTCCCGAGATACCTACACCAGTCGGGAGGCATTTGAAGCTCAAAGGCATTGTCAGATCGTTTGATAGACTAATTTATTCTAGGCTGACCCTTATAATCCTAGACTGAGGCGCTAATCTTCCGAAATTGCCATTTAATTCTCGTTACGTACCTATATTACAGTAGCTAGGCGGGTACTTTTATAAGAAAGGTTTTTAATCGCTCTACGCAGTAAAGAAAAAAAGTGGTATTTGAACAGAGAATACTCTTGGTTTTCTTACTGTTTTTAACATTTTACCTTTACTTATTGGTAAAGGTACTTAAATTAAGTTTTAACATTTTACCTTTACTAAGTACTTAATTGGTAAAGGTACTTAAATTAAGTTTGGTTCAAAGCTCATCTCTACAAAACAAGGACGGACAAGGACTTCTCTGTTCCCACATACCTACCTGGAATGATAAGGTTAAAATACAAATCCTACATCATTTACGTGTAATAGAAAATCGAACTGCTGTAACATATAACCCTGAACCCTGACAATTCTCGATGAAATGCCTAAAAATGTGAGTAGCAGAATATAAAAATATTGGACTATTCAAAAAACTTAAGTTTTAAGATTTTTGGTATTGAATTGGGATGCCATGGTACCTAGTGTATATAAAATTGTAAATATTACAAAATTGGCGCATGGCTTGGTATCTCACATATTATTATGCGAAGAAAAGCCAAGGAAGCGCTGCATGTGTCGCTGCTGTAGCATCTTATTGGGATACAGCCCTAAACCCTTAATCTATACTAATAGAGTTTATTTGTTTGAACGCGCTAATCTCAGAAACTATTGGACCGAATCGAAACTTTCTTTTTGTGTTGGATAGTCAATTTATCGAGGAAGGCTATAGGCTATCTAATATCTCGCTAAGACTAACAGAACCGGAGTCTTAATGAAAAATGTTGCAAGAAAACGAGAAAAAAAACTCCTTTTTAGTAGGTTTTTTCTTTTCCTCAAATTAACGCATATGAAACTGCGCTCAAATTAACGCATATGAAACTGCGGAGCACAGCTAGTTAAATATAAAATACCATACCAGTCCCCAAAACTCGGGTTGAAGCTCGTTGTCACGAAATTCTCTAAAAGGACACTCAGTTGGATCTACATCCACAACTATTAGCGTCTTAGTGGCATCTGAAGCACCTTTCTTGGACATTTTTTAGTTTAACAATATTATTTCTTATTATTATTTTGTGACATTTAGCATAACCTATCGGTTTCACATGTCAAAACAATGTGACATCATGTCATAAGTGACAGTTAATTAAATGAGAATAAAATATAAAGGGAATATAGTCCCACACTCCTGTCTGTTCCGGTGACAGCCGTGATAGAGGAGCCACTTGCAATACGAAATTAGCTGTCAAAATCAAAGTCAAAATGGACTGTCGTATGAAAACCGTTTTAGTGCCAAAGATGGCCGGAACAGAAATGCTTGTTGCACTATGGTTGCACTACATATACTTGGAGTTGACAAATTCTTCAATATATTTTTCATGCAGGCGCGCACTTAGCGCCAGATTGTCTGGGCGCGGTCAAAATTGAAAACTAATCTTTTCCAGAAGCTTAGAACAGAAAATGTACTGTAACTAGCGCTAAAAATGCCCCAGTCACGCGCAGAGTTATCTTACACATACTTTCAAAAAAGAAATCGAAATACCTACAAAGCTGTTTTGCTTGTATCATTCGAAATAAGCACGATTGGGCACTATCTTTAATAAATAGTTGTTTATCTACACTTTCCTTTGGAATCACATTTCTGCCAGTAAAATGCTACTCAAACTGGATGCAAAGTTATGATAAGCTCACGACTCTCGGCTGAATCGGTGGTTCCTTTTGAAACGCCTAGATCGTTTTCTAGATAAATAATATCGATATCGTTATGAAAACGGTTTCAATGTTTACGGCTAAGTAATGGATGTACTGTTAATTTGTTTGAGTGGTTGTTTTTAAACTGCAATTGCTGAAGAAATCAATAATTGAAAGATCTATGTTCATTAAAGTTTAAATCTTGATTTACCTACATAATATGTAAATAGACTATACTATAGTATATATTTTGTAATCAAATTACAGAGAAGTATTATGGATTAAGATTATTTTTTTCTTTTTTGCATCCACAATGCAATTTTTACTATTGAAAATGAAGTTTTAGAAAAAATCGACCCGTCTCACAACTAGCTCCGTCGGGACTCGAACCCACGACCTTTCACTGTCCGGGCGAAGGCTCTGACCACTGAGCTACGGAGTTTTTATTGTGGATTAAGATAGTCTGGGTTCCATTAGATACTCTATTCTCAAGATATTTTGGGCAATAATAGTAAGAGAAATTCTACAGTAACTTTTAGAAACTCCAAATTTTTTTAACGTATCAACGTAAATTTGAATCGAAATTCTTAAAATCTGATTTAGCGTTCTAGGCCCGACTAATACAACCTAAACAAAGAGAAGGTTATTTCTGTATTCAAAACGACTATTAATTTACCAACAGCGCTATTTCCAATTGAATTAAGAATCTATATTATAATAAATTAACTATAAATCTGATTTGGATACACCGTCTCTAATATTTATTAAGATATAGTAAAAAACGCATAATGTCGAACTTGCAACAACTGATCCGATTTCGTCTGACATTCTGAATCGGTTTATCGAGGTCGTTCTCATAAAAAATGTAGTCATGGACGTATGTCCGTAATATCGAATTAAACATAACAGGTGTACTCTCCACGACAAGTTTATTTCAATTCTAGACGACCGTACATACCTTATATTGAGAATGCGAAAGTTTCTCGTCCGTTGCTTACCATTCCGCTACCATAAATAGGCAACATTTAGGTAAATATAAGGTAAAAAACAAAAATGTAGCTATCTAAGATAAAAAAACAACTCGACTTTTTGCCTTTTTATCGTTAACCAGGGTTCGGTTGTGACTTCACCTGAGTAGGTTTTTCTAAATTATAGGCTTTTCTAATTGATAGCTTTTAATAATTTAGATTTGCCTTAATATTTTTGTGACTGTCTTCACGTAGTATGGATATATTCTGTAGACGATGTTATCAACTCGAGTAGCGAGTACGTTAATTCCTAGAACCCTGGTTTAATTTGCATATCATAATTCAATGTCAAATACAACAACCATTTTAAAATCAGTACCTATGTGAACACGAAGTGTGTCGTTTTGCAAGTAGGAGGTAAAGAAAATAGTAGAGACATATTGTTATTGTTATCTAGCTTGCCAAATGTATGAAATCACGGTTTCCTCCCCGCATCGGTAATACAAGTTACATAATTGTCTCAGAAGTATATTGTATTATGTAAGGATTTTTTTAATCATAAAATGCGTATAGTCATAGATTTATAATACTGTAGTAAAGAAACTAAGTTTTTACGTGCATATTACGACACTTTCCGTTTATTCAAAATTTTGTAGAGTTTTTGCGCTACAGAACGTGCCCAAAGAACGCATTGTCGTGACTTGCCTGTATTCACCTGTATTTTACTCTAATTTTGATGTATTTGTTGATATTTACAAAATATTTTTTAGTGGTACATATAAATAAGCTCATATCCAGACTTAATTTAATATTATCATTAATGTGAAAGCGTGTTTGTGTCCATGTCCATTGTCCATGTTTAACATCAAAACGGAGCAAAATATCGACGTGATTTTCGGTATTGTTATAGCTTGGGAGCTGGAGAGTGATATACGCTACTTTTTATCCCGGTAAAATATCACTTTCCTGGGGGATAACGTCCTGTAGTCCACAGTGAAGCCACGGGTGGAAGGGTAGTAAGTACATTTATAAAAGCATCTGTTCTCTATTAGACATACATAATTTTCTCACCATAGCAACATGCACCAACTATTGCTAGTACCTTCCACATGTTCGGATATTGCGCATTTTTTCTCATGCACATACAACCATTACCTAGCCGCAGGCTTTCACGGCGAACCAGTCCACTTCCTGAAATCGTTGATCTATATCCGCCTCCAACATTTAATGGTACAGAAGATAGCATATCAACATTCACACCTGCACTACTAAAACCGCTGCTGATCACATCATTAGCTATGTTCATGCTACTTTGGAACTGGGTGCCTACCATCAACTTTAAGACAGCGATTCAAAAATAGCGCGATGCAGAATAGGTTCCTAAATGGAATTGCTTTCTTTCGTACTCTGACCTTCTAAAAACTGGATCGCAAATGAATTGCTAAATGTTAATGACCGAACGATTTGTGTCCTTATTCTTCTACCTGTTTCTTTCACTCGATTCTGTCATGCCCGGGGAGTGAGAGGGACGGGTATAACCTGCAGGTGACATGTTAAATCGACCGTGTTATAAGTCAAATAAGAGTTCCTGACAGCTTAGCGGCTGTGAAATGCCGCTGATCGATCACTGAATCGCTGTTATTGATATTAAGCTGTCGTGGTACGAATAAGCGAAGCAGATCAGTTTAGGTCCTAAACAAAACCGCAATAAGAGTTGATGGTAAGCACCCTGGCTTTGGTGAGTAAAAATCATGCGGCGTGCCTGGTGGGTCTAATGGACCCATTATATAAAAATATGTTTTTAATAAAAGATAGATTGTTAGAAAGTTTTTATTAATAGTTATTGGCTTATTCTATCATGTTTTATATTAAATTAATTTAAAAAAACGAATGGCAGTAAATTTTTAGTATTTATCAATTAAACAAATAAGCCTCTTATAAATAGACCCACAATACATACTAATCTTAAATTTGAGACCGAAATCACAAGACCCATAATATGCACTTTGTGCACATGTTAATCACACGGGAGTGGGCGCCGGACTGCGGGAGGGGCATCAAAATGACCTTAAATTCGTAATGCAAAGCTACTCAAGCGCGAAAAATGCTAAGTTTGAAATTATATCAAATTTTGAAGATTTTCTGCAATAGTGGGTCTGTCAGACCTACCAGACACCAAGGGTTAATGGTGGATAATGAAAATAGGCCATGAGCTACCACGCAGGCTCAATCCGGATTGGTGGGTGGTAACGATTGTTGTTGCAGCCGGCTCCAACGCCTCAATGTGCCTCCAAGCAGGAGTTGGAGATAATTTGTTTTTCACTTCTCATGCTCGTAAAGTTCGTGTTTATGTTCGTAGTTCGTATAGGCTGCATAAAATCGCTTTTTATGCTCTAGTGCATAAAGTAAAATCTTCGTCTCTAAGACAAGGGTCGTCAGGTAAACAGTCACACACGCAATTAAACTTAGATAAATATCCATAATTAATTACTAAATCAATAAAAGTAGGCAAAATTAATGAGTTTTCATTATGGACTACGATCTATGCTAAGGTCACTGTGCTGCCACTGCCACGTATTAAAAAAAAAGAAAAAGATATTCTTCCCGCCAATATGGCGAAGTCTTTATTTTTTCTTTTTTGCAATATTGCTATTTTTTTCCTCACATTCGAAGTGAAAAGCAGAGTGTACATAAAACCCATTTTATGCACTTGTTGTACAATCTACTATTGGTCACCTATTCTGTTACCGACCATAGCGATAGTTGTCCGAGCGAGCGAATCACGGTTTCAAAGCACTTTCAAGGTTTAAAAAGTAATGTTTGAGGTGCCGAAGTGAGTATGTGATATAGTTCTTTAACTAAAACCTTCACGGTTTGAAATTGAAGCTAATGGACTCTTGAACAATTGCCTCCTCAGATAAAAGCAGTGGATAAACGTGATTAACAGAGGGACGTTGAATGAAAAGTGATTTGATTCGCTCTGCATGTCATGCATGTCAATGTATGGCGAGCTTAGGGTTGAAGTATATAGAAATTATTATTATTATTCATACTTTTCCAAACATGACAAACAGTGGGACCACGTTATTTAAATTAAAAAAAAATTGTTTTTATTTTTTACTTTTTTGCATTCACAATGCAATTTTTATGGTTGAAAATTGGAAAATGAAGTATTTAGAAAAAATCGACCCGTCTCACAACCAGCTCCGATGGGTCCTCTGACTGACTGAAAGAGCAGTCGCCCGGATAGCGAAATGTCGTGGGTTCGAGTCCCATCGGAGCTGGTTGTGAGTGGGACCACGGTTAAAGTCAGTCTTGTTTCAATTCCCCGTAGTCCCACTTTGAAACAGTGGGTCTACGGGAAATAAAAATTACCTATGGACCCACCGTGGGTCATAGTGGTGGGGCCACGGGTAAAACCCGAAGTTATTATAGTATAGGTACGCAAATTATTTTCACTGTTCTGTTACCATTCACATTGCAATTTTATTAAAAGTGAAGTATTGTATCTGGAAAGGTATTTCTTTCGAGTGTCGAAGGAAGTATTATCTTCACATTGATTGATGAAATAAACGCTGGTTAACAGCGCGTAAGAGGTATTTGTATTGGATAAATTCGTCGTTTCTTCTAACGACTCCGTAGCTCAGTGGTTAGAGCACTCACCCAGACAGTGAAAGGTCGTGGGATTGAGTCCCGTCGGAGTTAGATGTGAGGATAGGCCGTAGGTTATTTTTTATTCTAAAAATTTCTAAATCGGGCCAGTAGTTCCTGAGATTAGCGCGTTCAACAAATCAAACAAACTCTTCAGCTTTATAATATTAGTACAAATGTTTGTCTAAAAAAAAAGTAATTAAAAAGACTAAGAAACCCGTCTGCGGTGCAAAAAATGATTTGTTTAACTAACTAAAAAGAAAAAACAAGTAAAAAAATTAGCGACTGTGGATTGAATGTGTTCTTAGTTCTTACTAGTAAATTGTATGCCGTTATATATTAGGTACTTAATACAAATTTTAAGTAAGAGAATTCGCTGGGTCCATTATATTTTTATAGATTTTACATGCAAATGGATAATAACAATAAAAATATTTATCCGTTATCTAGTTTCCATTATGAGCTATAGATAATGGGCGGTTTTCTGAAAGCTCAGTCACTAGATGGCGCTGTCCCACCTATGCAGTTAGAAGGAACGGAACGTTATAAATTTTACTTTGACGCGACTTTTTTACGTAAAACGGAACGTCAGACAGATGTTATTTATTTACCTAAATCTTTAAATTTACCTATTTCGTTTCTGTTCCTCACAGTAGTACTTATTTAATATATTATTAGTTTCCTTTGGGTATTAAAAAAAATAAATTTAAATATGTTTCATACCAAAATATACCATAGACATGTACATACTTATTCAACGCCATCTAGTAAAGCAATTGGAAGCTTTTTTTTTAAATGGCCTCTCAGAAAATCGCTCATTGGTGTGATTGTAAGATATTTTTAAATTATTTATTTATTATTTTAGAAGCTACAAAATTAACGTGATGCATTTTAAAAATAAATCTGATCTTCTACATTTTAGCTTGTTAGACGACTTTACAAAGTTGAAATTGGCTAATCTGTTTGGAAACTATAATTGATCTGATATCTATTCCATGTAAAGCTCATCAATCAAGTCAGATTATTTCTCAAAAAGGTGCAATTTTCTTGATTTGATAACTATTGACCAAACGTTTTATGGCCAGTGTCATTAACTTTTCAAGGTGAGCCTGTAAATGAAATGTCGGTAGTACGAATGTAAAGTTAACGCTCACATTAAACATATGACAAGCACGAATTAATTGCATGTACGATGGTAATGATTGATCTGACTTGTGCAAAGTCACATAGTTTCAGTGTTTAATGATAAAAAAAAATATAAATTCAAAGAGTTCATTAAAATATTTTTTAATATTTACTATTAGTGTAGTCAATGAAGCTAGTTGACCCCCACAGTAATTCCTCAGTCACAAAAAACTTTACAGCATGATAAAGTATCAATAAATTAAAAGTATGGTATAAATTTCCAAAAAAAAATAATAATAGAAGGTTAGGTATTTTTTAATGTCTAAACTTTCTTCAACGGACATATTCATGTAACGTATAAAAACAATAATATGAAATATCCAAAAAAAAAGTATCCCAGCAGAAACACCAAATTTTAATAAAACAATTGGGGTGACTTGAACTGAAAATAGTAGATTTCATTACAAGTGCGGAAAGCCTGTCATTGCAAAGAGTTCCGACAAATGTCTACCCGAGCCGAGGCGCAGCCGAAGGTGAGGGTTGACAGTCGGAACAAGTTGCAATGACGGTTCCGCACGTGTACTGAACAACTATTTTTAATACAGTTGCGAAAAAATTAAGCAATTTAATAAAATAATAAAACACAATAAACTCAACTAACTAATCGTAAAAGAATATAAGCAGAGACTTTTTTTTGTTTTCTTCACCCATTCTGGGTTGGCACAGGAAACTATGATCATACAGCCAAGGCTTCAGTAGAATTTATAATATTAATATGAAATGAAAATTAAATTAAATGAGATCAAATGAAATGAAACCTAACAAAAGCAATCCGAATCCTACAGGAGCGCCTTTCCTTATTTCTCTCTTTTACCACATCGTTTTCCATTAAAGCCACATTATTGCACTAATTCCACCATACTAAGTACCTACCACAATAAAAACCAGAAAAATCTAATTTAGAAAATTAAGAAATAAGATCCCTCATTTTCTTATCACTTACTTGCGCAAACTCCTATAAGCAGATACTATGGTAAATAGTGCACGTCATACCATATTTAGTAATCTGTGGTCATACAGCCAATTTTATGTATTTTTTATATTCATAAATTTAATTTGGCCAATACTAATATTAATTTAATGTATAATTAAAATTACTTTTAAATCTGATATTGAAACAAATTAGTAGCTTCTTTTTAGAAATATTTGCATGAATCATAAAAACTTCTATGATTTTTTTTAGTAAAAACTTCGTGGTTGGTTTTTTCTTTTTAATAGACAATATTTTGACAGTTGGGAAAGAAAACGCACGAGTTCGGGAAAGGTAAAGAAAAAGTTCGAGTGTGTAATAGCCCACATCCCGAACGCTATACGTCCCTGCAATACGCCACTTTTTGAGCAACTGTATTAAAAAAGTTTTTTTAATACAGTTGCTCAAAAAGTGGCGTACTGATATTGAAACAAATTACCTAGTAGCTTTTTTTTTGAAATATTTTCATGAATCATATAAACTTCTATGATTTTTTTTAGCTTTTTCTTTACCTTTCCCGAACTCGTGCGTTTTCTTTCCCAACTGTCAAAATAATGTATATTAAAAAGAAAAAACCAACCACGAAGTTTTTACTAAAAAAAATTCATAGAAGTTTATATGATTCATGAAAATATTTCAAAAAAAAAGCTACTAGGTAATTTGTTTCAATATCAGTTTAAAAGTAATTTTAATTAAAATTTAAACATTAAATTAATATTAGTATGGGCCAAATTAAATTCATAAATTTAAAAAAGGTGGCTGTATGACGTGCACTGCCATATTCTCTGCTTATAGGAGTTTGCGCGGGTAAGTGAAAAGAAAATGACGGACTACTAATTTTCTAAATTAGTTTTTCCTGGTTTTTATTGTGGTACTTAGTATGGTGGAATTAGTGCAATAATGTGCCTTTAATGGAAAACGATGTAGTTAAAGTGAGAAATAAAGAAAGGCGCTCCTGTAGGATTTGGATTGCTTTTGTAAGGTTAGGTTTCATTTAATTTCATCTCATTTTATTTCATTTTCATTTCATATCAATAAAAAAATTCTACTGTAGACTTGGCTGTATGGGTATAGTTCCCTTTGCCTACCCAGAATGGGTGAAGAAAACAAAAAAAATCTCTGCTTATATTCTTTTACGATTAGATAATTGAGTTTATAGTGTTTTATTATTTTATTAAAATGCTTAATTTTTTCGCAACTGTATTAAAAATAGTTGTTCAGTACACGTGCGAAACCGTCATTGCAACTTGTTCCGACTGTCAACCCTCACCTTCGGCTGCGCCTCGGCTCGGGTAGACATTTGTCGGAACTCTTTGCAATGACAGGCTTTCCGCACTCGCAATGAAATATACTATTGTCGAACTTTTTAACTGAATTATACCATTTTGCCAAGCATACTCATACTTGGCAAAATGGTATAAATATTCTTGAAATAATTATAATTATATATTCTTGAAAAAAGTTTTGGATTTTTATCAAGTATCACATACTAGTATAAATAACTCATTTGGTAAAATAAATTTGGACTGAGAAATTACTCAGTTCAATATATAAACAGATTTGTTTATTTAGGTATAAATACCTAACTTCCGTGTGAGTTTTTTTTTTGAATAATCATTTAAAAGTTTATGGCTCATACTATTTTATAACCCAGTAAAGTTTCATCGACTGAGGAATTAGTGTATGGGACTCCATACAAAGAATCTGTTCATTGCCTACACTATATGAAAAGACTTAGATATAAGTGCAATAAAATTTCTATAGCACTTCTGCAATCACTCTTATATGTATAAAATGCGATAGGATTGACCAATTGTGATGATTTGTAGAATATTATCTTTTAAATTTTTTTTTTACATTACCCACTAGCTGTTTTTAATTTACAACAGAAAATTTCAGTCAATTTTTAATTTTGTTAAGTTCCGCGTAACATTCGGCGGTCAGACGCAGATTCTCTGCCTCATGTGTACGATCCATACAATTTAAATAACAGTCTTTTTTTTTTATCCACAACGGGTTAGCACTTAGCCTTCATCACACCTGATGTTAAGTGGTGATAAGGCTGAAGGTGGAAGCGCACTACTCCCGGAATCCTCTATCACTGAGGAACTGGCTATCTTATCTTTAACTGCCGGAACACAATAATGCTGAAAACATCATTGTTATGGCGTCAGACTTAGATAAGATGGTGGTAGCTAGCCAGGCGGACTAAGAACAAGTCCTGCCACCAACCAAAGGAAGTCTTGGAAGATGCAATTGAATGCGAGCAGAGTGCGACTGCCGCCAACGACGAGTTTATTCTTTAGGATTGCCGGTAGGTGCCCACGTATTTAAACTAAGTTGTAAGAAATGTTATAGTAGCTATATGGCTTAAATCGCAAAATATACTTGTTTTAGCTATCTATTTACGTCATTGATTTCAAAATTCAATCTCTCTAATCGATAAATATACAATCGTCCAACATAAGCAAGCTTACGTGTAACATTCACCGTACATAGGAGCGGCATGTGAACGATCCTTAACATTTAAATAACAGTCTTGGACGTATTGATGCAACTGAATGGGTATAGAGTGCAGACTGCTGCCAATTAGGGGAAAGGTGTACTAAATGATCGCTTAAAATGATGATCGATAAAATGATTCCCTACAGTTTCAACGAAAATACTAGTGCCATCTTTGCGATTTGTTGGCTAACGTCTTCCCTGTACTCCACTCAGTAGCCCAATAAAGTGTCATGGCGGTGTGAGTACAGTGCGTCGATTTATTGCAAAAAATTTAAAATATCTGTCTTCGGTCTAAGATAAGCCTGCAATCAAAGTTAAATTGTTAAAATTCTTTTGTGGATATGTGAATGAAAGTTTTTCTGGTAGTTTTTATTGATATTCAGTAACATTTGAAACTCGTTTTGATCTCACCAAGATAATGTTTTGAGGTCATACTTCGACAACTTTTGTAAATTTAACTTTCGGGGTAAATCGATCCCCTTTAGTGGGTATAAAACGATCCCAGAAATAACTTTACCATACATGAAATACAATTTAAAATTAGTCATGTTTTTTTTGTATTCCTATCTACTTGTACTTTTTACAGATCATGCCACGTACATTATCAAAGAAAAACCTACCGACAAAACTGGGAGCGAGTTTTCTGTACGACAAGACAGTTTTCTGTACCTGTAATGGTGCTAAAAACAAAAACGCAGTTGGTGCAGTTAAGAATTTGGGCAGTAAGCAAACGGTGTTTACACTTAAGCATGAGAGAGAACTCGTTGAGTACATAAAATATATTTAACCAAAAATGTATGGGTTAACCAAACAAGATAGTATGGGATCGTTTTAGACACCCAGGTGTACAAAATGATCCTTTAGTAGAGGTTTAGCAAATCTCTAATAAATCTAAAGATAAAACATCAAACTGCAATAATGGCATGCCAGTATTACCTAAAACCTTTTCAATGGTTGCTCTTACTATAATAATTTGGATACAGTAACCGATTTCCCTTAGGGGGATCATTTTGGACACCTTTCCCCTACGAGTTTAGTCTTTAGGATTGCCAGAAGGTACCCACGCCTTTAAAATAGGTGATTTGAAATGTTCTAGTAGCTCAATAGTATAGTGGGAGCTGTTGCTTAAATCGCAAAACAAACTTTACATGTTCTATGTCTCTTTTTACCACAGCAGCTTTATTTTTACACAAATTCCGGTCATTGATTGATGACCCGTATCTCAACTAGCTTCGATGGAACTCGAAGCCACGACCTTCAATAGTAAAAATTGCATTGAGAATGCAATAAAGTAAAAATAATTCGGTCATTAATTTCAAAATTCAACCTCTCTAAAAATATATAAATCGAAAATGTACAAAACATCCAACACAAGCTCACGTGTAACATTCACCGTACATACGACCGGCTTAATGTGTACGATCCTTAACATTTAAATAACAGCCTTGGTCAGATGCAACTGAATCGGAGCAGCGCAGACTGATGCCAACGACGAGTTTGATCTTTGTATGATTGTCGGAAGGTGCCCACATCTTTAAAGTATTCATATTCTTTATTGCATGTCACAATTGGGTATTTGACTGTTGTTGAAATGTAGATATTTAATTATGACATTCAGAAATATAAAATTATTGAATAACAAATGTGAAAAAAGAAATTCAATCTGTATTATAACAAGCGAATTATGAGCTACTTAATTGTGACTCTAGCTATCTCTTTCTAAAACGAAATTTTCTATGGCGAGAGTATGGCGCTATAGAAATGTGACGTCACGTTTCTATAGCGCTCTCCTTGTCTAATTAGAAAGTTTGATGGTCTATATCGCTGAAAATATGCAAGATGTTTGAAAATAAATACCTATGTTGTGTTGCTACTAATTAAATTAACATTTTAAGTCAATAAAAAAAATCAGTCAAATACCCAATTATGCAGTACAGGTTACAATTTTGTACTTACTTAAATCTAAAGTTGCATGTGACAGTTTTAAAACTTTTACAATATCAGAAACAGATTTTAATTAATTTAAGCACATTAGACTAGCTTATTTTATACACAGAAGAGCACATTTAAAAAATTGATGGTTAGCAATGTCCTAGAAGCTCAGAAGTATCACTACACTACTTCCACTGGAGAAGTTGCTTAAAACGCAAACATTTCACAAATTAGCTGTAAGTCTTCCGTAACAAAAATAAAATAAAATTAAATTTCATTATCTGATTTTAAAATTCAACCTCTTTAATCGAAAATGTAAAAAACACCCAACACAACATTCCACGTACAGACTACCGACTAAGGTGGTACGATGAGCTCAGTAGCGCCACCAATGGAAATAAATCAATTACATTTTATTAAAGGCTTAGATTAAAAGTTTCTGTTATTTTGCGCAAATAAAAGAGTAAAATGCATTTTATAAATATGCTTTTACGAACTCGAACTTAAGCAATAAGTTGTGAATCTCAATAGTGCCAAAAGTGGCCACATTTAGCAATATCGAGATCCATAACTTAATGCTCATATTTGAGGCCATGAAAATATACTTAAAAATTGCATTTTACTCTTCTATTTGCTCAAAATAACAGAAACTTTTATTCTAAGCCTTTGATAAATCGTAAATGATTTATTTCCATTGGTGGCGCTACTGAGCTAATCGAACTACTTAATGTGTACGATCCTTAACATTTAAATAACAAACAGCCTTGGTCAGATGCAACTGAATGGGAGCACCGCTGACTGATGCCAACGACAAGTTTCTTTGTAAGATTGCCGGAAGGTGCCCACATCTTTAAAGTAGGTGGTTAGCAATATACTAGCTCTATAGATCAGTAGAAAGAGCAGTTGCTTGAATCGCAACAACTGCATGCTCAAAAGTGACATTTTTACT
Source organism: Crambus lathoniellus (assembly GCA_949710035.1). Taxonomy (NCBI): domain Eukaryota; kingdom Metazoa; phylum Arthropoda; class Insecta; order Lepidoptera; family Crambidae; genus Crambus; species Crambus lathoniellus. The sequence continues at coordinate 29,621,789 of OX453302.1, read as the reverse complement.
ATATAAATATCAAATCATGAATATACCCGATTTTTCGATCTAGAAAGGTATTCTTCTAAAACAAAATCGCTTTTTCTAGGACATGAGCTCTCCCCTAAGATATATTATTATCTGTGCTATAAAAACATCCATTAACTAAAGACTAGCCTCTTAAACGAGGAATTTATAACAAACACCCTTATTATGAACATAGGAAAGATGGGTAGCAGTGATTATTTTAATACTTAGGTAAGTATGTTGATTGATAAAAATTAGGCTATCTCAATTTTGTTTGAATTTTTAACAAAAATTGATTTTCACAAGAAAGAGAATATTCAAAAGCAATTTATGTGAATTAGGCACATAAATATTTTTAACATCCAATATTTAGACAAAATTTATATTCTCTAAGATTACCTACTTAATATTAAATATCATTATTAAAAAGGCCACATAATTGCATTCGGATTTCACAGATTTTAATACCACATTTGGACATAATACACCATAAATACCAACAATTGGTTAATAACATAACAATTAAAGTTCTGTTTGCAAATCAATTCACTTTAATTAAGCATAGTTTTTGACCGGAATGCTAGTAAACATATACTCGTGTATGAGGTTCATAAATTTAACCACAAATCGGAAACTGAGTTCAACTTAACTACTATGTTAACTGTTCAATTTGTATCAAAATAATTGAATTTAAACCTGGAATAGTTGTGGTTGGGAATTAAGAAATTAATTAATTAATTATTGTCCCAAAGCTAACCAAACGGAAGTCTCAATAATTTATATAATTCCATTCTGATTTTCAAATCGTTAATCCAGTTAAATTTATTTTGAACAATACTTAATTATTTTGAATCTGGCTTAGTGACGTTGGTATACCTATAATTAAAATTGATACGAGTAGGTATAAGTATTCCTTACCTATTTGCTTTAAAATTGCTATTTGCACATGAGGTAATTTTTGATGGTTTTCATAAACTAAATACTTACATAACTTAACTAAATTATGAACAAGAATAAAAATAAAAACATGTATCATGGGCACTAGAAACAAATAACTAATTAAGTAAAGGGTTTTTATAACTTAAGTATACATATGGAAAACATTATTAATCTTAGATTTTTTTAAATTATAAACTTAAATCCTTATTCCAACTACGATAATTGATTATAACGTAACAATAATATGTTAAGTGCAAAATAATTGTATCAATACACCAATCGCGATTTTATAATAAGGTCAATTGCAAAATGAACCACGTAAAGTGAAAGTAGTACTTTAAAACCAGTTGCCTTGATCCCCCCTGCCTCCTAAAGTCTTACCAAGACAGGTGTCTCAAAGGAGACTTTTAGTCAGTCCAAGGGTCTACCTTATTTTGTTTTCTGGTTCCTGCCAACTAGTTTACAAGACCTGCCTCTTTTTTACCAATGGTGCGGGTAAGAGGTCTACATAGATTGGTCTTCGGGAGTAGACACAACTTGTGAGGTACTCGTTCGGTTAGTGTTAAAGTTACAATAGTGTGTCTGAGAGCAGTTTCAAGCATCTGATGGTTTTGCGAAACTTTATATCTAGTTCATTTATGTATATTTTTAATGATTCTTGAGATTTTGGCATTCTTAAAACATACCTACAAGTCTATTACAAACTATAGGCAAATCATCAGAATTCAGTTCTTCTACCAAAAAACTGCTCTAATTTCGTTCGCGAAGAGAACTCAAGGTCATCATGATACGCCCGATATTCGGCCGAGTGATCAATAAATGTATGAGAACAACAGTTTTGTAATTAAACTCTCCTGCAATGCTTGTGGAATCGCTCACAGTGTAAGTATAGAAATTACCATATTACAACAAGCATTTTTAAAATACAAGATTTTAAATACATAGCTTCTTTTTGTACGCAGATACTACAACCACCGGATGTCAAAGTGTTAATAAATGAGAAATAATTAATTGAGCCACAAACAAATAATAAGTAAGCATCTAAAATACTGAAGTGGACGCAAAGTCCACCACTTTGCGCCCATTTCAGTATTTTGGATGCTAAGTTAGTATTTTTGTGGGTTAGGTTAGGTTAGTTTGGTGATCAATTAATTACAACCCTTAATAAATTTGAAAAAAATGTGATAATAATAAAAACCAACCAACACCAATAATCATATTTTGGTGTTGGTTTTTCGCACGAACTAGCACGAACTATCTCCTGAGGATGCCCCGGGTTGGGGCGAAACACGTGTAGAGTAGTCTAATCGGTGACGGTGCAAGGTGTATTGCTGTCTTGCTAGATGCAGGTATTGTGCACTGGTGTTTTCGTGGTGTGCATGTGCAATTTTTTGCGGGCGGGCGGGCGGTGCATCTTGCATATTGTGGTTTTTGCGGAAGTAAGCTACATATATTTCGTTTTTCACAAAGGTTCATTGGACTTCCGCCAAGTGACGCCTGATTCAATCAAATTCTTAATTGTAACTAGCTTTCCGCCCGCGGCTTCGCCCGCGTGTATTACACGACATTATCCTCAGGGAATGTGATATTTTCCGGGATAAACTACACCACTGTCCAGCTCCCAACTACCCCCGTACCAAAAATCACATTGATCCGTCTTTTGACGTGAAAGACGGACAAACAAATAATACCTACTACTGGTTTTCCCGTGGTACATGATACTTTGCTGTGGTAAAAAGTAAAAGTAGCCTATTATAATCCTTCCCAGGGTCTCAAATAATTTACTAAAATAGGTACCAATTTCTAGCCGCAAATTAGCTCGCGCTTAAAATGATTTTCGTATGGGAATGAGATTTTTCCCGCGGTAAAAAGTGTTAAGTATGTCTTTCCCAGGGCCTTAAACTGTCTCTATTCTAAATATAATCATTTCCATTAACTTAAACTATCACCTTAAATACCAATTCCATATCACAGCTATGCCCGTGCTAAAACTTATTTTACCATGGGAATGATTCTTATTCCCGCGGTAAAAAGTCCTTCCTAAGGTCACAAAATATCTCCATTCCAAATTTCATCTGAAACGGTTCAGCCGTTTTGACGTAAAAACAGAACATACAGACAGACAAACAAACAAACAAACATAAATTTTCGCATTTATAATAATATTAGGGATTGTAGAAATATGAATATGATTGACCGGCCGCGACTACGTCCGTCCGTGAGTAATTTGTGGTCGTCCAAATCAAAAGGGACCTTGTGTCGCTCGGCACTTACGCCCTTATTGCTGTTGTTCGAATACAAAACAAACGACAATAAAGACGTATGTGCCGGCCACAATAAGGTGCCTTTTGATTTGGACGATCACATTTAATTGGGTAGGTATGCGACCCAATCGCATCGCAAAATTTCATGTCAAAAAGTAGGTAGATAGGTCTCATCAGTACCATCATCAATCAATTTTAATGTCCCCGCTGCTGGGGTACAGGCCTTCATATTGATGGATAAGGAGAATGGACCATGACCTTTCACACGGGCCCATTGCAATTATGGGGTATTAACCAATCCAAATGCAGCCAGAACCATCGGCTTATCGTGTCTTCCGAAGCACCATAATTGAACAGCCATCCCGTGAAAGACCACTGCGAAAGTAACATAACCTCAGCGATCGCAGGCCGAGCACGCTACCTATACTTTATACCAAACATGAAAGTCAGATCAGTGGTTTCTTCTTATGCCTATAAGAAGGTTACGATACCTAGATTAACAGTAGCTACTTTCGTATGAATAATATTCGGACATTCTCCTACTCTTGAACTACCAAAATGCAAAAATTCAAGTCAATACTTTGATATGGTACTTTTTAATGTGGCAATACGCTAGTTGATACATAACTAAGTACACCTACGTCGCACTGTAAAAACCAGGTAAAAACCATAGATGTAAAAACGGATTGAGTTTTCAAACATGTGTCAAAACAAAATGAAATTAAAAATCAAAAGCACTAAGGAGTATCGATATCAACTTCGATTTAAATCACCCCCAAAATAATTTTCTATCCCTTTTTAACCCTGTTAGGCAATGAGTTTCAATGAAATATGAAACACATCTTCGATTATTCCTGTTAGAATGTTTATGCAAAATTTGAAGAAGATTGGACAAAGGAATCACGTTGTCCCATACAAACTTTACCCCCGTTTTTCACCCCCTTAGGGGTAGAATTTCGTAAAATCCTCTCTCATCGGATGCCTACATCATACAAGGAACACACCCTCCAAGTTTCAGGTCTCTACGATCAGCGGCTTAGGCTGTGCGTTTATCCGTCAGTGATTCAGGACAAAGGATTTTATATATATAGATTAAGATTATTTCTGAATGAGTCACACCAATGATTTTTGTTATCAGCATGTCTAAAAAATATGTAACTCGAGAAAAAAGAATCTGTTTTTATTTTTTTCCTATCTTCAAAAATAACTGAGATATTAAACGTTAAAGTACGGCCTCCGAGGAAAATTTGGGTGAACCAATGGCATTAACGTGTGACGTCACGTCGCACTTCCGTATACCTACATAGAATCCTTTGGCTATATAGTTGCGCTCTCACGGTTTCGTAATAAATTTATTTATTTTTCTTATAGTCGATCAATGAAATGTTTTTAAGAAATTTTGTATTGAGCCCATGTGAAAAAACACCTTCAAATAATGTTTTATTTTCGTGAATAATAAATTTAATCAACTTTCATAATGGCGGGCGGGATTCTGTCAATACATATAGCAACCGTCAAAACAAAATGTACTTACAACCTTAATACTAGGTAGTTAAATATGCACCCTAAAAACTGACAGCCATTTCGATAATTTTATACTGCTAGTGGCGCCTCCACCACTGGGTCAGATAAGTTTGTGGGATAAATGTCTTTCGGTATCGACAGTAGGTGACAGTTTTAGAGTGCGCCTGCGCGCGGTCGAAATTGAATACTAATCATTTACCATAACCTTAGAACGAAGAAAATGTACTGTAACTAGCGTCAAAAACGCACGAGTTGCGCGCAGATTGCGCACAGACGAACTCTAGGTAGGTACAGTTAGACGGAAATCACCCGCAACAGCCGCAAACGGAGATGTCAGTGCTACATGACGTCATCGCAATAGCGCGCAAGGAAAGCAAATTTTCAAAAGCTGGTGAAACTTTACAACGCTGTATCTTTGGAAATCCTGGCCAGATTTCGATGAAACAAAAACTATTAGTACTTGCACGAGTACGCGCATTAAATGCAGTAATTTTTATAGTCATATTTTGATGTGTTGGTGTGACTCATTGCATATACAGCAGATGGAATTAAGTAATTAACTTTGTCTTTTTAGCAATAAATTTAAATTATGTTTAAGCCTAATCTACGAGATGTTTAAGTAACTTAATTTTTATTGCATTCAATACGGGTTAGCACTTAGCCTTCATCATTACCTGTACGTTAGTTACCTTGTACCCTACCCTGTACTGTTATATATTTTTTTTCGCCTGTTTTTCTTGTCAGTTAAAAGATGTCCATAACAGGTGGTAGGTAAAAAAATGTTGGACGATTCATAAGCATTAATTTTATTTCATCTATTATGAATAAAAAAATATTGACTTTGACTTTGACCTGATGTTAAATGGTGATAGGGCTGATACTCGCGGAATCCTCAACTGCTGAGAGACTAAGGCTGCTCAGGGTGCCTACCATCAACTCTTGTTGCGGTTTTGTTTAGGACCTAAACTGATCTGCTTCGCTTATTCGTACCACGACAGCTTAATATCAATGACAGCGATTCAGTGCTCATTCAATGACATTTCACAGCCGCTAAGCTGTCACATACTCTTATTTGACTTATATAACTCGACCAAGCTAACATGACACCTAGCAGGTTATACGCGTCCCTCTCACTCTCCGGGCATGACAGAATCGAGTGAAAGAGACGGGTAGAAGAAATAAGGACAAAAAATCGTTTGGTCATTCACATTTAGCAATTCATTTGCGATCCAGTTTTTAGAAGGTCATAGAACAAAAGAAAGCAATTCATTTTAGGAACCTATTCTGCATCGCGCTATTTTTGAATCGCTGTCTTAAAGTTGATGGTATGCACCCAGGTTATCTTACATCTAACTGCTGGAATACCTACAATAATGCTGTAATTATCGTTGCTATGACGTCAAACTTAGATAAGATGGTGGTAACCAGGCGGTCTTAGAACAAGGCCTACCAGTCAACCACCAACCAAAATTACATCCTTTGCTGTGTTATAACAATTGCGACAGATGAAGTCTCATAATAGCGGGCCAGCTTTATCATGTCCAATATGTCGTAGTCACTTGCCATTTGCAAATTTTAGTTTGACACACCTGTCGGAAGTCATTCAACTTTCACCAATGAACGCCATTTTGCAATACACGTTATGAGTGTAATGTAGGTATTGTACATTTTTTGTTGTATTTAACTGTTCGGCTGTGCCCATTGCACAATATGAACGCACAACCTATATTTTATATTATATTTATATTATTTTCTTTTTCTTGCTCTTTATCTATGTAATAATCACTACACATCATAACAAATTACGCCTTTCTCCGACTGAGTTATATAGGCAGTGATTTACAGTTACACTAACTTTTCTGTTCCGGTGACAGTGGCGCTATGTACTTTTTTTTTGTAGCAATTTAAGCGGCCCTGACTTCTAAGACCTTTAGCCGCCAGCAGCGCTATGGTTGGACATCAACTTGACAGCAAGTGACATTAAAAAAAAACAATTAGTTTCACATTTTGGCCACCGGAACAGAAAAGATTGTGGCACTGTACTTCTTCTAATCACCTGCTATTCTTGTCAATCTTTTGTTAATGAGTTTTTTTGAATGAGCATTTTCGCCTGTTTTTCTTGTCAGTTAAAAAAATATTGGACGATTCATAAGCATTAATTTTATTTAATCTATATGAATAAAAAAATTATGACTATGACTATGACTTTGTAAAAATGTATTCTCGATAACATATACCACACCTTATTTTAATATGTTTGACTCATCATCATCAGGCTGTATTCGTCCACTGCTGGACATATTCGAAAACCTTTATCAATTCACGCCACTGAGCCAGGGACCGTACTCTGAAACGCTAATCCGAAACCTTGGTTAGCCCAGCCCCTTTCACTCGATGCTGTCCAAACTAGAGAGTGACAGGGACGGGTATACCGAAGATTCGGGTTTTGCGTTTCAGAGTAGGACCTCAGATCCTCAGCTCTTCGCAACCAACTGCCGCCAACGTTATGTAGTAAAATTAAGTATTTTTTAATTTATAAGAACACTTCAAATTTATATTATGTTTCAATTTATTGCATCTAATCCTTCAAAGAATAACATTTTAAAGAGAATTGTAAATGTCTTCTAAAGCTCAATCCTAAAATGTTCGCTAGTTTTTAGGGTTTCGTAGCCGAATGGCAAAAAACGGAACCCTTATAGATTCGTCATGTCTGTCTGTATGTCTGTCTGTCTGTCTGTCTGTCTGTCTGTCTGTCTGTCTGTCACAGCCACTTTATTCCAAAACTATAAAAACTACACAGTTGATACTTGGTAGGTAGATGTATTCCGTGAACCGCTTTACAATTTTAATACAAAAATAAAAAATAAAAAAATTAAGGGGGGCTCCCCATACATAGAACTGAAACTGAAAAATATTTTTTTAATCAAATATATTCGTGTGGGGTGTCTATAGATAGGTCTTTGAAAATAACATGGAGGTTTCTCAAATCATTTTTTCTCAAACTCAATATTTTGAAAGATTAGCCTTCCAAAGTGGTAAAATGTGTGTCCGTCCCCCCCCCCTCTAACTTTTGAAATAAAAAAGTGAAAAATCTAGAAAAAATATATGCTGTAGATTTTAATAAAAATTTTCAACGAAAATTGGTTTGAACGATACATAGTGAGTACTTTTTGAGATATAACACATTTTCAAAAACCGCAAATGTAACTTTGTCGTTCATACAAACACTATGAAAAACAAAGTTATATTTTGCTGACAAAAAATATGGTGGAATTTTGGCAGGGTCTATACCCTGCCTAAATTCCACCATATTTTTAGGCAATGGGTACGTTAAGTGTGTACGGAACCCTTCATGGGCGAGTCCAACTCGCACTTGGCCGATTTTTTCAATTATGATTTTGCAGCGACATAATATTATGTAGTAAATATTACTTTTTAATTTTTTGCATTCACAATGCAATTTTTATGATTGAAAAATTGAAAATGAAGTATTTTAGAAAAAATCTACTCGTCTTCCTACCAAAAATTTTTTTCTAAAATACTTCATTTTAAATTTTTCAATTATCTTCAATTTAAAAATTGCATTGTAAATGCAAAAAAAATTAAAATTTAAATAACTTGCTATAGTAATTTCATCTTTAGCGATTGTCAAATATCTGGAAAGGTATTTCTTTCGCGTGTGAGGGTAGAAATATCTTCACATTGATGAAATTAACGCTGGCTATACAGCGCGGAGGAACCCGTGGCGCAGTGGAAAGCGCGCTCGGCCTGCGATCGTTGAGGTTAAGCAACGTTCGCAATGGTCGGTCACGGGATGGGTGACCAAAAACTTTTCATCTCGAGCTCCTCCGTGCTTCGGAAGGCACGTTAAGCCGTTGGTCCCGGCTGCACTTGCAGTCGTTAATACCCACCAATCCGCACTGGGCCCGCGTGGTGGGTCATGGCTCATTCTCCTTATTCACCCATAAGGAAGGCCAGTGCCCCAGCAGTGGGGACATTAAATGGCTGATGATGATGATACAGCGCGTAAGAATTATTGAATAAATTCGATAGCGAAAGGTCGTGGGTTCGTGTCCCATCGGAGCTGGTTGTGAGACGGATCGATTTTTTCTAAAATACTTCATTTTCAATTTTTCGATAAATAAATTTTTATCACTAAAACCATTAACGATTTCTTTTCTATGCAAATTCATATTGTATATTTAAGCCAAAACTTATGTTTTAGTAACAGAATATAAACACTAGCGCTAATACTACCATTGCTCAATAAATGTTAAGTCTATATGCTCAATTTAATACAGACACCACTATAGCTTTTCCCATGAGCTTTCTATAGATTTTCTACGGCTCTTGTGATTGAGCTATCGAGGCGTTATGTTATTTGAATGGTCAAATTTTACTTTAAGTTATACAAGCTTTCCGAACGCGGTTTTGTCCGCTTGAACTACACGATGTTCTCCTGAGGGAATGGGACATTTTTTTTTTTACTTTTAATGGGCTTGCTCTTGATCCCAATCAAGCCCATGGGCTAGAACAGGATCTACGATGGAGCGAGCTCATCCAGAAGGTGCCTATTCACTCTTGCTTTGAAGGTGGTCGGGTTATAAGTACTCGGGAATACAGATGCAGGGAGGGAGTTCCATTCCTTTGCTGTGCGCAATATAAAAGATGCTGAGTAGCGCTTGGTGCGACATTTGGGAATATCAACCAAGAAAGGGTGGTAGCCCGCTGTGCGTCTGGATGTCCGATGGAAGAAGGGGGATGGCGGTATGAGCTCATTGCAGCTCCTGAGCACACTCTCCGAAGTATAATCTATAAAAGACCGACAGACAAGCGACTTTGCGGCGGTGAGCTAGGGTGTGAAACTTGCTCTTCACCAGTTTTTGGTCGCCAATTAGCCTCTCAGCTCTGCGTTGGATCGTGTCCAGTGCAGCTATTTCTCCCGAATACTCGAACAAACTCAACTTTGGGTCTTAAACATCATGGCGTCCCATTCATACCTTTCACAATTCGAGCATTTTACTACAGTACTAATCGCAGATCTTTTGGGCCGTTCCGCCGTGGTTGAGTAAAAAACATCAAAGCTCGCATTTATAATAATGATTATTGTTATTTTGATATTCTGAGTTTTTAGTCTCTAATTTTTTAGGTTAAAATTAAATCATATTCACATTCTTTATTGCATGTCACATGATGTGTAGTAGCTACTGGTTGCAATTTGTACTTAAACCGAATGTTGTATGTGACACCCTGTAAGGGCGTAGCAATTTAAACATTAAAACTTTAAATAACAATTTTGAGATTAGCTTATTTTAAGTCCATGCGCGCTTTTGACCAACTAACCGCCTACACGCCACCTGGTACACACCACCGTTATCAGACCCAGAGGTCCCGGGATCGATTCCCAGTGGGGGTATACTTATAGTATTCGGTAAGACTTGAAGTTGGTCCGCCTGGCTAGCTACCACCATGTTATCTAAGTCTGATGCCATAACAACGATGTTTTCCAGCATTATTGTGTTTCTGCAGTTAGAGATGAGATAGCCATTTTCTCAGTGATTGAGAGCCACTTTTAGCCTTATCACTACTTAACATATATTCTGATGAAGGCTTAATGCTACCCCGTTGTGGATAAAAAAATATACAGGGTGGAATCGAAGTCGTTAGCATCCTTTTAAAATAAGAACATACTCATGATATAGAGTCTTTTCCCCAAATATGATGCAAATCCAAGACGTAAAATAATTATTCTTAAAACCCTGAAAAATCGCGTAAAATACTCAGTAATTGATCACTATGGCAAATAAAAATTAAAATAACTAAAAATAACAATTTGATAAAAAAAACATTGATTAATTAATATTCAAATAACATCCAAGCCTTAAACTACTTCATTGGCCTCTCGACAAAATGCAGGCTCTACTATAACGAGAATTTATTTAAGGCGAGGAATCCCGACCGAAATAGGCACGCTAACGCTTGCTCGGCCGCGCTCTATACACTTCGCGTCGACCCAGCGGCAGCCGGCAGTGAACTGTAAACTCGCGAGCGCTCCGCAAATCGAAAATCACTTTAAATTCAATAAAAAATTAAATAATAAAAAAAAAAAATTTATGACGACCGAAATCCCTCGGCTATTCAAAGACAATTATTTTTATATGTTTTTCATTGACTAAAACCAAGTATACTACAAGTAATATGATATTTGAATTATTATTAGACCGATGTTTGGGATTTTATTTGACACAGTAAAATATCACCGATCGAAAAAAAACGGCCGGAAGCACTAGATAAATAACTGTAAAATAACATATATTTTTTCCAAGTTTTAAGTACTTGTGATTTGCGAGTAATCCATAATCTAAAATACCCTATTTTGGGCAATCGGCGCCTTAAGTTCGCGCACGGAATTCACCGAAACAAACAATGTCACCCATGCTTCATGCCCGCTTTGCCTGAGTTTCCGCGCGCGCGCTGACGCCGGACACCACCCCTTTTCACGTAAAAACATAGCTTCATATGAGTACAATAATAAATATTTGAAATAGCTTCTGGGTTTGACGAAAAGGCAGTTTAAGACAACTTTAGAGTTAGAAATTAGAATTTTGTATCGAAAAAGAAATATCTGAACTATTAGTAACTTTGAGCTATTGATCTGATAATATTTCTTACAAAAGCCTTAATAAACACAAGGTCAGTCCAACCATTCTAAATGGAAGACGTTAAATTATATTCTTTGGTCATTGGCCCAAAAACCTTAGTTTAGATGTTATCGTGACCACAGTTTGTGCACGATAACAAATCATAAATCGCCAAAGAAGTCTTACTCAATATTTCACTACTGAGGAATAAAAACACCGAAATTTTTTATATGAAGTTTTAAGCTTTTTGAATAGCATCTGGATATAGAAGAAGTAAATAATAAATTCATGTACTAAGCACATGTTTAATGTTTTTATGTGTGTTATCCAGTAATAATAATCCCCCTACAAGGTGGATCGACGATCTGGTCAAGGTCGCAGGAAGCCGCTGGATGCGGGCAGCGCAAGACCGATCGTTGTGGAGATCCTTGAGGGAGAACTATGCCCAGCAGTGGGCGTCGAACGGCTGAAATGATGATGATGATGATCCAGTAATAAAACGATTTAATCTATCTATCACATGACGTTCCACTTTCACATGAGAAGTGATCATAAATGTTATTGATCGAATAATAATAAGCCCTTGAGTCCATAGAATTCTTTGTTTCATTTATTTATTTATTACTTATCTTAAAGTCCGTGGCTTCGCCCGCGTGTAATAAAAGTGACGTATACCGCATGAATGTGATTTTTCCGGGATAAAAAGTAGCCTATGTCACTCTCCATCTCCCAAACTATCCCCATACCAAAAATCACGTCGATCCGTTGCTCCCTTTTTACGTGAAAGACGGACAAAAAACACAGAAACACACTTTTACATTTATATTTTAAGTATAGAAGATAACGCCTATACCTCCATAGCATATTGCACTTAGCGTCCAGTCCAATTCCAAATGAATTTTTAAAAGCTTTTTAAAATTTTATTAACTTTACAAACATATTTGAATTGGAAAAATCACTTTTGCCGCTAATTTTATGCAGAGGGCTTGGGCTTTGCCATCACTCATTCGGTCCAAATAAAAGGGTTCCTTTGGGTGTAATGATTAACGAGATCTGTTTTTTTTTAAAAAATTCGTTAACCTGACGCAGGGGTACACATTTTTTTTGTATTTTATAAAATGTATGGAATGAAGGATTGTGTCATGAAATGACTAGCTACTTATAAGTCTTATAACTCTTCCTTTTTATAGTAATTAATTTGGCCGGTATATAATATTATTATTACATTTTATTATTTCGAAAGTGAACGAAAAAAGAATACTTATAAACAAAAATTTACGAATAAATTGAAAATTGTTTAGATTTCATAATGTTGAAATATTTGTTATGGATTTTAAATCTATTAAAAAATACTCTTAATAATTAGATAATGACACATAATGAGAATAATTTCTATTGGAGTAAACGAGGAAGTAAATGACTGATGTTTTGTAGTCTCAATGAAATACAAAACATATTTGCGTCTCTTTCCCACGCATATGTAAACGGATTAAGGGTGAAAGGAATCATGCATTTTAAGAGTTTTGCTTGACAAGACGTGGGAATTGGATTTATATTCTTGATACTTACAGTTTCCCGCCTTGCAAGTAATGGTGCTTCCACGTTCTTAAGAAATGTTTACAAACAGTTCTAACGTTTGATCAAAATGATAACAAATCTTAGGTAATATAAGATTTTAAACTTTCGCGTTCCATTATAATTTTATAAACAAGAGTAACAGGACTCGACGCGACTTTTATTATGTAGTACACTATGTACTTACAGCTTGACGTTTCGGCTATGTTGCTATAGCCGTGGTCACAACATAGCCGAAACGTCAAGCTGTAAGTAAGTTTGTACTACATAATAAAAGTCGCGTTGAGTCCCGTTACTCTTGTTTAAAATCTTAGGTAATGTTAGTTAGCATTTATTCACAACACGGGGTGCAGTTAAAACATCGAACAACTCCTAACAGAATGTAACAAATGCTAACATTTGTTAGTAAATGTTTTATTGTTAAGCATGTTTGTAAACTTTTTCTAAATATAAGTGTTCCTTAAAGCAGCTTACTGTGTTGGTTATGTTTCTGAAACCAAAGCAGTTTACCTAGAAGCGATAAGTGGTAGTGGTTTATTTTGGCTCCAACCTTCCTTATTTTATTGTTATACTTATGTATCCTTGATCTAAGCAGTAATTATTTTAAAATAATTTGAATTTTTAACTTTATGTAAAAAATTTGCAATTAAGGAAGTGAAACACTGCTTTTATAATTTCAATTAAACTTATAATGATTTGAATCATCAAATCACAATCAATAATCAATCACCATCTCAAATTCACTTTCATTTACATTATAGATAGGTAACCATTCAAAAATTTCTAGAAATAAATATAAAAACCGCAGAGTCATTCAATTATTTCCAACATTATATCATCCATTAGATTCCTAAAACAATAAAAGTCACTTTCGTTTTTAATTCAATCGGAATCCAAGTGTAAGCATGAAGACAGTTAGGTCGGTGTATAATGCGTGTGCGCCTTTTGAATTGCTAACGACGTTCGAAACTTTCGGTGCAATATTCAGTCCACGACTGTCTTTCAAAGCGGGCAGACGAAAGGACAGCCATGTTCCAAAATATTTAGATTTTTCGAAACCTAAAAACTTTTTTAACGACTTTAGTTTTTATCATTACAGCACGCTTGTGAAACTTTTTGGTGAATTTTCGTGCTTTTTTGTGAACTTTCTTTTGTTGTGTTGACTGTGTTGTGGTGGTGTTGTTTCCAAAGTGCGAATTTCACGTGGAAATATAAATATGGTAAGTCTGGAAACTATAGGTATTTAAGTACTACATGAAAAAATATCGAAGTCATATGTGAAATAGTGACGGGTTTGAATCTCTGCTGAAGCAAGTGCGATCTGTTATGCTTTTATTTATACACATCTTTAAAAACGTTGAACTGATTCATCTGTTTAACTTATTTTATTTTATTTTACATTTATTGGCAAAATGTTTATTAAAGTTGGTATAATACTATTTTATGAGTTATCAATATTTACGAAAAACAAATTTTGGAAAGTTTTAAAGACACAAAACTTTAAAGAAGCTACATAAAAGTACAGTCAAGTTATACTAAGTTATTATTTGTAATAAAATAAATCATTATTAGATTAAATTCAATTTATTCTATTGAATATCGTCCGAAAACATACTATGATGCTGATGTCTTTTTTATATTACGATTTTTCCATGTTGTATATTTCTTTTATTTACTCTATAGATAGAGCATGAAAAATGTTATAATTTTTTTTTATTATCCGTAAATACTTTAAAAAATAAATCAATTTAAAACATATTCCCAAAAACAAATGAAAACATACAGCTGCCATCTACCCGTGACCGTAATTTCGCACATTTTCGAAATTCGGAAAGCGGCGCGAACTGCAATCCACCTGTGCAGGTATTTAAAAAACGATTCCCTAAAACAAATGAAAATCTTCTAAACATCAAATTCTCCCCCACTGTAATTTCGCACATTTTCGAAATTCGTAAAGCGGCGCGCACCGCAAGCGGCTTGCGCTGGCGCACAATGGACAAAAACGCACAGTTTCACCGGGTGAAAGTAGTCGGCGAATAGAAATCGGCGCAAGCGTGTGACGCGAACGAACGGTGGAAATTGGGTGCATGTTTGCACCGATAGATCCTTTATTATAAAATAATCAGCTAAAAATAATTAATCCTACTAATATTATAAATGTGAAAGTTTGGATGTTTGTTACTTAACACGCCAAAATGGCTGAACGGATATGGCTGAAAGGGACACAGATACTTTGTAGCCTGGAGAGAAACATAGGTTACTTTTTATCCCGGAAAAAAGTCACATTCCCGCGGGATAACGTCGTGTAGCCCACGCGGGCGAAGCCGTGCGCGGAAAGCTAGTAGTTTCTTTACTTCTATACTAATATTATAAAAAAAAACAATCCACAGATAGGGATAGACATGATCCAGATTATTTGCGTTTGATATTAGCATAGAGTTAATGACAGTTGCCTGGGTGTTGCTAGGTGTTGCATAGCAACCATGAAGCTCGACTTAATACTGAGGTAACTGGAGTTCTCACCCTGAATAAAAAAGTGAACATCAGCAAATTTGACATTTAGTATGTAGTGGCTGTCAGTTGTCTCATATGACCATGAAAGGTAACTGGAGAGTGCAGTACGAACAATTTTTTGAATACCACAAATAACACAGTGGCTGTCTTCCGTCTCGCCTACACTTTAAAAAAATACGTATGGTCATATGAGACAGCTGACAGCCACTACATATATAAATGTCAAATTTGCTGGCGACACTTTTTTATTCAGGGTGAGAGCTCCAGTTACCTCAGAGTATTAAGTCAAACTTCATGCATATGACCATACGTATTTTTTTAAAAGTGTAGGTGAGACGGAAGACAGCCACTGTGTAATTTGTGGTCACAAAAAAATGTTCGTACTGCACTCTCCAGTTACCTCAGTATTAAGTCGAGCTTCATGATAGCAACTAATCTAGATCATATCTATTCCTATCTGTGGTTAAATTTTTAATTCTGGCCGTTAGCCTACATCACAACTGATGTTCAGTGGTGATAAGGCTGAAGGTGAAAGCGTACTACTCTCGGAATCCTCAATTACTGAGGAACGGCTTCTCTCTAATCTATCTCTGACTGCCGGAACACAATAATGCTGGAAACATCATTCTTTATGCGTCAGAGTTAAATTAGAGTATAAATAATATAAGTATAATAATATAATAAGAAGGTAGTAGTAGCTAGCCAGGCGAACTCAGAACAAGTCCTACAACCAACCAAACCGAATAAAATATGTACCCCCACTGGGAATCAAACAAGGGACCTCTGGGTCTGATTTCAACCGAAAGCTACCAAAAGGCTTACAAGACTCTTCAAATTTTTCTATCGTTAATGAACGCTGTAGGACCATTTTACACGTCACGTAACAGAATTGCATTGTGAATGCATAAAACTAAATTTAAAATCTCAAATCCTAATACCTAAGTATGTTTCAAGTGCTCTATCGTCCTATCTTGCAATAATAGGAAAGATGATTGATGAATAAAATAACGGAGTTTTTAGAGTCGCTTGTATATATCTTGGGCAAGTCCATTTAAAAGGTATAAAACTTATTTAAATAAATAATACCTCTAATTAGTCCGTAAACTGCGATCCTATAGCGAATTTGTCTAAGAAACCATTTTGATAAACACAATATTAAAATTTATTAGAGCTGCCGAGCAAATTTCTTACGCGTTGCATGCAAACTACCTAGGCGTAACGTGATAACTAGGTAGCCGTTAGTATAGAGCGTTTTTGGGTGAGTTCAATTGGTGTATATTTCAAACTGTGGCAGTTTTCATGCTAGCGATATAAGTCTTATACCAATGTTTCTTTTATTGAGAAGTTATTATATATAACAAAAATAAAAAAAATATTTGCCATGCTTATTGTATTTATAAAACGGATTATTATAGTAAATAAACATGAAGATAAGACGTTTAAAAGTAGTCCGGACGACATAAAAATAAATATAAAGAGGCTAGAACTGGCTTGCTTTCAACGAATCAGAACTAGATATATTTTACCGAAATTGCCAATCATGCGTTGGCGACAAAACACAACGATTTTGTCTCCTGTGAAAAGATTTACATCTTAATAATATCAGCGTTACTGTACAATAGTTTCTGCGTTTAAAATATTAGAGGAAGTGCAAGATGCACACCACACCACTGTTCAAGACACTTCTGATAAGTTTGTCTAATAGGATAGGACGTTAAGTGTAACTTTTCCTGTTTTTAAATAACTAGGTGTTTTCTCGCTATGTTAACGAGCCTTCTAGCTGTTGTATGAGAATAATTTCAATTGTAAACATTTACATACGGAAGTAACTCTGCGAGTAGGAAATAAACTGTTGAGAGATTCAGGCATTTTTGAGTGTTATGACTACTGTTTACTTCGTTAAAGGTTGAGGCTGTTTTTGTCAGAAATAATAATAGGTCTTTACATATGAAATTGCCGTTTTTTTCTTTTGTACATATAACTTAACAACTTTTATAATATTAGAAATATATAATTTCTTTAATATTGCGTTACATTAAGACCGTATCGAGCAACTTTTGATAATTTAATAACCACGATATTTGATTATTTACATAGAAAAAACTTATCCCGAAAGTTACGACTATTTTTGTTTCCAGAATTTCGTACTTTATTAGTTGTAACTTAGTGAAAAAAAAATTTTTTTCTCTTAACGAATGTGTCATTTAGTAGTTAAAATGTCCATAAATACGTGTGTAAAATTTTGTAAATTTACATAATATTAGTCGTTAAATAATAACAAAAACGTTAGTATGGAAAAAAAATAATTACAGAAATCTCCATACAAAACGGCAATTTCATAGGTAAAGACCTATTATTATCTACTATTATAGCGGTTTAGCATTTAAGGGATTCTTAGATTCGATTTCAATCAATCTCCTTTCTGATATCGCTACTTATATAACTAATTATTTATACACGGTAATTGTACTCATGAAAACAAACAACTTTTATTAAGGGACAAAAACTGAAATCGCGAAAAAAAATAGCTGTCCAAAATACAAAAGTACAAAAATATTTTATCAAAATGTATGGAAGTGCTGTTCTTTTCGCGATTTCACTTTTAGTACAAAAATTTGTACTTATTATTATTTTCATGAGTACAATACCTAATCCCTAAAATTATCCGGGGTGATAAAAAAATTACCTTGTATAATATATTAATTGTTTCTTTGTTATTGTTTAAATGAATTCTGATGAATTATAAAACGCTATTTTTGAATTTAAACACATTTTTGCTACTCAGAACAAAACTCTTGTCCTTTTGTCTCTAGATTTTAATTCATAGATATATTATTACTATAATATAAACTTTCGCTCATCACGCAAAAAGACTTCGGTACACATTTTAACTAAATTTTGAGTAATAGTAACCTACTTGTCTAATTAACATTTGAGTTACTTACTTTTAAACGCAGACAGTAATATTAACATTAAAAAATACTTTTGTCAAACAATGAACTTATCGCCTCTGCGGAGCGGATACTTTTGTCAAACAATAATCTTATCACCTCTGACCTAAGCGAATGAAGTCGCGTGCCTTCACAGTTACAAATTTAGAATTGCCCTAGAAACTAGTTCAAGATCACACTTTCTTCTCACGCACTTTTAAGAGTTATGCCCAAGTACGAAATATAACAATAGTAGTAATTGTTCTTTTGTGTTACACCCAAAATTGTATAATTATATGACTTAAGTTCAGTAACTCGCGTGGGTTATAACTTATATTACATTACAGCTTAATTTTGACGGTTGCTGCTTAGCAAGATCCTTGACATTTTTCTAATGTTAAATTGTTCGTTGTTATCATTAATGTTGTTAGGTCCAGTTTCTGTTAACTTGAAAATTAATTATTGTTAATGATATGATGGACCTTGCTTTCGGATTAGTTTTTGTTTTAGATCAACGAGGAATTTAAGTAGGAATTTAAGTTTTTGAAAATGAAATATTAGAAAAAGCGACCCATTCTCCGAGTAGCTCCACCGGGAATCGAACCCAAGATCTTTCAATGTTCGGGGGAATGCTCTGACCAATGATTCCGTAGCTCAGCGGATACTTGGAGGATGGGTTGATTTTTTCTTCTAATATTTCATTTTCAATAATTATAATTGGTTTGTGAATGCCAAAAAAATAAAAGGTTTTCATATATGAGACAAAGCTTAGAAAACCTACCTACCTTTATGGTGAACTGATAGTGAATTACGCAAATGAAGACACTGAAAGAACCTAGTTTCGGCTCGCTCTTCGATATTCAGAGAACGATCCGTTTTTACAGCAATGTTTAAAAATAAGAAAAGCTAACTACGAACAAAAGCTTATTATTTAAATGCACTTTTATCCTAGGTACTTCTTTAAGGCAAGACCTAAGCACGAAATACTGTCGTTTTGGTAATTGCGTAGTAAAATAAACTATACCATGCGACAAAAGCTGTCAAAGTGCTAAAAAACTCTAGCATACAAAAAAAAAGCACTCGAATAGTAGAGTCCGCGTCACATAACTTGGCGTGTGTCAGAGAGCGCTGATCGTCAAGGTATTCCCATGTCATAATTTAGTTCCAGATTTTGACACGACCGTAAATTGGCACGTAGGTACTTCTAAACCTGAGTTTTAAACTATACCGCCCTTCAAAAGCTGTCAAAGTCCTGCTGTCAAACATGTATTGAAATGAATTTTTAATATATTCGTATATTGAATTCGTATATGGAACTGAAGTTCCTTATACGAACGTAAGAGGCACTGCTCTGGTTTCCATCTATACTTCTATACAAATATTATAAAGAGGAAAAATTTGATTGTTTGTATGTTTGTTTGTTTGTTTATTTGCATCGAATAGGCTCCGAAACTACTGAACCGATTTAAAAAATTCTTTCACCATTAGAAAGCTATATTCTTCCCGAGTGACGTAGGCTATATTTTATCCCGATATTGCCACGGGAACGGGTACCACGCGGGTGAAACCGCGAGGATCCGCTAGTAGAAAATAATACGATCACGATAGGCCTTACCACAACGATAGTTTTTCGTGTTAGATTTTTTATGTATCAAGAATTCAGTCTCTCGGCTGGCACAGTTATTGAATAAGCGAAAACATGTGAGAAAATATCTTACATGTTATTTCCCCTCATTGCAAGCAATTGACCGCTTGACTTACAAGAAACCAATGTACAGTCAACAGCGAGTCAAGCTTACACTCTCATAACTAAAATCACGTCTATTACGAGTGACTTAGGGGTGCTCTCAAGATGGATTTGTTAGATATTTCTTGCTGTCGTGTGTACCATCGTGAGTTCCAGAGTTGTTCTACCACTGATTTCCAGTACCGTTAATTTCGCTATTTACCGTATGCAGTTAGGTAAGATGTACGGTATATTGCAAATGTCAGATTCCTATGGGCCTACTTAGCCCTTTCTACATTGTAGGGAAATCTTCTATTGAGTAAGTAAGCACTTTGGTTCAAATGTCAATGCGATTATGATTTTAGGAAAAGCGTGATCACTTTGAATATATACTTTGAATGTACATTTTTTTTACATTTTGCATTCACAATGCAATTTTGCATTCACAATTCACAACGCAACATCACGTCTACTAAACTCGTATGGTAGGCCTCCTGATCTTATGGTAATATTACACGGTTCAACCAAATTGATTCACTTTGGTTGAAAGCCGCAGAAATACAGGCGCACATTGACAATGAATGATTCACTTTTACGTTTACATTGTTCAATTTGGTTGCTTCATCCTAATTGAAAGGCAAAAGTGAACCATGTTTTTTTGTCATAAGACCACGCTTTCGCATCAATCAGCCAATCCAACATGCGGACCATTAGAAAATTATGTCGTCTGTCATACGCGACGGCACAAGTCGCAATCTCGCTTAACCTGTTGGCTTTTTAACGAGACAATCACATTGACGTAAGTAAACTATCTCGTGTTGCGCTTGCTAGGCTGGCATGGTGGTCTTAAAGTATGCTACGGCTTGCTCACCTCAGCTCAGCTAGACCAGGGCAGCACGTCCCAAACAATCGGTTTCAACGACGTGACGTAACCGCGCCGAGGACGTAACGAGTTGTTGCCCAATCAGCTCACGACCGAGGTGACATATAGCACTGTTTGTCCGCTGGTTAATTGTTAGCCTATTACGAAGGATTGCTTAATTAAGTTTTGATGTGGACTTTCTGATTGAAGATCGAGTTGAAGGACCTTTTGTTCAAAGTTCAATGCTTTTTTTTCATTTATTTTATTTACTAGCAACTCATTATGATTTTTTCAGGGTGAATTCTAAGTTTTAATTTCAGGATCATTCATATACTTACTCTTAATTTATAACATTTTATAGACTTGTAACCCTTTTTAGGGTTTTTTATTTATACTACAAACGTTCCACCCTTTCCAGCTTTGTTGTCAAATGAACCTCGAATAATATTATTATTCTGTAAGATAAATGAAGCCTTTTAAAAAACACACAAGGAGGTTAAATGTACTGTCTGCCACAAACTTTGTCTATTTAAAGTAACCGAACACCTTGTTTCTTTACACAATAAATACTTACTTACTTACTTTCTTAAAAAGGCCATGGAAGAAATGTCAGTTTTCTTAGACGATTTTGCATACAAAATTACTTAAGTTTTAAATGTTGTTTAGTTATTTTTGTTTTTAAACCACCCCTGTACTATAAGCGAACATAACATTTTCAGATCGGTAAAGACGTTTCCGAGTTTTAGTGAGACTAATATAAATTTAATTTAAATTTATACTCTCAGCATAAGATAAAAAATACGTTATGTTTAGTGAGGACTTTTTAATAAAATAACATAAATCATTCTGTTATGTTACTGTTTTATTTCTTTATTTTACTTCTGTACTTCGAATATCTTGTTAAGGTTATTATTTCTTTTGCTGATTCTCCAGTCTGTTTTACTGTCTGTATGTAGTCATAGCGAACCTTTACGGTTCGTCAGACCGTACTGAAGTATTGCCACTGCTGGCGACAAGTATTATTAGCGTGTATGGTCAGCAGAATAAAAGTTCTTTTTGTAAAAATAAAACTTGTCTATACTAATATTACAAAGAAGAAAGATTTGATTGTTTGTTTGTTTGCATCAAATAGGCTCCGAAACTATTGGACCTATTTAGAAAATTCTTTCACCGCGGGTGAAACCCCGAGAAACCGCTAGTTTATTATAACTTGTAACTAAGCCTTGCAAATCGTACAATCATAGTCAAATACTGAAAATTCACTAAATTATCTAAAACCTTTGTTTACACACATTAAATTAATTAATTAATTTACCTATAAAATGAAAAAAAAAAGATATTGCACTAAATTCAATAAAGTCGAACAAAGCATTTTAAATTTTTCAGCTAAGTATTTTTTTTCATACCAAGCAACTTCTAAGTGGCAAACAGACGCAACCATACAAAATATTCTACTCAAAAGAAAATAGGGGCCAAGACTTTTTTTATACAAAGGTGCTCACTTTAACGTCTCATAGATGAATAACTTTTTGCATATCTGCAATGATTTTTACGTCAATGGAGAGGCCAAACGCCCAATTGCCTAATCTCGTTTTCAAAAATTGCCAAAAACAGCTCAAAAAGTAGAAATAATAAACCGAACCTCACGTTCCATATATCGTTATAAATGGCACATGAAGTTTGACTTATTGTTTGTATGGAAAACCCAGTGGTGCCTATTTTCTTTTGAGTAGTACCTACTTAATTTTAATCTTTACAAAACTCCAAAAAGATTTAAAAAAAGAAAGACACGAACTGGAACTTAAAATAACGTTGTTACATAAAACGCAGGACATTAATTTCAGAGCCGCTTTGTCAATTGACAGGTCTTAAGTTCCTGCTCGGCATTTATTTGTCAATGTCAACCCCAAATCTATTATTGGACGTCTTAATCAGGTTTTTACTGATCTAAAGAAACAGTTCAGCTGTTGAGAGTTGAGTAAGTTGGCTTACGGCGATGTTTTTCGTATTAGCTATAATAAAATAATGTGGTTCGCTGAATTGATGAAAAAAAAATTTAGAATAATCTAATATTATTATAGAAGTAAACAAAAACGAAAATATATTTTATACTTAAAAATATCTACACAACTTTTTTAATAATAAATGGTTGTAATTGTAATATTACGTCCTATTTGAGCTGTTACAAATACGTTGTTTCTTTATACTCGTAGAACAAAAGTTATCTCCGGATGGCTCCAGAAGTAAACATTTAAATAATATATACTTAAATAAGATAAATGTACATATATTTTTTTAATATATTCCAAATATTAATTTACAACTATCAATTCGTATGTATTTTTCTTGCTGACGCTACGTACATTATTATGTTACATTTTATCGGCCAGAAGTAACCGTATAAATTGATTGAAGCATAAGAGCTTATTCACATTTATTGAAGCGGAAGAGTTAGTGGGCGGAAAACCTCCAAGCTAAGTTAATATTATTAGCTGATCAACTTTGACAAAATTTTAGGAAAATCACATTTGGGTCCAATCACAGAGATTACAACAGAAAAACCTTCTTCGAAATAATAATATGTTAGAAAACATACAAAGACAATTTCTTTTGATAAGTATTTTAGCTCTATATCATCATTTGAAAGAATATCGTAATCCTAACATAATGAACACCAGACATACAGAGGTTGCGTGCAGTCAAAATCAAAACCTAATTTTTACTATATCCTTAGAACAAAAAATGTACTGTAACTACCGCCAAAATTTTTAATGTACGCTTATCTAATCATTAAACTGCCAAGAGTATTAGACAATGATCATACGGCAGAATGAAATTGATAAGCAAGTTTTAAATTTGGCTCAAAATATTAATTATAAAAGCCACGTTATTAGCAAAAATACAAAATAACCTGTTTACATAAGTTAGTTTTATAAAACACACAAGCTAATTATGAGTTCTCTCTTATCAACATCTCCTCGAGCGACGTGAGAAAAGTTTTCTTTGAGATACCTACTTGTAGTTACGAAAACAGAAACTTTCTGAGATTTCCGTGGAAAATTGAACAAGTTGGTCTCATTAAATTTTATAAGAATTCTGATGAATATCGGGTTTGTCTCATCAAAATACTTTTGTTTGTGGGAAAGAAAATATTTGCTTTATGAGAATTGTTTTAATGAAATTTAATTTGATAAGACGTAGGTAGACTTTATCTAACTTTAATCTTATTACCAGCTTTTATTTAGTTTCAACTGTCCTGATCTTTGTAATCAAATCTTGTAAGTTGAATTTGACCAACTGAATGTGTCCGATTGAGCTGAAACTTTGCATACAGGTTTGGTTTGGATGACACATAAACTTATTATACTTTACCCCTAGTATAAATAAGTTTATGGGATGACAATACAATATTAAAGTACAGTCAACAAAAAAGCTTTGTCATAAAAACGAAGTTTTTACAAAAGACTTGCTAATGAAATAATATTGCCAACATTACCATAATATTATGCTTTATTTGTAACAAATTAAAATTAAATTGCAACGACGAATGAATGATATTAAAGCTAATAAAGTATCACTATTATAACTTTTTATTCCAGTTAATGTTGGAAACATTACACTCGAAGTTGTTGACCACTATGTTTACATGATCCAGTTTAGTAAGTTATATCTAGCTCGGATGGGCAGTGTATGCCGGAATTTCCCGAGCTACGGCATATATTCGGGATCGAAATACCTCAATGTCTCAAGACGAAAGTCTTTGACCAGTGTCTGTTGCCAGTAATGACCTATGGGAGTGAGACGTTGTAACGTTGCCGCACAACCTCTTACGTTATTGCCATATGTCAAATTTCTACGTTTGTTCTGAAAAGCAATAATTCGAATGTCACGTTCTTTGTCATGCAATATTTTATTTGGTTTGACACAGTCAAGTCTGAAAAATGGAAAATGAAGTATTTAGAAAAAATCGACCCGTCTCACAACTAGCTCCGATGGGACTCGAACCCACGACCTTTTGCTTTCCGGGCGACTGCTCTAACCACTGAGCTACTACGGAGTCGTTAACGACTAACCACTGAGCTACTACGGAGTCGTTAACGACTAACCACTGAGCTACGGAGTCGTTAACGACTCCGTAGCTCAGTGGTTAGAGCAGTCGCCCGGAAAGCGAAAGGTCGTGGGTTCGAGTCCCATCGGAGCTAGTTGTGAGACGGGTCGATTTTTTCTAAATACTTCATTTTCCATTTTTTAGTAATAAAAACTGCATTGTGAATGCAAAAAACTAAAAATTAAAATAAGTTACAGTCAAGTCTACCAAAAATCTTTATGTAAATAACATCGAATGAAAATTATATTACAAATATGAGAAGTGCAGTTTCCTGTAAGTAACGGGTGTCCCAAAAGTAGGTAAAGGATGATTTGTCTTAATAAAACGCGAATGGATTGGAATTTCTTCGTAGTTTTTTTATTTTAAAGAAGAGACTTGTACAATTTTATCTGAATAGAATATCTGCTAAATAGCCGCGAAGGGCATTTTTGCTGTGTGCAAGTTTTTCATGACACTTTCACGCATTTCGCTGCTAATTTCACACATTTCGCTACTTATTTCACCAATAACTCGGCGAATATTTTGTCTATATTGTCTATGTTTTGTGGATCGTTGGCGTAGACTTTATCTTTGACGTAGCCCCAAAGAACGAAATCCAGTGGCATCAGATGGCAAGATCTCGGTGGCCATTTAACATCACCTCTTCTTGAAATTACGAGATTTTTCGACCTTTCGACGAGTGTTTGTAATTGATCGTGAATTTTTGTTAAATTTTTGTATAACTTCTATGCGCTGTTTTATCTTGAAACGCTCCACGGTTAATTTTACATATGTCAAGATGACGTATGTTAAATTTAAACCCGCCATCTTGAATATTTCGGAAATAGCGTGAAATTCAAATCCTATACGTACTTTTGAGACACCCTTTATATACTAAATACTAAAAAATACCTGTATCCATGTACAGGTAAGATAAATTTCAATGCTTTGTAAACATTTTGCTACGGAGGTTTTTATAATGATGTATTGCTTCGTTTTTTTTCTAGGTTTTTACTCCTATTTTAATAATTATTTAATTTAATATGTACCTTAGATTAACTAATACGATGACTGTGGAGCATTTCGTTTCCTTTGCCACAAAACGTGGTCGTTTACTATGGGTCTCATAAGCAGGCTCAAGGTCACCCAGCGAGCAATGGAGAGAGCTATGCATGGTATTTCCCTGCGCGATCGAATCAGATGATGAGATCCGCAGGAGAACTAAAACAACCGACATCGCTCGAAAGATTGCTCAGCTGAACTGGCAGTGGGCGGACAAGTAGCGCGGAGAACCGATGAAGAGGTTCTCGAATGGCGACCGCGCTCATAATAACTAAGGGAAACACGACACTATTAGAATTATAAAGATATCTGAAAACGAAATTTTTTAATTTAAGTAAAAGATGTTTGACAAATTTTTTGTTCATACTATCAAAATGTCACAGTTGTCATAAATGTAGTATCGTCGCATGTGTATATAAATGCCAACTTGTTTTTTTTTATATTATGCGGATATAATTTTAGATTAAAACTCATTCGTTACATTGAATCAGATGTAGTTTCGGATAAATAAATCTTAATTTATAGTACCTACCTAAATCTTAAAAACAAGTTTTTTAATTATTCAGTGACGATTGTTATGTCTTCTAGCTACTTTAATAGCTTCCATTTCATTATTTGAACTAAATTCAGTTTGGTAAATTATATGATTTTATTTGGAAAAATTACCTTATACATTATTTATTTAACCACATAACATTATATAATTTTCACTTCTCATGCTTGTTGAGTTCGTGTTTATGTTGGGTATAAATAGGCTGCATAAAATCGCTTTTTAAGCTCTAGTGCATAAAGTAAAATCTTCGTCTAAATCTCAGACTTTAAGACAAAGGTCGTCAGGTATACAGCCACACATGCGTTAACTTCGTTAAATAAACGTATTATTTCATTCTGTTTCTTCAATTTTGTACATAATCCATGTTAAATTACTAAATTAATAAAACTAGGCAAAATTAATGAGTTTTCTAAGAAATAAGTATTTTAAGAGCATTATGGACTACTATCTATGCTAAAGTCACTGTGGTGCCAATGCCACATATAAAAAATAGAAAAAGAAAGTCTTCTTGCCAATAAGGCAAAGTCTTTATTGTTTATTTTTTTCAATATTGTTATTTATTTTCCTCACACTCTAAGTGAAAAGTAGAGTGTATAACTTGTACATAAAACCCATTTTATGCACTTGTTGTACAATCTACTATTGTTACCAAAGCAACAATATTGAAGCGGAGCAAGAAACCGCAATTTTTGCATTAGGCTGAAATTTGAACAAAACCCGTAGGCAAACCCAGGTAGGTATTTTGTTATACGTTATAAAATGCCACTATATCTTACAGTGTTGTCTCCTATGATCGATGAATGTCCCTGTTGCCCATTTTTTGGAGATCGAGGAAATTCCCGGTTACCCATTTTTCGGCGATATTCGCTTGCACATGCTTTTCGCAACCCCTAGTTAAGTACGAGTGATCGGAATTATTTGCAGAATATTATCAACATTGTAGTTGATCTAAGAACTTTTTAGTTTCACTCTGTTTTGTTTTTTTTTGTTTTCACCTTGACGTAATTTTAAATGTAGGTTTTTTTTTAATAGAGCGCAAGCAAATGTCACTCTGAAGTAGTCGCGTTTTCAAGATTTTACAAAGCTATGTGCTATGTACGGGCGGACAAATTAAATGCAAATTTTTACCTCTTCCATGCAGCGCCCGAAGGTTTCGACGTTTCACAATCGCAGACCTTTGGGTCAGTTTGCATAAATTAGCATCGGGCTGATTACATGTCCGTTCGAAGTTGGTGGGTTTTATTATTTTATTCGAATATACTTATTTTGATACAACGTCATATGTGAGACTTGTGTCAAAGAATACTATAATATTACTACGTATTTGTGACCATTTAAGTGTTTTTTTTTTTGGGATTTGTACCCATATTTTAACACCAAGGTTTGACATTTTATTAAAGACTTGATTTTCAATTGATTATGGATCATAATAAAGAGCGTCTTGTTATAAACTTGACTAGCTAAACCTCATATTGAACATCAGTTTTATATTTGCAATGCTGACAGCAATTTAATACTGTCATTTAAATGTAATTAAAACTGTTTGCTAATTTACAAATGATTCTAAAGGCAGTTAGAGTAATGGCGGTAACTCGTTTAATGATAAGCTGTGTCTATCTTTATTTATTTATTAATGACAGGTAATTAATATAAACCGCAAACATTTCCAAACTGCATACTTTAGCCAATTTGAAATTGCAAATGAGATTATTGTCAGTGTTTTCGATGATAAGTCACGAACCATTTTGCGAATTACGTCGAACAATGCAAACCACAGGCTGAAAAATAGATATTGCCTAACAGAAAGTAATAATGCCTATTTTGTTCAATCTTTCCGCTATTGCGTTGAAAGTCTGGGGTTTAAAATTAATGGTTTGCAAACCGATATTTAGGTAAATGCAATATGCGTTAGTCACTTGTCGTTCCGCAAGCTGTTATCAAGTTTTAGAATAAGCTATAATTTATTATAGGCTTTTCAGACGTGTCGTAATAATTGATAAAATAATCAAGTGTAATCATTGCAAAATTTTGTCAAATGATTAATATTAGAGTTTTGGAATTGGCCCTTACAACTACCTACGAATTTATTTCAAAGTCTCGTTGTACTTATGAACATCAGTACGTTAGTAAACGACACTGCATCAGTTGTAATAGAGTTGCAATGACTTGCCTACTTACAAGCATTACCTACAATGTAAATTGACTCTTTTTTCTGATAAAAACACCGACATAATATTTCCCATACATCTTATTCTCATGACCTATACGACATAGTTTTTCTAACGATTAAAATTGAGTCAATCTGTTACATCAGGGTTCCTTGCCTGAACCCGGAATGCCGAACCTCACCTTATGTAACTGGATGGGCGTTGCGGAAGCTGAGAAACGACGCGCGACGTCGCATTGCGTCGACTATGTCGCTTTCATATCTAAGTATTAATTTCTGTCACATAATATACCTACTGATGTTTTGCAACGACACACGCAGGAGCTAATTAGTTAATTAAGTTATAATTGTGTGGGGTAATAGACGATTAAGAGTTAAGTGGTAACAATAAGCTGACACGCATTCGGTATTTCAACAGGTTTTATATAAAATAAATTGTGGCGAGTGCGTCTTCATCCGCATGGAATTAGAGTTATATGTTGTTTAGCTTATAAACTCTCTTGAAAATTAACCTTTTAAATGCTAATCCAACAGAAGTTTCAACGATTAAATATGTTAAAACAAACAAGTAAACAAACCGGTGTTAAGTATTAATTAACATGCAGGGTGACTTCGTAGACATTATCAGAAATCAACTTAGCAGAGTCAGTTAAAAGAAACAAATCGGTTTTTATGCTTTTTTCACACACCGGATTAGCACTTAGCCTTCATCACACCGATGTTCAGTGGTGAAAAAGCTAAAGGTGCACTACTCCCGGAACCCTCAAGCTTCGCATGATTTACTGAATCGTTGATTTAGTTAAAGGGAAATTTTCCTTATTATTTGACTTTATAAATTTAACATTAAAATTAAAAAAATAACAGCTCTTTTAAAGAATTAAGGCAGAAAACGGATGTTTGTACGAAATTCAATGAAAATATAGGTACTGTTCATATTTATTTTGCCAAATAATAATACTTACTTTACTACATAATAAGAAGTCAATAAATGAATCAAAATATTTAACTCTCTATCATTACAACCGAAAGTAAAAAAATAACAAAGATCTACCGCTCTGTATTGATTAAAAGTATTTTAGAGTTCTTTTTACCAGCCAATCCATTTGAAAGTAAAAGGAAAATAAAACAATACAGAAACTTACTGCATACCAAAATACCAAACCTCTTCATTGACCAAACAAACACGTATCATTAGTGTTTATTAAAATCTAATAATCATATCTCCGTTGACAGAAAGCGATACATCATAACTAACTGGCAACGTAACAGGTCAGGTATTCGGAAACATTATAATATGCCGACGACATTAGTTGCAATGCTCACGAGTGGTAATTAATGCACACATTGCTAGTCGGCCCACGGACCAGTGTGAAAGTATAACCCCGCGAAAGTCGCCGTAATGGCCGACACTACGTAATTTGACGACCGTATATTAGTAAAGATGGCTGCGAAATTGCAGGTGTAGTGACGAATGAGTTATTATCGTCAAAACTACTGAGTGGAAAAAAAAGGCTTTTCTCTATTTGGTGTAATGATTCAGAATATAAACTAACTAATAAATATAACCTGTGCAATTGAGATATTCACACAAGTTTCATTTTCACCCCCTTAGGGGGGGAATTTCCAGCAATCCTCTTGTAGTGCTCCCTTACACTCCACAAGGAACATGCATGTCAATTTTCAGCTTCTTGCATCCAGTAATTTCAGTTGTGCGTTATGTGTCAGTCAGTAACGGAAAAGTTTTATTTGTTTGATGATTGATATTGCTCGATGGTAGATTTAATCCTTTGCTCTCTGTATGCCTATAAAGCAGTGTGCCTAAGTCGCGTTATGCCTATATGTCATTTCAAATAAGCGTTTGGTCTATATATCACATTGTCCATTTTGCGATACGACTATGTCGCTATTGGACTACTTAGATCAAAATGGTGTCTTAAAACTTCATACAAAAACAATGGACTTTGTAAAAGAAAGAAATGTAAAATCAGTTTATGTAATAGCATTGTTTTAATATTTACTTTAATTTCACCAGCATTATCTTTATAATCAAATTACTTTTCAATAGAATCGGTATAGAGAGCGGAACATTTCAATAAACTATGCTTAATCAATTCTGATCTAAAAACTAAAAGTCTTCTTTGTGCATTTTTTGCTGTACAAAAATCTTAGTTCATCGTGAAGCCACAATTTCATGATTATGTAAATACTAGCGGATCCTCGTGGTTTTACCCGTGTGGTACTCGTTCCCGTGGGAATATCGGGATAAAATATAGCTTATGTCACTCGGGAAGAATGTAGCTTTCTAATGGTCAAAGAATTTTGTAAATCGGTAAATTAGTTTTGGAGCCTATTCGATGCAAGTAAACAAACAAAAAACAAACAATCAAATCTTGCCTCTTTATAATATTAGTATAGAAAAGATTATTTGTTGAAAGCACGACTGTCATAAAAAAATATTGGACACCATCACACATGTCTTACCACATACACCCAAGCCCGAGGAAATATTGAAAAAAGATAGTTTTCAACATTTACCCGACCGGGAATAGAGCCTGGGTAGCAGCACCTTGAAAACCGGTGCGTACACCACTCGGCCACGGAGGTCGTCTTTTTCATCATACATACTTACAAATCTACTCGTACGTACATACAAATTGTTAAGTTTTTCTTTTATGTCATCGCGTTCATATTAAATCCATTTTCAAGTATTTTTGTTCTTATTGAAAGAATATTTAGCAAACCAATTTTTATTACCCGACTTCTAAATAAAAAAGGAGGAGGTTCTCTATTCGTCTGTATGTATGTTTTTTTTTGTGTATGTCCACTGATTACTCAAAGACGGATGGACCGATTGAAATGATTGAAACGTTATTACATCAGGTTGGTTTCCAAGTTGGTCCCATTTTTTGAAATTTTAAAATCGGTTCAGTAGTTTTCAGGAAATCTTGAAAATACTGTCGTTTTCGTTACCACTTTATGTGAATTTAATACGTAGCTTTAGGCATAACTCCTTTGTTTGTAAACCGATTTAGATGATTCTTGTTTTGTTAAAAAGGGGATACCTCAAGGTATTTTAACCGACTTCAAAAAAGGAGTCTTCCAATTTGATCACATACCTATTTACCAGAATACAAGTAAATTGCATGTACGATGCACTAAAAAGAGTGAAATAAAAATTATTTTTATAAAAAATAAAACCGCCTTCAAAAAAATCACATCAAAAAAGTAAGAAATAATTCCTCACCAAATAAATAACGTAAGTAGTTTGAAGTCGGGCGGGTTTTAACAAAAACAACAAATAAATCGTACATGTTTCACGCCCGACTTCAAGGTACTTACGTTATTTATTTGGTGAGGAATTATTTCTTACTTTTTTGATGTGATTTTTTTGAATTTTTCAACTATAAATTTATTATTTCATTCAATATAGTACCAAAATCAAAATAATCAAACATTTTAATTTTTAGTTTTTTGCATTCACAATGCAACTTTTATAATAGAAAAATGGAAAATGAAGTATTTAGAAAAAATGTGAGACGGGTCGATTTTTTCTAAATACTTCATTTTCCATTTTTCTATAATCAAACATGATTTCCTAACAAATATTTTCTTGTGAAATTAGTTTTATTCGATGCAGATAGAATGGCATCCCAAGTAACTGAAAGAATAGTATTTAATTCGCATATCACTTTGAATTGGGACCATTTAGTTTTGCAACATGTATTTGAAATGCATAATAAATAAATTCTCAGGAGCCCGTGGTGTAGTGGTTACCGCGCTTGGCCTGCGATCGTTCGCATTGTCAGCTACGGGATGTGTGGCTAAAAACTTTTATCTCGAGCTTCTCCGTGCTTCGAAAGGCACGTTAAGCCGATGGTCCTAGCAGCATTTACAATCACTAATACCCACAAACCCGCGTTGGGCCCGCGAGGTGGGTCAAGGTCTATTCTTCTTATCCATCCATAAGGAAGGTCAGGGCCCCAGAAGTGGGGGCATTAAATGGCTGATTATGTTGATTGAATAAATTGAAACTTATTTAGTTTCATGACGGCTCTGATGGTACATGACTGCTAAGCTAATCTGCGGGGGTTTGATCTTCAAACGAGATAATGATAAGTTTGAATGTTACTATCTGTTCTATATGCTTTTTTATTTATACCTATATATTTGATAGACATTATATATAATCTGTTCTATTGTCGTCATACAAGAGTGCTCAAGGTACATCCCCGTGGGAATAATATACCTATACTATAGGACTGTGTTATGTTATTATATTAAATGGCTATTATGGCTTTGATAGTTTTGTTTTCAAACATTTCAATGTGACAAAGTTCGTTGGTGTATAAATATTATTTATAATGCGACTAGCGGCCGCCCGCGGTTTCACCCGCGTTGTACCCGTTCCCGTGGTAATATCGGGATAAAATATAGCCTATGTCACTCGGGAAGACTGTAGCTTTCTAACGGTGAAAAAATTTTCTAAATCGGTCCAATACTTTTTGAGTTTATTTGTTACATACAAAAATACAAATCTTTCCTCTTTATAATATTAAGTATAGATTAGTATAGATTGCGGTTGCACTTTGAACATGTATTGAACATGACCTTAACTATTTGACATAGCACTACAAAAGATTTGTAATTCCATCACATAAGTCCAATAGAATAAAATTAACATCTCATTCATTACAATCATCTGTCAACAAAAAACGCAACAGCGAAATGTTTCTTCGGCGGACACAATTATTTGCTGATTTGCTATTTCTTGCAATTAAGAGAAGGGGCGAGAGATTTGATAGCTCTAGGTGATAACTTTTAAATGGTCTTTGGATTTTTTTAGTGATTAGCGTTCTGTCCGCGACTTGTTCTTTTTTTTTTACTTTTAATGGGTTTGCTCTTGATCCCAATCAAGCCCATGGGCTAGAACAGGATCTACGATGGAGTGAGCTCACCCAGAAGGTGCCTATTCACTCTTGCTTTGAATGTGGTCGGGTTATAAGTACTTGTTCTTGTCGAATTCGATCCTTAAGATAACTTTCTAGTTCCAGGCAAAATTATGTCCAAAATTATATTGCTATTCCAAAATTCAACAAAGTTCGTTCACTTGTTTGCGCTTGAAACAGTACCTAACAAAAAGAGAGTTACTTTCAAAACCATTTTAAAGTGGGGTTAACGCAAGTCTTGATAAATTCTGAAATGGTAAAAAATGACTCTTAATTATTTGATCATCCAACTTTCAAGACCTAATTATTATTGAATTGTTCAAGATATACTAGTATCGTACCAAACTGCTATGTTGGGTAACATACTATGTTGAAAGTGTGCATGCAAGGCCGGTCGGTAAGGACAAGCGTGTTGTATTTATGTGTTTTTATTGTGCTAAATGATTTTATACGTGATTTGTAATTAAATTAACGTTACCAACATATCGTTGGCCCTCGTTTTTAGCACTTTAATAATCTTTTATTTCTTTCATACTTACCCCAGCAGTGGGGTACAGGCTTTCATTATGATCAATGGATAAGGAGAATGACCCATGATTCTTGAATGTTAACGATTGCAATCGCAGCTTTGACCAACGGCTCTACGTACCTTCTGAAGCACGGAGGAGTTCGATATACCTAATAAATTTTTTGGCCATCTCGTGAACGACCAGTGCGATAGTTGCTTAACTTCAACGATCGCAGGCCGGGTACACTAACCACTGCACCACGAGCTCCTCAAATAAAGTACTGTAAGCGCCAAATTGAATGAATACCTAAAACATAAACAGCAGATTTATTTACTTTGAATTTAGGGAACCGGTCATTTTCAATTCATTATGATTTCTATACTCTTGCTTCGATCACGCAAAGATCAACCACCTCTAGTGGTCTAGTGGTCCATACCACCAATTTCAGACCCAGAGGGCCCGGGTTCGATTCCCAGTGGGGGTACATATTATTGTATTCGGTTTGGTTGGTGGTAGGACTTATTCTTAGTCCGCCTGGCTAGCTACCACCATCTAATCTAAGTCTGACGCCATAACAATGATCTTTTCAGCATTATTGTGTTCCACCAATTAGAGATACGATAGCCAGTTCCTCAGTGATTGAGGATTCCGGGAGTAGTCCTTATCATCAGCATCAGGTGTGACGAAGGCAAAGTACTACCTCGTTGTGGATAAACAAAAGAAACAAGTTTGTTTATTCGTGTAACTCGATTTGGTTCAGCCAAGTTTTGTCCAGAATGGTGTTGATACAGAAAATTGGTTCAGATACCTTTTAAAGGGTCTCGCGGCCGGACACTGCACAAAAATATGACTGAACAAATTTTAATGAAATTTGGCATACTTAGGTAATACTTAGATATCATTGAAACGCAACGCGAGTGAAGCCGCGGGTAAGAGCTAGTAATATTTTTTTACTACGTATATATTGTAGTCCAAAGCTTAGCTAAAAATGCTACACCATACTACATGGCTACAAAGCGTAGCGCCGCATCAGGACGTTAAAAAGACATCAACGTACTATATTATTTGTTACAAACTATGTTAAATATTATGATTGTAGTCTATGACGCAAGACGCAAGGAGGATGACTCAAAGTGCTACACGAAGCTACATGGCTACAGCGTAGCACCTCATCAGGACGTTAAAAAGACATCAACGTACTATTATTTGTTACACACTATGTTAAATTTTTTGTTTGAAAAGTTTGAAACAAATATTTGAAGCTTTTATTTAACTTGCAGTGTATGCACGCTTGTCCGTTCGGTTCGTCAAATCTTGCCAGTTAAATTTGATCCACTTCCCAGTGTCCGATTGAGCTGAAACTTTGCATACAGGCTTGGTTTGGATGACAATACAATATTAAAGTCGACTAAAAAGCTTGTCATAAAAACAAAGTTTTTACCAAAAACTTATTTCTTTAATTAACTGGTTTAACAGCAGGAATGGCATCGTAAAATAACAAAAAAACACACTATAAATTGCAGTTCAGCATACTTATAAAATTAACCTGACATTCTTGTTTTGTTTCTGTCAAACTAAAATTGGCAACTAGGAATCATTTGTTATACCGTCTGTACTTACAGAGTTTCTCAGCTAAAGTTTGAGTCTATATTTAGATGTAGTTAATAAGGAGCATTTCCATTGTTCTTCCAATCAACATTAATCATTGAAATAAAGCAACGTTTACGAATAAATTAGTGAGCTATTTATTATTACTTTTGGGTGTACTTCTAACAAATCTTAAATTTGTTTGCGAAATGTTTCTTATGCTCACATCTTAAAATACAACAATTGAATTCTATTGTTTTTTTTTCACATGTGCGCACGTTCCAAACATATCAGTTTAATCAAAATATTTGCTAGAAAAACGATGTAGTATAACCCTTTATTTTGCCTCCTAGAATACAAATAGTCGTCAAATGCCATTCGCAAACATTCAGATTGTGGTCACTTCGACCTTGGTCGAGATCTCTGCCTTCGCGAGTTCCGCCACGAAGCATTGACGTAGTCACACTTTCATTGTTTAAAGTTCAATACGACATCGACACCAAGACATTTACGAATAGAACCGGTTCGTTACTTCCTACGGTCAAGTATGACTTTAATTGGGAAGGCTGACGGTGGGTTGACTCTGAAAAAAAAAACATAATATTATATTTTGTACCGGTAAACTACTGGGCTTACTTTGATTTGAGGGAGGACTTTGTTGAAACGCTTTTTTGACTATTTTTTTTTTCCATATATTTTTCAACTGACCTATTGGTAGCCTAAATGTAGCTATACTTAGTCAGTATTCCCAATTTTTAGTTAATTACCAATAATACTGTTGGTTTAAACTACATTATAAGTTATCAAAGTTTCCCCATGTTTTCCTAGAGAAACCCCAACTATTATGAGAAAATATCTGATCTTCATAGTATAGCAAAGTATACCCATACATTTTAACCCTGGCAGGCAAAGCTGACGATGTGTGAAGGTTTAGTCCTGATTGCTTGGAGTTATTTATAGCAAGCCTTGACTTACGATTGGCTTATATGATGACTGCCATTTTTGTAAGCGCGATTTGAAAAGTTTTTTTTATGAATAACTAGCGACCCGCCCTCACTTCGCTTCGGTGTAGTTTGGTATTTAACAGCATTTGTTATGCATATAAAACTTCCTCTTGAATCACTCTATTTATTCATCGCACCGCATCAAAATCCGTTGGGTTGTTTTAAAGATTTAAGCATACATAGGGACAGACAGCGGGAATCGACTTTGTTTTATACTATGTAGTGAAGTTTCATGCATTTGTTAAATAAGTTTAAAGGTCATTTAGTTTGGCTGAAAAAAAAAACACCACGGTTTAACTATGGCCAAAATTTAACTGCCTTCAAAAAGTTTCTAACTAAAACTCACTGCCTAAAATCTTAAAATGATTGTTTTGTAACATTATTGAAGTATTTACCTTTAAGTTATTTTTTAATTATTAAAAAAGTGTGAAAATCCTATAAGTTGTAAGGTTTTTTTCTTTTGAGTTTAACTATACTCCATAGTTAAAAGTTAACGTTTATTTGGAGACTTTTAAAAAATGTGGTCGTCCAAATCAAAAGGGACCTTGTGGCGCTCGGCACTTACGCCTTTATTGCTGTTGTTCGAATACAAAACAATGAAAATAAAGACGTATGTGCCGGCCGCAATAAGGTCCCTTTTGATTTGCACGACCACAAGTGCACAAATATATAGGTACAAATACAATTTCAAACAAATTTATTATTTTAGTAATTTAACTGCCCTATATTATCATTTGTGCATCTTAGTTGCGTGCACACTTATAATATTAACCACAAGTTTACAACTTATAATAAAATTTTAGTCCTGTTAGATATTGTATTAAAAGGTCTCAATAAAAACCCACTTTGCCTAGGTATTGATATAAAAAACAAAGCCCAGTTCAAATGTAATAACGAGAGTTTAATGGCTTGTCCGAATGGATCGGTCACGATAAGAGTTAACCCGCGGTTTATGGGGCAGTGACCATATCAGCGTTTACGTCACGTTTGAGTTACAGCTGTGTTTGCCTTGACCTTGTTAGGCGGGGGAATCGAAAGTTTTGCCACTAATTTGTATAGTTGACTAGGAGGAGGATGAGTTACAGTATCTATTTTTATAGGTATAAATTAAAGAGCACCATTATATGTATATTAATATATTTTTTATCCACAACGGATCATCACACCTGATGTTAAGGGGTGATAATGCTGAAGATGGAAGCGCACTAGGTCCCGGAATACCCAATCAATGAGGAACTGGCTATCTTATCTCTAACTGCCGGAACACAATTATGCTAAAAACATCATTGTTATGGCGTCAGACTGAGATGAAATGGTGGTAGCTAGCCAGGCGGAATTAAAACAAGTCTTACTACCAACCAAACCAAATACATTATGTATTTACCCCCACTGGAATCGAACCCGGGACCTCTTGGTCCTATACCAGTGGTGTGAACCACTAGACCACAGAGGCGGTTACAATATTTGGAATAGTCGCATAATCAAATCACACATGTATTTGTTTGAAGCTGACGCAATATGGACTTTGATGTCCATATTGCGTCAAATTAATTTTTCTTAATTTCTTGATAAGTGAAATGAAAGCATTTTTGACGGATTTAGTTTTTATTAATCTAAGGTGTATTTCTTGAGTAATACTGACTGCTTTAGTCTTATGTCGAGGCAAACATAGTTGTTTTTAATTGCTAGTACAATAAAAGGCTTATAATTACATACAACCCATAGTCTCAAATATTTAAAATACTGCAAATTCTCAAAAATGTTGCGTTGTTTGTTGCAAATAAGTTTCAAAATATCAAGATGCCAAAATATTTAATATAAAAAGTAGTTTTACCACATTGCCCTCTGCGGGCATTGAACCCAGATCCCTAACGTTGGCAACGCCTGACTCTGCATGTTCCTGTTCACATTTGGCAAAAACAGTCTGTATTATGTTCTCAGTCACACTTGGCAAAAACAGCCTGTGTATGTTTTGTCAAACTTGGCAAAAATAACGCATACTGCGACGTTACTCACTGCCCTGAATATGAAATGCATTGAAATGAGTCATGTACTTTCATTTTACTTTCTTTATTCGATATTTTTGACGTATACATACTAACATCCTTACTATATTAGGTTTTAAGTCGTGAAGTGGACTTAATTTAATCTGTGGTTTTGAGAACTATTTTCTAACCTAAAAATGTTTTATGTTGCTAATATTTAAAAATATAAATAGTTATGGTAAAGATAATGAAATTGTACCGTAAAGATGTGGAATATATAATGAAACATTGTATGGAACCTGGAAAAGCTGCCGGTACTTATTATGTAATAAAAATGTATTTTTTAGTGTATCCAACCGTTCTAACCATTATTTTTCTGATTTCAGGTATGTAACGTTGCATTTGAAACCGGAATCTTTTGAAACGGAAGTAACGAAGGTGTAAGTTTTATTTAATAGTAACTTGAACATCATTGGAGCGGACGCAACATGGGCATGTTGGCCATGTTGCGTCCGCTCCAGTTAATGTTGGGAACATTACACTCGAAGTTGTTGACCACTATGTCTACCTAGGACAGACAATCCAATTAGGTAAGTCCAACTTCGAGAAAGAGATCTCTCGTCGAATCCAGCTCGGATGGGCAGCGTTTGGGAAGCTCCGGCATATATTTGCGTCCAAAATTCCTCAATGTCTCAAGACTAAGGTCTTTGACCAGTGTGTGTTGCCAGTTATGACTTATGGAAGCGAGACGTGGTCTTTTACTATGGGTCTCATAAGAAGGCTCAAGGTTACCCAGAGAGCAATGAAGAGAGCGATGCTTGGTGTTTCCCTGCTCGATCGAATCAGAAATGATGAGATCCGCAGGAGAACTAAAACGACCGACATCGCTCGAAGGATTGCTCAGTTGAAGTGGCAGTGGGCGGGACACATAGCGCGGAGAACCGATGGCCGTTGGGGCGGAAAGGTTCTCGAATGGCGACCGCGAACCGGACGACGTTCCGTGGGCAGGCCCCCTACAAGGTGGACCGACGATCTGGTCAAGGTCGCGGGAAGCCGCTGGATGCGGGCAGCGCAGGACCGATCGTTGTGGAGATCCTTGGGGGAGGCCTATGCCCAGCAGTGGGCGTCGTACGGCTGAAATGATGATGATGATGATGAACATCATTAACCCAGATAAGCCTGAAACTTTATTTTCTCATAGATTTTTAAAGTTTTTAAAACTATGAATGACCCGTTTCAAATTAATAAAACAATGATGCTAGATTTTTTTATTTCTCAAAGCCCATGTCGGTTGGCTTATGTGGGTTAAATAAATATCTAATTTATTTTCGTTTCGGAGCGATATAGCTTTTTTGATATTAAACCTCTATGAGTATTTGTTTTATGTCGTCAACATAATTATTTAAGCAAATAGTATTTACAACTCAACAACACAATGTCGGATACCAAACATTCTTTCAGTTTTAATTAAAATTTCCCACTTTGAACACAATCATAATGACTTTGATATCGTATTCGAAAAATGTTATTCAAAAATTAATTAACAGCGGTAATTTATTAAGGAATTTGTACGGAACACATTTGGAAATTCACCTCTTGTTTTTGATACTTTATTTAATATTTAAATGAACTGGTAATAAAAAGCGAAAAGGTTCAAGATAATTAGTAAAAAATGCTATAATCAGTTATGTAACATTAATTTGGCATGTAACAGTGAAAGTATTTTGTCCTTATTTCACAAAATTACACGTCATTTAAGACATTTAATTAATTTTATTTCTTCGCACTACCTTGCTATGATAGTAATAACTTTTAATGTCGGCAGGTTAACCTATCCGAAATTATCTAATATTAAGTAATCAATTTAGAACTATAAGTCCAAGGCTTAAGATTCAATATAAATGCAGAAAATAATATATTTGATATTTGCTTTCGACAGTATTTAATGATTAATGGCATACAGTTAAACGTATTTCGTTCGTAAATAAATGATTTTCAGTGTTCATACAGCAGCGAAATTTCTGAATATCTTGGAAATACTTTGATTCCACTACAAGATTACGTCAAAATAATAAATGGATTTTTTTTTACCAACGTAAAAAAAGGAGGTCGCCATTGTTGTAGTGCTAAATTGTGGATTATATATTTTTTTAATTATATTTTTTATAAGATTTTTTTACAATAACAATCTTTTTTTTTTATTTGATTAGAAAGACTGAGTTATCACTTATTTATTTATGCAAATAATTTTACTATTAGAATCACTACCAAAATGTCAAAACCATGTTAGTAGAACTGGCATCTTCATTCTAAAAAGATATATTATGCACGTTTTAACAGTAGGTTAAAAGGTCACACACAAATTACGTATGTTGAATAATTTTCGCAAACAAACTTATGTCAGTAAAAATATTTACTCGTGCTTTTGGAATTTGAACCCAGTAACCTTTGTATTAAGGACCTTGTGGAATTACGAGATAATTGACATAGATGTTGGGCATCTGTTTTGTAATAACATAAGAATGAAAACGTTTTTGAAAAAAAAATGTAACCGCCTTCAAAACGGATCTTCAAACAAAAATTAACAAACACTAAAAAACGAAAAAAATAATAAGATTTTTTAATTCAAAGAACGATGATACGTGATTTTTTCTAATTTATCTTGGTACTTACTGAACTGTTTGAAGTCGGTGCCGTCTTATACGTATTAAGGTAATTACGTCCTACACCTCACGCTTGGGACCAGGTTTTTTTTATATGTTAGTTATTTCACTCAGTATATTTCGTTCTTATTCTTTTTGGCTTGGCACCGACTTCAAACAGTTCAGTAAGTACCAAGATAAATTAGAAAAAATCACGTATCATCGTTCTTTGAATTAAAAAATCTTATTATTTTTTTCGTTTTTTAGTGTTTGTTAATTTTTGTTTGAAGATCCGTTTTGAAGGCGGTTACATTTTTTTTTCAAAAACGTTTTATTTTTCGATTTTTAGTGAAGTAGCTTAAGAAACTACATGGTGATTATGATAAATTGTTGTAAATATCCTATCCGTTACGGAATTCAGCTTTCCATCTTTAGCTACTTAGATAACTTGAAGGAATACAACTGAAGGTCCATTCGTGCATATGGTATTTATAAAACATCATACTATAACTCCTAACTGTTGAGGAGTTTCACCTCTCATCAGCAGCTCACCCTAATAACCTGAAAGAATATAACTATTCGCCCATACGTACGATTAATACTTAAAGAAATATTATCCAGCTCCTAACCGTTAAGGAGTTGTAGCTTCCATCACCAGCTCATCACTATGAGATGATGACTACCAGATGCAAATACTTGACTAACTTCAAAAATAAATGGAACGCATAAGGCTTGCCTATATTTGAGAATTTCTCTCAATTTTCCTGGGATTTGATCCCCTGGTCCTGACTTGGTGAAAGTAAGATCAGGTCAGAAGTACCAACTTTCGAAAAAAAAAATTTTTGAAAATGATCCCCAATTTGATGAAACTATGAAATCGTCCATATACCCAAATAAAGTCTGAATACACATTATTCAGGATAACTCCTGAACTTCTTGCCAGTTCTTGATAAAATTTGAATGGGACCACACGAGAAGCGTCACCTTTTAAATAAAAAAAGAATTATCTAAATCGGTTCATTAACTAAAAAGTTCTGAGGTAACACACATAAAAAATTAAAAAAAAAAAAAAAAAAAATATACAGTCGAATTGATAACCTCCTCCTTTTTTTGAAGTCGGTTAAAAAATAACAGGTTTTTCAGTTTTGTACTGTTCTAGTGTCGAAACTAATGCAGCAATTATTTAAGGTACAGTCTTCAATTGGTTTTGCTTTATAATTGAGTTTTCCGATTGAACTAGCAAATTAAATGCTCAGTCAGCCATGAATCTTGTTTAGTTTACTTGTGAAAATGTGTAGAACATTTAAGGGTAGGGTATCACCAGATAGAGACTTAACACGTTGGCAGTCCTATGACCCCATATGGGGTCATAGCAGATTATACGCATATGTCCCTGACCCCATATGGGTTCACGGCACCATAGAAGTTTTCTTCCTCAATTTTGAAGCGGACTTTTGAGTATGTTTTTGTTATTTTTTGGACTTATGAGGGAAGAATTGGTCATACAAAATCCGTGAAAACAATTCAGGTTATCAGGTTATCCGTGAAAACAATATAGGTTAATTATTTGGGCAAATCGGTTGGTCAGAACATTTTGTATGGGGACTGTAAACGTCCCATCGGAGCTGGTTGTGAGTTTGTGACACGGGTCGATTTTTTGTAAAATACTTCATTTTCAATTTTTCCATACTAAAAATTGCATTGTGAATGCAAAAAAGGAAAAATTAAAATGACTGTAAACGTGTTAAATGTTTGTGAAAAAAGTCTTACTTTTATAAATACTACCTACAACTCTTTTTAGTAATCAGTATTAAAAAATATATTTAATTAATATATTTGCGACCGATTTGGCGCAGGGGTAGGATACCTGCCTTCTGCGCCAGAGGTCTCGGGTTCGATTCCCGAACAAGACAAATATTTGTGTGCATGAACATGTCTATTTGTCTTGGTCTGGGTGTTTTCTATGTATATTAAGTATGTATTTACAAACAAAAAGTATTTAAGTATATATTTATCCGTTATCAAGTTTTCCATGACACAGTTTATTAATGAAATTTACATGGGCTTAGATAACTGGTGTGATTGTAAAAAGTTATTTATTTATTTATTTAAGTATGTAAATTTCAATTCAGTCTGAATTGTCGTGGTTGAATATTCGTTAATTAAAATATTATTTATAGTAACAGCTATCTATTGTATATCTAAAAGGCAACCAGTACTGGCTGACAGATGTTTCCACATACAGCTCAAACAGACTGAACAGATTGCGCTGAAAATTTGGCACGCGGGTAGCTAATATTATTATAACGAAAGCATTCAGCTAGAAAGTAGTTTTCAAAATTAACCTCTTAATGAAATAATATATGACAGCAAAGTTTGTATGGAGAAATAGGAAGGAATATTTTAAATAAAAAAGATCGAAAGCGTGAAATACGTTAAACTACCTGTGAAAATGTGATGTAAATTTGGCCATTTATTTACACATAACATTAAAATAACTGTCTTCACATTACTGCCTTAAAAAAAGTAAAACATGCGCTCCACTTTCAGAAAATCAATAATCTAAGGGAACCCTCTTCAATATACTGGCTGTCCGCCAAACTAGTTATTATGACGTAACTGCCCCTTAACACCCAGGCACACGTCGACAAATTATAAAGGCTACTGCACATTACGACACATGCTAGCGGACATTGCAACCG
Organism: Crambus lathoniellus; assembly: GCA_949710035.1. Taxonomy (NCBI): domain Eukaryota; kingdom Metazoa; phylum Arthropoda; class Insecta; order Lepidoptera; family Crambidae; genus Crambus; species Crambus lathoniellus. The sequence goes on along the minus strand of OX453302.1, from coordinate 29,577,573 downwards.
TAAACCATACTTTGGCTCTGAAGCAACCGAGTTGCAAACCGAAGTACGTTGACTCTCCGAAAAAGGTGCTAAACCTTATGTGTCACTAATAAAGACTGGTATAGCGCAATTCACAGTTTGACAGCTGCAGTTTAAGTTCGAATTGCCGACGCAACTTTATGCCGTATGAATTATGATTTTTTGAGTCATAAGAATAAAGGCTGTTTTGCTCTGATTGTTGATGTTCGTAAGTTGGTTCGTATTGTTGGTTCTGATGGACTGGTTCGTTATCTAACAACAGTAATGAGAGATTAGACAGACATGGAATGGGCGTCGGTATTGGCAAACGTTTTGTTGCAAAATGCCCGATGTTGGGTTTAACGACTTTCTTGCGTCGCTTGTAACAGTTGTAACAGACGCAGCGTATCGAAAACAATAATCGAGAACGATTAACAATCATGAAATAAGTAATTGAAGCGTTTTAGCGGCGTCACGAAATTGATAAGTCTATAAAACAATCTTTTTCACTGTTCGTAGTGGACACTTTCTTTTCGCTTTTTCTATTGCTTGAGTACTCAAAAACTTTCATTTTACAAAGCAATTAAGCAATTACTATAAACCAGCACTTTCAATCTGTAATATATAAATGTCAATGGCTATGTCGCGTTGATTGGTGTAAAATTCTCAAAGCCTGAGTGGTAGTAAACGGAGGTATTAAATTTGAAAATGTTTACTTAGCTTGCTTTCATTTCGTTGGCTAAATTTCTAGCAATTGCCTTCCTAGACCTATTGACACTAATTGCCTGAACTAATGCCAGATAGTCGCCCCAGTTTTCTAGAGGCACGTTTTGCTCGTATAGTGAAATGGGCAGTTGGCAACTTTACGTCCATGTCGTAAGATCGATTTTGCAATAAAGCTTTTAAGCTTCAAATGCAATTTTCTGTACATGCTTTCACCTTCATAAATGTTTTGGATGTGGGCGTTTTTAATGTAGTACTGTGTACACAGATTAATTCCCAATTCTGTGGACAGTAAAGGAAATGTATAGCCTGGTATTGCGTTAGCAATCTACAAATATTTTTTTTAGTATACTCATAATGGCTGATGATGATGATGATGGTTTTAGATACGTTAACCGTTTTACCTAGATTTGATGATTTGACAACAAGTTTTTGATTCGTTATCAAACAATTTAGTAAGCTGAGTATTTGATGCTATATTATACGTTTATGATCTTGACCTCAAACACAACGGCCTTATATATGAAGACTAAATATTTCCCAAAAAATCTTAGTGAATGCATTAACGACCTTTTCTTATCCACACTACAAGCATGAATTATGTGAACAAGAATCCATCAATCGTAATTTTTTGTATGAAAATAAGAGATGTCTAGTGCGTCTACATGTATGTCTTGACCATTAACGTACATGAATGCTGTGAGGCTGTGACTGGCTGATCCTGTGGCGCACTTATCCAGCCTACTGAGCTAAGGGACACGGGTTCGTTTCCCCACAATCACATCGCATCGACCCACAACCACACCACATCGCAGCGACAAAATGTAGTTACTTGTGAATAGTGTCGATGCAGCTTTTTGCAGTTGCGTTGTGGTTGTGCGACAAAATGTCGTTGTCGCTAGTATAGGGTTTTTCATTAAGAGCGCTCGAACTTTGAAATGGAAAAAAAAACCTGTTTAAGTGATATTTCCCACAATTTTTATTTTATTTTAAAGAGCATTTGATGACATTATTTATGGAATATAATTTCAGCAAAATGGTCACCGCGATTCCGCTGAAGGTGGTGTATCCTGATAGACCAGTTTCGGACGACATTTTTACATAAAAGGGGCTCAATCTCATGAATAAAGCGAGTTATGTTGGCCTTCAGGGCAGCAATTGTCTGTGGTTTGTCAGCATAGACTCAGGATTTCACGTAGCCCCACAGAAAGTAATCGAGCGCAGTTAGATCACACGATCTCGGTGGCCTGTTGATGTCACCACCACGCGAGATAACGAATTTTAACTTCGCATCCAATAAATTTAATGTTTCCCGTGCAGTATGGCAAGTGGCGCCGTCCTTTTGCAACCAAATGTTCCATGGTGAAATGTCACGAATAAATATGTATTCCAAATTTGACCGCTGTCGCTTTTCCAAGATGGCCGCTATCAACTTTCAAAGTTTGAGCGTCCCTATTGAAAAACCCTTTAGTTGTGGATGTGGTTACGTCTTATGCGATGTGGTCAGCCAGCCGCTAGTTCGCAGCGTCGTCGCTAGATGCGTTGTGGTCGCGTTGTGGCCGGTATCACCCACGCGGTCGATATGACTGCAAAATGTGGTCCGCCCACGTGGTGTGGTTGTGGTGTAGTTGTGGTTCGTGTGGGTTGAGAACCCAGAGAATGAACAATAAAAATAATATAGAGATTTATCACTTGTATGGATTGATTGAGATTGAGAATAGAATAGAATATCGTTTATTGCCAATAATAGAATCTAATCATTTAGAATCCAACGTTTTAACAACTGGCACAGTTTACTGAAGTTATCTCAAAAAATGCATTTATTTTTACCCTTTTGAGAATATCTGGTTTTCTCGTACCTGCAGCATATAAGACAGGAATATAAAACTCAAGAACCATAAGATGAGAACATTACGTGCTCCTTATAAAATATTTTATCTTTTTCTATATTTAAGAATCTCGCCTCGCTTGTGTTTGAAAACCTCGCATGAAACATATTTTTCTTAGAAACTGACTGGTCTTGAGCATCTAGCTTGTAATAAGATTTTTATTGCATCAAAGATATTGTGGAAAACTGTAAGCTTATTTACAGAGGGTTCATTTCAATAATTTACGTTATCTGATAAATATTAATTAGCTGGTTTTGAAATGTGAACTAACTAACAATTTAATCGCCATTTTACTAAACTTTATTAAAGATAATTAGCACTGATAGCATTTAAAAAACTTAAGTTAGCGATTTATTTTGTAAGTTTGAAACGCTCCTGGCTGGAGGAGCCGGAGAGCACGAGTCAGAAATAAAAGAGGGTAGGTATATGAAATTAAGTGTATTTTATTTTCCACAATTAGACCGTGGGTTCTGTCGCTCGGGGATCAGTGCAAAGAACAAGTTGGGAGGACTTAACTTAGGGACTTCCTAAAGAGGGGAGAAGTCGCTGTAGCCTAGAGGCAGCGGGGTCTGGTCCGGGGTAGGCCGGAGCAGAGCAGGGTCCTGGCGGTTAGGCGCGCAGGAGCAGGTGGAGAGCGGCACGAAGTAGGCAGGTACTGGTGCAGGTACAGCAGGTAGGTACCGGTGAGACTCGGGGAGATGTTGCCCGGAGATACGACCCTGAAATGTTACGATAACAGGTATGAACATGTGTTCACTAAATCCGCCCGCTGTGTATGAGTGGGTATGACACTGGGCTACAATTGAGATAGGAATATTGTCATTTAAATTAGGCTACTATTAAAGAAAGAGGAGCACATTAACTTTCATGTCGGCGGCTATTGTTATACTAATTAAAAGTTACAGAACAAGAGGGACAATTTAAAGGTGTAAGTTAAAATGTATTTGAATAAAGACAACCCACTCTTCTAGGTACCGGTCACGACAAGGTTACAAGGAAATATTAGGCTGTAAATTGCTTTTGGATCCCGGAATATTTAGTATACCGTTCACCGTGTGGCAATTGCAGTTTATATTAGTATAAATTCGATGACGAAATAAACATCTCATCGAAAACAATATGTAAAGGAATAGAATTGATGAACGGCTGTTTGAGGTTATAGCACCGAGAATATAATTTATTTATCACGAAAATAAAACGCGCACAAAACACTCACCCAATTATGTTGGGGCGAGAAACCAGAAAAAGGAGAAATCTTTAGCAAATCCTCCTTTATATATTAAAAATCTTCCAGAACATTCTGGCTGTAAGTAGGGTTATAATTTTTTTGCATAGATAGATTCAACTTGTCATTGGATTTTAATCATACAGCCAAGGCACCGACTAATTACGTCGCGAAGATTTCAGAATTATCTGGAAGATTAATTTAGTAAAATCTATGGCGCGCGTAAGACAAAATTGCTTCCAATAGACTATTTATGTTGTTACGTTAAGAAATGCAATATAAATATGCACGAAACTACAATCAAAGTATTTCGCATACAGATCACAGTCTGCCACGGAACGCGCGGCGGTTTATAGCTATGTTACTTCGGAACATCGCAAACAAACAGACAGCTGAGTGGCATCTGACATTGACAGCTCCTATCCCATAAATACAATAGAACTGAATAGACCATATTTGTTTATAATTGTAATGATTTTTTCATAAAATTAATAGTTGGTGCGATTATTATGGATAAAACAATGAAAGAAGTAAGTAAAAATGGCAGCCGTTACATATCCCCCTTGTTAGAGAAGGATTTTGCCTGGGAAAAATCCACTAAGAAACACAAAACCACCGAATACAAAACTAAGATTTAGAGTAGCAGTATACAATAAGATAAGCTAACTGTACGTTATCGACAGTAAAAGTAACACCATAAAATTGACGAGAGGTATCGACAACCAGTTCAAGACTAATCGAATAGAACGGTACAAGGACCAAGAATCGCAAGACAGGAGAAGAATTCCAGTTATTTAGTGTAACTGAATCAACATTCCCGTTGAGAATGCTAATGTTAAAACAATGCGAAATTAAAAATAAAATAGTCGAGAGATAAACTTCATGCAGACACAATTCAAACGAACAGGTTCCCTAGCTATAAATGTATTTAATTAAAATTATATTTATGTATAATTTTATGCAATAAAAGCCCTAGCTAAAAATAATCAGATTAAAAAGTAAAAAACGATGACCAACAATTTATTCAATACATCTAAAACAAAATTTTGCTATAAAAAGGTAAAAATAACGACGAAGACTAATACTTTGTAGAATTTCTATTTAAAAAATTTATTTAATTTAGGAATAGTTGTTTATTTTAAAATCTTTAATATGCCAGGAACCTAGATTTTTCCCATTCATATCTTCAAGTTCATAAACTAGAGGAGATAGTTTAGATTTAATGAGACATTTTATATATTTAGGAGCAAGTTTTTTAGAAAACTGCTTATCCTTATCACTTTGATAATAAGTTTTTCTCCAAACAGTATCACCAACGTTAAAGTTATAGTTTTTGCGACGAAGATTGTAATGCCCAGAGTTTCGGGAATGAGACTTGATAAGAGAACTTTGCACTTGGTCCATAATTTTTCTAAGTTTACCAGTGTTTTCAGCATACACATCCCTAGGCGCAAAAACAATTTCATCGGACAGATCAACATCAAGATAGTGAGAACCGCACGGCACTAACTCTCTCCCGTAAACCAGAAATGACGGAGTATAACCTGTGACTTCACTGACGGCTGTATTAAGTGCGAATTGTATTTTGGGAATGTTGTTATCCCAGGACCTGTGGTCCTCTTCAATAAAGGTGGAAACAGCAGTCATGATGGTTTTATTATAACGCTCAACCGTGTTTACCTGTGGAGTATATTTAGGAGTAAAGCGTACGTTTGGTATTTTATATTGAGAAAACATGTGATTAAGCTTTTGACTGACAAACTGCTTACCGTTGTCCATCAAAACAGTACTAGGAATGCCATGAACAAGAAAGACTTTCTCTTCAATTAAACTAGTTATAATGTCGGCAGTAGCACGACGGATAGGAAACAAAAGCGAGTATTTCGAAAAACAACAAGTGACTACAAGTAGCATAGTATTCTGTTTTCTAGATATAGGTAGGGGACCAACCAAGTCCACACTAATCATTTGGAATGGTCTAGAACATTCCTTAGGTCGTCCCATAAATCCTAAGGTAGGATGATTTGCATGTTTGTGAGAGTTACAAGCATCGCACTCATTAACAAATTTTACGACATCTTTATGCATGCCAGGCCAGAAGTAATTTAAAGAAATTCTTTTAAAAGTTTTAAATATCCCTAAATGTCCAGAAGTAGGATTATCATGATAGTCTTTAAGTATATCCATTCTAGATTCTTTAGGAACAACTTCCTTCCATTCAAATTCTCTAGTTAAGGGATTTATAGTTTTTATGAAGCGATATAACTTATTATTATTTATTTTATAATTGGTAAAAGAGGTAGGGGAATTTTGACAACCGGCAAATAGCTCCAAATACCAGGGATCAAGTACAGGAGGTGAAGAAGATCGGTTGACGCTATCTATAGCCGCTACAGGCACCGCACGGGACAACGAGTCTGGAACGACATTATCCTTGCCACGTCTGTGTTTGATGTCGAAGTTGAACGCAGAAAGACGTACTCCCCATCTGGCAAGTCGACCTGTAGGGTTATTAATATTTAGAAACCATTTTAAAGACGAATGATCAGTAAAAACGGTAAATTTCCGGCCATTATCCAAATAACAGCGCCAATGTTCTATAGACACAATTACTGCGAGCGCTTCCCGCTCCGTAGCGCTATAGTTTCGTTCTTGTGCCGACAAGGACTTGCTCATATAGGCTATAACTTTCTCTTCGCCATTTAAAATTTGAGTTAGTATAGCTCCAATCCCGTAATCACTAGCGTCGGTATGGACTTGAAACGGTTCAGAATAATCCGGACAAGATAAAATCGGAGGGGACGTTAAACACTCTTTGAGCTTCTTGAAGGCAGTTTCTGCTTCTGGTGACCAGGCAAAAGGAATTGCATTCTTACCCTGAGAGGTAAGTTTGTTCAATGGTGCAGCCAATGAACTAAAATTGGGAATAAAACGACGATACCAAGAAGCAGTACCTAAGAAACGACGAACTTCCTTTCTGTTAGTAGGAGTAGGATAATTCACAATGACCTCAATTTTCTCCGGATCGGCGTGTAGCCCATTCGAATCGACCATATAACCCAAATATTTTAATTTTTCTCTGAAAAATTGACATTTTTCGAAATTTATAGTTAAATTTGCGAACTTTAGTTTCTCCAAAACTCGTAAAAGTAAAGAAATGTGCTCCTGAAAGGAATTAGACACAATTACTACGTCATCAACAAATACATAGACCTTATTTTCGAATTCAGGACCATAAAACAGCAAATCTACCAATCTTTGCTGCGTGGCAGGTGCATTGGTCAACCCAAAAGGCATAGACTTAAATTGGAAGGTTCCTCTAGAGGGAATATAGAATGCAGTCTTACATCGGTCTTCAGGCTTAATTAATACCTGCCAGAACGATTTAGATAGGTCTATACTAGATAGATACTTAGCATCCCTAAGGTTATCTAGGATTTCAGTTATATAAGGTAAGCTGTAAGCATCTTTGCGAGTGACAGAGTTTAGTTTCCTACTGTCGAGACAGAATCTATACTCGCCATTCTTTTTGGGAGTAAGAAGCACGGGATTAGACCAAGGGCTCTCACATGGTTCGACAACATCTTCTTTCAACATCTCGTCCAGTTGATCGGAGAGAATTTGTTGCTTCTGAGGGGACATTCTATAGTAACGTTGTCGAATGGGAACAGAGTCACCTGTATCTATAGCGTGAGTGATCAACGAAGTACGACCTAAACCACATTTTTCATAGGAAATGCTACGAAATTGAGAAATAATATTATCAGCGTTTTCCTTTTGTTCGTTGTTAAGTTGAGCGTACGAACAAATTTGTTTAGGATCGTCAAGAGCAATATTAGATATATTAAATTCGTTAGACTCATCCAGCAAAAGGCTATCGAGTTCACTCGGAAACAACTCGAACTTCCTCCAGAAATCCATACCAAGAATTAATTTGTTTTTAATTTCCGGCACAACAAATAATTTAATATGAATAGTTTTATTTTTAAAATTTAAAGGTAGAATAACATATTTAGAGGCAGTAAAAGTTTGACCGCCAGCTGCAGAAAGCTGTAACGGGTCACAAGAATAAAGTTTATTATTAGGATTTAATATATATTCCTGATAATTATTCCCAAGTAAGGATATGCCGGAACCGGTATCTAAAAGACCAACGACATGATTATCACCAATAATAACAGAAATATACGGTCGAGAAAAATTAATTTCAGATTCCGGGATTGGAGACTCAGAATGACTATGAGATAGATTCGATATAATAGATAACCATTCTTTCCATTCAGCTTCATCGCAACGACTAGAGAATCTCGAGCGAAGCTGCCTAGTTTCACAATCCCGATCAATTAGTTTTTTTGATTGGTAGGCTTATTGCAATCCGGACATTCGGGGGTGCGAACACCATCTTTGCCACACTTAAAACAAACTATTGTTCGTGGTTGAGTACAGTTTTTCAAATTATGCGTGTTAGAACGACATCTAGGACAATATATATTATCATTGTTCACAGCTGAAACAAATGACTTATTAGTTTTAGTAAAAGGTTTATTAACAACCGGAGTGCTAGTAGCACCGCGGTAAACGAACTCCGTAGCTAAGTTCGACATATTAGAAGCAGAAGGCTCAACAAAATTTGCCACTTGACACTGTATTTTTTCAACGTGTTGACAAATAGCTTTAAGATCGTCGATGGAGTTTATCACCGAAGACGGAGTAAGAGCATTAGCGTAGCAAGGCCTAATATTAGTAAGTAAAATTTCTAATTTATCTTCCTCTGATATTGGTTTCGTGAGGCGAGAAAACATAACCTCCATTACGGAAAGATATATAGCAATTGGTTCGTTAACACCCTGGGTACGAGCTCTAATATCCGATTTAAATTGAGAGTCATAGTTTTTCGGAAGAAAATCAGCCTTCAGCAAGGCTACTAACTCTCCCCAGGTATTTACTTTTGGCCTGGCACAACGAAACCAATACAAGGCGTCGTCGGTAAAAATTTCGTAACCAAACGACAAAACCCTACTATAATCTATGCCCCTAGCTGTGACAAACTCGTCAACCTTTTGAATAAAGGAAACAACACAAGTTTTCCCGTTGAATTTAAGTTTAGTGAAATCGGAAAGAGCCCGATCGACAGTAACATTAATAATAGACTCCGTCGCGTTGACTTGCTCTCGGCTGGAAGTAGAAGGACCGGGGAGCAAAGGGTCACCCGCATTCGCGCCTGAGACAGGTGTCTCCCTAGGTTTTAAAGTGGACAGTTCCTTGTCTTGGGCCTTCAAGCCGCGCTTGCATTCAGCAAGGGCACCCAATAATAACGCGTCCTCGGCCGCATCAACTCTACCGAGCCGATGAAAAACGTGGTTAAGAATAACCTCCGTTCTCAAATAAACACCTCTATCAAATTTAGATTTTAATAATTCAAGGTTTTTATTAGATTTGTTTAATGCGGCTGAGATGCCGTCTAAGTCGTCAGCAGAAGACAAATGCGAGGCTAAAATCTCCTCAGAAGGAAGTTCTTTAGAGATCTTTGTAATTTGCTTCCTTAAATCGGCCACGTTATCAGCCGGTGTTTCTCCGCGAAGTCCGACTTCGTATTCAAGTTCCGACTTTTGTAAGGAAAGAAAATTTATCTTACGCACAGCCATATTTAAGTACGTTAGGTGAGTCTTTTGCGCGACGAGCCTACTCAAGTGCAACCACTACTTAAGTAACAAAAGGGGTATGTGGGTAACTATAACAGTTGTAAGTTCAATTTAAAAAAATTACAATTTAAATGAAGAAAGTAAATAACCTCCTTGTTTGAAGTAGGTTAAATGAATATCAATGGCTTTAAGTTAAAAAGTAAAAAAAAAAAATATTTATTAAGGAAAGGTAAGTAACCTTTTTTTTTAAGTCGGTTAAAATAAAAATCACAGGCTTCCTGGTTTAGAACCAAGGAAAGGCTGATATTAAAAGAAAATATTACAGTTAAATCACCACGGTTAGCCGTTCGTTACACAAACTCGGATAAAAAAATAGGTACCCACATACGAAGCACAAAAATAAATAAATTAATAAAGCACTGATCACCAAGCGAGCCTGAATGAGCTGGGCGCCACTGAAACGCTCCTGGCTGGAGGAGCCGGAGAGCACGAGTCAGAAATAAAAGAGGGTAGGTATATGAAATTAAGTGTATTTTATTTTCCACAATTAGACCGTGGGTTCTGTCGCTCGGGGATCAGTGCAAAGAACAAGTTGGGAGGACTTAACTTAGGGACTTCCTAAAGAGGGGAGAAGTCGCTGTAGCCTAGAGGCAGCGGGGTCTGGTCCGGGGTAGGCCGGAGCAGAGCAGGGTCCTGGCGGTTAGGCGCGCAGGAGCAGGTGGAGAGCGGCACGAAGTAGGCAGGTACTGGTGCAGGTACAGCAGGTAGGTACCGGTGAGACTCGGGGAGATGTTGCCCGGAGATACGACCCTGAAATGTTACGATAACAGGTATGAACATGTGTTCACTAAATCCGCCCGCTGTGTATGAGTGGGTATGACACTGGGCTACAATTGAGATAGGAATATTGTCATTTAAATTAGGCTACTATTAAAGAAAGAGGAGCACATTAACTTTCATGTCGGCGGCTATTGTTATACTAATTAAAAGTTACAGAACAAGAGGGACAATTTAAAGGTGTAAGTTAAAATGTATTTGAATAAAGACAACCCACTCTTCTAGGTACCGGTCACGACAAGGTTACAAGGAAATATTAGGCTGTAAATTGCTTTTGGATCCCGGAATATTTAGTATACCGTTCACCGTGTGGCAATTGCAGTTTATATTAGTATAAATTCGATGACGAAATAAACATCTCATCGAAAACAATATGTAAAGGAATAGAATTGATGAACGGCTGTTTGAGGTTATAGCACCGAGAATATAATTTATTTATCACGAAAATAAAACGCGCACAAAACACTCACCCAATTATGTTGGGGCGAGAAACCAGAAAAAGGAGAAATCTTTAGCAAATCCTCCTTTATATATTAAAAATCTTCCAGAACATTCTGGCTGTAAGTAGGGTTATAATTTTTTTGCATAGATAGATTCAACTTGTCATTGGATTTTAATCATACAGCCAAGGCACCGACTAATTACGTCGCGAAGATTTCAGAATTATCTGGAAGATTAATTTAGTAAAATCTATGGCGCGCGTAAGACAAAATTGCTTCCAATAGACTATTTATGTTGTTACGTTAAGAAATGCAATATAAATATGCACGAAACTACAATCAAAGTATTTCGCATACAGATCACAGTCTGCCACGGAACGCGCGGCGGTTTATAGCTATGTTACTTCGGAACATCGCAAACAAACAGACAGCTGAGTGGCATCTGACATTGACAGCTCCTATCCCATAAATACAATAGAACTGAATAGACCATATTTGTTTATAATTGTAATGATTTTTTCATAAAATTAATAGTTGGTGCGATTATTATGGATAAAACAATGAAAGAAGTAAGTAAAAATGGCAGCCGTTACAAGTTTTAATCAAACTAATAACATTTGAAACGAACATTCGTTTAAGTATAATTAATTAGCAAAGCTATTAAAAATGTAAAATGAGCGAAAGTGTCGGTAAAAGCTTAAACTATTAATAAGGTATAAGAAAGTTACAGACGTGATTTTTGAAAGGTTAACTTTGACGCCAATGATTGACAGCTTATTTCTAAAATGGCGTCAATATTACATTGCATAATACCAAACTTATATTAAAACCATTATAGGTGATTTACTCGTGAGAAATATTTTTGAGTGTGAAATGTTGATATATTACTTTTTATAACATATAAGATTAAGAATAACATTGTAAGTAAGTGCAATTCACATAAAATCATAATTCTCTTAACAAACTTGTAGTACGTTGGTCAAGTCACTGTACTATGTCAGGGTTTCTTAAACTTTTTATAGTCACGGACCACTTTCACATTTAAGACAATTCCGCGGACCCTGATCAAACAATATTTTTGCAAAAGTAAATAATCCTTCTTACTACTAAGTTAATGAGAAGCGTGCTGCTGTTTAACCTCGATGATAACGATAAATTGTGGAATTGTCTTTGATTAGGCAAGGCACATGACCTATAATTATGTTGTTTTAATCAATAATATGATATAAATTTACTAAGCTATTGCGGATCTCCGATATACATGCCACGGACCCCATACTTCAAGAAACCCTGCTTTATGCCAATGCATAAGGTTCATATCTTTTTGTATTTTAGTTCTAAGGAAATCATTACAAAAACACAAGTGTTATACTTGTGTTATGCTACTTTCAATATGACTGTATTGTATAGTAAGTATAAAACATTTTGTGTGTGAGTGTATGAGTCCTACTAATATTATACTTAAATGTGAAAGTTTGTATGTATGGATTTTTGTTACTCTTTCACGCAAAAACTTCTAAGCGGATTTGGTTGAGTAGATAGCCTGTATTAAAACAAAAAATACTTTTTATCCCGAAATTCCTACTGGAACGGGACCCACGCGGGTGAAACCACGGGCGTCCGCTAGTCTGTCATAAAGCAAGCTTTACTCGGTTCCCACAAAAATTACGAACCCTCTTTTGTTTCCTTTTAATTAATGCAAGAGTTGACACATTATAAAATTATTATAAACATCATTGGAGGGTACCGTGCAGTCCTCGGTTAACTGATCTGACCGCTTCATTTAACGCAAGGTTTAAATATTGCCATGCTCCAGTTATTTCTTTCAAACGAGCGCGTATGTTGTTAAGACCTCTTTTTCCCGAAAATAATGTTCGGTAAATGTCAAACTTTTTTCGTACAGGTGAAAGGTAAGGCCAAAGGTATGGAAAATTGATGAGCTGAACTTTCCTTGTATTTTTTTACTGGCTTGAAGTGGTACCTCTAAGCACGCCTGCTGACCAGGGGGGCTACCGCGTAACTTTATGGATATGAACTTCATACGTTTTTTGGTAGGTAATCATTCGACACGACATAAAAATAAATTAATAGTCCCAAATTCCCGTTTAAAGCTGACATCATCAAGTACATTTCATTCATCCGTTAAAATATATAATAAATTACCTAATTCGCTAATTAATGACGATAATAATTTGACATTCATCAACAATTTAAAACAATTCCTAATTAATAAATGTTACTATGACCTAAATGAATATTTTAATGAAAAATTAATACAATAATAATAGTAAATTAATAAAGATAATGACATATATATTTATATATATTCAAATTTTATTAGACTTATTTCATACTTATTTAATATACATCTGTCTTTAAAAGGCGCTTCCTCTCCTTTTCCACCAAATTGCGTGCCTGACAGGGTCCATGGTGATCTTTAGATTTGCTTTTACCACCTTATGTATGTACACTATGGTTTGCAATAAATTATTGAGTATTGAGTATTGAGTAGGTACTTTAAGTCAATTTTATTAAAAAAATAGTTTGTTTTGTGCCTGTATTTGCTCTGTGTTTGGATGTTATTTTCTATTTTGTTTGTATATAAAACTCTATTATAGACAACGCACAGCCGAAACTACCTACTAGGTGCAAGAAGCTGAGGCATGTATATTCCTTGGAGAGTGTAGGAGAGCACTAATAAAGGATTTTTGAAAATTTTCCCTCTAAAAGGATAAAAAAGGGGCGTCCGCGCAGACGAAGTCGCGAGTGGAGCGCTAGTTATTCATATATGTTGTAAAGTACCTTCATCATCATCATCATCATGTCAGCCTAACGACGCCCACTGCTGGGCATAGGCCTCCCCCAAGTATCTCCACAACGATCGGTCCTGCGCTGCCCGCATCCAGCGGCTTCCCGCGATCTTGACCAGATCGTCGGTCCACCTTGTAGGCGGCCTGCCTTACCTTAAAATACCTTAGTTAGTTCTTATATTCAAAGCGCAAATGTTTAAGCTATTTAATTCAAAATCACATTCATATGGCCACGTTGTCTTTAATTTATTTCTCTCGTATGATATGGGGACTAATTTTCAAATTTCGCCACTCGCGTCGAGCACTCGCTTAGTACTCATTTTCATGTCAAATATGAGTAAAATATCTCAAATATAAGTATCAAGCGAGCGCTCAACACGAGTGGCGAAATTCAAAAATAGACCCCCAGATATCGATCGTTGCTAAGTATTCCTTTCTACTCCTCACTTATCCAGTCGTCTGCCTGCTCCATACGCTCCCTAACTTATACCAATACACTCAAAACATGTCAAAGTTAACAGTTACGCTCCCGAGGTCGATGACCGAACCGAGGTTACGAGAGGCGTCCTTTTTACATTAGAGGATTCCGAGGAACGTTCGGTCCCGACCACGGAACATAAGAAAGAGGTTAAAAAAACAAGTGACGACTACCATCAATACTATAATAATTATTATAAATGAAATGTGTGTTTGTTTGTTCGTCTTTCAAGTCAAAACGGAGCATCGGGTCGACGTAATTTTTGGTATGGGGATAGTTTGGGAGCCGGAGAGTGGCCACTTTTTATCCCGGAAAAATATCACGTTCCCGCAGGATGACGTCGCGTAGTCGCGGGCAAAGCTGCAGGCGGAAGGCAAACTAGTACATAATATTGATGTTAAAACTATCGATTTGTGTTTTATACCAAGTAATACGCTATTACGAAACCTTACTGTGATTGTCAACTAGGTATTGCTCCGGTCATTTTGAAAAAATGGCGGTTATCTGTCATGAGAAAATGGCGCGGGGTGACGTAAGGTCAACTTGACGTTAAGAAAAGGCGCAAAGAATGGTGATTGGTTAAAACTGTGACGTTTTATCGCTTCTGTGTCAAATCCCACAGACATCCCATAAACAAGTAAAACACAGATAGGAGTAGCAGAATAGAGTACAAACGTACCAAAATGTTCCATCGTCCGGAAGCCTTATAAGGCTTTGACAGATACGGCCATTTTGAAAAACGCCTTATTAGGGCCTCGGGACAGACGAGAGAAGTACTTACGAAGCATTCTATGGAACTTTTAAAAAATTACGTAAGCTTTTCGATGTAGAAGAGCGAAGTAGCATGCATTATCGCATAGAAATTGTCATGCATGACCTGCGCCACTAAATATCTGTGTTGCCTCGAAAACAGAAAACAGTTGCTATGACAACGCAAAAACATTCAAAATCGTTATACACTGCTTCTGTGTTTTGAGCAAAATGACGACACGCCTGACAGTTAACTTACCATTGCTATCTAAGTCAATTCCAATCACATTTTCCTGTGTTCCATGGTCCCGACCGCGAAGGACTTTTTACAGGAAAAACCTGGAGATAAATGTTATTTGCCGCCTCTAAAGAATTAGATTGACCGTCCCAAGTTTGTTTACGTTTGTACTTTTAGCCGTTGAAGCACCACTTAGATTCCTACTAATGGTCTCTGAGAGGAATTCTCACTTAAACTTAGTGGAGTAGCCGGCGAAAATTATATAGAATTGCTTGTAATGTACAAGCTTTCGTAAAATAAATAATATACGAAAAAGACAGTTAAAGCTTGTAGCTTAATGTTTAGCGTTAGTTAAGCATTTTTCGCAATGGTCAGTCACGGGATGTATGACCTAAAACTTTTCGTCTCGAGTTCCTCAGTGCTTCGGAAGGCACAGGCTGCATTTGCAGTCGTTTTTGCCAATCCGCACTGGGCCCACGTGGTTGTCCATGGCCCAATCTAATTATCCATCTATGAGAAAGATCAGTACCCAGCCAGTGGGGACATTAAATGGCTGATAATGATGATAATGACAGTTAAAGTTGTAATTATTATGTATTACATATTTTTACAATGGAATTTTTAAAACTAGAATCTTTTAATAACCACACAATGTTCAGTTACGGCATTTAATGTGATCAAATTTTGTATATTGATTTCAAAGTTTCTATTCTCACTGTTTATAAAGTTTTGGATTCGTTGTTCAATAGAGGCAAGAAAGGTTTTTTTTTTCAAGAAACGTCCTGACATGAAATTGAAAAACGAGGAGATAATTACTTTTGTATGCAACAGGTTTTAGGCTAGCTTTTGAGTTCCCATGAGGAATTCGCTGATAGTATTTTAATTATAAATTACAAGCTTTCCGCCCGTGGCTTCGCCCGCGTGGATTACACAACGATATCCCGCAGGAACATGGATAAAAAGTAGCCTATGTTCCTCTCCAGGCTACAAAGTTTCTACGTCCCAAATTTCAGCCAAATCCGTTCAGCCGTTTAGACGTGATTGAGTAACAAACATACAAACATCTAAACATCCAAACATCCAAACATCCAAACATCCAAACATCTAAACTTTCACATTTATAATATTAGTAGGATTAGTAGGATTAAGTCTTATAAGACAGAAATAGCAGATGTTTTGTTTAGTCAACCAACTAACCCATTGTTGTTTTAGAGGCTTACCACTTGCTTTGTCCGCAGCACTTAATTTATACTCAAATAATTTGCATATTCGATCTCGAACAAGGGACCACACTGGTTGGTAGTAAAATTCAAATTATATTGGTTCATGTCTTCGCAAACTTCGTCATCACAACGCTGTTTATTGTACAATCATAAATAATAACTAGATTCGCTTCGCGGTTTTATGAGTAACTAGCCTTCCGCCCGCGGCTTCGCCCGCGTGTACTACACGACGTTATCCCGCGGGAAGGTGATATTTTTCAGAAATAAAAAGTAGCCTATGTCCTTTCTCAGGCTCTAGAATATCTCTGTACCAAAATTCATTCAAATCGGTTCAGTAGTTTAGGTGTGATCGAGTAACACACAGACAGACAGAGACGCATTTATAATATAAAAGTAAGGATAAGGATTTCTTTGTCCATTCGATTTAAGAAAAACCTTTTTGGCACGTGTACGGGTTAAGACCTTTAAAATGGTACCAAAAACACATTACTACTCTGTTACATACAACGACACAGGCAGGGCCAGGCAGTGCAAATAGTAAGCTTCTAAAAATAAAAGTTAAAAATAAATAACACCTAGTGATGATACTATTGTAATTTAAAAAATAGAGATTGTACGAGAATTGTAGTATGAGACAAAACTATTGTTAAAAGTTTAAAATTATAGGTGTAATGATAATTATTTGTTACGTTTTTAGAAGCACATCCAGATGGCCTATAACAATCCAAAAATAGATTTATTGTTAAAAGTAATCGTATTTGATAGTTTTGCTTTCATTACACGTTTTATCTGTGTGTTGAGAAAGCTGATGAATTTTTTCGCTCATTTTTCTTGTCATTTATAAGATGTCCTTGACGAGTGGAAGGAAAAAAATTTTGGACGATTCATAATAATATGCATTTACCTTACCTAAGATTTTTTCATACTATTTAATTCTGTCTTACTATTTCAATAAAAAAATTATCTAAGGTATTATTTATATTTAAATAAATGAACAAATATCGTGTCGTAAGCTGAAAATGGAACCAATGTTCAAGATCATAAAGTACTGCGTTTGATGTTTTTGATCCTTGTAACCGTCTGGGAGAAAATTAAGGGTTTACGTTCGATACGTTCTAAGATTTCTTGATATAAGCTTTAGGTGACTTGTAACTTTGATACTTGTGTTCAATTTCCATTATAATGGTAACCACGTTAGGTTTGCAATCAATATTCTATTCGTATGAGCGTCTTCTTGTGCTACGTGGTATAAGAGGTATATTTTACAAGAAATCATGTTTGAAACCACTTCTGTTTATGATTTTTCGCAACAGATACCATTGAGAAAACTAAATAACAGACAGAACCAGTAAAGCACTGATTGATGAAACACGTCTTGCAGCTAAAAACAATAAATAATAAGTCTCCGACCTATTACCTTATCTGACTAATGTACAGAAGCTTTACTCCACTAAACGATTTAAATAAATAGCAACTCTAACTACAACGCAATAAAGTGGAATTCAGCTTGTACGGCGCTAACTACGAATTACGAATGGCCAGACGTTGCATCTCTTTCTATCGCATATATTCTAGCTCTTTAGCGGATCTAATTTCTATGGATTTCCCACCGCGCCGGGGCGGCAGAGTAGTGCGCAAGCACATCGAGTGACAGATGCCTGCTAATGCTAGTAGAAGCTTAAAATTCCCAAACGTAATCATGGAATTAAAGAAAATGTTAAACATTCCAAGCATTCGTTTTCCGATAGTTGGAGGCAAGCCACCTCCATCGCCCGTGAAGATAATATGGAACAACTTCCGATCCCGTTTCATTAAGAACTGGCTATCTATCAACCTTCGCTATTGTTACTGTCGGAAACACTATTTCATTAACCACCTTTGCATTTGCTGCTAGCTAACCTTTTATTACAAAGTCATTAGATTCAAATTCCCCTGCTGCAACTGGTCAAGACAAACCTAAAACAGAGTCGAAAGTCAACCGAACTTCTTTTGGTAAACTAATCTCTATGCTGATGTAGTTGGAGTTGATTTTGGTTTGTAAATGAGAACTGCACCAAATTAATTATGCGTTTGTAATGAGTTTTATTATCAAAACAGTAGCGGTTATAATAGCCATTTCAGTTTGAACGGCAGTGTTTTGCAGTGACCTTAGGTAATGGTATTTTTATTGCTAAGTGAGTGGGAACTTTTGATTTATGCATACTTTTGTCAGATCTCTTTATTTTGTAGGTAGTGTAACGTAATCTTTCCGCGAATGTTACATAAGATTTATTATGCTGTCAATGTTAGCAAATATTTTGGCAGGTTATGAGTTGTTCAGTTTACGAGCATAAGGTATAGTAATAAATAAATAATAAGATTTTTTTATTTTTCTCCATTTTACATAATTTGAGGCACATCATAATTTATCCTACTTATTCTAGATGTTACAAAATTACTATAACCGCTGCCACTATGATGTAAAGTTATTTTATTTTCTAATTTTATACATCAATATTAGTTGCGGAATTAAAGTTTCACCTCCTTAGACTTTACTAGCGACCGCCCGCGGTTTCACACGCGTGGTTCCCGTTCCCGTTGGAATATCGAAATAAAAAGTATCCTATATGTTCTTCCAGCCTATAATCTATCTCTGTTGTAAATTTCATCCAGATCCGTTCAGTAGTTTTTGCGTAAAAGAGTAACAAACATACATCGATACTTAAAAACTTTCGCATTTATAATATAAGTAGGTTATTAGGATTTAAGTGTGAGTTCACTCAAACGAAAGTCTGGATGTTTACATAGAAAATATTAAGTAAGTAAGTACGTATTTACAAGCAAAAAGTACATGTACTTATGTATTTATCCGTTATCAAGTTTTCCATAACACAGTTTCAAAATAAATTTTACTGTATATTATTATATGAGATTGTCGCAAAAAACTAATTTAGATCGATCATCGTATGCAAATAAAACAAGATGGGCTTTCAAAGCAAAATTGCTCTCGATGTTATCAAACATCGACAAAACAAGAAAAAGTAGACACCTGTGCTTTCAAGACGAGTTCTTAGTAATAATTACAACACTAATCGTTTAACAAATACGTTTGACATAAATTGAGTAACTATGCCTGCCTGTTGTAACCCTATCCATCGAAGTTTCTCCTCTCTTATGAAACAGTTGATAGGTGTACAATGTGGGAAGTTATCGGAACTGATCGATTTCTAACTGATAAAAACTAGTAATAAAAATGGTTGAATGTATGTAGGAAATGGGGTTTCTCTGTGTTTTCATTAGTTGTTGCGAACCTTTAAGAGAGTTTGTAACTTTTTGTAGGGTTGGAACTTGAAAGTTGAAGTTTGTGATAGCATTCCAGTTAAAAATAATATCAGCTAATATTTAGCGTTTAGTCGATAAAAAATAAGAAAAGAGACGTCAAAAAGCTTTTAATTATTAGATTTTGTCAAGAAATACTCGAAGTATTATTTGAGGATATTTGGAGTTTATCCCAATGGTTTAAATTATTATTACTTTTCAGATATACGAGTCTTATCGGAATTGAGTTTAGACTGTCGCATTTTGTTTGACATAAATATTTCCAGTTTTTAATTCATAACCTACATTTAGCAATAGATATGGACCAACTTTAGTTTGTATTAGAAACAGTTAAAAGTCACTGGGACCCAACCAGACAATAAATTATTGAAATCTACCTGCGACCGTGATATTAGCATTTTTATTGAATTCTAAACTAAATGGTGATCTAGAAACATCGCTTCTTCGTCATCTTATCAAGACCATTTGGTTCATTAAATCATTGATGAAAAGACATTAATTTGATCGATATCTTTAGGATACGAAATTTATAAATAAAAATCTAGTTTTTACGCAAATCGCTTTTTAATTATCTTTCTGACCTTAATGGTTAAGAAAAGTTTGTCCAGTTTGGCTACATTTCCAATGAGTACCTACAAGTGATTTATTTGTAATTTGAATCACAATTTGTAATCGAATTATTCCTATTTTCAGTGAATTACTATTAATTTATTAACCTAATGCAACTATCACATTTATTAGCAACTAGCCTTCCGCCCGCGGCTTCGCCCGCGTGGACTACACTATGTAGTTGAAATTGAATGTGATATTTAACTGTCGTGGACTACACGACGTTATCCCGCGGGTATTTGATATTTTTCCGGTATAAAAAGTAGCCTATGTCCCTCTCCAGGCTACAAAGTATCTGTGTCCCAAATTTCAGCCAAATCCGTTCAGCTGTTTTGGCGTGATTAAGTAACAAACATCACATCCAAACTTCTAAACTTTCACATTTATAATATTAAGTAGGATAAGTAGGAAGTAGGATTACTACAACCAATCAAACCAATTTGAAAATTAGAACCTGTCTGAAGAATTATCGGTAAACACACATTTTTTTTCATAAAAATAATATGTTTAGAAACCAGACTTTTGAGATACAGAGAACAAATTTCATATGACAATGATTGCTTCAAATATAATCAGCTAACAAACTGTATCGCTTTTTATAATAACACTGGACGGAATAAAGGCAAAATCTCACAGTTTCGTAACGAATCGTGTCCAATCTAAGCGACAAATTGTAGTTAACCTTGAACTGGCCGAGTGTTATACCAAACTAATAAATAATGTCAACAGTTCTAATGTTTGAAGCTTTACGTCTTATTAGCTTTGGCTCTTGCATCCACAAGTAAAAAAAAAGATTTCATAAGAATTCTTACTTCTTTTATTTCTTAAAGTTTTATATCAGTTGTTTTTAATTTTTTATATCAATAACAACAAGGTATAATTAGGTATATTTCTAGATTTGCGAAAGTTTATTCTTTCCTTTTATTGCGAAGAAGATTTTCGCTATTTTCAAATTAAAATAGAGCTGGTATCAAAAAGATTTCATATTTAAACTAAATCACTCTATTGTTTCTTTTAAGATTTCGATTGCATTATTTTACTTTAGTATTAATTTAAACTTCAATGGTGTACAAAGATTTACAGTTTAAGATATTAATTTTCAGAGTAATATTTTAACAAAATCCTCTCTGTTTTTTTACGTTTTTACCTTGTAATACACTTAACTAATGTAAACAACAGTCTCAAACGAAACTCGTCTGCAGAGAAAGCATAGCCTACAGTGTTGAAAAAGATCGTAAATTCAAACTCGGGTACTTGAATAAGCAGAAGTTGATATTTCTACTGCAATCTTGTTAAATAAAGTATTAGATTGGGCTTTTATCCCACTGTATCCTTTCAAAAGTATGTTCAAAATGTGTTTAAGGTAATTTTTAGCTCAAATGAGTACTTACATCAAAATAATGTATTCAATAAAATGTATTTTTGGTCGTTATATTTTACTTCGTTACATCCTTTGAGAAAAATCAATACCTAAGTAATATATTTTTAGAACTAATAAAAAACCAAAATTGTTGTTCCCTATCTGCATTCGGTTTACACAGACTTATCCGAAGACAAGTTGACCAACCAGTTGCCGGTTGACATTTATGACCGGGTTATGTCCAAAGGTATATTCACCGCGACATATTGGTTTGAGGAAACGTTTCAATTCGAGCTGCTCTGACTGACCGCCCGACCACATTGTTGCGGTTTTGGTATCGCATCGACTAGTATCAAAATGATACGCACTACTTAATTAGCGGACAAATTGGTCTCGTTAGTTCAAACTTGTTTTATGCGATCGAAAAACAAATGACGGTTTCATAACCAAATCGCGTGACGTCAATTATTTGAATGTGTAGAATGTGAGAAAATACTTGCACCAGACAGCTTTGTCAATTTCCTAGCATTTCCAAATAACTTTAGATAGATACTTACAAAATTGCATTGTGAATGCATAAAAATAGTATAAAATCTCAACTTTAGATAGTTTAGTAAACAATTGAAAAAAAAAATTCCTGTTAAAGTATACTTTATTCAGGAATAAAATTGCATTAATATAAAGTGGAAGTGATAACACAACAAAATAAGAGCAATCTAATAATATAATATAACAACAATTTACATCTCAATACCATTCAATTATAGCACAAAAATGGTCGTAGGACGTAGAGTAGATGGTATGTTACTGGTTACAACTGAAATTAACGCTAAGCGCTATTCCTAAACATGAATTTCAGTATTCATAAGGAATAGCTTAATAAGTATAGTAATAGTCTCTATAGTAATTAGTAGCTGTATCAGCCTAGACTGAACAAAAATTTTTTTACACATATTTTTATCACCAATTTTGATATTAGGTTTGAGAAACTTATAATATTGGAAAATAAAAGGATTTATGCTTGTTTTTGGTACAAAAAAAATCTACGCAGATACCACTAAGATACAATTCGAGTCGGATCTTCATGACCGTAACCAAACTTTTTCAACACTTCACCTTATTAAAAACTCTTTCCCATTTCATTTGGCAAACTCAATTTCCCTTCAAGCTTGAGACAACACACATCCAATTTTGTTTAATAGCGCGATAAGTCCTTAATTTGCCCTTATTCCTCGTACATTACCAAGTTTGATAACTGGCTTTCTACAATGAAAAATAATTCTTCCTAGCTTACCCGGTTTTCAAATGGGATTTTTTTTTCCTGGTAGAAAACCGTAATTTTATTTAGTTTTCTACGAAGATTTTTTTTTCTTCTTAGCTTACCCAGTAATCAGAGGAGAATTTATTTTTCCTCGTAGAAAGCTGTGAATTCAATCACAGCTTTGTTCGTGTTGTGTGTTCTACGAAGAAGAATTTTTCCTTCGTAGCCATTAGATCAGAATATCAGAAAGACCGAATAATTATTCATTTTTATTATATACTTGGATTAATTTATTTTATTACTAGAGGTCGCCCGCGGTTTCACTGACGTGGTTCTCGTTTCCCTAGGAATGTCGGGATAAAAAGTAGCTTAAGTTATTCATTATTACATCAGCTACCTGCCAGTGAAAGTCCCGTCAAAATCGGTCGAGCCGTTTCAGAGATTAGCCGGAACAAACAGACAGACAGACAGGCAAAAACTGTAATAATGATATTTTGGTATATGTACCGTATATAACAATATACTTAATCATATGCATGTAAGTAGTAAAAAGCAGTTATTTTAATATTACAAACAGACACTCCAATTTTATTTATTTGTATAGATATAGATTTAATAGTAAAGAGGTTATTTAAATTTTTACTTTTTTGCATTCACAATGCAATTTTTATCATTGAAGAATTGAAAATGAAATACATATTTTAGAAAAACACTAGCTTTCCGCCCGCGGCTTCGCCCGCGTGAACTACATGACGTTATCCCGCGGGAATGTGATATTTTTCCGGGATAAAAAGTAGCCTATGTTCCTCTCCAGGCTACAAAGTATCTATGTTCCAAATTTCAGCCAAATCCGTTCAGCCGTTTTCGCGTGATTGAGTAACAAACATCCAAACATCCAAACATCTAAACTTTCACATTTATAATATTAGTAGGATTGACCCGTCTCACAACCAGCTCTGATGGAACGGTTGGTTGGATGGTCTAATTATTAAAGTAAAACTTAATCTAAGTAATTATTCGGTCTATCTGATCTAATGGCTAAGAAGGAAAAATTCTTATTCTTAGAACAACACGTACAAAGCTGTAATTGAATTCACAGCTTTCTATGAGGAACAAAAAATTCTCCTTTGATAACTGGGTAAGCTAAGAAGAAAAAAAATTCTTCGTAGAAAACTAAATAAAATTACGGTTTTCTACCAGGAAAAAAAAATTCCCATTCGAAAACCGGGTAAGCTAGGAAGAATTATTTTTCCTTGTAGAAAGCCAGTTATCAAACTTGGTAATGTACGAGGAATAAGGGTAAATTTGTACCAGCGTTCGATCACAGCGATCAGCACGGCCAGCGACAGGTTACGCAAGGAACACCACTTTTACTTTTGCTGTACCGTGTTACGGCCTACCAAGTTGGATAACGGCAAATTGTACAGCTGAAAAAGTAAAAATATCACCGAGTGTTGCATTTTTTATGCGGGACTTGTTTTTTTCTGTTTTTTTTTTTCTTGTTTTACTTGTAGTTACTGCCTACTATTAATTCAATCATAATCATAGGTAAAAACTAAAGTTCAAACAAAGTTAAGATTTATGTCACAGGTTTAATTATCAACGTCATTGACACTTTAAAATGAAAAAAAAAAACCTAAGTAATACTTTGTATCTTTGAAAAAAAGTCGAGCTTTAAGGAAAAAAAGACCGTCGCATTCCTTCATTCCTTTTTATAATTTTCTTGAATCAAGAAAAGTCATGAAATTGTTTTCAAATTCCGAATAAAAAATATTGAAAAGGACGAGGACATTTATTTTATCAAAATAAATATCCATGTAACAGTAATTTTATATTCCCAATCATAATGGACCTGGTGACAGTGGTAATGGATGAGCCAATATGATAATCGTCAAAATGGACCGTCTCATCGTCTGTCAACAGTAAGAAAAAAACATTAAGTGTCAGAAGTGACCACCGGGTCAGATAAGCCTAGCTTTTGGCACTATACAGAGTTGCTAAGTAAATATACAGAAATAAACTAACGAAATAAGAGGCAAGCGTAAGAAAAACAAAAGAAAAGGAATCCTCTCATTTAATGTGATGATGTCACAAAAGTGTTTAGGGCACAAAAAGGCATCTCTTTTTGTTGGCTGATGGGACCCATTTTCCTGCATCATAAACAAAGTGAAACATTCGCTGTACGCATTTTTATTCATTCAAAAAAATCTCTTTTGATTTCTTTGACATAAATAGTTTCAGTTACTGTGGTTTCACGAAAGAGTTTTATTAATGCTTTTAACGGTTTAACTAACGTTTTTCATTCGATTTTCAATAATGTCAATTTGAATTAAAAGTAATATTTCTCTATAATTAATATTAGAGAAGCTTTCGCGAGCTTTCAACTAACATTACGTTGCATTTCTACTTTCCCTTAACACAAAATAAGCAACAGAAGTTTTAAATAATATAACGTTATTAACATAATAAGCTACAATTTGTCTTCGAAATGCTCAGATCATCTTGATGTCGTTTACGGGAACGTGTCGAATATAACGCAGAAGTGACAAAAGAAAATGAACAGATGGAAATGAACACGTATACTCTTGCATACGTTCGAGTAAGTTAATGTTTACACTTCGCGGCAGATGCGAGGGACAAGTTGTAAGGGAAAGCGGCGGGCGGCAAGCGCGATGAAAAAATGCAAAAATAGCGGCGTTAGTTGGTAAATTACATTGTTAAGTAAGTTTGGGTGATACGGTACTCACTGTGTATAAGTCGGCTTGCGGTTAAAACCGTAGACAGTAGAGCTGGCTAGTAGTCTATATTTATCTATTTGTCCCGTCAAATATAAGAAAACTGAACTCTGCACACATGCGTGCCCAATTAATAATCATCAGATAACGTTCATCAGGTAACAATTTAAATACTAAATAATACAGAATGAACGAAATAATTATAAATTCTTCATTCATGTTGCAAGAAGACGAAATCAATTTATGCGTGACCACTGCGAATGGTAATTTTGTTAAATATCCCGCTCCAAAACTAATGCGGTTTTTTTTATTATAATATTAATTAATACGGTCTGTTACTTTATGAATATTGACATTTATATTTTATTTTAATATTTATGTCGAGCAATAAACATTAGCAAAGTGGGTATATATTTAAGCAACTTTTAACGTTTTGTTGTCATACCATGACATGTCTCTGGAAAGGTGCCAAAACGTCGAAAAATCAAAAAAACAAAACTACACAAAATCTACACATATTATTCGAAGTGCTAGCTAGCGTCGGTTCAATAAGATAATTCAACACTATGACTTATAACTGTTCGTTTGTACGGCTAAACTGTTTCACTAACCTAAAACAATTACAATTTGAGTGCACGAACAATATAAGGAGCCCGTGGCGTAGTGGTTAGCGCGCGTCATCCTAAATGTTTTCATGAAAGGCCAGTGCCCCAGCAGTGGGGACATTAAATGGCTGATGATGATGAATATTGCAGCTGCCAGCAATAATGAAAAGTTAAAAATGAAGAATTGAAATAATCGACCCGTATCACAACCAGCTCCGATGAGACTGTTGTGGGTGTGGCTTTGGCTGGTTGTGAGACGGGTCGATTTTTTTTCTAATTACTTCATTTTAAATTTTTCAATAATAAAAATTGTATTGTGAATGCAAAAAAGTAAAAATTTAAATATTTTGCCAGCAATAATGTTCAGTGTTCACAAAACGATTACTTTGTAATTTCACAGTGCAGCCGAAGGATCTTTTTAAGTCGCTCATTCTCGTGACTTGGGCCATCGCCATTCGTTCTTCTATAGCGCTGCGTGACGGAATCCGCCACGCTCCAGTTGCCATAATTGTGCCACTTGTCAATTTCTCAGTAAACATTCCGAATGCCTGCACTTTTTCATTTTGCAGACAGTTCACGGACGTACCGAATTACTGAAATATTATTTCTTTGGGTGCGATCACCTGAAATTGATAAAACTAAACCATAATTAGGTGTTTTTACTGTGAAAACCTATAATGCATCTTTCAATTAAATCATCAAAACTAATAATGTGTGCAATATACGCGTAAATAAATCCGTAAAAAGTAGATTTATTTCAATGCATCTTTGTTTTGGGCGGTTTTGAGCATTGTTTGGGGTGAAAAAATTAAAACATACGCTGATTATATTTTCTGAGTAAATATTTATTTGCAGCATAAGTACCTATTAAAAAAAAACAAAGTTTAATAGCACGAAAAGCTGTCGTTATGGTAATTGTATAGTAGAGTGTGTGTCAGATAACTCTGCGCGCGTCTGGAGCGTTTTCGGCGCTAGTTACAGTACATTTTTTGTGCTAAGCGGGAAAGGATTAGTTATTATTCGATTTTGACCGCGCGCAGACTTATTTGGTTCGCACTCTAAACTACACCATAAGTCAAAAGCTATCAAAGTCCTGCTGACAAATAACTATTGAATTTTAGTTCCTTTTACAACCGAAAGAGGCGCTGCTCTGGTGTTCATACAAAATCATACGATCACAACTTCTATTTTCATCGCTTTCAGAGAAAATGTAACTAAATAGGTAATAAAAAAAAATTAAGTATAAAAATACATTCCTTAAACATTTATTAATTTTTATCCTGCTCACATATACAGGATGGAGACCCTAATAAGTAGAATCATCTGCCATAATGCCTCAAAACTGGTTATGTGGGTCTTTCATGCAAGTTTCTTGACCTACTATGGGCAGTGATTCAATGCTCTACAAATTATATTATGTCGTGCTCCAACTGACACGCATTTCTAAACTTAGACATAATAGAAAGAGAACGCTAAAAAGTTTGTGTTTTCAAAATAACAAAACCTTTTTTGGAGTAAGCAAAAAGAGAACGCTAAAAAAAGTTTGTGACTTCAAAATAACAAAACCTATTTGGAAATTTAAAAAAAAAACAAAAGATTGTTTAGGTGTACACTTTACACTAAACAATTGAGGCTCAGAAAACAAATTGAGAATAAATAAAAGCATTGTAATAAAGCCTTTGAGAAATGTTTGTTTCACCAAACTATATTTTTGCTATAACTGTAATTGAATTATTGTGCGTTCATCCATAAAAAGTTTCTGAATGGACTTTCATCAGCGTTTATCGGAAATAACTATTTTCCACAAAAGTTGTATCATTGCCTATTTGTGATACTATTGCAATAACCAAACAGTTACTACAAACGGCTTTCATGAATGTTTTACTGAATTGTCTGTAATATATATTATTATCTTACAAGAATGTCGACGTGTCATTCAAAACCAACCTTATGTACCAAACTTTCTTAACCCTACATACCAAAAATAATAACATATTATATTTCCAAACGTTCAATTAAATATTTGATTACATCAGACGTCCTGGCGGAAGTCCCTAACCATTGTGAAAAATAAATATATGAAGCTTTCTTCATGAAACTTGCTTCACCGATTACACTACACGTGTTTCGCCCCAACCCGGGGCATCTTCAGGAGATGTTTGATAATGTGAAACCCAGCACCGAATGCTGTGTGGTGCTGGATTTCACACGATCAAGCTACATAATATTTATATAAATTTATCACAATGTTAAATTAAATATTTTTTCAGGCCTCTTTATAGACTGCGGGTAAATTTTTCTAAATCTCTTCATTACATATAGAAATAAATATGTAGTTTAAAAAACTAAAAAACACACTTTTATAGGAACATACTAAAAAGTACAAAATAACCGTCTATTCAGTAACGGAAATTAAAAAGCGTGGTGCGTGTTGTCAATATTAAGTACTTACTTGAATGCATGCTTTGCAAAGGGCGCACCACGCTTTTTAATTTCAGTTACTGAATAGACGGTTATTTTGTACTTTTTAGTATGTTCCTATAAAAGTGTGTTTTTTAGTTTTTTAAACTACATATTTATTTTTTACTTTTTAGTTTAAAAAATGGAAAGCTATGGATGGATGATAGTTGATTTCACAGTCCATCCATGTGTCTGCCCACCCCGTAAACGTTATAACTCAAAGGCGTGATTGTATGTATTTAGTTTTACAAATTCGAGTAGAGTCTATTAGTTACCAGATGCGCGAACCGAACCCTTACTTCCTCCCTGCTCCATCATCAGACCCTCGCCACCAAGTGTAGCGAATAGGTCTCATCAAAACGAAACAAATGAGCCCAAACTCGAGGGGTTTCCTAGTTGTCATTAAGGAGTGCCACTGACTTTCTCCCTTCTCCATCATCAGGCCCTCACCACCAAGTGTATCAAATAGGTCTCATCAGAACAAAACAAATGAGCCTAAACTCGAGGGGTTTCCTAGCAGCCATTGAAGGGTTCTATTGCCCACCTCTTGACTTCATCATCAGATCAGCTCGATAGTAGCAAATTATTGTATTGCCATCGGATTCATATAGACCTGCAAACTTTCAAATCAATACGACAATAAGAAGTAGGTTAAAATTGAATTCCAAGATTTTCTAACATTGTGACTTAGTTACAAGTGAAGCTAATAAAAGTGTGGTAAAAATGGAAAGCTATGGATGGATGATAGTTGATTTCACAGTCCATCCATGTGTCTGCCCACCCCGTAAACGTTATAACTCAAAGGCGTGATTGTATGTATTTAGTTTTACAAATTCGAGTAGAGTCTATTAGTTACCAGATGCGCGAACCGAACCCTTACTTCCTCCCTGCTCCATCATCAGACCCTCGCCACCAAGTGTAGCGAATAGGTCTCATCAAAACGAAACAAATGAGCCCAAACTCGAGGGGTTTCCTAGTTGTCATTAAGGAGTGCCACAGACTTTCTCCCTTCTCCATCATCAGGCCCTCACCACCAAGTGTATCAAATAGGTCTCATCAGAACAAAACAAATGAGCCTAAACTCGAGGGGTTTCCTAGCAGCCATTGAAGGGTTCTATTGCCCACCTCTTGACTTCATCATCAGATCAGCTCGATAGTAGCAAATTATTGTATTGTCATCGGATTCATATAGACCTGCAAACTTTCAAATCAATACGACAATAAGAAGTAGGTTAAAATTGAATTCCAAGATTTTCTTACATTGTGACTTAGTTACAAGTGAAGCTAATAAAAGTGTGGTAAAAAAGTTTAACATTGATATTTCGGTACTGGTCAAAACATGAATTGTTTAATAAGCCAACCCAACTGACAAATAGCCTGAAAATATCACTGTTCCACAAATAAAATACTGCTTTAACACAAACACAGCATAGTAATGTGTCCTCATTCGAGTTACACGAATCATTTCCGGCGCTAATTTTAACAGACCATTATTCCGGCCATCAATATTTTAGAGTCCATTTGGTCCGCAGAGCATTCGACCGGCAAAATAACTAGACCCATTAGACGGCCCATGCATACTTTATGTTAGGTCTGCGCTTATTTCAAATTACCTAGCCCGCAGTCCCGCTGTGACTTTTGGAGTTTTGTCACATAGTGATGTGCCCTAATTGATATTTCATCGAAATGTAGATACTTTCCTAACTTTGGTTTCTAATCGAGATACGAGATTGTGAGTCGACTGTCTTTTAAGGCGCTACTCGGAAAAATATGGACTTTTTGAATTAAAACTATAGGACGGTTACAGTTGTTACAAATCTGGTAATAAGATATATAATATTTCTTCATACCTTTATCTAGGTTCGTATAGTTTCAGAAACACGATTTTATGATTTTGCCTCGACACTTTTTATTTTCGAATAGACCTCTAAAAATACGAAAATTCAAGATTATTCTTAAATGGGGTTACAATTACTATTGGAAATTGGTTTAATTAGTGGACACCAATAATATTTAGGATCGTGTAGAAGCATTTAAAAAAAATCGCTATAGTTTTTTAATACGAAGTGATGTTGTGTTTTTTTGCCTAATCTGCAAAATCGGTCTCGCTCCCGCGCGCGTCGTTTTCTCATTGCTATCTCGCTTCAGCACGATTTTTCCGAGTATCGCCTTAAGAACTTCGTGCTTTTTGTATTCCTAATTTTCTTCATATAACAACACCCTCAATGCTTAAATATAAAGTTGCATTTACTGTACATATAATAAACTTTAAATTAAGGACTACCAACAAATTTTGTTAATAAATTTAATTTGATTAAATGTCTATTTTCAGATGGATTATAATTACCATTAACCCACATAAAGGCCTCAGCCTCATAATAAATTTAAGATTTGTCACAAGAGCCAATTTTATAACCGCAAGAACCGGTTTCCATTGCTAACTGGTTATCAGTTACTTAACATTAAACTAAGCATAATGGGAAATGTTCGATAATATTTTCCATAGCAATATAAAGACACTGATTTTATTCAGTATTTTATATTAATATCCTTTACTTTGTTGAATATTTTCATATTTACTAAGAATATTATTGATAGTTTTTACTTAATCTTGTATACGCAATAAATTATCCTATAAACAACATTAGTATTTCATTTTAATGCCATAGTGAGATTTTTTAGAGATTTCTTATGTTGATACCAATTCCTAAATCAAAATTTCCAAGGCTATATTACCTTCAAATAACTAAGCAAAGTTTCTTTATTGGTTTTCCAATTCGTTTAACTTTTAAATTATCTCATCTAATTGATTATGCACCCTTTTTCAATGAAAAGCATTTAAATCAAATAGATTAAAACTCTAACTAGATAACAAAAGATAAAAACCGAGGAAAATCTTAGCTATTATCTGTAAAGATCTTTACTGCGGTTAGTTTGAACAGTACCGACCGTATCCATTTCCTAACTACCGAATTAAATGGTAATTATGCACGTTATGAAAATGTGCAACAGTGATAATGATATAGTTTATATCAATGCCGGTAGCCTTGGTGTTTTCCCTTGTTTGGGTTATTTTGTATAGACATAACTATAAAGCGTTAAAGTAAGTAAAGTAAAAATCTATAAAGAAATTAAACAATTTTAAAGTAGTACAAGTATGTACTTGGTAGTAGTCTTATGTTTTTCTTTAAATGTTAAATTAAATATTTAATAAATAAATAAACATGGACACCATCACCATACATTGTCCCAATACCAAACTCTAGTAGCTGGAGCACTAGTATTATGGAAATTGGAAATAACTACGGGTAACATACACCAAGACCCGAAGAAACATTGAAAAGTTCGTTTTCAGTAGTTACCCATCCGGGAATGAAACCCGGGATCTCCAGAGATAGGGGCACCTTACAAACCGGTGCGTACACCACTCGACCAGGGAAGTTGTCGATTGCTACATAAAAACAGTTAAAATGCAAATTTGGTAAAAATAGTAAATTAAGCTTAGAAAAAAGGTTTGGCTTATTTCGTCAAACAAGTTATTTATTAGCTAAAAGGTGGTTATTAACCTAGCAACAGTTGGACGCAAGTTTCTTCACAATCAGCTTTATACTTTACAAGGGTTAGTCACGGTTTATTACGTAGGCATATAAATGTTTTTTGTGAAATAAGCAAAATACAATGTAACAGAATGTTACATAAATGGTGGAGTAAAATTGAATGGTACTTCTTTATAAATTTTGTAATAAAATGGAAACATTTTTATTGAACGCTTCCAGCTAGTATCACTGATTTATTTCCTTGTCTATAATAGCATTACGAACCTACTAAGGAGACCTATCAAAATTAGAGGTCGGATATCAAAATTAGAGGTCGGTCGAGGTCGGTGCATCCGCTATAGCTTTTATACCTTTGAAAAAGGCAAGTAGATTGTCGATGCTTTTTTATCGATAAACATATGGCGACCGTTTCCCAGCACTATCACACGACGATTTCGGGATGCACCGTCCAACAAAAAAGGCGGAAGCTCATTGGAAATTTATCTGTCCTTGCCTGTATCTCGCCAAAAATAGGAATATAACGAGCGTTCGGCAAATTTCGACCCTAATAGCATCGCATTAAGTTTCAATTTGGTTGTTGCACATTTTGACAGATGGCCTACTTTGTACGCGGCTGGTTTTTGCACTTTGACTGCATTCAGAGAAGTCCCGCTACTAATGAAATTTGAACGAGCTATGGCATTTTGGTTTTGTTTTCTGTAATGTTCTTTCCACGTCGTTAGCGAAGAGAATTTGGGAATGTTGCCTTTTAAATTTCAAATTAAGCTCCCGTTTCTGCTAAATAAATCTTACACAGTACAGAAAGAAATTTATTTAATTTGTCTGCTGACGGTACCGGTTCGCTTTTAAACATATACGATTTGAGGGTTTGCAGTCTCATTAATTAATGTAATGTTTATTATTCATTGAGCTTTAGACAAAAAGGATTTTCAAAAAATATTCAGATTTTTGTTTTGCAAAAACTTACTTTGGTACTTAGTAAAACTTGGAATAATCCTCAAAAGTATTGATTTATCAATGTTTCATGTATGTACTATTTTGTATTTCTTACATTGTAGATGCACCCCAATCAATATTACATTACAAAATTTAAAGTTTTTTATGAAATTACATAGAGAACTAACATCAAGTTTTTAACCCAACATTGCAACAGCGAACATAACAATACCTCACAAAAATACTTGCATTGAACTAATTGCGTATTACAAAACGATATATCGTGTCGGACTCAAGACAAATGATACAATTACAAGCTCAAGAAAGCAAGGCCTGCAAATCGTTGTAGCCTTTGAACAAGAGCAACTTGTTTTTATGACATTATGATTGGATGAGAATAGCATATATGGCGAGAGTTACCATGTGAATGGCAGAGTCATTACAAATAATAATCATTGAATAAGTTTTCCACCAAAGTTTTAACCACCTCTGTGGTCTAGTGGTTCATACCACCGATTTTAGAGCTAGAGGTACCGGGTGTGGTTCCCAGTGGGGGTACATATTGTATTCGGTTTGGTTGGTGGTAGGACTTGTTCTTAGTCCGTCTGGCTAGCTAACACCATCTTAATTTAAGTCTGATGCCATGACAATGATGTTTTCAGCATTATTGTGTTCCGGCAGTTCGAGATAAGATAGCCAGTGATTGAGGATTCCGGGAGTAGTGCGCTTCCACCACTTATCACCACTTATCATCAGGTGTGATGAAGGCTAAATGTTACCCCGTTGTGGATAAAAAAAGTTAAATGACTTCAGAAAACCTTTGGATCTTAGAAAAGTAACGACAGTGCTAACAAAGGAACCATATTTGTGAACGAAATTAAATCAATGCAGAAAAATTGCATTTTGCTCAAGGTGCATTTATTTTGTAGACCGGTCGACGCTCTGTTGCAATACTCATGCCACAAACGTAAACGAAGTTGCTTTCAACATGTTGCTTTCCACAAAATTTCCAGTTGTTGAACAGACCGTTTGACGACCGATTTGGCGCAGGGGTAGGTTTACCTGCCTTCAGGGCCAGAGGTCTCGGGTTCGATTCCCGAACAAGACAAATATTTGTGTGCATGAACATGTCTATTTGTCTTGGTCTGGGTGTTTTCTATGTATATTAAGTATGTATTTACAAACAAACAGTATTTAAGTATATATTTATCCGTTATCAAGTTTTCCATGACACAGTTTCTCAATGAAATTAACATGGGCTTAGATAATTGGTGTGTTAGAAAAAATAGATATAAATGCACCTGATGACTGTTTTCATACGCCAGTGGCGGACACTAGTCGCCGATGCGAACCTGCCATACATTTGTATTGTGACTCGTACACGACGCTACCAGTAACGCTATAAGTCTTCACTGCTGGGGCACTGACCTTCCTGATAGATGGATAAGTAGAATCGGCCATTACCAACCACGCGGGCCCAAATTTCTTGCCAGTTAAAAGATGTCCATAACAGGTGGTAGGTAAAAAAATTTTGGACGATTCATAAGCATTAATTTTATTTAATCTATATGAATAAAAAATTTATGACTATGACTATGACTATGACTAATGCAGATTAAGGCGCTACTCGGAAAAAGTATGGACTTTTTGATTTAAAACTATAAGACGGTTACAGTTGTTACAAATCTGGTAATAACATAAGTATTTCTATATACCTTTATCTAGAATCGTTTAGTTTCAAAAACACGATTTTATGATTTTGCCTCGACACTTTTTCTTTTCGAAAAGACCTGTAAAAAATACGAAAATTCTAGATTATTCTTAAATGGGGTTACTTACACTATTGTAAATTGGTTTAATTAGTGGACACCAATAATATTTAGGATCGTATAGAAGCATTTTTTTAAAATCGCTGTAGTTTTTGAATACGAAGTGATTTTGTGTTATTTTTGCCTAATCTGCGAAATCGGTCTCGCTCCCGCGCGCGCCGTTTTCTCATTGCTATCTCGCTTCAGCACATTTTTTCCGAGTATCGCCTTAACCGCTGTAAACGCGGCTGTGACCAACGGATAAACATGCTTTCCGAACATCTTACGAAGAACGGAGGAGCTCTAAATAACAAATTTTTGGTCACCCATCCCGTGACCGACCATTACAAAAGTTGCTTAACTACTACGATCGCAGGGCGAGCGCGCTTACTACTGCGCCACAGACTCTTTTTTTATCCACAACGGGGTAGCACTTAGCCTTCCAGGAATCCTCAATCACTGATGAACTGGCTATCTTATCTCTAACTGCCGGAACACAATAATGCTGAAAAGCTGCTGTCAGACTTAGATAAGATGATGGTAGCTAGCCAGGCGGACTAAGAACAAGTCCTACCTCCAACCAAACCGAATACAATATGTACCCCCACTGGGAATCGAACCCGGGACCTCTTGGTCTGAAATCGGTAGTGTGAACCACTAGACCACAGACGCGGTTGAAACCTTCTTCAACGTAACCTAAACCCAAATGATATAATTGTCACAACCCAAAATGTCTGGTCTCTGCGTCTGGGGTAGGATATTAATCGTCTGTATGTTTCGTAATGCTTACCGGGCTAAGTATTCTGTTCTACAAGTTCCACATACATAATAGTCCGAAGCTTGAATAGGCACGATGTATTAGCATGAGCCTTGCCGGCAACCTCCAGGCTAAAGGCCGCCCAACGAATATCTTACACACTTCACATTTTTTCTGTGAACTGTGTTATTTTTAGACTATTTTGTGCTTACAACATTTTAGGACAGAGCACTATGATCATTATGATCACTGTGATAGTGATAGTTATGATCTTTAAAAAAAAAAAGGTTTTGTTTCTGGGGCTCAAAGTTATAATTAAGTATGTTTTGGTTTGTGTTCTGTAGCTGTGCCTCTTAAATAAAAATAAATAAATGAAAAGATGTTGTAAAATCTGACTTTAGTATTAAGTCATAAAATCAAGGATAAATAAAGCGACACCTACTAATTTCTCTTTACTTTGTTATCTTTGGTAAATAATGTTAATTATTCTCTGTTCTATTTAGGTATCACAGTTACGATCAACATTATTCCTTTTCTATATTAAGTACTAGCGGATCCTCGCGGTTTTACCCGCGTGGTGCCCGTTCCCGTGGGAATATCGGGATAAAATATAGCCTATGTCACTCGGGAAGAGTGTAGCTTTCTAACGGTGAAAGAATTTTCGAAATCGGTCCAGTACTTTTTGAGTTTATTCGTTACATACAAAAATACAAATCTTTCCTCTTTATCTTATTATATAGTATAGATCACAGCTCCGATCAACATAGTTATTTTTAAAAGCTTTAATACAGACCACTTATAAATAAAACGTGTATAATAATTTTCTACTTCATTTATGATGACTATCAAAAGTGAATTTTATCATAGGTATATTAACTTGCGAATTAAATATCATAGCTACCATAGAAAACGTATCAAACCTCAGCTAAGTGTGACAGATTTTCCAGTCTCAAAATAAACCTAACACAACTACAAGAAGGCTATACCTAATACAAATGCGTGTCATATTATTAAGATAGATCTTCAAAAGATCAGCAAATAGGTCATGGCTGAGCAGACATTGTGAATCCCCAGTCTCTCTTAACATTTGCAACGGTCCAGTGTATACAGATCGCTTCAATATATTTTATGAATAAGAGAGTTTATCTTCTAGGATCAGCATTCGGGTGACCTTATTGTCCAGACACAGAGAAACTACGGGAGACAGAGATTATTCAACTTTAAAAAACTTGTAAATAAAAACAAAGAAACAAAAAGTTTAGTACCCTTGAGACCAACACTGAAATCACGAAAAAAAAACAGCTGGTCTATACAAAAATGCAAAAATATTTAACCAAAATGTATGGAACAGCTGACTTTCTTTGGCGACTTCAGTATTGGTCCCATAATAAAAGTTGTTTGTTTTCATTGGTGCACCGGGTCGTTTTAAAAACTGTTAAGATGCCTTCTATAATATAATTATAGCATGACTATCAAAGATCAAAATACAACTTTATTTTTAGTCTAGAGTGTTGTTAAATTGTGTGCTCGCTTGTTATGTAATAGAATGTCTGATAACTCCTAAAACGAATCAAAACACTGAGTCATAACCGAAATTTTATCAAGTTGTTGTATAATAAACTCCTGCCATATTTGCAATAAAGTGACGTTAATTTGACAGACTCTGATTGCGAACGCCTACGCATATGACAAACAGAGTTGTTATTCGGGTTTTAGGAAAGTGATTCATTGCAAACATCTAGGAAGTTGCACAATTATTCCTGATTAGAACGATGTGAGAATAAACTGGTTTTGATATTGCGAGGAGAAGTTGCTTTAAATATCAATTTGTTAATAGACTTCTTTATTTTATTCAATTACATCTATCAATTACGTCATACAATTTAATGAATAGTTTATGTGATTATTTTGTCCAACTAAAAAAGGTAATGATTGAATCAGTTATATTAACTTCCTTCTTGTTAATGCAATCGATAGCTGCAATTTTAATACGTATATATTGGTAATAATTTTTATGTCGGAATTATGCTTCAATCATGATTAAACGTTACCATAAAGCTTCAATATTAATGGGATGTCTAATATTTACAGTTACATTTTTGAAGAAAAAGAACCTTGTCTCCAATGGCTTCGATACTTTCTTAGAATTATTACATTCACAATTACATTGTTATTTGTGAATTTAATAATTTTAATCCAAAATTTATATGTTTTTCTAATGTCGAGTTTGCTCTATTGAAAGTAGGAAATTTTCTTATTTTCGTCCATAATAATCATCATCATCATCATCATCAGCCATTTAATGTCCCCACTGCTGGGGCACTGGCCT
Organism: Crambus lathoniellus; assembly: GCA_949710035.1. NCBI lineage: Eukaryota > Metazoa > Arthropoda > Insecta > Lepidoptera > Crambidae > Crambus > Crambus lathoniellus. The sequence goes on along the minus strand of OX453302.1, from coordinate 29,539,586 downwards.
TCCTTATGGATGAATAAGGAGAATGAGCCATGACCCACCACGCGGGCTCAGTGCGGATTGGTGGGTATTAACGACTGCAAGTGCAGCCGGGACCAACGGCTTAACGTGCCTTCCGAAGCACGGAGGAGCTCGAGATGAAAAGTTTTGGTCACCCATCCCGTGACTGACCATTGCGAACGTTGCTTAACCACAACGATCGCAGGCCGAGCGCGCTATCCACTGCGCCACGGGCTCCTCCATAATAATCGACTATGTATAATTAATATTTTTATACATATTTTGAACATTGTATATAAACAAACCATCAGCCCTGCAAGTTGCTTTCAGGCGGGATACTTACAGTGGTTATTTTTCTAGCACATTTTTTTCCTTTACTTGCAGAATTTCATTGTGAATTAATAAAAATAATTGAAATTCTTAATATTGAACATATTTAAATATATTTTTTTAATTGATATCGTCTTTATGTTCCTACAACATTTTTCAAAATACATTTGTTCAACTATTTGTCTCTGCTAGTGGTCGCTCTGTGCGAGCACTTTTTGCGCCCGCTCCTTTCCTTTCATTTGGCCTTGCCGTGGTCGGCGCGTGCGTACGGTTACGTTTGTAGCTCACTTTGCAGACAAGTCGCAATTTATAAACAAAAGCAAAGTCTGGTATGTCTACATAGTTTGATCTAAAAATAGACTTAGTTATCTACATAATTTGGTATATACTATTTTAGTGTAATCTGTTATACTTATCTATATGAAAAATACTTTGATTAATTACAATAAAAGTTTGGTCTTCTATGTAATTACTTTAAGTACCAGTCGATTTACGACATCTTCATGATTTGATTACAAATAGTTTAATTTTAAGTAAAATGAGAGTTAAGTATTTAATTTAATTTTTTTATGACTATGAGTGGAATTTTTTTGTTAGCATATGATTGTGCATAGTACCTACTATACATATATAAGTTATTTGGCTGTAAATTTCCCTAAAATAATAAAATATAAGCCTGAGATTTTCGAAAGTGATGCAAGGCTCCCAAAAAAGGTAAACCGAAGTAATAAGGTAACAAAAAATCAGTCGCATAATAACGACTGCGGGGCATTTATGCTTGTTCTAAAGACATTTTACATTTCCGAGCTACAATCAACAATAGATACGCCTCACGAACTAAAACATGAACATTAACGCGGATATGGCACTGAATGGAATTTTTTTTAACGGAGAAGAAAGTTACGATCTTACGTCAAAAATGTCAGGAATCGCTATGAAATAAGGGCGTTTGTGCACTACACTGAATTTTACCGATCCGGAAAAAAACGGATGCTTGTATTTTAATAATTATTTTTTTTTTTTTTTATCCACAACGGGGTAGCACTTAGCCTTCATCACACCTGATGTTAAGTGGTGATAAGGCTGAAGATGGAAGCGCACTACTCCCGGAATCCTCAATCACTAAGGAACAGACTATCTTATCTCTAACTGCCGGAACACAATAATGCTGAAAACATCATTGTTATGGCGTCAGACTTAGATAAGATGGTGGTAGCAAGCCAGGCGGACTAAGAACAAGTCCTACCACCAACCAAACCGAATACAATATGTACCCCCACTGGGAATCGAACCCGGGACCTCTTGGTCTGAAATCGGTGGTGTGAACCACTAGACCACAGAGGCGGTTAAATTAATCATTAATCATTTATAATAGTAATTAATTAAATACAAGCATCCGTTTTTTGCCGGATCGGTAAAATTCAGTGGTAGTGCACAAACGCCCTAAGAGGGCGCCCTTGAAGTTCGCTCGGTTGGTGTTAGTCTACCTTGCACGTGAAGCGCATGAGACATCTAAAACTCAGTTTGTGGACAACTGTGTATAACTTTACGAAACCAAAACGTAGGTAAGTATAGTTAAGGTGCTACTCGGAAAAATATGGACTTTTTGATTTAAAACTATAGGACGGTTACTGTTGTTACAAATCTGGTAATCTATATATACAGGATAATTTTTTTATCAGTGCACAAATTTTTAGGATCGACTCAGAATCGGTAAGTGAACAACTTTCTCCTAGAAACATAGGTCGAAATATGAGAAAAAATTTTTGACCTTTCATACAAATCGGACTGATCACGTGATCGAATTAGTATGGGAAGTCCAAAAATTTTTGTCGTATTTCGACCAATGTTTCTAGGAGAAAGTTGTTCACTTATCGATTCTGAGTCGATCCTAAAAATTTGTGCACTGATAAAAAAATTACCCTGTATAAAATTGAGGGGACATAACTCACTCATCACGAAATCTCGAAAACTACTGGACCAACGATGATGTAATTTGGCAGGAAGGTTGATTATGCCTAGGAGACGTCCGCTAAGAACGGATTTTAGAAAACTCCCCCCCTAAAGGGGTAAAGTGGGGGGGTTAAGGTTATATGAAACTTCTTCATTAATGGATCTAGAAGCATGAAAATTGGTACGTTGGATACTGGTTATGACTGAAGATGATCTGAGTAAGCAAAGTAAAAAAATCTCCCCCTTAATAGGGTAAAATGGGGAGATAAAGTTTATAATGACTTATATGAAAACTTCCTCATTTCTGGAGTTAGGAGTATGGAAATTGGTATAAAGAATACTAGGTCATCATTAAAAATGATCTGCGCAGGCAAAATAAAAAAAACACCTAATAGGGTAGAAAGGGGATAATTGAACTCTGGCCGGGAAAATTTCATACGGTTTTTTAACTCGAAAAAAGTACACTTCTTTTGGGTTACAGTTTTTTGTTCACTTTATTCAATGAAGCATGGGTCCCATGACAGCTCATTTTCGTGCAAAGCAAACAATTCTTTATGCATTAGAATAAAACTCAAGAAAATCAGTATTACACATTTTTTAGCAAAGTATTGACTAGATTTTTTGCATTTTGGTTGTTAAAGAGAAGGAGAATGTCCGAATATTATTCATACGATAGTAGCTCCTGTTTGTCTAGGTATCGTTACCTTCTTATGCCTAAACCACGGGTAGCGTGCTCGGCCTGCGATCGATGAGGTTATGTTACTTTTGCAATGGTCATGGGATTGCTATTAAAAAATATATCGTGCTTTGCAAGACACGATAAGCCGATGTTTCTGGCTGCATTTGGATTGGTTAGTACCCATAACTTCAATGGGCCCGTGTGGAAGGTCATGGCCCATTCTCCTTATCCATCTATATGAAGGCCTGTGCCCCAGCAGCGGGGACATTAAAATAGATTCATGATGGTACTGATGAGACCTTAGAGAATGCATATCTACCTACTTTTTGACACAAAATTTTGCGATGTAGTACCTACTCGCGGACGTAGTCGCGGCCGCCGGTCATTCATATTCCTATTTCTTCTATCCCTACTATTATTATAAATGCGAAATTGTATATGCTCACGTCAAAACGGCTGAACCAATTTTGATGAAATTTGGAATGGAAATAGTTTGAGACAGTGCTTCCGGGTGCTCCTACTAATTACTCCTACTGATAGGAGCACCGGGACACCCATGTCCTGATGCTAGCAAGAACATAGGCAAATTGTAACCGCGGAAATAAGGCTCATTCCCATGGTAAAATAAGTTTTAGCTCGGGCAAAGCTGTAGATTGGAATTGGTATTTAAGGCGATAGTTTGAGTTCATGGGAAGGCTGATGTTTAGAATAGAGACAGTTTAAGGCTCTGGAAAGGACATATTTTACTTTTTACCGCGGGAAATCTTATTGTAAGGAAAAATCACTTTAAGCGCAGGCTAATTTGGGGGCAGAAATTGGTATTTAAGTAAATAATTTGAGACCCTGGCAAGGATTATAATATGATATTCCCACGGGAAAATCAATAAGTAGGTATTATTTGTTTGTCCGTCTTTCACGTCCAAACGGAGTAACGGATCAATGTGATTTTTGGTCACTCACATAGTTTATCCACATAGTTTATCCCGGAAAATATAACATTCCATCAGGATAATGTTGTGTAGTACACGCGGGCGAAGCCGCGGGCGGAAAGCTAGTAAGATATATATTTCTTCATACCTTTATCTAGAATCGTAGGTATAGTTTCAAAAACACGATTTTATGATTTTGCCTCGACACTTTTTCTTTTCGAAAAGACCTCTAAAAAATACGAAAAGTGAAGATTATTCTTAAATGGGGTTACTTACACTATTGGAAATTGGTTTAATTAGTGGACACCAATAATATTTAGGATCGTATAGAAGCATTTTTTTAAAATCGCTGTAGTTTTTTAATACGAAGAGATTTTGTGTTTTTTTTGCCTAATCTGCAAAATCGGTCTCGCTCCCGCGCGCGTCGTTTTCTCATTGCTATCTCGCTTCAGCACATTTTTTCCGAGTATCGCCTTAAGCCTAAAAACATACATACATATAGGTACTCACGCCTGTCTCCCACGGGGGTAGGCAGGGGCTATAGATCGCCATCTGCTACGATCCTTGTCCACTTCTTTCGCTTCATTTACATCCATCAATCTTTTCATGCATAAGCCTTTAGCCATAGCCTTTTAAGCCTTAAAAAGAAGGAGTTATTTTAATTGTAACTGGTATTTCAGATTTTTAAGAGGATAAGGTAGGCTCTAACAGTGTCGGTCTCGAGAAATCACATATCAGTCGTTAATGACCTATAACTACTACGTAATAAATGGACATTACAAAGAATTTATCAAAAATATTTTTACTCAAACAAAACGTTTTCCGACAACAATTATTTGTGTTAAACCGAATTATGTTTATTATTTACACAGCAAAATTTAAATTTTAAATTATGAAAAATTAAAGGAAATTTATGTGACCAGATGAAACAACTGGTGTATGCACAGTGTGTCATCACGAGCTTTTAATAAATTACCTAGTCTCGTGAATCGCAAGCTATGGTAATATTTGTTTCTGTACTAATCGCATAATAAGTAGGTATTTAGAAAAAATCGACCCGTCTCAAAACAAGCTCCGTTGGGACTCGAACCCACAACCTTTCGCTATCCGGGCGACTGCTCTAACCACTGGGCTACGGAATCGTTACGAGAAGCGTCGAATTTTTCAATCATAAAAATTGCATTGTGAATGCAAAAAAGTAAAACTTTAAATAACTTTAAATTTATTGCCAATTTTAGTGGAACAGAGTAGGTACAGAAGTTAAACCTGTGTAATAATAAATCACATGAACGTTTCTTTAATTATTCTTAATTTAAGCACTCTGAAAAAACTAAACATCAGGGGCCCGATTCTCAGGCATTCGAATTTTTTCAGTGTGGTAATTCGTATGTCGAACATTTTGTTTGTGGTTTCTATTGAAAAGTTAGAACGTTTCAAACAAACTAAGCTGTCCCTCATGTCAACAAATTCATTTTGACAGCTAAGTTCGTATACGAACATCTATTGGTTTGTACCACTCGTAGCATTCGACTGGTTTTCGTTCGAACTTTTTCGATTGTGAAATTCTGACAATACAAAAACTGTGTTATATTCGAATTTCGAGCTTATAAATGTGAACTTTTCTCGATTGCGTGAGAATCGGCCCCTAGGGGCCCGATTCTTAGGCATTCGAACTTTTTCAGTGTGGTAATTCGTATGTCGAACATATTGTTTGTGGTTTCTGTTGAAAAGTTAGAACGTTTCAAATAAACTAAACTGTTCCACACATGAAGCTCGACTTAATACTGAGGTAACTGGAGAGTGCAGTACGAACAATTTTTTGTGACCACAAATTTCACAGTGGCTGTCTTCCGTCTCACCTACACATTGAAAAAATACGTATGGTCATATGAGACAACTGACAGCCACTACCTGCCACTACATACTAAATGTCAAATTTCCTGGTGTTCACTTTTTTATTCAGGGTGAGAGCTCCAGTTACCTCAGAGTATTAAGTCAAACTTCATGGTTCCACATGTCAACAAATTCATTTTGACAGCTAAGTTCGTATACGAACATCGATTGGTCTGTACCACTCGTAGCGTTCGACTGGTTTTCGATCGAACTTATTCGATTGTGAAATTCTGACAATACACAAACTGTGTTATATTTGAATTTCGAGCTTATAAAAGTGAACTTTTCTCGATTGCCTGAGAATCGGCCCCCTTTTTTGTAACTAGTACCTCCCTTATTGCACCGGATAATAGTGATTTTAAATTAAAACAGCCTGCAGCGTCGTCCTTATTTTCCACCCGCTACATAAAGCTGAGTTCACAATCTTTTATCCATTCTAATTAAGGCGATACTCGGAAAAATTATGCTGAAGCGAGATAGCAATGAGAAAAAGAGGCGCGCGGGAGCGAGACCAATTTAGCAGATTCGGCTAAAAAAACACAAAATCACTTCGTATTAAAAAACTACAGGGATTTAAAAAAAAAATGCTTCTATACGATCCTAGATATTATTGGTGTCCACTAATTAAACCAATTTTCAATAGTGTAAGTAACCCCATTTACGAATAATCTTGAATTTTCGTATTTTTAGAGGTCTTTTCGAAAAGAAAAAGTGTCGGGGCAAAATCATAAAATCGTGTTTTTTGAAACTATACGATTCTAGATAAAGGTATGAAGAAATATATATCTTATTACCAGATTTGTAACAACTATAACCGTCCTATAGTATTAAATCAAAAAGTCCATACTTTTTCCGAGTAGCGCCCTTAATAAAGAGAAAAAGATTTGTATTTTTGTTTGTTACGATTAAACTCTGCATTCTTTCAGCGATCAAGTTAAAAGACATTTCCTTTCTTCAACACATATTATCTTTTAGTACATTTTACCTTTCATAACCATTATATTATATAAATACTAGCTTCCCGCCCGCGGCTTCGCTTCGCTCGGCCTTTTGTTTGCTTGTCTTGTTGTGTTCTTTCTAATAATGTGTGTTTTTATTATTTTTATTATTAACTACTACCGACCGATTTTTTTTAATCTTTCCGAGTAACGTAGGCTATATTTTATCCTGATATTCCCATGGGAACGGGCACGTGGGTAAAGCCGCGAGGAACCACTAGTTACAAATAATAGGACAAGCTTGATATGACCTTAGTACCATCATTTCAATAAATCTTTTAATTGGAAATGAATGGTCAATTCTGAGCCTTCACCTGATTTTTTTATTTAAGACATGCTCTCCGCCCGCGGCTTTGCCCGCGTGGACTACACGACGTTATCCCGCGGGAATGTGATACTTTTCCGGGATAAAAAGTTGCTGGACTACACAACGTTATCCCGCGGGAATGTGATACTTTTCCGGGATAAAAAGTAGCCTATGTTCCTCTCCAGGCTACAAAGTATCTATGTCCCAAATTTCAGCCAAATCCGTTCAGCCGTTTTGGTGTGATTGAGTAACAAACATACAAACATCTAAACTTTCACATTTATAATATTACTAGCTGACCCGGCAAACGTTGTTTTGCCATAATAATTATGGTGGATAGATAGATAGACGGGTGAAAATATATAATCGCGAAGAAGTTTTATACACTGCCTGCCACAAATGTTACTTATTAAAAAGTAGGTAATCCAAAGCGGCTAAAACGTCAGTGATTACAATACTCTTTGACATACCTCTTTGGAAGCGGCTATGGAAGAAATGACAGTTTTGTATAGTACGACAGTTTATCGATTTTGTATACAAAATAATCATTTTTATTTTATAATTTTCTGAAATAAAAAGTAGCCTACGCTACTCTCCAGCTCCCAAACTAACCCCATACCAAAAATCGAGTCGATCCGTTGCTCCGTTTTGACGTGAAAGACGGACAAACAAACAAACAAACAAACAAACAAACAAACACACTTTCACATTTATAATATTAGTATGGATAAGTAGGATACTTGTCTGATATAAAATAGAACGTTTTACCTTAACTTAATGACTCTTCGCTTACGACTTGATTACACCTAAGTAAAGTTTTATTTAGTTAGTGTGCACTACCTTAACAAATGTTCCAGAACTTTAAGGTTTGTTAGCTTAGCTAATTGGGTGGTGCACTGCGAATGAATTACATAGCAGTTTTTGTTCAATCCATAATGCACCTACCTGTGTTCATTGCTTTGATATTGATAGTATATACAAGGTCCTTCTTAAATAGTGCACATAATTTTAAGGGGTCAATGTACTCATGCATACAAACAACTTTTACTATAGAACCAACATTGAAATCGCGAAAAAAAAATCAGCTGTTCCATAGAAAAATTTTAATCGAATAGATCAAAATGTATGGAACAGCTGATATTTTTTCGCGATTTCAATATTGGTACCATAGTAAAAGTTGTTTGTATGCATGAGTACATTGACCCCTTAAAATTATGTACAGTATTTAAGAAGGACCTTAATATATTGTAGAGATTAGTGACGTTTTGTGATAAATTGATGATTTGCTTTTTGTGCCCACGAACAGTTTTGTTTTGCATGTTTTTCAGCTAAATTCTCATTTAAGAACTTTTGTATTTGTCTTTATCAGAAAAAAATATTTAAGCCTAAGCGGTCGTTACAATAATTTCTTATTTTACTCCCTTCGAAAATTTTAGCAACTAATTTATATTACTCCCAAAATTCATTAAAATTACGTCAGAACTGAAAATGTTCACATAGACGGAATCACAAATCAATATTTAAAAGAAGCTCTTTGTACTTTAAAAACATAAAAAACGGCGGTTTCAGAGATTAACAAATAAAGAAAAATAACGAATTAATCAGGTTAACTCTCTTTTTAAAATAGATATTCAAAAAAGTTTTATTTGTAGTTTTAGCCCATAAGTTTCGGAGCACTGCAGCTGCAGTTAAGCAAAATACATTATCCAGTCATTCAAACTTGCTCGGTCGCTGTTTATGCTAAATTGTTAACGAAGTTAACAGTTGCAAAATCAAATTGGTTGTTTCAGGGTTCCGTACGGTTAAACGTAAAACGGTATGAAACAGGGCTCGACCAAGGAGAGGCGACGCGTTAGGGGGCGCGCGCGGGCTAAATGTGCTATCATTGCGCGACTTCACGTCTATGTGAAGCACCAACAGTTGTGCAATTCTCTAAGACATCGGTTACACGCTAATTCTGGCGTCAGTTCAGTCCATCATGATTCTGGTCAGAATCACGAGAGAATTATCGTTTAACCATTCAGACTGACAGACTGATGGTCTGGACTGATGAAAATTGTATAATATTTGTCAGTCCGTTTCGAATGACAGTAAACTGACAGGAGCCTGAACTGACGCCAGAATTAGCGTGTAACCGGTGTATAAGATTTAATCAACAAACTTGAAGTTCTTTTTCGCTTGACTTTCACTTGTTTATTATGAATTTTGACATAAAGAATCGAAGTGAACGACGATGTGATGGTGAAACTTCGTTAGAGAATCGCACCCCTGAACGAGCGCTTACCGTTCTAGGAGCTCTCGGCGCGGGCGAATGTGTATCATTGGTGCGTCACATTGACTTATTTGATTAGACATCTGTCGCGAGCGCACAATGTAACACAATTTGCCCGCGCCACGCGCCGCGCCGCCACATTCTTAATTGAATTAAATAAAGTCAAATTTATTTATTAAATTAAGATTGTGATTTAAAATACAAAACTAATTGTGAACTTCATAGAAGCTATGCCATCGATTCGCAAACCTTACGGCGCGGGCGGCGGCGGGAGACCTTAGAGATTAACTGGCAAGAAACTCTTCAATGATTGCTTTTTCTCCCTGCATTATTTCATACAGAGTCGTCAAATTTAAAAATTACCTTAACATAGTATGGTTTAGGTCATTTTCTATCACCATTACACAATGAGTTTATGATACATCATCATCATCATCATCATCAGCCATTTAATGTCCCCACTGCTGGGGCACTGGCCTTCCTTATGGATGAATAAGTTATGATACATAAATACATTTAATTAGGCGAACTTTTTTTTTTTAATCTTTATTTTTTAACGAGGGTTTTTCCTTTGGAATGAAGGAGGAGGCGAACTTATGATCATGGGGGTAGGATAATAGAAGTTCCTCTTAGGTTCCTCATAGGATTCCTTTTTAATTACTATCGTAATTATTACTTTTAAACAGATTTTTGTTGTTTACTACCAAAAACAAACGCAAGACTCCTAGCTAATTTCTTACAGCAAACTTCTTACTTGTATAAAGTAACAGCGCAATAAAAAAGAAACATTATCATAAAAAATATTTATCCGTATTTTACAAGAGGCTTTAGCGATTTTCCACTCCCTTCCGAGCCATTTTCGTAATGGCCGCTCTTGAGTAGGAATTACCGGAATCTACCGGATCCTGCCGGAAAATACCGGTTCCGACTAGATAGTACCGGTTGAAAAAATGCTCGGCTTTACGCGGCCTACCGGCGAATGGGACATTTTTAAACGTCACTTAAATTAAAAACGATTGCTGGATTCCATTTAACAGGAAAAAAGGTGTGAAAAGGCAAAGCGAAAAAAGTGTTATTGAAATATAAGGAGTAATATAAGTTAGTTTTACAAATTAAACTTACCCCCTTATTCCAAAACGTGGCCTAAAATAGTCCTGGTTTAAAACTGGTACTAAACTAGTGCTGTCACTTTCATTTTCTAAATGAAAGACAGAATTAGCATCAGTTTTACTAGCTCTAACTTTAGTCCACGTTTTGGAATAAGGGGGTTAGGCTCTCTAAGGCTCTCTAGAGAACACGGTACTGTTTTAGGACTCTATGGCTAAGAGAACACTTTAGGACACTGTTTGTGTCCCGAAAATAAGTAATTCGAACCGTACCTACAATTGATAGATAATGCAAGGGAATCCAATAACTTACCGACACGTGCAGATACAAACTAACATTGTTTTATGATAACACTGATCTAATAACCGCGCTTCCTCAATCGGATGTGAGATGAGACGTGGCGTTGCATAATCTATGCCACCGTTATTAGTAGTCTAATTGAATTTCGAACTATAAATTCTAATATATGTAGTTCACTCGCTCTATATTAAATTCTTATTTGTTTAAAAACTGATAATAGTTAAATAGAAAAAAAAACGATATAACCAGTATAACTTAATTTACTAACTGCGTTGTCGTATTTTATCATAAAAGTGTTAGAAAAGACCTTGAAAATTAAGTTAATAATGAGGTCGTAGAACGTTCCCTTTTTGAATTTGCCATGCGTCGACTTATGTCACACATGTTTTTTTAAATGGCATTTTATAAATTAACAAGCAACCATGCAACCTGCATGCTTACATACTGGCGATATAGAACCTCTTTAAGTACCTAATTAAATTTTGGTTTTAATAAAATGCGATACGCTTTTGTTCGATATTAGTATTTTAACTTGACTTTACGGCGGATTTCAATTTGGCGGCATCTTTATTTTTGCTTACAAATTCATAGTTTTATAGCATCGACTACTGTTTCAGTAAAAAAGCTGAAAATATGAATAATAGTTAAATTATTCCTTCCATTATAACGAAAAATCCACATACACACACAGGTATAACAATAAAGTACAGCTTTTTACGAACAGGTATTTTATTGTATTGACAGTAAAAGTTTTAATAATTATAGTTGAAACAAATTATACTTTACGTGAGATTGGAAAGTCATGGTTTAATCGTAAATAGGCAGAGTTTATAATAATTTATTGTTAGAAATGCAGTGTGGTATTGAACAATTAATTAATGTTAATTTGTTTTTGTTACAGTGGCCACCGAGATTGGTCCGGTGGAGCCTCAGCGTTCTTCTCATCATAGCAGTAATAGCACCCACATCAGACTCTACCAGTAAGTTATCATTCCAATACCATAATTATATAACAAATCAAATCAAAAAGACTTTGTATTCATATATATAATAAAGGGAATTATAATATTTATCTGCCCATGGTCTGATAGCCAAGAGCCTCGATAAACACCTTGAGAGGCTTGCGTTAGGTGGATGGATCGGGAGTCAGTACTTCTGGACACGGCCCGTACAGTGAGAAGGTTCCTGTCTCTGGATCCATAACCATCGGTAGCCGGCACCCTGATCTTGCTACCGTTGGGGAACTGCATTTTTGTATTTTTAAATGTTACATTTTTTTGTGTTATACATTGTAAAAATTTTATGTTTAGAAATATAATTTTGTAAGTATTTTAAATGTAATAAAGGGAATAATAATTATTTCTTACAATCACACCAATAGGGTATTTTACTGTTGTTGAAATGTAGATATTTAATGATGACGTTAAAAAATATTTCAATTAAGAATACCAAATGTGAAAAAATAATTTGAATCTGTTTTATAATAAAAAAATTATAGTCTGTTTGATTTTGACTATAGCTGTCTCTTTCTAAAACGAAATCTTCTATGGCGTGACTATGACGCTACTAACCCACTGACGTCACTTAGATAGCGTCCTGTCCTTGTCTAATTATAAAGTTTAAAGTCCTATATCTTTGAAAATATTCAAGATAATTCAAAATGAAAACTTGTTTTGTGTAGCTAATATTTCGAAAAACATTTTAAAGAAATAAAAAAAAATCAGTAAAATACCGTATTATCTAGCTCATAAGTAGTTATCATTAAGAAACTGTGTTACGGAAACTAGATACCACCCAGACCAAGACAAATAGACTTGTTCATGCACACAAATATTTGTCTTGATCGGGAATCGAACCCGAGACCTCCGGCGCAGAAGGCAGGCATCCTAATTCACTAACAAAATAAAATTCATCATCATCGTCATCAGCCATTTAATGTCCCCACTGCTGGGGCACTGGCCTTCCTTATGGATGGATAAGGAGAATGGGCCATGACCCACCACGCGGGCCCAGTGTGGATTGGTGGGAATTAACGACTGCAAGTGCAGCCGGGACCAACGGCTTAACGTGCCTTCCGAAGCACGGAGGAGCTCGAGATGAAAAGTTTTTGGTCACCCATCCCGTGACCGACCATTGCGAACGTTGCTTAACCTCAACGATCGCAGGCCAAGCGCGCTATCCACTGCGCCACGGGCTCTTAAAAAAAAAACAAATTATTGTTTGCAAATTAATTAAAAGCTTGTGTGCTTTACCGTCTGAAAAAACTGTGTGAATATCTACTTTTATCGCATAGGAGATATTGAATCAGCGAGTTACAATGCTACAGGGGGTTAATTCATAATAGTGTCTCCATGGTGTTTCAATTGTAGTTCAATTGTAGTGCTTTTTTACACACTAGTTACAAGAAATGTGTACTTTTTTCACAATATTTTAGATGGTCACACCACACACTACATTTACATCACATCATAATGTCATAATTTTTGTAACTAGTGTGTAAAAAAGCACTGCAATTGAACTACATTGAAACACGATTGTAACACGATTATGACTTAACGTTAGCAGACTTGGCCCCCTGGTTTGACATATTTTTACTTAGTAAAAGCCTGAGTTAAAATCATAAAATCTTAGGCCCGTATTCTAGACCGACACTTACCTAAGTAGGGATCTAATTTCAAGTACAGTTAGAAAAGGATGCAAATACAAGGAACGAATACATTTACCCCTTGCTAACTATACCTACTTGAGAAGAGATCTGTCGTTCTAGAATACGGGCCTTAGTGTCTATCGATACGAAAATTTCATATTATTAAGGGGCTAGCTTTCGAATCGGGAAAAAATAATGACATGTTACATATATTTTAATCTAGTCGATGTCGATTCTTGTCGATGTTCTATGGAAATGCTGGTATTTGTTCGCAATATCTTTGCTGATCCCATAGTATAAGATGATCGATCGTATACATGAACAAATTCATCACCTGATATATTCGCACTAATTAAAAATTTGTTTGCTTAGATTTTGTAATTTTGTAACAAAGCTAGCTTCCAAATCGCGAAAAAAATACTTGTTTTATACATTTTGGTCGAGTCTATGAAGTAATTTTATAACTGATATTGTATCGCGATTTCTTTGCTGGTCCCATAGATGGTCGTACAGGATGGGCAAATAAAAAATTAGAGGTGTAGATTATGTTGTATTGTAACAAAGCTCTTTATTTTAAACTAGCGGATCCTCGCGGTTTTACCCGTGTGGTACCCGTTCCTGTGGGAATATTGAGATAAAATATAGCCTATGTCACTCGGGAAGAATGTAGCTTTCTATTGGTCAAAGAGTTTTCTAAATCGGTCCAGTAGTTTCGGAGCCTATTCGATGCAAACAAACAAACAAACAATCAAATCTTTCCTCTTTATTATATAAGTATAGACATAGACAGCTGATAATTCTATTAAATGTAACTATCAAATAATTCGGTGTACAGTTAAATAAAAAGGATATTCCTCAAAGCGTTTGTAAATGTCAGTATTGTCTTTTTTACTGAACTGGAATATATGGAGGATCTGTGATGTATTTGGGCGGCGTATAGATTTATTGCTCGAAATTCGACAATTTATTTGAACCTGAAAAAGCTAAATCGGTGTTTTTGTAAGTTTAAAAATCGTTCAAAAGCAATCACGAATTGGTAACAGGTTCTAAGTCAATTCCTTCAGTAGAATTTTACCACATTTGTTATATAAAAAGATTATTGTTTCTATATATACTATACTTACTCTGGTATTATATTTAATTCAATGGCACACCTGTGATTCGGCTTTATATCATTTATAACTTGAACATAATTAGGAGGTTTATAAAGAAACGTGTACACAACAAAAAACCTGAAACACTCATTCTACCTTTAGGACGATCCATTAAAACAATTTCTTCCTTAACCATTATTTCAAAAATACCCTTACACCTTCATCTTGTCCATTTTGAACTGTCCTGAAACGAGTTAAGGTATCTTTTTGTACAAATATTGTCACAAGCTATTAGTTACAACATGTCCCTCATGAGCCTTTGAAATTCAGAGTGTGCAAGGATTTTATTACTTGGAACAGATTGGAACATAGTGGCCGTGTAGTGTTTGGTAAATATTTAATGCGTTCCAATACATTTTGGGTGTAGAAACAATGTTCGGCAGCTACCTTGAATAGAATTAAATTTCGGGTCGTGTTTGTTTCGCGTAGCAGCAATTATTATTCTATTGGTTTAGTAAACATATACAAACATTGATAAAATATAGGTAGCAGCAGTAGCGCAAGCATGAAAATATACATATAGTTAAACTCAAACTGAGAAGCTCCTTTTTTTAAAGATCGCTTAAAAACTGTCGTTTCGTTATGGTTATCGTAATAGTAAACTCGTCGTATCTTACGAAAATGAGCGTAATTACGTAACAGCAACTTTTCAGGAGAAGATTTTTTGTAATTATAAAAAAAATATGATTATGATACATAATAATATTCATAATGTTTTAGCATCAAGCACGTAATCTATTAGCATCCTGTCCTTTGTATAAAACAAATTTTTGGTATTAATAATAACAATTTCACTACTTATGTTCGTTATTTCCTTTTTCTCCGATGTATTTCTACAAAAGAACTCTCAACTTGGGTCCTTATGGCCTTATTTGTCGGAAATGTAAAGGCAACAAGAAGACCTGAATTTCGTTTACTATTTTAAATACCATAATAAACCTCTTTATTAATAAGGACGAAACATATAATTTGACTTAGAATAAAGACACACAAATGACGAATATGGCATCAATACTTTTACAATTTATTTTTAAATATTTTTTTTGTGGTTCAAAATATGTTTCCAAAAAATCTTACTCTAAGCTTTCTCTCCAGATGTCCGCAGAAGACTCCGCAAGCCCACCAAAGTGACGTCAGTGACATCCAGTGTGTCCAGGTCTACCGACCAGGTCATATCGGCCAGCGTGAACAGGCCTAAGATCCGGAGCCGGCCCAGCATCGCCAGCAGAAAGTCTTCTGCTGCATTGGACAATTCAGTTGGCACTGATGATCATAAGGACAAAGATGGATACAAGGTAAATGTTGTAAAATTTAATACCACCTAAAATAGGCCTTCAAGAGTTGCTTGAAAGTTCTACTCACTACAAGCTATTTCGTCTGTCCCATCTGAAGATTCTACTTGTTACAAGGTCTTGTTTGTCGCCTTCGACTTTTAGGTTGCTTTAAGATTCTTCTCGTAACAAGTCTCTTTTCGTAGGGTTTTGTGAAGCGATGACGTAGTTTCTTAGACACCTCTAAGTGTCTTCCAGCGGGTGTAGATCTACTGACCAGGTCATATCGGCCAGCGTAAAAGTACCCAAGATCCAAAGCTGTCCTAGTATTGCCAGCAGGAAGTCTTCTGCTGTTCTGGACAATTCAGTAGGCACTGATGACCATAAGGACAAAGATGGATACAAGGTTTATTCAAGAAGGCAATACTACTTAAAATAGAGAATGAAGAGTTGCTTGAAAGTTCTACTCGCTACAAGCCATTTCGTCTGTTCCATCAGAAGATTATACACGTTACAAGGTCTTATTCGTCGCTTTTGACTTTGATAGAGGAAGAAGCAGTCTCTAAAGACTTGCTTAAAGATTTTTATCTTTATAAGTCTCCCATCGTAGGGCTTAATTAAGCGATGGCGTAGCTTCTTAGACACAACATAGTTACTTCCATCGTCCCTAGGTCTACAGACCAGGCTAAGCAGCCAGTATGAACCGAAGCTGAATGTCTAATGGCTTTATGCACACATAGTTATGAAATGTTTGGATGTACAGTAATTTTGCTAATAGTTTGTTTGAAAGCGTCAAAACTATAGGTAAGTGTCAATGTCATCAAGTTTTAATTTAGACCTTATTGAATTTTAATATCTGTTACAAAATGAACTCATGGTGGGTTACGTTTCAATTGGTTCGACTGTACTATTTCTTAATATACTTCAAGGTTGGTCTGAGTGGACCTTTGATATATATCCATTCTTGCAGCCTACGCAAGTTCTTTACGACACGTGTTAAAAGTGAAAATATATCACTGTTTTTATCTAAGCTTTCTGACTATGAAAGGAATCTTAAATCATAGTGACTAAGGAACTTCGCATACTTGTGGGCCAAGTCAAGTCACTGACTATGTTAGGCTAAATGCTCACACAGTTTGTCTGGACTAAACGAGCAAGTGTGCAGTATAATTATTACTAACATTATCCTGTGCCGATATACGTTAGTACTATATATGTTCTGTGCATCTACCCTAAATAAGAGGAAAATGTCTCCACTTTCATATTAGTTTCTTATTGTTCATCACATTTTAACAACACATAACTTAAAAGCTAATCCAGGAAAAGACTATAAAACCTTGTGTGACAGGCAGTAAATTATTGTCGCTTGGAAGTCACTTGCTTCAGGAAATATAAACCTTATTACAAAGGCATAAGAGCTTTCTCTAGTAATAACTCTAAAAATGCCGCAAGTACAAGGCGGATATATGAATAAGCTTTTGAACGCAACCGAAGTGAAGTTGTTGGCCTTCAGAAGACTTTGCAAAATTTTTAAATGTTTTTTTTATAAACCACCTTATGTGCAAACTTTTAAAGTCAGTTTTCTTTTAAAGATTAAGTTACATTTTTCAGTTGCATTAAAGTATGATGACGTCAAATAAAGCCTCAGTCATAAAGTCACATATAAACAAAGGTCGGTAAAGATTACAATATGCCGACTAATGTGACAACTTCTTCAACGTTACTTACTTACTTACTACTTACTCCGGTGGCTCAGCGACCCCAAGTGTGTCTTGGCCTCCGATACTAGAGCTCGCCATCTATCTCGATCTTTTGCAGTTTCGCGCCAGTCCCCAGCATCGAGCTCACGTAGATCGGCCTCCACCACGTCTCTCCATCGGTAGCGGGGGCGTCCGACCGGGCGTCGGCCAGTTGCTTGACCGAGATAGGCTCTTTTGGCGCTCCTCTCCAATCCCATTCTTTCCATCGGAGTCTGTGTGCCTTCGTTTCTCCAATGATATTAGGCCCAGCCAGGAGATGTTCTACTTCAGCGTTTTTTAAGATCCTCCAACTTCCATCAGCATCATGTTTAGGACCAAATATTTTACGAAGGATTTTTCTTTCGGCGACCAGAAGCTTATTTTCTTCGCTGAGTGTCAATGTCCAGGCCTCACGTCCGTACATTGAAATAGGCCTGATGACGGTCTTGTAGATCCTAATTTTGGTGTTTCTACTGAGAAGCCTGGACACCAGCACCTTGTGTAGTGCTGCGCTGCATCGTAGGGCGTTCTGGATGCGGAGGTCTATCTCCTCATGACGAGTGTTGGTGTCGGTGATTGTGCAGCCCAAGTACTTGAAGTTAGCCACTCCTTTGTATGCAATATCTCCGACATGCAGATCTTTACGTTTTTCACGGGGGTTTCTGTAGCGTTTCATGTGGAGATATTCTGTTTTCTCGTGGCTAACCTTAAGACCTACTTTCAGAGCTTCTGCTCCCAGGGTCGCCGCTGAGTATTGCACCTCAGTATTATTTTCGCCAAGCAGAGCTAGATCGTCCGCGTAGCCTATCACCTTGTGCCTTCCGTTAAGTTCGATCCCGACGTCTAGTGATATCACCCGTCTTAGGACATATTCTAGAACCAAATTGAACAGTATTGGTGACAGAGCATCGCCCTGTTTTAGTCCGGTAACCACCGAGAATTCATCAGTCATCTCGCCCTGGACTCGGACTCTCATTCTGCTTTCTTTTGTGGCAGTTTCGATCATGTCGACCAGTTTTCCTTCTTCTTCAACGTTACATTTTATTTATTAATTATGCATTCACAAAAAAATCTATAAGTAACGAAAAATACAATTTTGATAGAAAAGCACTACCAGCCTCGTTATGGTAAATTTTAAGAGTAATCTATACCGTTTTAATTTAATATTCATATCAGAATTGAAACATAAACGGGTAGTATTTTTAATATCAGATCTAAAATATTTAAATGTTGCCTTTGTTTATGAATAAACTAGCTTTCCGCCCGCGGCTTCGCCCGCGTGTACTACATGACGTTATCCCGCGGGAATGTGATTTTTTCCGGGATAGAAAGAAGCCTTTGTTCCTCTCCAGGCTACAAAGTATCTGTGTTCCAAATTTCAGCCAAATCCGTTCAGCCGTTATGGCGTGATTGAGTAACAAACATCCAAACATCTAAACATCCAAACATCTAAACTTTTGCATTTATAATATTAGATAAAGTGCTGCCTATTGAATTTTAGTTCCTGAAACGACCGAAGTTGGCGCTGCTCTGGTTTTCATACAAAATAATGCAATAACAATAACGAGAATCAAATGATTGGTGAAAACGAATAACTTATACTCACCAATTTAGTCAGACCATATTGTTAAGAGTGTTAAGACCCTTTTTTTTTAATAGTGAGGGGAATGCCTTTACGCATACCCCGTCCACGTTGGTGTGCGGACGGTGGTTATGTTGGATTCGCCTAGCCACTTTCTGACCCTCCATCCAGTCGCAAGGACTCGATGGGGGCTCAGGAAGGGGGAATACCCACTAAACCCCTCACTACTTGCTCTCACCGCAGTCGCTTGGAGTAGTAAAGTGGAGGGTCCGGTGTGGCAAGCTCCTCCTACGACTTGACTGCCAGCCCGGTTTTCCAGGCCCCTACGCGGTGAGAGATGTTCGAGCAAGCGGGGCCATCACCTAAGACAACCGGGGAAGGGGGCCGTGTGATCCGGGCGACAGACAGTTGGCTGTCGCTCGCACCGCACCGCCCCGCTAGAGAAGAATGAGGCGCGCAAAGCGCTGGTACCTCCGCCCCGTCCGTCTGCGTCGAAGCCGATCCGCATGAGCCTCCTGCTCGCGGATCCGCTCCGATGCCTCCTTCTGCGAAGAGTGTTAAGACCCTGCAAAATCCTACTAATATTATAAATGTGAAAGTTTAGATGTTAGGATGTTTGTTACTCAATCACGGCAAAACGGCTGAACGGATTTGGTTGAAATTTGGGACATAGAACTTTGTAGGTACATAGGCTACTTTTTATCAGTAATAATATCACATTCCCGCGGGATAACGCAAAGCTGCGGGCGGAAAGCTAATTGTAAATAAATTACAAACTGGATGATGTACTGACTCCATTCTCCTTTCCAGGTGGTCTGTTACTACACCAACTGGTCCCAATACCGCACAAAGCTCGGGAAGTTCGTCCCTGAAGACATTCAGCCCGACCTCTGCACCCACATCATCTTCGCCTTCGGCTGGCTGAAGAAGGGCAAGCTCAGCTCCTTCGAGTCCAACGACGAGACTAAGGATGGGAAGACCGGATTGTATGACAGGATCAACAGCTTGAAGAAGGCTAATCCTAAGTTGAAGACTCTGCTGGCTATTGGTGAGTTACCATTTGCTATTAACCATACCTAGCCCGCCGTGCCAATTTGGGAACACCTATAAATACTATGAAAAGGGGAATTTTTACCATCTTTATATTTGTAAAAATCCCGTTTTCATAATAGTTAAAGGTGTTTCCAAATTGGCACAGCAGGCTAGAATGGGTTAAAAAAAACAGCTGTTTCATACACACTGTCAATACCTACTCAACCAGAATGTATGGAACAGCTGTTTTTTTTTGTTGAGTTGCAGAGTTGGCCCCGTAGTAAAAGTTGTTCATATTCATGAGCACAATCACCACCTAACAGGTTTTGCGCTTATAAATGCATTATCACGTTGTGTATAAAATGTATCTGTTGCAGTGTTATAGTTTAAATATACCTATTTGTTGCAATTATCGTCTCCATAACTTTAGGAACTTATAAAGTTTTAGTAGGTTTAATTATGTTTTTGTTACTTGCATATTACATTGATAAATGAGTTAATAGTTCGGACGGACGGACGCCGCGGTTTTGTTTTTAATCTTTAGATGTACCTAACTTAAAAGTTTTTAGTTTTCCTGGTGCCGAAACGAAGAGAAAACGAAAAAAATTTATGTTCTTCATCATCATCATCATCATGTCAGCCGAACGACGCCCACTGCTGGGCGTAGGCCTCCCCCAAGGATCTCCACAACGATTATTATTATTATCTTATTTACGGCAAATTACAAATAATGATAAATACAAATACATACTTACATGGATTCACTGCTCGCTCGACTGACATAAAGCAACATCTCATCTTCATGAATACCAAAAAGTCTCTGCTAGCTTTAAGCATCAAAGAAAATGACTTTTCTTTCGCAACGAGCCATTGAATCAAACATACATAACAATAGCACGAAGATTCGCAACCTAACGAGCCAATTATAAGCCATTATCGACTTCCAAACCCCGCCGCTTCCTTCCAAATCACATTTCCTTCATTACTCCATGTAAAGAAAATTCGTTTTTTTTACATTCGTTCCTTCAGTGTTATTGTTATTATATAATCGATAGCAAATTAGTCAAGTATGTTACACAACTGATAAATTGTATTTGAAGTTTAATGTAGGTACGTTAATTAAGACGTTACTACAAAACTTTTTGAAGTACAAAATAACCCAGTAAATAGAGACTAATTAAAGAGGGTTTTCTTACAAGTGGTTCGGTAGTTCTGAATTTATGATATGTTGTCTAGGATGGTTAGTGAGTATTTAAAATGCAAAATGCACAACTCCTCGCCTTCCGCCCCCGCCGCCATATTGAAAACATCAGCAGATTTTTCAGATTTTTGCTTATATCGTTTAGGTGCTAAAAACCCTCTATCTACTAAACTAAAAAGTTTTTGATCAATCCAACCAACATTCCCAGAAAGCTCTCGCTTGAATACCATTCGTAATTTTTTTGGAAGTTGATTTATAAATCACTAGACTCAGTCATTTAACACTCATTAAATTTTACCCTTTAAAGTTTCCTCGTGAATCAGTCAAGTTGTTGGTGAAAGCCTTTGGTTTATCCACATACAAGTATCATGTGATTTCCGTGTTTCATTTTATATAAGGATACTAGTTAAGTTTACTAATTGGCTAGTGAATAATGTTTCCAAAATCATATTATGGTAATACCTTAATTTGGGCTTAAAACAAAATAATGTATGTTATGTTATCCTTTATTTGTTTATTTATAATATACTTCATGTATTATAGGTATAGTTACAAGACTTTAACTGGCATTTAAATTGAAGTTGATAAAAAATCAAACGTAGGTATTATGGATGTAATGTTGTGACACGATGAAAATTGGCTGCTACTTTATGGGTACTGTGATGGTTTCTAATTTAAAACTAAAAAAGAACTATCGTCTTGGTTAAGGGCACGTACCTCCAAATTATCGGAATCAACCTATTTTTCATTCAAAAGTAAACAATCAAATATTCTTTATTATGAGCAGATAAAAATATAATGTTTAAGTTTGATAAACGATCTTGATTATTTTGTGGCTAGAAACACGATATTCGTATCGTAACTAAACAATAAAAGTTTTCAAAAACAACGAAAATTTTCATTATTTTTTTATTTTTTTGGTTTTATACTTAGATTATTAATCTCTAATTCACGAAAAATATATAGAAAAATAGGTAATGACATATTGTAGACTATTCTCAGGCTACTTTTTCAAAAACTGAATTTATGCAAAAAATAACAACAAAAACATTGAAAAAATGAAAAAGTGAGGTTATTTTCATTACTCTTCACACGTAAGAAAAAAGACAAAGACAGAGTTTTTGGAAGATCCTGCCCTTTAATGATGCATCTGCATTATACTGAAATATATTCAAAGTGTTATTAAGTTATTACTTTTTTGTGCTCTAATCAACTTATATTATCACCTTTGTATGTAAATAAGTAAATTAACTAGGCTGCAATCTCATAATTGTTTCAATAATTATTCTTGAGTGGGTTGATACGTGACAAAGTAATTGGCATTGACTCGTGTTCTACATTCCTACATTGTATAATTATTAGCTCCAAAATAAGAACAATAAATAGTCTAGAAACATACCAAATTCGATCACCGATATTTTGAAATTAATTCAAAATATTATAATAAGGAAGAATAAGAAATTTTTTTTATTAAATAATGAAGTTTCAAACTAACGATGTCGATAAAGCGTCGTCACATCACTACCACGTGTGAACCCACCGCGGAGCCATTCTCACGGCACAAAGCGCGCATTTTCACCTATTTTCAGGCAAAACGCTCGCAAAAACCGCTCCCATTTTCATAAGCGTTAGACATGACGCAACACCACGTTAAGTCGAGAAACAGTATCGATACAAGTTTTTTTCAAGTACCTAGTCACTGCATTATTTTGCTCGCGATTTTCCTGCGTTAAGTAACCCTTTGTTTTAGAGTGGGATACATACGTCTTAGTGTTGCATTTTTATCGATTAATAGTGTAAAGTAGGTAGGGCAGGCGTACCGGTTTTGGCCACTGTACCGGTTTTGGCCTCTTTTTGCTCTAAAAGTTTTCTAAACAACTTTAGACATTTTTGATAAAGGCAATTAAAATAAGGTTTTTTAAGGTAATAATAACAACCGTTAGAATTCCTTATGTCATAAGATTTTTTTTCAATAAATTCCATTTTCTGTTTGAAAAAATGTTTCAAACAGAACTGTATCAGCCTAAAATGAATAAATGATTTTTGATTTTGATTTTGATTTATAATTTAAGATATAATTTGTGTCTTAAATACCTAAGACCATTTAGTATTTAGTGCTTAAAAGTAAAAAAATCGTTAAAGTGGCCACAAAGGGTACCTCTGCCCTACAATAAAACAATACATCGTTGATTTTGATAAATTGTATTCAGAACTGATGCACTTTAATAGCATAATAATATATAAAACAATTAAAGCAAATATTCGACTACTGATATTATGGTTTTTAATGTCTCTTCTAGTTAAAAACTAACAATTTTATGTTATCTTTACTTTTTTGCAATTACAATGCAATTTTTAGTATTGAAAATGAAGTATTAGAAAAAAATCGGCCCATCGTACAACTAGCTCCAATAGGACTCGATCCTACGACCTTACACCGGGTGACTGCTCTAACCACTGACTCACTGACTCGTAGCTCAGTGTTAGAGTATTTGCCCGGATAGTTAAAGGTCGTGGGTTTGAGGCTCATCGGAGCTAGATGACGGGTGAGTGAGACTAGTGAGATAAAAAATATTTACTTCTTAAGCTTTTTTAATATTCACGTGACTAGGTAATAGTGGCTAAAGAAAAGTAACAGAAACTTTAATTATCCTACTAATATTATAAATGTGAAAGTTTAGATGTTTGGATGTTTGGATGTTTGGATGTTTGTTACTCAATCACGCAAAAACGGCTGGACGGATTTGGCTGAAATTTGGGACACAGATACTTTGTAGCCTAGAGAGGAACATAGGCTACTTTTTATCCCGAAAAAATATCACATTCCCGCGGGATAACGTCGTAAAGTCCACGCAGGCGAAGCCGCGGGCGGAAAGCTAGTTCTTAATAATACAGGGTGTTAGGGGCACCGTTGCAAAAACTTTAACCATGGCTTCAGGCTATCATGCTGAACAACGCACAGCAAGATTTTTTGTCGGAAATGAAGAAAATATTTCGACTCTCCATACAAAATGTCCCGATTAGTTGCTAAAGGAGATTTTTCAGTTTTGTATGGAGCCTCGGCTAGGACTTCGTACACTATACCATAGGCAAGCAAAATATAATTATAATAACTGAAAACTAATTATATTGCAATAAGCTAACGCGTTTGATGGTACAATAGCATTATCTAGTCTTAATAATTATGCAATCCCGATACAATATGGCGGTAAAATGTCACACTAACATTAAAAAAAAGGTTTACATTGACAGATTATCATCAGTCGTCAATATCATCGTTTTTTCGTACAGAAACATCAAAGTTTCCGAACGTGATTTAAATATGGTTGCCAGTGTGACCATGGATGGCAAAGAATTTTTATTTCAAAGTTTATTTTTGTACCATTTATCCAGAAAGACAATGAGAATTTTAATATTTTATTTGACTTTACTATATTTTTTACTATTAGTACGAATAGTGTACAATGTCCTAGCCGAAAATGAAAAATGTCCTTTGTATGAAAAGTTGATTTTTTTTTTCATTTCCGACAAAAATTCTTGCTGTACGTTGTTCAGCATGATGGTCTGAAGCCATGGTTAAAGTTTTTGCAACGGTGCCCCCACCCTGTATTTATGTCTAGCTAAAAAAAGCCTGATGAACAAAAATTCTGGTTTTGATAGTAAATTTTAAAGTTAATTATCACACACTCACTTACTCACATTTATCACTCGCGATTTCTTTCGCAAAAATTTACACAACTAATACAAACCACTCAACGAGATATCCAAAGTAGTATTTCATCAAGACTGATTAGTCATTCAACGAATTGGAACGACGAATTCTTAAGTGATTAAAGGATATTTTGTCAGACTGTTTAAATAACTGAGCCATTACTAAATTGACATTTACTTTATCCTAGCATTTTGTTGCTTTTAGCGATTAATTTTGATTAAACATTTACCCAACTATCATTCTTTGTTTCATTTCAATTTTCTTGGAGTGTGTATAAAAATTTGAAGGGATAAATAAAATAATTCATATTATTTTATTAAGGTTTAAAATATGCTCTTTCTATTTACTTTTAAATACCCGTGGTTAATGATGATAGGAATAATATACCAATATTAATAATGTCCTTTATGTAGCTCTTCCGCAAAAAACCCTTTCTTTTGCGTAAGTAAGCTACATATATATCTATCCTTTTTTTCCTTTTATTAACTGGTTCTGCACCCTACCACATCATTGACTCCAAATCACCCTAAAATTGACTGGTAGAAAATGCCTAAGGCATTAAATCTGCCTCTGTACATTTTTTTGTGCATGAAGTGTTCAATAAATAAATAAATATATTTCGTTTTTTCACAATGGTTAGGGACTTCCGCCAAGTGACGCCTGATTCAATCAAATAAGTACTTAAGATTGTATATATATTCGCAGGATCAGCAGCAGTAGTAACGGATGTCTTAAAGTGAAATCTAAAACAATTATTCGATTTTTGTTTCTCCAGGTGGCTGGTCCTTCGGAACCCAGAAGTTCAAGGAAATGTCGGCGTCCCGGTACGCCCGGCAGACTTTCATCTACTCAGCCATCCCGTACCTTCGCGACAGGAGCTTTGATGGTCTGGATGTAGACTGGGAGTACCCCAAGGGTGGAGACGACAAGAAGAACTTCGTGCTGCTGCTGAAAGGTAAGGTTTTATAGCTTTTCAAGTGCGCAACGGAGATATCTACCTTTTGCTTTCGGAGTTTGATTTGAACTTCCGCCGGATGCAATCGAATCGTTTAATTTGAAGATTATACTTACCTATACTTTTAAACTTTCGTCAATTCAGCTGTTATGTTAATATAGGCAGAGCAATTTTTCGTAAGCCATTTTGGTAACTTCGAACAATATTATGATATTGTTATTAAGACAGCCATTATTAAAACGTCAAAATTAGTTTTTAGCTAAATGTTACTATTGAAATTTAGTTACGTACGATACAATTTCTCTCGACTCGTTCAGCCGGCCTAGCTTAAGCGGCTTTTATCGATCTGACGCATGATAAAAGCCTATATCTGGCTTACACCTTAGCGGGGTAAGCAAGACAGCATGACGTGCTATTTCATATCGCGTGATATAATAATGGTCATGGTAGGCAGGTTGAAGCTATTCGAGGTGCCATCTGCATCTACTGCAAAACATGATATAATGCCACCTTCATAAGTAGAACAAAAGTTACGTTAATTACAGAATAAGCGATTCGACATAAAAAAATTGCTAACTTTTATGGCATGTACCTAAATTAAACAATGAACAATTAGAACTAATTAAGCCATTGTGTTAAATGTTAACATTATGAAATTAAACCAAGTCATGATACAAGAAAAGTATTGTTCACAATAAAAAAAGTAGAATAACTGGTACCGTGCTACGATGTATTTCAAAATAAGGAAATAGGTAGATTATTTTACTGTTGTTGAAATATAAAAAAAATAGTTTGAATCTGTTTTATAAAAAGCGAAATAGGTATAAGCTAGCTGTCTGTTTTTAAAACGAGACGCTAGATGACGCTACTGACTGGGTGACGTCACAAAGTTAATTCTTTCTCTCCTTGTGTAATCCGAAAGTTTGAGTCCTATAATTTTTAAAATATTCTAGACAATTCAGAATAAAAACTGGTTTTGTGTTGCTAATTTTTCAAGAAACATTTTAATGAAAGAAATTTTAATAAAGTACCCTATTAAATATGCTATAGAAATCTTATTAAGAGACAGGAACCTTAAGCAATTCTTTTACGTTTATAATTAAACGAAGATATTACGAAATATTGCTTAGACCTATACAAATAAGATGAGAGTGGACCCCATGGATACGACCACTAAGCCCCTAACAGCTCAGTAAGTTATCTCGCCCGTTTGATTAGATGAAAAAATATACAAAATATCATTAGAATCGTATAGCATTAAGTTCAGAATAATTACTAACGTATTGCCTATGTTTTGATACTTAATCATCACCCCAAACAAAGAAAAATAATTAAGAAGGAAATTTTGCCGGAATACTTTTTGTTTTCCTTCTGGTACAGAAAATTACTTTTGTACGCCAGAATAATGTTGTTCGAAATAAATACTCGCCTATGCCAACAAAGAAGTGGCTTTTGTTTAGAAATAAATGCGAAAAAGAAGGAAAAAGAAATCAGGATATTGTGAAAGTGGATTGGTAAAAGCATCCTGTTAAAGCGAACATTTGTTTTAAAATCAGAAAAAGTATTTGATTTTATGTTGTATTTAACCACCATGTGATCCAGTGGTACACACCACCGGTATCAGACCCAGAGGTCGCGGGTTCGATTCCCTGTGTGGGTACATATTGTATTCGGTATTTGGTTGGTGGTTGGGCTAGCTGCCACCATCTTATCTAAGTTTGACGCCATAACAATGATGTTATTTCCCATTTTTTCCTATACTTACAAAATTGCATTGTAAATGCATAAAAATAATATAAAATCTCAATACGGCTGTTTCATCTTAATCGATTGTTAAACATTTGTAAAAATGTTTCTTTCAAGTGATAAGTGATAGCAAAATTCGACTAGTCGTGTAAGCCTTTCGGTAGCTTAGTTGGTCAGAGCATCGGGCCGGATTCCCGGAGGCGCGGGTTCGAATCCCGCCTGAAAGCTACTTATAGGGCTCGTGGTTTTTTACTATCACATTTTTTCCTATACTTACAAAATTGCATTGTAAATGCATAAAAATAATATAAAATCAACAATGATGTTTTCAGTGTTATTGTGTGTCGGCAGTTAGATACAAGCTAGCCAGTTCCTTAGTGATTGAGGATTCCAGGAGTAGTGCGTTTCTACCTTCAGCCTTATCACCACTTACACTTACAACATCAGGTGTGATGAAGGTTAAGAGCTACCCCGATAAGGCTAAAAAAATTGTTCGTGTAAACCGCTACGCAAAATTATAGAATTGAATAATTGAATGGATGCCTCGTAAAAGGGTCTATGTGAAAATAAACTCAGTACTCGTTTGATAAAAAAGCAGACTATAGTGCAAATACATGTTTAATACACAGTGTAGCTACTACTATATTTCTTGTTTAAATTGTACCTTCAAGAGAAATGAATTTTTCATTATAACGTGAATAATTAAATTTTTCAGAAATATAAAGTAAAATCGTTTTTACGCTGTACCGTTTCATAATTTAATATTTCATAAGCGCTCTGCAACAGTCTTCCGCTCCAAGCAGAAATTTCCTTTAAATATTTAATGAAATTCTCGCACAATTCAAAAAGTTTGTATTTTCCAACATATTTAAGAAACAAACAACAATTTTCATCAATCAAACGGAATCTGAGCTTACGGAGACCATCAAAGAAAATTCTTACGACGCATTTTTCTCGCTGCTGTTCGAAAATAAGTCAATGTTTAGTTGTCCTTTAGGAAATTGATGGTTTTTGTTGTAATTGTAGGGTTTATCAGATTAGTTAAGAGTTTTAACTTTAAATTGAATAAACAAATTCATACTAATACCTATTATAAATAGGAAAGTGTGTTTGTTCGTTTTTCGCGCAAAAACCATTTTGGTAAGTATAGGGATAGCTAGGGAGCTGAAGAGTGTCATAGGCTACCTTTTATCCCAAAGAAATATCACATTACGTGTAGGTATGGTAGATAGGTATGGCGTAGTTCACGCGGGCGAAGCCGCAGGTGGAAGGCTAGTTATACACAATTTGTTTTTCTTTTACTATTGATATTTTTTAACCCATTGACGCCTGACCGGCCGAATAGAGCCGGAGAATAATGCAAAATCTATTATGTCTCATTTCTGGGGCGTTGTAGGATAGTAGAAAAGTGTTGTCGATATCTTTTCAATAGGAACTTTAAGTCGCCTTTTGTGTCCTTTTGATGTCGGTTCAACACTACAATTGAGTTCCCGAGACATCACATTTTTGTCGCACAAAGCACATCGACTGACAAAATGTCACACTATGTAGGTACAGTCAAACCAATGGAATGGTACCCACCATAAGTTAATTTCCTAACAGATATTAAAATTCAATAAGGTCTAAATTCAAACTTGTTGGGTCATCGTTCAAGTGATTCGACTGAACTTTGTAACAAAAACGAAGACACGAAGACGATAACCGATTATATGTAACCCGATGTGCATTTTTAGGGTGCCGTAGTCGAGTGGCAAAAAACGGAACCCTTATAAATTCGTCATGTCTGTCTGTTTGTCTGTCTGTCCCTCCATCCGTATGTCACAGCCACTTTATTCCAAAACTATAAAAACTTGGTTAGATTTGGTAGATAGATGTATTCTGTGAACCGCTTTACGATTTTAAAATAAAAATAAGAAATTAACGGCTCCCCATATAGAACTGAAACTGAAAAATATTGATTAAACGTTTTTTTATATTTTTCAGTAACAAAATAATCACCTGCCCAAGTTCATTTGGTAACAAAACAATAAATTGTTTCAGAATTCGACAAAATAAACCATCAATTCAATATTGAATGCCAGTAATTGAATCTCTGTTAGTCGGCGCGTAGTTTTCCGCGCCGCTCGTTTTAAATGTAATATCTCACTATTGCAATATCTGGCTGCGATATTGGCGCCAGATATTGGCGGTCGCTGTCCAGGTGCCTAAATTTACGAAGAGCTACGTGGGGTTAGAAAGACCTACCTTAAATAATTGCAATTTAAATATATATATTCTTTTATTGAAAATGAAGTGTTAGAAAAAAATTACCTGTCTCACAACAAGCTCCGATGGGACTCGAACCCACGACCTTTTACTGTCCGGGCAAATGCTCTAGAACACAGTGAATGGAGAATGTGAGACGGGTAGATTTTTGTCTAATACCTACTTAATTTTTAATGTTAAAAATTTCATTGTCAATGCAAAAAAAGGAAAATTATTTTTATTTTTTTTTTATTTGCTTTGGATAATATAAGTATTTAATTTTAAATTATAACTATTATGAAAAACAAAATAAACATGGTTAAAATCCCGTTTTTCATAATAGTTATAGTGATAATGACCATGTAAGTTTAAAATCTTATTAATTTTAAATATTTATATTATCCAACGCACAATCTGTTTCAAATATGTTATTAGTTATATAACATATTTAAAACAGCTATGCATATATTGCTATATGCTTATATTCAAAGCTACATTGGTTTTTAGTTTGCCAAATTATCAAATGGGTAATGCAATCATTTTGATGACCTCAGTGGTCGAGTGGTGTACCTACGCACCGGTTTTCGAGGTGCCGCTATCTCTAGAGGTCCCAGGGTTTGATTCCCGGTCGGGTAAATATTGAAAACGAACTTATCAATATCTTCTCAGTTATGGGTGTATGTGGTAATACGCGTCGTTGTCCAATTTTCATAATACTAGTGCTCTAGCTACTACTACAGTTTGGTATCGGAACAATGAATGTGATGAAGTCTAATATATTTATATTTATTATTTATTTTGAAATTAATCTCAAAGCTAAGTCACATATGGGTATAAATAAATTTCTTTGCCTAATATAACATGTGAACTCTAAACAATTTAGGGCTGTGCAGGTTATCAAAATACAATTTATCGATATATCGATAGACTGTCGGCCGAGCACCTGTCGCCGGCATGGACGGCGCGACCTGCGCGCTGGCCGTATAAAATATTTCTTACGATAAAATTTTAATGTGGTTCGGATAGTTTTATTGACTCTCATATATGTTTTGATATGAATTTAATTTTCACGTTCGGAAAATACTTTACAAAATTTATAATATCGCAGAGACACTTTTTTTTTTTTTTTTTTTTATCCACAACGGGGTAGCACTTAGCCTTCTCACACCTGATGTTAAGTGGTGATAAGGCTGAAGATGGAAGCGCACTACTCCCGGAATCCTCAATCACTGAGGAACTGGCTATCTTATCTCTAAATGCCGGAACACAATAATGCTGAAAACATCATTGTTATGGCGTCAGACTTAGATAAGATGGTGGTAGCTAGCCAGGCGGACTAAGAACAAGTCCTACCACCAACCAAACCGAATACTGCTTTTGAATGGAAAATAGCATGGGAACAAAACGTAGTAGGTATTAATATTTGTTTTTATTATAATAATTACAATGTTAATCATGCAAATTAACAATCAGGAAGTTACTATGTCGAATAAGACAAATGTTTTACGAAACTCACAAACAATAATATAAATTCTTGTAAACAGAAGAATTCAAAGATTTTTATCTCATAACAATCTTTGTACCTCCAAACATCAGAATTTGTTTTACAACCGAATTACCATATGAATGGATACAATTCTGTATCAAAGTATTTGTCATGGACAGAATTTTGTTACTACGCCATATTTTATGATAATTAAGATGACAAACTGATCTGAGCAGCTCTTAAGCGCAACGTAAACAGTAGTAAGATTTGTTGACGTGGTTTTATCAATACTTTACTGTTTATAATTTTCGGGTTTTTTACTCTTATCTGAAATGATTAAGTAAGTTATATAATGCGAATATTTAATGTTATTTTAGAAGTTTCTTTCGCATGGATTATTCAAAAACTATCTATTTTTCGATGACAACAAAATATCGATTGTTTTACTATCTTTAAGCTAAACAAAAACAGCACTACAGAAATAACGGTCCGTTCAGATAAGACGCAAGAGTTGATCACGTTGCACCAACATTTTCTCGTCACGAGATGGACTAAGTCGTGTCTTACTGAAGCAAGCTCACAAATTATATTAGACATTTTGCAATAAGCCGTGATGAGTACTACGAAGATAAGCTTCGGAGCAATATTATAAGCAAGTTTACCGTAAACATAAGGTTTTATTTGCGGTGAGCTTTCACATTTTGCGGATTTTAACTATTGGTTGTAAAATTGTGCTGTGTTAGTAGCAGCACGCGATTTCGTCTGCTTTTACTACGTGATATTGTACTCTTCAAAATATGGGCTATTAAAATTTAAATACTTTTTCGAATGCGACTGGTGATTTAAGAGATTAAGAATTTAAACAAACAAATTCTGTAAAATGGGTTTTTTAGAAGCTTTTATTTAACTTGCAGTGTATGTAGGTATGTATGCATGTATGCCCGTTCGGGTCAAATCTTGCAAACTTAATTTGACCCACTTACCCGTCCGATTGAGCTAAAATTTTGTATGCAAGTTTGGTTTAGATGACAATACAATATTAAAGTACAGTCAGCAAAAAAGCTTGTCATAAAAATGATTTTTTTACTGAAAACTTATTTATAACTCAATAAGTCAAAATCCAAATATTAATATTCTTTAATCTCTGTGTATTTTCAATGTATATTAAGTATGTATTTAAAAAAAAAAAGTATTTTACTATATATCTATCTGTCATCAAGTTTTCCATGACACAGTTTCATGTTGAAATTTACATGGGCTTAGATAATTGGTGTGATTGTACAAAAAATATTATTATAAGTATATTATTATTTTTAATATCTCTGAATAGGAACGACGTTATGAAAAATGGTAAGATAGGTAATTGAAAAGTCATTTCTCACTATAGAAGTTTATTTGAAAATTTCGAATCACTATGTTACATGAAACTTTCTTAAAAACACTACAAACCACTAGACATCGCTGATTGTCGCTAAAGTCGTCATTTGCCACCTTGTACTTCAAACACGACTCATTATCAACTGAATTTGAGGCTTATGACGTATGTGTTAAGCTGAGTTTTGCTTGCACCAACTGAACTGGCAGTAAATTAAGGGGCGAGCGCGGAAGTAGACGATTGCTGCGCGACTGTACTTGCAAAGTGCGGTACTGGCATGGAGAGAGACTTTAAGAAAATGTATTTAGGTACTGAGCTACGGAGTCGTTGCTCCGACTAGCTCCGTAGCTCAGTGGTTAGAGCAGTCGCCCGGATAGCGAAAGGTCGTGGGTCTGAGTCCCATAGGAGCTGGTTGTGTGTGAATTATTTAGAAAAAATCGACCGATTTTTCTAAATACTTCATTTTCAATTGTTCAATACTTAAATACTTAATTTTCAGTTACTCATTATTAAAAATTGCATTGTGAATGCAATAAAGTAAAAATTTAGATAACTTGTATTTAGATAATCAAGTACATTTTTTAAGCATTAAACTATGATACACACACAACGCTAATAGAAGGTATGTCTTGATATTTTGTTTTAGGATCCTTTAAAACTTCTCTGAGGTTTCAGATATTGAAGGCCAGTTTCGTCACCGACTGATGAGTTCCTGATATTTAATCCACCAGTGCCCGTAGTGTAAGTTTTTATGTCAAGCAAACGCAAACTATTTCGATTCCGTATTTATGTCAATTTGTATGAAAACTATATAAGCTCGCTACTCGCCGCTAGAGGCGCTAATACAGTTTTCATACAAATTGACATAAATACGGAATCGAAATAGTTTGCGTTTTTTGACATAAAAACTTACACTACGGGCACAGATATCTCAGATGCTGAATCTTTTGTCAATTCTCAGAAAAGAAGACAGTGGCATGATAATTAATTGAAAGATAAAATTATCAGCTGTACTTATCAGACAGTGGTGAAACTGGCCCTAAGGCTGCTTCTTCACGAGAGATGTAATTTGCAATGATGTGAAATCTAAGCTACGAAACTCTATGTAGGTAATAATTTACTTCCACATCGTTGCATACTAGTTTTCCACCCGCTCACGAACTACACGATGTTTTCCCGTAAGAACAGCCTAATATGCCCTCAATCTCTTCCATACCATAGTCTATCTCTGTGCCCATCCAAATCCATTCAAGCTTTTCGCCACGATTGAATAACGAAACATCCAAACTTTACATTTATAATATTAGTAACATAGTACAGTCGAACCAATTGAATACTGACCCATTTTCGTATAATTTGCTTGAAAGCGTCAAAACTAAACTTGAAAGTGTCAATTTCAACAAGTTTGAATTTCGACTATTTATTGAATTTTAATATCTGTTAGAAAATGAACTTGTGGTGGGTCACGATTTAATTGGTTCGACTGGACTTAATGGCTGACTTATTATTATTAACCTTTAAAATACTACAACAAAACCCGACTCTACAGTTAATATGAATGATTTTTGAAGTCTAGTAATAAGTATGTAGGTACGATTTATGATTTAGCAATAAATAGTAAATCGCAAAACCAAAATATCCGAACTAAAACAAGTAATAGTAATATAAATTTTTACTTTTTTGCATTCACAATGCAATTTTTACTATTGAAAAATTGAAAATGAAGTATTTGGAAAAAGTCGATCCGTCTGACAACTAGCTCCGATGGGACTCGTACCCACGAGCTACGGAGTCGTTAACGCTGGCTATACAGCGCGTATTAACTAGTATTGGATAAATTCGACGCTTCTCGTAACGACTCCGTAGCTCACTGGTAAAAGCAGCCGCCGGAAAAGCGAAAGGTCGTGGGCTCGAGTCCCATGGGAGCTGGTTGTGAGACGGGTCGATTTTTTCTAAATAATTCATTTTATATTACCAAAGAAATTGTCCATTTCCACTTTACACTGCTTCCACAGAACGTCATCAAGAGGATAACTTATTTACTAGACGCACACAAGTGCCTAATTAAGTTCAGACGAAGAAGCATCGTCTTGTGCATTTGTAGACACAAGAAAGTTGATTTGATTTAACTCCAAATTATCAAATTGTCAGTTTCATCTAGCTTTCATGTAGGTTTAGTTAAACCAATTATATAGTGACCCACCAAAAGGCTATTTTGTTATAGCTATCAAAACTCAATAAGGCAAAATTTACACTTGTTGACAATAACACTGACCTTTATAGCTTAGATGTTTTCAAACAAAGTATTTAGCAAAATGGGTCACAATTTAATTAATTCAACTGTACATTGAAAGTCGATATAGTTTTGTATTATGTTATTGTATTTTTAAATTGTGTATTTTGTAATGTATTTTTTTTTGTTTTGGTTTTTAATTTGTGATAGTTTGTGATGTGTCAATAAATGTCTTTCTTTCTTTCTTACTGTTTGTTCGACTAATTATCTTTAATGTAACAATGGTTAACCAAAGAAACGTAAAGACCGAACTTAAGCAAAAAAAGCTTCTTTTAAGCTTTTTAATGAACATTTAAAATTTTACAACTAGAACTGAACAAGTTTGGAATATTCCTATATTCATTCTTATTCGTCGATTGTATGTTTTTTCACTTAATTCAGTAAGCTAAAATCCTCTAACTTAACTCTTTTGGCAAAGTTTAAATTTATTCTCCGGAAAATAGGAGTCACGAACTAGTGTTTACGTATACTTTCTAAAAAAATATTCAGTCTATTTGTTTAATAAGTGGTGTTTAGCTATTTAGTAGACCATGCACAATGTGTTGTATTAGCAGTAGCCTTTTAGTGAAAGTAGGCTCCGTTAATAGCAGTAGGTAGTTAAATAAACGGAGTCGTTTTGAAAGGCGAAATAACAATTAATTGAGCTAATAATGAGTATGATTGAGGTGTCATGTAATGTTGTTGTACGTGCATAAATGAGATGTATTTTTAAGAGCTTTCTTTTTTGTGTAGGCTGGCTTTCTCAAGTCAAATTGTTTAGATATAACCATGGTTTGGTTTGGCGTTTAAAGGAACTGAATTGAGAAATGAGGAGGTATAGAAAAACTTTTTCGTATATTTATCTCTCAACTATACTTAATAATATTATAAAGAGGAAAGATTGTTTATTTGTTTGGTGGATCGAATAGGCTCCCAAACTACTGGACCGATTTATTCTTTGTTTATTAGAAAGCTTCATTCTTCCTGTGTGACATAGGCTATATTTTATCCCGATATTTCCACGGAAACGGGTACCAGGCGGGTAAAACCGAGAGGATCCGCTAGTATTATAAACAGAGGTAAAGTTTGTGAGGTTGTAGGGGTAATATTCGGAACTACTGAAACGATTTCAAAAAATCTTTTACCATTAGAGCTTGCTACGCTATGCTAGAATGCTACGTTATCCCTGTGTGGCATAGGCTAATTTTTACCTCACTGCTGGGCACGAGTATTAGTCCACGCGGGTGAAGCTTGTTAGTAAATAAAGTGAAAACATTTTTCACTAGATTAACTTTTTTTTTAAATTGCAGCAGTCCACCCTTACATTTTACATTTACATCGCCGGAATAAAACTGCAAAGTCCCATAACAGAATCGTCAGTTTCACCCGTCACCCTGTCCATTGCCAGCACTCAAATGGCAACTTTTGCCATAAATTACCCCAAAATGTGTGGCCCTAATAGGCAACATCAAGGGGTACACACACACGACTCTTGTGAAATACCGCGTCCGCACTTCCGCTGAACTTTGATTGGTACAACTGCAAGTAACGTAGAACTTGTAATGGTAACCCATACTTTACTACACTAGTGGCTCCCCGCGATTTTACTCGCGTGGCAGTCATCGCGTGGTTTTCGTGGGTGTATCGAGATAAAATATACCCAA
The DNA here is from genome assembly GCA_949710035.1 of Crambus lathoniellus. Classification (NCBI taxonomy): domain Eukaryota; kingdom Metazoa; phylum Arthropoda; class Insecta; order Lepidoptera; family Crambidae; genus Crambus; species Crambus lathoniellus. The sequence goes on along the minus strand of OX453302.1, from coordinate 29,502,741 downwards.
TGTTACTCTGAAAGAATTAAATTTTCAAAATCGGTTAATTAAATTTTGACTTTACCCATTACAAACAAACAAAATATCAAATCTTTCCTAACAATATTAGTAAACTAGTTGCTCCTCGCGGTTTCACTCACGTCCTGTGAAAATATTGGTATAAAAATAGAGTATGTTACTTGAGGGGAAATAAGCTTTCTATTGGTGAAATAATTTTTAAAATCGGTCCAGTAGTTTTTGAGTTTACTCGTTACTAGCAGATCCTCGCGGTTTTACCCGCGTGGTACCCGTTCCCGTGGGAATTTGGGATAAAATATAGCTTATGTCACTGGGGAAGAAAGTAGCTTTCTAATGGTGAAAGAATTTTCGAAATCGGTCCAGAAGTTTCGGAGCCTATTCGATGCAAACAAACAAACAAACAATCAAATCTTTCCTCCTTATAATATTAGTATAGACAAACAAAAATACACATCTTTTTTATTTATAAGTTATATAAGTATGGATAGATAACGTCTCGCACTGTCTGTGTAACACATGACTAACTACACCCCAGTCCATTACCGATCTGATTCCTTTCTCCATTAGCGAAGATTCCCGACTTGAATTACACAACGAATGACAAATCACCTGAAGTTTCTTTTCGGACTTTTTTCCTACTAATCTTTTAACGGACAATTTACTAGTAAGTGCTATTATTTTCATAGTAAAGAGATGTATGGTGTGGAGAAGTCGTTAAGGAAAATATAATTTTATCTACGAAGTTCAATGGATGTTAGGAATAAGAGTTTATTTCGCGATTAATAATCGGTGGACTTTAATCAAGAATGTTCATTTTGGCTATTAATTAACACGACATCAAAATGGTGCCCTCTTTTTAGGGTTCCGTATTCAAAAGGAACCCTTATAGTCTCGCCGTATTCGCCTGTCCGTCTGTCCCCAGCCTAGCTCAAAGACTCTTAGTACTAGAAAGCAGTTAATTGGCATGAATATACATGTTAATCACGCCGACAAAGTGGTGAAGTAAATCTTTGAAAAAAATATTTTTTAGTTTACCTGCCCTACACATGAAGTGGGGATGTAATTTTTTTCTCTTGTCTACCCCATAGTGTGGGGTGTCGATGGATAGCAATTTCAAAAATATTGAGGGTTTGTGAAAACAGTTTTTTGATTGAGGCATCCGTTTGTGAAATTATTAAGCTTTAAAGTGCAAAATTTTGTTAGAGTCAAGTGTTCATCTTAATTTCACCCTAGATCAAGTCGCAAGTCAACTAGCTAACAATTTAAAAGCTTCAGTCACTTGCTGCTCCAAATATGGTTGTCTTATTTATAACTTGCGAAGCTTTTAGTCTAGCCAAAAAGGAAGTCAAAGTATTATTGCATTGCCCTTGACATTTCACCAAGGTAAAGATGCGTTATATCCTCAGAACCAATACGCCAAACATATTATATTTATAACTGTGATCTCATTTGAACGTTCATAGAGTTACCTGGGGACCTATTTGTTTATTTTTACTCATTTACTTTTTATTCGTCAAGATGATTATTTTTTGGAGCTAGCTGAGGTCAACAAAGACAGTACTTATGTTTTTTGTGTCTATAGTTCTATCTTTAACAACGTGCTTGACAATTATTTAACCGGTTGATATTAGAAAGTGCACACTCAATGTTTAGTTTTTATTTTAATATTTCGGCACAGAAATATTATTTTAAGGTTTACAATTTACAATTTAATCCATACTAATATTATTTTGTATACTAACAATAAGTGTGTTTATTTGTTTGTATTTTCCTCTTTCACGTCAACACGGAGCAATGGTGGATCAACGTGATTTTTGGTATATCTAGGCATAGTTTGGGAGCTGGATTGTGATATAGGCAACTTTTTATCTTGGAAAAACATCACATTCCCGCGGGATAACGTCGCAAAGGCTCGTCTAAAATAAGCATAAACAAGCTCATGAACTAAGGGATAGATTATAAGTACTAAACATAGGTATAATATACGTACGTCATAAAATTCGTAGTACATATAAATAAAAATATAAACGTTATTGGCCTTTAGTTTTTGTTGTGGATATTAATCTTCTTTGTAGGTATAATTTTATACATCGTGAACTTGCAGATCTTGACCCAATGATAAAGGTTATTAATAGGCATTTAAAGGATGAAATAAGAATTCGGAATGCACTTCCTACTTTAATCGTGACCATAGTAAACAAAAAAGTAAGGAAATTGAAAACGTATGCAGAATAATACTCGTGCTCTAAATGTAACACTTATTTTGAAGATATTTTTAAAGTTCCTTTTAATGTATTTTGTCAGAATTAGATAAAACCTGAATACTGAAAACACCATCAAACGTAGATAACTAGTTTAACTCTTAAAATAATTTCATTTTGCGATTTTTCTTCTATTACCCGTAGTTTAGATAAGAGTCTTCAGACATTATATTGTTCTTTGTGAGGAGTATACACCTTAGAATACCCAGTTTACTGACATCAGTAGACCATAGTTCGCGACAAAATATTTCAATCTATGTTAAATACGTAAGTATATGATATTACTAATAAATAATTTATGCAAACCGCATTCCAAACCTGTACTGAAGTGTTCATAAAGCCCAAATCGGAGCTTGTTAAATGCTATTTCCATACCTAGGTACTTTAGATTATGGGAAGTTGATTTCCGCATCTAGTCTCTACTTTAAAATCATAAAAATAATCGTTAAATTTCGTAAGCTAGACAGCAAAACAGTTTTTTAATTTTCATTAAAAAAAACTTTTTGTAGTTTAGTGCAAGACAAGTATTTTCTAGATGTGTAATTTCCAAGCTGTTATTTTGCGTTAGCTTTAAGAATAATATTTGTATACAGATATTTTATGATCATTATGAAGCCTTTTTATCATTTCGTGTTTACTTTTCGTTATTTTCATTTTTAGAGTAGTTCTCACGCCAGCAATGTTTGTGTATTTTATAAACCAAACAATAATAATTTAAACTATTGTACTAGCCGACACTCTTCATTTTCCATATTTCATTACACCTTTGTCAGCCTGTCCGTCTTTGTGAAAGATTGCACTGTCACAGTCAACCGCACATATTGTCTTTAGTTGTTTTTTCCGACCCTACAATTGTAAGGCCCGCGGGCAATGTGTGCCAGGGCCACAGTATTCACGTGTACAAGTTAAAAAGTTGATATATTGCAACACAGAGCCTACTGGTTTGTTTTTCATGTTTATCTTGCTGACCAGAGGTTAATATGACTATGTTGTATGTTTGACATTAAGTAATATATGATGGATTTATGTAGAAAAACATCTGAGAGTAAAACGTTGCGTTTGAATTCTTAGCTTGCTTGAGGTACAAATGTTATGTTGTCGCAAAAGAGTTTTGTAACTTACTTGAATGATTACAATATGCTTTGACACATAATTTAACATTGCTAGGTTTGTTAGATAAATTATTATTTAAAAAAAAACAATTGGCTTTACCGACAGCCTGAAACGCCGCCACTTAAAGCTAGAAGAAGAAACAAGTGACGACCACCGGTATCAACCGTGTGTAGCAAGTTAACATGAAATGTATGAAAACTATTAGGAAAAAGTTTGGTGTCGGCGTTTTGTGGTTGAGGTCGGTGGCCCGTGTGCAGCCAGGCTTACAAGTAGCTTTCCAAGTAGTATAAGTATAGTAGTCCCATCTAAGAAGCTACTTGTCAGGGATTTTTTGTTAATTACTTATTCATTTAACGTATGGTAAAAAAGTTTACAAACACAAATAGCGTCAAAATGATCTGAGCGTTCAAACCCACCAAAAATATCTGAACATTTGACAAAAATCAACCTAATCTCAAAAAGTAAAGGTGCACTTTCATTTGTTGTTTGAGAACAAAAAGCTAAAAAAAAACAAGATAGTACCCCTTAAATATATTTAAAATATTTTTCTTACAATCACACTAATTATCTAAGCCTGTAGTTAATTTCTTAAGAAACTGTGTCTACGTGAACTTGATAACGGATAAATATATACTTAACATACTTTTTGTTTGTAAATACATACATACATACTTAATATACATAGAAAACACCCAGACCAAGTCAAATAGACATGTTCACGCACACAAATATTTGTCTTGTTCGGGAATCGAACCCGAGACCTCTGGCGCAGAAGGCGGGTAGTTTACCCCTGCGCCAAATCGGTCGTCAAAGGCTTAAAGTATTGTGCTAAGAGTGATTTTTGACAAATTTTCAGATACTTTTGGTAGGTTCAGATCATTTTTACGCTGACTGTAACTACGAGTAAGTAAAATTCTAAAACTTAATTGGTTATAATATTTTTAACTTTCATGCTCAATTTCACTATAACTATAATGAAAACGGGTTTTTTATTAGGCTACCTACTCATAAAAGTAGTAGCTTTTTAGGTCAGAAATAAATAGTTATAGGCCAACGGAGTTGTAACGGATATTGAACTATTTCCGATTTCAGCATGCACTGCACTTTTTGCACTTTTGTGACATAAAATGTTAATACCCCCATAAAATCCCTTTAAATCCACATCAAAACACAACTATCTTTAAAATTTGCTTCTAACATATTTGCATTTACAATTTTGTTTTTATTTCAGTCATATTGAAGCACTTACTAGAAGTTGGGAAGTAGGTCGAATTTCAAGTAAGACAAATAACTTTCTTTACAAATCCTTCGTACAAAACGTTAAATATTCAGATTTTGCTAAAACATTCATAACTGTGTATCCACAAGATCCCAGCATTACTAGGTAATACCACGGCTCCAGTGCTAACTCCAAACAGAGCGAAATGCGCATATCTAATAAGCTTTCTAAACTGTCACTAATCTCATTTAAATATTCGCCACTGAAGAAAAGGGTTGGCAGACTGCCATTTGTGGGCACAGTATACTTGTGAACAGTAGCCGTAGCATGAAAAACTATCGTTATGGTAATCGAATGAACTTAACTATGCCGTTCTTCAAAAACTGTCACATTGCTGCTGTCAAATATGTAATGAATTTCAGTTCCTTATACGAACGAAAGAGGCGCTGCTGCTCTGGTTTTTAAACAAAATTATACGATTACCATAACGGTTGCTATAACGACAGCTTTTCGTACTAGATCTACTGTAGGTAGTCTAAGCACAAAAAAAACTCTCTTTGAAGTAATAGTATTATTTTTATGAGACCCAGAGCAGCGCCGCATTTGGTCGTTCAAGGAACTAAAATTCAATAGGCAGCTTTGACAGCTTTGGTAATTTTTTGACGGATGGTATAGTTTAGTATTAAGTACGATGACCATAACAAAAACTTTTTCACTTCTCATGCTCGTAAAGTTCGTCTTTATGTTGGGTATAGGCTGCATAAAATCGCTTTTTATGCTCTAGTGCATAAAGTAAAATCTTCATCTAAGTCTGACTCTAAGACAAAGGTCGTCAGGTAAACAGTCACACACGCAATTACACTTCGGTATATAAACTAGTTATTTCATTCTGTTTTTTTCAATTTTGTACATAAGTAATCCATGTTATAATACTAAATTAATAAAACTAGGCAAAATTAATCAGTTTTCAAAGAAATAAGTATTTCAAGAGCATTATGGACACGATTTATGCTAAGTCACTGTGCTGCCACTGCCGCGTATAAAAAAAAAAAATAAAGAAGTCTTCCCGCCAATATAGCGAAGTCTTTATTTTTTTCTTTTTTGCAATATTGCTATTAATTTCCTCACAATCGAAGTGAAAAGCAGAGTGTATAACTCGTATATAAAACCCATTTTACCCTCGACTTGACTATCCATTACTACGGATATATTACGTCTCGGGTAAAATAGTACGTTTTATGCACTTGTTGTACAATCTACTATTTGTGCTTGGTGTAGGTACTGGTTGAAAATTTAGATCACATAGAAATTTTTTTCAGAAAAAGTTTTCCTTCAAACATTTTAAACCTTATTTAAATTTTTACTTTTTTGCATTCACAATGCAATTTTTATCATAGAAAAATGGAAAATAAAGTATTTAGAAAAAATCGACCCGTCTCACAACCAGCTCCGGTGGGACTCGAACCCACGACCTTTCGCTCGAATTGTCATTCCTCTTCGCAGCTTGAAACCACTTTCTTCTCAGTTTTGGGTCAGAAGGTCCAGTCAAAAACCAATTTACTTGGAAACTTTGTTGAAGTAGATGGACACATTGGCACAAAACATGAGTCAACACGGCTTTTTTTTGGAATATTAGTGGTATTGTTGTGATCACCTGATGTTGATGGATAGTCCATTTTAAACTTTTACTATTTTTTACAATAAAATATCTCTAAAGTAAATAGGCAAAAGTAGGAAAGCCACCGACCGACGAACAAGTACGATACAAACAAACCTGTGACAGACAGGAATGACGTCATCGGAACTATAAGACCGTTTTCGCGCGAAAATGTCAACTGTCAATTTAAAACCGCATTTTTTTCGTTAAATTACAATGTTTCGATTTTTTTATATCTTTGTGGCCTATTCTACATGAAATTCTTTATAATGAAAACAAAACTAAAAATATTGCATGTTCCCTAAATTGTTTTCATGAGTAGAATAATACCTGAAGTTATTCGGGATGATAAAAAAATTACTTTGTATACTGAAATGCACGCAAAGTGTCCATTTTAGTATTTCAGGTGCTCAATAAGTTATTTTGTAGGTTACTTTACATTAGTTTGGTCATCATTAATTTTATTGCAACCCTATGATTTAAGGGCAGGATCTTCCAAAAACTCTGTCTTTGTCTTTTTCTTTATGTGTAAAGAGTAATGAAAATAACCTCACTTTTTCATTTTTTCAATGTTTTTGTTGTAATTTTGAGCATAAGTTCACTTTTTGAAAAAGTAGCCGGAGAATAATCTACTAAATGTCATTACCTATTTTTCTATATATTATTCGTGAATTAGAGATTAATAATCTAAGTATAAAACCAAAAAGAATTAAAAATTTTATTTTATAGTCGAAATAAGATACGAATATCGTGTTTCTAGCCACAAAATAATCAAGATCGTCTATGAAACTTCAACATATATTTTTATCTGCTCAAAATAAAGAATATTTGATTGTTTACTTTTGAATTAAAAATAGGTTGATTTCGATCATTTGGAAGATCGTGCCCGTACCACTTACTGAACAAATACTCACTGTGCCTAAAACCTCAGTGCAGTGGATGTGCGCTGTACAATATTTCATATTCGTATGCGCCATCCGATTCGTACGCGACTGAAACTTGGGGCATTTTCTAACCGCATTCATTCTTTTAAATCCTACCGTGACGATGACGAATGTAACGACATTTCGCCAAATTTTGAATTCGAAAAATGAACGCCATTTCACTTCTAGCTTATTGTTACTGCGACTTTCATTTATTACATGAGTAATATTTACTCGTTTTAATTTAAAAAAAATTACCGTTTCACTGTGTTCATTCTCGAAGAAAGTCGAGACACATTAATAAGCTGTATTGTTGATGATCATGCTTGTAGAATATTTATTATATCTACAAAATTATTTAGTGTTAAGCACCTGAAATATATTTAAACAGAAACCAATAAGTTGCACAGATAAAAATAAATAATCACGAGATGCACCATTCACCAAAGAAGATTAAACTACTGCCTGCCACAAACGTTATCGATATAAGCGATACTTTGCTTTCTTGAACGTTAAACAACATTACTCAAATTCCCCACAGTATTTTTAGCTACAAAGCTCCTACCCACTTTAATTTTACCAGCTCGTCCGTGTATATCGCGTAGTGCGCGCAAACACCTGGAATCCAATTGGAGTCTTTTGAGGCCCGTTGTACAACTAAAGTCTGTTCGAATCCAATTTGGAAAAAATGTAAACAAACCTGTTCCATTAAAAATTCTCACACTTTCGGCGACTAAATGGATTTAAAAACACATTCATTAGTAATTAGAAGGTTTCAACTTATATCTCACTAATTTGTTCCAAAGATCGTAGTATGTTTATTATTTTTAAAATTTATTAGAAAATTTTCAGAAGAAAAGCGAGGTTATTTATCCAAGCAAAAATCTTGTATTATCTGTGATCGCCATGGTGATCGCATAGTGCTTGACGTAATGTCTATCAGATAATTCAATTATTAGTTCAACTATATCGATTATTAATCGATGTTATGTAATCGAAGATAAAATATCTCTGTCTTGATAAAAATTATCACAAAAATCACAAATATTAAAAAAAGTATATTCTCGGGTCCGTTAGGGCTGGGACATAGCGGAATTCCGTGCGCATAATTTGCTGAAACGATGTCATTGCTACTTTATCGTAAGTAGAGTCTTATGAATATGATTCAGAAATTTATTGTACAACTTTTGACCTTAAGTTTGAAAATATTTTTTTCGCTATTTATCAAGTAGGATAAATACAATTTCTAACGAGTGAGAATCGAGTCCGTGATCGGCAGCCGCGATCGAATCGCGATAACTATCACGCGTGTAATGCCGGCTCAAAACTATCGTCCAACACTCCAACCTTCCACGTGTGGAGAGGTAGTTCGTGAATGTGTGACGAGGTTGGAAAGTGTTGGGGCGAGATCGGTCCGATGGCGGTAAATCGTACCCAGATCAAAGGAGTTGGCCAACACGCACAAACAGACCCTCCACACATCAGTGTCGTCACTTCTCTCAATTAATGGATTACTTACCTACAATAATTTATTTCAAGCTTAAACAAAATACCTACTTACCTTGTTCTATTACTATGTATACTTAACATCCACCGTCTTCTTTTCCGTCATGATTTTTTTAATTTTACGTCAGTTATGAACTTGCAAAAAATTATTTTATGCACACAAAAGGTACAGCGCAAAGGCACTTATCACTTCAACGTCCTAATAGTGAATGAGGTTGGCAGAAGATTGGCCGATGTGTGGAGGGTCTGTTTTGATCGATCGTGAGTTGGGACAAGATTGAAGGATGTTGGAGTGTTGGAATGTTGGACGATAGTTTATAAGATAAGAAGGATGATAAGACTCTCTTGAAGAACTGCCGACCCATCTCGCTTCTGAGCCATATTTACAAGTTGTTTTCGAGAGTCATTACGAATCGTCTCGCTCGCAGGTTTGACGACTTCCAACCTCCCGAACAAGCCTAGTTCCGAAAAGGTTATAGTACCATAGACCACATTCATACGCTGCGACAAGTTATACAGAAGACCGAAGAGTGTAACTTGCCACTATGCTTGGCGTTCGTGGACTATGAGAAAGCCTTTGATTCGATCGAGATCTGGGCAGTGCTGCAGTCTCTCCAGAGGTGCCAAATAGACTACAGGTACATCGAGGTGCTGAGGACCGACGATCTGGTCAAGGTCGCGGGAAGCCGCTGGATGCGGGCAGCGCAGGACCGATCGTTGTAGAGATCCTTGGGGGAGGCCTATGCCCAGCAGTGGGCGTCGCACGGCTAAAATGTTGATGATGATGATGATTATGTACCGGGTTCTTTATTTTGTTTTAATATTTATGATAAAGTGATGGAAAGTGACCTTACATAATATATATTAAGTTAAAGTCACTTTTCAATTTGTTATGTGATGATGATGACGTGTTTGTGTGAAATTAAAAAAATCCCGCCTGAAAGCTACTTATAGGGCTCGTGGTTTTTTACTAAGTATTACATTTTTCCTATACTTACAAAGTTGCATTGTGAATGCATAAAAATAATTTAAAATCTTAATTTTTACTCGGTTCAATATAAGCCTTTTATTTCTCTATAATCGCGATGAACACCGTCATCTCTCGTGGCTTGAGAAGTAATAAACTAAAAACTCTTCACTAACGCGAAGCTCCAACATAATAGCATTCAATTAATCGAATCAAAGCAATCAAATTATTTATCGATTTATAAATGGTATAATTTTTACCACATCACTAAATAGTCTATGGTCAGAATAATGGCGTCTTTGTTTACATTTTTTCCAAATTGGATTCGAACAGACTATACAATCAAGCGTTTAAACACACCCACTTAACAACAGAGGTACTATGTAGAAAGGAGCTCCATCGATTGCAGTGGTTAAGTATCTTTCTCATTGGTCGGTCGTAAGATTGGCGATAAATAATTTCACAAAATGAAGTTTCTCATTGTTTGTAAAAGCTTGCTAAGCCATTGCAGTCGTTAACAACCATCCATATTGAGTACGCGTGGAGGGTGATGGCCCTTTTTCTTTATTCATCCATTAGGAAAACCTGTCTCCCAGCATCTCAGCAGTAAGACAATTAACTACCTGATAATTATTACGACGTCATTTTAATACCTATATACATAGAACAAGGTGAATTTCACTTTAAAAAATGCAGTGTAACTTCAAGACTCGAATTCCCCCCGCCGCAGTATTTTTAGCTACAAAGCACACATCTCCCACCCACTTTAATTTTACCAGCTCGTCCGTGTATGTCACGTTCCGCGCGTAAACACCTGGAATTCAATTGGAGTCGTTTGTGGCCCGTTACACAACTGCAATCAAGGAGGTTTGCATAAATACCAAGTGTTTACATACACCCACTTTAGAAACAACGATACTATGTTTAGTGTATATATTCTTTGACTATGTAGAGTAGAGCATTGGGTACTAAGTACACTGACACTATGTAGAGCATTGAGTACTTAAGTTCATTAAGGAACAATAGGGAAATAGGATAATAAGTTTACAAATAAACAGAATCTATCGATATTCTTAGCCACAGACATACATATGTCTGTGTTCTTAGCAGTGGGTTAAAATTTAGACATGCGTATGTAATTTTCACAAAGGTAGATAATGTTATTGTTTGCTCGAATATTTGTTCAGTCTTTGTTGTAATTCACAAACTATGGCTCATTGTCCTAAACCTTTGCTAATAAGATTTTTGTCCTTTCATACCTATTTACAAGACGTCTTAATCATGTTAATAGACCCTTAAGTCTTTATTGATATTTTTTGTTCATAATAAATACATAATACAATGAGATTTCATTTTTTTACAGAATTATTTTTTGAATGCATAAAAATAATTTGAAAATCTCAATTTAATGGCTGTTTTATCTTAATCGACTGTAAAACATTTGCAAAAATGTTTCTTTCGGATGCCAGGGTTTCCTCACGTTGAGGAAGCAACCGTGATAGCAATATTCGACGAGTCATGTAAGCCTTTCGGTAGCATAGTTGGTCAGAGCATCGGGGCGGATTCACGGAGGCGCGGATTCGAATCCCGTCTGAAAGTTACATATTATATGGGCTCGTGGTTTTTTACTATCACATTTTGCTTCAAATAGATGATATATTTTATATTGCTATGCCATTCTACAGCTTTTGCTACAAAAGAAGCTCCTGCAAAGCCTCATGAGATCCTTTAAATGAAGATTAATAGCAAAGTGCTTGTTTCTTATTGCTTTTTAATTTGCTAAAAGGAAAAGATCCTGTAAGTTTAAGGCGATTTGCTCTGTTCGTAAAGTAGAGAGAATTCTTAGCGGTTCCCTTGGGGATGCCTCCCTTAGTTGTTCTCTTAGCGAGATTATCCTGGTACTGTTTACTGTGTTTATATTGAGCTACTTTTTGAAATGTGTCCTTACAAAATGTAGTCTATGAAGATTTAATTTTTAGGATGCTGAGGCGGTTTATTAGTTTTTAGATGAAATAAGACGGTAAAGCTCGGCAGCAAACAGGAACATTGTGATTTTTTGTATATAGGTAATAATTAAAATAATCTATACTATTATAGTAAAGGTGAAAGTGTGTTTGTTTGATTTTTCGTCTTGCAAAAACAGTAGAATGGCACAGCAATCCATACTAACATTATAAATGTAAAAAATGTGTTTGTTTCTTTTTTGTAAATACATACTTCATTTACATACACAGACCAGAACAAATAGATATGTTCATGCACACAAATATTTTTCTTGTTCGGGAATCGAGCCAGAGACTTCAGGCGCAGAAGGCAGGTATCCTACCCCTATGCCAAGTCGGTCATCGTATACCTATGTTCATACTTACCTATTTAGCTATTAACTTCAGTTAGAGTTATACAATTTTAATTCATAAATAAATATTGGATAGCATCAAATTCACATTTTTCCACACCTAAGGTACCTGTGTTATGTATGGCGATTAGGAACAACATTGACTATTACCTCTGATGATCAAGATGTAAGAACAATCTATTTCGTTGCTCAAAATAATTGCATAGGTACATAGGTACATACATAATACTTACGCCTATTTCCCACGGGGGTAGGCAGAGACTATGGATCGCTAACTGCTACGAAGGATCGTAGCAGGTGGCGATCACACTTCTTTCACTTCATTCATATCCATCAATCTTTCATACATGCATTATCAAAATAATTGCATCTAAAAGTATCTCGAACCTTATTATAACTCCACATCTTTTCAGATGTTACTAATGTTACCATAAATATTGACAAATTGTCCTTGCTACAGTAATGTGAAGACGTCGAAGACTCCTTTCGAAAATTCCTGTCTAACCTCGAACATCGCACGTTTGGCTAACGAACGCATACTCACAAACTATCAACTTGATATGTTAAACGAAAACAGATTTGTGTGTGGTTTAATATAGGATAATTTGATGTGCAACATTTTGTACTCACATGTATGTATTTATTAAATACTGAGAAGTAAGCTTGCAACTAGTAAAGCCAGATCCCTGATTCACGAACCGTCGGAAACGGAATCGGATACGAATTCCGTGCTTTGTTGTTGTCTATTCTAATAGGGTGTTAGGGGCACCGTTGCAATAACTTTAACCATGGCTTCAGGTCATCATGCTAAACGACGTACTTACAGCAAGAATTTTTTGTCGGAAATGAAAAAAATATTTCGACTCTCCATACGAAATGTCCCGATTAGTTGCTAAATTTGTATGACAAGTCGATTTTTTTTTAACCCCCTAGCGCCCCTAACACCCTGTGTAGTGAGTGAAATAGACAGTGCATACATTCCGCTGTCGGAAGCGTTTCCGACGGTTTGTGAATCAGGCAGCAGTTTTGTAACCAGCTTAATACTTTTTTTATCCATAACGGGGCAGCACTTAGTCTTGATCACACCTGATGTTAAGTGGTGGTAAGGCTAAAGGTGGAAGCGCATTAATCTCGGAATCCTCAATCACTGAGGAACTGGCTATATTATCTCTAACTACCGGAACACATGCTGAAAATATCATTGTTATGGCGTCAGACTTAGATAGGATAGTGGTAGCTAGCCAGGCGAACTAAGAACAAGCCCTACCACCAACCTAACCGAATACAATATGTACCCCTACTGAGAATCTAACCCGGGACCTCTGGGTTTGAAACCGTTGGTGTGAACCACTAGACCAGAGAGGCGGTTAAAAACAATTGTCATTTTTAACAACTTTTTTATCATTGAAAAATTTAAAATGAAGTATTTAGAAAAAATCTACCCGTCTCACAACCAGCTCCGAGGAGACTCGAACCCACGACCTTTTGCTATCCGGGCGACTGCTCTATCCGTTGAGCTACGGAGTCGTTTCGTACGGAGAAAGTAGTTTTTCATTTATGTAAAAACCACAACATTATTTCCTATCTGGTCAATTTCAATGAAGAGTCTTGTTCCACAAATCTTATAACGACTATTTTTCTTCAACAGAACTGAGAGAAGCATTCGAAGCGGAAGCGCAAGAAGTGAAGAAGCCACGCCTGCTGCTGACTGCTGCTGTGCCTGTTGGTCCTGATAACATCAAGAGTGGATATGACGTTCCTGCTGTGGCCAGGTATGTTATCCTTAGTTGGTAGTGATGCCTGCTCCCGTTCGCCCCATGTGGTCTGTCCACCCTCCCTCTGTTCGGCCCCCTCGAGCTTTATAAATTGCTCTTATTAATATGCGACTAAAATCATGTTCCCTAGCAGCTACAAATAAATAGAGGTATAATAAATTACTAATTACAAATATATTATTGTCTTAAATGAATCAAAAGATACGTTATACGTTATCAACCACTTACTTTGATTGGACTTTTATAAAATGTTACGTTAACAATATGCCACTTACTATGATTGGATTTATAAACTGTTTCGAGTAAAGACTTGTGATTGCCTAAATAAGGATCAGCTGTTGACCTCAACTTGTTATTAGATAATTTGATGAATGTTAAGCGGCCAAAAGTTGCGTTTTTAAGTTAGCTACACTGCTGTTAGGAAAATGACTTCAAACAAGGGCCCTTATAAACGAAAATAGGTTCGCTTAACTTAGCGAACGGCCGAAGTAGGTATGAATATAATAATATAACTTTAACTAAAATGCAACTAAATGTGATCAGTCCCTTTACTATTGAAACAAATTCAAATATTAATAAAATGCCGAATATTTAAATCTGTGAATCTTATAGTCTTTCAATTGGATCCTTGACTGTTACTTGACAGATATACTATACAAAACTGTCAAGTAAACTGGAAAGTATCTCCTAATCGGACATTGTAAAACAGGCACCAAACGAATACAGTTGTTTTATCTCACGAGCGCGGGTGAGCCATATAAAATGTAATGCGTATAGACACGCGCTCCAGTGTGCGTCGGCAGGTTACTCGGCCAAGACTGAGCGCTTCCCAGCTTACGCGGGAAAAGACAGTGTGCGTGCACATTTACACACACAAGCGTGGCTCACCCGCGCTCGCGAGATAAAACATCTGTACCTACCGATGCAATTTAATTCAAGAGAAAGGCAGGTCTTCTAAATAGTATTTTATTATTTAAAATATGCCTAATAATTAGGAGAAAGTGAACGCATATTTCACGCGACAAATTCAAAGCACTATTTTTATATATTCAAATACTGACCTAAATAAATAATTCAGCACAAAAATAAACCGTCTCATAAACAAATTGCGAAATTTTCTCTCATCAATATTCACGTGTTATTGTTCCTACTTCGCCATACATCCTCTCACATTCAAATTCACCACTGCCAAGACAAATTAAACGAAACACTTTCAATACATACAATAATTCAAAATTGAACTTTACCTCTTTAAACTTAAAGGTTACCAAATCATTATTTATATGTTTTCAGCCGCATCATTGTTATTTGTGTTAGACAATTCGTATAATATCTGTTCTATGTAAAGTTGTCAGTAAATGGCTGCAGGCGAGTTTTCCTTTCAGAAGTTTCTCATTGAGAAGTTAGTACTGAAGTTGATTTGTAAAGGGTGAGCATTTATATGATCGCTCAATGTGAGCGAATATGCTATTATGATGTGAGAATGTGCTTAGAAAATGTTTTTGAATAAGTATTCATCTCTATACAGAATGAAAAGAAAACTTATCTAAAAAATTTAAACTTGGAAACTGAAAAACAACCCACTCTGATCTCATAGCATAGCCAAAAGACAGATGAACTACTAAATAAAAATAAGATCTGAAAGTTTTGCGTGTGGGTTTTAATTTAAGATTCTTATGGATCACGTAGGTAAAATTTCTTGTCTCAAAAATTTTAAAAAATACTATCAGTCATCACCTCTGTACTCTGACAAAAATCGAAAATCGAAATCCTGATAATTTATTAAGTGTTTTTTTCTCTTCATCTTCCCAGCTACTTGGACTTCATCAATCTCATGGCGTACGATTTCCACGGCAAATGGGAACGCGAGACCGGCCACAACGCTCCCCTGTACTCTCCGTCATCAGACTCCGAGTGGAGGAAACAGCTTTCCGTTGACCATGCCGCTCACCTATGGGTCAAGCTGGGAGCGCCTAAGGAGAAACTCATCATCGGTTAGTAAAAATGTTCAGACAAACGGCATGGCCACGAAACAGCGCGGCGGGGCGGGCAGTGGCAGCGAGCGAATTGCGGAAACATTGCGCGCTCGCGACAGACGTCTAATCAATTAATAAGTCAATGAGACGCACCAGCTGATGCGCAATTCGCTCGTCGCCGCCGCCTCCGCACTGTTCCGTGGCCAGGCCGTAATAGGGAACACTTCTTAACGTTTTGAGAATTTCAAAAGACACAATATCCTCTAGAATTCTAGATGAGATTAAATGCCGGTATTTTACTAAAAGGTGTATGATTTCACACGTCACAAATTATTAACTTTTTATATGTCTGCGTCAAATTATGAGTGACGTTTCAGACGCTCTTGATTTATCAAAACGTTAAGTACCTATATCATGGATATGTGAGGATATATATATACAGAGTGTAAAAAAGTAGCGATAATATTTTAAAGGGCGATTCTACGAGGGCGAGTCTTTGAAGAATTCGTCTTCAAAATCTTTCGCTTTCCCATACAAAACTGCCGATCAACCCGATCCTTTTAGTATAGGCCGACAATATTTTTTTTCGTATTTCGACGTGTTTCTATGTTTTGCAGTTTCATGGGTATAATCTCCCTAAAATATTATTGTTCCTTTTTTACACCCCGTAAAACTGTGTCCTACATCTAACAACTTCGCCGATCTTTGGTCCACCAACCTTACATTAATGTAAATATTTTAAAGAAAAACAACGGTCAATTTAGCATGCAAGGTGAGAAGGTAGATAAAGAGAGTAGGTAGAGGAAAAGAGATATGGTATGTATCGTAGCAAGTGGGTAGAAAATGTTCTGTGTACCTATTGCTTGATGTTTTATGTCATACAATATAAATAAACCAATGTAGGTTTGGGTATTTTATCGAAGTTGCTGTCAGACACTCGACCAACTAAAAAAACTTTTAACGACTGCCGTCACATTCAAATATTGTCGCTCACAAAGGTTCGTGACCTTCATAGAGGACGTAAACAAAAGGGTTTAAAGCCATCCCTTTATTCCAGGCATGCCTACCTACGGGCGCACCTTCACGCTGTCAAACCCGAACAACTTCAAAGTGAATTCGCCGGCCAGCGGCGGAGGGAAGGCGGGAGAGTACACAAAGGAGTCGGGATTTCTCGCTTATTATGAGGTATGTAATATGACGTTTGAATAGGTACCTCAATCAGGTGTTTTTTTAAACTTCAATCGTCTTATTCATAAAAAATTAAAAGCTAAATACACCGTTTTTAGTCCTAATTTGTATTTTTTTAATGGTGTAGCATGAATAGGGGATTGGACTGTTATATTGATATGTAAATACTCAATCTTAATAGTAAAGTAATATAATAATATTAAAGTAGCCGTACACGCCGCATTAAAATAATTCCATTCATTTTAGAAAAAATCTGATAACAATTTGTTCGGAAAAATATTTCGACATAAAAATAAAAAGTACTACCTACGTAGGCAATCAAAATTGAACAAACGCTTTCAACTGAAGAAATTAAGTGGATCATAAAATTTAACATCCACAAAACAGACTGGCTTCATTTAGAATTGTAAAGATCTGAATCTAAATAACAGCTTGCTGTAGCATTTTATGTCTTATGCAAATACCGGAGTAATTTTCTAAATGGATCATACTGTGTTCGAGTTTACTTTTAACTGAAAGTTTTATTTTATTTTTGCGAATCTATAAAGCCGCTGGCAGTAACTTTAGATTGAACCTTCTTTAGCCTTTTTACACTCGTACTTTTCGAGTCGGATTACTTATATGAAAGTCTTACTTGGTTAATTTAAGAAAAAGTAATAAAATTTTGTTATTTAATTATTATAATATTCTTTTTACAACTTTTTTTTATTATTTAAACAATATTATGTAGATGAAGCAAACAAACGAGTGTAATCAGATATGGTAGAAAATGTTATGCAAGATTGCACCCACTTATTTGCATATTTTGCATGTTAAGAAAATAAACTGGTTCTCTTGCGCTTCTCTAATGTTTACTAAAGATGTTCATTGAACTTTATGCTCAACTATCAAATAAAGTTTTTATTTATGGAATCGCTATTTAAAACCCTTCATTTTGATACCCCACTTGATGGGGGTTTAAAAATAATATTTTTTTTACAATGCACAGAATATGCCGCCTAAAAGCAGCCATTTTGTTTTTTTTTATGTTGATGTTCTTTGTGTTACTCGCGCCATTAGGACAAATCTAACGCCGTATCATTTATCAAAATCAGTGCATCCGTTTAGTAGTTACGAGGGAACACAGGAACAGACATACACATACATTCAGGTCAAAAAAGTACTTACTAGTTCTATATTTATCTTTGTTAAGTTTTCATTTTAAGCAATAATTAATACAACCTTTGCTAGCTCTTCACATAGGTTTACAAATTCGTTTAGTTAGAAACTCAATTGTACCCTTTTGCGGGGGTGGCCTGGTGACCTGTGTAACCGGTTTTCTTTTAAAACCTATTGCGGGCACCAGCTTCTCACACTTCAGGTGATAGGTTAACTAGTATTACACTCAAATAAATGTTCTAGAGTTACGTAACCTATTGTGTGATAAGGAAATAAATGATTTATTTATTTATTTATTTATTTATTATTAAATACTTAACCCTCCTTTTGGGCTTCGCCGCAGTCGGGTAAAAATAAGCCACCCTGATTGATGAATATAGATTGTATACCAAAACCTTTTCTAGAACTTCTACACTTTAGGGTAAGGTTAAACGGCCGTCAGATTCCGTGACTAATAAGAATCTACGGCCACCCAGAAAATTCGTGGCTACAAAAAATAAAAGTATATCACAGCCTATTTGGTGGTTACTGAGGTCTCTTTTAGGGATGGCACATCATTGTAGACCTTGGAAGACCTGAACACAATGCTCGAAGATCTCGGTAATGCTTCGCAAAGAGTGGGTCTTAAGATGAACATGGACAAGACGAAAATCATGTTCAATGCCCACGTTGCACCCGCTCCAGTTAATGTTGGGAACATTACACTCGAAGTTGTTGACCACTATGTCTACCTGGGACAGACAATCCAATTAGGTAAGTCCAACTTTGAGAAAGAGATCTCTCGTCGAATCCAGCTCGGATGGGCAGCGTTTGGGAAGCTCCGGAATATATTCGCGTCCGAATTACCTCAATGTCTCAAGACGAAAGTCTTTGACCAGTGTGTGTTGCCAGTAATGACCTATGGAAGTGAGACGTGGTCTTTTACTATGGGTCTCATAAGAAGGCTCAAAGTCACCCAGCGAGCAATGGAGAGAGCGATGCTTGGTATTTCCCTGCTCGATCGAATCAGAAATGATGAGATCCACAGGAGAACTAAAACAACCGACATCGCTCGAAGGATTGCATCATTGAAGTGGCAGTGGGCGGGACACATAGCGCGGAGAACCGATGGCCGTTGGGGCGGAAAGGTTCTCGAATGGCGACCGCGTGCCGGACGACGTTCCGTGGGCAGGCCCCCTACAAGGTGGACCGACGATCTGGTCAAGGTCGCGGGAAGCCGCTGGATGCGGGCAGCGCAGGACCGATCGTTGTGGAGATCCTTGGGGGAGGCCTATGCCCAGCAGTGGGCGTCGTTCGGCTGACATGATGATGATGACATCATTGTTTCACGTATAAATATAAAATATGTCCAATGACTAATAAAAACAGTGTCTTTACATATTATCTGTGATTTCATAATAAACATTACGCTGTGGACAATGTTGGGTTTTAAAAATCGAACTTACTTTTCCAGAAGTTGATAGCAATAAACCTTGTTGTGGACTGATATTTTTGATGTATAACTATGTATTTTTGATCCAAATTCGTTAATCAAAGTTACATTTAATTAGTAGAAGTGAAATATTGTTGAGCTTTATGGTCCTTTAGTTTGTATACTATCCAAATCCAGTTTAATCCAATCCAGATTAAAATCCAAAAAAGTAAAAATTTAAATAACTTTGGGAAAGTATTCTGGGTTCCTGTCCCAAAAAAGGGAAGTAGATATTTAACTGCTCACTAATCTAGCCTAAACTACAAAAATACTGGAATGCACGGCAAAAATACTAAAATACATTTCTTTAATCTAAATGTGCAACTCGGTAATTTTTGTGGTGCAATTTAATATTCCCTCCAAAAAAAAAAAATATTTTGGTAGCATTATATTGCAATGCATGCCATACAGTATATTGACAGCCCTGATCCATTTCATAAATCCTAATAAGTCTTGTTAACCCAAAGGTGTGTGAAATACTGCGCAACGGCGGCGCGTACGTGTGGGACGACGAGATGAAAGTGCCCTACGCCATCCACGGTGACCAGTGGGTTGGCTTCGACGACGAGAAGTCTATCAGGAATAAGATGAGGTATTTAATGAGTTATGAGGTTGTGGACTCTAGATCTATCTACAGGAAGGCCTAATGCCCCAAGAGTAGAGTTAACAAATTATTACACAACGGTGGTACGTACCTGCGTGTGGGACGATGAGATGAAAGTGCCCTACGCCATCCACGGTGAGCAGTGGGTTGGCTTCGACGACGAGAAGTCCATCAGAAATAAGATGAGGTATTTACTGAGTTATGAGGTTGTGGACTCTAGATCTATCTACAGGAAGGCCTAATGCCCCAAGAGTAGAGTTAACAAAATATTACACAACGGTGGTACGTACCTGCGTGTGGGACGATGAGATGAAAGAGAAGTCCATTAGGAATAAGATGAGGTAGGTATTTACTGAGTAAATGAGGTTGTGGATTCTAGATCCATCCACAAGGTAGGCAAAATATTGCACCGTTTGTGCCACAGTATTAAGATATTAATACTGTGGTTGTGCTGTGTTAGCGTCCCCTCTACGCTTCCTCAACGTGACTAGGAGAGAGTATTACGTAGTAGACCTGCGTAGTGAGTTATGGGCCTACCTTCATATTCTATCTTGAAGGAAGAAGGAACTGTGTCTCAGCAGTGGTAACCACACATTAAATTAGTAATAATAATGACAGTGGCTTCTTCTCCTACTTTCCTGTCGATTGTATTCGTTTTGTGATAATGAATAGCGAAGCTTACTATTTGTTTTAATTCTTAGCTATTATTAAACGGCTCATTAATATTTAATTGTGATGTATCTAAGACTTGCTTTCCTGTATCCAGATGGATCAAAGACAATGGTTTCGGAGGCGCCATGGTGTGGACTGTCGACATGGATGACTTCAGCGGCGAAGTTTGCGGCGGCAAAGTGAAGTACCCGCTGATTGGTGCAATGAGGTAAATTGATGCCTCTATGATGACTACACTTTAGCCAATTGAGCAGCTTTGACTAAATCCAACTAACTAGGTCTCCCGTAGTTGTTTATAGAGTTTAAGGCATAGGTTTGGAACATGCACATATCTGTACACAACTACAAATTGATTTCCGGGAACTGCAGTGAAAGTCTGAAAACTAATGAAAGTGATAATTAAGGTTTTTATTCTGTTAAAAAAAATCTTTTATCTTTTTAATTAAATCAATACTACTATTTTGTTACACTTAAAATTCACAATCTGCGTAAGCTTATCCCCCAAACTTACCTTTGAACTTTTCGTAACAGGGAGGAACTCCGAGGCATATCCCGAGGCAAAGACGCTAAAGACGTAGACTGGTCGGAAGTAGCAGCCAGCGTAGTGATAGAAGTCACGGAGAAACCGCAGCCGATCAAGATCAGCCTGTCCGACGTCCTAACCAAGGTCAAGAAGCCGCACAAGCACCTCATCATCAAGAATAATAACAATGCTGCCGTTAATGACAAGAACAGTAAGTTTAGCTTGTTTCATTAGTACGATAAAAAAGATAATAGGAAGAGCTTAGAGATATATTCCGTGGGAAAGACGCTAAAGACGTCAACTAGTCTGAAGTAGCAGCCAATCAAGATCAGCCTGTCCGACGTCCTCATCAGGGTCAAGAAGCCGCACAAGCACCTCGTCATCAAAAACAATAACAATGCTGCTGTTATTGACAAGAACATTAAGTTTAGTTTGTTTCATTCAAAGTCAAAAACTTTTTACTCTCATCATCATCATCATCATTTCAACCGTAAGACGCCCACTGCTGGGTATAGGCCTCCCCCAAGGTTTTAATAAAATTAATGCTTTTGAATCGTCCAAAATTGTTTTACCTACAACTCGTTATGGACATCTTTTAACTGACAAGAAAACGGGCGAAAAAACTCATCCGCTTTATCAAAAGTATTAATTTGATAGAAAAGATAATAGGAAGAGCTTTGAGATATATTCCGTGGTAAAGACGCTAAAGACGTCAACTGGTCTGAAGTAGCATCTAGCGTATTGATAGTAGTCACGGAGAAACCGAAACCAATCAAAATCAGCCTATCCGACGTTCTCATCAGGGTCAAGAAGCCGCACAAGCACCTCGTCATCAAAAACAACAACAATGCTGTCGTTACTGACAAGAACAGTAAGTTTAGCTTGTTTCATTAGTACGGTAAAAAGATAATAGGAAGAGCTTTGAGATATATTGCGTTGTAAAGACGCTAAAGACGTCAACTGGTCTGAAGTAGCAGCCAATCAAGATCAGCCTGTCCGACGTCCTCACCAGGGTCAAGAAGCCACACATCGTCATAAAGAACAACAACAATGATGCCGTTAATGGCAAGAACAGTATGTTTAGTTTGTTTCATTACTTTGACAGAAGACATAATATGAAGCATAATGGGAAGACCTTCTCATTAAACTTCATATTATGATTTCTGTCCTCACTAGGGTCAAAAAGTCGCACATGCATTTTGCATCAAGAACAACAACAATAAGTGTCGTTTGTTTCATTAGTTTGACAGAAAACATAATATTATGAAGCATAATGGGAAGATCTCAGAGGCATATCCCGTGGGAAAGAGGCGACGTCAACTGGTCTAAAGTAGCATCAGATCAAGATAAACCTATCAAAATCAAGAAGCCGCACAAGAAAATCGCCATCAAGAATAATTATAATGCAGCCATCATTGACAAAGATAATATCTATGTAGCTGTAAAAACATAGTTTGACTAAAAGCAAAAACTTTAAAATTCTATTAGAAAAAATTAAACGCAAATTATCTCATTGCCTTGGGTCCCGACCTGAAGGTACGTAAGTTCTTGGGAAATAAAGTGCATGTTTCGACGTCATGCTTAATCACGTTTTATTTTCGAAAATATAATAATAATAATAATAATAAAAAAAGCTTTATTGCACACAACGAAAGAAATACAATGACAAGAAGACAAAATAAAATATAGAAAACAGACAATAGGCGGCCTTATTGCCTAATGGCAATCTCTTCCAGGCAACCTTGGGTGAAAGAAGAAATAAATAGCTAGGAGAAAAGGGGAATGGGTGCAAAAACAAGATAGGATAAAGAAGGTTTATACTATAGGTGGAAAAAATATTAATAATAAATAAAATAAAAAAAATTTAAACATTTAAAAAATATATATATGTTTATATATATAATTACATAGATAAGGACAGGAAACGACTCCTAACTTGATCTCCAAAGGATTTTAGAGTCTGAGCCTTTCTGATACCCTCAGGAAGTGCGTTCCACAGACGAACTGCATGGACCGTGAAGGAGTAGGAAAAAAGTCAGAGGAGTGACGTGGGATATCAAGTGCAAGGTTAAAGGAAGACCGCAAGGTGCAATGTACAGAAGAAGGGCGAAAGGAGAAACATTCTTTAAGGTAAGGAGGGGTAGAAGGTAAGAAAAGAATAGAATATAGAAGTTTTAGAATATGTAAGTCCCTGCGCCGGCGAATAGGGAGCCAGTTGAGTTTATTTCGGAAGTGTGACACATGGTCGAATTTTCGTAGGTTAAAGATGAATCTAATGGCAACATTCTGCAGGCGCTCCAGTTTGTCGAGTAACTCCTCCGATAGGTCTGTATTACAGACATCAGCGTAGTCTAATATGGACAGCAAAAGAGATTGAGACAGCGTAATTTTGGTGCTGGTCGGTAAAAAGTTGCGAAGCCGGTTAAGAGAGCCATAAGCTGCAAACACCTTTTTCCCAATTTGCTCAACGTGAGGTTTCCAAGACAGATGCTGATCAAGAATAATACCCAGATTCTTGACAGAACTCGAGTAAGGAATCATGGTGCCATCCAAAGTAACCACAGGAAGCTGTTCAAAATTGATCCTCGAAACGAAGTGATGACTGCCAATAATAATGCACTGAGTCTTAGAGGGGTTGAGTGCGAGACCGAACGACTTGCTCCAAGAGCTTATATGGGCAAGATCTGAGTTGATAGTTGCTATTGCACGTGGAAGCTCTGATAACGGTGCCTGTGTGTAAATTTGAAGATCGTCAGCGTAGAGGTGGTACGAACTTGAAACGTATTGTGTGATTGAATTTATAAAAATTGAAAAAAGAAGAGGAGATAAGACGCCACCCTGAGGGACCCCAGTGTTAATACCACACCAACTGGAAAATGAATCTCCAGTGCGGATACGTTGCCGTCGCCCTCGCAGGTAACTTTGCAACCAATCAATTGCAGATGGAGATATGTTAAGAGAGCGTAAAACACCCAGCAGGATGTCAAAGTCAACCGAATTAAATGCATTACTAAAATCTAGTAATGTCATTACTGTCAGCTGACGATTTTCCATCCCCAGGCGTATGTCATCTGTTATCTTCACCAGTGCTGTAGATGTGCTGTGGCCTTTACGAAAACCAGACTGAAGGGGATTAAGGAGATTGTTATGGCTTAGATAGTCAGTAAGTTGACGGTGAATAAGTTTCTCAAGGACTTTGGAAAGGAAGGGAAGGATAGAAATAGGTCGAAAATCGGAAAACATGGTAGGTTTTGATTTTTTTGAAAGGGGAATAACGTTTGCATCCTTCCAAGAAGAAGGAAACGTACTAGTGGAAATTGAGGTATTAAGGATAAAGGTAATTATAGGAGTAAGAAAACCAAGGATCGGAAGGATCATCTTGCGGCTAATGGAATCAGCACCTACAGCACTGGAGCTGACAGACAGAATCGCTCTCTTAACATCACATTCTGACAATTGATTAGGAGAAAAAGAACAATTATGTGTTGGCACGTTAGAAAGTAATTGCAACGTATTAGATTTGAGGTTGCCATCAATAGGCACCGACGATGAGAAATAACAATTAAGTTGGTTGAAGTCGACACGTGTACCTGAGACGTCACTAGTAGGAGATTTACCAACACCAAGAGTTTTTAGGAACTTCCAAACTTTACCTGGATCTTCATTTTCTACTGACTGATGAATGTGGCGTCTTTGAGCGTCCCTGACCACCGTATTGCACCTGTTTCTAGCACGGATCATTCTTTTTTTGTTACGTTCCGAGGGATCAACCTTGAACCTGGCTTTGGTACTGTTTTTTTTGTTCATTAGTGATCGGATCTCGTTGGTTAACCAGGGTGCCGGTAAGTGCTTCATTTTGACCGGTCTGATTGGAGCGTGTTTGTCATAAAGCTTTATTAAAAGATCATTGAAGGTGTTCACCTGCTCATCCACAGATGTAGAGGAAGAGATTGCCGACCAGTCCATGTAAGCAGCATCTACGAGTAGCTGATCATGATCAATGCGGTTAAAACTACGCTGAAGCTGAACAGTAGGTTTCAACTTGGGAGTTCGGATTCGGTACGACAAATACACCAAGTCGTGATAAGAGAACGCATCTGCAGAAAGTTGGCCATGTTTAACAGCTAAGCTAGGAGAAGAGACAATCATAAGATCGAGAAGAGAGGGAGTGCAATTGGGAAAGTGATGAGTAGCATTTAAGGGTAAAACATGTAAGTTAGCTGAATTTACTACTGATAGTAATTTACGGGCACGGGAATCGTCTTTCAAGAGGCAGGTATTAAAATCACCCATAATTATGGTATGCAAGTACTGAGGACTGAAATTTTCAAGAAGACGTTCGAATGACTCAAAGTAGTCAACTCGTAGAGAAGGGCTATAAAAAACACCAAGGAGAATTTTAGAATGGGCAAGAGATATTTCAAGGAAGAGGTGCTCGGCGCTATTGCTCGGAGGTGGCTGCGGGGAGCGACTCAAAACAGAAAAGGGGATATGGGATCGGAGATAAACAGCCACCCCTCCATGCGAGGAACTTACTCGATCATTACGGATCAAATGGTAGCCAGGTATAGAATACAATGAAGAAGAAAGACAAGGATGAAGAAAAGACTCGGAGACAAGGATGGCGTGGATATTTTTGCAGTCAAAAGACGCTAGGAAGTCGGGAAAGTGGGCAGGAATACTCTGTGCATTAATGTGCACAGCATTGAAATTTTTAGGAACATCCAAAAAGGTATCATCAAGGTGCTCACTCAAAGGGCGATCAATACTTTGAAAGCTCGAATCAGAAGATGAACAGGATAAGAACAGGTCAATACTATTATCTATTAAAGGGGAATCCATATGCTAACATATATTGAAATTAAATAGAATAAAATTATATATAAGTATCTATAAATAAAATACATAAATACAGTACCCACAGCTTGCCGGAAAGGAACAAGAACGCAAAGAGAACACTTATTTAACAATTTACAAGTCAACAACACCCACAAACAATAAAAATACAGATTAACACGGAAAGCGAGCAAATAGTAACACAGAAAAAACACAGTGACAAGACTTAACACTTTTACCTCCATAGATGGAGTTAGTCTGTGACTGGAATATTGTTTATTGGCTGTATGCCAATAAACGAATCCCAAAGCCGTACAAAAAAAAAAAAAGATTCATTGGTTGGTCTGTCTTTTGTCTGTTGTCTGTTCTGTTCTGTCATGTGATGTATACTTACCTACATTACAATACCTCAGACCAAATAAAAAAGTAAGACGGAACGTCCAGAACTAAAAATATCTGCTTAAGGACTTAGTAATAACGTTTAATTATGTTTTAATAACTAATCATTAAAACAAAAACACGTGATCTTTCAAAACGTTGCATTTGCATTATACTGGATAGTAAAAAGAAAGAAAGAAAAGACATTATTATTAGCGACATACACAAAAAATAACTAATATTTCCTTCAATTAGTTTATAAGGAATATTACTCAAATGTATCGTTCAGCGAATTTATTACAAAACGAAAACACTCTGTAACTTTCCACTGTTGTCTGATCCACGTTTGCTCCCCAACGTATTGAGTTGACATAAACACGTTCTTCAGACAATACTTTCGGATCGCGAGCCACTGCGAGTGACGTTAAAAGCTACAAATCTCAAAGCGAGCACAAGGGTCACTTCCAGCACTCCGCCGCTCCCAGCTGCCAAGAATGGCTTACGAAAGTCGACAATTCACGACATAGTTGCTAAAAGTTTGAAACATCGAGTGCTTTCACGTTCAAGTCTTGCCCGACCAAAAACACCAGAGCTGCATCTTATAACCCACTTTTCTTGAACACCTAACACCGTTAAAGCTCTTTCGATTTTGGGGGTGTCTCCAAATGGGGTCCGTGATTTAATGCCATCGAGTTTATGACGCAACATCCCGCGACAATCTTTACAAGTAGGCACTTTCGAGTTTTACGTCTCACCAAGCTGTAGGTTAGGTAATAACATGTTTTCAATGTTAAGTACGCCCGAGGTTTTCATAAGAACTTAGAGGAAGTCATGAAACTTCTTTTTATCGGAGACCGGATTTATGAGACTTATGAATACTTGACGAGATTATACGCAATAACTTCTCTCACACTGTGACTTTCGCGATTCTTTCGTGATTGATGTCTCATAATATTGAAATCGCCTTCTGTTACAATGTGCGACTTCTTAAAACGAATTTGATAGATTGATTAATGAATTTTCGTGTTCCTGTAGATAGTTGAAAATATTCGAATTCAAAATTGAATCATTTTTGAGCTAATAATTTTGTTTCAGTTATTCATATTGTTATTTAAATTAATAGGAGAACTTACTGTTTAGTTACAAATTAGTCGCAAGCAGTGATTTAAAAAAGATTGTTCGTATTGTTTATTAATGGATTGTTCTTACTCGAACACTCAAGTGGCATTACATAAGTAATTATCAGAAATATTAAAAATAATAGGGGTTAAAGTACGAAATTGCCGTTTTTTTCTTTTGTTCATTTTACTTAACAACTTTTAATAAAAAAAAAATGGAAAATGAAGTATTTAGAAAAAATCGACCCGTCTCACAACTAGCTCCGATGGCTAGTTGTGAGACGGGTCGATTTTTTCTAAATACTTCATTTTCCATTTTTCTATTATAAAAATTGAATTGTGAATGCAAAAAACTAAAAATTAAAATAACTTTTAATAAAATAAAAGTATATAATTTCTTTAATATTGCGTTACATTAAGACCGTATCGAGTAACTTTTAATAATTTGGTGATGATGTAATGATGTTTGGTTATTTACATAGATAAAACTTATTTCTAAAGCTACGACTATTTTTGTTGCCAGAATTTCGAACTTTATTAGTTCTAACTAAATGAAATTTATTTTTTTGCTCTTAACGAATGTGCCATTTAGTAGTCAAAACGTTCATAAATACGTGTGTAAAATTTTATAAAGTTAGATAAATTAGTCGTTTGATGAATTAGAAATACGTTAGTATAGGAAAATATTTTTTTACGAAAATCTCCTTAAACAACGCCAATTCGATACTTTAATCCCTAATAAGTACTTGTAATTTGATCTGATTTTGCTGTTACTACTATTAATATGGTTTGCTATATTTATTAAGGAACCTTATCAACATTGTTTGAAATTTAAAAAAAATGTTTTAGTATTCGTAAACAAAACTTGAAAATCCAGATTACTTCTGAAGGTATACAATAAGACTGATAGTTACAAACTTTTTAATAACTCAGATATTAACATCTCAACGACTGCCATTATTTTTAATGGCCCATTTTTTAATGTAAACAAAGAGATGTTTCTCTCCCAAACAGATGTTTGCTATACTGACAGTTAAATCAATCTTTTCAGAGCGTGACCCTCAAGTCCTATGCTACCTCACGTCCTGGTCTTCCAAGCGACCCAGCGCCGGCCGCTTCACCCCCGAGAACGTTGACCCCACTCTCTGCACACACGTCATCTATGCCTTTGCTACGTTGAAGGACCACAAATTGGCTGAAGGAGACGAGAAGGACGCTGATATGTATGACAAGGTCGTCGCTCTTAGAGAAAAGAACGCCAACTTGAAGGTAAATTTCCATCGCACACAAATATAAGTTTTTAGTAAAAACTAAATTTTATGACAAGCTTTTTTGCAGACTGTACTGTAATAATTAATATTGTATTGTCAACTGAACCATACCTGTATACAAAATTTCAGCTCCATTGGACACTGGGAAGTGGGTCAAATTAAGCTTGCAAGATTTGTCCCCCATTATCTAACTAACATACTAACTAACTTACTAACATGGCAAGTTAAAAAAAGTTTGTAATAATAAATGGAAAGAAACAAGATTAAAACAAAAATCTGTCACAAAAAGTAGCATTTGAAGTTTAATTTTAAGAGAAGTGAAAAACAATCGAAATAAACGATAGCTTTGAACTGAACTAACCAGTAAGAGTAAATTAATGTCTAAAACATTGTTTTATATTACAATAGGCTATGTATGGCGAAATACGAAATGATACATAGCTATAATATACCTATACAGGGCGTTTGGTTAAAGATGGGACATATTTCAGGGGGTGAAAGTACCCATCAATACTGATGTAAATTCACCTATAGCAGAGTTGCAGGTTACCCAAATATTATCTACATAATATATAAACAGCTTCTCAGTTCAGACATTTACTTTTATGACAATCACATAAGTACTATACAAAAGACAAACAGTGACAGTAAGTAAAGTGACACATTACATTATTGACTAAACTTGCCAGCCAGTACTACTTATACTCCAACACGCACCCTTAATCTGACACATACATTCAACATAACACGCACCCTTAAATTAAGATTACAACATTACAACAATGTATAAAAAATAATATTATATAATACTGAATATAACCAACATTAATAAAACTTCTAAACAACTAACTAAAGCACAAATCATTCATTCACAATGATTCATCAATTATTCATTCACAATGATTCATCAATTACTGCAATTCACCTATAGCAGAGTTGCAGGTTACCCAAACACTATCTAAATATATAAACAGCTTCTCAGTTCAGCCATTTACTTTTATGACAATCACATAAGTATACAATATAAAAGACAAATAGTGACAGTAAGTAAAGTGGAAGATTACATTATTGACTACACTTGCCAGCCAGTACTTCTTATACTCCAACAAATACAAACAAGTTTTACTATGGAACCAAGTGAGATATCGCGAAAAAAAAAAAGGCTGTTTCATACAAAAGTGCAATACCGAATGGGCCAAAATGTATGAAACAGCTGATCTTTCTTTTTCGCGATATCTCACTTGGTCCCATAGCAAGAGCTGTCTTTATTGATGGGCACTTTCACCCCCTGAAGTATGTCCCATCTTTAAACAATCACCCTCTATAAGTTTTATTATACTATTTTGCGTTTAGATTATATTTCAACAAGATCACTGATTTTCATTCTCAATAGAAGTTAGCCAAATAAGTAAGTAACACAAAAATCCAATTCCAGATTCTCCTCGCCATCGGTGGGTGGGCATTCGGCTCAACTCCCTTCAAAGAGCTCACCTCCAACGTGTTCAGAATGAACCAGTTCGTTTACGAAGCCATCGAGTTCCTGAGGGACTATCAGTTCAACGGCCTGGACGTCGACTGGGAGTACCCGAGGTGAGGCGATTACTTTGATTAATGGAAGGAACTGGCAGAGAATATCATTTTACATTTTCTTCGTAATTTTATTTATGGGTAGGCAAGCTTATTAATTTTGGGAATTTAATTAAAATAATTATTTAGAAGCTTTAGCTCAGAACTAACTTAAAAGTTATAACAGTGTATCTGTTCTATGGTTCTGAGAAATGTATCTATATTGCTATTCAAACCAAGCCAAGCAGAGTCGGGACCGTTTTGGGACATAATAAATATAATTTTTTTTACTACTGTGATGTGATGTCCCAAATAAATGTTTTTTTCTTTCTTTCTTCCTTTCTATTCTAAACACAAATTCGGATCAAAAGAATGCTACAACCATAGAGTAGGTAAGCTATAACTATTTACAATATTTCAATTCAGAGTTGTAGGTATGTTTTGTTACATTCCCATTTCTATCATTGTTATAAAAACTATGTTTACTTACCTAATTTTATAACTATAGAAAAAGACAACATCGTCAAATATTAATTTGCTTTCTTTTAATGTTATCAAACTGTATTCTTTTTTTTTTATTACTATCAGCATCAATTAGTAAGGTATAAGAAGTACCTATTTTACAATGTCCGATTCCAGTTTAATTGACAGTTTTGTATGGACTATTTGTCAAGTAACTGGGTGCCTACCATCAACTCTTATTGCGGTTTTGTTTAGGAACCTAAACTGATCTGCTTCGCTTATTCGTACCACGACAGCTTAATATCAATGACAGCGATTCAGTGATCATTCAATGACATTTCACAGCCGCTGAGCTGTCATCAACTCTTATTTGACTTATAACTCGGCAAAGTTAACATGACACCTGCAGGTTATACCCGTCCCTTTCACTCTTCGGGCATGTCAGAATCGAGTGAAAGAGAGGGGAAGAAGAAATAAGGACACAAATCGTTCGGTCATTCACATTTAGCAATTCATTTCCGATCCAGTTTTTAGAAGGTCAGAGTACGAAAAAAAGCAATTCATTTTAGGAACCTATTCTGCATCGCGCTATTTTTGAATCGCTGTCTTAACCCTAGACACCTAACGTTCGAACGTACCCCTTTATACCTAACCATTCATCGAATCGACGACTATTTTTGATGGTTCAAAATTATATATATATATACATTATTCTGTTACGTTTAATACATACATAGTTTAATAAGGTATTATTTTAGTAAATAAAACAATAAGTAGTGTTTCAGATCAATATATTTATTTAAGGTAAATTTTTGGTAAGGCACTTATGAAACTAGGCCACATGAGATCACTTACTTAAAAAAAAAAATTAAAAATAAATCAACAAAAATAGCCTATTCTTCTTTGGCGAAACATAATTATAATAGTCTTCATATTTATAAGAAAAAATAAAAACTAATTTTTGGAAGCACATTCTTTAATTTATGCAATGAGCACATACTTTAATTTATGAGTAATTAAGCAATTATTCGAAAAACAACGCACTTACCTGGGCGACATGGCCTCCTCCGGAAAGAGCTCGGCGAGCACTGATTTAAATAGCGACGGCACGACGATCGGCGCTCTCGATAAAAAGATATAGCTATATTTCCGACGGGTATTCGTCGATTCGACGAAGGTTAGGTGTCTAGGGTAGTTGATGGTAGGCACCCAGTTAATGTGAACTTACTTTGACATTGTGAAACAGGCTCTTAGTTACCGATAATGTTGACCCTTTAGCATTTCATTACAGAGGAGCCGATGACCGTGCAGCCTTCGTGTCCCTTCTCAAGGAACTCCGTCTCGCCTTCGAGGGTGAAGCCAAGACCTCCGGCCAGCCACGGCTACTCCTTAGCGCCGCTGTACCTGCTTCCTTCGAAGCCATCGCCGCTGGATACGACGTGCCTGAGATATCGAAATACTTGGTCCGTAATTTAAATTTTTACTTTTTTGCATTCACAATGCAATTTTTTATCTATACTTCTATACTAATATTATAAAGAGGAAATATTTGATTGTTTGTTTGTTTGCATCGAATAGGCTCCGAAACAACTGGACTGATTTCGAAAATTCTTTTACAATTAAAAAGGTACATTCTTCTCGAGTGACATAGGCTATATTTTATTCCGATATTCCCACAGGAACGGGTACCACGCGGGTAAAACCGCGAGGATCCGCTAGTTATTGAAAATTAAGTATTTAGAAAAAATCGACCCGTCTCACAACCAGCTCCGATGGGACTCGAACCCACGACCTTTCGCTAACCGGGTGACTGTTTTGACCAATGCGCTACGGAATTCCGGAAACGACTTCGTATCTCAGTGGTTAGAGCAGTCGCCCGGATAGCGAAAGGTCGTGGGTTTTGATTTCCATCAGAGCTGGTTGTGATACTTGGTTCGTAAATAACTGTTATTAGAAAATTTACTAAAGCCTTTTATCTCAGGAAAGTAGATCAACGCTCTTAAGGGCTAAGCAATTAGGTTGAATCTTGATAATGTTGCAATTTTTGTAAAATAAAACAACTAAGTACTTATAAGTACCTATAGGAAAAAATATAATAGAAAAAAAACACTAGTCAGATAAGTAGATTTTCGGACGAGAGCTTAATAGTTTTTTCTCTATAATTTTTCCTATATGTACTTATAAGTACTTACATGTTTTATCTTCCAAAAAATCGCAAAACTGACTAGATTCAACCTTATAGCAATACAATTTCTATCTCTTATTATATTTATATAATCTCGTAATAAATCTAAAAACTGTATTTATAAAATAATAAAAAAAATACTAGACTTGTGTGAAATGAACTTTATGGTTTTAGCAATATGACGAGTAAGTCAGAAGTTGATTTCATTTATAAAAAATATGTACAGGACTTCATCAACGTCATGACTTACGACTTCCACGGCCAATGGGAGCGCCAAGTGGGCCACAACAGCCCTCTCTTCCCGCTAGAGAGCGCCACCAGCTACCAGAAGAAACTCACAGTCGTAAGTTTTTTTTTATCCACAACAGGGTCTTACTTAGCCTTCATCACACCTGATGTTAAGTGGTGATAAGGCTGAAGGTGTAAGCGCACTACTCCCGGAATCCTCAATCACTGAGGAACTGGCTATCTTATCTCTAACTGCCGGAACACAATAATGCTGAAAACATCATTGTTATGGCGTCAGACTTAGATAGGATGGTGGTAACTAGCCAGGCGGGCTAAGAACAAGTCCTACCACCAACCAAACCGAATACAATAATGTACCCACACTGGGAATCGAACCTGGCACCTCTGGGTCTGAAATCGGTGGTATGAACCACTAGATCACAGAGGCGGTTAAAGTGTTTTGTTCCACAACTCCTGAACTTCTCTCCGAATAATGGCACCGCTCCAACAGCGATGAAATCCACCCACATTATACAAAATAACGCTCAGAAGTTTCTCTCTTTGTTAAAGTTCATACAAATGCATTTTGTGAGTTTGGCGATATTGTACCTAACTTTGGTATTAAATTTATTTTAAGTCGTTCACTTGATACTTAGAGATGGTGAACAATGCAACCTTTTGACAAACTTTTAATTCAAAGAGTGCAATGTTTTATATTTACTTTTAAGACTTACGGGCATGCCATTCCTTAAAAAAAGACATAATACTTTATTCCTTTAATCACAAAGATTTTAGTGTGACTTTCTTTGGTTTTTGCTATTTTTTGGCAGCTCAACAGAAGTGGCGGTTAAAACCATTAACTTCTTACATTGCGCATTAAGAAAGCTTATACCGAAAAAATTCCTTCATTTATACTATTCATCATCATCGTCATGTCAGCCGAAAGACGCCCACTGCTGGGCATAGGCATACAGTATATTTAAAAATAGCATACATTCTATGCACTGCACACTAATAAAATGAAATTATCTATTACAGGACTACTCAGCACGCGAATGGGTACGCCAAGGCGCTCCTAAAGAAAAACTGATGATCGGTATGCCAACCTACGGAAGATCATTCACTTTGATCAATGAAACACAATTCGACATCGGAGCACCGGCTTCTGGGGGCGGTAAGTAAAAAAATCCTACTTTCAAAAGGGTACTTGACAATTTTTTTTAATGACTTAAAATGTTTATTGAAGTATTAGCAACACAACATAGGTAAATATTTTCAAATATCTTGCATATTTTCAGCGTTAGAGAGGATCAAACTTTGTAATGACGTCACATGCTTGGAGCGCTATACTCTCGCCATAGAAAATCTCGTTTTATATAGAAAGAGATATAGTCACAAGTAGCTTATAATTTGCTTGTTATAAAACAGATTGAATTTATTTTTTCACCTTTGGTATTCAATAATGTTATATTTCTGAATGTCATAATTAAATATCTACATTTCAACAACAGTCAAATACCCTATTATCGCCTTTTTAACCGACTTCAAAAAAAGGAGGAGGTTATCAATTCGACTGTATATTTTTTTTTTTTATTTTTTATTTTATTTTTTATGTGTGTTACCTCAGAACTTTTTAGTTAATGAACCGATTTGGATAATTCTTTTTTTATTTAAAAGGTGATGCTTCTCGTGTGGTCCCATTCAAATTTTATCAAGAACTGGCCAGAAGTTCAGGAGTTATCCTGAATAATGTGTATTCAGACTTTATTTGGGTATATGGACGATTTCATAGTTTCATCAAATTGGGGATCATTTTCAAAAATTTTTTTTTTCGAAAGTTGGTAAGTACTTCTGGCCTGATCTTACTTTCACCAAGTCAGGACCAGGGGATCAAATTCCAGGAAAATTGAGAGAAATTCTCAAATATAGACAAGTCTTGTGCGTTCCATTTATTTTTGAAGTTAGTCAAGTATTTGCATCTGGTACTCATCATCTCATAGTGATGAGCTAGTGATGGAAGCTACAACTCTTTAACGGTTAGGAGCTGGAGAATATTTCTTTAAGTATTAATCGTACGTATGGGCCAATAGTTATATTCTTTCAGGTTATTAGGGTGAGCTGCTGATGAGAGGTGAAACTCCTCAACAGTTAGGAGTTATATTATGATGTTTTATAAATACCATATGCACGAATGGACCTTCAGTTGTGCTCCTTCAAGTTATCTAAGTAACTAAAGATGGAAAGCTGAATTCCGTAACGGATAGGATATTTACAACAATTTATCATAATCACCATGTAGTTTCTTAAGCTACTTCACTAAAAATCGAAAAATAAAACGTTTTTGAAAAAAAATGTAACCGCCTTCAAAACGGATCTTCAAACAAAAATTAACAAACACTAAAAACGAAAAAAATAATAAGATTTTTTAATTTAAAGGACGATGATACGTGACTTTTTCTAATTTATCTTGGTACTTACTGGACTGTTTGAAGTCGGTGCCAAGCCAAAAAGAATAAGAACGAAATATACTGAGTGAAATAACTAACATATAAAAAAAACCCGGTCCCAAGCGTGAGGTGTAGGACGTAATTACCTCAATACGTATAAGATGGCACCGACTTCAAACAGTCCAGTAAGTACCAAGATAAATTAGAAAAAGTCACGTATCATCGTCCTTTAAATTAAAAAATCTTATTATTTTTTTCGTTTTTAGTGTTTGTTAATTTTTGTTTGAAGATCCGTTTTGAAGGCGGTTACATTTTTTTTCAAAAACGTTTTATTGTGTATAACATTGTTACCTTTTTATTATGACGCAATATCCCAAACGATTGCCCAGAATAATTAAAAAAGTAATCATCCCACTTTGCGTGAATTTTTTATTTACTCCTACAAGTACCGAAATTCATGGAAGTCTTCACCGAAGTCTTTATGAGACGGTAAAAGTAAGGACGAAATTACTGTCCGTTCAATGAAACTTTTTTATCCCCCGAAATTAATCTTCACATTTTATTTTATCCTATAACAAATGTGGTTTTACTTGAAATTATACCGCCTCTGTGGTCTATTGGTTCATACCACCGATTTCAGACGGCCAGAGGTCCCGGGTTCGATTCCCAGTGGGGGTATATATTGTATTCGGTTTGGTTGATGGTAGGACTTATTCTTAGTCCGCCTGCCTAGCTACCACCATCTTATCTAAGTCTGACACCATAACAATGACGTTTTCAGCATTATTGTGTTCCGGCAGTTAGAGATAAGATAGCCAGTTCCTCAGTGATTGAGGATTCCGGGAGTAGTGCGCTTTCACCTTCAGCCTTATCACCACTTATCATCAGGTGTGATGAAGGCTAAATGCTACGCCGTTGTGGATAAAAAAAAGAAAATCTTTTGTTTACAAATCAAACTGTTCGTATTTACTTGAAGTACAATTTTTGATCATAAAACCATTTTTTAATGATTTTTTTATTTTATTTTATTTCCAGGCGCAGCAGGCCGCTACACCAACGAAGCTGGGTTCATGTCTTACTATGAGATCTGCGAGTTCCTTAGGGAAGACAACACGACTCTTGTGTGGGACAACGAACAGATGGTTCCATTCGCCTACAGAGAAGACCAATGGGTCGGCTTTGATGACGAAAGATCTCTGAAGACTAAGGTAAATTATTGGAACAACATTCCATTACAGTTGATCACTCTTCTTTTTTGATGACCTCTATGAACGAGTGCTTTACGTTACGCACCAGCTTTCAATGCCGCCACCTCTGTAAGCCTAGCATGACCGCCCAAAACGCGATATAATCGCATGATATAGCGTTTTATCGACACTCAAACGTCAAAACCCATTGTCTTTGACAGTTAAACGCGATAAAGCGCTATATCATATCGCGTTTTGGTGGTCATGCTAGGGGGACTGATATCCTGGGTTTGATTGGAGCACATATGTGTGATGGTGTCTAATTTTTTTTTATATTATTAAACAGTACCACATTAAAAATATTTCAGCAAGTATCCAGTATTAATAATCTGAAAACCCAAAAAAAGTTATAGCTTATCCTTGGCATCTATATAATATATAGATGCCAAGGATAAGCTATAACTTTTTTATATAAAAATGAATCCCTATTTCCCTTGGTCACGACATCACGCGTGAACGGCTGGACCGATTTGGCTAATTTTAGTCTTGAAATGTTCGTGGAAGTCCAAGGAAGGTTCTTACGGTGAGAAAATAGGGGAAGAGGGGGTAAGTGGGGGTAGAGTAGAAGTAGGGTAGGGTAAAGGTAGGGTAGGGTATAGGTAGGGTAGGGTAGGGGTAGGGGTAGGGTAGGGTAGGGTAGGGGTAGGGGTAGGGTAGGGTAGGGGTAGAGTAGAGGTAGGGGTAGGGTAGGGGTAGAGTAGGATAGCGGTAGAGTACGGGTAGGGTAGGGTGGAGTAGGGGGTAGGGCCACGGGAACGAAGTCGCGCTGGGTCAGCTAGTAAACAATAAAATTTATTAAAGTAATGATAATATATATTTTTTCTTTTTAGATGGCTTGGTTGAAGGAAGAAGGTTTCGGTGGTATCATGGTTTGGTCAATCGACATGGATGACTTCCGAGGATCCTGTGGCACCGGGAAGTACCCTCTGATCACAGCTATGAAGCAAGAACTATCCAGCTACAAAGTCAAGCTCGAATACGACGGCCCATATGAATCAGCTAACCCAAGCAGTGGACAGTACACGACTAAAGACCGTAAGTTTTGTAAATGACTTAAGAAAGAAAGAGAAAACATTTATTAGGACACACAAAGTACCTATGTACTTACAAAAACACATGACAATATGAAACACAAATAATATTTAAGGTTATTTTAAGGGTTTTAAGGATTTTAGCTACATATGCAGTCGTTAGCACTTACGAATCTGCATTAAGACAGCGTGGTGGATCATATGCCACCCATCATATCCATACATAGGAAAGGCAGAGTTATTGGAACACTTAAACATCATAAAATTAATGATGATAATAACAAAGCGATTGCTAGTTTTGTACGAATTTTGTTTATACACAAGTAAAAATGTTGTCTTATTTTTACAGCGAATGAAGTTACGTGCGAAGAAGAAGACGGCCACATTTCCTATCACAAAGACAAGGCTGACTGCACCATGTACTACATGTGCGAAGGAGAGAGGAAGCATCACATGCCATGTCCCCAGAACCTTGTCTTCAACCCCAACGAGAACGTCTGCGATTGGCCCGAGAACGTGGAAGGCTGTCAGCATCACACCCAAGCACCCGCGGCTAAACGATAGATCTAGATAAATGATATTATCAAGTAGAAATCACTAATTATTTTTCCATGTTTGCTCTACGTTTCATAAATTAAACGAAACCATTATTATTTTACATTGCTATGAGGTGTGAGAAATGTTGGTAAATATTTATATCCCTTAAGTTGCGATTATAGACAAATCCTAAAACCAGACGTAATCGGTGCATGTTTTATTTAGATGACATGATCATTAATGTTGTACCTCTACTGATGAAATTTTGGACTAAATTAGTTAATTATCCTAGATTGAAATTTTCATATTCTGACATCTCGAAATAAAAACAACCTATAACCATCGGTATGTAATTGAATGGGTTCCACCAATATTAATTTAAACATAGTAATTTGGGAAGCCGCATTGGGTTTCTAAATGTTTATTTATTGGCTTTGGTTTATCTCGGCAAGCGACGGGATTTGTGTGATATAATGTAAATTTTCTTTAACTTACTACACAAAAGATAGATATTATCTATTGTTAAATTATATTTTAGTGAATATTAATTAATTTCTCCTAAAGTTACACAATATGTTTCTTGAAATCAATATTGAAAAATTAAATGCCAGGTTTTATAAAAAAATATTATTTGCTCAAATGACTGGTTATGTTCAATAAAAATAAAATACAACGGTGTAAATAAAAGAAAACGTTTAATTGCTTAAAAGTACATGGTTAATTATTTTTAAAGGAAATAAATATGCGAAGTTTGTGATATTGTGTATCTTTAGGACTATCTTAGTTTTAATGTTTCGTAGTTTTTAAGTAGTAATGTAAAGCTTTCTTATTATTTTAATACTCAGATCAGCTAAAACACTGCCTATTATACTGCCAATACGATTTTATAAATTTAAATTACGTTGGTAACAGTGACAAAAGATAATAATGTGACATTATTTTGTAATTGAATTTATTTTAAGTTTGTAAATATTGTATTTAGATACAAAAGATGTTAGAGTATTATTAAATATTTTTTCTAAAGAAATTATTTATTAATTTACAAATTCCCAACATCCTGGTTACAAACTTTAATAGTCAGGTCCAAGTCTAGGTCTACTAACTAGTACAAAAGATCGTCAGAAAATATTATGATATATTCTTTCGAGAAGATGTGTCTTAAGTTACTTACTGCCGCGTTTAGAGACGCCAGTTTTTAATTGTCAATTAATTATCTTTCCTACTTTATTCAATACTGGACATAAAATAGAGACAAAAAGAGATTTAATTGTCAGTGAGGGAGAAACACGCATCATTATAAAAAACATACCTACAAGGCGCTACCTTTTTTAAAGTGTGTCATAACAGAATCTTTTCAAGTTACCTCAGCTTTTATTTATCGATAACTGCTCAATTTGAAACACCTATCGCTCATTATCAATACCCGTCAATAACGACTCATCGGTGCACCGCAAACTCTAATTTATAACAGCTACATAATGGAAGCATGCATCCTTTATCCTGAAATTCCGATTCACATTATGGCAAACAAAACTCAACTTTGTATCTCTGTTTATAAAACCTATTTTTATTCAAAGGAGCATCAATGCGCCTTTAATGGGATTGGCTGGTGATTTGGTGAATGCCCCTATTATAGTATGAATTATTGTAGGTGGCAGACTAATATGCCGTGTATGCTAAACATGTGCTAATGGTTTCTAGTACAAGCTTTGCACCGTTTGTTGGTATGCTATGTTTTGTTTGTGGAATTCCAGTTCTATGTAGAATGTATGCTGCCTAGCTTTCTATTTTAGTATAGCAATACTAAAACTATTTAGAAATTACTAGCATACTGCAAATATTTGCACAGACCAACATCATCCAACTTATATTTTACCTTAGTGATTTGGTTAACCTTCTGTAGCTAACAGCTATCTTTTCATTAAATTAATACATTATTAGTAGCTACCTAAACTTTTTGTGTCTTGGCAATATTTTTAATTGCAAGAACAACTTTTTTTTGAAGAATCATTTTGAAAAGATAAATTTTAGCTACACTCATTTGCAAAAACGGGCACTTGCTTTATTTTCATAAAAATATGATAAGATGACACATTTGTCAAAGAAATTGTTGTCGAAATAAACTGACGGTATCATTTAAATAACCATGAAGTGATCATCTTTGTATGAAAATAAAGCAAGTGCCTGCAAAGGGGTTAATTTAGGAGCTCCATAATTTTTGATTTATTTTATTTGATTTTACGATTAACTTTGAAGCAACTTTACAAGTAAGTACTTAGATGTAAGCTGTAAACCGTGTCTCGGGATTGTAAGTGTTCTATAAGGTTCTATCACAGGGAGAAATCACATTTTAATGCAGAATCAACAGCACCTAAGGTATGTAATGTAAGTTACAGGACTGTTTATGGTTTTTGAAGATAGTAGACTTCACAGAAAATTCCACAATTACATACATTTACAACCACCCACCTTCCTAACCAAATTATTTTGGTTTCGTTGAGATTTTCCCTTGAAATATATCCGTCAAGACTCCACCAGTATAATTACGTGATCAGCTAACCATTAAAGCTGAATACCTCCAACAATTTTTAATATATATGTAACTGGATGACCGTTAAGTCCCACTCTTACGAGCCAGCATCACGCACCTCAGTTCAATTTCACACGTTACCGACGCACGATATCCGTGATACCCATGAACCTTACCGCTATTCGATCAGCGGATATCGAAAACGGCTTTTCGGGCAACATTTGATGTAGCCTGCACAGGTGTAACAGAATATTGCGGCTTTGATTTAGGCTGGAATAGATAGATGTTATTAACTAGTTTTAAAAACCGGGTCGCAAGTCCTATAAAAAATCTTATTGGCCAATAGCGAAAAAAATATTAATATAGACATAGACAGATAACTTTCAGTTGCTAAGTAAATAAAAGTTTAACTGAGTGGTTAAAGCATGCGCCCGGACAGTGAAAGGTCGTAGGTAGAGTGCCAGGCTCGATTTTTTCTAGTGCTTTATTTTCAATATTAAAAATTGCATTGTGAATTGCAAAAAAATAAAATAAAATTGATATGGCCCCTGATTCGCAAATCGTCGGAAACGCTCCCGACCGCGGAATGTATGCAATGACTTTGTCGCTCACTATTATGGAATCAACAAAGACAAAGTGCAAAACTCGAATCCGATTCTGTTTCCGACAGTTTGTGAATCAGGGGGCTGATTTTCATAAAACAAAGCACCACTACCGCATCTGAAACACTTAATTTAATAAAATTTTAAAATTTAGTCGTAGACGTAGTACGTCCAATCCATTTCCTTCACTTAACTTCTTCATGTCATCTCTTCACCCCTCCAATTCATATCGTCAAGCAAACAATTTATCATCCATCTTTTAATCATATTTATTTGATACTAACTTATGTTCAAGCGTCACTGTGCTATTTGAAAGTACAATTCTAGGCTATCACCAGTAAATTGTCAACCAATTTGAGCAAACGTCAGTGTCCGGTCCTTAACAGGACTATTTGCAGCCGCTGCACGTCGCCTCGCTTCCCATTTCCATTCCGATAATGGAAGTTAAGATGTCATGCCGAGGATCTATCATTAGAACGTCACAGAAGACGCCAAGTAACAACAGTCTGTGATAAATAACATTATTGACTTCGTTTCTGCTTTCAAACGGCTAAATAACTACTTGTTTTTAGATAACCGCAGTAGGTATTATTCATAATATTGACATATTTCAGGTAATTTGCTTGCTCAGATTATACCTAGAATACTTTTATATCGTTGCCTTTTGTCTCGTTTTGTTTTAGCAATATAAATAATTTATTGTATTCGCCATAAAAATACGGTATTTTACTGATTTTTTTTTATTTCTTTAAAATGTTTTTCGAAATATTAGCTACACAAAACAAGTTTTCATTTTGAATTATCTTGAATATTTTCAAAGATATAGGACTTCAAACTTTATAATTAGACAAGGACAGGACGCTATCTTAGTGACGTCAGTGGGTTAGTAGCGTCATAGTCACGCCATAGAAGATTTCGTTTTAGAAAGAGACAGCTATAGTCAAAATCAAACAGACTATAATTCTTTTATTATAAAACAGATTCAAATTATTTGTTCACATTTGGTATTCTTAATTGCAATATTTTTTAACGTCATCATTAAATATCTACATTTCAACAACAGTAGAATACCCTATTAAGAAATTATTTGCAGGAGCTGCACTCCGATCGCTATCTAGTAACTATTTAGTAACAGGCCTGTCTCATTTCCATACAAGGGGCGCAAAATCCCCGAGATATTTACCTACTATTTTGGAAAACAACCTAATTTCAACCTTTTGCATTGCGTATAGCGTTCATAGTACAATAACTGTTTGCCGTCTCGCTTCAATCTGCTAGGGCTGACAGAGGTACTACTTTACCTGTGAAAGTAATACACGCGAAGCGAGACAGATGGCGACACATGCGGATGCGTGCGCTGCGTGTGCGACAAGTCGAGCGAGTGTCAGCCTATTGAGACTAGTCCGGTCCGACGCTTGCATTTATCATACCTAAGCTCGGAAGTGAAATTTCTGTACCGTAAGGTACTAATATATATTCTGTGTTAGTAATCTGTGGCTATGCTTCCCATTCCCACTTCGATAATGGAAGTTAAAGATGGCATGAATAGGATCTGTCATCGGAACGTCACAGAGCTAAAGCCTTTCAAATCCCGAAGGAGATGGTTCACGTAAAACTTTGGTCACCCATCCCATGACTGACCATTTTAAAAGGTGCTTAACCGTCACAATCGCTAACCAAAGTGCCCCCACTTTATTTGAACTAACCTACCTTTAGCGTTCCACGAATTGTCCGGCTGCTCTAACTAGCTAACTTGAGAGCTAACTACTCGACGACCGTTAACCGCGACCGCAGGCGCCAGTAATGTGGACTGTATCGGTGCAGATTTATGACTAGCTACAGCATGTGACTTTGGTCCCAAAGTTCAGTCCCTACTGAATATTACACAGGTTTGCTTAATAGGTAATGGTAAGTGTTTATAGTTACAGTCTTCGTTACAGTGGTATCCTACTATAAATAATATTTTAAAATGTGAAAGTTTAGATG
The DNA here is from genome assembly GCA_949710035.1 of Crambus lathoniellus. Lineage (NCBI taxonomy): Eukaryota > Metazoa > Arthropoda > Insecta > Lepidoptera > Crambidae > Crambus > Crambus lathoniellus. The sequence goes on along the minus strand of OX453302.1, from coordinate 29,458,939 downwards.
TTTGGACGTTGTTTGTTACTCAATCACACAAAAACGACTGAACGGATTTAGCTGAAATTTGGGGCACAGATACTTTGTAGCCTGGAGAGAAACGTAGGCTACAAATATCACATTCCGCGGGATAACGTCGTGTAGTCCATGCAGGCGAAGCCGCGGGTGGAAAACTAGTAAACTATATACCTAAATACTATTCAAGGTATTGCCAATCTTAAAACACTGCCTTAATCTTAAATCACAACTACATTTTGTACTGCTTTTTAACCGTCTGCAGGTTTTCAAGTCATCTGAATAATTTTTTTAAGTATCTAAACATAATTGCACAGAACACGGAAAGATTTTTTTCTCTCATAATTGTTTTAAATACTTAGGAAAACAATAGAACTAATTTGTTCGATTTTACTGTGGTTTGCTATTATTTTAGGAATTCAATCATAGTACTTAAGTAATATTTTGTACACACTTATTGTGCAAATAAATAAATATAAATAATAGGTCTTTAATTTAGGTTGTAGACGAGCTCTCGAAAGGAGACCGCGTATCGGCAAACGTAGCGTCGCCGTCGGACGCCCCCCAACAAAATGGCCCGACGGGCAGTGGCTGGATCCTTGGGGGAAGCCTACGTACAGCAGTGCACTGCATCAAGCTGATATGATGATTATGATAATGAATAGGAACCTATGGAATTGCCGTTTTCTATAGGGAAAATCGCGGGAAGCCGCTGAATGCGGGCAGCGCAGGACCGATCGTTGTGTAGATCCTTGGGGGAGGCCTATGCCCAGCATTGGGCGTCGTTCGGCTGACATGATGATGATGATGATAGGGAAAATTGTAGGAAGTAGGAATTATCATACAAAGATGTTTCGGGATTTCTTGGACATGTGAACTCCAAATTCAACGAATCTTTAGACATAATGATCAGACAACATCTAAATATTGCCTATAATGTCAATAAAAAACTGCCTTAGATTAAAAAAATCTGTTCGAAGCAGTCGAATTGACGAAAACCAAAGAGGAGAACTTTGAAGCATTTATAAAAATTTTACACGCGTGTTTTATTTTTATTTTATTTTTTTTTTATTTTTCACATTACGTACGACAACTCAATTTTTTAAACTGACTATTAATTTTGATATGTTGATAATAATTTATAAATTTTATTATTGAACATGTGAGAAAAATACGGCAATGTTATACGTTAGTACGTTATAGTTTTAATAGTTTAGCTTTTCACATATTCAAAGCAAACGTACCTATAGTATATATTTCTAGCGCACGACCTCAGTTACTAGCATTAACGACTTCTCAGCAAATCCATGCTTTAATACCTATCAATTAAGTGCTAAAGTAGACGTTTTCTCCACAAATATAGTACGAGTAACATGTCCGCATACTGTAAAAATTATAGCTTAATAATTACAAGTATGAAGCGCCAATTTATGTAATGGTTATTTGTCACGTGACATACTGGAGAGTTAACTATCTTCACCAGTCGTTATAAGTCCCCACTTCTGGGGCATGGGCCTACCTTATGGATGGATAAGGAGAATGGGCCATGACCCACCATGCGGGCTCAGTGCGTTGGGTATTAACGACTGCAAACGCAGCCGGGACCAACGGCTTAGCGTGCCTTCCGATGCAAGGAGGAGCTCGAGATAATAAATTTTGGTCACCCATCCCGTGACCGACCATTGGGAAAGTTGCTTAACTTCAACGATCAAAGGGCGAGCCGCTAACCACTGCGCCACGGGCTCGCCAAGAGTTAATATCGCAGGTTAGTTACTGTGACATCTAGGAAGAAGAAAGAAGGATAAGATGACTGTTTGTTCCTCTTTTACGCAAAAACTACTAAATGGATTTGGTTGAAATTTAACACACAGATAGTAGATAGCCTGGATTAAAACAAAGAAAACTTTTTATCCCAATATTCCCACGGGAACGAAAACCACGCGGGTGAAACCGCGGGCGGTCCTTAATAAAGAAGTTGACACGTTAGCATAATTTCAAGTGGTCTTATAATTCACCTTGGCCATGGAGGTGTTTGTTCTAAGAAGCGATACTGTAATGAACCATGAGGATCGACCTAAAAGCCCCAAGAATCGTCATTGACTAACACCAGTTACTTGACACTCGTCTAGTTTATAGGTACTACAACTTAACGACACCTCTGTTGCTAATGGAGACTGAGTTCAATTTGTTTAAGGCGCTACTCGGAAAAAGTATGGACTTTTTGATTTAAAACTATAGGACGGTTAGAGTTGTTACAAATCTGGTAATAAGATATATATTTCTTCATACCTTTATCTAGAATCGTATAGTTTCAGAAACACGATTTTATGATTTTGGCTCGACACTTTTTATTTTCGAAAATACCTCTAAAAAATAAGAAATATCAAGATTATTCTGAAATGGGGATACATATACTATTGAAAATTGGTTTAATTAGTGGACACCAATAATTTTTAGGATCGTATAGAAGCATTTTTTTAAACTCGCTATAGTTTTTGAATACGAAGTGATTTTGTGTTTTTTTTACGTAATCGGCAAAATCGGTCTCGCTCCCGCGCGCGTCGTTTTCTCATTGCTCTCTTGCTTTAGCATAATTTTTCCGAGTATCGCCTTAAGGCTAGGATTCCCGACCGAAATAGGCACGCTAACGCTTGCTCGGCCGCTCGGATGCTTGCCGCGCGCGATACACTTCGCACGGACGCAGCGCCAACCGGCGGCAGTGAACTGTGACTGTGAAACGCGAGCGGCGTGAATCGAAAATCGCTTGAAATTCAATTAAAAATTAGTTAATAAAACATTTAAACTTATGACGGCTGGAATCCCTCTGCTATTCAAAGACAAATTATTTTCGTATATTTTCCATTCAGTAAAACCAAGTATACTGCAAGTAATAGGATAGGTATTTGAATTGCGATTAGACGGAGGTTTGGAATTTTATTTCATACTGTAAAGTATCAATCACTAATAGAAAATATAACGGACGTTGTTACTAGATTAATAACAGAACTGTAAAATAACATAAGTACTTATATATAACTATTTAAATAACAAAGGTATATTTTACCAAATCTAAAATTTTTGCGAGTAATCCATAATTTAAAATACTCTATCTTAGGAAATCCTAGCCTTAATAAATTTTCTAGGGAATGGAACCTGATGGGCTCTGAAAGGCGGGTATGCGTACCCGTACACCAAATCAAAGATTCAAAGATTCGGTCGTCAAAATATCATTGTAGGTTTGTTTAATTAACTTCGTGTTCATTCAGAATTATTTACACGGATTGTCAAGAGAAAGTGTCATTAAGCCAATTCATTTCACACGTGAAACAGTATTAATGGTAAAAAAAAAACAATTTAACGTCGTACCGTTGCTCAATATCCTACTTTACCTTTCTTTGTCTGTATCGTTTCCTAGAGCTGATGCAAGCTATTGTCATAAGAATCGGATTGTAGCTTTATTCAATTCGATACGAGCAATTTCAAATGCAGTATGACGAACGGGAAGCTGTGTTTTTGTTACAGCACAGTTTGGTTCTTGGATTATGAGTAAACCTATAATACTGAATTAAAAAGGTGACCGTTCACCTGGCAGATATAGATAACTCTTCTGGTGATAGAATTAAAGTTTAACCTCACTCAGATTTATCAATTTAGGTCCTCAAACCAACACCAACACATAGGGAGATACTAGAATTAGGATATAGGTTGAAATCTAATATAACTGCAGACAAGTTTATTCAATATAATTTGGGTACTGAATGGAGGTAGTGTTTGATTATATTAGACTAGTAAGCGGGCGTGTCTTTATTTTTGTGAATAAGGGTGCCTGTCCACTGAGGTGGAGAAGAGAGGAACGAAGTTGTGATTCTATACTTCATATTAAAGTTAAAGTCCGTGTCAGATATCTCTGCGGGCGACTGGGGCGTTTTTGGCGCTAGTTACAGTACCTATTTTTTTTTGTTCTAAGGTAAAAAAATTAGTACTTATTCGATTTCAACCGCGCCCAGTCTTATGTAGCGCGCACTTTAGGTAACTCCGCTATATCTAATCGTCAACAGGTAGTGACAGGCAGTTAAACGGTCGTTTGATTTCGTTAGTGTCAGTTTTGGTCATCAAGAAAAGCATAAAAATAATATATTTACAGTATAGGTACTGTGCCGACCTCCAACAGGTAGGCCTTTTGGAGGTTGGTTTTAACCTGGAGCATGCATGGTGAAAAAGGTACTGACATTGAATGTTTTGACTTTTACATATTTATCACAAAATGTTTAAAAATTAAACGTCCGGGCGGACCGCTAGTATGCTATATATATTTATACTGTGCTACAAGCTATAGGCGCGCATGTTAAACTTTATAATATGCTGGGACGACTGTGTATTGCCTAAAATATTACGCGTGGGTTTGAACATCCTACTAATATTATAAATGTGAAAGTTTAGATGTTTGGAGGTTTGGATGTTTGTTGCTCAACCACGCCAAAACGGCTAAACGGATTTGGCTGAAATTTGGAACACAGCTATCTTTGTAGCCTGGAGAGGAAGAAGGAACATAGGCTACTTATTATTCCAGAGAAATTTCACGTTCCCGCGGGATAACGTCGTGTAGTCCACGCGGGCGATGCCGCGGGCAGACTCGATACGCTCGCTAGCATCCACCACTCGGGCCCAATGCGGATTCCCATGGGCCATTCTCCTTATCCGTCCATAAGGGAAGCCTGTGCCCCAGAAGTTTGGACATTAAATGGCTAATGAAGATGATGATTTAAAGTATTGTTGCCCACGAGTCACAAACTACGCCGCCGCTTGAAGAAACAAGTGAAGACTACCGGCGGCGCCGGCGTCGCGTCGTCAGCGTCCATATAAAATGTATGAAAACTAAAGGAAAGAGGTAGGTGACAGCGTTTTGCGGTATCCCGTGTGAGGCCAGGCTTACTTATAGAGAACTCAAAAGCTACAAGTGTTAGTTTTGCACACAGAACACGGAAAGATTTTTTTCTCTCGTGGTTCTGCATGTTGACATGACATAATGTCACACTTAAAACCTGTCACAAGTTGGCCATTATCACTTTTACTAACAAAAGTAACTAAACAATGGCTATGAAAAAGAAGCGCTTGCCACCAATTTACCAACCAGTATATATATGTCTTATAGATCGTTTATGTGTGTATTAAAGTTAAATGCAGAAAATTAGGACTTGAATTTACCAGAATCTTATTGAACAAACTTGCCATATTATTGCAGACGATCTCTAGCGAAGTGTGTCTTCGGCCTTATTATTAAATGCTTGATACTTGACTTGATACCCGTCCGCAGTTTTCTTATATTATGAATCGACGCGTGCGCTTCTACGGCGTTTTAATGATCTTGGTCATTTATTTAGTAGTCAAGTCAAGGTAAGTACCTTGACTTGACTACTAAATTGATTGTATGCTGTGCTGTATGTACTATTATCTGTAAATCCAAAAAGAGGAAATTGTATTGTATCCTAACTAATTTTATAAATGTGAAGGTGTGTTTGTTTGTTTATTTGTTTATCCATCTTTCACGTCAAAACGGTGCAACGAATCGACGTGATTTCTGGCATGGGAATAGTTTGGCAGCTGAAGAGTGACATACAATAGGCTACTTTTATCCCGGAAAATTATTACATTCCCGCGGGATAACGTCGTCGTGTAGTCCACGCGGGCCAAGGCGTGGGCGGAAGGCTAATTAATAAATTAATACTATCGCTTTATAAGGTGTATTGTCTGCATATCTTTCATCCAAGAATTTCGTAACTTTAATATTTTCAAAATTAATTTTATTTTTATTTTTTATTATAAATCTCATAACATAAAATATTTAATTATTTGCTAACGATCTTATCAAAAAAAAATATAGGTACATCTTCATTCTTCTTAATTAAATAGAAGCAACATATCTAATGACATCCATAACAAAAACATCAACAATTCACTGGATTTCGCCAAAGTATCAAACTCTTCCATCCCTCTAAAAGTTTTCAAATGCTCACTGCACGCTGCGCCAGCGCATCGTCCATTCCTACGTATCAGTCAGTTCTGTAGGTCACTCCCCCGCGAACGCGCGTTTGTCCCGTAACGATTCCGACTCGATTAAAAAACATCGATACATAAAACAAACTTTTTCAAGTGATCGTTTGAAAAAGAAAACCGTGTTCTGATTTCAAATTTTCTCTGTGAGTGAAAAGTGGTTGCATGGTGCTTGTGGAATGTTTGTGGCCAGTGTTGCGGGTAGAAAGAAACTATTTGAAATAGGTTTGTTTACTTATTGATACTTACAATTACTATTTTCCTAAATGAAACCATTTAACTTCGACACCTTTTTTTGCAATTTTGAGTTAAAATGTTACTTGAAAGGAAATTGGGAGAAAATGTTTAATCAGAAACTTTTGCATATTTTAAGCTCTTTTATTATATTACTTACTAGCGGCCGCCCGCGGTTTCACCCACGTGGTTCCCGTTCCCGTGGGAATATCGGGATAAAAAGTACATATAAACCTTCCTCTTGAATCACTATATCTATTAAAAAAAAACGCATCAAAATCCGTTGCGTAGTTTCAAAGATTTAAGCATACAAAGGGACATAGGGAAAGAGAAAGCGACTTTGTTTTATACTATGTAGTGATAGTGATATGTTTTATTTAAATTGTTACACACTTGTAAATAGAAACAAAGCCAAATATTTATGACACAGACATAATACAAATATCACATTTCCTACATATTTATGGACATGAAATCAATGTTAATTATATCAAGTAATAGTTAAAGTACCTAATATATTTTAGATACATAGGTAGGTACTTAAATTGTACATGAAACATAAAAATATTGCGAATTGGGGGCTGGACTGGATCACCAAAACTATATAGGTACAGTGTCTTCGATCAAAAACACTAGGTATAGTCGACCATTTGACGACCGATTTAGCGCAGGGGTAAACTACTAGCCTTCTCGGGTTCGATTCCCGAACAAGACAAATATTTGTGTGCATGAACATGTCTATTTGTCTTGGTCTGGGTGTTTTCTATGTATATTAAATATGTATTTACAAACAAAAAGTATTTAAGTATATATTTATCCGTTATCAAGTTCACGTAGACACAGTTTCGCAAGAAATTTACTATGGGCTTAGATAATTGGTGTGATTGTAAGAAAATATTTTTTTTTTTTTTATAGTCAGCGTCAAATTGATATTAGCGTCTAGAGTAGTCAAAAAGATCTGAATAACATAAAACCAATTTGATCTAGGCAGTTCGAATCTTCATATTGTTGTAATCACGCAAGGTGTTCAAAATATCTTAGCACTCATCGTTTCATATTTATATGAGCAGTCAGAGTGTTCAAAATTATCTTAGCAAACAAAGCTCTCAAAATATCTGTGCATAATGTAAATAATTGCACAGATATTTTGAAAGCTTTGTTTCTTTTTGGCTACTAGTACTAGATAACGCCTCTACTGGGTGCAATTATTTTATTAATTATTTACCTGAAGGAAAAGTACTCTAAAATAGCAAACACAAAGTAAACATTACTTTAATTTATTAATTTACAACAAAAACAAACTGCAGTCTCCGTTTTTTTTATTAACTCATTTTTTCCATACATCATGTCAGCCGAACGACGCCCACTGCTGGGCATAGGCCTCCCCCAAGGATCTCCACAACGATCGGTCCTGCGCTGCCCGCATCCAGCGGGACAAAAAAATAAAATATAATATTAAAATAAAAAAGAACAAAAAAAAATAATAATAATAATAATGTGTTGCTCATGTCAAATTTCCAAATACTGACACAGCAACACGCCCTCGCCTGGCTGTACCAGCCTGGCAGTGTAGGATTGAGCGTCGTATCAGTGAGGCTAGGGTACTCATCGGTAAGCTCAGCTGCTTTAGGGAGGGCAACATGCGCCCTAGGGTCATGCGCTTTGTGAAACGTGCATTCTTGGGGACTGGTATTAGTCCTCAAAATTATATTTCATGTGTCACAGAGCGCATCGACTTCCTGAAGCAGAAAATTTGTGCATGGGCTAATCGTATTCGAAGGTATAGGGTGCGAGTCGATCGCTTTACTCAGAACCGCATGTTCGAGAGAGATCAACGACGTGTTTATGCATCCTGGGAGCGATCGTATCAGAGTGATACTGATATGCATCGACCGGATGATGAAGCCATGATTTCTTTTTGGCACAACATCTGGTCCGTGCCTGTCACTCACTCTGAAGGCGCGTGGATGGAGGATGTTGAGCGTTCGTGTGAGCTTATACCTGATATGAATGAAGTAACCATTGACTACCAAGACGTAGTTTGTGCAGTTCGTTCCTTACCCAACTGGAAATCTCCAGGCCTGGATGGACGGCACAATTTCTGGTATAAATGGTTACCTAGCTCGCACGTTTGCTTAGCATCTCAATTTCAATGTGCTTTATTATCTCGATCGCTTCCAGAATTCATGACAACAGGCATAACCCATCTGCTCCATAAATCTGGTAGTACTGCGGACCCCAAAAACTATAGACCTATCACCTGTCTGCCAACAATTTATAAAATTCTTACGTCCATTTTGAGGTCGAAGATTAATGAACACATTAATCAAAATTCTATTATGGTCGCCTCTCAGAATGGATGTAGGAATGGGGCCCGTGGTACTAAGGAGCTACTCCTCATTGACATGGCTATTAACCAACAGGTTCGTCGAAACCGAAAGAACCTGTCGACTTCCTGGATAGATTATAAGAAGGCCTATGATTCCGTGCCGCATTCGTGGCTCATGAGGGTGCTGGAGTTGTATAAAATAAATACAACTCTACGCACTTTCTTGATATCGTGCATGCGAAAATGGAGAACGGTCCTTTTCTATCCAGGATCTCGACGGATTCTAGGTCAGGGCGATCCTATAAAAATAGAGCGAGGTATCTTCCAGGGTGACGGTTTGAGTCCATTGTGGTTCTGTCTCGCCTTGAACCCTCTGAGTACACTTCTCGAGAGTTCAGGGTTAGGCTATCGTTTACGGAGAAATGGTCAAGTAATATCACACCTGCTATACATGGATGACCTGAAACTATTTGCCCATAGCAGTTCTCATTTGACAGCGTTACTGAAGGTTACTGAAGCTTTCAGTAATGCCATTAAAATGGAATTTGGTGTGGACAAATGTGCAGTCATGCATGTAAAGCGTGGTCAGATAATGGAATCTACGGGTATACAACTCTCGGATTCTATTCATCTTAGATCTCTCTCCGTAAACGAAACCTATAAATATTTAGGTATGTCACAGGCATTAGGCATCAACGATGCTGACATGAAACAGTCGTTGCGTGAGCGTTTCTTGGGGCGCCTTTCAAAAGTCCTTAAAAGTCTTTTGTCTGGCGGAAACAAGGTTCGCGCATACAATGGATGGGTCATGCCGGTACTAATGTATTCCTTCGGCATACTTAAATGGACTCAAACTGAACTGGATGCCCTGGATAGAAAAGTTCGTACATTGCTAACAGCACACCGGATACATCACCCACGTTCATCGACCATGAGATTGTATATCCCGCGGAAGTGCGGTGGTCGTGGCTTCTTAAATGCTAAGACATTGCATAACCGCGAGATATGCAATCTTAGGGAGTATTTTCTCCAAGTCGATATGGGGTCTCATAGAGATGTAGTTGCTGTTGACAATGGACTGACTCCTCTATTTTTAGCAAAAGAAAACTGGCGCAAACCTGTAGTACTTAGTACTTCCGACCGCAGCACTGTGTGGCAAAGCAAGGAGTTACATGGCAGATTCTACCGGGCTCTCCATGGGCCCGACGTAGATTTATTAGCCTCAGTATCCTGGCTCCGCTTCGGTGATCTTTTTGGTGAAACCGAAGGTTTTGTCTGTGCAATTATGGATGAGGTTGTGATGACGAATAACTACCGAAAGTATATCCTAAGGGATGGCACAGTGGATATTTGCCGAGCGTGTCATCGTCCGGGTGAATCCCTTAGGCATATAATCTCCGGTTGTTCTCGTCTCGCAAACGGCGAGTATTTGCATAGACATAACCAAGTGGCCAGGATAATACACCAACAACTTGCTCTGAAACATAGTCTTGTGGCATCCGAGGTGCCGTACTACAGGTATGCACCAGAACAGGTCCTTGAAAATAGCCATGCCACATTGTATTGGGATCGATCTATCATTACAGACAGGACTATTGTAGCTAATAAGCCTGATATTGTATTGATAGATCGACACGAACGCCGCGCGATAATTGTTGATGTCACTGTTCCCCATGACGACAACCTTGTGAAAGCTGAAAAAGATAAAGAAAACAAATATCTTGATTTAGCTCACGAGATTGTTGACATGTGGGACATTGATTCAGCAATTGTTGTTCCGATAGTCATATCTGCCCATGGTCTGATAGCCAAGAGCCTCGATAAACACCTTAAGAGGCTTGCGTTAGGTGGATGGATCGGGAGTCAGATGCAGAAGGCAGTACTTCTGGACACGGCCCGTATAGTGAGAAGGTTCCTGTCTCTGGATCCTTAACCATCGGTAGCCGGGACCTTGATCTTGCTGCCGTTGGGGAACTGCATTTTTGTATTTTTAAATGTTATATTTTTTAGTGTTATACATTGTAAAAATTTAATGTTTAGAAATATAATTTTGTAAGTATTTAAAATGTAATAAAGGGAATATAATAATAATAATACAAAAGAACACAATCGACTCGCGTCGACATCCAATCCATTATGTTTTCATTGTTTTTCTTTCATGTAATTTATCATATTTTTCAGAGAGATTTTTTAATCCATATGAGTTATCCTGTCGATTGATGCTATAAAAGTACAGGGGGATTTTTTTTCGATATTTAGCCGGTTCGATTCCTGGGTGTGGCAAGTTTATTTAAAAAAAATCTTTGAATGGAGTTTTGTTTAAAAAATAGTGAATGTTTCATTTGAGCGCAATTTGCTATGTCTATTAGGAATTTCGAGTACCTTTCTTAGAGGTAAATCGAAATAATAATTTCATCCTGTATACTTAATTCGTAAAATTATGTTTTTTTATCTTCACCTTTCTTCACCTTTCTAAACGCAAACTCTGAACAGATTTTGACGAAATTTTTAGTAGTGATACACTTATCGAAGCAACTTTCAAAAAATATTCCATCATCATCATCATCATGTCAGCCGAACGAACGCCCATTGCTGGGCATTGGCTCCCCCAAGGATCTCCACAACGATCGGTCCTGCGCTGCCCGCAACCAGCGGCTTCCCGCGACCCTGACCAGATCGTTGGTTTATTTATTGCAATGGAATTTCTTGTCCTTAAGTATATGGAAAAGTGCTGTCCTAACTAACACATAAGAAAGTTCCACGGCATATTAAGCCAGAAATTAAAAACGAAAACGCGCAAAAACATTTTTCTTTTTGAAGTGAAGAAACATTTTTACAGCTACAAACATTTTTTGTTTAAAGTGCGTGTTAAGATTTCACTAAAGTGTTGCAAGAGCAGTAACAGTAAAAATAAAATAAAAGTCGTTTATAAAAGTCTATAACAATATTGAAATTGCAGTTTTTATTTCAATGAACTTTTGAAAAGCAAATTGTTATGTAATATTCAGTAGTTGATCTCCTTTAATATTGCCTCCACGACTATTATTAAACTTTAAACTTTCTTTTCTTAATCCATATTACTCGTATAACATTAAAAATACGAAAGTAGCGGCACCTGTCTATTTCTCTGTTAGCATTTTACGTCTAGTCTTATCTATATACACATTTCAATCCATATTATGTACATATTTGGGCATTATATGGCCTTCAAATGTCAAATGAAGCCCATGAAGCTCATATCCATATTTTTAGCCGGTAGCCCCCCAAACTCGACGGGAGGTCTCGGTGCGACGGGAGACACATTCCAAGTGAGGAAGGTGACTGAGTCCAACATGCCTTTTGGTCATGCCAATCCACGCCCACCCACGGTCAGTTCTAAGAACTTGATCGAATCGGCAGCGTCATGCCGAATGGACGAAAGGCAGGATAGTGTATGGCCATCATTATATTATTATGATCTGAGATTTTCCCTCACTCACGAAACTCTATAAAGTATTCAAAAACTGTAGATATCCGTATTTTATAACAACTCATGTGATGCATGTTGTGAACACGGGCATTAAAAAAGCATTACCGCTGTCAAAATTTAAAAAAAAGGTGAATGTGTCTATCAATTTCAACAACATTCGAGATTTTTTGGCTGGATCTGTAGTAAAAAATGTTCGTACTCATACACTTTTACCCCTTGAAATATTTTTAACTAGCAGCCGCCCGCGGTTTCACCCGCGTGGTACCCGTTCCCGTGGGAATATCGGGATAAAATATAGCCTATGTCACTCGGGAAGACTGTAGCTTTCTAACGTTGAAAGAATTTTCTAAATCGGTCCAGTACTTTTTGAGTTTATTCGTTACATACAAAAATACAAAGTTGATGGTAGGCACCCTGGACAGGTTGTCTGCTTCGGCCGACTATAGTCCGAACCATAGTATCGAACTCACTACTCAGTAAGCTTTATAAGCCAGAGTAACAGTGCGCCATCTGGTGTTATATATGTCTATTTATTTTTCATAATTCAACTTATAAAGTAATTAATAAATACCTTTTTAGAAATAACAGGCTACCGCTTGGCTACCTAGACCAACATATTCTCCATCAAAACATAAAAACCATTCTGATATTATAAATGCAAAAGTCTGGATGTTACTCACTCTCACGGCGAAACGTCTGAACAGATTTGGATGAAATTTGGCACAGAAACAACTTCTGTTCTAGAATAGCATATAGGCTACTTTTTACCCCGGAAAATTAACTCATTCCCACGGCAAAATATTGTGTAGTTCACGTGGACAAGGCCACGAATTGAAATATTGTGCTAAATAAAGGCAGACACAAAGTGCTAATTTTATTATTTTCGATGGTCAAGTTTACAACAACACATTTTTGTTCTGATAAAACTAATGCTTACCATACACCATCCTGCCTATCGTCCAATCGGCATGACGATGCAGATTTGATCAAGTAGAACTGACCGTGGGTGGGCGTGGATTGGCATGACAGTTGTCAAACTATGGTGTAATATAGACGAACTGCAGATTGGATCAAGTAGAACTGACCGTGGGTGGGCGTGGTTTGGCATGACAGTTGTCAAACTATGGTGTAATATAGACGAACTGCAGATTGGATCAAGTAGAACTGACCGTGGGTGGGCGTGGTTTGGCATGACAGTTGTCAAACTATGGTGTAATATAGACGAACTGCAGATTGGATCAAGTAGAACTGACCGTGGGTGGGCGTCGTTTGGCATGACAGTTGTCAAACTATGGTGTAATATAGACGAACTGCAGATTTGATCAAGTAGAAATGACCGTGGGTGGGCGTGGTTTGGCATGACAGTTGTCTAACTATGGTGTAATATAGACGAACTGCAGATTTGATCAAGTAGAAATGACCGTGGGTGGGCGTGGTTTGGCATGACAGTTGTCAAACTATGGTGTAATATAGACGAACTGCAGATTGGATCAAGTAGAACTGACCGTGGGTGGGCGTGGTTTGGCATGACAGTTGTCAAACTATGGTGTAATATAGACGAACTGCAGATTTGATCAAGTAGAACTGACCGTGGGTGGGCGTGGTTTGGCATGACAGTTGTCAAACTATGGTGTAATATAGACGAACTGCAGATTTGATCAAGTAGAAATGACCGTGGGTGGGCGTGGTTTGGCATGACAGTTGTCAAACTATGGTGTAATATAGACGAACTGCAGATTGGATCAAGCCTGTCGTCATACCGATTGGACGATAGGCAGGATGGTGTATGGCCAGCATAAGAGAAAACGACCAAACAGTAGTGATATAGTCTCCTTTAGGCTTTGCATAATTCAAGGGCATCTTGACCGAGGAATTCTGAATTCGTAATGGTTTCGCTGGTGATGTTAGAAAGCCAGCACCTGACCCCACTCGTTCCCGATAAGGATAATTTATTATATAGGAGCGGGGTAAACTCGTAGAACCCGTGGTGCAGTGGTTAGCTTGGAGTGCGATGGTTTCGTCGTGACGATCACGGGATAGGTGACCAAAAGTTTACAATCTCAAGGCTCGCCGTGCTTTGTTAAGGTGTTAGTTCCCACTTAGTTTGCAGTCGTTGATTCATCAAAACTGTTTTGGTGGTTAAGCGCAACAGATAGGTAGAGAGATTAAGGCTCACCGCACACTCGCGCAGAGTCGATGCGTCAATCTAAAATTGAACAAAAATTTTTAATATTTTTATTTAAAATTTCATTTTTTGACAAGCTTTTTGCTAACTGTACTTTAATATTGTATTGTCATCTGAACCAAACCTATACTTATACAAAATTTCAGCTCCATCGGCCACTGGGAAGTGGGTCAAATTAAGCTTGCAAGATTTGTCCCCCACTAACTAACTAACATACTAACTAAGTTACTAACATGGCAAGTTAATAAAAAGCTTGTAGAAAAAAGAGACGCGCTTCACTTCTAACTAACTCTACGCTAGTGTAAGCTAAGCTTTAATTTCGTATTCAAAATATTATAATAAGATTAGGATGGAAGTAAAAATTGTAAACTTGTGAAGCCGCTATAATACAAATCAGATACATTTTCCTAACTAAGCAAACGTTGGTACCTACTTAACAAATTGAGCAAGTAAATACTGAACGGGCTATTGGCGATTGGTCTGGTGTTGACGTAAACGGAGCATCGAACCTTGAACCGTGTGCAGCGTACCAGTAAATGCGTTACCTTATTAGACAAGGCGATGAAGTAAAAAAGTGCATTGTTCAATTCAGACTAACGATTTAGCAGTTAGTTTTATTTCACAATCTATTTAAATGGGAAACATTCAAATTCTTGGTTAGTCCTATTGCACAATGAGCACCTACTGTATACCCTAGCATGAAAAACTATCGTTATGGTAATCGAATAGTAAACTAAACCGTCCAGCGAAAGCTCTCAAAGTCCTAATGTTAAGGCGATACTCGGAAAAATTATGCTAAAGCGAGATAGCAATGAGAAAACGACGCGCGCGGGAGCGAGACCGATTTTGCCGATTACGCAAAAAAACACAAAATCACTTCCTATTCAAAAACTATAGCGATTTTTAAAAAATGCTTCTATACGATCCTAAATATTATTGGTGTCCACTAATTAAACCAATTTTCAATAGTATATGTATCCCCATTTAAAAATAATCTTGATATTTCTTATTTTTTAGAGGTATTTTCGAAAATAAAAAGTGTCGAGCCTAGCCGGGCGGTTTCAGATTAGCGTTTTATACGCGCTTAAAAGCTCGTTTTCGGAATCGCATGTAGGTGCGTATGCCGAAACGACCGTATAACCGCCGAAATATACGCTAATCTGAAAGCGCGAGCCGCGCGAGGTACGAGCAAACACGCCGAAATTTGCCCGTTTTCGCGCGTCCAGTTTTTTGAAGCGCGTATTGTAGCGCGCGTGTAAGCGCGTATGACGAAACGACCGTATACGCGCAGAAAAAAAACGCTAGTCTGAAACCGCTTTACGTCTTGAGCGCGGGAATCGAAACCAGGCGTTCTCTGATTTTACGACTAACATAGACATTGTCGTCGTTGGTTAACAGAGGCAGAGGGACAGCTCCTTGGAGTCCAACATGTCGTCGGGTTAGCATAAACGCATTCTCCTCTTGTTGAAAAACTGGTTGACAGAGTCAGGTTGTACGCTTCAAGGTATGTTATAAAGAAGGGTACTTGATTCCAAAAGCTTTATTTCCCTGACATTTGTTGGACTCAAGAATTTGACATTTCACGTCACGACGTGCGCGATCGCAAGTCAGAAACGAGGTCAAAATTTAAAGTTCGAACTTTAAATAGCGTGTATAATCTTCTTACTAAAAGTTCAGTTGTTGCTATTGAGGTTATAAAAAACTTTTCCTTAGCTAGATTAACCATTTCGATCGTGACAACTAAGCTGAGGTACAGTAGCTGATCGGAAAGTGTGATCCTCTGTGGCCGGACCACATATCAGTACCCAGATGCTATATAATAGTAGTAACAGCTACCTGTAGTCTACTTTCATAGGAATGTATTAAAATTAAAAGTACCTCAACAGATACTGAAATATTCAGTAGCTTTTGTGGTCCTGCAAAGCCGGACCACAAAAGCTACTTTTTTTTATTTTATTTTTGATTTAAAAAAAGCAGTGCTCTCTGGCCGGACCACCTCGAATTCAGAAAAGTGTGATACACTTTCCAAGAAACTAATACCTATAAAAAAAACTACTTGAAGAGTACCTTCCATAGATACGTGTGGTACGATATAAGTCATTGGTTCCGAAGTTACTAGTCCTAGATTGTGGTCCGGCCAGAGAGCACTGCTTTGCAGCCGGACCACAAAAGCTACTGAATATTTCATTATCTGTTGAGGTACTTTTGATTTTAATACATTCCTATGAAAGTAGACTACAGGTAGCTGTTATTGCACTATATTGCATCTGGGTACTGATATGTGGTCCGGCCACAGTGGACAGAGGATCACACGATCGGAAACTGTTACTTGCTACATACAGGTGATCTGTGTTCCAAACCCTTCTGGTTCATTATATAAAATAAGCACAGGACTATAATGTTTTTTTTATAACAAGTAATAGCCACAACAGGCTAGGACATAGCCTTCATCTCACCTGATTTTAAGTGATAATAAGCCTGTAGGTCGAAGTGCACTTCCCAGAATCCTCAATTACTGAGGAACTGACTATCTTATATTTAACTGCCGGAACACAATAATGCTGAAAACTTCGTTGTTATGTCATTAAACTTAGATAAGATGGTGCTAGCTAGCCAGTCGGACTAAGAACAAGTCCTACCACCAGCCAAAATACCAGTGGTTCTCCGCGGTTTCACCCGCGTGGTACTAATTCCCGTGGGAACATCGGGATCAAATATAGCCTATGATACTCAGGAAAAATGTAGCTTTCTAATAAAGAAAGAATTTCTAAAATCGATCTAGAGTATAGGAAAAATGTGATAGTAAAAAACCACGAGCCCTATAAGTAGCTTTCGGGCGGGATTCGAACCCGCGCCCCCGGGAATCCGGCCCGATGCTCTGACCAACTAAGCTACCGAAAGGCTTACACGACTCGTCGAATTTTGCTATCACTTGTTATGCTGTAGGCCAGCGTTGTTTCATCAATGTGAGGAAACCCTCGCATCCGAGAGAAACATTTTTACAAATGTTTAACAGTCGATTAAGATGAAACAGCCATTAAATAAGATTTTAAATTATTTTTATGCATTCACAATGCAATTTTTGTAAGAATAGGAAAAATGTGATAGTAAAAAACCACGAGCCCTATAAGTAGCTTTCGGGCGGGATTCGAACCCGCGCCTCCGGGAATCCGGCCCGATGCTCTGACCAACTAAGCTACCGAAAGGCTTACACGACTCGTCGAATTTTGCTATCACTTGTTATGCTGTAGGCCAGCGTTGTTTCATCAATGTGAGGAAACCCTCGCATCCGAGAGAAACATTTTTACAAATGTTTAACAGTCGATTAAGATGAAACAGCCATTAAATAAGATTTTAAATTATTTTTATGCATTCACAATGCAATTTTTGTAAGTATAGGAAAAATGTGATAGTAAAAAACCACGAGCCCTATAAGTAGCTTTCGGGCGGGATTCGAACCCGCGCCTCCGGGAATCCGGCCCGATGCTCTGACCAACTAAGCTACCGAAAGGCTTACACGACTCGTCGAATTTTGCTATCACTTGTTACGCTGTAGGCCAGCGTTGTTTCATCAATGTGAGGAAACCCTCGCATCCGAGAGAAACATTTTTACAAATGTTTAACAGTCGATTAAGATGAAACAGCCATTAAATAAGATTTTAAATTATTTTTATGCATTCGCAATGCAATTTTCGTAAGTATAGGAAAAATGTGATAGTAAAAAACCACGAGCCCTATAAGTAGCTTTCGGGCGGGATTCGAACCCGCGCCTCCGGGAATCCGGCCCGATGCTCTGACCAACTAAGCTACCGAAAGGCTTACACGACTCGTCGAATTTTGCTATCACTTGTTACGCTGTAGGCCAGCGTTGTTTCATCAATGTGAGGAAACCCTCGCATCCGAGAGAAACATTTTTACAAATGTTTAACAGTCGATTAAGATGAAACAGCCATTAAATAAGATTTTAAATTATTTTTATGCATTCACAATGCAATTTTTGTAAGTATAGGAAAAATATGATAGTAAAAAACCGCGAGCCCTATAAGTAGCTTTCGATCTAGAGTGTTTGAGCTTATTGCTACAAACAATTTTCTAACCTGAGCTATTACGACTTTGGAAACGGTGGCGAAATTTGGCTTCGTATTGTAATGACATTGTAACAGTTTATCGATCAGGTCACGTGTCCGTCTTACGGATTTTCGATCTGAGGGTCATGTGTCCTGACGCGAGTTTAACATTTTTTACCCATCACAAAAACTGCACAACGCTGCTTATGAAGTTTTCACTTCAAAAACAAAGAAATCTTTTCTCTTTTTAATTTTAGTAGGTATAGATGTACAGATTGTAACATTATATATTTGCTGCCAATTAGGTCACAAAACATTATTTTTTACCAGAGAACGGGCTAACGTAATGGACCGTTATTATAGCTGCGCGGCGGGTGCGTTTGCGATCGATCGATCGACCATCGATAATGGTGAATATGTATTGACTTTCTAGCTAATAGATTGGATTAAGTGGTAGGTGGAAGCGAAACGAACAGAATATGATAAGTAATTATTTTCTATAGCCCTAGCACGAAAAACTGTCGTCATGGTAACCGTTATCGTAATCGTATTTATTCTATATAAAAACATATGAAAAACGGAACAGCGCCTCTTTAGGCCGTTTATGGGACTGAAATTCAATACCTACATGTTTAAACAGCAGTACTGACAGCTTCACAGCTGTAGAAGGACGCTATATTTAATCAACTATCATAACGATAATTTTTAATGCTAGGGGTATTGATGTCAAAGAGGAGCCCGTGGCGCAATACCTAGTTAGCGTGCTCGGCCTGCGATCGTTAAAGTTAAGCAAGTTTCGCAATGGTCAGTCACGGGATGGGTGACCAAACATTTATTATGTCGAGCTCCTCCGTGCTTGGGAAGGCAAAGGCACGTTAAGCCAATGATCCCGACTGCAACGCATTAGGCCCGCGTGGTGGGTCATGACCCATCCTCCCTATCCATCCATAAGTAAGATCTGTGCCCCAGCCCTGCAGTGGGGCATTATAAATGACTGATGATGATGTCAAAACTATTACTGAGCCTGGGGGTCGTGCTATTGATCTCCACATAAGGCAGCCATTATACAGTCAATCCATACCGCAATCACTGATCGTGGTCATTGATCGCGATCGAGATTTACTTTGTAAAGCTGCCATTACACAGTCAATCTGGATCGCGCTCACAGAATATATAATAGTCGATCATTGAGTTTGTAGTCGAGATTGACTGTGTAATGGCAGCCTAAAAGAACAAATTTAAAAACAAAGTTAAGTGATGATGAGGCTGAAGGTGGAAACGCACTACTCCCGGTCTCCTTAATTACTGAGGTGGCTTTCTCATTTCTAACTGCCGGAATACAACAATAATGCTGAAAATTAGCACTTAGCCTTCAACACAGATGTTAAGTGATGATGAGGCCGAAGGTGGAAGCGCACTACTCCCGAACCCTCCATCACTGAGGATCTGGCTATCTTTTCTCTAACTGCCGGAACACAACAATGCTGAGAATATCGTTGTTATGGCGTCAGACTTAGATAAGATGGTGGTAGCTAGCCAGACGAACTTTGAACAAGTCCTATCACCAACCAAACCGAATACAATATGTACCCCCACTGGGAATCGAACCCTTGACCCCAGGGTCCAATACCGGTTGGTGTGTACCACTAGACCACAGAGGCGGTTGCTTCGTTATCTTTGCTGCTTTCCCGTATTTACCCGATATTTTGTCCCACGACATGCATGATCACGAAGTAAATGGTAAAAACTCGCTTTTCGTAAAATTTACAGTGTTAATGACCTTGACAGTTTAAAAAGTTATTAATACCTACTTAGTTATTATTTTCTCAAATAGAACATTCACACAAACGATCCCGTAATTACCAAGATACGTTTAAGCCTTAAAAGATCCCAAGGGATCTCGCGTGAGGTGCTTGCAGACCTAAGATAATTAATCCGTTGTAATCGTAAATACATTAAACTGTTTCGTAGCGAAGTAATTATCCTTAATCTTGCGTGCTCGTTAGCAAATGCCTTAGATACATTTAAAGCAATTGCTAACATCTCGGGAATACATAACATATATTATTATATCATCATGAAAATTGTGTAGGTAAAAGGTTTCATCGCAACATAAATAAGTTTTAAGTAAAAAATTCATTTTTATGACGAGTTTTTTTGCTGACTGTACTTTAATATTAGTCACTGAAGTATTGTCACTGAAGCAAACCTGTATACAAAATTTCAGCTCCATCGCACACTGGGAAGTGGGTCAAATTAAGCTTGCAAGATTTTTCCCCCACTAACTAACTACATACTAACTAACTAACATGGCAAGTTAATAAAAAGCTTGTAAAAAGGAACATACACATTAGGTTTTGTCGAAGGCTACTTAATACAAACTAGGCCTAAAAAGTTGCCTTTCTGAAAACTTTTCTTACTTGTATGACACCCGGTTTCTGGAATGCATGTCCAATGTTATGGTGCATACAGATCTAGCAAAACTCTAAGCTCTCGATCGAGCTCTTTTTCTTTTTATCCACAACGGGGTAGTACTTGGCCTTCATCACACCTCTGAAGGTGGAAGCGCACTACTCCCTGAATCCGCAAACACTAAAAAGACACAACTAATGCTGAAAACATCATTGTTATGGCGTCAGACTTAGGTAAGATAATGATAGCTATCCTGGCGGACTAAGAACAAGTCCTTCCACCAACCAAACCGAATACAATAAGGGAAATACATTGGGAATCGAACCCGGGACCTGTTATTCTTAAATCGGTGGTATGAACCACTAGAACATAGTGGCGGTTAAAGTCTCTCTTACTATCCAGGCCTTTCGTTTATCACTTGTACCACACCTAGCACTAGATCATAAGACTGTCGTTATATACGGAAGCAGTGGAGCCGAGGAAACCAGTGAAGCGCGATCGCGCACCGTCAATCAGCTGACGCCGACAGGGAAAATGTCGCTAAAGAATAAATTAAACCTTAAAAACAGCTGGCAGTGTCTATAATCGCTTGACAATGACGGAAATGGAAGAACAAAAAGCAAATGTTTTGATAAGTACTTAGTTAACACTCCTAGGTTTGGTAACATTGAAGTTGTTACCACTTTGTAATTGTTTCAATAAACGGTTATGCAGCTTTCCGCTCGGTTGGTGACAGTAAAGGAAGACTCACACTACACCGTGCCGGGTCCGAGCCGAGCGTCATCTGTATTATTTTGTATGGATTCACTCACACTATACCAATACATCCAGTTGAGTGTCATCCTAGCAACGTACGAGTATATTTAATACTAGCCTTCCACCCACAGCTTCGCCCGCGTGGACTACATGACGATATCCCGCGGGAACCTAATATTTTTCCGGGGTAAAAAGTAAACTATATCACTCTCCAGCTCCCAAACTAACTTCATACCAAAAATCACGTCGATCCGTTGCTCCATTTTGACGTGAAAGATGGACAAACGATTTACGCCAAATGTTTGACAGCTGGTTTGTATGGGAAAAGTGTTGTTTTTACTATTTTCCACGCAATTTTTATATATTTTTTCTCCATAAAACCTTCCGTGGACCTCAAGGAATATATGAAAAAAAATACCCGAATTGGTCCATCCGTTCTCGAGTTGTGCGCTTAGCAACATTCATTTTAATTTATTTAGATTTAAAGGCCGACGTTCGGCTCAGGCTCGGCTCGGACCCGGCACGGTCTAGCGTGAGGCATCATAACCATCCCCGCACACGAGCCACAAACGCCGCCACTTGAAGTTGTGCTTGAAGCTAGAAGAAGAAACAAGTGATGACTACTTGACTACAGGATGGAGGTCGGTGGCGCAACGGTGGCGGCGTTTTTCGGTGGCCCGTGTGCTGCGACGACTACGTTGCTCGGACGATAGTCGGACCCGGCACGGTGTAGCGTGAGTCATCCTTAATGCCGGTAAATAATGTAGAAAGCAAACTTTATTTACCTACTAATAAAACAGCTAATCGCTTGCAATTCTAAGAAATTTATGTCAGCATTCTTATTATCGGTCTTTTATAGGGATCTTATCTCAAGTAATCTTTCAGTTAGGTATACGCTTATTTATGCTATTAAGGAGTTTGTTTTAGTTAAAGTTTTTATTTTCATGATCTACGAATATATTATGCAAACAGTCTTCCCATATTTTGAAATTTATTAAATTAATTTTAAAGATTAATTTTCATGATATAGATTTGGACAATATTGCTACACGTGTTTTAATTTCTGACATTTTATTTAAATCTTGCATAAACAGAAATGTTAATGCCATAGATAGTGTTGTGTTGTCTCACTCTAATAGCTAGATTGAATCTCAAAGTAATAGTTATGGCTCAGCGACGTAATGGAAAACTGTATATGTATGAACCTGTCTTACAAAAACAAACAATGGAAATGTATGAGATTTTCTAGAAAAAGATATCATGAACCGTTTACGAATGGCAAACATTATCATAAGTCATTTAATGTCCCCACTGCTGGGGCACAGGGCTTTCTTATGGATCTATAGAGAATGGGTCATGAGCTAACCGCCTCTGTAGTGCTAGCACAACTTAGCGCGACAATGTCGCGCTCCTTCTAACCAATCAGCACGTCATCGCCTTAAGGTTGTTCGATGAGCTCAGTAGCGCCACCAATGGCAATAAATCAGTTACATTTTATTAAAGGCTTAGATTAAAAGTTTCTGTTATTTTGCGCAAATAGAAGAGTAAAATGCAATTTTGATTTGTTTTTTCATGGCACTTTTTCACAAGAAAAAGGAATTTGACCGAGGTCTTCCGAGTTCAATGCCGCCCGTTTTCTAACCTGAGCTATTACAACTTTGGAAACGGTGGAAAAGTTTGCCTTCGTATTCTTATGACATTGTAACAGTTTTTCGATCGTGTCCGTCTTACGAATTTTCGATCTGACGGTCACGTGTCCTGACGCGAGTTTAACATTTTTTTCACACTTATGCTCTGAAATGTTAATATTATATTTGAGAAAAGAATGCAGTACGTGGCACTTTTCCGAGGTAAACATTCTAAATTTGAAAATCACTGCAGTAATGAATTTCAGTACTTACTTACTGCACTAAAATCAGTGCAGTAAGTAAGTACTGAAATTCATTACTGCAGTGATTTTCAAATTTAGAATGTTTACCTCGGAAAAGGTACTACCCAAAGATATTATTACCAAATTTTTTTCTTTATTTTTTCTTTCGTTATTCCTGTGTATAAAAACAGAAAAAGCAAAGGAACATTTGCACCATACAGCCACATTATTATTATTATTATATCATAATTAGGTTAACTTTTTTTTAAATACGGTGCGCACAGAGTATATTACTTCGTATTGTACCACAAGCGCTATGTACCCTTAGCACGAACATCAATCGAAAAAACAAAATGAGATTTATCATAGACAAAATATCCTTTACGAGTAATTTTGTATAGGAAATATGTACAGCGCCATCTACCACCCAGAAGCGGGTATTGAAGTTGCGCATTTTAGTAGCAAGTAGTAAGTATCAATAGGCTGTATGACCGTTCCACTTGGCCTCACAAACCAATATTAAAAAAACGGCGGGAATGATTTTCAGCGGTTGATTTGATATCAATACAGTTTATTTATATTGTGTAATAAATTATCAAAATGAGTTCTGCCAATGAAACATATACAGACATTGTATGTACCTACTCCACCAAATTTGAGAGCAGAAGCAAAATGAATAACAGAAAACTTACTGCCAGCAAAATCAAAAGAAAGATATATGAAAACCTACGATCTGATTTGGAAAAGTGAAAAAAGGCGCATACGTTTTCGGAATCTGTGTTGTTGGCGTATTTTAATGATACCTACATCATTAAAATAATATTATTATGGGCGATTTATACATAAGTGTGCCCGGGAAAACAATAACATTTACATTTAATAATTGCCCGAACATGTGTGATATAAATTTTAATAAATATTATTTAGTTAAACAGTTTTTTTTTATTTCCTCGCATTTCTTGAGAAAAGCACTATACAAGCCTTGTACGGTAAGCAAATTACCTTGCCTCGAATGATTAAAGCCCTCGCCTGCGGCTCGTGCTTCAAAGCATCCTCGACAATGTAATTTCTTACTTACCTGTCCTCGGCTGTAATGTACTATTACCCATCACAAAAAGTGCACATTGTCGCTAAAGAAGTTTTCACTTTAAAAATGTGAAACGTTTAAGGTGTATCGATGAGCTCAGTGGCGCCGCCAATGGAAATAAATCAATTGCATTTTATTAAAGGCTTGGATTAAAAGTTTCGGTTATTTCGCGCAAATAAAAGAGCAAAATGCAATTTTTTATTGTTTTTTCATGGCCTCAAGTATGAGCACCAAGTTATGGATCTCGATATTGCCAAATGTGGCCACTTTTGGCACTATTGAGATTCACGGCTTATTGCGTAAGTTTGAGTTCTTAAAAGTATATTTATAAAATGCATTCCACTCTTTCACCTGCGCGAAATAACCGAAACTTTTAATCCAAGCCTTTAATAAAATGCAATTGATTTATTTCCATTGGCGGCGCCACTGAGCTCATCGATACACCTATCTCCAATCAAACTCAATTAATAAAACATTTCAATTACTAAATAGCAGCAAATTAAAGGCAAAATAAAAAGAAACTAACAACTTCGACATAAAACAATACAATACTGTTTTCCCAAGAACTCCTTTGTTGAGTAACCATGTCCGAATTTCAATGGACCGAACAGAAACAAAGACTATTAAAAAAGACATTAAAATCTACTTAAAATTTCAGATAAAGGAAATTAGGTGCGCAGTTGTCTCAATGGTTAAAACGTTTTTCTAGTTTGTTGGAAATAAGTTAAAGATTTTAACATGCAAACGTTACTATGACTTAAGGCGCCGATTCCCGAAAATAGGGTATTTTAAATTATGGATTACTCGCAAACCACAAGTATTTAAAATTTGTAAAAAATATATATTATTTTACAGTTATTTATCTAGTGCTTTCGGCCGTTTTTTTCGATGGGTGATATTTTACTATGTCAAATAAAATGCCAAACATCAGTCTAATCGTAATCCGAATATCCTATTACTTGCAAGTATACGTACTTAGTTTTAGTTAATGAAAAATATACGAAAATAATTGTCTTTAAATAGCCGAAGGATTCCGGCCGTCATAAGTTTAAATTTGTTTTTATTGAATTTTTAATTGAATTTTAAGTGATTTTTGCGCTCGCGAGTTCACAGTTCACTGCCGGCTACCGCTGCGTCTGCCTGAAGTGTATCGCGTGCGGCCGAGCAAGCATTAGTGTGCCTATTTCGGTCGGGAATCATCGCCTTAAACATGCAAGTGCCTCGTAGTTACTTTGTAACGGGTTTTCTTAATATACGTTACTTCTTCATTTGAATTGTAAGATCTCATTGCACACTTATCATTGATCGACTACAATGTAATATGCAGTCTTGAACGTGATCAGTACATTATTTTCCAGGCTAGGTAGCTAGTTATTTCGTGTTACGATGTCGAACCAGCGTCAAATAGAACAAAAAACATGTTAATTAATATATAATTAATTTAAATTCATCTTTGCTAGTAGACAGTGCTAATTTTATCCATTATAATTAATTTATTTTCATTGCCCAATCACAGATTTGAATATTTCTGTTAAACTACATAGATACATATTTTAAGTAAGTACCTATATGAATGTTATTTAAAAAATATCCAATAAGATCTGCTTTCATCTGTTACCGAGATAAAAGCAAATTTTTAAGAATGTCAAGTCACAGTTTAATTATCTTAATAAAAAACTTGACATTGTTTTTGGCCCGTTATCTATGTCTCGACACTTATAAAGTCGTGGGGAGAAACTCAATAGGTTTTGAACATGTGTGTGAATTGTTTTTACTACATATTCTTATTGAGATAGAAGGTTAATGCTTGTGCGAATTTAGGAGAACGTATAAATACAAATGGCTGTTTTTCTATACAACTACTTAATTATACTTAAAGAGGCATTTTATTATTTGTACAAAGAACAAATTGTGGAAAATTTACATGGCCGCTAAGAGAAAGAAAATTCGAGAGAAAGAAATCGTGTAATTAGCTATTTGGGGAATTTAGTTGGAAAATACTTCTTGGAACGCTGAATTTAAGAGCTTTAGTTTTTTGTGCGCGTACAGGAGTATATGTGACACTAGCATTCCGCCCGCGGCTTCGCCTGCGTGGACTAGACGACGTTATTCTGCGGGAATGTGATAATTTTCCGGGATGAAAAGTAACCCATGCCACTCTTCGGCTTTTGGCACTATCCCCATACCAAAAATTACGTCGATCCGTAGCTCCGTTATATCGTGAAATACCATACGACCATACGTCAAATGTTTGACAGCTGGTTTTTATGGGAAAAGACAAGTGTTGTTTTTACTCTCGCGGGCGTATAATAAGCTCAATCTACGGTTCAGATTATAGTTATGACTATTTTGACTAACCTCGATAAGCACCAAAAGGTATTTGAGAATTATTTGCATATGACTTTTCCGAATATTTGCACTTGTTTGTTTGTTATGAATTTCAATTCAATTCAAACGTTTATTTCAGACTGTTGAGTCCATGAGAGATTAAAATATAATAATTATAATAATGGTAGTCAATTTGATGTGAAGATTCGTATTAATCCGAAGTGGCAGCGGAAGATCGGTACAGATCGCAATCAGAATCATAAAAAATACGAAAAAACCAAAGCAAAAAATGCTCATTTACAAGCTCATTTCACCAAATGATAATCATAAAATACTAACCTCCACCATAAATCAACGGTTAGCGGTGAAGATATAAATAATTTAATACGCAAACGAATTTGAATATTCAGTATGAAGTCAAATCGTGCGCCGCATAAAAAGCGATACAAAAAATATCTAGACCATCATCAGAGATTTACTACCCGTGCATCGTAACTTTACTTTATGGTCTTTGGCCACTACGTTTCATACTATGACCGTGCTATGAACGTATAAAGAACCTACTCTGCATAACCCAACAGGCAATATGGGTTCATTTAAAACGTATCCAGTAGGTATGTACATATCAATTTTGTTATGTAACTAGGGCTCTTTGGCCCAAGTCTTAAATTTTCTATTGCTATGTCACATGTATTCTTTACCTTTATATTTTTTTAAGATATATTATTATGTACTCCGTACTGTAATAAATTAATGTGATATGCGAATAAAGATTCTATTCTATTCTATTAATTTAATATATTTTATTATATATAAATGCGAAAGACACTCTCTGTTTGTTACAGTTTTACGCCTAAACCACTAAACCAATTTTGATGCAATTTGGCATACCTACTTAGATACAAATAGCCAAAAAAACTTTTATTCATTAACATTATTTGTGATTATATTTCTTCGCTGAGGTCTCCTTTTTAAAAAAACCTGTGTTAGGAGGCCCCGCTCTTTCTTAACGTTAGAATACAAAAAGTTAATCTATAGTTAGTGGGTAGTTAAATTAGTGCGTCTTTCGAAAAGAAAAAAGAGGTTTTTTTTTTAATATGTTACCTACCTATTATTTTAATTTTAAGTTTTTTGCATTCACAATGCAATTTTTACTAAAAATTTTATTTGCATTTTTTTCAAAAATGTACCTATTGCGAAAAAAACAAGCGAAATAAATTAAATTTAGGTACATCATTAGCAGAAGTACATCAAACAAGTTGTTAGTACCTACATAATATTGTAAAGACTAGAGCCGGATATGCTCGTACCTCAGGAAATATAATACTATAATAATATATTACACTAGTGTTCCGCCCGCGGCTTCGCCCGCGTGGACTACACGACGTTATCCCGCGGGAATGTGTTGTTTTTCCGGGATGAAAAGTAGCCTATGTTCCTCTCCAGGCTACAAAGTATCTGTGTCCCAAATTTCAGGCAAATCCGTTCAGCCGTTTTGGCGTGATTGAGTAACAAACATCCAAACATCTAAACATCCAAACATCCAAACTTTCACATTTATAATATTAGTAGGATTTTATGAGGATGATCTGAGGCTCGTACATACGCGAGTTAAGTCGCGTGGGCCACTACACTAGTGGTATACTACGTTGTAGTGGGCAGTCTCCTTTAAGGAAAGCAGTAAACATCTGTAATTATCGAGCTCGCAAGACAACCATGCTGTTTTGCATGCGGCTTCGGTGCGTGCAGTGCCGGTACAATTACCGTGGAACTTTGAAGTGCAGTTAAAGGTGTCCGCACACTAGCTAAGTGATATTGTTGCATTTAGAATGTATTCAACAAAATAATTTTTCTTCATTTCAAGTTACTGAGTTCATAAAAAAAACTAAACTAAACTTGGGACTATAAATACCTTAGGGTTAAGGACTAATAGCACTTATCCTAGTTGCTTGTTTTGAATGCATCACTTGCTAAAAATGAGCTCAAAGAAAGCAATGTGTGCTTAATTAGGATCCTTATTAAGTCCTAAACTAATACAAAGTTAAGCTACAAAGCAAAAAATAGTAGTCGCCAAATTGAACTCAAATAAAACTCTTAACCACAAAGAATCCTTAGGTACTTTTTTATATTATAAATGCGTCTCTGTCTGTCTGTGTGTTACACAATCACGCCTAAACTACGGAACCGATTTGAATGAATTTTGGTACAGAGATAGTCTAGAGCCTGAGAAAGGACATAGGCTACTTTTTATTCCTGAAAAATATCACCTTCCCGCGGGATAACGTCGTGTAGTACACGCGGGCGAAGCCGCGGGCGGAAGGCTATTTAAGAATATGGTAATAAAACTGTGCAAAACCGATATCTATCAAATTTCTTTATGTGCCTAAAGTTGGTTAAATATCACTCACGCGTCAGTTGAAACGCGTAACTTTCGCAAGCTTGTCTGTTCTAACTAAAATATATAACTAGTGGCGCTCTGTCTTTGTCGCGCGCTGATCCGCCGATTCGTGGAGTACCTAGTGGGTCCCACAGACTGTCAGTCCGCCAGCAGGCAACGGCCTGTCAGTTGGTCGCAGTCGGCTACTCACAGTTACATATACAAAAACCAAATATTAATCCGGTGCTTTCCTGTACAAGCTCCGCAACTTTGGAATAAACTCCCCAAAGTTATACTAGACTCTACTTCCTTAGAATCTTTTAAAACAAAGTTGAAAGATCACTTTCTCACAATAACATGATCACATCAGTATTGAAAAGTTGCATTGTGAATGCAGTTTTTATTAAAAACATGATAAATAACATGATCATATCGCGTGATAAAAGCCGCTCATGCTAGGCCGGCTGGCTCAACTTTTATGCTAGTAAGTGGAAAAAAAATCTAGTCAACCGCCCGCCAGTGTGCGATAGCCTTTAGGGCAAGAATTCTAACAGTAGAGCCTACAATGGTAATTGTGCTTACAATTATGTAAAGCTAATTTGTAACTATGCGGTACAGTCACCAACACATCAAGGTTTATATCTGGACCTTGAGCGCCTTGTACTAGTTGCTCCCCGCGGTTCTATTCATGTGGTAACCGTTATATAGTAAATATAGCCTATGTCAATCAGGAATGATGTCTTTTTAGTGTTTTTTTTTTAATCGGTTCTGTACCTACCTACTTCCAGGCATTACCTCTAACATCCAAATAAACTTAAACTCTTTATAATATTAGTTTAGATTATAATTAGTTAAGAGGTCTAAATAAATAGATCCACACTAAGTAATCCTACTAATAATTTAAATGCGAAAGTTTGTGATTATGGATGTAATGGATGTATGTTTGTTACTCTTACACACATAAACTACGGAACGGATCTGGATGAAATTTGCAACAGAGATACTTAGATTATAGGCTGGAATAACAGATAGGATACTTTTTATACCGATATTCCCACGGGAACGGGAACCACGCTGGTAAAACCGCGGGTGGCCGCTAGTAGTACCTACTATAAATGCGAAATTAGCACTGTCTTGTCTGTCTGTTACCTTTTCTCACCCATAGGTACCCTACCCATAATGATGACATCCATAGAGATTTTAAATTATTTTTATGCGTCCACAATGCAACTTAAGTACCTATAGGGAAAATTGTGATAGAAGGTAAGCAAGCAAAGTAACTTTCAGGTGGGATTCGAACCCGCGCCTCCGGGAATCCGGCCCGATGCTCTACCTATTAAGATGACATTCATACTTAATGTTATAAATATGAAAATGTGTTTGTTTGTCTCGTCTTTCACGTCAAACTGAAGTATGATTTTGAAAGTGACAAAGGCTTCTTTTTAACTCGGAAATACATTATCACACCCCCGCGGGATTAAGTCGTATTAGTCCAAGCGGGCGAAGCTGCGGATGGAAGTCTAGTTTTAACCGCCTCTGTGGTCTAGTGGTTCATACCACGGATTTCAGACCCAGAGGTCCCGGGTTCGATTCCCAGTGGGGGTACATACTGTATTCGGTTTGGTTGGTGGTAGGACTTGTTCTTAGTCCGCCATAACAATGATGTTTTCAGCATTATTGTGTTCCGGCAGTTAAAGATAAGATAGCCAGTTCCTCAGTGATTGAGGATTCCGGGAGTAGTGCGCTTCCACCTTCAGCCTTATCACCACTTATCATCAGGTGTGATGAAGGCTAAGTGCTACCCCGTTGTGGATAAAAAAAAAATATAGATTAGAGACCTTGAAAAGGAACATAATACTACTTCTCATCTCGGTAATTTAAAGTGATCTCAAGGAACGTGATATATAACTTATATATCTTCAATATATTCTTCCGATCCAGGCGGACGCAAAGATAATGAATGAAAAAAAAATGAATTTATATTTTGACTTTGCATCTTCATATGTATGATTGCCATCCGTAGGTATAAATGTTATTTCACACAAAACCTGCAGAAAAGTATTTTATCAGCATGTTTAAAATCCGATTAATCTGTTACTAATTAGCAGTCAGCAGATAATTGCCGTTCGAATTATCAAGATTAACAACCTGATACAGAACCCAGTGAATGAAGTGAAAAAATCCTATATTTGATGGGTGTCATAATTATGTCCCCCGCGCGAGCTTTCTAGGAAAATTTTGGACACGAGCCCTCTAGTGTTAATTATGTAGCTATACCTAAGCACAGTACATACACACATTTTCTAACCGCCCATTCAGGCCCAAAGGAAGCGGATTCCCAGAGAGAGTACACACATTAAAACTTTGTTGGCTTCTAGCACTGCTGTGCAGGTAGGTATAGATAAATTTGTCAATTGTTGGGGATTTCGAGAGTAGATTGTACGACTCCCTACAGCCTTATCATCACATCATTTAACACCAGGTGTTATGAAGGCTAAGTGCTACATCGTAGCGTATCAAAAACTAAACTTTCAAATATTTCTAAAGCTATTTAAGCTGGTGCTGCTGGGAAATAACTCAAGCTATTTATTTAAGTACCCAAACAATCTTGGGCGGTTTCAGCGCTGCACCGGCACCGTGACGACTGAAATGAATGCTGTGCACAAAATACTGAATATAAATTGTTCTGCCAGAACGCCGCGTAAATCATGGCTTTCAGAGCTATATATTTAAGCTTAAATATGTGTTCAGCTTCTGTTTGCATTGTAGTGCAAGCAAGAGGAGCTAGACTTAATACTGAGGTAACTGGAGTTTTCACCCTAAATAAAGAAGTGTGCCCAGCAAATTTGACATTTAGTATGTAGTTGCTGTCAGTTATATCATATGATCATAAGTATTTTTTCAAAGTGTAGGTAAGACGGAAGACAGCCACAGTATTACACTGTGGTCACAAAAAAGTGCTAGTACTGCACTCTCCAGTTACCTCAGTATTAAGTCTAGCTCCATGGGTATAACCAAAGCAACTACCTGTTACCAATATTGTTTGGTTTTGGAGAAAACAATATACCTACCTACTTCTAATAAGTTAATCACGACATGCTCTCGTTGTGAATCACTTAATTTTCTTTTAATCAATTTGAACGCGCATTATATAAGATGGTTTGAAACAAACTGCAAAACGAGCAGGGGGTGGTCAGGTTAAGTGTTTAGAACGTAAATAAAATAGAAAAAAAATCCCTAAAATTATTATTTTTTATTTAATTTTACAAAAAATTCTAATATTATCTATGGATATCAATATTTAACATAATACCAAACGTAAAAACAAAATTACTTATTTAACCACGAGACAGGTAAACGATAATCCGGAATCTATTGGGCGCATACATTAGCGCGGTAGGAGTATCGCTATAGCGGCTGGCCGATCAGCTGGAGCTGGGACCGTACTCTGAAACGCTAATCCGAAACTTCGGTTAGCCCCGCCCTTTTCACTCGATTCAGTCCCGACTAGAGCGTGAGAGGGACCGGTATACCGAAGTTTCGGGTTTTGCGTTTCAGAGTAGGCCCTCAGGACCGCCGGGGTTGATGACCGCGGCGCCCAGCCCGCGTGCGCTCTGAAATTACTTGTTTTCATCGTAAAATGAACTAATTTTATTAAAACTTTTGGTATTGTACATATTGAATTGATATCAAAAAATAATATTAGAATTTTTTGTAAAATTAAATTTAAAAAAAGTAATTTTAGGCTTTTTTTTCTATTTTATTTACGTTCTATACACTTAACCTGGCCATCCCCTGCTCATTTTGCAGTTTGTTTCAAACCATCTTATATATGTTATGACTCATTAAATATAATTATGTTTTCTGTGCCTATATTTTTCTTTTTGGATTTAAACGATGTTTTAGCACCTTTTTCAAGGGTCATTTAAACGAATAAACTAGCTCTACTAATTCTTTCTCTTAACTATGCTTAGGTACTATCTCTCGGTACTAAGTACATTCTTCACAGGTACATGCTCACTGATTTTGGGTTCTCTCCACATAACCTTAGGTAGGTAACTAAAATAAAAACAAAAGAATTAAGAACTTAATTAACAAATAATTATTATTCTAATACATTATACCTATGCTTCAAGGTTAAGTTTGTGAATTATTATTCATTCTTTAAAATATCAAATGATGGTCGGCATTCAACGAAGTATTTATGTAAACACATCTTAGATTTCTGCGCGAACTGTCCATATAAAAAAAACACTTTCACGGATTTTTTCACGCAATTTATTCAACAACTTGGTTAAATTTTAGTTAAAAATCTCAAAAAACAACTAAAATTTAACCAAGTTGTTGAATAAATTGCCTGAAAAAATCCGTGAAACTCTGTTGTTTAGTCTACTAAGTACATTCCTCACAGGTACACGCTCACAGATTTTGGGTTCTCTCCACATAACCTTAGGTAGGTAACTAAAATAAAAACAAAAGAATTAAGAACTTAATTAACAAATAATTCTAATACATTATACCTATGCTTCAAGGTTCAGTTTGTGAATTATTATTCATTCTTTAAAATATCAAATGATGGTCGGCATTCAACGAAGTATTTAGGTAAAGTTCAATATTACCGTATTAAACTACCATCTCATGTTGAGCCATAAAATCAGTAATACTGGCCAGCAGCAGCGTTTACACTCAGCACTCGGTTTCTTGTATTATAATTTCCATACAAAGTTTCAGAATTATCGAGTTTCTAGCCACATTACGTGTCTAATATTGGCCACTTATATCTAGCATAATCCTGGCGTAAAGCTCGCCACACAATGAGCGATAAATCTTGTATTGAATGGATTAGGCCGACATTAGCTGCGGGCTCAACGTGTGAAGTATATTGTACGTGCATTTGATAGAACTATTCATCAGATAAGTTTGTACTATACTGGTTGGGAAGGAGTAGAATCACCAGTGCGACTAAGTACTTATTTTAAATAGAATAAGTTTTTAGTAAAAACCTCATTTTTATGATAAGCTTTTTTGCTGACTGTACTGTACTTTAATATTGTATTGTCATCTGAACCAAACACGTATACAAAATTTCATCTTCATCGGACACTGGGAAGTGGATCAAGTTAAGCTTGCAAGATTTGTCCCCCACTAACTAACTAACATACTAACTAACTAACATGGCAAGTTAATAAAAAGCTTGTAAAAAGCTTGTAAAAATAATATAAATTGGGAATAGCAAAAATCGGAAGCCTTATAAATTCGTAATGTCTGTCTGTCTGTCCGTCCGTCCGTCCGTATATTATCACAGTTACTTTATTTGGATACTATTAGAATTACACAGTTGAAATTAGGTAAGTAGATGTATTCTATAAACCGCTTTACAATTTTGATACAATAAAAATAAAAAGATATGGGGGGGCGGGCCATCCATGTATGGCTTACACTAAAACAAACTTTCATCAGATCTATATGAGCAGGGTGTCTATACCTAGATCTTTGAAAATGACAATAAAGTTTCTAAAACTTTTTTTTCTCAAAGTCATAAGTTTAAAAGATAATATACACTTCCAAAGTGGTAAAATGTGTGTCCCTCCGCTCAAACGTTTTAAATAAGAGAGTGAAAATCTAGAAAAAATAAATGGTGATCTTAAAAAATTTTTTCGAACGAGATATATCTCAAAAACTGCTGACTATATCTCGTTTATTTTAAAAATGAGTAGGTAGGTATAACCCATTTTCAAAAACCACAAAAATGTCATTACACTCTGAGAAACTAATTTATTTTTACAGGCGAATAATTATAGTGGTATTTGGCTGGTATAGCTTCATGGGCGAGTCCGACTCGTACTTGGCCGATTATTTATTTGAATTAAATAAATAACCCGCCGAATACTTGAACGCTACTCAACTTTAGGAATATCGCAAATATCGCCGTGTTGCATTAAATGTCAAAGTTATAAAAAGGACGGCATGGTTGAGACCACGAAAAAAATCTTTCTGTGTTCTGTTTCTGTGTTTGAGACGTTCCCAAAGTTGAGTCGCTTTTGAGTATTACACTTGTAATACAACTAAACTCATCTGAAAAATAAATATCAAGCATAGTTATCCGAAGCTTTCTCATTGTAATGGACATCAGCTGTTATAGGCTGATTTTATAGGCGACGTTTGCTCGGATAATGACATTCTATGTGATAAAGTATATTGCGGAAGAGGTTATAAACATTTGTGAAAGTCAATAAGCTATTTACTTTCTTTTTCATTACATGACGGCAAGATTTATATAAGACTAACTTTCCGCCCGTGGCTTCGCCCGCGTGGAGTACACGACGTTATCCCGCGGGAACGTGATATTTTTCCGGGATAAAAAATAGCCTTTGTCACTCTCCCAGCTCCCAAACTATCCCCATACCAAAAATCATGTCGATGCGTTGACCCGTTTTGAGGTGAAAGACGGATAAACAAACAAACACACTTTCACATTTATAATATTAGTATGATTTTTTTAAAACGCAGTAAAATTTTACTCTCGGCTCCAAGCAATGCAATATGATATAGTAATATTTATGCTAACTGAGCTAAAGCGAATATACCTTCAGCCTTATCACCACTTAACATCGTGTGATGAAGGCTAAGTGCTGTCTCGATGTGGAAAAAAAATCGAAATCTAAAATAATAAAATGTTTGTCTTTAGTCTTTTATTCGATTTTCCTTTAAAAAGTTATGGAAAACTACGCAATGTTTAGCAGGAAGTAGGCTTGTTACTAAAATACGGAGAGAAAATGTAATGCCATCGCTTGACCACGGCCACTGCAATCGGAACCCAGAACCAAAATATTGGAAATCATGTCAGCCGAACGACGCCCACTGCTGGGCATAGGCCTCCCCCAAGGATCTGCACAACGATCGGTCCTATGCTGCCTGCAACCAGCGGCATCCCGCGACCTTGACCAAATCTTCGGTCCACCACAGAACGTTTAAAATTAAATAGCAAACTTACGGCCGGTCCGAAACGCCAATTAAAATTAAATTATCTAATTGCCAATTAATCTCCAATTAATTGTAGTTTGGGTTTTTGAAAGAAAAATGTGACAGTCTGTTAACAGTCTGTCAGTGCCCATACAAATCTAAACCTAATTGTGAGATAATTTTGGTTTCAGTAACCCAAGGTGCTTTTAATTGGGAATTAATTGTGACAGTCTGTTAGCAGTCTGTTAGCTAATTTTAATTTTGATTGGCGTTTCAGAAACCGGCGGTTAGACTTTTGAAGCTGGTAGTAAATGAACTATTTCTTAATGGAATGATTCTACAACCTTTCTACTCACCTTCTCAAAATTACCATCTATTTTAAAGATAAACCTAAAGAAATTTAGAATCACCTCAGACAAGTTGTTTGAAAAAACGGAAAAATACCATTGTTGACCATTGTATGTCTAATGACATACTAAAACATCAACATACATTACCTATATCTATGCAATGTTTACATCGCATCTCACGGTGAATGATGGTTACATTCAATTGAAATAGAGCTATAACCAGCGATGTATGAAATCATTAATATAGCAAATTCTTTGAGGCGATTACCGCGGTGCACTGAAGACAATGATTGATGGTAATGCACGGATCTAATAAGAATTATGGATGTGCTAAGTTTTGCAAATTAATAATCATAATCATAATTATTTATTTGTATAAAACATGGTATAAATGAAGTAATATGAATCGAATCGCAGAACGAATGAGTGGCTCAGACAGCAGAGCAAGGTTACTGGTGACGCTATCAGACTAAAGTGGGAATGGTCAGTCCATACAACACGCAAGACCGAGTCGTGGAGCAAAAGGCTGCTCGAGTGGCGACCTTGGGGCCAAAAGCATCCTCCCAGAAGATCCCAGGTGTGTTTGGTCGACGAGCGACCTGAAGAACACGGCGGGAAAAATGTAGCTGGTTGCAAAAAACATATAATGAACGAGGCCTAAGCCCGGAGTATTGAGAAAGGCTGAAGTGAGAGAGAGAGAGAGAAAATACAG
This sequence comes from Crambus lathoniellus, assembly GCA_949710035.1. Lineage (NCBI taxonomy): Eukaryota > Metazoa > Arthropoda > Insecta > Lepidoptera > Crambidae > Crambus > Crambus lathoniellus. Next base: position 29,421,743 of record OX453302.1, on the reverse strand, counting down.
AAATAATAGCTTCCCATTAAAAGTATATAAATAGTTACTATACAAAATCTTAGAATTGCATTTGAAAGACAAATCCTAATCGTAAAATTTTATCAACGACAATTTTGAGATAAATTGAATACAAAACTAGCACAATTTTTTTTCAATTTCCAAGCGTGTATTTTCTTCTGCTACAAATTTATATCGAACATAAACTTTATTGCATATCCATGCAAAGCACGGGCGATGTAAGAGATTGTACCAATACGTCTTTCAGTTAAATTATAGGGTTTCCACGCGCTGGAGCGACGCGTTGACGGAGAAAATGTGCGATACGTCCGTATCAGTCGTTGATCAATCGGACATATTGACGGAAAATATATATTATTGAAAAATTATTGATTACTCACTATTGTAAAAAAACAAAATAGTACAAAACACTAAAAAAACTATCGTAATCGTTATCGTGATCGTATAATATTGTACAAAAACCAGAGCAGCGCCTCTTTTGATCGTTTATGGAACTAAAATTCAATACCTAAATTATTATTTTGACAGCAGCAACTACCGTAATTGTATATTTTTTATGTGATTATTGTTTATGTGATTGTATTATGAAAAGTGAAGAAATATTTTGAATTGAATCTAAATGATTTCTTAGTATAATTTGACCGATTAGCTCACTCCATATTCATTTCACACATATTGCTCAATGTTTTTTTTAGAACGATAATTGGTGCAGTGAGTGATTTTTTGTTTTGTTTAATGAATGTGTTGTATTGTCTTTTGTTTCTTCAGTTTTTACTTACCTAAATCAACAAAAAACCCACGACATAAACATGGACTTAGAAAGGAAACAGTATGTCCGAGGAAATGGAAGTTTGATGTTTGCTTCCACTAGGGAAGGGTTAAGCGATAATTTAACTTATTCCGGCACTCCCAACAAAATTAGCATGACAAATGTAAGTTTGAAATTAGTTTCGCGAAAGTACTTCAAGCGTTTTTGGCCTTTACCCCCATAGGGTTATGGTTAATGTTTCTATTTTGTATTTTTGAGGAAATGGAAGTTTTTTGAGTGGAGTCTGGATGTGGAAGTGGTGCGTTGGCCTTTTATATTGAGACCGCAGCGCATATACTGCGCAAATGTTCCGTTCCGAAAAGTTTTTATAACTAACGACCCGACAATACTTTATTTGATTTATGTTGTTAAAGTTTTATCAGAAGGGTTAGGCGACATCTGTCCTGGCCCAAATAAGCAGTTATAAGTAGTCAAAATATTAGTGCTAGTAACAGTAAATATATATATCTTATGTTTTTTATTATGCTGCCAATTCATTTAAAGTAAGAATGAAAACATTAACAAAATAGATTTTATATTATTAATATTATTATGTTCAACCTTTTTAATCATAAAATTTATAGCGTCTGCTTAAAGCTGCAAATCTATGACTAAGTATACCGATCTTTAGATGCCTACAGAAAAAAAATACATACAACCTACTTACCTACTCTATTTTTATTATTAGCATCATCATGACATGACTGCATTTGCTGTTCATTATTAATTCCTCTTGTTGTTTACAAATACTTAATGTAAGTCATAAATTCCACTTAACGACTGAAATCGTATGGTCTGAAACCACTCCCACCTAAGTAATGAACGTGGCTCGAGACGGCAGGCATTTTTGGCACGACTCCTAAGGCTTAGGTGAATCGGCATCACGAAGGTTAATGAAATTGCAACGGCCATTCCTAGTTTCAGTTGCTGTAAAAAACAAAGATAAGGAATTTAGAACGCTGCAGTGGTGCAACGAAATTCGACGCTAAACGCTGACGTCTTTTGGTGAGGTCAAACATTCTTTGCAGCTTAGTGCGGTGGGATTGCAGGGGAGAAAAGTTGCAAATAATCGGTTGTTGTAAAATGCACTTTTTGACATACAAGTGTTTATTGTGATACTGGTTAATACTATGAGTATTAATACAGTGTCATTATACTGTTGATCGCTATAAAAGTCAATGTACTAATGAGAATTAAGCTCCAAAACTGTTTCTTATTTTTTGTAAATATGCAAGTTTCTGGAATTACCGATAAGTATTGTAATGTTACATTCCTAAATCCCTGTGGATGAAATCATAAACACAAACAGCCGCTTAGTAGATTTATTATAAACTGAACTTATGTAAATTATGCAAACCCTTGGAATTTCCAACGTATTGTTTTATGATAAGACAAGTGATCTTACAATAGTTTATCTATTCAGTAAAATTTCTTCTGTGGGATTTTATAAGACTATTGTTAAGTACCTACTAGTACCTATGCAATAAAATAATATAAATAAATAAACAGTATAGGAAAAATGTGATAGTAAAAAACCACGAGCCCTATAAGTAGCTTTCAGGCGGGATTCGAACCCGCGCCTCCGGGAATCCGGCCCGATGCTCTGACCAACTAAGCTACCGAAAGGCTTACACGACTCGTCGAATTTTGCTATCACTTGTTACGCTGTAGGCCAGCGATGCTTCATCAATGTGAGGGAACCCTCGCATCCGAAAGAAACATTTTTACAAATGTTTAAAAATCGATTAAGATGAAACAGCCATATTGAGATTTTATATTATTTTTATGCATTTACAATGCAATTTTGTAAGTATAGGAAAAATGTGATAATAAAAAACCACGAGCCCTATAAGTAGCTTTCAGGCGGGATTCGAACCCGCGCCTCCGGGAATCCGGCCCGATGCTCTGACCAACTAAGCTACCGAAAGGCTTACACGACTCGCCGAATTTTGCTATCACTTGTTACGCTGTAGGCCAGCGATGCTTCATCAATGTGAGGAAACCCTCGCATCCGAAAGAAACATTTTTACAAATATTTAACAATCGATTAAGATGAAACAGCCATATTGAGATTTTATATTATTTTTATGCATTTACAATGCAATTTTGTAAGTATAGGAAAAATGTGATAGTAAAAAACCACGAGCCCTATAAGTAGCTTTCAGGCGGGATTCGAACCCGCGCCTCCGGGAATCCGGCCCGATGCTCTGACCAACTAAGCTACCGAAAGCCTTACACGACTCGTCGAATTTTGCTATCACTTGTTACGCTGTAGGCCAGCGATGCTTCATCAATGTGAGGAAACCCTCGCATCCGAAAGAAACATTTTTACAAATGTTTAACTTTCGATTAAGATGAAACAGCCATATTGAGATTTTATATTATTTTTATGCATTAACAATGCAATTTTGTAAGTATAGGAAAAATGTGATAGTAAAAAACTACGAGCCCTATAAGTAGCTTTCAGGCGGGATTCGAACCCGCGCCTCCGGGAATCCGGCCCGATGCTCTGACCAACTAAGCTACCGAAAGGCTTACACGACTCGTCGAATTTTGCTATCACTTGTTACGCTGTAGGCCAGCGATGCTTCATCAATGTGAGGAATTTTACTATCACATTTTTCCTATACTTACAAAATTGCATTGTAAATGCATAAAAATAATATAAAATCTCAATATGGCTGTTTCATCTTAATCGATTGTTAAACATTTGTAAAAATGTTTCTTTCGGATGCGAGGGTTTCCTCACATTGATGAAGCATCGCTGGCCTACAGCGTAACAAGTGATAGCAAAATTCGACGAGTCGTGTAAGCCTTTCGGTAGCTTAGTTGGTCAGAGCATCGGGCCGGATTCCCGGAGGCGCGGGTTTGAATCCCGCCTAAAAGCTACTTATAGGACTCGTGGTTTTAGACTATCACATTTTTCCTATACTTACAAAATTGCATTGTAAATGCATAAAAATAATATAAAATCTCAATATGGCTGTTTCATCTTAATTGATTGTTAAACATTTGTAAAAATGTTTCTTTCGGATGCGAGGGTTTCCTCACATTGATGAAGCATCGCTGGCCTACAGCGTAACAAGTGATATCAAAATTCGACGAGTCGTGTAAGCCTTTCGGTAGCTTAGTTGGTCAGAGCATCGGGCCGGATTCCCGGAGGCGCGGGTTTGAATCCCGCCTAAAAGCTACTTATAGGACTCGTGGTTTTTTACTATCACATTTTTCCTATACTTACAAAATTGCATTGTAAATGCATAAAAATAATATAAAATCTCAATATGGCTGTTTCATCTTAATCGATTGTTAAACATTTGTAAAAATGTTTCTTTCGGATGCGAGGGTTTCCTCACATTGATGAAGCATCGCTGGCCTACAGCGTAACAAGTGATAGCAAAAGTCGACGAGTCGTGTAAGCCTTTCGGTAGCTTAGTTGGTCAGAGCATCGGGCCGGATTCCCGGAGGCGCGGGTTCGAATCCCGCCTGAAAGCTACTTATAGGGCTCGTGGTTTTTTACTATCACATTTTTCCTATACTTACAAAATTGCATTGTAAATGCATAAAAATAATATAAAATCTAAATAAACAGTAGCCAACCACCACTATAACTGTTATTTCGTGCATCCTCATGCATCTTTTTGGACAACTAAAACTACATTACATGCGTCAACGCATTATACGCAACATATTATGTTGGCATATTTAGAATAAGTTTTTACATACAATTTTTAAGTACAGTGTGACAATTTCATTTGTCACACTGCACTTTAATATTGTATTGTCATCTGAACCAAACCTGTATACAAAATTTCAGCTCCATCGGACACTGGGAAGTGGGTCAAATTAAGCTTGCAAGATTTGTCCCCCACTAACTAACTAACTAACTAACATGGCAAGTTAATAAAAAGCTTGTAAAAAGAATACATTTTATTATCAGACGTGCAAGTGAGTATTTTCATATTATTCGTATTATTTTTTAGTAAGTTGGCCGTATTTCGTCCAAAATAAAATAAATATATCTAATGGGAAACCGGACTGTTATTGACGTGAAAATATTTAATAGTAGCAAAAAAAGGTTGTGAAACAAATACAATTTTTTTGTTGTTTTTGTTAAAACCCGCCCGACTTCAAAATACTTACGTTATTTATTTGGTGAGGAATTATTTCTCACTTTTTTGATGTGATTTTTTTGAAGATTTTTCAAAGTCCTGACTGACTGACTGACTGAGATATCAACGCACAGCCCAAACCGCTGAACCTAGAGACTTCAAATTTTGCACATAGATACGTTATACAGTGTAGGCATACACTAAGAAAGGATTTTTGAAAATTCCACCCCTAAGGGGTGAAATAGAGGATGAATGTTTGTATGAAAGTCCGTCAGTTTTGAAGTTAGGATCTTCAAATATTGTATTTAGGCTGGCAATTGAAAATTAATATTTACCTGTGTCAGCGTTTTTGACAATTCCACCCCCGAAGGGGTTAAAAGCGGGATGAAATGTTGTATCTGGAAAGTCCTTTATTTAATTTATTATTTAGGCTTATGGTCGGAAAGTAAAACAAATAAGCAAAAACATGGTTATTATATACTAGCTTCCGCCCGCGACTTCGTCCGCGTGGACATTCGAGAAAATACTTAGGGGACCAATAGCCAGAATAAAAAGTATTCTATGTTTTAATTGCATAAAAATCCGATCAGCCGTTTTTACGTGATTAGGCGGGTCCTCCCTCACCAAGCGAGCAGCCTCGCGCGAGGCACAACGTTTGCCACGTGCGGCGGGCCTCGCACGAGGCTGCTCACTTGGTGAGGGAGGACCCGCCTAATCACGTAAAAACGGCTGATCGGATTTTTATGCAATTAAAACATAAAATACTTTATATCCTGGTTATTGGTCCCCTAAGTATTTTCTCGAATGTCCACGCGGACGAAGTCGCGGGCGGAAGCTAGTAAATAATAAGTGTCTGTTTCACAACTAAAAAGTTAGTTCTGAGTAGCTTAGGTACCAAGAACTTTTAGGGCACTTAAAATGATTTAGGTTTCTATACCCTATTTACCCCCTGGGTTTGATTTTCGGAAACCTACGAAATGGGTTGCCTATTTGTTTTAAGAAGTAAGCCTACAAAGTTTCAAGTTGAAATGTCTATTTTATCCCCTGATTTTCCATTCAAAACTTCACCCCTATTTCAACCTTTTAGGGGTTGAATCATGTTCAGCGTGTTAAACATCAAAATAAATGCCATTTTTGCAATCGTCATCCCATAAAACCTCAATAACGACATCCATATCGATGTTTAGGTTTATTTATCCCATTTAACCTCTAAGGGGTTGATTTTCGAAAAAATACGAAATATGTGTTTGCTTATTTGTTTTACTTTCCGACCATAAGCCTAAATAAGAAATTAAATGAAGGACTTTCCAGATACAACATTTCATCCCCCTTTTCACCCCTTCGGGGGTGGAATTGTCAAAAACGCTGACACAGGAAAATATTGATTTTCAATTGCCAGCCTAAATACAATGTTTGAAGATCCTAACTTCAAAACTGACGGACTTTTATACACATATTCATCCACTTTTTTACCCTCTGGGTTTGTTTTTGGGAAAATTACGAAATGGGTTGCCTATTTGTTTTAAGAAGTAAGCCTACAAAGTTTCAAGTTGAAATGTCTATTTTACCCCTGATTTTTCATTCGAAATTTTACCCCTATTGCAACCTTTTAGGGGTTGAATCATGTTCAGCGTGTTAAACATCAAAATAAATGCCATTTTTGCAATCGTCATCCCATAAAACCTCAATAACGACATCCATATCGATTTTTAGGTTTATTTATCCCATTTAACCTCTAAGGGGTTGATTTTCGAAAAAATACGAAACATGTTTTTGTTTATTTCTTTTATTTTCCGACCATAAGCCTAAATAATAAATTAAATGAAGGACTTTCCAGATACAACATTTCATCCCCCTTTTCACCTCTTCGGGGGTGGAATTACCAAAAACGCTGACACAGGTAAATATTAATTTTCAATTGCCAGCCTAAATACAATGTTTGAAGATCCTAACTTCAAAACTGACGGACTTTCATACAAACATTCATCCTCTATTTCACCCCCTTAGGGGTGGAATTTCCAAAAATCCTTTCTTAGTGGATGCCTACACTGTATAACGTATCCATGTGCAAAATTTGAAGTCTCTAGGTTCAGCGGTTTGGGCTGTGCGTTGATATCTCAGTCAGTCAGTCAGTCAGTCAGTCAGTCAGTCAGTCAGTCAGTCAGTCAGGACTTTGAATTTTATATATATAGATATATTATATATTTTTTCGAAAATCAACCCCTTAGAGGTTAAATGGGATAAATAAACCTAAAAATCGATATGGATGTCGTTATTGAGATTTTTTGGGATGACGATTGCAAAAATGGCATTTTTTTATGTTTAACACGTTGAACATGATTCAACTCCTTAAAGGTTGCAATAGGGGTGAAATTTCGAATGAAAAATGAGGGGTAAAATAGACATTTCAACTTGAAACTTTGTAGGCTTACTTCTTAAAACAAATAGGCAACCCATTTCGTAATTTTCCCAAAATCAAACGCAGGGGGTAAAATAGGGGATGAATATGTGTATGAAAGTTTTGAAATTAGGATCTTCAAAGCGTGAGAAGCCTCGTGCGAGGCCCGCCGTACGTTGCAATCGTTCTGCCTCGCGCGAGGCTGCTCGCTTGGTGAGGGAGGACCCGCCTAATCACGTAAAAACGGCTGATCGGATTTTTATGAAATTAAAACATAGAGTAGGTACTTTTTATCCTGGTTATTGGTCCCCTAATTATTTTCTCGAATGTCCACGCGGACGAAGTCGCGGGCGGAAGCTAGTCGGTTTATAAACAAAGGAGTTATGCTTAAAGATACGTATTAAATTCACATAAAGTGGTAACGAAAACGACAGTAATTTCAAGATTTCCTGAAAACTACTGAACCAATTTCAAAATTTCAAAAATTTGGGACCAACTTGGAAACCAACCTGATGTAATAACATGTTTTAATCATTTCAATCGGTCCATCCGTCTTTGAGTAGTCGGTGGACATACACAAAAAAAAACATACATACTGACGAATAGAGAACCTCCTCCCTTTTTGATTAAGAAGTCGGTTAAAAACATTTCCAATGTTAAAACAATATGTTTAGTAACAAGCAAGTAATGAGCTGCTGATTATGACCAACTGTGTCTCTAGCTAATAAAAAAAATCTTAAAAAGCTAAAATCTCTTTCTAAAACGAAATTTTATATGGCGGGTGTATGGCGCTACCCACTTGTGACGTCACAATTTGGTAGCGCTGTCCTTGTCACATATTAAAGTTTAAAGCTCTATATCTCTGAAAATCGGGTAAAATATTCAAAAATAAATACCTTTATTTAGTTTTTGATAATATCAAAAACTAAATAAAGGTATTTGGTATGTTCTTAGATATATTATATCTATATAAGAACATTATCCTTCAACGCCCCAGAAATGGGACACAATATATTTTCCATTGTTCTCCGGCCCTGTTCGGCCGGTCAAGCGTCAATGGGTATAATAGTAGAGAATAAAAAAAACATTCCAGTCCTCTAATCATTGTGATTTTTTTTTTTTTTATTCACAACGGGGTAGCGCTTAGCCTTCATCACGTGATGATAAGTGGTGATAAGGCTGAAGGTGGAAGCGCACTACTCCCGGAATCCTCAATAACTGAGGAACTGGCTATCTTTTCTCAAACTGCCGGAACACAATAATGCTGAAAACATCATTGTTATGGCGTCAGACTTAGATAAGATGGTGGTAGCTAGCCAGGCGGACTAAGAACAAGTCCTACCACCAACCAAACCGAATACAATATGTACCCCCACTGGGAATCGAACCCGGGACCTCTGGGCCTGAAATCGGTGGTATGAACCACTAGACCACAGAGGCGGTAAATTTCAGTTTGGACAACATACTCGTACTACAGTCGCGTTAGTGTATATGTTAAGAACATATATGTTCTTTGCTACTACAGTGCTTATGCAAAGTCAGCAAGTGATATTGGTCATTAGCATCAGAGAAATGTTAATATCAAGCTGATAGCATCATCTCTTGCGCACCTAATGAGTCAGAACGAGAAAGCTGTATTGCGATTATTTCCTACTTACTGCAAGGAAGTAGTTAATCGTGATTTAAATAATAGATATCCATGTGACTTCACATTGATCTAACGGTGTGTACTGCAGTTGTAGATTTCTATCGAGAAGTTTTACTATCCATGTTGACAAAGTTGCGGACTGTTGCTAATAAATAATTTAAGTATTTGATTGAATCAGGCGTCGCTTGGCGGAAGTCCCTAACCATTGTGAAAAAAGATATAGGTTCCTATATGTAGCTTACTTCCGCAAAAAACACAACATGCAAGATGCACCGCCCGCTTGTCCGCAAAAAATTGCACATGCACACCACGACAATATTATACCAGTGCACAATACCTGCATTTAGCAAGACAGCAATACACCTTGCACCTTCACCGATTAAACTTCTGTACACGTGTTGCGTCCCAACCCGGGGCATCCTCAGAAGAAAGTTCGTTCGAAAACCAACACCAAATGATTCGCTGTTGGTTTTCGCACGAACTAGGTATCTCTTATCCAAGGTGTAACATTGTGCACTGGATTGTCATGGTGTGCATGTGCAATTTTTTGCGGGCGGGCGGGTGGTGCATCTTGCATGTTGTGTTTTTTGCGGAAGTAAGCTACTTATATCTCTTTTTTCACAGTAATACAATAATTAACACTTGGACCTGGCTTATGAAACTAAAACTATGCTAAATATGACTAGCTATTTACTGGTCAATTAGCGAATCGGCTGTTGACACGCGGTATCTTTGTGCAAAGGAATAAATAAAGGTGACCTTGCAGTAACCAAGTTCAATCATTAATATAACTAAAAAGGGATTTTAACATGTTTAACTTTGTTTGTGAGTTTCGATGCTTGAGTTTCTTTGCAAACAAAGTTAAATACTTATGGTCATAAAAATTACTAACATCAAGAATCACCATGAAATTTATCGATTTATTTGAAAATTATAAAACCATAGTCAAGCCACAAGCCACCACATGGTTTGTTCAGAAACCTTACCTAGGTTTAGTACGTTAACCTTGACATTACTTTTAACCGCCTGTGTGGTCTAGTGGTTCACACCACCGATTTCAGACCCAGAGGTCCTGGGTTCGATTCCCAGTGGGGGTAGGACTTGTTCTTAGTCCGCCTGGCTAGCTACCGCCATCTTATCTAAGTCTGACGCCATAGCAATGATGTTTTCAGCGTTATTGTGTTCCGGCAGTTCAGATAAGATAGCCAGTTCCTCAGTGATTGAGGATTCCGGGAGTAGTGCGCTTCCAATTTCAATCTTATTACCACTTAACATCAGGTGTGATGAAGGCGAAGTGCTACCCCGTTGTGGCTAAAAAAAAATATTAAGTAATAGCTTGTTATGAAATCGGGTGTTAAATCAGCTGTTACATAACCGACAGTTTACTTCATTATGTACAAACAATACCTAAACTGTCGCTCAACTCCGACACCGGCACAACAATGAGATCAAGAAACAATCGCGATGAAAGTTTATTTCGACATTCCTTCATATTATTAGTTCGGTGATTTTCGTGAGAAGTGTAAGCACAAAGGGGAATTTAGAAGAGCTGGTGAAAGAACCAAATATTTGGATAAAGGTTCCGTATTTTTTTCAATTATGAGCTGTCAATAAATCTAATGCTGCCCATACACTATCCTGCCTATTGTCCGGCATGACGCTGCCGATTGGATCAAGTATGGTGTAATATGGACGAACTGCAGATTGGATCAAGCCTGGCTGCATGCCGATTGGACGATAGGTAGGATAGTGTATGGCCACTATATGACACTTAAAATTTTTTTTAGGTTACTTTACAATCTTACAGTTACAATATGAAAGTATTTCTCCATGCGTGCTTAGCAAATATTACCGTCGAAGCTAACAAAACTTTTTACAAACGTATGTTACACCTATATCAAATTACATCAAAATGATGAATCAAAAATTTCAGTTCCTTTCACATTTTCACTGTTGTATTGTTACTGCTTACCATTTACTTTGACGACAAGTATTACGCCCTTCTCCCTGCATAGTTGAATAAAAATAAAAGCATTAAAAAAAGCAAATGTTAAAAGGTTACACACAGACAACATTAATTACGCATTTGTACTATCAGTAGGTGTCAATCAATTCTACATCCAGAGGTGAAGTTTACATGTTTCATACGACTGAACCCTAGTTTGTCAAATAAAAGAGAACCTTCGTGAGAAATGAATCTGTAACGGCGAAAGTGAGTTGTATGGTTTGACAAACACAGCTGTCATAATAGTCCTATTAAAAATAATGGTATAATTTCAAAAGTTAATCTCTTCATTTCGGTGCTCAACAGATATAATATTCGTGTGAAAAATTAGAGTCTTTTTAGTTAGATTTAGATCTTTACTTTGTTTTTTAATTATCCAACAAATACTTGATTTGATTACAAGATAAACAGTTTAAAAGCACTTGGGTCTCAGATATAAGATCAAAGAAAGGAAGGTGTTACAAATGTACACAAATTAAGAAATCATATTTATAGGAAAAATGTGTGATAGTAAAAAAAAAACTTACTATCACACATTTTTCCTATACTTACAAAATTGCATTGTAAATGCATAAAAATAATATAAAACATATTTTATTTACTAACGACGAACTAATTAACGACTCGGTAGCTCAGTGATTAGAGCAGTCACCTCGATAGCGAAAGGTCGTGGGTTCGAGTCCCATGGGAGCTGGTTGTGAGATGGGTCGATTTTTTCTAAATACTTCATTTTCAGTTTTTCAAATCATATTTAGACACAAATCAAACTAAAGACCAATGTTTAACGTTTGAAATTTCTCCCAAGTTCTTGACTTTATAGTCAGTCAGACATTCTTTAGTCATAGTAGCGAGCCACAACACTGCGTTTCTCATTTTTCTCGTTTCTCGTTCTCTCATCTTACAATTTATATTCCTAGTAATTGAGCCCTATTATTCGAAAATACGGATCACGAGATTTCAAAATACGCTGATGCACTGCCCAAAGCTTTCCCAAAGACTTCAAACTGACGAGCGGGTTGAACGTTGCACGAAAAACTGCAGCTAATGATATTAAGATCAACTAAGAAAGTGCGGTGTAAAATAATGTGCAAAAATGTGAATTGTAATCTCGTTCATGGAGTAACATGCAGTTTAGTCATTAATTAATATCTGTATTTCCTATTTTGGTGTTAGTGTTCGTGTTGTGACAAATTATTGTATCACTAAAAATCATAGTAAATATGAGTAAGTAGGTACTTTTATTTAAAGTATTTTAGCAACTGAATGTGTTCGAAACCGGGTAGCATTTAGTGTCAGTCGCAATTGCAAATGATAAGAAGGCGATTAGTGAGATTGCGGCGGTTAAGCAACGTTTACAGTGGTCTTTCACAGGATGGGTGACCAAATATTAATTAATAATCTCGAGTTCGGTTCTTAGGATTCTTACGATGTTAAGCCGTTGGTCCCGGTTGCATAATGCAGTCGTTAGCACCCAACAATCAGCATGGGCCATGAGCCACATGAGCCAGCTCCATAATTCAAGGCTGGTCTTCTTTGAATTGATTTTTTTCCTATCTATACTAATATTACAAAGAGTAAATATTTAATTGTTTGTTTTTTTGTTTGCATCGAATAGACTTCGAAACTACTGGACCGATTTAGAAAATTCTTTTACCATTAGAAAGCTACATTCTTCCCGAGCGAGGCTATATTTTATCCCGATATTCCCACGGGAACGGGTATTACGCAGGTAAAATAATATTATAAAGAGGAAAGATTTGTATGTATGTAATGAATAAACTCAAAAACTACTACTTAGACCGATTTCAAAAATTCTTTCACTTTAAGAATGCTACATTATCCCTGATTAACATAAACTATATTTTACCCCGATATTCTCACGAAAACGGGTACCACGTCGCGGATAAAACCGCGAGGATCTGCTAGTGTTAAAAAAATATATAACTTTCTCCAAACTTAAAATTAAAATCTTTAGCTACAAAATATTGCAAGCCTTTTCTAATACATGACTTTTTTCTCGAAGAAAGCGAACGTAATGCGAGTCCAATACGTCATAATACACGTGCATTACTATGATTGTTCACGCGTAGCGTCAAATCGGCGATGGTTTCCCTCGATCGAGGTGAAACTTTCCACCGTAAATGTGGTCAGAACCATAGTGTGCATAAATAATAGCCTACGGTTTCAGGCATGTATAGTCAGGGACAAAATCGGTGAACTACTTCTTAGCCCTTTTTAGCTACAGCTGTGAGACAACGGGTTCATTGGGCAGTTTGTAATTTTTTTGTTTTATTTGTTTTTTTTTAATAGTTTATTGTGTTATTGCATTGGCTGTAGCCAAATAAAGAACTCATTCATTCATTGTTACTTCTTTTCGAGTGGCTGGTGCCTCGCCATTTACGAGCAGATCCTTTTAGTATTTAACTAGGGCAGTACAATGCACTACATACAATAGTTGCATGATATTGTTAATGGTTAAATAGGAAGAACTACTAAATAATATAAGACCTCCAGCGTACCCTTATCAAATGCGAATAAATGATAGTCTTTATTCTTATTCTTATTCACAAACAATTAAGGATAGGAACTGCAAGTGAACGGTGAGAGACCGAATTCATCCCTGAGTGTACTAGGGAATAATAATATGTGATTGAGATACTAGTAAGTGGAGACTTTGGCGCAGTATTTATGGTATGATTGTTGAGGTTGAACAAATTTTGCAAAGGCCGGACCAAAAAAATATAATATCGAGCCCTGTTCTTCCCAGCTGCATTTGCAGTCGTTTATGCCGCCAATCCGTGTTGGGCCTGCGAGGTGGGGCATAGTCCATTCTCCTTATCAATTACTAAGGAAGGCCTGTGGCCCATCAGTAGTGGGAACATTAAAATGTCTGGTAATGAGATGATACAAGTTTAAAAGTTTTGTGAAAAATAAATATATTCACTATACTTCACTGATTAGACTACTCTACAGGTGTTTCGCCCCAACCCGGTATATTCCTCAGGAGTTGTTTGATAGTGCGAATCCAGCATTGATCGGTGCTGTACACGTGTAGAGTAGTCTATTTCTTTTTATCTTGCATGTTGTGCTTTTGTGAAAGTAAGCTACATATTATTATATTTCTTTTTTCACAATGGTTAGGGTAGGGACATCCGCCAAGTGACGCCTGATTCAATCAAATAGTTAAAAAACTTGTTAATACTAAAGAGGAGGGGACACCAATCGTATATCTATTGAGAAATACATTATCGGAAGAAACTCTTTGAGATCTAGTTGTTTCATGTTTTCCTATTTCTGGCCTGTGGTCACTTTCACCGACTTACTTGGTCGGACTGTTTTCCCCGTGACTGAGAGTGTAGTTCTAATTCAGAAGTATAATGTTCTGTATATTTTGCAAAATCATCAGCTTAATAAAGTTATATTTTGGTGACGAGAAATTATAGTGGAATTTTGGCTCGCTATATATCCCTATGCCCAGCAGTGGGAGTCGTTCGGCTTATGATGATGATAAGCAATCGGTACGAAGGTAAAGTCCATTCGCTTAGATAGTGTCGCCCTTTGATCGCGCCGCCTTGGCACGTGCCGCTGCTTTTCAAAGGATGCCGCCGCATAAACAAAAGAAGCCGCGTGCGGCGTACACCCGAAAATGGAATTGGATTTTGGGACTCGGCATTTATTAAATTATATTTTCTTAAATTATCTACTTATGTTTATTATAAATACAGGTGGTAACGACGGTTACGACTTGTGTTAATTCGAGCGATTATAAGTAATCATAATAATCATATAAAAAAATTATAATAATTATTATTATTTGCAAATCACTTATTTAACTTCCTTTTATATAAAAATATCCAAATTTTCATTAAAATTTACTTTGGTACTCAACTTGAGTGTATTATTTTATATCTGCATTTTATAGCAAGAGCCACAATGCCGTGCGGGTGTACCGACACTATCTAACCGAACGGACTTTACGGAACCTTTCATGGGAGAGTCTAACTCGCACTTGGCCGTTTTTTTTTTGTTTCTGTGCAGGGTCTCCGACGAATTTCACGACCGCACACTTATTTCAATCGTACTGTAGTTCACATGTTTATTTACAGTTATAGAACTATGCTATTGTGTCTTAGGGTCAGCTAAAATTGAGCATTAAAATGGAAGAGCAATTTCCAAAGATGGCTTGATGATGAACTTAATCTTATCTCAAATTGCTCAAATTCCACTCAGATAATGCCATCAGAAATAAGCACACCGTTCCGGAGAGTTACCTACAATACGTGAACTTATCATTTGTAGCTATTATGATATCATTACACTTCTGGTGGGATACCGGCTAAAAATATGGATACAGACATCTGTCATTTGAATTCCTCATTTTGATAGATTTTTGCTGCTTTGTTTTGTTGATCGTTGCTAGCTAGCTATTTTATAGCCGACGTCACTTAACAGGGAACTGATAGCGGCTTCTTTTTTTCCAAGGTTCCAAGAAACGTTCATACGTTTCTAACGTATATACGTATACGTACGGTATTCATAAAGTTAGTACGCAGTTGCCCCCGGGATAAATCACTGTGCGATGAACTTGGGCGAAAATATTTCAGAAGGCAATTTTTGTACTTTTGTAGAGAGGGCAATTAAACTAGGTAGAAAAATACCGAAAACTTTTCCCTCAATGTCCCATAAAATTTAAAGAATATGAGCGCATTAATAAAATGCATCCCATTATTTTACCGCGAGCCGCAATAAAAATGTGGATTACTGCGCAGTACTGATAATCCGAGTTTATGGCTATTTATGAGGGAACTGGGATTTTATAAGTGCAGATCGTTGTGAATAACTTTATGATAAGACCTTACAATATATAAGTATAATAATAAGTACTCACTCAGTTACTGAAGAAAATCTTTGCATTTAGAAAACCATTTTAAAATCATTTAGAGTCAATGGCACCTTACATTAGTTGATGAATTCCGTTCGAGGCAGATCAGATAACATAAAATACTCTATCTGACACATTGATCTATTTCAACAGATAGAAGCCTAAGCACAGGATATCAGATTAAACCCCGACAATGGGGATCAAACCCGTGGCCACTGGTTCACTGAGCCAGCAGGTCAGATTTACATTGCAAAACATTTCTTAAATTATTAATTTTCTCATTTCAGCCAACACGTCCGTACGCTTCAACAACCACTGACAAAATGCGCGGATTCTAAATTCAAACGATGGGAAGCGGGCTCAGCAGCGCCACCAGTCGGAAGTGGTCGCGGAAGGATGCGCCGCCGCACGCCGAGTCGTCTCGAGTTCTGTTCTTGCTGTACCTCATCCATAGGACCTGGAACGTAGTGGTGGAACACGTCGACTCGAAAAGTGCAAGGTATTTACAACTTCTTGATTTAAAATTGAAAATAATAGCAATAGCTTTTGCCAAGAAGTCTTTACACTCCGACGGCCATCCAAAAAATGAGTGGTTTCTAAACCAAAGTGGTCGAGCAAGGTACATTACACTCCTCATAAAACGAAATAGTATATTATGATACAAGTGAGCTTAGGTTGCTCATTATACACGAGGCTGTGGGTTGCAGCCCGAGCCGCAGGCGAGGGCGTAAATCAGCCGAGTGTCTAGTGAGTAAGTTGCTCACGAGTTTCATACGCACTTTTTCAACACACTTGCGAGGAAAAACAAACATTTATTGCATACATAATGTATTAACCTAATATTAACTAAGGGAAAAAGCGCGCAAGTTTTTTTTTTTTGCACGCGCCAAATGTGAGGTGATTGATTACATACAGCCATACAGCCTACTTCAAAATAATTAAGTATGACGTCGCTGGGGTCGGTTGCCTGGTCTGGTCTCGTTGTCAGGATGGTTGTGACGAGGGATCCTCAAAATAATAGTCTCTTCTTCAATAACAAACGTCTTATTCTTCAATCACAATTGATATGGCACAAATAAAACAACGATTCAAGTGATGTATACGGATGAATCGTTAAACGCAGCAAATTCGATACAGAAAAGTGGCCCTTGCGGGCCCCACTACCGCCTCAACGTCCAACCCCTGTGGGTCCCTTTTCAGACCGTTTTTATCATGCGCCTGCACCAAAATGTGCAGACCATCGACCAATTCAACTGACTTGGTCCAAGTCCTGCCATCTCTCTGTATCCAACTCACCCAAGTGCTTGCCGCAACGTTTAAACTGACTCAACTAATAGTTACAAAGCAACAAAATAGATGGCGCTAATATTTTAAGTCGACAGTTACAAAATAACTCGATAGATGTCGTTATAATTTAAATTAAAGTAATCGATCTTGCTGTCTATGAGGGCAGCATTGCGTTTACGCTCCGACACGGCCATTCTCACGTGTCACACGTCCTCGTGTGTATCTGAAACAAAATTACTTCAATGGAGCTAATCCCGCTCGGCTTAACCTGACTAAAAGGTTAGTAGCCACATAAAAGATAATGAAGAAAGTATGCCTCATAGTAAGTTACAGTAATCACAATATTATAATCAAAGTCATATAAACAACACACATCACTAACAGTAGCTACACATTAGGTGGCAAGGATTCCCACATGGAATCGGTACACTCAATGTACATGGTCATCGTAATGACATAGTCTCCCATGAGACGGATTCCCACATTGGAATCGGTATGCTCAACATACATGGTCATCTCATAATGACATAGTCTCCCATGAGACGGATCCCCACATTGGAATCGGTACACTCAATGTACGTGGTCATCGTAATGACATAGTCTCCCATGAGACGGATTCCCACATTGGAATCGGTATGCTCAACATATATGGTCATCTCATAATGACATAGTCTCCCATGAGACGGATTCCCACATTGGAATCGGTACACTCAATGTACGTGGTCATCGTAATGACATAGTCTCCCATGAGACGCTAGATTGCCACAGCCTCAGCCGCACCGCGCCCTGTACAACCCTATCGAATCGCAGTTACGACTACGACTGAAGCGTGCGGATTACCAAATAAGTAGCCATGTCAGTAAGTGTTTGCACATAGTTAGACAGGCCTTCACCGGCACTGTCCACACCCGATTCAACATCACAAACATTTAATTCTGAGGATACATCACTTTGAGGCACCTTTCTGAGCTATTCGTTAATCTTTAAAAACTCCATTCCCACTTTATCTTGGCAGAGTTTGGTTTGACTTAATGACAATGCTGCTGCTGCAGCTTATAACTGCTTGTAAATAATGTTATTACTTAAAGCATTTTATTGAAGAATAAAAGCTCTCAATTACTTCTTAATGACTGAACATAGTCACAACGCGTTTTAGACTGACAGTTTGGAACAACAACAAAACATAATCTTTTGTACATACCACAAGTGCTTCTGCTCTACCTTCTTTACCATCACGGTACCACAACAACGTGCTGACTCATTCAGCCACGCAATAAAACAAACACAACATCTTCAGCACTTCTTCACTAATAATGTGGTAAAACACCAAGTAAACATTTAGTCCTCTGAACCAAATCACATCATGTTCCCATCTGTCAATCTAATACGAACTCTTATCGTTACTAATCCAATTTAAATCAAATGCCACATTAACAATCATTGTAATACTAGGTTTGTACTAGTAAAGTGCCAAAAACTTTACAAAAGAATGTTCATTGAACGGAAAAGTGCATTTCGGTGCTGTTTGCACAAATAATGACAAAATGAAAACTGCTCACCAAATTGCGATCATATGATATGCGTTGCCAGTAGATCTCTCTCTACACTGTCGCCGCCAGCGCCGGCTACTTGTCTGTTGCGTTGCGCCACGACGCCACCGTGCCGCCGCACTGCCATCGCCACAGAATCGCACCATTGCACCACCATGCTGCGCTTGCGTTTCACTGTAATTTGAAATAGGTCATTTGTGAGGACTCATGAAGTTAAACCTTCCGTATAGCCACCAACTCTACTTTGGAAACATTGTGATCTTAGTAACTCTGCATTTGACTTTACTCGTGACTCTGAATTTGGCTCTACATTCGACTTAACATGTCACTCTACATATGACTATATTCGACTCTACATTTGACTCTACATGTGACTCTACATCTGACTCTACATCTGACTCTACATCTGACTCTACATCAGACTCTACATCAGACTCTTCATCAGACTGTACATCAGACTCTACATCAGACTCTACATCAGACTCTACATCAGACTCTACATCAGACTCTACATCAGACTCTACATCAGACTCTACATCAGACTCTACATCAGACTCTACATCAGACTCTACATCAGACTCTACATCAGACTCTACATCAGACTCTACATCAGACTCTACATCAGACTCTACATCAGACTCTACATCAGACTCTACATCAGACTCTACATCAGACTCTACATCAGACTCTACATCAGACTCTACATCAGACTCTACATCAGACTCTACATCAGACTCTACATCAGACTCTACATCAGACTCTACATCAGACTCTACATCAGACTCTACATCAGACTCTACATCAGACTCTACATCAGACTCTACATCAGACTCTACATCAGACTCTACATCAGACTCTACATCAGACTCTACATCAGACTCTACATCAGACTCTACATCAGACTCTACATCAGACTCTACATCAGACTCTACATCAGACTCTACATCAGACTCTACATCAGACTCTACATCAGACTCTACATCAGACTCTACATCAGACTCTACATCAGACTCTACATCAGACTCTACATTTGATGAAAAGTTAGTGTCTCATTCATTAGTCATATTTACAACTAGGCATTTACTTAAGACCTCTCGATCTCTACCATTACGTCATGGGATAGATAAGATAAGATAACACTTTATTGCACACACAGACAGAAAATACATGACATAAACAATTTACAAAAAGCGGTAAAATTAGACGGCCTTATGTCTTAGCAGCGATCTCTGCCAGGCAATCTTACTATCTGACAGGTAATGTTATAGGCACCAACTTTATATCAAGAGTTACAATGATGACACTATCTCATATGGTATCTGTACCCCGAGTGTAAATTTGTCAATGTGCAAACGTTACTATCGCGTTTAAACTCTAATTCTATTCTAGATCTTATTTCTTTACAACAAAGTACAATCTATTTGTCAAAATTTATCTCAAACGCGAGGTATGCAATTTACCAACTAACACTGTATGTTAGTAAAATAAGAAAAATGTTTGCCGCTCAATTTTGATGTAGGTAGTTTACAATAAAATCATTAAACATTCTTGGTTCTGTTGGAAACTATTATTTTAACGAATTACTCACAAAGGAATAAGATTTACTTTCTTTCGGCTTCACAAAATAAAGAAAATATGAGAATACCTGCGTTTGTCTAGATACAGACAAACCTATCGATGAACAAATCCTTATGCTCCAGCCAGGTTACGCCAGCACATAAAACATGGTCCAGGTCCAGCCGATGAACTTCCTTTCAGCGCACCGCTCATCACCAGGACAAGATGATTTTCACAATTCTCTTCTTGCAAATGAAATGCCGCTAGTGAAACGGCAGGGCGCCCTTTCTTTCATCACACGTTCAGTAACAGAATGTCAAATAACAGAAATACGGGTATTTCGTTTTCAGTCCACTTTTCATCTGTGGCACGGGCTGCATCGCACTTCTGATGACGTCGCTGGGGTCGGTTGCCTGGTCTGGTCTCGTTGTCAGGATGGTTGTGACGAGGGATCCTCAAAATAATAGTCTCTTCTTCAATAACAAACGTCTTATTCTTCAATCACAATTGATATGGCACAAATAAAACAACGATTCAAGTGATGTATACGGATGAATCGTTAAACGCAGCAAATTCGATACAGAAAAGTGGCCCTTGCGGGCCCCACTACCGCCTCAACGTCCAACCCCTGTGGGTCCCTTTTCAGACCGTTTTTATCATGCGCCTGCACCAAAATGTGCAGACCATCGACCAATTCAACTGACTTGGTCCAAGTCCTGCCATCTCTCTGTATCCAACTCACCCAAGTGCTTGCCGCAACGTTTAAACTGACTCAACTAATAGTTACAAAGCAACAAAATAGATGGCGCTAATATTTTAAGTCGACAGTTACAAAATAACTCGATAGATGTCGTTATAATTTAAATTAAAGTAATCGATCTTGCTGTCTATGAGGGCAGCATTGCGTTTACGCTCCGACAAGTATAATAATAGTGATAAAATGCAAATGTTTTATAACAATATATTGTGAATTATAAATAATTTGATAATAATATACTTAATTATGTTTTTTGTCTTAATTAGGGACACATTTATTTCTTCTAAAAACGTAAATGGATTTTCAGCCGTATAAAACCTCTTTGTTGTTACAAAAAAAGAACTGTATCTATTACCCGCTGAAATTGAAAATGCTCTGTTGACTCGCATATAACTTGCAGTTAGGTACTAACTTAACTTTGTAGGGATACTGTATTACCCGGTTAAATTGAAAAGTCTCTGTTTACTCGCATATAATTTGCAGTTAGGTACTTACTTAACTTTGTAGGGATAATTCTATTACGCAACTAGTACTGTAATATTATTATGCACGCGTGGGTTATAGTTCGGTTTATGGCCCTAAGATCGATGTAATAAGGCTCACTTTATGAGCAAGTGTGTTGAAAACAATATTATAGTTTTGTGCCAGTACATCCGTACTTTTCGAGAGCCAGCCCCAAAAATGCGCGGATTCGAAATTCAAACGATAGTAGCGGGCTTAGCGCCACCGCCACCAATTACAAGTGGTCGCGGAAGGATGATGCGCCGCCTCACGCCGAGTCTCTTTCTGCTGTACGTCATGTATGCTTAGTAAATTCAGAACTTCAAAGGGTGTGATCATGAAATGAGATGGAATCCAATCCATTGAAGATTGTGCCATTCTAGACGGTTCCTTAAAGGTCACAGCACATACATCAACTCGGAAAGGGATCGTAAACGTATCAACTCGAGCGGTTCAGTATTCTTTGTATGAAACCCCCTACTGCAAAGCACACTAATTGGATTCGTAACGTAATCGCCTCGCATCTCACGAACCGCTTTGCGGGTCGCTCAACTTGCTATCCCCGCGCTTACCGCTAGTCGTCCACGCGCTCACGTCTCTCCGTACCCGAGCACAGTGGTCTGAAAATGAAAATGAACATCAATTTTTTTTATTAATGTTTTTTTCTCATTATTTTTTTCATTTATTGACATTTTTTTAAATTTTTTTTTTTTACTTAAGTATTTTTTTTTTCTCATTCCTTTTTTATTTTTTTATTTGGAACCACTGTGCGGCGAGCCGTAAGTGCGGCGTCGCCTTGCCGTAAGCGCGGCGTCGCCTTGCCGTAAGCGCGGCGTCGCCTAGCCGTAGCCGAGCCGACGTACCGACGCTGATCCGGTTTGGTTACGTGCTTGCGTTAGGTTGACGCCTGGTTGACGGCGAGGCGAAGGCGATACGGTGTCGATCCCTTTCCGAGTTGATGTAATGTGCTGTGTCCTTTACTCAGAACATTTGTCATCATTGCGACGCGCATTTTCTTTTACTTTATTTCAGTAAGCGAGCATCCAACTAATGTTTTTTAATAATTTCAAAAGTAATAAAAAGAGCTACCACATAAATCGTTCACCCTGACGGTCCATTTATCGCGGAATCCTTATATAAATAATACACCAGCCGCTGATTGTAAATCTACACTATTGGGACAGTTTTCATTACATTTTATATATCTCACTGTTGCGTGCTGTTGTTTCCAAATTAATGGATATTTTTTGTATGAACACTTTAATGCATTTTTTTTTTGTTTATGGTTGTTGCCGCAGGAAAAGTTATTTATATAAATATTATTTATGACAGAATATTTATATAGCTTGTAAAAAGATAGTTAGAAGTAAAAATAAAATAATAAAAAAAACATTTTCTATTTGAGGGGTATACGGTTCTCCTGTTTTTATAAGCTTTTTATTAACTTGCCATGTTAGTTAGTTAGTATGTTAGTTAGTGGGGGACAAATCTTGCAAGCTTAATTTGACCCACTTCCCAGTGTCCGATGGAGCTGAAATTTTGTATAAGTACAGGTTTGGTTCAGATGACTATACAATATTAGAGTACAGTCAGCAAAAAGCTTATCATAAAAATGAAATTTTTACTAAAAACTTATTTACAAGCTTTTATTTAACTTGCCCGGTTAGTTAGTTAGTTTGTTAGTTAGTGGGGGACAAATCTTGCAAGCTTAATTTGACCCACTTCCCAGTGTCCAACGGAGCTGTAATTTTGTATACAGGTTTGGTTTGGTTTAAGATGACAATAAAATATTTAATTACAGTCAGCAAAAAAGCTTGTCAGAAAAATTAATTTTTAACAAAAACTTATTGTTTTAACACTCGATGCTTTTGTTTTTCTATTGAAAACGACTTGAAAACTTAAAACCAAACCACACAAAAGTTTAAACTGCCCCGTACAATACCCATGCGCTTGTGTAACAAATAAATAAAAATGCATCAATTTCTTCGGAAAATTAACCATAAACTTTAATCGTTAATAATCTTTAATTTCAGATGGCGTGGCTCGCACACTGTGCCCAGTTCCGGAGAAGGACTGAATGGGCGTTACGACTCTGTCAGCCTCGCGGACTCTGACCTCGGTTCCTGCTACTCAAACTGCAGCTGCAGCTACTGCAGGTTGAGGGAGTGTGCGCAGGAATGTGTCAGGTGAGAAACAAGCAATGTGGTTCTATAACAGTCTGTGCCATGCAGACTCTGACCTCGGTTCCTGCTACTCAAACTGCAGCTGCAGCTACTGCAGGTTGAGGGAGTGTGCGCAGGAATGTGTCAGGTGAGAAACAAGCAATGTGGTTTTATAACAGTCTGTGCCATGCGGACTCTGACCTCGGTTCCTGCTACTCAAACTGCAGCTGCAGCTACTGCAGGTTGAGGGAGTGTGCACAGGAATGTGTCAGGTGAGAAACAAGCAATGTGGTTCTATAACAGTCTGTGTCATGCTGACTCTGACCTCGGTTCCTGCTACTCAAACTGCAGCTGCAGCTACTGCAGATTGAGGGAGTGTGCACAGGAATGTGTCAGGTGAGAAACAAGCAATGTAGTTCTATAACAGTCTGTGTCATGCTGACTCTGACCTCGGCTACTGCTACTTCAACTGCAGCTGCAGCTACTGCAGGTTGAGGGAGTGTGCGCAGGAATGTGTCAGGTGAGAAACAAGCAATGTGGTTCTTTAACAGTCTGTGTCATTCTGACTCTGACCTCTGCTACTCCTACTCCTTTATGCCCCATAACTCGTGAAATTATGCCTATACATACAGCTATTATGACAGGTGAGATACGATTACCATATCGAGTTCCTCGTGTAGTCCCACAATAATGTATCGGTAGCTGCAGCGAAAACTAAAGGCTAAGGGATGACGGACGCGTAGGTAAGAGATTGCTACAACTTAGAAATCCAGCATGGATTCGTGCTTCTGCAACTACAGTCAACTGCTGACACAGCTATCACAGACTAGAGGTGACGAACAAAAATATGATGCCATACCCTGTTTCAAGGCATAAATAGTAGATTGTATTACAAGGGAGCAAAATAGCATATTGACGGCGAGGGCGCTATTTTGAACGCAGCGAGGGATTCAATATACGTCGCCCGAGGTGAAAGTAATTTTGCGCCCGAGTTTTATTTACTTTTTATACACTCTACTTTTCATTTCGAATATAAGGAAAGTAAATACACTCTGCTTTTCATCCCCCTGTATAAGAAAAGCAATAAAAACAATTAAAACTACCTAGAAAAATGAAAGAATGGTGGCGGGGGACTTCGTCTTCTCTGTTTTTTCTATACTTATATTTAAAAAATTTTAAGTTCTGATTTAACAAAAAAAATTTTTTGAACAAAAAAAAATATGTTCATGGGATGCCTCCTAAGTATCTCCGGGGCACCATAGGGGCTTGAAAATTCTGTTAGATTTTAGCTACAACGCACCGTTTTTTAAATATTCGCATTTTTATAGAATTCATTTTTGAAAAAGTCCCGGCCCCATACAAAATCACTAGAAAACTTTTTCATTTCCGTTGCGGTAACTCTATGGTTGACTGTGACCAAATTAATTTCTATTTTTAAAAAAACTTTTCACCCTAGGGTGGAACGCAGAGTTTTGAACCCGCTGCTCAGTTTAAATACCTATACATCACTTTCTGATTATGAGACATGAAAAATATTTTTTTTACTCATGCTCTGAATTGTTATCATTCCATGTTAAAATAATGTATTTCCTCGCATTTCGTTAGAAAAGTTTTATACAAGCCTTGTACTGGAAGCTATTTGCATTGCCTTCAAAACCATCCTCGACAATGCCAATTGCTAGCTTACCGTCTCGGCTGCAATGCACTAAAACATTGCTATTTATTAGTAAAACTAGCGGATCCTCGCGGTTTCACCCGCGTGGTACCCCTTCCCGTGGGAATATCGGGATAAAATATAGCCTATGTCATTCGGGAAGAATCTAGCTTTCTAATGGTGAAAGAATTTTCTAAATCGGTCCAGTAGTTTCGGAGCCTATTCGATGCAAACAAACATACAATAAAATGTTTTCTCTTTATAATATTAGTATAAATTATACCGTTTCTTTAAAAATAAACAAAGACTGTACGAACATTCAACACATTTGCATTATTTTTTGTTTCTTTATTTCAGGTAAGGCAGTTTTTCTTCGAATTGAAAACGGGACGTGCTTTTATATGTCGCAGGCGGATGGTTAAATCCACCAGATGGTTAAGTATGGCAGCAAGTAACCCTCAGAAGTCCTGTAGAACACGTGATAGGTTAGAAATTTAAGGCGATCCCGAAGGGCAGCGAAGCGATCGTCTTAAATTTCGCGGTTATTTTTTTTGTGACTCCGTCAACTTATGGGAAGATAAAATAGCTTACGGAAAAAATGATCGGCCTAGGCGTTTAATTAAATGGCGGATTCAACCAGTTGGCTGCGACATATACATAGATAAAAACAACAGGACTCCTTTTCAAAAGGAATCAAAAATGTTGACGGTATAGAAAAGTAAGTTTTTGAGATGCTGGACACCAAACCCGTCTTATCAGATCAGCATCTAAGTGTGCAAGATACATCACTTCGATGGTTATCACAATGATACCCGTGTTTTCATGTTATGGTGCTCCCACACTGCTGCATGCTGTTAGGAAAAATGATTACCAACTTTAGTAAACACTTTGTAACAAGCGAGTCAACTTTTCCTCAGTCGTTCACTCTTGGCAGAGTGGTCGTGGTTGATGACGTTGCTTCATTGGCTAAAGCAGCCCCCGCGATGCGCCTCCACTTGTTGCGGTTTTCAGCATCTCGGGAACTCTGGACTATGGAGGTTTGTGTCGCAGCTTTAATGAGGTCTGTCCAAACGCGTAGGTGTGAGTAGTGAGTAAACATTTGTAAGCAAAAAGCGTATGAGGACTTAAAACATATAAAAATTATTACCATTTGTGAGCCAATTTATTATCGTTCTATGTCGTGTGTAAACATTTTAAAACACCATTAAATATAATTCCACTTAACTTTAACTTACTTGGATTGTGGTAGAATTCTCGAAATCAGCATTTATTTAAATGTGGCCTATCAATCACTGAATCGAACATTTTGAAAAGCCTCAAAGCCGCAATCTTTGATGACAGGACCAAAGTTTATAATAAGATCATTATCATCCGTTTCCGGGTACTTATTTGACGCGACAAAAATTAATGGTCGCTCTCAATATTACAGATTGTAGAAGTATTTGTGATCGAATTCACAAATACTTTTACAATTCCTTCATTCGAAGGCTGATATAATTTTCAGACATCTATTTAGACCCGTGTACCGATGTAGTGACCCGTGTAGTTCGTTCTACAATAGGGTATTTTACTGTTGTTGAAATGTAGATATTTAATGATGACGTTTAAAAATATTGCAATTAAGAATACCAAATGTGAAAAAATAATTTGAATCTGTTTTATGATAAAAGAATTATAGTCTGTTTTATTTTGACTATAGCTGTCTCTTTCTAAAACGAAATCTTCTATGGCGTGACTATGACGCTACTAACCCACTGACGTCACTAAGATAGCGTCCTGTCCTTGTCTAATTATAAAGTTTGAAGTCCTATATCTTTGAAAATATTCAAGATAATTCAAAATGAAAACTTGTTTTGTGTAGCTAATATTTCGAAAAACATTTTAAAGAAATAAAAAAAAATCAGTAAAATACCGTATTGGTAAATTTAAATCTCGAAAAAAATAACTCGTTATTAATTAATCAGACGAGATATAAACCTACTACTTATAAAAACAGTATTTTTCTTTAAATTCGAAAACATAAACCATGGGTAACACAGGTTCTTAAATTAAAATAGGTAGGTTTTTCAGAATAGCGCCTACATAATTTTCTTATCGAAATCTTTCATGTCGAAAAATATATCTAGGTACCTACAAAACATGACAACAAGTTTTTGTATTTTTTTTTATTGTTTAAAGTTGCTATCTCGCCTGATGGTAAGCGATGATGTGATCTAGGATGAATCGCGCTTGCCGAAAGTTACCTATTCACTCGCGACTTGAAGGCCCTCAGATTGTACCTATCGGGAAACACAGACTCAGGCAAGGAGTCCATTCTCTAGCGGTGCAGATGATAAGATTTGAGGCAAACCACTCAATTCGACTATTGTTGCCATAAATAAAGAGAGAAAGACACATGTATATTTTTTTTGACATTGTACGTAAACCTCAGACCTTAATTTTTAGTCTAATATTATAGAAGGAAATAGTTCCCTAATTCGGTTAATGTCTTGCTTTGATTAATTTGATACTCAGTCACTGCGTGTAATCAACGTAGGTTGGTTGACAAACAGCTGGGTTTGATGAATGCCATTATTACTCACGACGCGAGCACGAATGCTCACCAGCAAGCACATTCAGCTCTCGCGAGATTAGCTCCTTAAGTAAATACTACTTTGAGCAGCATGAAAAGATGCTACCAGTATGTGAAGTTGACAACAGTAATTATGGGCTTGGGAACTGGTTTTTTTCTTAATTTATGGTAAGTACCTACACAAAAAATATATATATAATGTAGTGGCAGTCCAGAACTTGGTTACTTTGACAGTCTTATCGGTTACTGACATGACAGGAGTTGTTGGAACTGGAACAGTGTATAAATACGGTGGCGAACACTGTTTTTTTTTTGGTTATTATCGCTATACTTACTACTAACAGCTACTGCCCGCTAATGATATTTATCATTGTCTATGATAAATGTCATTATTACTCTCGACGCGAGTGTTTACCAGCAAGCACATACAGGGTGCCTACCATCAACTATTATTGCGGTTTTGTTTAGGACCTAATCTGATCTGCTTCGCTTATTCGTACCACGACAGCTTAATATCAATGACAGCGATTCAGTGATCATTCAATGACATTTCACAGCCGCTGAGCTGTCATCAACTCTTATTTGACTTATAACTCGGCCAAGTTAACATGACACCTGCAGGTTATACCCGTCCCTTTCACTCTCCGGGCATGACAGAATCTAGTGAAAGAGACGGGTAGAAGAAATAAGGACACAAATCGTTCGGTCATTCACATTTAGCAATTCATTTGCGATCCAGTTTTTAGAAGGTCAGAGTACGAAAGAAAGCAATTTATTTTAGGAACCTATTCTGCATCGCGCTATTTTTGAATCGCTGTCTTAAAGTTGATGGTAGGCACCCAGCTCTCGCGAGATCCCCTTAGCAAAATTAAACACTAGTTTAAACAGCTTAATAAGTATATCAAGAGTACCTAAGTGAAATCCACCTTATCAATAGACTGTTGAAATTTTATTTTTCTTATAACTTCAACATGACAATGATTTGTACTATTAAGTTATTTATTAGTGAGAAAAACAAAGCAAGCACCAATGCCAATTTATGTTCTAGTACAAAAACGCTTTAAAAAACTACCTAAGCTCGAATGAAAAAAATATTTTATGCATCTCCAATGTAATTACTTTTTTGACAATTTATTGTTTCCCATTCTAGGACAAAGTGCGTTAGTTTCTAAACTTAATAATGTTGAGAGTTCTTCTACAGTCTAAACATTTAATATAATACTGGGTACTGCAGCATTCAATGTAATGGATTGAACCGACAAACACTGGTGCTCGATCAAATGAAATATCGAATGAAATTAAGATGTGTTATATCCGATAGGGGATTATAAATGTGTGTCGAGTATAAGATCAGCATTGTTATAATTAATATATTTCAACATGAAATGGCATGTTTTAAGTCATAATAGTTACTGTTTTAAAAAGGAATGTTGTAATAATAATAAATTTTTATGGTTTGGTTTTGATCAACAGCTTAATAGATTCCCAGCAGTTGGGCCTTTCATTTCGACTTTAAAAAACTCAAGCAACAAAACTAAATAATTTAAATATTCTTAACTAGCTTTCCGCCCGCGGCTTGGCCCGCGTGGACTACACGACGTTATCCCGCGGGAATGTGATATTTTTCCGGGATAAAAAGAAGCCTATGTTCCTCTCCAGGCTACAAAGTATCTGTGGCCTAAATTTCAGCTAAATCCTTTTAGCCGTTTTGGCGTGATTGAGTAACAAACATACAAACATCGAAACATCCAAACATCTAAACTTTCACATTTATAATATTAGTAGGATAAAATAGTCTTGCTTTTTTTTAAACTTTGTTAAGTAATTAAAAATAAAGTAAAGTTACAATAAATCACCGCCCTGGCATTTGGTAATTAAAACTTAATCAAAGTTAGTTCCTTCTTATATAAAATTTCATTTTTATGACAAGCTTTTTTGCTGACTGTTTTTTTATATTGTATTGTCGTCTAAACCAAACCTGTATACAAAATTTCAGCTCCATCGGACACTGGGAAGTGGGTCAAATTAAGCTTGCAAGATTTGTCCCCCACTAACTAACAAACTAACTAACTAACATGGCAAGTTAATAAAAAACTTGTAAAGGAAAACAATTAGATTCCTTGCCATGATATCACTAATTAGGCTGGCTATTGTAACATGGGAACCGGCCGTTACTATGCACTTTGGTGAGGACCTGTATCTAACAAGAAATTAATCAGAAAACAACACGTACATACCTACATCGAAACATCACCAAGATAGAGACATGGAAACTAGCTTAATATGTTACGGTACGGCAACTTAATCCCTGGTCATAAATTATTATAATAATATACGTAAAGTTGTTAAGGTGCATGTAGTCGTGAAACGATCATTTTTGAGGCCCTTAAACTCATAAATTAGCCTACTGATGAATCCAGAATTAATATATATTAAATATTGATATATAAACTTCAATCTGAGCATTTAAAAAAAACATAGTCTTAAAGATACTATTAAAAAAACATTGAAATGAAGCTGTTTTCAACTTGAAATACGCTACTGCTTCTAAAACACAAGTCATATTTTCACGTTTCTTTCAGGAAAAGATTGCTAACTTGTTTAACTTAAAACTGAGCATTTTTCGTTTTAAAATAATACATAGTTTTGACGAAACGTGTGTTTAAGCTGTTTTGGTGCGGGTAGCGGGCGGGAAAATTAGGCCACTTTTCTATGCCCAAGGTCGTTGGCGATAACACGGGCCTTAATAGGCTGCCTAGCTAGCGACCATCATCTTATCCAAGTTTATCGCCATAGCAAAATATTTACAGCACTATTGGGTTCCAGTATTCTGTTCCTAAGATAGCCAGTTCCTAGAATTCTCAACCAAAGAAGTTAATAAATTCCGGGTGATTCCACCTTCAACTATATCATCAATATTGAAAACACCATAATGTTTTAAAGCTTAGCAACATAACCCCTGGTCATATTATGCCTAGGTTCGTTCGTCGAAGAGCTTGTCTGCACACTAGCGCCACCATTGGAAAAAAAATCATAGTGCTAAAATAAAGACGAAATTGTGAATTATCTCTCTATAGTGCACTCCGAAGAAGCTTTGTGGTACTTTTTATGGCTTGATCTATATTTTCTTTCTAAAAGTTTTATTGTTAAAAGTGGCCAATTTTCGCAAAAGACTTAATTAAACTAAACGACAGGCTAACAAATATCTTTTAGCACTAAAAAGTAGGTACCACAAAGCTTCTTCGCAGTGCACTACAGAGAGATAATTCACAATTTCGTCTTTATTTAAGCACTATGATTTTTTTTCAATGGCGGTCTAGCGGCTAGTCTGCAGACTGCGCGCTCTTAAAACCATTTCGGGTGTATTCTGCGAATACAGAGCACACTACAATTTCTTATTTCCTCGATAGAAAGAAAGAAATAGCGAGCACCCCACATCAGTGCAGAAAAACAATTAGATTCCTTGCCTCCAACTGAGGCTGGGTGCAGTGAAGTGGAACCAGCGGTTTATCGCTTGCACTTTGATGGGATGCTGTCTCCGAAAAGAGAGATTATATTAAAAGATAACATAGGTACATAATCAGCTACAAAATGATCTGAGCGTTCAAACCTACCAAAAGTATTTGAGCATTTGACAAAAATCACTCTTAGCACAATACTTTAAGGTTTACTTTCATTTGTTCTCTAACAACAAATGAAAATACACCAAGAATTCTTAAAATAAGTTTGATTTTTGACAAAAGTTCAGAAATTTTTGGTGTCTTTGAACGCTCAGATCATTATAAGGCTGACTGTACCATACAATGTTATTATGGTTCCGAAATAAGTACCTACCTAACTTTCTTTTATTACGGAAATAAAATTAGTTACATACACGGAAGAAACACAGATAATTTTTGGCGGGCATCAGTTCCATAACCCATAGCCTACAGGGCCTAGTGTAAGTCCAACTCTGATTTTGCTACATTTTCGTATATTCTATGGGCAACCTCAAGCATAGCTTTAATAATTTCATCGAAAACATAACTTAAAGAAAATTGGTCGAAATCTCTGTAAGTAGAATAAAAATATTATTAGACTTACTATCGAGTTGTTAAATAAAACTGAATGAAGCTTTTAAATTGTTTGGGTAAGTTGAGCTTTAATTAAATCTTAATAATTACCTATTCAGCCATCCTAAGCATAAAAAAAAATGTTTTTACTATTCGAAGAAATAAACAGAAATCGGTGACAGTGACTAGGTTAACGCAGCTCTTTGTCCGATTTTGTGGACATTGTGAACTGCTAGAGATTTGAGCGGAAAACTAAGAACTCTACAGCTGATAAGTATTAGCTCTTTAATGGGATCTCTAGCATCGGACGATAGTTTACAGCGAAAACTGTGTTGGAAGCCACAAATGATTGGTTTCTTTGTTTTAGTTGGTTCAGTTTACTAGGCAAAATTGTGAAAAATAAAGATATGTAGCTTTCTTCCGCAAATAATACCAAAACTTGCACTTTCACCGATCACAATACTCTACACGTGTTTCGCCCCAACCTGGGACACCGAATGACATTCGGTGGTCAGTCGGTGCTGAATTGCATACGGTCAAACATCTTCTGAGGATGCCACGGGAACACGTGTAGAGACACGTGTAGAGTAGTGCGATCGGTAAAAGTGCAAGTTTTGTGATTACTTGCGGAAGAAAGCTACATATATTTATTTTTCACAATGGTCAGCGACTTCCGCCAAGTGACGCCTGATTCAATCAAATGCTTGGCAAAATCGCAATCTATTGATTTGAAACGTAGTCGTTGAGAACCACTCGCTCACTCACTTTCTGAATAACAAGTTTATTTTATAAAAGAAAATGGATAAATCAAAACGTTGTTTTTTTTAACAGTAACCAATTTTTTTTTATCGTTTTCCATAGACAGCTAATCAACCTTTACACCACCTTCAATTTCGTTGTTCACGATTCAATAATAATTTTATTCAGTCTAGGGCTCTAGGCTGATCTAAGCTGTAAGCTCAGCTCTAAGATCTAAGCTCTGAGCTCTAAGCTCTTGTAAATGTCAATGAAGTTACGCCATCGGTTCGCAAACCCTACGGGCGGCTCGGCTCGGAAGAACCGGCAAGAAACTCGACAAGGGCAGGTTGTTTTTCTGTATGTTATATTTCATTCCGAGTCGTCAAAATGAAAAATGATGATTGATGGTGAATGTTCCGAGGCGCTATTGAAGTTTTATCCCCTTTCTCTCCTTCAATATTTATTATTGCGGAAATAAGTTTTTTGGCATAATAACGTCTTATAAATCGGTGAACGCCGGCTGCACGCACGAAAAAGTGTCACGTTCCGCGTGCAAGTGAGAGCGCGGAACAAGCGATAGAGAAGCACGATACGCGTAAGCGTTCAGGCGCCCGATTCTGCTAAATCGTGTCTCAATCGTGTTTCAATTGTTGTGCTTTTTTACAGAGTAGTTACAAGAAATGATCCCCCACTAACTAACGAACTAACTAACTACTTAACTAACATGGCAAGTAAATAAAAAGCCTGTAAAAATCAACCCGTCTCACAAATCGTCCCATCGGAGCTGGTTGTCAGACTGGTCGATTTTGTCTAAATACTTCATTTTCCATAATTTTTTCAATATTT
Organism: Crambus lathoniellus; assembly: GCA_949710035.1. Classification (NCBI taxonomy): domain Eukaryota; kingdom Metazoa; phylum Arthropoda; class Insecta; order Lepidoptera; family Crambidae; genus Crambus; species Crambus lathoniellus. The sequence continues at coordinate 29,388,208 of OX453302.1, read as the reverse complement.
TCTCTTTGTTGTCATTGTTTCCAATCGCCATAACACAATGGCTTGGGCTACTTAGCTTGGTATTGGAGCAATGCATGTGATGTTGTGTTGCTTTTGTTAGCTGATGAGCTTTTTTCGCGCGTTTTTCTTTTTGTTAAAGGATGTCCTTAAATACTTAACTTTATAAATTTTTGATTAATTTAATTAAAAACACAATATTATGTTTAGAAGCGTTCCATCTGAATCAAATTCAATGAAGCTCAAGATTACAACATTTTAATAAATAACCAAATACTTGGAAATACAAAGGAACAATTCCTTATTGAGAGCATCTGTGAACGAAACGTTTCGTTAGAAATACAATACTTTGTAACATTGCGTGCATTAATTTTCATCGCTTCCTATAAGCCTAGCATGACCACCCAAAACTCGATATGTATCGCATGATAAAGCGATTTATTGACATTCAAACGTCAAAACCCATAGTCTTTTGACAGTTAAACCGGATAACTTATCATATCATATCGCGTTTTGGTTGGTCATGCTAGGGGGGCTAATATTGTTTACTTATCAATTATTGATGGAAACAAAATTTGCTCAGAAAAACTCGCAAAATGTATAAACCACTTTGATTGCGCAGGACATAATAACATATTTTTTAATTAATAGTTTTATAACACTCAGGTGATACTTACACTTTAAGAACACTTTAACTATAAATATTGTTCAGATCATGAAACTAAACAACTTTCCCTAGAAACACGGGTGGAAAAAAATTTTTGGACCTCCCGTTCTAATTGTTGAGTTGGCTGTGCCAGTTTGTATGGGAGATCGACATTTTTTTGTCAGTTCCGGACCCGTATTTTTTATTAGTTTCATAGTCTGAACAACATATTAAAGGTTTTTAAATTTTTACTTTTTTGCATTCACAATGCAATTTTTATGGTATAAAAATGGACGACTCCGTAGCTCAGTGGTTAGAGCAGTCGCCTGGATAGCGAAAGGTCGTAAGTTCGAGTCCCATCGGAGCTGGTTGTGAGACGGGTCGATTTTTTCTAAATACTTTATTTTCCATTTTTCAACATTTTAAAGTTTGTGTATTGACTAAAAAATAACCCTGTATTAAGCATAGTATAAATAAGTTTATGATATAAAGTTTCAAGTGACGCCACCTATACATTGTAGTTGGAATCTCGTATACCTAAGCTCTGCCATTTCAAGCAACTGCAACTCAAAAGCAAGTGAAAGCAGCCTTACAAAGTTTCTTGCGACACTCTACACAGGTGGCGCAACACGCAGTCTTTAGTTTGGTCTTTAGTCAATGGCTGGTACACACGTTCCGATCCGACCGCCGATTTGGCCTGCTACGAACCAAATCTGCCCCCTGATTCACGAAACGTCGGAAAAGGAATCGGATTTGAAATCTGTGTTTTGTCTTTGCCTATTCTCCAGTGAGTGACAGAGACAGTGCAGTTCAGGGGGCCAAGCCTGCTAACGTTTAAGTCATAATCGTGTCTCAATCGCGTTTAATTGTAGTTCAATTGTAGTGTTTTTTTACAAACATGACAAAATGATGTGATGTAAATGTAGTGTGTGGTGTGACCATCAGTAGTATGGTGAAAAAGTACACATTTTTTGTAACTAGTGTGTAAAAAAGCACTACAATTGAACTACAATTGAAAGACGATTGAGGCACGATTATGACTTAACGTTATCAGAATTGGCCCCCTGGTGTCGGGAGCGTTTCCGACGGTTCGTGAATCAGCCGGCCTAGCATGAGCGGCTTTTATCATGCGGTTTGATATAGCACGTCATGCTGTCTTGCTTACCCCTCTAAGGTGTAAGCAAGACAGCATGAGGTGCTATATCATTATATAATGATGATCATGCTAGGCAGGCAGGAGGCTGGACGTGTGTAGGCTCCCGACCGGCCCAACAAGGCAGTGTTGACAATTTTGGAGATTTTCCCTAGATTTTGGGAGAAAATATGTAAAAGCGGAAATCTTTAAGACAGCCAGAATACGTTTGAGGAATTTTCGGAGGATTTAATTTAATGCTCGTTCATGACTTTCGCGTATGATTGAACGAACGAAACTTTAAATCTGCCCATTTATGCAAGGATTATTAGTTTTTTTTCGTTTATTTTATTTAATAACTCGCATTTTGAATTAAAACTAAATTTATATAAAGAAGGCATTTTCACCTCATCAATAAGTGCTGCTTTAAGTAAATATTTTGTAAAGAAGGCATTACACCTCATCAATAAGTGCTGCTTTAAGTTAATATTTAGCAAGATTGTATTTTAATTAAAATAACATAAAATAAAAAAAATAATGTAATTGAATTTTTAAAAACGTGGCGTTTATCGATTTATAAGACGGTATCACGTCAAAGACAACCGGTTTACAGTGTACCTTACAAACGAAGCTAACTGCCACTAACACACGTGCGGCATACAGTACCCACTTGAATCGAAGAAATTGTGCATTGACATTTAGGCATCCAACAATGGCTGTTTCTCGGAACGTGTTGCTTTCGATCGCCGGTTTTATTCCTGTGAAAGCAACGTGACAATAGCTCGTACGGAGAAACCGTACGCTACCGAACGGCATTTAAGTATCAAATGCAAAGGTTATTTGAAGAGCTTTGGAAGAGATAATCAACCGGAAAATCCCGTAACTACAAAATATACCTCCTGCAAAATGTCGTGAATACAATTTAGAATTTTTTAGGGTTCTGTAGCCGAATGGCAAAAAACGAAACCCTTATAGATTCTGTCTGCCCGTATGTCTGTCTGTCCGTCCGTCCGTATGTCACAGCCACTTTATTCCAAAACTATTAAAACTACACCGTTGAAACTTGGAAGGTAAGATGTATTCTGTGAACCACTTACCGATTTTATACAAAAATAAGAAATTAAGGGGTCTTCCCATACATGGAACTGAAACTGAAAAATATTTTTTTCATCAACCATATTCGTGTCTTTAAAAAAAAAACATAAGGGTTTCTCAAACCATTTTTTCTCAAATTCAATGTTTTGAAAAATAAAGACTTCCAAAGTGGTAAAATGTGTGGTTGTGTCCCTCCCCCCGCCCCCCTTTAACTTTTAAAATAAAAGAATGAAAAATCTATTAAAAATATATGCTGTAGATCTGAATAAAAGTATACAATTGTGTACTAACAGTAAAAATACTAAAATTTTAGTTTCTTGCATTCACTCCGTATGCAACGACTCCGTAGCTCATGGTTAGAGCAGCCGCCCGGATAACGAAAGGCCGTGGATTCGAATCCCATCGGAGCTGGTTGTGAGACGGGTCGATTTTTTCTAAATACTTCATTTTCAATTTTTCTGTGAAAAATACAGTAATTCAAAAACTAAGAAATAGTTTTCAATAAGTTTTCCTCCTGTCACTAAAGAAATTTTTATCTTATTGCATAAAACACATTGAATAGAACGTAAAAGAATTTATGTAAAATGTTAAAGTAAAATGTCTGATTTATCAATGCACTTACAGCAACTAAAATTAATGGCAAATCGTTCTGAAATTACCATACATTAAGTTTTATTGAATGAAAGGTAGAAATACTTTATTCTAAAATCAAAGGCTTAAAGCAATATACGACTACACTTTAAGAATATGAGTTTTCTTATAGTCCCATTAACACATACATTTTTTTATCCCAAATTAAGTACCTTAACCAGTAGTTGTGTTGTGGAAGTCGGTAACATACGGTATTACTTATATCCAGACACTTAAAAATATCTGAACGTTTGGTTTTGACATTACCTGGCCCCTTATTCGCAAACCGTCGGAAAAGTTCCCGACACCGGAATGAATGGACTGTCTCTGTCACTCTATAGTCACGACAAAGCACAGAATTCGAATCCGATTCTGTTTCCGATGATTTGTGAATCAGGTAGCTGATCGGTAATCTAAAGGTCATAGCCCATTTAGACCGCACCGCTCCCTCCCAACCAAAGTATGAACAGCCAAATATTGACTTAATATCGTTCACTGTAGATGCATTTTACACTAACAATATAAAATAGCGGACAGCGCGCGGTCCGCGAGCTTACCGCCGTCAGACTGCTCGGTAGTTGACGCCGCGCGGTCCGCGCGCTGACTGCTGGCTGTCGCCGCGCCGTCGCCGCTGCGCACCTATAGAGGGAATAGCAGTCGACGCGTGGACAGCTGGGAGTCTGCTAGCTGTCGCCGCGTGGACTGCTGGGTGCCTGCTAGCAGTCGCCTTCGTTTAGGGCGGTGTTGGGTAGAAGCGGTGCGGTATAAGTGGGCTATGACCTTAACCCGGGCCCTCCGAGATAGCAGCACCTTGAAAAGTGGTGCGTACATTACTCGACCACGGATGTTCAAGCTTCGTAAGCTTGTTAAGATTTGCGAGCAGCCATTAAATCCTTAACATAGACTAGCAGGGAATTCATTACGTTGCATGCTAGGTTCCAACTTCCGAATGATTTAAGCACCAAAACAAAACACTTGAATTACATAAACCTTGAAAACTTTTCCGTTTTCACACCTCATTAGAAACACGAAAAATGGCTATAAAAATATTTTGAACGCACAGCCAGTAATGTTTCCAATTCTATTGTTCCTATATTTTCGTATACCTACTTAGATCTCTCACGGAGATAGTGAGAAACAAAATTCGCTTTAATGACTTGAATCGCCTGGTGTTTTGAGCAAGGAAGTGTTAGCGTTTGAAAATTATGTGATTTAATTATTTGCTTTCTAAATTCGAAGCATTAGTCTGAGTAAACAAGCTGGTTAGATAGAAATCTGGTTCTGCTCATAAAATTATTTGATTTTATTAAGTAGAGATGGTATTTTTGCAATGTCAATACTTTTTGTAGGAAAAGAAATGCAAGGAGAGAGTTGTTTATTAAATCAAGTAATTATAAAAGCGTATGAACTAATGTATGATAGTAGACTTTTAAACATAATACAAGTACATTATAATTATCAAGATCACAAAAAAGGCATTCTATTTTGAAAATATCCTCAAATTTATTTGGTTTTTAAGAGGGCTCTCTTTTCTTTTACTGATACCAAAATTCAAAATTCAATCGTTTTGATTCAATTTAGGTTGAGGTAACAACACTTATGAACGTCAAAGAAGCTACGCCATCGGTTCGCAATACCTACGGCAGGAGACCTACCTATGCGCGACCTATGAAATTATTTAAAATACAAACGAAATAAAGGTCTTTATGTCATTTAGATTCGCAATATTTTTGGACCACCCATCGCGTAAAAGGAGGTCTCTAAATGAGTCGCGACGTGCCCAAATTCCGATCGAGTATATGGTAGCTAAGGTTCGGATAAACAACGTGATTGGAGAAACACTGTCACTGTGACTGAGAAAACAAGCATTCCTAATGTCTCAATAGCGAATATCGTCGCAAGCTCTGATAAGCGGCCAAGGGTACAGCGGAGATTGAAGGAACACTGTAACTTTGACTGATATAACAAGCATTTTCGGTCACCCACCCTGCAAGCAACCACTGCGACCGTTGCTAAACTTTACTTTTTCTTAAAGTATTGGAATCTTAAAAGGGATGGTAATTATTTAACGACGCGTCCAATGTCCCGATCGGGAATATCGTCGCGAGCTCGGATAAGCGGCCAAGGGTACAGCGGAGATTGGAGGAACACTGTAACTTTGACTGATATAACAAGCATTTTCGGTCACCCTGCAAGCCACCACTGCGACCGTTGCTAAACTTTACTTTTTCTTAAAGTATTGGAATCTTAAAAGGGATGGTAATTATTTAACGACGTGTCCAATGTCCCGATCGGGAATATCGTCGCAAGCTCGGATAAGCGGCCAAGGGTACAGCGGAGATTGGAGGAACACTGTAACTTTGACTGATATAACAAGCATTTTCGGTCACCCACCCTGCAAGCAACCACTGCGACCGTTGCTAAACTTTACTTTTTCTTAAAGTATTGGAATCTTAAAAGGGATGGTAATTATTTAACGACGTGTCCAATGTCCCGATCGGGAATATCGTCGCAAGCTCGGATAAGCGGCCAAGGGTACAGCGGAGATTGGAGGAACACTGTAACTTTGACTGATATAACAAGCATTTTCGGTCACCCACCCTGCAAGCAACCACTGCGACCGTTGCTAAACTTTACTTTTTCTTAAAGTATTGGAATCTTAAAAGGGATGGTAATTATTTAACGACGTGTCCAATGTTCCGATCGGGAATATCGTCGCGAGCTCGGATAAGCGGCCAAGGGTACAGCGGAGATTGGAGGAACACTGTAACTTTGACTGATATAACAAGCATTTTCGGTCACCCTGCAAGCCACCACTGCGACCGTTGCTAAACTTTACTTTTTCTTAAAGTATTGGAATCTTAAAAGGGATGGTAATTATTTAACGACGTGTCCAATGTCCCGATCGGGAATATCGTCGCAAGCTCTGATAAGCGGCCAAGGGTACAGCGGAGATTGGAGGAACACTGTAACTTTGACTGATATAACAAGCATTTTCGGTCACCCACCCTGCAAGCAACCACTGCGACCGTTGCTAAACTTTACTTTTTCTTAAAGAATTGGAATCTTAAAAGGGATGGTAATTATTTAACGACGCGTCCAATGTCCCGATCGGGAATATCGTCGCAAGCTCGGATAAGCGGCCAAGGGTACAGCGGAGATTGGAGGAACACTGTAACTTTGACTGATATAACAAGCATTTTCGGTCACCCACCCTGCAAGCAACCACTGCGACCGTTGCTAAACTTTACTTTTTCTTAAAGTATTGGAATCTTAAAAGGGATGGTAATTATTTAACGACGTGTCCAATGTCCCGATCGGGAATATCGTCGCAAGCTCGGATAAGCGGCCAAGGGTACAGCGGAGATTGGAGAAACACTGTAACTTTGACTGGTATAACAAGCATTTTCGATCACCCACCCTGCAAGCAACCACTGCGACCGTTGCTTAACTTTACTTTTCTTAAAGTATTCTAATCTTAAAAGAGATGGTAATTATTTAACGACGTGTCCAATGTCCCGATCGGGAATATCGTCGCGAGCTCGGATAAGCGGCCAACGGTACAGCGTGATTGAAGTAACACTGGTGCAGTTACTGGGACCCCTACTAGTGGTTGTAGTACCTTTTTTTTTGTTTATTGTACAGTCGACTAGGTGTTAAGTATAAATTAATTATTAACTTTACGGCATGTATGGCACTTAGAGGTTGCGGTCACAAATATTAGTAACACGAGTTAGTATTTTACTTTGGTGTGGGTGTTTTCTGAATATTTCGCACGCGGCTTCGCCCGCGTGGACTACATGATATTTTTTCGGGAAAAAAATGCATGCAACAGAGTATCTGTGTCCTAAATTTCACCCAAATCCGTTCAGCCGTTTTGGCGTGATTGAGTAACAAACATCCAAACATCTAAGCTTTCACATTTATAATATTATATTAGTAGGATAGTAGGAATAGGACTTAGTAGAATTAGTAGGATTAAGCTAACCCTGTACTAGATTAATTTTCTGTGACTAAGTTTTAATATATATTTGAAGCAGAAATATTCTGTTGAAAACGATTCCTACATGTACCTATTTGCAACTTAGGATATTGAGTGTTATATTTTTTTTATGTATTCTCAAATCATAGATCGTCTACTAGCGTATCATTTTACTAGCGTGATTATGAAATAAGAGCATGCGTTTTTAATACCACTATTTGTTAAAAAAGGTTTCATGAAAATGTTATCACTTAAACTACTCTATTATAATAAATAATAGAACTAAAATATATTATTTTATCAATGAAACCATCCATGAAAATACTAAAATATTTATCATAAATTCATTATTGAACTTTTCAAAATAGATAATCCCATGAATACTTAGCTGTTATTGACCAAAACGCGCTGATTTTGTTTCTTACATTTGTTTTTGTTTCCAACCTAATGCTTGGCGGCCTGTCGTTAACAACTGCTATTTGAAAATTCATCCTTATACTCCCTAACTTAAAGCCTAAATCAGCGTGACGACGACGTATCCTTAACAATGTTCTATGACCAGTGCAACAATGTTGTCTAAACCATTTACCGTCTAATGAGTGAAAATAATTCGAGAACCTGCAGTAGCGCCCACAGTAGCGGCCAAGGCGTGTAATCAATGGACGACGTGAAGGCTTATTCTGAAAATGTCTACACCTAGGGTGTTGCACTTAGCTGTTTGGAAAGGGAAAACTTAAAAATCATAATAGTAGGAAAACTTTTACTCTCTGAATAAGTTTTGTATGTTTGTGAAAATAACATCAGTTTTAAGCATTGCAAGATTATTAGATTAGTGGCCTTACCAAAGCTGCAAAACATTGTTAAAATAATATTGTAAGCGAAATGGTGTAGTGTGGTAGTACGCAGTGTATAGCGCAGTCCAATCTTCATCTATATAATACTCTATACTAATATTATAAAGAGGAAATATTTGTTATGTATGTACCGATTAAACTCGATTCTTGCATTTTTAGAATGCTGCATTATCCCTGATTAACATAGGCTATAGAATATTTTGAAAAAGTTAGGGATCTGTATGAAATCATTAATATTGTTGTGACTGCTAATATATGGTACTATGCTAATGGTGCTAATAGAACCCCAATACTAAAGACATCAACGCGTGCAACATCGTCTTTATGCCAATAATATTTTCACTTATAATTAAACTATTAAGTACCTACCTACCTATTATTAAATTATAAGTTTGTCATAATCGAATGTGATCAAAAACTTTTTAAAATAAAATAATGTTAAAGTTTATTAATAATTTAGTTGATAACAGCAAAATCTATTATATAGGCAATCAAATGGAGAAACATAAATTAAAAAGTCAGAATTATTAAATTTAAAATTTTCTTAAAAAACTAAGATGCAAAGCGACCATGAAACAAAAAATAATAATTAAAAGCTCTACAGAATAGGGCCGTAAACTTGAAACAGGCAAGTTCAATCGCCGGCTTCAGTTCCACAGTAGACGCGGGACGTACGCACGTCAGTTCGCGCGAAAGTGTCCGTTAAAAATAAAAAGTTTGTTTTTTTTCTTCGGGATAAAATTGTTGTGGCTGAGGTTGAGGGTTTTGTGCAACTTGTGCTTGGCATGGAGTGTTTTTAGCTGGTGTTGAGAAAATAAGGTGAGTTTTTGAGTTTTCTATATAATGAAATGTCAACGCTTTCGTGTGATAACGCTGTTAGGAATTATGTGTGTTGTATTTGTTAGTTTCTACATTAATATTTATTTCTTCGTCTCGTGTCAGATAATTAAGTTATATTTTATGTGACTAGTATAGCAGTTAAGTTTATTTTTCCATTTGAGAATTTTTTAGTAGTGTTTTTTATCATTTTTTGTTACCCATGTTCTCTATTATTGACCTAAGCCATGGCTTTTTTACCACACTTTTATTAGCTTCACATGTAACTAAGTCACAATGTAAGAAAATCTTGGAATTCAATTTTAACCTACTTCTAATTGTCGTATTGATTTGAAACTTTGCAAGTCTATATGAATCCGATGACAATACAATAATTTGCTAACATCGAGCTGATCTGATGATGGAGTCAAGAGGTTGGCAATAGAACTCTTTAATGTCTGCTAGGAAACCCCTCGAGCTTAGGCTCATTTGTTTTGTTCTGATTAGACCTATTCGCTACACTTGATGGTGAGGGTCTGATGATGGAGCAGGGAGGAAGCCAGTGGCACTCCTTAATGACCAATAGGAAACACCTCGAGCTCTGGTTCATTTCTTTCGTTCTGATGAGACCTATGCGCTACAATTCTTGGTGAGGGTCTGATGATGGAGCAGGGAGGAAGCCAGCGGTTAATGACCACTAGGAAAACCCTCGAGTTTGGGCTCATTTGTTTCATTCAGATTCACTGGATGAGACCTACTTGCTACACTTGGTGGTGAGGGTCTGATGATGGAGCAGGGAGGAAGCCAGTGGCACTTCTTAATGACCACTAGGAATACCCTCGAGTTTGGGCCCATTCGTTTCGTTCTGATGAGACCCATTCGCTACACTTGGTAGTGAGGGTCTGATGATGGAGCAGGGAGGAAGACAGTGACGCTCCTTAATGACCACTAGGAAACCCCTGGAGTTTGGGCTCATTTGTTTCATTCAGATGAGACCTATTCCCTACACTTGGTGGTGAGGGTCTGATGACGGAGCTGGGTGGAAGCTAGTGGCACTCCTTAATGACCAGTAGGAAACCTTTTGAGTTTGGGGCTTAATTGTTTCGTTCAAATGAGACATATTCGCTAGACTTGGTAGTGAGGGTCTGATGATGGAGCAGGGAGGAAGTCAGTGGCACTCCTTAATGACCACTAGGAAACCATTCGAGTTTGGACTCATTTGTTTCGTTCTGATGAGACCTATTCGCTACACTTGGCGATGAGCGTCTAATAATGGAGCAGGAAAGAAGTTAGTGGCACTTCTTAATGACCACTAGGAAACCCCTCGAGTTTGGGCTCATTTGTTTCGTTCTGATGAGACCTATTCACTACACTTGATGCTGAGAGTCTGATGATGGAGCAGGGAGGAAGTCAGTGGCACTCCTTAGTGACCACACGGAAACCCCTCGAGTTGTGGTTCATTTGTTTCGTTCTGATGAGACCTATGCGCTACACTTGGTGGTGAGAGTCTGATGATGGGGCAGGGAGTAAGTCAGTAACACTCCTTAATGACCACTGAGAAACCCTTCGAGTTTGGGCTCATTTGTTTCGTTCAATGTTTAAGGGGTAGGCAGATACATGAATGGACTGTAAAATCCATTACCATCCATCCATGGCTTGCCATTTATAAAACTAAAAAGTAAAAAATAAATATGTAGTTTAAAAAACTAATAAAACCCACTTTTATAGGAACATACTAAAAAGTACAAAATAACCGTCTACAGATTCAGTAACTGAAATTTAAAAGCGTGGTGCGCCCTTTGCAAAGCCTGCATTTCAAGTAAGTAATATTGACAACGCGCACCTCGCTTTTTAATTTCAGTTACTGAATCTGTAGACGGTTATTTTGTACTTTTTAGTATGTTCCTATAAAAGTGGGTTTTATTAGTTTTTTAAACTACATATTTCACTGTCAGAACTGAAGTGTATACTATTGTTATAAATATTAGCAAAAGAAAAACCACAATCATTTCTAGAAACGATTATATTATATTTTATTACTCTAGAATAAACAATAGTTTAGACAGATTATAAGGTTCCGACCAGGAAAAAACATCTCTATGATTGATTATCTTAAATTAACTTCGTTTATTTTCTTCTAATTTTCATTTTTTTTTCTGTCATATCTCATATTTAAGATAGATGTGTTATTCGATGATAACATCTACATTTCCATTTAGAAATGTAAATATACAAAATATGTAAATGAAGTGGTTGTGTCATCAAGATGACAGTTCAAGTTTTGACGGATACGCACGTGAAAGCTTTCTTTGAGGACTTTCTTCTCATATCAGCGCTGTGAGAAATAAAGATTTTTGCGTTTTGATACTAAATGAAACCTGTTTGTGATAAAACATACTTACTTTTTTATAAAAAAAAATATTAATCAATAGTCGTTAAATAAGAAAATTATTAAATTGAATTTTTATAACTTTAGTAAGAACTTTTTACTGCCCTGATTTAAAGTATTTTCTTTTTCAAACCAAATGCATGCATGTCTTCTAGTAGACTGAGTGTTTTTTCACATAATTTGGTAACGTTTGTTTTTTTTAAGCTACACTAATTCTAATGAGAGTGTTTTGTATTGTAGTAATTTAATGTGAACTTAGCTCCTAAAATTATGAGTTTTATCTAATTGGTAAAAACAAAATAAGTTTATTTTATATAAATAATTAACTAAAATACAGCCTAGGACAAATGTGATAGTAAAAAAACCACGAGCCCGATAAGTAGCTTTCAGGCGGGATTCGAACCCGCGCCTCCTGGGATCCGGCCCGACGCTCTAACCAACTAAGCTACCGAAAAGCTTACACGACTCGTCGAATTTTGCTTGCTGTAGGCAGGTAGGTAAAATACAGTCATCAGCACACCAAAATACCTATAACAAATGCACGTTTATCAACACGAAACCTTTGACGTCTTGTGGACTGGTATTTTAATATACTAGGAAATCCTCGCGGTTTTACCCGCGTGGTACCCGTTCCCGTAAGAATATCGGGATGAAATGTAGCTTATGTCACTCGGGAAGAATGTAGCTTCCTAATGGTCAAAGCATTTTCTAAATCGGTTCAGTAGTTCCTGAGATTAGCGCGTTCAACCAAACAAACTCTTCAGCTTAATAATATTGGTATATTGTAATATTCATCATAATTTATTTAATTTCTTGTATTAAATAAATGAGAACGAAAAGTTGATGACATTTTGATAACTCTCAATAAGATAACCCTTTACCAGCTCTTTACTTACACCAACAGCCGTGTAAAGGAAACATTAATGAGTCGTTATTTTTTATTATTCAAATCGTAAACTCGTTTTGGACTTTCGGTGGCAATGAACTTGATATTTAACTGCGAAAGAATTCACTAACTACTTGCATGTAGACGAAAAACGTTCGTCGTAAGTTTATGCGTAACTATACATTTTTGTAAACTTGAAGATACGGATTTTTTTTTTGGAAATAGGTATGAACATTTTTACCATAAAATTAGTTTCATTAAAAACTCGTGATAAGTATACAAAAAATATAGTATTTTTCTATGCATAAATATTTGCATAGAAAGCACCCAACCTTAGACAAATAGATAAATTCATCATCATCATCATCATTTCAGCCGTACGACGCCCACTGCTGGGCATAGGCCTCCCCCAAGGATCTCCACAACGTTCGGTCCTGCGCTGCCCGCATCCAGCGGCTTCCCGCGACCTTGACCAGTAGCCCGATTCTCGTAATAAAAACCGTGACGATATCGTTGCGATTTAGTCGTTGAAACCATTTTCGTATTCACAACTGTCGATAGAACTTGAGCGGCAGCGATTCTATCGAAGTGTCGTCGAAGTGTATTCTGGTACATTAATCGTCCTTCAATCGTTTCAAAACGATAACTCGAAGGTATTCTACTATTTAGATGACCTTTGTTTCGATCGGATTTCAACGACTAAACGTCAAAATAAGCGATCCAAGTGTCGTTGGACAAAAGTTCAATTAGCTGGACCTTTTGTATGTGAAAAATAAGCTTGGGGCTAGCATATTTGTTATTATTTATTTTTTATTTTATTTAATAAACTTTTGTACATAATACATAGGTAATGTAATATACAAGGCGGATTAAGTATTAATTATTTATTATTTATTATTTATTATTTATTATTTATTATTTATTATTTATTATTTATTATTTATTATTTATTATTTATTATTTATTATTTATTATTTATTATTTATTATTTATTATTTATTATTTATTATTTATTATTTATTATTTATTATTTATTATTTATTATTTATTATTTATTATTTATTATTTATTATTTATTATTTATTATTTATTATTTATTATTTATTATTTATTATTTATTATTTATTATTTATTATTTATTATTTATTATTTATTATTTACTTATTATATCATATGAAAGAGCGCTGCTTGCACATTCTGAAACATGTTTTTTTTTCCTAAACCGAAAAATGTACAAAAAATACCTCTCGATTGAAAAGTCGCTGAGTTTCGATCCTATTGAGTTGAAGTCCTATCGAAACTCGTCCAAGCAACACGAGAATACCGATTTTGGATAGGACTTCGATCGAACGACTTCTGAACTACAACGATATTTAGATTGTTTGTATTTACGAGAATCGGGCTACAGATCGTCGGTCCACCTTGTAGGGGGCCTGCCCACGGAACGTCGTCCGGTTCGCGGTCGCCATTCGAGAACCTTTCCGCCCCAACGGCCATCGGTTCTTCGCGCTATGTGTCCTGCCCACTGCCACTTCAACTGAGCAATCCTTCGAGCGATGTCGGTCGTTTTAGTTCTCCTGCGGATCTCATCATTTCTGATTCGATCGAGCAGGGAAATACCATGCATCGCTCTCTCCATTGCTCGCTGGGTAACCTTGAGCCTTCTTATGAGACCCATAGTAAAAGACCACGTCTCGCTTCCATAAGTCATAACTGGCAACACACACTGGTCAAAGACCTTAGTCTTGAGACATTGAGGAATTTTGAACGCAAATATATGCTGCAGCTTCCCAAAAGCTGCCCATCCGAGCTGGATTCGACGAGAGATAAATTCATACACACATAATATATTTGTCTTGAGCGTATTAAAATGAGTTTAACTGATCATACCTACATGTTAGTATCTGAATTTGCGCTATGTAAGTCGTCCAAATACCAACAGATATTTACATTTAAGAATAAATTGTCTGCTGAACAAGCAAATACAAATGTGCAACAAATTTAATTTTAATATATTAGTCATATATGTAGGTACTTACATATACCATTTGTTTAGGTATACCACTTAGCTTTCAGCTTTCAGGATACTTTGGGAACTGGGTGAAATGGTCCTGACCTAGGTGACTGATCACCCGTCCGGCTTCGCTGGCGTCCCCCCTATAAGTAATAATAATAATAGGTATACCACAGATAATATAATACTAATATTAGTGTATATTTACTGTGAAACAATCCACCATTGTAACGCCACTGTTATGGAAAATTTGTAAATTTAGCAATCGATACAACATAATTTGGCGTTTCAACGTCCATTACTATTGGACCCATGAAGTTTGACTTAATACTCTGAGGTAACTGGAGCTCTCACCCTGAATAAAAAAGTGTCGCCACCAAATTTGACATTTATGTATGTAGTGGCTGTCAGCTGTCTCATATGACCATACGTATTTTTTTAAAGTGTAGGTGAGACGGAAGACAGCCACTGTGTTATTTGTGGTATTCAAAAAATTGTTCGTACTGCACGCTCCAGTTACCTCAGTATTAAGTCGAACTTCATGATTGGACCCAATATGATTTCACCATGAAATTATGATTACACGAAATAATTTTCATGGCTGATTTAACGGGGTATTGGTAACACCCAATTTCTATTCTCAAAATATGAAACTCTTATAGAAAGCTCTAGCCGTAGCAATAAAACTGTCGATTATTCGTTTAAAAACTATACTATCCGTCAAAAGCTGTCAAAGTGCTGTTGTCAAATTTCTATTGAAGTTCGTTAAACGGCCGATAGAGGCGCTACTCTGGTTTTTATCTTCGATCCATAAACTTATTATACTTACCCCTAGTATAAATAAGTTTATGCTTCGATCAACAATAACACCGGTTTTTATACAATAAAATTCGATCACGATATCGATTACGAGTTTTTCATGCTAGGGGTGGTACTGTTATTTATTCTGTGCTAGGGGTACATACAGTGACTAGTATTGTTACTGTTGTAACTTTCTATTTTATACCAAGTATAAATCAGAAAGATAAGAATTGGAAACATTATGACTTTATTTACTCACAAAAATGGTATTAGTAAGGAACCATTACCATTTTAGTGTGTCCACAATTTTATATAATACTAGCGGCCGCCTGCGGTTTCACCCGCGTGGTTTCCGTTCCCGGGAACTGGGAATATCGGGATAAAAAGTATCCTAAGTTACTCCTTATTACATCAGCTACATGTCAGTGAAAGTCCCGTCAAAATCGGTCCAGCCGTTTCAGAGATTAGCCGGTACAAACAGACAGACAGACAGACAGACAGACAAAAATTGAAAAAATGTTATTTTCTTCTGTTAGACGATGTTTAATGAGAATTTAACGTTTTCCTTTTTTATTTAAAAATCCCTGTAAAATAATATTCTACGCATTAACGTATTAAAAAAATAAAAAATTGTCCCCATTTAGTGCCAATTTCCACGTCTTAGCACTCAAATAGCATAATATGACTGTCATAAATGCCTCAACGACGCTTTCAAACAACAGTTGTTTAAAGAAAGAATGATTGACATTTACAAGTGATTTCCAACGTTTTAATGACAAAATAATATTCTACAATACTTATGTACATTATTTTAACGACGCAGTGTCATTTAAATCATTTGATATGACACTTTATGTAACGACTCTTGTATTTACCATCATTTTACAAGATTTTTATTAGCTTGCCATGTTAAGTTAGTTACTCGTAGTAAGTTAGTTAGTGGGGGACAAATCTTGCAAGCTTAATTTGACCCACTTACCAGTGTCCTATGCAGCTGAAATTTTGTATACAGGTTAGGTTCAGATGTCAATATAATATGAAAGTACAGTCAGCAAAAAAGCTTGACATAAAAATGAAATTTTTACTGAAAACTTATTGTTTATTAGTTAATATTTATATTGTACCACGGGCCACCGCAGCAAAAGATAACCAATCTCATGTTTCTGGTCCTAATTATCAAACTATTCTCTTTGAAATAGCAATAGCAAAGACAGTTTATAAATGTTATTTAAATTTTTACTTTTATGCATTCACAATGCAATTTTTACTTTTGAGAAATTTAAAATTAAGTAGGTATTTAGAAAAAAATCTACTCGTTACACAACCAACTGCTCTAATCATTGAGCTACGGAGTCGTTAGAGCAGTCGCCCAGATAGCTTTTTAGAGTTGACTAGGTATCTCAATCGGCATATTTTTCTTTAAGAACCCGTTTTTGAGAATCTCCAAGAACGATTTCATCATACAAAGAGTTTAATATCATAGAACCTCCAACGTAAATTTCTCCAAGAATTCGGAAGTCGCAAGAAACCGCTATTCTTTAATAAACATGAGCTGATGGCACCGTTGCGTAACAAAATAAATTAGTTATGTTATGCTTTTTGATGCAAACTGACCAACATCCGGACGTATGGTTAATTTTATAACGTTATGAATGTGAGATATTATTAATGAAACGAAGTTTTTGTCGCTCTTTTTATTTGTGGGTATCTTTTTCTTTCATTTATGACTTTCCTGTTGTTTACCCGTTATAATTATGTTTTACTAGCGGATCCTTGCGGTTTTACCCGCATGGTACCCATTCCCGTCCCCATTCCCGGAATATCGGGATAAAATAATAGCCTATATCACTCGGGAAGAACGTAGCTTTCTAATGGTCAAAGAATTTTCTAAATCGGTCCAGTAGTTCCTGATTAGCGCGTTGAACCAAATACTTATAGATGACGCTGTAGTCGGTTACTCAAAAAATAAAAAAAAAATAAAAAAAATAACTTCTTACAATCACACCAATTATCTAAGCCCATGTTAATTTCATTAGGAAACTGTGTCATGGAAAACTTGATAACGGATAAATAAATAATAAGGTGACTGGGCCCCGATCGCGGTAATTCTATGACGCATTAGTCAAGTACAGTGGCACAATCTTTTCTGTTCCGGTGATAGCGGCGCTATGAACGTTTTTCTTTTTTTTGTAGCAATTTAACCGGCCCTGACTTCTAAGAACTTCAGTCGCCAGCAGCGCTATGGTTGGACATCACCTTGACAGCAAAATGACATTAAAAAAACACGCTAATTTCACATTTTGGCCACCCGAACAGAAAAGTTTGTGGCACTGTACGTGCAGTTGAAGTGCAGTTGCAGCAGTGCAAAACCGTTTTTGATAACGTGCTGCTTTGACAGTGCGACAACGTTTTCTGTTCCGGTGATAATCTTTGGAACTAAAACAGTTTTCATACGACAGTCTATTTTGACAGCTAATTTCGTCAAGTGGTTCCTCTGTCACGGATGTCACCGGATCAGACAGGATTGTAGGACTATAGGTTTGCGTGACGTGTGCGTCGTTATGTCATTACGGCAATACGAAGTAAAACGAAGAAAACTGGTGTTTGCGTTACACCCAGACCTAATATTTTAGGTGCTAATAAATTAAAGAAGTATTTAAATATTCGAAAATTTATTAAGAAAACTGGAAGGTTAATTAAGAAAAATAATTGTTTTTATAAAAATATTGCTTTGCGGAAAGAAAGAATTAGTCTTTTGGATTCAATGGAAATTTACAGTAATAAATTAACTGAAAGCAGGCAAATGTATGACCGGGACACTAAACAATTGCAATTAAATATAATAAATTTGCATGAGTCACTTGAGTCAATGCAAAATAAATATTGTACTGCGCAGAAACAAATTGATGAACACATCAAATCTGCCACAGAGTTAGTTGAACTCTGCAAATATAACGCAGAGAGATATGACTCTTTAATAAATAGTCAAATTGATAGTTGTAATGATTTATCCAAAGAGGAAAACATAATTCGGACGCCTCAGAGTCCCTGTCATTCATTAACCTGCATAGAGACCTTAAAAAGTAACTATTGCAAAAAGTCATTTAAATCAGCTTCCTCATGCAAGTCAAAAGACACGAAAACTATTATTTTCTCAGATAAACTGGGACAAGGTCTAGGAGTAACAATGAAAAATATATATAATAGAAATGTTATAAATGTATGTACACCTGGGAAGTCTTTTGAAGATATTGTGCATAGTTTATCTTTGTATGATATAGATAGTTTGACCAACATAATTATTCTATGTGGCGACAGCTCCCAAGTTAGGAAACGTGAAATCTTGATCAATATTAACTTTTTATTGAAACTACAGTCTGAAACCGGCTGTAAATTAGTAATTAGCTCGTTTCCTTACGCGAAAAACCTAACTAGGGAGCAGAATCAGCATATATATGAGTTAAACTCATATTTGTTCAACATGATAAATTGTCATAGCGACAAGGTTTTATATTTTGATATTAATAATTTTATTAATAATTTTATTTTGACATCGGATACTATGTATCTTGCAAATAGGTTTAGGACAAAAATAGCTAAATTGTTAGCTTTTAATTTACAAGACACCTTTCAAGGTGGCAAGCCAAAGTCTTTTGACTCTGATTTTAGTAGCTTACCTACTAATAATAATTTAATTAATTTAAATAATATAAACACTTCTTTACAAAGTGAAAACGTCTCGAAATCGGCTTTAAACTAAAACATAAGACAACAGCCAAGCCCTCTTGCCTTAACGTATTATGTCAAAACATTCAGGGCCTGTCTGGCAAAGTTTTAGAATTAGAATTATTTGCAGAATGTAATGACATTCATGTCATTTGTATAACTGAGCACTGGCTGAATCATTGTGATTTGTCATGTAGTGTGAATAATTTTCAGTTAGCAAATTTATTATCTAGGAAGACTACAACGCGTGGCGGCTCTCTAATTTTCGTAAAAAATAATATAAGCTACAGAGAAAGAAAGGATATTGTAAACCTTTCTATAGAACGTCATGTCGAGCTGTCATGTGTAGAATTAAAAAGCTTAGTCATTGTATGTGTATACCGACCACCTAAAGGTAATTTTGAATCATTTGAATCGGTGATGGAGGATGTGTTGAATAAGTTAAAGTTAAAAAATAAACCAATAGCAGTATGTGGCGATTTTAATGTTGATATTCTTGAAAGCTGTGCATTGACTACACGAATATTAACTTTGTTCAATTCTTTTAATTTAATTAATCACTTCTTGGAGCCCACAAGGGTAACATCTCATTCAGCCACTTGCATAGATAATGTTTTTTCGGAGTCTGATCCGACTAACAAACTAGTCGTTAAAAATATTACATCCGACCACTACGGATTAAAGGTATCCTATGAATTAGATATTGTTGATGCACCTAAAAGTGTACAATGCAGGCCCGTTACAAAAACGCGACTACGTAATTTTGAAAATAATGTAGCTGATAAAGTTTCTATGATGCCATATGTGCATGATGATCCTAATGCGCTTTATGGAACCCTTTTTGAATTAGTAACGAATCCTACTAATATTATAAATGCGAAAGTTTAGATGTTTGGATGTTTGGATGTTTGGATGTTTGGATGTTTGTTACTCAATCACGCCATAACGGCTGAACGGATTTGGCTGAAATTTGGAACACAGATACTTTGTAGCCTGGAGAGGAACATAGGCTACTTTTTATCCCGGAAAAAATCACATTCCCGCGGGATAACGTCATGTAGTTCACGCGGGCGAAGCCGCGGGCGGAAAGCTAGTGAGTTCAATAATATCTTTAAGTCTAAAACGATTAAATGCACCCAGAAGTTAAAGTTTTGCGAATGGGCTACGACAGGTATTTATAAAAGTAGAAACAGGCTGTATGAACTATATAAATTAAGAGAAACTAATCACAGCCCTCGTTTCGTAGAACATGTAAAACAATATTCTAAGATTTTCAAAAAAGCATGTTCTAAAGCAAAGTCAATATTTTTAAAGGATAAAATTAAAAAGTCAAATAATAAAATCAAAACAACTTGGGATATTATTAAGCGTGAAACCGGAAAAGGTAAACAACATGACAACAGTCTAGCGCTTAACATTAATAACGCAAGAATAAACTCTGAAACAGAAATTGCTAATATTTTTGATAACTTTTTTGTTAATATACCATTAGTAACCACCTCTAATTTGAATTCTTCACCAGCTTCTGCTGTCTCGGTTCTTGAAAAACATGTATCTGAGTGTAGTTCATTATTTAATTTTAAAGAAATTAATTCTAGCGATATAATCAAAACATTTAATTTACTTAAAATGAAAACTACCACTGATTTATGGGGCATATCTGTTACTGTACTTAAAAACATTATTCATGCTATTGCCCCTTATCTTGCTATTATATTTAATCAGTGTATCGCTCAAGGAATTTTTCCTGATTTAATGAAATTTAGCAAAGTCATACCTTTATTTAAATCAGGAAACAAAGAAGACCCAAGCAATTATAGACCAATATCAATATTACCCGCCTTAAGCAAAATATTTGAAAAAATAATACTAGAGCAATTATTGTCTCATTTCTCATTAAACAATCTCATGCATAGCAAACAATTCGGATTTATGAAGGGTCAGTCAACCACGGATGCTGGGGTTGCACTTTTAAAGCATGTGTTTGATGCCTGGGAAAAGTCGCAAAATACTCTTGGAATATTTTGCGACTTATCCAAGGCTTTTGATTGTGTTGATCACCGGACGCTGCTGTTGAAGCTAAATCATTACGGTGTAAAAAATAATGCCCAGAAACTAATACTGTCGTATCTCAGTTCCAGAACGCAGACAGTTGACATTAATGGAGTGAAATCAAACGGCTCTCAGATTAAACTAGGCGTACCTCAAGGCTCTATTTTAGGCCCTTTTCTATTTTTGGTTTATATTAATGATTTGCCTTTCTTTGCCAAAAACTTCTGTGATATTGTGTTGTTTGCAGATGATACTTCTTTAATATTTAACATAGACAGAAACAAAACCAATTTTGACGATGTAAACAAAGCACTGTCACAAGTACTCGGTTGGTTTAATTCTAACAATTTGCAGCTTAATGCAAAGAAAACAAAGTGCGTACTTTTTTCTCTGCCAAATGTACAGACGGTACCTGTAGAAATTGTAATCAACAACGAAAAACTGGATTTAGTACAATCAACGATCTTTCTGGGTGTAACTTTAGACTCGAAACTTCAATGGCATGCGCATATCGCAACATTAGCTGGTAAGCTTAGTTCTGCTTCCTACGCTATTAGAAAAGTACGACAGCTAACAGATGTTGATACTGCTAGAACTGTATACTTTAGTTATTTCCATAGCATCATGTCATATGGCATTCTTTTGTGGGGATTAGCGGCTGGCATTAATGCTATATTCATCTTGCAAAAACGAGCAATCAGGGCCATCTATAAACTAGGCTCCAAAACTTCGCTTAGAGACAAGTTCAAGGAAATAGGTATACTGACAGCTGCATCTCAATTTATATTAAATTGCATTCTTTTTGTACGTCGCAATATTAACTTGTATACCAAACATGGTGATTTACACAATCGTAATACTAGAAATAGAAACAAGCTCGTAATGCCTCGGTACCGTTTAGAAAAGGTGCACGGATCTTTCGTTGGTCAAGGTATACACATATATAACAAAATCCCAAGTGATATCTTGGATTTACCATATCTAGAGTTTAAGAATCATATAAAGAGTGGCCTCCTCAAAAAAGGCTATTACACTGTAAATGATTATTTGAACGACAAAACACCTTGGTCGTAACACTCGTAACGAATGTTCCTAGTATGATATTGTGAGTCGTGTCCTATATTTTATATTATTAGCGTTTATATTAGTTAAGCTTTTAATTCGGTCATTTAAGGTAGGCAGTTTGAGTATGTCATGCTCACTAAAACATTTCTACGGTGGTGGCGTGTGAGGCGGGTCGTTACGTTCCCTAAAATATGGTTGAGCGAAGCGATGGCTGGTTCATGCGTCATGCTCGTGAACGGGTGCTGCCAGTGGGAATGGGTCTGCTCTTATCTGCTTGCTTTAAAATGTGTTTTCTTTTGTTTTTATTCATTTTATTAAGAATTACATTTGAAACATGTATGGCGCAACTTGCAGTATATAGTAGAATTGTCTTTTGTTTTTAACTAATATTAAAGCTTTAAGTAGAGTTCCTAAGTACTTAATTGAAAATTGTTCACCGCTATGATCATTAGTTCGCCTATACTGAACTGTATTTTTCATAACCCATTGTGTAATTGTGATGGAAACTGACTGATCACGCACAATTGTGATGACCACATCTACTGTGTTCCACAGTTTATTGAAACGAAGGTTTCCCATGCAAAATTAAGTAAATTAAGCTAATCCTACCTTACTAGAAAATAGTGTCCGTAATCCAGGGGGGCTGAACGTTGTCTCGCCGGCGCGCGCGCGCCCTGGCAAAACGATCTCCACACAACCCCCGATGGGATACTCTTACAGCTAACACTCTTATACTACACAATGCCCTAATAGGCCGCTAAAACTTTCCCGGCGCTTTTCAAAGCGAACACACACGGGTTACAAGTCCGTACCCCGACCGGAGCCCTAGTAGGAGCAAAACGAAATCTCGGTCCCCAATATGGGTAGGTAACTTGCGCGGCACGTCGCTACAGAAACACACGAACTTGTCTCACGGCTGCTTACGGCCAACTGAGTGCCGTGTTGCGCGGACGGCGCTTGGCGGCGAACCCACGAATGCACGTGAATGAATGAATCACGCGCGGCGTGAACATCCCCCCGCCCCGGACAGTAGCAAACTGTCCGCCAACTCAATCTAAGGGCAGGCGAGAGAGGGTAGCGATCGCTCGCTTCAAAACAGAGTCCCCCACCAGGACCTCGGCAAACCTGGGCACACCATCCGACCCCGGATGAAGCTGAACAATGCGTCCTAAACGCCAGCGGAGGGGCGGCAGGTTTGGATCCTTTACCAACACGAGGTCTCCAGTCTTGGGTGGGGTCGTCCTATCCGACCACTTAACGCGTTGCTGCAAAATGTGCAAATACTCCAGATGCCAACGGCGCCAAAAACTCTGCGTAAGCTGCTGGAGCAATTCAAATCGCGAGAGCCGTCCGGAGGCCACTTCGGAATAAGGATATTCCGGCAAGGCGTTAAGCGGTCTGCCAATCAAAAAATGGCCCGGCGTAAGGGCCTCTAAATCATTCGCGTCCGAAGACAACGGACACAACGGACGCGAGTTGAGGACCGCCTCAACCTTACAAAATACGGTCGCGAGTTCCTCAAACGTGAGGACCGTCTCCCCAATAACGCGACGAAGGTGAGTTTTAGCGGCCTTTACAGTTGCTTCAAAAATCCCTCCCCAGTGGGGGCAGGATGGCGGGGAGTACTGCCATCGTACCCCTCTGCGAGAGAGTGTGGATCCGATCTCAAAATTATTCCTATCCAAAAATTCACAAACTTCCTTTAAATACCTATCGGTGCCCTTGAAATTGGTTCCACAATCGGACCTGATTAACGACGGCATTCCGCGGCGAGACACAAAACGATTCAACGTGGCTACAAAGGCTTCTGTGGTGAGGGCACTAACCACCTCCAGGTGGACCGCTTTAGTGGCCAAACAAACAAATACACACAAGTAAGCCTTTTCCGTTCTAGCATTACGAAGCCGCGATGTCTTAACGGTAAATGGCCCCGCAAAATCCGTTCCAACTCCTGAGAAGGGCATCGATTCGTTCACTCGATCGGCAGGCAAATCACCCATCTGGGGCTGCATCGTATCGGCGCGCAAACGATAACACGGGAGACAACGAAAAATAACGGATCGGATTATTCTCCGCGCTGACAAAATCCAGAACTCTCGTTGGAGGAGCGCGGTCAAAGCATTACAACCGGCATGAGCATTCTTTACATGTCGGTCTGTAATCAACAGTCTAACTAACGGTCCATCCTTGGGGAGCAACAAAGGGTGGCGTGATCCGTACGGCAGGTTGGCATGTCTGAGCCTACCTCCGACACGCAGCAATCCGGTGCTGTCCAAGAAGGGATTCAACCGCACCAAGGGTCCCTTCAGCTTGGGCTTACTTGAGCGCAGGGCTTTCAGCTCCGGTTCAAACTCTCGCTGTTGCGTCACTCGCACCCAATGCAACAGAGCGTCTTGCCGCTCTTGTGGGGCGAGGACCGGAGACAACAATTTCTCCTGAGGCTGGCGACAATTTCGCACAAAGCGCCTCATCCAAGCAGTCACGCCGAGCAACTTATCCAAAGAACTGTAGCGGTCTAACAAAAACTCCATCTGCGGAGCCGCCACCGTCTCCACGGCGTGAACACGCATGCCTAGGTCTGGGACTCTGGCCACAGCCGGGGTGGCAGGCCATGAGCGCTCAGGCCGTAACAACCATGATGGACTCCACCATAGGTGGTGGTCCACTAACTCAGGCGCCTCGCAGCCGCGGGAGGCACAATCTGCGGGGTTCAATTCGCCCGGTACGTGGCGCCAAATCAACGGGGCCTTTGAAGTCTGAATTTGTGAGACCCGGTTGGCCACAAAAACCTCAAGGGTGTGGACTGAACTCTTCAGCCAACAAAGGACGACCTGGCTGTCAGACCACGCAAATATCGACTCCAAGTCGACACCGTTTCCCAAGGTGTCGGCAACATGATTGAGTAGCCGTACTAAGAGAGTGGCGCCGGACAACTCCAACTTCGGAATGGTTAGCCTAGTCCGAAGGGGGGCGACCTTACTCTTGGCCGTAACTAAGTGTACGGCGACAACGCCTGCTGCATCCACCGTTCGGATGTAAACGGCTGCCGCGTATCCGCTTTCGGACGCGTCACAAAAGCCGTGCAGGGAGGCTTTAAACTTTCCCGAAGGCAGCATTTGCCTCGGTATACAAACCCGATTGACGTCGGGTAGGGATGACACGAACCTCACCCACTCTCGTAGGAGGCTACCAGAGAGGGGCTCATCCCATGACAATTCCGCAGCCCAGAGCTCCTGTAGGAAGCACTTCATCGAAAACACTACAGGGCTGAGCCAACCGTTCGGATCAAAGGTACGGGCTACAGTAGACAGCACCGTGCGTTTAGTCCAGACCTTTGGGTCTGGCAGTTCTAATCTATATGTGAACAAATCCGGGACTGGTCGATACTGGACTCCCAAAACAGACAGCATGTCTGGAGTCTCCGGATTTTCAAAGAGGAGCGGCTCTTGCTGGTGGTCCTTAGGCAAATCTGCCAATAGGTCCGGTGAGTTAGACAGCCACTTCCGCAGCTCATAGCCACCAGCCCTCAAGAGCGCAATCAGCTCATCACGTAAGACGAGAGCCTCATCTAAGCTCGAGGCCCCCGTGCAGATATCGTCGACAAATAAGGCCCCCCCCTCAATAAGAGCAGATGCCCGGGGATAGCGTAGCCGTTCGCGCTCTGCGAGCTCCAAAAGCGAACGGATCGCCACAAAGGGGCTCGACCGCAAACCATAAGTGTTGGTGTTCAGCTCGTAAGCCAACATCGGATCCTGGGGATCCTCACGCCAAAGGATGAGCTGGTATCGTCTATCCTCCGGGTGAATCACGGTCTGTCTGAACATCATGCGGATATCGGCCACAAAGACGACAGCGTGCCGGCGGAAGTTGGTCAAAACATCACAGACATCGTGATGCAACTTCGGCCCCGCATGCAGACACTGATTCAACGACACTCCGGTTGACGTGGGCGCCGAACCATCAAAGACCACGCGGATCTTCCCATTGGAAGTCTTCAAAACAGCGTGGTGTGGCAGGAAGTAATGTTCCACATTACGCCAGTCCAACTGCGAGATGGACATGTGCCCAAGGTCCAAATACTCCCGCATGAAGTCTATATACTTCTCCTTGAATGCGGGATCCCTGGCCATCCTACGCTCCATGGACAACAATCTCTTCTCGGCCATCGGTCGGGAGCTCCCTAAAGGAGGGCGAACCGCCAAGAAGGGCAAGCGGGTAATCAAGCGACCCGAGAGGAGGCGCCCAGTGTTGTTCTGGTAGAACAATTCGCACTCCTCCGCTAACGGATCCAACCGCTTGGCAGTGGGAGGTTCCTCCACCTCCCAAAACTTTTGGAGAACGTCGGACAAAGTAGAACCGACAATGGTCTGGCGGTCTACCGACGGGGTCTCTGGTGTCTGTGGTACCTTTCCCATCACCACATGACCCAGCGACGAGGACAAGGCGACAAGATCGGCTGTCTGCAAAACTCGCTTGCTTCCACACAGTACACGACCGAGGACATCCGCACCAATCAACAAGTGTATTGGGCCCGGTCGGTGGAAGGAAGGATCAGCCAAAGCCAGTCCAGACGTCAGCTCAATCGTGGATGGCGGCACTCGCACTTGCGGGAGTGGTCCAACCACCTTATCAAAAACTATCGCCGAAGCACCGATCTTCGGCCTTGGCGTGAAGTGGGGGGAGAAGGAGAACTCAACTCGACCAATCGGATCAGGGATCCGCGAGTCTCCCACCCCCCGTACCGCTTCGTGATGCGGCACAAGCAAAAGACCCAGCTGTCGGACAAGCCACCTGGACATTATGCACCCCTGGGCACCTGAGTCCAAAAGGGCACGCACCGTGACAACATTGCCCTTAGGTCCCCAAACATTCACGGAGGCTGTTGGCAACAGCACAAGCTCCGGAGGGGTGGTTGGGTCCGACAGGGGCGCCATTAA
This sequence comes from Crambus lathoniellus, assembly GCA_949710035.1. Taxonomy (NCBI): domain Eukaryota; kingdom Metazoa; phylum Arthropoda; class Insecta; order Lepidoptera; family Crambidae; genus Crambus; species Crambus lathoniellus. The sequence continues at coordinate 29,361,186 of OX453302.1, read as the reverse complement.
AAATTTTGGGGGGGTACTTGTCCCCCTCGCGCCTGAGTCGGCGCGCCAAATGTGGGACGCTCGTACCGGGCGAGCGGGTCCCAATCGGGTACATACTGGCCCCGACCAACAGCACTCCTAGGTGCAGGGTAATACCCGTGTGGGGCGTGCCTCGGTACATAGTACCCCAATCGAGGCCTCTCCATTAGGGGGGGGGAGTAGCAAATAGGGCCCGTGCCCATCGCCACCGTGGCGTACTCTTGTGGTACCCCCCTACCCCCGCCCGTGGCGGGGGCGTCTCTCCTATAGTTCCCCCTCTCCGGGGGGGACTGAACGGGGGGGCTAAGCCCCGCCGAATCTCTAGGGGACCGGTTCCGGGCTGCCGGGCCCCCGCCCGTGCGCGAGGAATTCGAACCCCGGTCGCTCCCGGCGTCCTTGCGGTCCAAACAAAGGAGGGGGTGATGCCTCCCTCCGCAAAGACGACAATCCTCGGTCTGGGGACACGCCGACTGCATGTGTCCCCCCAAACACCTGTAGCACCATTGGCGCTGTCTAGCAACGGCCCTCCGTCCCTCTGGGCGGAGGCCTCTAAATTTGGCACATTCGTGCACCACGTGCCTATCTCCCCTGCAATACCTGCACCGCTCACTCGGTGCGGGGGGAGGGGACTGCTGGAAGGCAGCATAGCGATTGGTCGGGCGACGGGGCTGTTCCCTCGCCGCCACCATACGACCAACACCTGGAACCGGGGCGGGCTCCAGGTGGTCCGTCACCCTACATTCGTCCTCCAAAAAACGAAGGAGGTCCGCGAAGGGCGGGAGATACGAGGCGCTGTCGCCTCCGTACCTCTGCTCGAAACGCCCCTTCATTTCAGCGGGCAATTTGGCGAGGACTATGTGCAGCAGTACAAAGGACCACTGATCCACCGGCAGGTCCAATCGCCTTAGGGAGTTGACCGCTGACAGTAGCGGGTTCAGCAACTCCCTCCGTAACAGGTGTACCCGCGTGATTCGCGGGAGGGCCAAAATCGTGGCCACGTGGGTGTCCGCCAGTAACCGGACATTCTGGTACCTGCTAACCAGAAGCTGGCGAGCCACCTGGTAGTTGTCGTCGCTGATGAGCAGGTGCTGGATTACCGAGCTGGCCTCTCCTCGCAGGGAGGAGCGCAAATAGGCCAACTTCTCACTAGGGGATAAGTCCCGTCGTGAATCCACCAAACTGTCAAACAAATTAATGAAGCCCATCCAGGCGGACAGATCCCCATTAAAAGTGGGAATCTCCAAGGTAGGCAATCGGCCTAGCAACGCCGTCGGGGTAGGTTTGACCTCCCCGCTCAAAACCGGCTCCCCCTTCCGAACAGCCAGGGCCCTCTCAGCCGCCTCCGTGAACTGGTCAGCCAGCTCATAGGCCTGGGCTACATCCTGCTCCAGCTGTTCCGACACGGCATCATCAGCTGGGGGGTTCTGCAAATAATACGCGCGACACTCCATGGCGTGGCGCTCCAGGTCTTGCAGCCGAGCTGCCAGCCCGCCATACCGAGCTAGCAACGCGCCTACCCGGTCGGCTCGGTCTATTAATGTGACCGCACAAGCAAGCCAACGCAAAGCTCCTTGGACGCCAGCCCTGGATACGGAGGTCGGATTCGTAGGAGCCATTTATAATCCGTTTTATAAACAAAGCAAACAAAGAAATATAAAAGTGGTAAACATCAACAAAAAAAACAATAGAAATAGGTCGCGTCACGATAATATAAAACACAAGTAATCTGTGCCGGCCGGCGCCTGGTCAATATTGGCCGCCCCGGGTTTGAGTGAACGTTGACAGCTATATGCGTGGTCAGAATTGGCCCCAACGGGGTTCAAGGGTTAAAATTCGGACGACATACACGGACCCTACTAGTTTCATAAATTATTAGCAACTTACCAATTTCAAGGGCTAACAATATAACGGTATAAACAAAACGTATAGGATTAACGGTATGGCATACCTCGCAAATCAACTACTAAACCGTTATCAACAAACGAAAACAAAACTATTTTTAATAATAATACTCGTAATTTAATACTACTAATAATTAAAACTAGTTCCACTTTTTTAACTAGGCAAGCGGACTCGGAACAAACACTAGTATGTGGTACTAATAAACAACACTTTCGAACGAAACTATTCGTCAAATAAATCCCGACAAACAAAAAAAATATACACATCTAGGCGAGTAAACTCGTATCAAATCACTAGTATGTGATACTAATAAACACACTTTCGAACGAACTATTCGTCAAATAAATCCGGACACACAAAAAAAAATATACACATCTAGGCGAGTAAACTCGTATCAAAACACTAGTATGTGACAACAATTATATAAGTGTCTATCTATTATCGGATCCACCAAGTGAGAAACATTCGCTTCGAGAATTTACTAGAACAATTTCTTAGTACTTCAAATCGTCTCGGGATCTTCAAATACCCTCGAGATTTCAACAAAAAAAATAATTTTTAGGTACTCTTTTTAGGTACGCTTTTTATTTTTACTATGAAATTTTATGTAGTTAATTTTAATATGAAAATTAATTATATCAACTAAGCTCTGCTACCAAAAATATGATCACGCACAATTGTGATGACCACATCTACTGTGTTCCACAGTTTATTGAAACGAAGGTTTCCCATGCAAAATTAAGTAAATTAAGCTAATCCTACCTTACTAGAAAATAGTGTCCGTAATCCAGGGGGGCTGAACGTTGTCTCGCCGGCGCGCGCGCGCCCTGGCAAAACGATCTCCACACAACCCCCGATGGGATACTCTTACAGCTAACACTCTTATACTACACAATGCCCTAATAGGCCGCTAAAACTTTCCCGGCGCTTTTCAAAGCGAACACACACGGGTTACAAGTCCGTACCCCGACCGGAGCCCTAGTAGGAGCAAAACGAAATCTCGGTCCCCAATATGGGTAGGTAACTTGCGCGGCACGTCGCTACAGAAACACACGAACTTGTCTCACGGCTGCTTACGGCCAACTGAGTGCCGTGTTGCGCGGACGGCGCTTGGCGGCGAACCCACGAATGCACGTGAATGAATGAATCACGCGCGGCGTGAACACTGACCTTAGTCATACCATGTTAAGGTCATTTTTCAATTTGACGACTCTGTATGAAATAAAACAGGGAGAAAAAAACAACCCTTGGAGTTTCTTGCCGGTTCTTCTCCAAGGCCTCCCGCTGTAGGGTTTGCGAACCGATGGCGTAGCTTCTATGACGTTCACAAGTATTGTAAATAACAATCTAAATTGAATAAACATATTTGAATCTTGAATCTTGAATCTTGAATCTTGAAACGTCAAGACCCAAACGCGATGAAGACGCGCTGCATAGAATTACGGCGATTGGCCCGCTCATGGAGCTAGACTACATACTGAGGTAACTGGAGAGTGCAGTACTAACACTTTTTTGTGACCGAAAATTACACTGTGGCTGTCTTCCGTCTCACCTACACTTTGAAAAAATACGTATGGTCATATGAGACAACTGACAGCCACTACATACTAAATGTCAAATTTGCTGGGCACACTTTTTTATTCAGGGTGAAAACTCCAGTTACATTAATTACAGTACACACACACACACACACAGTACACACACAGTAGTTACAGTTGTATTAAGTCTAGCTCCATGGGCCCGCTGGACAGGGTTCGCTTGTTTTCAATCTACCTTGTCACTATTTTGACTTTCATGTCACAAAGCGCAACTAAGAAGGATCTATCGTTCACTCTGTGCATAAATTAACATACAAATTAAGAACCGAATTTTACGAGCAAATAAATTATGAATTTCTCTAACGATATTGAAATGCAGTAATTAATTTTATATAACAGCTGCGAGTCTGTTTAAATTTTAATTGAGTATTAGTAACATATCCACCGATTGGGGCATCGATTCCTTATATATTGCTAATTTCTTGTCATGTGTTCCCGCCTCCTCAATAATTTCTCTTATGTTATCAACAAGTTCACATTTCTTTTTCCCTTTTTTATTACTTAATACACGAGTCTATCTAAAAAAAGTTGCAGGAGGCTGTTACACTTTCTATTCTATTCTATTCTACACTTGGGGACCATTCTGTGGTGTCAAGGAAAAAGGAGATGAGTACATACACATGTGTTTTATTAGAAAAAAAATAATTTTATTAATCATCAATTTTAGAACACTCATCTCATTTTTCCTTGACGCCACAGTGACTGTCGTGTCAAGGAAAAGGGAGATGAGTTTCTAAAATAGATCATTAAAAAATAAAAAAAATCTTATAAGACACATGTGTATGTACTTATCTCTTTTTTCCTTGACTCCACAGTATTAATATGGAGAAATAAGCTACAATAATAATAAATAACATATCCGATACAACATAGTCTTATGAAATTATTAGAGTTTTTGGCTTATTTTAATTACAAACTGCTTTTATTATATAGCTTGAGTTCGCCGTTTCAATGCCATAGGTAATAAATAATAAACAAATATCAAATAGTGTTCGATAATGCCTGACAAGAAAACCTATTAAAAGATTGAACTCTTTAACTCTTCAAGTGTTTGATTTAGTGTTTTAGACGAGATTGTATAATTAATACAGACTTTAATAATATGTAAACGACATTTTTCGTATGCAACGACATTTACTTTCTACCTGGTTAACAGTATATTTCTTAGTAGATGCCTAGGTTTAGCAAAAACTCGAATCAAAACAGGGTCTAACAGTTATGTCAGCTGTTTGTATTGAAAAAACAATAATATAACAAAATATTTTAAAATCAGATAAGTAGATCAATCTTGTTTTGAAAATGCGCCTCATAAACAGGTTTTAAAATTAAATTTTTACTTACTTTAATTCTTTGTAACCATCATTCTTCCTAGGATTAGATTTTGAATATTGACGTTTTAATTCAGTTTTATTATTGCAAGTGTGTTTCAAATTGCAAAATCATTACACATAAATTATGTAACATTAAATATATGGACTTAAAAGCTGCTGATTCAAAAGCTTTATCAATCGATCAAGTGCGTTCAAAAAAGCAAATTAAGGCGCTACTTGCCGTCCACTAGCGCCGCCAATTCATTTATTTTTATTATACTTAAACCAGATCAATATTTTAAAAAAGGAAACAACCATGGATCAGCCTATGTCACTTAATGACACTTCTCATAACGTAACCATTGAAATGGGCGAGTTCCAGGCCTTTGTTTTGGAGATGCGCTCATTTAGACAAGAAATGCGAGAAGAGTTAACAGCAAGTCGAATGCAAATAACGCAACTAAATGAAATAGTTACTGGAATCTTAAGTAGAGTAACTGAATGTGAGACTCGTATTGAGAAGATGGACGTTCGAATAAGTGATCTGGAGCACCGCATCAGCAAGGAGCAAGATAACGGACTCTCAGCCTCGATCGAACAACTTAAGGCAGAGTTGAATGAGCGAGACCAAGACCTTCTTTTGAATGACGTCGAAATATCTTGCGTCCAGGAGCAGAAGGGGGAGAATTTGCTTCATGTCGTCACTGTCTTGGCTGGAAAGCTGGGCATGACCTTGACCAATCAGGACATCGTTAGTGCTACGCGCGTGGGTCGCGCTCCTGAACCAGCGGAAAAGGATTCGATTGCTACGTCCCGCCCGCGCCCTATTGTCGTTCGAATGGCGCGGCGCGCTATACGCGATCAACTGCTACAGGCTAGGCGGCGCGCGTCCGTCGCGGCGCTACAACTGAGGGCACGGGTCTTCAAGGCGCCCCTCGCCGTTTTTATATCAACGAAAGGTTGACGAAGGTAAATAGGCAGCTATTCCGAAGAACACGAGAACTAGGAGCTCGATTTAACTAGCGTTTCGTGTGGACAAGGGATGGCCGCATTTTCGTTCGACAATATCACGGCAAAGATGCCCCACGTATCCGCGTACGTACGGAGGCCGACCTTATTCGGGTTTTTGGTCCTGATGCTGTTAGCGCAGCCACTAGTAATTAATAGCATTATTATTTTGGCGGATGTACTAGAGTTGTTAAAGGTTTTTTTAATTATTTTATTATACATTTTTTTAAATAGTAGCAAAATGATTTTTCTATGTTTTATCTTGAATGGTATGGTAATGATGTTTCTAAATATTTTTTTAGATGGTAATACAATGATGTTTTTATATTTTTGTATTAATTATTTCAAATGTATATGTCTGTTTCACGAAACAATTTATTTTCTTAATATTTTTATTCAATGCAATGGCTGTATTTCTTCATCAAATTTAGTTTCAATAATTTACCACTATTGTTTTATTTTTTTAACATCGAACAATTTTAATTCTAATAATTACATTATGATAATTTTATATTCGTTAATTATTTGTATTGGTTGTATTTGCTCATCAAATATAGCTTCAATAACATGTTGTTGTAATAAGTTCCAGTTGTTTTACTGCACAGGTATAGTTTACAAGAAAGTTTGCATTGGACTTCTTTCTCAGTTAAAAAACTGTTATTGTTACAGAGTTGCCCATACAAGTTTGTTGATCTTGATATAGTTAATGTTTATTTGGTAAATATGAAAAACTTATTTTTAATGACCTTAATGGTATTTCCTTATGTTTTATCTAAATGTGCCGTGGCGATGCATAAACACCCTTGTTTTCACATAAGCCTGCTATGCGTAACTTTACATTCTAGTCATATTCTATTAAGTCACATAAAAGCTTTTAATCATATACTTGACATTTTATATAATAAACACTTTATTTTATTTTTATTATTTTATCAACCCTTTAATTTTATCTTATTTATAATATTATACAATTTAACATTTATAACTCTTATTAAATTATATTTACACACGTCTTATGTACACTTTGACATTTTTATAATACTTAAGTAAAATGATTGTCAAGACAAAATTTCTAAAGTTAGGACTTTACAATGCCGGATCTTTGAATACGGGACATGATGATTTTCTTGTTGCGATGAATCGTTTTGAAGCTGACATCGTGGCAATCAATGAGACGTGGTTACCAGCCGGTGAGGAAGAGCGCGCGCCTGTGGCACCCGGTTATCGGTTCCGCAATACTCCCCGCCCGCGATCTATGTGTCATGGAAGGGGAGGCGGAGTTGCTTTTTACGTTAAGAAGGATTTGCGCGTGCGTTACTTAAAGCATCCTGATGCCGACATTGAACAGATGTGGCTGTCAACGCAAGTCAACGGCTATCGTGTACTTGTTGGCACAGCATATAGGCCGCAATGGATAAATGTTGACAAATTTCTTGACGCTTTGACTGAATCCATAACCAGTCTGTCGAATCACGATTTCGTTGTCCATATGGGAGATTTTAATGTCAACATGTTTAATATGGGTGACAATAATGCGTTGAAAGTCAATGAGTTTTTGCAAAGCTTGAATATTGAGCAGGTAGTGAATGAGTCCACCCATTTATCAGTGGAGTCTGAAACATTAATAGATCTCGTTTGTACTAACTGTAATATTCGAAATGTATCTGTCTCTAATATAACTGGAAAGTTGGGCCATAAGATGATAAATGTATGTGTTTCGTTAAAAAAACAAAAAATGCCAGCTCAAAAGATAACGTATAGACCTATAAAGAATATAAATATTGAAAAATTTAATGAAGATCTGTGTGCGCTGGATTGGGAGTCTGTTACTGGCTTACAGAGTGTGGATTGCATGGTGGAGCGGTTTAGTAACTTGCTTCTGTCATTATTTGATAAGCACGCTCCGCTTATAACGGTCAATCTTAAAAGTAGCAAGTCTTTACCGTGGATAACGGATACGATTAAGCTTATGATTGACTTGCGTAATAAAGCTCACGAAACGTACAGGAAAACCAAAACTAAAGTACACAGACAATATTATAAAGATTTGAAGTCCACAGTATCAACTAGTATAAATAATGAGAAACGAGCATATTTTAACCACTACGTAAATTCCAACGCTAATAATAGCAAGGTGTTTTGGAGACAAGTTAAGAACAAAATCTTGCCCAATACTGGTAAGGGTGACTGCCTACCAGACTGTTTTAGTGACCCTAATGTTTTAAATGATAACTTTTTAAAAATTCCTGAATCTGACTCTATTCCGATATCACGACTATCTTATTTTGAGTATCACCGATTCAGCACGGCAACCCCACCTTTCGTGTTACATGCTGTTACTGAGGCTGACGTCTCTAGATATATTTTGTCGGTCAAATCCAATGCCATTGGCAGTGATGGTATTAGCAGAGATATGGTTTTGCTTACTCTTCCGCGCACATTGTCCGTTATTACCGACATCGTTAATAAATCAATACTCGCAGGTGTAGTCCCTAATCAATGGAAGACAGCATTAATAACACCAATACCTAAGAACGAGCCTCCGACTGAGTTTAAGCACCTGCGACCTGTGAGTATTTTAACATTTCTTTCGAAAATTTTAGAAAAGGCTGTTTATGCTCAGTTGGTAAGGTACGTCGAAAGTATTAAATTGTTGCCAACACATCAATCTGGTTTTCGGAGGGGTCGTGGTACTGTGACGACACTGCTTGACGTAACAGATAATATACTCGCCGATCAAGACGAGGGTAGAGTGACTGCATTGGCACTTCTTGATTTTTCTCGCGCGTTTGATTGTCTCAATATTCCGTTGCTTCTTTCGAAGTTGTCTTACTATGGATTTGATCATCACACAGTCCTATGGTTCAACAGTTACCTTAGTAATCGGTATCAGGCAGTTAGACTTCATAGAGAGGATAAGTCAATAGTGACATCAGAGCCAAAGTTAGTCGAACACGGTGTACCTCAGGGCTCTATACTTGGACCACTCCTCTTTATTATTTACAGCGCAGATCTTCCATTGTCAATTAAAAGTTGTAAATATCACTGCTATGCAGATGATGTTCAGTTGTATATATCTGAAAAACCTGCTGGAATGTCTGTAGCTGTAAGTAAATTAAACGAGGATTTAAATGCCATAGCTACCTGGTCGGCCTGTAATGGTCTGGTTCTTAATCCATCCAAATCTAAGTATATGGTACTGGGCACAAAGAAGCAAACCGAAAAAATACTCTCTGATCCTCCTGTTGTCACAGTGCTAGGTAATAAAATTGAACGTGTTGATGAAGCTAGAAATCTGGGTGTGTTGTTTGACAGTATGTTGCGCTTTGAGAGTCATGTGTTGAATCTTGTTAAAAGTTGTTTCTACCGCTTAAAAATTCTCTGTAAGGTACGCAATTTCCTCTCGGAGAAATCACGAATCACACTCTGCGAATCGCTGATAATGTCACGGCTAAACTATGGCGATATAGTATATGGGCCGAGATTAACGTATAAGACCCGGAAGATGATACAGCGTGTTCAGAATGCATGTGGTCGCTTTTGTTTTGATATACCCCCGCGCACACATGTATCACCTTTTTTGAACAATGCCAATATGCTAAATATGAAGTCACGCAGGCGTTTGCACCTTGCCATGTTGATGTTTGACCTCACGAAATTTAAAACTCCAGAATATTTATATTTGAAAATAAAGCCCTCTACTCTTCATCATCGATATGGATCTGGTGTCCCAAGGTCTACACGGGCGCCGTTAACAACACACAGTCACAGGACTGTAAATTTCACTGGCAGCTTCCGCTACCAGGCCACTAAATGTTGGAACAATATTCCTCCACCTTTGAGATTGGTTTCATGCAGACAAACGTTTAAAAGTTACATCAAGTCGTTTATATTGGAGTCTCAAAAATTAGGTGTTTCCAACAAATAGTGGCCATGGTGGTGGATACTCTGAAAGAGTGAGAGGCAATATTTAAATATCTATTTTTATGAATATTATTATATATTATGTTCCTAGTGTTGCTATTTCAAATAATTGATAAATTTCTATTATTTCATAATGAACTTGATTAATGCACTCACTATCTTAGAATTATGAATGAATATTTATCTTATTTAATAATTTTATAACAATCCCTATTTGATATTTAATATTTCTAGCTAGTAAGTAATTTGACATTTATTTTAAATACAAAACAATACAATTCTCAAATTCTTTTATTGCAAGACATAGCTCATATCAATTACTTTTGCGCGTATACTCGTTATTTTTTTTTTATGGGTGGAAACTGAAAATCAGTGATTTACTCTATGAGTAAATGTACCACTGAGTTTTCGCCTTTTTGCATCGCTACGGCACACAAAGTGATGTTAAATATGTTTTTTTTTCTTTAATTATATTTGATTGTTTTTTTTCCTTTTTGTAATTATTTTTGTAATGTGTGCATGTTCTTTGCAAATAAATAATTTATCTATCTATCTATCTATCTATCCATGCCCTCTTAAATTGTCTTCTAATATTTTTTTAATAACCCTTTAATCTCTTTATTCTTTGTACTAGAGTGCTCGTCAGATAAGTCTGCGCGCGGTAAAAATCGAATACTAATCTTTTCTATAACATTAGAACAAAAAAATGCACTGTAACTAGCGCCAAAAACGCGCCAGGCACGTGCTGAGTTATCTGACACACACTCTAGTTTTTAAATGGTTTTAAACCAAAAGTGGCCATTTTAAAACTTACAGAAAAGATGAAAACTGTTGAGGAGTTATTAAAAAAATATTAGACACAATTTAAGAGGGCATGGTTGTTTTCTTTTTTTAAATATCCATCTGGTTTACGTTTAATAAAAATAAATGAATTGGCGGCGCTAGTGGACGGCAATTAGCGCCTTAAAACGTTACGTGAACAGACGACAGCGAAATTATTTGCCAAGTGTCAACAGAATAAAAAACTGCATTGATTGATTGCCATTTCTAATAAATCAAACATGATTGCACATGTATCTTTATTACAGCAAGTTTCCTACAAAAATCCACCTTCAGCTAATAAAAATAAAGTACAGTTTGGAATTTCCTGCACATTCCACCTGCAAGATGGGTTGATATGGTATTAAAGTTGGTGGAAATTGTCAGCTATGTTGAAATGGCGTAGATAACGGGCTATATAGTGCTTGTACAGTCGGCTACAAGTTTACGGATAACAGTTATTGCGAGACTTGCGAATGTAAGTAAGTCTAAATGGTGTAATTCCTACAAAATACATTATTACTTTTACATTTTCTCAATCACGCAAACTATAAACGGTAAAAGTTGAATTTATGATGTGACAAACAAGTATTTTGTGAACATTAGTATGCGCCAACGCAAAATACTTGCTTATCTTTGATTTAACTGATCGATGCTCAAGTGGCACTTCATTTTGTAATTATTTCAATTTTTATGTGTTTTGAACGCGATTTTCGGTGTTTATAAGAAAAATCAACTTTGACATTTTGATATCTCTATTTGAATATTTGACGACCGATTTGGCGCAGGGGTAAACTACCTGCCTTCTGCGCCAGAGGTCTCGGGTTCGATTCCCGAACAAGACAAATATTTGTGTGCATGAACATGTCTATTTGTCTTGGTCTGGGTGTTTTCTATGTATATTAGGTATGTATTTACAAACAAAAAGTATATAAGTATATATTTATCCGTTATCAAGTTCACGTAGACACAGTTTCTTAAGAAATTAACTACGGGCTTAGATAATTGGTGTGATTGTAAGAAAATATTTATTTAATTTACTATAAAAATTCAATATAATATATGATCCGGATCAAAAAAATAATAAAAAATTCTTGAAAATTTGCAACGGAATTTTTTTTTTCGAAAAATATAATATTATTGGTTTTCCATATATTATAATTTTATTCGATAGGTTTGTTCATGTATATTCTAAATATATATATACTTTTTATATGTTATTTCATCGATAACTATGTGAAAAAAAAATATTTCGATATTGTCTTTTGTTTACACAAAAGTTGAGTTTGAACGTCGATTATAAAAACAAAACATCTCGTTAAAGTGTCGGATAAGTTTTATGCGCTGCTATGACTCATATGCTACTAATAAATGTAACTTTCGTCGTCGCGCGCACAAACAGATGTTTGGGAGAGCCCAAACGCGCGCTTAGATGCTTTGTTTACGTAAAAAATGAGCCTGTAATTTGATACCCCTGAGAGTCGACAGGTACCGTGTCTATCATCGCGTAATGTTTCATTGAACCTATTCAAGTTGAATTTAATAGTTTTAACAATTAATCACGCGTCACTCGGGAGCAACTTTAGCATTGATCGGTTTCGGGACCAAAAACTTTTCATCTCGAGCTCCTCCGTGTTTCGGATGGCACATAAAGCCGCTGGACCCAGCCGCATTTGCAGTCGTTAGGGAAGACCGGGTGTGGTTGTCTCATAGGTTGGTTGTCACAGCGGCCGTAACGGAATCGAACGGCATGCCGGAGCGGACTGACGCGAGGTAGGGAGGGAGGTGCTGCTCCGACACTCCAGAGACGCCACCGTTCAATTGTATATTTAATCGTTCCGTTTTCCGTTACGGCCGCTGTGATAACCAACACGTGAGACAACCATACCCGGTCTCACCTAATGGTAGATCATGGTCATGGCCCATACTTCTTATTCATCCCTAAGGAAGGCTATTACCCCAGCAGTGGAGACATTAAAGGACTGATGATGATGCTGATAGCGTCACTTGGTGGAAGTCCACATCTAACTTTTGAATCATCAGCAAAGGCTGCATTCATTTTGTGTGCACAGTTATTGGACTTATTGCACATGCATGTTTCATTTCATGATCACATCTGGCATGTGTTTATTTGGGTAGCATAAGTAGGTACCTATATGTTGTTGTAGTTACCAAAATCATTCAACCTTATAATGAATGGCGTTGTCGCATTTTGCAGAATCGAGTAATTAGCTCGGGAGTCAACATAATATACGGCAATTATACGAGTATTGCAGAAAGTGTATTGCTTTAATTGGTAAAACTGGATCATTTCTTTGATACATACTTCCGAAACTATCAGTATTCATATTAAAACAGTCGTCATCGGAATGCCGCTGAGATGTTAATCTGATATTTAATAAATTTCACTTTGTTATTACAATCTCAAAGAGCTGGCCATATTAACGTCTTATTAAACGGTTTGCTGAAACGAGGACATCTCGCTTTTCTTTATTTTATTGTTTTAAATAACTGTTAAAAAATGCAAACTTGGTAACAACTTAACTATTAACTTTATGGTCGTATCCAAATAAACCGATTAATATACCTTATTGGACACTAGTAGTTAACGATATTGAAAAATTATCCTTAACTAAATGTATTAAGATCGCATTCATTTATTTTGAAATTGGTATGTTATTACTTTTATGTTTCTTGAAATAAGGAAACGTTTAGACTGCTGTCTGTTTATGCAATGCTTTGATTGTCGGTCGTTTTAAGAAGCTTTTTATTAACTTGCCATGTTAGTTAGTTAGTATGTTAGTTAGTTAGTGGAGGACAAATCTTGCAAGCTTAATTTGACCCACTTCCAAGTGTCCGATGGAGCTGAAATTTTGTATACAAGTTTGGTTTAGATGAAAATACAATATTTAAGTACAATCATCAAAAAAGCTTGTCATGAAAATGAAGTTTTTACTAAAAACTTATGTTTAATGTTTTATCACAAAACTATTGTTTTATTCTCATATTTTTGTGGATAATTTTAATATCTGTAAGATGTAATAAATATGCGTCCCTTGGCATGCACTATTCGAGTGATAAAATTTTGTATAATAGATAAGTCTTTATGTCATTGCAATTTTACTCGTATGCTTAGTTAGGATCACAGTTAAATTTTGATTTGCAAATACATTTACTAGGTAAAAATGCAAATATCTCCTGATGAAATCCTTGACGCTTGCATCACGTGGTAAGTGTTTTTTTTATTCGGCTCTTACTTTCGCCATATTTCGACCCCTCGTCACTTGTAACTACTATAATATCTATTCATTATAATCGTATTCAACATTGTAATGTTTTTGAGCTCAACACATTTCAGTAAAAATAATTAATTTCCATCATTAATATTCATCCAGATCTGTTCAGTAGTTTTTGCGTGAAAGAGTAGGTAACAAACATCCGTACATCCACACATCCATACTCACAAACTTTCGCATCCTACTAATATTATAAATGTGAAAGTTTAGATATTTGAATGTTTAGATGTATAGATGTTTGGATGTTTGTATGTTTGTTACTCAATCACGCCACAACGGCTGAACGGATTTGGCTGAACTTTGGGACACAGATACTTTGTAGCCTGGAGTGGAACATAGGCTACTTTTAATCTCGAAAAAATATCACATTCCTGCGGGATAACGTCGTGAAGTCTACGCGGGCGAAGCCGCGGGCGGAAAGCTAGTTTATAATATTAGTAGGATGTGAAAGACAAAAGAATCGAATTCCAACACAAAATATAATACCTAACCTCGTAAAAGTAGTACGATCCAATCTTGTGTCCATACAATAAGAACTTTTAGATGAAATAAAGATACATCAAATTAGTATTGTCTTAAATTTTATTTCTAAACTAGCCTTCCGCCCGCGGCTTCGCGCACGTGAACTACATGACGTTATCCCGCGGGAAACTGATATATTTCCGGGATAAAAAGTACCCTATGTCACTCTCCAACTTCCAAACTAGCCCTATACCAAAAATCACGTAGATCCGTGGCTCCGTTTTGATTTGACGTGAAAAACGGACAAATAAACATACTGACACATTTATAATATAGTAAGGATTGTTATCTAAAATAGAACGTTTGTTTTAAGAATTAAACAATCGATACCTAGTATTGCTGTTCCAAAGATATCAATCCGATTCACAGTTCCAATACTAGTTAGATAATATCTTAATATAGATGTATTTTCGCACCGGTTTTATAATAGTTTTATTTGATTCTTATATGACTTTGTGTGGGAAGCCGTTTGCCTTTAATAGATTAACGATATAAACGTTCATTGGCTATGATTACTTTTTGGAATAGGTTCTTGGAATTGGATTATTATTTGGTATGTGTTAAATACTGGTTGTCCTTAGTTTTTTTTTATTACTTCTTCTAATCCAAATGTGTTAACTAATTTAATTATATTGTTATATTAAATTGCGAGAGGAGTTTTTGTCTGTAACTCTTTTTCTATTTTTTTTTATAATTAAACACGGTTCGGTTATTGTTGTATTTTGACTTAAAGCTAGATTAGACCCTGAAGAACTTCGATAACTTCATTCCGACGTGTTTCTGATGTCAAAGGTAAGAGGCACTATTGTTTTATTGCCCCATCTACCTAAATTAGCGAATTGTGCCTACAACACTAGCCTAAATCCGCTAATTTTCTTCTAATCAAGTGATAAAGGTATACTTATAAAATTGTAGTAAGGAGCTAGCTGGGATTGAAATACTATTTCATGTAGTGTTTTAGTCCAGAACTCTAATAAGATATCAATTAAGCATAAACTCAACTTCTAAATATAGTAAATTCATGAAAGTGGCCAAAACCAATGCAAACGATGTGGCCAAAACCAATGCAAAATGGCCAAAACCGGTACATTTGGCCCTCCCTGCAGAATTTGTTTTATATAAAAAAAAACTATTAGTTTTTCCTTAAAGACTTAAGATCATTAAGCAATAAGCGTTTGAAAGTGAAAAAATCCTTAAAGTGTACATTTGGCCCTCCCTGCAGAATTTGTTTTATATAAAAAAAAACTATTAATTTTTCCTTAAAGACTTAAGATCATTAAGCAATAAGCGTTTGAAAGTGAAAAAATCCTTAAAGTGGCCAAAACCGGTACGCCTGCCCCTTTTGTGTTTCAAGAAATTAACTTTTATCCTTTAGGTAATCTACAACATCCATGACAAAATAATAACCTACTTTATTATATTATTGAGTCACGAAGCTATTAAAGCTGAAGCGAAGTATAATTAATGAAGAACAGTGCTAGTTGAAGCGTATAATTTGACAAATTAGCGATAAATAGGTAGTTTGCGGACGTGCATTAAATTTTAAAACTATTATAATGATTTTCGCTTTTTCAGCATACCGCGTTAAAAATGTGTTTTAAAAATTACACTGTTTTTTACAAAAGCTTCATATTTATTTATAAAGAACATCAGCAGTGTATGAATTTATATTAGCATATACTTTTTTTACCTTACGTGCTTAACTTTAAGTGACAAATCATTAGAGACAAAAAAATATTCATACATTTTAAAATATTCACGTCGAAAGACCACACGATGAAAACTCCAGTAAAAGCATACATAAACCTAATAAAATTTTATTTACTCGTATAAATTTATCACTATATCCAATTAGCAGGTGCATATAGACTATTAACCTAGCAAATTAAACTAGGTAAAAAACTTACAAGTATTTGAATAATGTAGTCAGTTCTAACGCTTAGAAACTCTATGGTAATGGCTTAAGAATTCAGCTGTCGGTATCCATCTTGAAAAGGGGAAAAAACGAGCTAAGAACGGTTATACACCTGCCTAATAAGAAGTCTTAATAGGTTAATTTGTTATGTAACCTTTTTGCTAGACTGACTTCAGAATAGCCTTTGCATGCGCAAAGAAGTTTAAATAATTTTAATTAGACACTCAGTATTTTTATTTATACTACTAGCGCTTCACCCACAACTTCGCTTCGTCTGCGTGGAATTGAAATATTCACAAAAGTTTCATACGAAATCTGACCTGGAAATTCCAATGATCGTCTCTTAGTGCTCCCCTTCACTCCCCAAGATGGTACATGGCAAATTCCAGCTTTTTGTTGCGCCCAGTAGCGGCTGTGCGTTGTCTTTGTCTGTCAGTAAATAACGCAAAAGCTTTATACTATAGATGAGACTTTAGTACGGTTGGAATTAATATTCATTCATTTACATGTGTACATAGTACATACAACATAATAGTATTAAACGTGGAATATGCTTTCGTAAAACGATTAAAGGAAATGGTTGAAAATTGGCCAATAAATAAATAATTTCAAATAATAATCTTATCCAAACATATTTAATGGGCGTTTATAAGCAAGAAAAACTAACATGAGCAATTGCACAAATAAGCTTCGTAGACGAGTCGCTAATAGCTAGATAAATCCTTTTTGATAAACATCGGTATATTTTTAATGAAGATTTTATAAACCGATTTGCCCAAGCAATAAAGCTTCCCTTATAATTAATAGTCCTGCGCCGCTGTTCGCCGCCGTTAAAACGGTACCAGAACGACACTGGACGGAGACAGGAAGGTGTAAACGAAGCGGCGGAGCTGTTACTGCAAGGCCACGACTACATCGCTCATAGCGGAAAATAGTTCTTAATAATCAATGATCATTTTGCACTTACTTAAAAAAAATACGTAACTGTTAAAATGTTACCAGAGCTACAATTGGCCAACACAGGAAGGTGTAAACGAAGCGGCGGAGCTGTTACTGCAAGGCCACGACTTAATCGCTCATAGCGGAAAAGAGTTCTTAATAATTCAGGGAAAAACATGATTATTTGCACTTTACTTTAAAAAATTGTATTATTAACGTATGTGATACATCAACAAAGATCGATGTACTTTAACTATTAAAATGGTACCAGAGCGACACTGGACCATGACAGGAAGGTGTAAACGTAGCGGCGAAGCTATTAATGCAAGGCCACGACTTAATCGCTCAAGAGTTCTTAATAATTCAGGGAAAAACATGATTATTTGCACTTTACTTAAAAAACTGTGTTATTTACGTGTTTTCATACACTAACAAAGATCGTTTTACTTAACTGTTAAAATGTTACCAGAGCTACACACTTAGCCAACACAGGAAGGTGTAAACGAAGCGGCTAAGCTGTTACAGGGACAAGAGCGGGGCGGTAAGCGAACGAGTAAATTTTGTTGTTGCACTATACAAAACTGAAAATAAATAATTATTTTTTCAGAGTAAAGCAGCGAAATTGTTATAAATATTTGATAACACTTGTTCCTTTCATTCAACCAACAACATACAAAAATTGATAAAAAAATACTTAATACACAAAAACTCCGACCAATCTAAGAAAATCTGTCCGAATCAAGTCTTAGGTAGTATGGACACCTGAAGATCACATGACCTGGCAAGTCATGAACATAAATACCGGATAGCCGAGAAAGCCAGGGAAGCAACTTCAATCTTGAATATCCGTCATCTGCAACGACCTGAAGAAAGCCAAGTAAATAATATGATGATCCAGAAGCGTAGCGTATGGCATGGCGAAGAATGACGAGAAGAGCCGACCCCAAATGACATGGGATAAGACTAGGC
Organism: Crambus lathoniellus; assembly: GCA_949710035.1. Taxonomy (NCBI): domain Eukaryota; kingdom Metazoa; phylum Arthropoda; class Insecta; order Lepidoptera; family Crambidae; genus Crambus; species Crambus lathoniellus. The sequence goes on along the minus strand of OX453302.1, from coordinate 29,342,966 downwards.
AAAGAGAGAGATCATCTGAGTCGATAAAGTGAAAAATTAAGTTAACATTTTTGATTCGAGTTGAATTTCCTGCTAACTCGCTAGTCGCCTCTTGGTAAAATGCTGGCAGCGGGAAGGTCGAGGCCGGACGGTTAAAAGTAAAGTTATATAAATAGATATTTTCGCTTAAAACGCTGTAAAATAGGTATGCACCTACAGTAGATGTATAGATAAACTTTTTCAAGTTGATTACGCCTGATATAAAAAATATTACGTGGAACTACTGATTTATTGTGATTGTAGGTTTGAGTTTCAAAGGATCTCTAAGTAGAATAAGTTAAAAAGCGCATTTATATAAAAAAATATTATTCGCTTGTTGGTTTTGACTCCTAAAGAATCAATTAAAATAATATCGATCTATGATGAAGTTAAAATGTTCTAATCGATAACATTGTCTATTATGGCTTTTCTTGAGTTAGATTTTCCCACATAGATTATGGTCCCGCAAAGTTGCTTAAAAGCGGTATTAAAGGCACGGGAATGCTGACAAGCTCCCATCCCATAATTGGGCTTGACTGCGGCGGTACAATCAGTATCATATATAAAGCGACACAGCCCATATATGTCCTAAGTAATTAGAAACATCCTAACTAAATTATTACTAAGTTTCTTTCTTAGGCCATTAGCTAAGCACATAAACGTTCTTTGGTGACAGCTTTTGGCCACCCATACCATGAGTGACCGATCATATCGAAGAAGTGTTCAGCAACTTGCTATCAACCTTATCTGGGAGGTATGCCTGAACCGCACCATTTCGAACCGCACCAAAAGCATTCCAGTTACTTGGTGCGGTTCGAAAAATGAATTAAAAGTTAATACTTTAATTCATTTTTCGAACGCATTCCAGTTTAAAGCATTCCAGTTACAGCACCAATGGTTTAAAATAGAGGTGTTCACTAAAACATCGATAAATCAATTCAGTTATTTATTAGTTTTGAAGACATTAAGTAAAAAGTTCCAGTAATAATTTAGGTGGTCCAGTTGTATAAAATCACCACTTTGTGCGTGTCAACTTTTTACATGTTTTGCATGTTATGATTGAAAAGAAATCAAATATTGTTTATGTGACGCGTAAGCAAAACAACGCTATTATTTATGGATTACAAAAAATGTTTTCATTTTACAGCATTCTTTACGAAATTTCATAAACAAAAATATTACTAAAACAAACACATACAATCAAATTAATATTGAAAAACAAACAATTTTATTTCAATACAGTACTTCAGTTGGTTCTTATATCCATAGCACAAGTCACACTGATGTTAAAGCTGATGAGATTTTACGCCCATTTTTCTTGTTAAATAAATGGTAAAAAATGTTGGACTATTCATATGCATTAATTTTATTTAATCTATATAATAAAAAAATGACTTTGACAACATCTAAAACTACTAATCTCGAAATCAAAATCACCAAACTAACGTCCACCAATGTCATGAGGCTACCGAATATTATTTCTGAGCCCCTAGTTTAAAAATATCACATCATCATCATCATGTCAGCCGAAGGACGCCCACTGCTGGGCATAGGCCTCCCCCAAGGATATCCACAACGATCTGTCCTGCGCTGCCCGCATCCAGCGGCTTCCCGCGACCATGACGGTCGCCATTCGAGAAACTTTTCCGCCCCAACGGCTATGGGCGTTTGTGCACTACCACTGAATTTTACCGATCCGGAAAAAAACGGATGCTTGTATTTAATTAATAACTATTATAAATGATTTATTATTAAAATACAAGCATCCGTTTTTTTCTGGATCGGTAAAATTCAGTGTAGTGCACAAACGCCCTATCGGTTATCCGCGCTATGTGTCCCGCCCACTGCTACTTCAACGATGCAATCCTCCCTTTCTTGCAATACTTCTTAATTAAAAATATCTATTCAAGGATATTCAATTCGTAAACGTATTTTGAAGTAGCTTGTAGTTTCGGGTCCTATTTTGTGTTGATAGCATAGGTACTTTATTAAAATATAACACCATAAATCACAACCGAATCACAAGTAAATCTTTTTGTAAAGTTGACTGACAGAAATGCTTATTAGCATTTAGTGCGCCCTTTGCAGTTTTATTTAATAAATATTAAATTAAATAAGTAATTAATCTACAATATTATACACTTGTTGCTCCTTTAAAGTCCTTTAAAGTTTTTCGGCTATAATTTTTCATACACAAACAAAAACATTTGCAACTTGTTCGTAACGGATATAATTTATTGAACATACGTTTTTTAACACACGTCGGGATACCACTTATCCTTCATCACACTGTTTAGTCAAAGAATACTATAATATTACTAACGTAGTTTAGTGAAGATAAGGCATAATTGATAGTGGAAGCGCACTCCTCCCGGTTTCCTCAACCATTGAGGAACTGTATCTTATCTTTAACTGTCGGAACCCAACAGTTTTTGACGACTTCTGTGGCCGAGTGGTGTTCGCACCGATCTCAAGGTACTGCTATCTTTGGAGGTCCCGCGTTCGATTCCTGGCCGGGTTAATATTGAAAACTAACTTTTTAATATTTCCTCGGGTCTGGGTGTATGTGTGGTAATACCCATTGTTGTTTCCAAACATAGCTCAAGCTTGGTATTGGAACAATATATGTGATGGTGTCCATTATAATAATTACTTTGATGTCGATACAGAGACTTCTGAATAAATATGTGGTATTACCTCCTCGACTCAATTTGATTAAATCGAATGAGCTTCATGTTGTCTTACGTATGGTGCTATTTTCAATATTTACTCTATTCCTCGCAGTGTACGAAGACATTAGGGATTTTTTTATAAACGAGCTAAGAATTTAATGGCTAGCTGATTTAACTTTAAATTAAGAAATTAATACATAAACTTTCGTAAGCTATTAGTACGCGCCAGCTTTCACAATATTCATTCATCAGTATGGATAGAGATATCAGACTTCTGTTAAACGTAGACTATAATGTCAGACAGTCTAAAATACAGCAATCATACCATACTGTTTAAAAAGTCTATTATACTTCTTCGTCTTTACTACTATGAAACATAATGTTTAGAACGGGTCTTCTTTCAAAGTATGTTAGATTAAAATTTTCCTGAATTTATACGCTATTCCTTGAATTTTTGGTTATTCGCTAATTATAAAATTGATTTTTTTTTTATTCACGACGGGGTAGCTCTTAGGCTTCAGCACACCTGATGTTAAGTGGTAATAAGGCTAAAGGTGGAAGCGCACTACTCCTGTTTGGTCGACTCATTCGAAAAAAAAGGACACATATTTTTTTATTTTAATAACACACGGTTCCCTTTTTCTCTCTCTGATTTCAGTGTAGTTATTAAATTTTAAAAGTGATTAAAATGAAGCTCTAGCTCAGATTTACGATATCTACCTGTTTCATTAAAAAATATAGTTTGAGAAATAATACATTATTTATGATAATGTAAATTTTTTTCGCTACAGAACGTAGAGTATAAATTACTTACCTATATGCAGAGTACAGGTAATATAGGCAACTATTTTTAAGTCATTAAAAATGTGATATTATGCTAAAATAATGGCAGTGTCCTCCTCCGTTGTAAAACATAATTATCAATTTGTGTAATATCTTTCAGCATACAGTCAACACCATTTTAAAGCTTCACCTACATATGGACCTCAAAAGTTCCTTTAACGAGAGTGCTTTTAGTGCTGCAACTGCTAAAAGCTTTATGTCAACAGACTGTATCCTACATAGTATAATTTTTCCTTCACAAACCAATACATTCACAACGGATACAATTACTGAACATCCGTACAGTAACGACAGTACAGACTTTTGCATAAAACAATGTGGCTATTACAACTACGCATAAATGCATACACCGCCAGCTTTACTCGATGCAATTATTTCCTTAAATGCAAAGACGTTACAACCTTTAGCATATAAATTATCTGCTATTTTGAGAGCCATTCTGTCAGCCATTTTGTATTATATTCAAATTAGGCGGCAAATGCTTGCCTGTCATATCATGCCACTTGTATGAGAATGAGCGGTGATAAAATAATTCAGAGAAGACCCTTTTAGTGGTATTTACAGAATATTATGTAATTAAAGTTTATGAGTTCCTCAGTTTATGAGGATTACAAATATCTTTTGTTAGGAAATGATAGAGGAGTTTTAATGGTTTTAGTAATTATTTTAATACTAGTATGATTAGAAGCTTATAAGACTTGTGCGACTAGGCTTTTTATTACGCTAGCTTTATGTTTTTTAATAATATTTTCTAATTATTTGAGCTTTGTGGTTATAAAATCTCGGTTTCAACTTTTTTATACAGACCGATTATGGAAGTCCGGTGTTACCGATTATTACATCAAAGACTCGAATAAAAGTACATCTAACTATCTTTATCACCGATCATAATCACGAATCGATTAAAGCCTACACGCTACATACTTTTTCGCCAAAATGGCGTAACATGCAAGTATATCACGAAAAAGTCATTACTGTATTATGTTCCGCCCACTGAACTTTCTAAAGCGTTTTTTTTTCACATGGAATTAATGTTCATTGCAGCAATTAAAATTGCCTTAGGAAATATCGCCCCCGTCTTCTAATAATGATAGTATCTATTAGAGTGTTAAAATTAATTAATAATATCAATCTTAACTAATTTAATCATAATGACTACCAATCTTGCAGTGCCCTCACTGAATATTCTGCAACAGAAATGCAAATTTAAATACCATACAATGATTAAATTCCTCATTTACTACGTTAGGTACCTACCTATTAACGTGTAACCTGCACATGCACAAATCATGCGTCATTTTGAAGGAAGTTTCATTTATAAAATGCAATTTGAACTGCACAATTGTAACTTATCATAGCACTAAGCAGCTGTGCCCCGCAATTGAAATTGAGGATTCCGGGAGTAGTGCGCTTCCACCTTCAGCCTTATCGCCACTTATCATCAGGTGTGATGAAGGCTAAGTGCTACCCCGTTGTGGATAAAAAAAAATCATCTACGTTAATTTAATTTTGAGGAAAAGGAAAAACCTACAAAAAAGAAATATATTTTTACTTTTTTGCATAATTTACATTTACATACATACATACATCCATAGTCATACTCACAAACTTTCGCATTTATAATATTAGTAGGATGATGTTATAATATTAGTAGATGTGCGCACTGCTCACAAACTTTCGCATTTATAATATTAGTAGGATGATGTTATAATATTAGTAGATGTGCGCACTGCTCTTTGACATAAAACCCCATAACCACACATGCTCCTAAAAAGGACTGTCGGCTCCTAAAACGTCGGGAAAAATAAAAACCCTAAAAGTAACACTTTAATACAGACAAAAAGTGATAATTAAACTCGCGTTAGTGTCTTATCCGTAAAAGTTGTGTTTATTCCAATGTTACTTTTCAATTTAAATTATAGCTTCCAAATCTCACTTTTAGAACATCAAAATAAATCCATCTACACAAGCTTGAGCTGCGACAGGCCGAAGCATGTTTCCGATATATTCCTGCGCGTCACCATATCTGGGCATTCAGTGTGCGCTCACGGAAGGCACGTCACTTTAAAGCACTGATAAACAGCTGCTTAGCTTCATATTTCGTATTGGTGAGACAGCTTGAAATGTATACGATAAGCTCCAAAAAGGTGGGAAGAGCGTACTCTGTATGACTTTTGTTATAAAAAAACGGTTTTTTAAATGAAATTGATAAAAACTCTATTAATATTGACCGCCAGCTTGGAATTTAGCTGGCAGATAAGAAAGGACTTTATGTAAGATATTGAAAATGGTTTTTTTGCAAATTATTTATTAATTATATTATTATACTATTTTGCGATAAATTCCTACGTTTCACCATACTGGGCATTCAGTGTGCGGTCACGGAAGGCACGCCACTTTAAAGCACTGATAAACAGCTGCTTAGCTTCATATTTCGTATTGGTGAGACAGCTTGAAATGTATACGATAAGCTCCAAAAAGGTGGGAAGAGCGTACTCTGTATGACTTTTGTTATAAAAAAACGGTTTTTTAAATGAAATTGATAAAAACTCTATTAATATTGACCGCCAGCTTGGAATTTAGCTGGCAGATAAGAAAGGACTTTATGTAAGATATTGAAAATGGTTTTTTTGCAAATTATTTATTAATTATATTATTATACTATTTTGCGATAAATTCCTACGTTTCACCATACTGGGCATTCAGTGTGCGGTCACGGAAGGCACGCCACTTTAAAGCACTGATAAACAGCTGCTTAGCTTCATATTTTGTAGTGGTGAGACAGTTTGAAATTTATTCGATAAACTCCAAAATGGTGGGAAGAGCGTACTCTGTATGACTTTTGTTATAAAAAACGGTTTTTTATATGAAAGGGTTAAATACTCTATTAATATTGTCCGCCAGCTTTTAATTTAGCTGGCAGATAAGAAAAGACTTTATGTGAGATATTGAATATGGTTTTTTTGCAAATTATTTATTAATTATATACTATTTTGCGATAAATTCCTGCGCGGCGCCTTATCTGGGCATTCAGTGTGCGGTCACGGAAGGCACGTCACTTTAAAGCACTGATAAACAGCTGCTTAGCTTCATATTTTGTGCTGGTGAGACAGTTTGAAATTTAGAGGATAAGCTCCAAAAAGGTGGGAATTAAGGAAGGTATGACTTTTGTTATACAAAAACAGTTCAATTTAAAAACGGGTATCTAAACTCTATTATATTGTCCACTTGGAATTTAACTGGTAGATAAGAAAGGACTTTGTGTGAGATAATGAATACATGAAAATTAAGTCATATTGACCTGTTTATTATTTCCTTACAAATAAGTTTTCATAAACTAACTATTTTTCGAAAGTTTCCTGCGCTTCACTTTATCTGGGCAGCGGTCACGGAAGACACGTAACTTGATGGCTGATATACATAGTTTCTTAGCTTCATATTTTCAGCTGATAAACAGCTGCTAAGGTTCATATTTTGTGCTGGTGCGACAGCTTAGAACTTATCCTGTCTTGTCATTATAGCTATGAGACAGGAAACTATCTTCAGGGTGGTATTTTTTTAACGTTAATAAACTTTTTACCTCTTAAGGTTTCTGTTTTCGATTTGAATAAACTTTACCTAATACTAACACCCAGAATGCTATATTAACATCACGTCCGTATTAATAAGAGTGACGTGGCCGCTATATTTTTTTACCGTTTCCGTTGTGAAACAATGTGAATCTATGATTGAATGTCATTTAAAACTGCTAGCTATACATACATGTTTTGTTAGGAATTTAACAACCAACACTTAGGATAAGGACCGGGTCTTAGGAACAATTTAGTAAAATACTACTGCATTCATGCAAAAGTTTTTTTTTAATTCTTTATTTAGTTTGTGGCTTTTATCCACATGGATATGCCAGCCCCATTGTATCTTCCCGGTTACAAAATAAATAACTTTATCTTAAATAAATTAAAAGTAAGCTAGTGGGCTAGGTTATTACGATATTAATGAAAGAAAAGGAATCACTGTTCAAAGACTTTCACTAAAATACATAATTTTTTTGCTACTTCTGATTTAGGTTTTGATAAAATGTTTTGAATTAGGCCAATATCTCTGATATTTAATTTAAATTCCTTAAACAGTGATTCCCTTTCAGCTTGGTTCCTAACACCTTCCATCAGCATATGTTGGACATCTTCAATTTTATTACAACAGCTACAATTTGGTGAATCAGCTTTTTTTATTAAATATGCGAACTTTGCCGATGGGTAGTGCTGCAAAAGTTAAAAGTAATATTTCAGCTAATAAAAAAACATTCAATCACAACAAAGAATCCAATAAAAATTCAAAGCACCTAACACTACTTTCTATCAACCACTACATTTCCGATTCACGTCGACAAAAACGAACCAACAAACGATTGCACATTCTCATCGATACGAACAAAATTTCTTGCTGCAACTGCAGTTTATACGCGCTTTATAAATATCCTCACACGGCTGGTGGAACTAAGTGTGCGCTGTCCGTCGGTTTTTGTTGCATTCCTTCAGTAAAATTTACATTATTGCATGCTCGGTGATGGTCTCGGCATACTGATGGATCGGGATACTATCGGCGACAGGTCATTTGTAGCTCTTGTTCTTTCTTTCCCAGGATCTATTGAGAGATGGGTTAAAACTGATTTGTAAATGATCATGACGTTTCTTTTCCTGGTTAGAGTATTTAAAGTTTGTTTGCTTGAACGGTTTGAATACTCCGGTTCAAAACCTGATACGAACTTTACATCACTATCGCTTAATTATTACTATTTATTTTGTGCACTTAGTTTTGTATCACTGGAAGACCTAATATGTTCTGGTTTAAATTTCTAGTTTGTTTTACAACTTGGTGTTATTAACAATGTAATTTCGAATCTTAATTAAACTCATCCTCGGCACAAAGAGGAGTGTTTTACGGGTTATACTTATATTAGAGGACCCCGACCGAAAGAGAAATTCTATTTTTAGGTTTTTTTGTGTAGAGGTTAGATGTTTTTTTTTTTCAACTTATATGATGATTTCATTTGATTTTAAAAAAAAACAAACCTAAGTACAGATCTTTCATATAAAATTTCAGTTAAGAAATAAAGAAAACCAAATCTTACACGATTGGACTACTGGTAAATAGTTTGTTTTTATTCTACTTATCTTGATGTATTACAAGTATCAGTTATTTTTTGCCATAACAGAAAAATAGCAGAGGTTAACAGTTCTAAAAATTCATTCGAGCTATTTTTTGCTGATGATCCTTGATATTCAAATGGATGATTTATATGTATCACTTTGTAATTTGTATGACTTGTAAATCTTTGATAGAAGACATGACGTTACTACAATAAACTTGATTTATAGTCAATTACGAATTATATAAATAGTATGTTACAACAACCAGTTCTGAAATAAAATTACAACGTATTTTTTCCTTATTGTTAAAACATTAAAATATAAAAAAATATTGAATTATAAACGCGTTTAGTTTATCTAAATGTGTACTTAATTGTTCGCGAAATGAGAGGAATATAAACAAGAGTAGTTGAATTGCAAATTATATCTAAAGAAAACAACAATGTTTATACGGTCTCTAATAATTACAAGCTATCAGTAACTACAAATGGCTTTAACAAGCAAGTTTCACTTCCCTTCAACACATCACAGATTCTCAACCTTTGTGATGACCACACAAAAATTAAGCTTAGAAATCGAAAACCTTTCCATTTCGTCTTTTCATAAGCATCATCTTCAAAAGTATCAACAAAGAAGCATGAGTAGTAACATTTTCAGATTTTACTCGATGACTCGCAAAATACTGGTGAAAGTGATCTACTGGCACACTACTTAACTCGCAAAGAGTAACGAATCTTTAACATCGATTCATCGGTTTCGTGCATAAAACATAAAATTGACTAATTGACATGCTAATTATGTTTCGAATCGGAAACAGTCGCGGGAAGAAACACCTGAGCCATTTCACTTAGAATTTATAGTTTCTTAACTTACACTGATGAAAACAACTCTAGCTTATTATTATTTTTGTCGGTGCTGGTTGTCGCGCGGTCTGACAACTCCTGAGGAGAGTTGGGGCGAAACACGTGTAGAGTAGCCTAAAGGTCACAGCACATACATCAACTCGGAAAGGGATCGTAAACGTATCAACTCGAGCGGTTCAGTATTCTTTGTATGAAACCCCCTACTGCAAAGCACACTAATCGGAATCGTAACGTAATCGCCTCGTCTCGGGACCAGCTCACGAACCGCTTTGCGGGTCGCTCAACATGCTATCCCCGCGCTTACCGCTACTCGTCCACGCGCTCACGTCTCTCCGTACCCGAGCTTACGGCTCTACGCACAGTGGTCTGAAAATAAAAATGAACATCAAATTATTATTTTTTTATTTTTTTTGTCATTTTTTTATTTTATTTTTTTATTATTTTTTTCTCTCATTCTTTTTTTTTATATGGAACCACTGTGCGGCGAGCCGTAAGCGCGGCGTCGCCTAGCCGTAAGCGCGGCGTCGCCTAGCCGTAGCCGAGCCGACGTACCGACGCTGATCCGGTTTGGTTACGTGCTTGCGTTAGGTTGACGCCTGGTTGACGGCGAGGCGAAAGGCGATACGGTGTCGATCCCTTTCCGAGTTGATGTAATGTGCTGTGACCTTAATCAGTAAAGGTGCAAGGTGTGTCACTGTCTTGCTATCTGCAGCTGCAGGTATGTGCATGTGCATTTTTTTAAGGGCGGGCGGGCGGTGCATTTTGGATGTTGTGTTTTTTGCAGAAATAAGCTACATATATTTCTTTTTTCACAACAAGTCTAGATTAGTACAGTTGATAGCATGCTGGGCTAATAAAAGCCAAGTAGAGTTGAGATACATAAGTAGGTAGAGTAGGTACGTTTTAAGTACAGAAATTGCAAAGCTTTATGCTCTGTCTATTGAACAACTTGCAAGTTTGAAAAGCGTAAAGCTTTGGACATTCCAATCCCTCGTAAATGTATGGTGATTCGTATCGTATTGTGCTATGAGGTTGCTTTGTGAGTCTATACTCATATTACTCATGCCAGTTCAATCATTTAACCTTCATCAACAATATCCACCACTAGATAAGTTTTTGACAGTCTGGCAAAAACGGCCGAGAAGGTGCACTCTTATTTCTTATTGATTCCTGTCATTTATGATAATAAGATCGAAACATTTGTAACCTTTTTCTCCGTTTTAAAAGAAGTCAGTTGGTGCCGTATTTGAATTTGTTTTAGTCCGTGAGGTGTTATCCAGTGTATTTTTGATCGAAGTATATAACAAACAATGTCAGTAAATAAATTTGGTTACGAAAATAAAACCGTCTGCCTTCCAAAGTTTACAGTTTTTGTTACAAGTTACTGTTGTTTTAGATTTAAATCACGCAACATACATCACATTACCATTCTAATTACTTACTTCTGGATTATACAATTGCAGCACATAATTTTCTACTTTCATCGTGACGTTCGTATATTATTATCAAACGTTATGATTAATTTCTCAATTCGAGCAAAAGCGTGGACTATTATTACGGACACGTAACTGTCGATTTTTTTTATCTTGTAACAATTAAATATCAACACTTCACTGGTTTAACGAGCCAGTAGTAAAACCACTTGTTAAAATTGTATGTGGTTAACGGTAAAAGTGTATTGAGAGCGATGGTTTTAACTTTCGTATTCGATATACCTACAGAAACTCTTGTAAGTATACCGAAACAAATTCTTGTTTGTTTTTTGCGGATTAGTGTGAAACTGGTGCTTTAGCTATGGTCTGATTTAATGAAAATACGAATATCTTACTTTTACAGTTAATCAAGAAATTTAGAATGGATATTAACGAGAAAAAGATTTGCTTTTTAATTCGATATCGGTATTATTTTTGGATATGTAGATCGCACTTATTCCATTGTGCTGTATGGTTTGCATTTTTATAACTTTGAAAAATTTTTTTTTTTACGACGGGGTAGCACTTAGCCTTCATCACACCTGATGTTAAGTGGTGATAAGGCTGAAGGTGGAAGCGCACTACTCCCGGAATCCTCAATCACTGAGGAACTGGCTATCTTAACTCTAACTGCCGGAACACAATAATGCTGAAAACATCATTGTTATGGCGTCAGACTTAGATAAGATGGTGGTAGCTAGCCAGGCGGACCCAGAACAAGTCCTACCACCAACCAAACCGAATACAATATGTACCCCCACTGGGAATCAAACCCGGGACCTCTTGGTCTGAAATCGGTGGTGTGAACCACTAGACCACAGAGGCGGTTAAATTAAAACTACACTACTACACAGTTGATACCTACAACTTTTCAATTAAAAGGTTTTTGTCGCTTAAATTAAAAAGAGACTAAAACTAAGTCAGTTGTTTTGTGGGTATTGATATGTATCAAAATTTTCCATAAAACGTTAAAAAAAATGAAAGTTACTCGCATTATGGAGTTTGTGCCAAACATCAATTTATTTGGACTCAGTGGAGGTAGTTAAGTATAATTTTAACAATCAAAAGACATGCGCTTTCAAAAGTAGAGCACACGCAAATTGCGTAAGCACAACTACAAATAGATTAATGGCAGTAAAATAAATTGAGCGATTTGGTATGGAACTATAGGAATTATGACCTTACGTGACCACAGAGCATATGAAAATGACCATTGACACTGGCGAGCATGCTATTCATGTTGCATTCGTTTACATTCACCCTAAAATAATAAAACAACAAATAATTTCTTCTTTCAGACTAATCTACATCTATCTATAGGTACTAATATTATAAAGAGTAAAGATTTGTATTTTTGTATGTAACGAATAAACTCAAAAAATACTGGACCGATTTCGAAAATTCTTTCACCGTTAGAAAGCTACAGTCTTCCCGAGTGACATAGGCTATATTTTATTCTGATATTCCCACGGGAACGGATACCACGCGGGTTAAACCGCGAGGATCCGCTAGTAAAGCATAATTTACTGGGCTGATTGTTCAGTCCTCAGATAAACTTCAAATAATAGTTCTGTCATCAGTCAGTTAAAGTAATAACCAACCAAAGTAAATGTCAATCTCGAAACAAGAGAGAATGAATGACAAATTGCTTTTCAATTTGGAGGTAAAACTATATCAGACGAATATTTTTTATCCAGGCATTAAAAATCGGCCCTCAGCGACCCATTCCGGCTTTACACGGGTGCAATGTAAATTTTTCACCTTCATCATACCTGATGTTAAGTGGTGAGAAAGCTAAAGGTAGAAGCGCATTACACCTGGAATCCTCAATTACTGAGGAACTTGCTTTATTATTTCTAACTGCCGGAACACGAAAATGTTGAAAACATCGTTGTTATAGCGTCAGATTTATACAAGATGGTGGTAGCTACTTGGAAAAAGTTCTACCACCAAACTAACCAAACCGAATTCAATATGTAACCCCACTGGGAATCGACCCGGGACCTCTGGGTCTGGAACCGGTGGTGTGTACAACTAGACCACAGAGGCGGTTCCAATTCATAACAAATAGCGAAAGTTAAAGTCGAGTTTACGAGTCGCTTAAGTGCCCCGGTAACGATCAATCGTCATTCGTCAATTGTTACGTGATTGACCGTTTCAATTGAAGGTGCGAATGATGGAGCTTCATTCGATGCGTCAATTGCTCGCGCCATGATTCTCGTCTAGCGAGCGATCAAAAGACCGAAAAATCTGTCAATCGCATAACGAGACGATCAATTGGTAGCGTCATTCGCGATTGTCAATGGGCATCATTCGCATCAATCACGTAGTTTCGAATGACAATGGCTTCAATTGCCTCTGTAGACGATCATTTGGTCCTTCAATGACGTAAACATTGTCAATTGCGAAAGATCGTTACCGGGGCACTTAACAGATATTAGACTCTTTGTCTCATTCGGCAACTTTTTGTCTCGTTTATAGCCATGCTAAAATCCATCACAACAACTCAACGGAGCTCAGCGTGGTTTAGACGCGTAAAAGCAACAGATAGACAGAGTTACTTTCGCATTTATAATAATAATACATAGAAGTAGGTGTTGTCGACACTGGCCTCCTTTATAAGCCTCCTTTATATAAGTTTTTTAATTGTCTATTTTTGATACTTTTTGTTTTACTTTTTAATGTCAAATGGTTAAAAGATTTGTATGAATCGCAAACGTTGATTTTATTTCACAACAACGTTTTTTGGTGTCAGAAGTTTAAAAATGCTCACTAGGAGCCAAAAGTATCGTGCCGGGAAGTGTAGTGGTGATAAAAGCAGTTCCGCAAGATCGTCAGCCACCGTTCAAGCACGTGTCCTCGCGGCGGAGGCCCAACACCTACGTCGTATCACGGACCTAGAACGTGCTGTGGCCGAGGCTGAGCACCGTGCTCATGTCGCCTCTTTGGAAGCGTCGAGCAGGGGCAGCCAGCGATCAAGTCATAGCTCACGGGCTCAAGATTGGTTAGACCGAGGAGATGGTAACAACTCTTTTATTTCTTCTTTTCCGCCTCAGACGGAAACGTCGCACTCACCCATCCCTGCGTCCGTGCCCTATCTGGCACCTGAGGACGTGATGGTAGAGCCGCCTTTAGACGTCGTCTCGTCTGCTTTAGGGCAGGAAGGAGGTGTTAGTTACAGCATCCACAATCCGCTGACCAACCAATTGCGACCTGCTGTCATTTCTCAGCCCCCAACGACCGCTTTGTCCTATGGTCGAAATGTAGTGCAACCCTGCATAACTACGAGTGCTTATAACTCCTCTGCTTATTTCAGTGCACCCGTATATACGTTTGCGCCACAAGGCGGAGCCTTTCTTACCGCCACGTCCGCTCCACGACCTGGAGCCACGTGTGCGGAGGCCCGGCCTGGCTGCTCCTGGAAGTGTCCAGTTGAAGCAGAAACGGAGACACTCGCACACTCACATTCATGTGTAGGGATAGGCACACACTTAAATGCCAATCATAATTATTGTTATAGTAACAAAAATAAAAACTTTAATAGTCAGAACGACACTTTACAACTGGCAGAAGCTGTAGCGAGCATCGCCGCTGCTGCAGCCTCCCGAGCCCCAGCAAGGGTAAGTGTCACAAACCTTCCTATTTTCGACGGTAAGCCCACAGACTGGCTTATATTTAAAAGGGTGTATGACTCCACTAGCGCTTCGCACTCGTCTGCAGAGAACTTAGCTAGGATTGGTGCCGCCTTGCGTGGGCCCGCCCGCGACGCTGTTGCCGTCCTGCTGGCGGCCGCGTGGGACCCGCGCGAAGTTGTGCGCGCCCTAGAGGTCGAGTTTGCGAGGCCCGAGCGCATCATCCTGGCTGAGCTAGCTAGCGTCAGAGCGCTGCCCAGGATCTCTCTCAACGAGACTGCAAAGGAGATAAATGCTTTCGCATGTAGGGTTCGTCACTGCATCGAAGTGGTACGGCTCCTCAACGTGCCGGAGTATTTAGCTTCCCCCGAGTTGTCCAACGAGATCGTGGGGAAACTAACTAATTCGCTGCGATCTCGGTGGGGGGATTTCGCCTATAGAAGAGAGGGGGACCCTGTAAAGAAGTTCCGCCTTGAACTCTTGTCAGAGTTTCTGATGCATGAGGCTAATTTAAAATCTAGGTATGATTTTTTTGATTCTGCCAAACGTGACATACGTGATTTAAATGTCAAGCCTGTCAGGTGTCATACCGTAACTAACGTCTCTTTGCCTTCATCGACAAATAAAGTATATAATAAGGTTTGTTTATATTGCAAAAAAGTAGGTCATCTCATTTTACACTGCAAAGCTTTCGAAGCAATTTCTATTGATGAAAGGTGGAAATGGGTAACCGAAAAGAAAGTTTGCTATAAATGTTTTGTTAAGGGTAATCATTTTTACCGTAAATGTAAAAAGTTCTTGTGTGTAAATTCGGATTGTCTCAGTAAGGGCACTCACCACACCTTACTTCATAGGGATGCCACTTTAGCAACCGTGACCAACATCGATAGTACATTGCCCCAAGAGAGCGGCTTGATGGATGGTTCGGCCCCTGAGGCAACCATTGCCACCGCGGACAGTGTCGTAGTTGCTCATAACAGCACTCCACAGTCGCCGCAACGGCCTTTGTTAAAAGTGGTGCCGGTCAGTGTGTCCGGCCCAAAAGGTACAGTTAGTACGCTTGCACTGCTCGACGATGGCTCCACTGCAACTCTGGTTGATTCATCAATCGCTGATGCGGTGGGTGCAACAGGCAATCGGTCTCGTCTTCGGGTAAATACAGTAGGCGGATTGTCGAAAGATACCGACGTCACGTTCGTGTCTCTCGAACTCCGTGGCTGTCATAGCTCACAAACGTTTAAATTGGAATCTGTGAGGTCCATACCAAATCTGTCTTTAGCTACTCAATCTGTAGAATCTAGGGACTTGCTTTCTTACAGCTATCTGTCTGATTTAGTTGAGGAGTTAACGTATGATGAAGCCAAGCCGATGCTGCTGATTGGCATTGACAACTGGCACCTGACTGTGCCTCATACGGTCAGGCGTGGTGGTCAGTCCCAGCCAGTAGCAGCGCTGACGTCACTTGGATGGGTCCTTTTCGGGTGCATCAAATCAAGATCATCACCGGTGGAGTTTATACACCACCTTCACGCGAGCGATACTGCTTCTATGGATCATCAGTTGAATGAATATTTCCGCATCGACTCTATAGGCATATCCAAGAAGGAGTACCGTTCTAGTGATGACGAAAGAGCTATCAGCATTTTAAATCAAACAACCCGTCGATTGCCGAGTGGCAGATTTGAAACAGGGCTTGTTTGGCGAGCCGATGTTGACAATGTACCGAACAGCCGCGACCACGCTTTATCTCGCTTTATTAGTTTAGAGAGAAAAATGAGGAAAGACAAAGTTTACGCTGATGCTTACCGCGCGAACATTCGTTCCGTAATCCAAAAGGGTTACGCAGAGCTCTGTACCGAACCGCCAAACAGCGCCAGCGTAGCTTGGTATCTTCCCCATTTTGGGGTATTTCACCCCCAGAAGCGAAAGCTTCGTGTAGTACACGATGCTGCAGCAACGTCGTCAGGTGTGAGCTTAAATTCACTTCTTTTACCTGGCCCTGACCTGCTGCAGCCTCTTTTAGGTATTTTAATGAGGTTTAGAGAAGGAGCAGTGGCACTTAATGGTGACATCCGCGAAATGTTCCCTCAGACCAAAATAAGGGCCGAAGATCGCGATGCTCAAAGGTTTTTATGGCGTGAAGACCCATCACAACCTATTCAAGAGTTTCGAATGACGTCGATGATCTTCGGCGCCACGTCCAGTCCGTTTACTGCTATCTTTTTGAAGAATCGGAATGCTGAGGAGAACAGGGCGCTTTCGCCTGCTGCCGCGGATGCCATCATTAAAGATCATTACATGGATGATTACCTTGGCAGCGTCGACTCGGTAGACGAAGCTGCTCGACTGGCCTCGGACATCGTTGAAATCCATTCCAAAGCTTGTCTAGAAATGAGGTCATGGGTATCAAACCGACCTGAAGCTCTATCTTCTATCCCTCCAGACTTGCGCGCGTCCGAGGTCACCACGGTAAACGTCCGTATTTTAGGGGTTACTTGGGATGTTAGCGCCGACACTCTATCTTTTACGCGTTCGTCTCTAGGAGCGTTGCCACCTAAATTGACAAAGCGTTCTGCTTTGGCTTACCTTATGAGCATCTTCGATCCCCTCGGGTTTTTAACACCCCTCATTGTAAAAGGGAGAGCAATTTTCCAGGAAACCTGGAAGCTTGGAATTGATTGGGATCAAGAATTGCCGCCAGCGGTGAAGTCAAAGTGGATCGCTTGGTCTACAGAACTCGCGCAAATTAAATCTAGTGCCATTCCTCGCCACTATTTGTGTGGGCGTCAGGCTGCATCTGCGGAACTTCATGTATTTGGTGACGCGAGCGAGACTGCTTACGCTTGCGTCGCTTATTGGCGCTTCACGCTTTCTAGTGGTGACGTAGTGCTTAGTCTTATAGGTGGCAAGGCTCGACTGGCACCTATTAAACCAGTGTCAATTCCACGCCTGGAATTACAGGCCGCCCTTATAGCGGCTCGTTTTGCGTCTTATATTTCAGAGGCCCATAAACGCAAGCCGTCCCAAATTTTTCTTTGGACTGACAGCCTCACCGTCCTAAAGTGGTTGCGCACAAACGTCCGCTCGCTAAAAACCTTTGTAGCCCACCGTGTAGGTGAGATTTTAGAGTTAAACTCCGCAGCGAACTGGCGTTATGTGCCAACGTCTTTGAATGTGGCTGACGACGCAACGCGCACAAACAAAAAGTTCGATATCACATCGAGATGGTTTTCTGGGCCACCATTTTTGGCCGATCCTCAATCACTATGGCCCTCAGAACCTTCTAGTTATCATACTGCAGTAGGTGAGAGTGAGATGAAGCAGCCGACTGCTTCACCTGACTCTCATTTCATAGCTCTCACTACCTTAACATTACCATCGCCACCGATTGTGGACCCTACTCGATCCAGTAGTTGGTTACGTTTATTGAGAGCTACTGCTCGGGTGATTCGATGCGGTAAAACCTTTAGATCGTTTTTAGGCCGTTCAAATCAAAATTCAAAAACGTCAAATAGCTCTGGGTCTGTGTCTTCGTCTCTTTCAAAATTTCCATTGTTAGATGCAGAAGAGCTAGGGAAGGCTGAGCGGAATCTCTTGTTGCACTCCCAATTACAACACTTCAAAGAAGAGTACACCGCGACGTTGAAAGGCGGCCCACTCCCTAAGGCGGGTAAACTCCATAGTTTCACCATCTTCATCGACGACAATGGACTGATGCGGCTCAAAGGCAGAATATCTGCGGCCCAAGACGTTGACATTGATAAGGACCCAATTGTGCTTTTTGGAAAACATCATACCGTCAAGTTGCTCATTCAGTTCTACCACAATAGATTAGCTCATGGTGGGAGCAACATTGTTATAAATGAGCTTCGTCAACGTTTTTATATTGTGGGAATCCGTTGCGCAGTGAAGTCTGTTTTACGAACCTGCCGCCAATGCACATTTAAAAAGAAAACCCCTTCCAGCCCACCAACCGGTGACCTCCCCGCAGAGCGCCTAAGTCACCATGTGAGACCGTTTACCAACGTCGGCATAGATTATTTTGGTCCAGTCACAGTATCTGTAGGAAGGAGGTCGGAAAAGCGTTACGTAGCTTTGTTCACCTGTTTATCGGTGCGAGCGGTGCATTTAGAAGTGGTGAACAGCTTGAGCACGGATTCGGCGATTATGGCATTGAGGCGATTCATTGCCAGGAGAGGGAGTCCGAATACCATATTCTCAGATAACGGGACCGCTTTCGTGGGTGCCAACCGCGAGCTGCGGAGGTTGAGTGAGGAGCCAGTACAGGAGTTCGCCGCCAATGCTTCAATTCGATGGAAGTTCATCCCTCCTGCTGCACCATTCATGGGCGGGTGCTGGGAACGCCTTGTGCGGAGTGTGAAAACCGCCTTAGCCGCGACGTTAAAGGAAAGATCCCCAACGGAAGAAACCCTGAGTACCTTTCTGCTGGAAGCCGAGGCAATTGTAAACTCTAGGCCGTTGACACACGTGGACACTGACCCAGAAGCAGAGCAGGCAATCACGCCTTTCCATTTTTTAATTGGCTCTTCGTCACCATACTCGCCCCTCGCTAGGGTAGATGATGCAGATTTAATTCGTCGCATCGGTTGGCGTAGAGGTCTGCGTTTGGCTGACCACTTCTGGGCCCGTTGGTTAAGGGAATATTTGCCTTCACTTGTCCCGAGGGCTGCCACGCCGCCGGTTTCAAATTTATGCGTTGGGGACTTGGTTCTCATCGCAGATGGTAACCTTCCGCGAGGTGTATGGCCGCGCGGCCGGATTATTCGCGTTTTGCCCGGATCGGATGGGGTCGTTCGGGTAGCCGATGTGGGTACAACACATGGGGTTCTCCGACGACCCACCAAAAAGTTAATTTATTTATCATCCGCTTAAGCACATCGGCCTCTTTACCGGGAAGGTTGCCACCAGCTTAGTGGTCGGCTGAACACCGACATCAACTTCTTCTTTACGGTAGTGCATCACCGCACCGGGGGGGAGGATGTTGTCGACACTGGCCTCCTTTATAAGCCTCCTTTATATAAGTTTTTTAATTGTCTATTTTTGATACTTTTTGTTTTACTTTTTAATGTCAAATGGTTAAAAGATTTGTATGAATCGCAAACGTTGATTTTATTTCACAACAGTAGGTATGTTTTCCTTTCCATATAATCCAGAAACTTTACAAAAGTGCATTAGCAATGATAATTGATCCGATTGATTCCCGTCGCTGCGCACGACTGGGTATTTGTCACGTTCTCAGGTGTAGCGATAATGTATGACAAAACTGTGGCAGTTGTACAGGCGGTGACATATGGCTAATGAGATTTAATTCTAAAATATTATCCTACAAATTTTTATTACATTAATAATATTATAAATGTGAAAGTTTAGATGTTTGGATGTTTGTTACTCAATCACGCCAAAACGGCTAAACAGATTTGGATGAAACTTGGGACTCATATACTTTGTAGCCTGGAGAGGAACATAGGCTACTTTTTATCCCGAAAATTATCACTTTCCCATGGGATAGCGTCGTGTAGTCCACGTGGGCGAAGCTGCGGGCGGAAAGCTAGTCATCGTAATAAATGCGAAAGTTTGGGTAAATTGTTTGTGATTCAATCTATATCTCAATTTACTCCGGCTTTTTCTATATTTATCTTATTATTGTACCTACCATTTTTTCTAGCAACGACATAATTATTTGTAAATGTGCGTTGCTTCTGTTTCAGCTGATGAGTTTTGTTCACTCGTTTTTCTTGTCAGTTAAACGATTCATAAGCATTAATTTTATTTAATCGATATGAATAAAAAGTTATTGTTCCTTCGATGTAATGCAACGTAGAAGTCCAGGATCAGACACCGGTCAGCTTCGTATAGGCACTTGCAATAATTTTGACTTTCAATCACGCTAGAACGACTGAACTTGTATGGCTGTTTAGCGCAGAGACATATTATTTTAAGATAACACATAGATACTTCTTTGTCCTAGGCTCATTTCATCCCGATTTAACTAAGGGAATGGTGACCACGCGGATTGAACTGTGAGGTGCAGTTTGTACTAATTCATAATCCTACAATATCACACTTTGATAGCTGGTTTTAAGCCGATTATTAATAGTTAAGCTTTTGTGTTCATGATATCAGTTTCAATAAAGATATAAAAAGTCCAAGAAAAGAACTGAAATCACGAATGTGATTGATAAGCCAAAGTATTTAAGAAATCTTCAAAATTGTAAAGTTATTACTTGACACAAATTCTAAGACCTGTTTTCATTAGTGTTTTATATTTTCTAGTTAACAATATATATGAAAAAAGGTATGCCTACCACATTCTCTAAGTTCGACTGACTATGCCTAGTTTAGAGGAAGTCCTTCCCTTTTAGCCGAGATACCAGCTACAACATTTTCCTGCCCTATCCTATTACGTCATAGCAAGTATGATCAGATTCATAAATAACTTACCTTTTTAGTACTTTGTTACAACAGCTATAAGTCTTAATTATTATGAAAGCCATCCATATGAAATCAATTATTGGTGCGACATGGTTCTTTACTGTCAACTCTCTTGTCGCAGCTTACAAAGCAGGAAGTTCAAGTTTTTATGGAAGTTACAACATGTTTACATACATTTCATTTACAACGACATCTGGCTAGAACTATTATTTTTTTCTACAACTTTGATCTAGTGATACTAGTGTTGTGCGTTGATTATGAGGTCGTAGATACAATTCAGAGCTGACTGTATATCGTCTTATACAACATTTAAATTTAATATAAGTACTAAGGAAAAATACTAACCAAAACAGTCACGTACGCAATTAAAAAGTAACTATTGTAACAGTTATTACATTATGAAGTTTTCTTTCGTTTTGAATTGGACATTCGGTAATTCAGTTATGTTCTTCAATTTAGTTTTCGACTAAAGCACAAAGAAAACAATACAGATGTCAGTACGTGTTATAATTTCAGGCACTGACTAAGCAACTTGTAAGTTCGCCGTCATCTTACGTTTATACTTTATGACATACATATTCAATTGAGTTATGAGATTTTTTTTACAAAAGAAATTAATATTCATCTAGTTTTCCCTTTTACCAATCTATACTATATAATATTGTATAGAGGAAAGATTAGATTCTTTGGATGTTTGCAATGGATAAACTCTAAAACTACTAAACCGATTTTAAAATAAATTTCACCATTAAAAGTTGCATTTTTTCTGAGTGTCATAGGTTACATTATATCCCGATATTCCCACGGGAACGGATACCACGCTGGTAAAACCGGGGGGAGCCACTAGTGTTAGATAAGAGCAATATTCTGATAAATTGATTCATCATCTAATTCTTTTTAGTCTTCATTCTACAACAATGAAATACTAACCTTTTTTTCTTTTTGACGACCGATTTGGCACAAAGGTGCGCCAGTGGTCTCGGGTTCGATTCCCGAACAAGACAAATATTTGTGTGCATGAACATGTCTATTTGTCTTGGTCTGGGTGATAACTATGTATATTAAGTATGTATTTACAAATAAGAAGTATTTAAGTATATATTTATCCGTTATCAAGTTTTCCATGATACAGTTTCTTAATGAAATTAACATGGGCTTAGATAATTGGTGTGAATGTAAGAAGTTATTTAAAAATCATTTTTCAGTTTGTTTCATAATTCAATTTATTTAGTTTAGTTATCATTTTCTCGTTTTATTTCTTTGATTGACTGTACGCAGTCACGACTGACTGCGCTCGAGGTGCAAGAAGGAAAAGTATCCGTTTGTTAATGTTACTTCCGTATAAATTTACATTATTCCTATATGTATTTGTTCTTATACTGAAGTATTGTGAAACATAACAACTTGGAAAAGTGGCAAATTTATGAGAAAGAAGAAAAGTGGTTTTAGTAAAACTAACTAATGTTAGGAAAAATGTGATAGTAAAAAACCACGAGCCCTATAAGTAGCTTTCAGGCGCCTCCACTACTACCGCTTTTTACTATCACCTTTTTCCTATACTTACAGAATTGCATTGTGAATGCATAAAAATAATTTAAAATCTTGTTATTTTTTTTTTGGGAAAAATACTCAATCTTACTTTGGTTTTCCTTTATTTTCTTAAATGATATAGATGTAACGTCGTCATCAAAAACAATATAGTTAAGACATTTCATGTTCACAGACAATTGCTTAATAAAGGTTAAAAATAAGTGATCCATAGAACAGTGATTTAATATAATCCGAATGATTTCATCATGCTCTCATGTTGGATTAAACTAAGCCATCAATCACGCTTGCCTAACTACCGGTTAAGATATTACTACAATTAAGTGTTTATGTACTTATGTCTAAAGTTCACCGTGTACAATAACATGCAAACAAAACCATGCGTTAGAATACCAGAATACGCATACAGAGGGGAGCATTAGGTACTACAAATATTCTGTCTCTAGGTGGCGGGATCCCATAATTATTGTATATTATTATGCGTAAGCGACGTATTTAACCGATGAAAACCAGAGCAGCGCCTCTTTCGGTCGTATAAGGAACTAAAATTCAATATTATATTTGACATCAACACTGACAGCTTTTGACTGATAACATAGTTTAGGCACCGGTTACACAGCGGCGCGGTCTAGCGATCAGAGTTCCGAGTTCATTTCGCGTTCTATGTAATGTACCTATGCGGTGTTCAGTTTGATCGCCACGGTCTGACTGCTATTGTGTGTGTCGGTTTACACCGCACGTTACAGAGAACGCGGAACGCAGAACTCGAAACTCTAACTGCTAGACCGACTCAGTATGCTGGTGCCTTATAGTGCGACAAGAATTTCTGTTCCAGTAATAATCTTTGTCACTACATAAAACATTAGATAGTGAATTTGCCACGGGCCTCAAACTGTATAGTTACGCCACTGCATACGACAGTCCATTTTGTATTGCAAGTGGCTCCTATGTCACGGCTGTCACCGGAATAGACAGAAATGTGGTACTATGCAACTTATTACGATTACCTTAATGACAGTTTTCGTTTTCGTGCTTCGGCTACAGTAGTTAGCAACCGAAAAGGAGGACATAAACTCAAAACCTTCTGCCGCAATATTCTTAATTGCATTTAAATTATAAATTAATAACTCCTAACCACTATTGTTCTGTCTAAAGCAAGTCAAAGTTTTTTAAAGCTGACACTTAAGTGATGATTGATTTCTAACGAACAAAGGGGTGATGTCATGAGGTTACGATTTGT
Source organism: Crambus lathoniellus (assembly GCA_949710035.1). Classification (NCBI taxonomy): domain Eukaryota; kingdom Metazoa; phylum Arthropoda; class Insecta; order Lepidoptera; family Crambidae; genus Crambus; species Crambus lathoniellus. The sequence goes on along the minus strand of OX453302.1, from coordinate 29,319,075 downwards.
GCTTAATCGGCTATCAAAATTTATGTCAGTATCGATGAAATGAAAAGGAGGGGTGTTTAAATTGAATACGAGAGATATAAAATGAAATAAACATTATATTATGTTCCCAAAACAATACACATGCAATTTGTTTAATAAGACTCAATTTAATAATGAAAAAGCTGTGTATTTGTCTGAATAACATGTTATATATTGACATTATTCTTTTTTAAATTAACTTCTATTCCTATAAAATATTTATTTTATATTAAACGTAAGCTATAAACATCATAAGAGTCAAGTTCAAGGTTTTTTATTATACACACGTTTGCAGGAAAAACGGGCATCTACCTAATTTATTTCGAACAGTAAGAAGTATCTACTTAAATGTAATCCATGATTATTTTTTGTTACAGGTATGTCACAGTTTTTGTCGATTGAGAATCAACTGCGTGCTACAAGTTTGATATGGCAGGTCACGACATGACAGGTAACTTATGAATAACTTAATGTCAAACGCATGTCATATGTTCTTGTGAATACATGATGGAGTCTTTGAACTTTAATCTTCGATCATCAGAACTAGGTGTTATTGTTTGTCAAAGACTTTAATCCGTAAAATTAAGTCTATTATAACAAAGGGTGTCTCAAAAGTACGTATAGGTTTTGAATTTCGCGCTATTTCCGAAATACTCAAGATGGAGGGTTGAAATTTGACATACGTCATCTTGACATATGTAAAACGTGGAGCGTTTCATAATAAAACAGCGCATAGAAGTTATACAAATATTTAACGAAAATTCACGATCAATTACAAACACTCGCCGAAAGGTTTGACATTGTGAAACAGGCTCTTAACACAACTTAAATGGATGATAATTATTTCAATACTCTAGAATTTATACCACTATGTACAAAAGCAATTAATTCACGTAAATAAGGTAATAAATATACCTACATCATCATCATCGTCTTGAACTCCTGACCTTATCCCAATTCCTTCTTCCTCTCCATCCATCTACGTTCATGTCCATGTCCTTTCTAGTAACATCCCTGTCATCCCTTCTTATAACATGTCTCTATAGGTTATTTACTGAAAAACGTTTGAATGTAATTTAAAAGTTTATTTTATTTTATTTTTAAACTAGCGTTACTAGCGGATCCTCGCGGTTTTTTCCGCGTGGTACCCGTTCCCATGGGAATATTGGGATAAAATATAGACTATGTTAATCAGGGATAATGTAGCATTCTAAAAGCGATTTTTTTTTTAAATCGGCAGTCCAGTAGTTTTTGAGTTAATTCATTACATACTACATACATACAAATACCATACATACAATCTAGCTTTCTGCCCGCGGCTTCGCCCGCGTGGACTACACGACATTATCTCGCGGGAATGTGACATTTTTCCGGGATAAAAAGTAGCCTATGTTCTTCTCCAGGCTACAAAGTATCAGTGTTCCAAATTTTAGCCAAATCCGTTCTGCCGTTTTGGCGTGATTGAGTAACAAACAGACAAACATCCAAATATCCAAACATCTAAACTTACACATTTATAATATTAGTAGGATAAGTATTATAGATCAGTGTTTCTAGAATGAACCTTCCACAGTTATTATTTCTAAAAAAAAATTGGTTTATAAAATAAATGTAATTAGAATACTTCCGGTTGCTCATACACAATCTTCTACTTTTCTATTTAAATTTGCTGATTTATTCATAGGTTTCTCATTTAATTTAGAACTCAATTTCCATATTTACGTAACGTTATAGTTCTGACCGCTGTTAAAATTAAATGTTATGGTATATGATGTCAGTTATGGAAACTAAATATGTTATAAAACTTTACGAGAATACTTTTCATCAAAGAAATATTTTAAACTAGCTTTCCGCCCGCGGCTTCGCCCGCTTGAACTACATGACGTTATCCCGCGGGAATGTGATTTTTTTCGGGATAAAAAGTAGCCTATGTTCCTCTCCAGGCTACAAAGTATCTGTGTTCCAAATTTCAGCCAAATCCGTTCAGCCGTTATGGCGTGATTGAGTAACAAACATCTAAACATCCAAACATCTAAACTTTCGCATTTATAATATTAGTAGGATTTGTATTTTAATGCCTACTACTTTGGTTTCACGCGTTATATTCAAAAGAAAGTAAAGAAAATGAGCTCTCTACCCCTAACATGAAAATTAGTAAATTAATACCGTTCTTCAAAAGCTGTCAAATAACTACTGTCAAACTATGTATTGAATTTCAGTTCCTTAAATGAACGAAAGAGGCGCCGCTCTGGTTTTTATAGTTAGAACATTCAGAGTGAATGCAAAGCGTTCTGGATGCCTACCATCAACTTTAAGACAGCGATTCAAAAATAGCGCGATGCAGAATAGGTTCCTAAAATGAATTGCTTTCTTTTGTACTATGACCTTCTAAAAACTGGATCGCAAATGAATTGCTAAATGTGAATGACCGAACGATTTGTCTCCTTATTTCTTCTACCCGTCTCTTTCACTCGATTTTGTCATGAGAGAGATAGGGACGGGTATAACCTGCAGGTGACATGTTAAATCGACCGGGTTATAAGTCAAATAAGAGTTCTTGACAGCTTAGCGGCTGTGAAATGTCATTGACTAACCACTGAATCGCTGTCATTGATATTAAGCTGTCGTGGTACGAATAAGCGAAGCAGATCAGTTTAGGTCCTAAAGAAAATCGCAATAAGAGTTGATGGTAGGCACCCTGTATTGATTAAGGATATTTGAAATTATTTAATTTACTATGGAAAATGCCCTTAACTAAAAAGAACAAAAGAGCACTTGTTTAAAACAATTTGAACTGTTTGTTTTATTAAAAAAAAAATTTTTTTTTTCAAACCTGACTACAGGTTCGCATAAGTGTATATATTCTTTGCTACAGGTAAGAGGCTATTTAATTTAATTTAATTTATTCATTAAGGCACATCAACATCACAAACACAAAACATTTTAAACATATCATTACATTAATTAAAACTAGTGTTTCTGACTATTAAAGACATGCACAGCATTCATAAAAATAAAACAGTTCATGATTATGTTAACATAAAAGTACCTATCTACATATTTAAATATCTATAAATAATTGAAAACTATATAACTTTAATATTAGTAGTTACTTAACTAGTTTTAGTTTACATAGGTACGTATTGAAATATGATAATTAGAACCTAAATCTTACCGTCTCTCAAAATAAAAAGGAACCCTTTTCCCGTAAGTTTTTTTCTAAATGCCATTTTTGTATGTGCTATCCTATTTTAATCCGAAATTTATTTGTTCTACTACACAATTATGTAGCAAGTTACCTTTCAAAATTATAAGTGAAATATGTTTAAGCAATAAAATTCTTCAATCAAATTCCTTTTATAGAAAGCACAAGTTCCAAGCCAAATTCATTTTCACCCGTTCCGCATACCAATACTAACTCACGCGAGATCACATAATTAAATCTGAGCCACAAATTAATGACTTAGACATATACTGCCGCTTCCGTCTCGTCATTACGGTAACTAATGAAGAAAAACCGGCGATGGAATTTGAGTATGAAGAAAGATGTGGTGTCATCCTCATTTCGTAATGACGTGTCAACAAAACAGTGGGATGTATGTGTATGATGATGAGAACGCTGCACTGTAGTAAATATAAGAGCAGTAGTGAAACCACGATGATTAAATACAAACAAATCACAATACAAAATTTAATATTAAATTGTTCTACTAGCTTTCCGCACGCGGCTTCGCCCGCGTGGACTACACGACGTTATCCCGCAAGAATGTGATATTTTTCCGGGATAAAAAATAGCCTATGTTTTTCTCCAGGCTACAAAGTATCTGTGCCCTGAATTTCAGCCAAATCCGTTTGGCAAATTTCAACACACATCCTAACATCTAAACTTTCACATTTATAATATTAGTAGGATAATGGCTCCCCGTGGTTTTACCCGCGTGAAAACTTTTCAACAACAAATAATCAAAATAACTTTCGTGGTCATTAACACTGTAAATATTACGAAAAGCGGGATTTTTACCATGTTTTGATTTGTTGTCTAGTCCCCGATAATCGGGGAATTATTAACAAATAATCAAATCTATCCTTTTGATAACAATTGCTGAAGCAAACATAGGTAGGAAGGTTTTTGTCATAATCATTGTGGTTGGCAGACAGGTTGGCGACTGCAGTCAACAAGAATTTAAAAACAAACTCCTTTAGAGTGCGCGCCAGATAAGTCTGCGCGCCAGATAAGTCTGCGCGCGGTCAAAATCGAATACTAATATTTTCCATAAGCTTAGACTAAAAATGTGTATTGCAACTAGCGCCAAAAACGTCTCAGTCACGTGCATAGCTAACTGACACGCACTCTACAATGTGAAAAGCGGTGGTACATCCTGTATCCTTCGCACGAAAAACTATTGTTTTGGTAATCGAATAGTAAACTATACCGTCCTGTAAAAGCTGTCAAAGTGCTGCTGTCAAATATGTATTGAATTTTAGTTCCTTAGACGACCGAAAGAGGCGCTGCTCTTGTTTTCATACAAAATAGTACTATCACGTACGATTACTATAACGACAGCTAGCTTTTTCCTGCTAGGGCTCTTGGTATATATTTATAAAAACCTATAAATGTTCCTACAATCGCACTAATATAATGAGCGTTTTTCTGACAGGTAGGAATTTTAATACGTTTTTTCATCAATAGATGTCGCATTTTAAACTCAGCTGTCAAAAATTGTATAGAAATAGGCCATAAACAAAATCTTTTACTTTTCTCACTCGCTCAAACAAAAATAATCTATGCTTTCTGTCTGTCATTTTGTCTTTGTTTGTCTCGTCAGTGTCACAGGGTAAAAAAACTATAGTCAGTGTGTTTTGTTCGCTTCTGTTTGTGGTTCGTTGTTTTCGTTTGTATTTTCCGTGGATTATTATAACCGACGACTTTGGCTCTTCCTATGCCTGTCCTGACGACTCTTCTATGCATGACAAGATAAGGGCTAGCAGTCTAGCACGCACGGGTGACTTAGTTACCTACCCGGCAATTTAATTGTCACTATCGCCCGCCGGCCGTCTCTTCGCCGCGAAAGATGCACCCCCGAGAGCGACAGCGACACAACTTTTTTGCAATTTTTGCTCGCAGTCATCAACATGGATTTCGAAGAGGCGGTTGTGGTCTGTGCACTTGTCTAAAGAAGCCGAAGACGACAACGAAATAAAAAGCAATAAGGGGTGCATCCATTATGGAGTGATAGGCTGACACCTGGAAAAACCTGGAAACCTGGAATAGCTGCTGGCAAACTTCTCCCCAAGCTTAATAAAATTTTGCATGAACATCTAAATATTCTTTTAAATTTTTATTGTATAACAGTTATCAATATCTTCTTCTACTACTGGCATTTAAAAAAGTATTTTAATAATATTAAGGATATGAACTATATTTTAGATCGATAGTAGGAAGCGTATGTGGATTTTCCGTTACTAGGTAAACACTATCACCGCTATCACCCCGGGCGACGGTTGAGTAGCTACTGGCCGATCGGCAACTTATTTGTCGCCTTGCGCGCACTTGTATTGAAACCAATAGAGAAGGAGACAGTTGCGTCGCGGGCTTGTCTTCGAACCCGCGGACAAGAAAGTCTCCCGGGTTTCGCGTGGCTACGTGCGCGCACTTTCATACTAACCCGTAGACTTGATGCGAGTGAGAAAATAGTTGCGGAGACAAAAGTCACCCGTGCGCGCCCGCTCTAACCCTTGGCGTATTCTTTACTCTGGATTCCTTCCGCCGATGATGGCGGGTGCGGCTTCAAGCTTCTGCTCCTTCCCCGGGCTTCATCTCGTGGGGCTACTGCCCCACGGTGCTTGGTGCCGCTTACGCGGCCGTCTTCTGACGAGAGGTGTGCCCCACTGGATGTTTGCGGCCCTCGGTGCGGTCAGCCAGCCGGGTGAGACCCCATTGGGGGGGGCCCAGCTAGCGCCTGCGAGCGGGCGCGCAAACGGGGTAAGGGCTATAATTTAGGTTGGGGTATAGGGTGGGAAGTAGGAGTGGACAGAAAGGGCTAGGGAGATGGCGGGGGCACACTGTCACGGGGCAGCGCCCACTTCTTAGCTCCGGTGTTCATGTTGGCGTTTGCGGTGGGAGTTGGATCTTCTGGGATCGGCGGCAGTGGTCTTGCGAGCGCGATGCCCTGCAGGGGTGCTGATGTGGGCCGTGGTCGGCGCAGTCGAACATTCGACGCGCCAGTCGGCCCACGAAGTCCTGTAGCGGCTCGATGTTGAGGTCCCGCGCAATGACCTCGTTGCGGACGTAGCGCCCCGCTTGAGTGGTGATGCGGAGCGCTAAATTTTGCTGGGCTTGTAGTCGCTGCTTCCGCGTCTGCGAGCAAAGCGAGTACCACGCCGGTGCAGCATATGTGAGCCGAGAACGGACGTGGGATTTGTAGATTGCGAGCTTCGCCCGCAGCGGCAGTCTAGAGTTCAAGACAGGGCGGAGGGTGGCCCGCGCGGCGCGGGCTGACGACGTGATGTGCTCTAATTGGGCGGCCATAGTCAGGCCGCGATCAATGTGGCAGCCTAGGTATTTGATGGACGGCTGCCATTGTATGGTCTCGCCCTTCAGGTCTAGTTTGGGTGGCATCTTACGCTGCCTCCCAACGAGTATTGCGGTGGTTTTCCCCACGTTCACCGCAATCCTCCATTTTTCAAGCCAGGGCGGGAGGAGGTCCAGTTGTTTTTGCATCCGCGCCGCGGCAGCACTGGGCCACGGGGAGGAAGTGAAAAAGGCGCTGTCGTCCGCAAATAGCGCCAGCTCGACCCGTGGCTCCACCTCACTCTCGCTGTTGTTTACAGAGGGCATGTCGTTGGTGTACACGGCGTACAAGGTGGGTGATAAACAGCTGCCTTGTGGAACCCCCGCTCGTATGGGTCGCAGCTCAGACTCCTCTCTTTCCACCGCCACGTTGAAGAGACGTCCTTCAAGGAATGAGGCCAGCAGGTGGACAAGGGCTGGGTGCACTTCGGTGTTTTTGGCCATCTTGAAAATAAGACCGGGGTGCCAAACTCGGTCAAAGGCCTTCTCGATATCCAAGAAGGCGGCCACGGTGCAACTACCCTGGTTTAGTTGGTCGGCCATGTGATGGAGCACGCGTGCCAGCTGGAGCGTGGTAGAGTGACCGCTGCGGAATCCAAACTGATCGTCCCTCAAGGAGATGGAGGGACGAAGGCGTCGCAGCAGGAGGCGCTCAAACAGCTTGGCTACGTGGTCGAGTAGGGTGATGGGGCGGTGGTTGGCGGCCTGGCGACGGTCCTTACCGGGCTTGGGTATGGTGATGACCCGGCCTTTCTTCCAAGCGCCAGGGAAATAGTTGGCCCGTAGTGCCGCATTGAATATGCGGGCAAGCGTTGCCCATCCTTTTCTAGGGAGCGCCGATAGAGCCATGGGTGGCAGGTTATCGGGCCCTGGGGCCTTCTTGGGGTTTAGGTGGAGGGCCGCTTTTCTTACCTCTGCTGGAGAGATGTATGCGTCGCCTGTTAGTGGTGGTGGGGTGGTGGCCAGGTACACTGCCACTTCACGCTCCACCGCCGTGTGGTGCTCGGCCGCTGCCGGTGCTGCTGGATGCGGCGAGAATTGGACGGCCAGGTGCTCGGCTAGGATACGGGCCCGGTCAAGGGCTGCGTATCTCCTCTGGCCGTTGGCGTCTAACAATGGGTACGTGGGCTGTGGGGTCTTTGTTAAACACCTGTTAAGTTGTTGGAGGCTCGGGAGGTGCTCGGCTGCTCGGTCGATGGTGGCCTCCCACGTCGACCCTCGCCAGGCACTCACCGCACCTCGGAGTTCCATTGTGGCCTTGTTGAGGCTCGTTTTTAGTCGTGGACACCTAGTCTGGCTCCACAGGTACCTGAGCCTCTTCTTCTCGCCCAGCATGTCTTGTAGATGGCGGGGTAGGGCATCACGACGTTTTGATGGTGGCTGAGGTTTGGTGTGGGAGGCCTTTGCCTCCTGCATCTTTGTAATAAAAGTCGCGTATTCTACGAACTTTGACTTTGCCTTTGCGATTTGGACAAGACTCGAACGGGATTGGCCGTGCCGTGCAAAAGAAAGCAAAGCTGAAGAAAAGAAATGCGATGCTTACGGGGAAAACAGCTATTCTTGTGTTTATGTAAAACTGCAATCTCAATCTTTATTAAATAAGTAATAAAATTTATTTGTCTTATTGATAGAACCACAGACTACTTCTATGCTACTAACACAGTAAATATATATTCTAATATAAGCTGTGCTACCAACGACCATAAAATATTGTAGAATGGTTTGACAGCTGACTGTAAATAGTGACATCTATTAAAAGATTTGGAACTAATTTTGACGTATTATCTGTCAAAGGAAAACCGCTCATTGAGTACTATTATATATTCTGTGGCCTAGTGTTAAGTAAGTTTCATTTGGAACTTTTGCTTAGCTTTTTTTTTATACATAGATACATGAGAAATAATAATAATATAATAATATAGATGATGAAGTCAGGAGTTTTGTGCTGAGTCAGGGCCTTTTAGCGTCACACCATGTGCTTCTCTATCTGTTTTTTATCTTTCTTTTATGTAAATTGTTTTATTTGTCGATTGTTATTCTCTGTATTTTGTCTGTACTTAATATTATGTGTTATGTGGTATGTTCGCTAATAAATGTTTTTTCTTTCTTCTTTCTTTCTTTCATGGTATTTGTCTGAAACAGGAATCGAAAGAGCGAACCCCTAACAGAAGGTGGTATTCCTACCTCGGCACAGGTCGAAATTCTCACTATAAAGACAAAGTAATCATACTCATTCATACTTCAGTCAAAGAATGCTATAATATTACTCTTCAGTCATTCGCCCCACATTCGAAATTGAAAGATTTAAGCGTAAGATAAAGCGAAATAGTAAGAACAATACGCGGGATTATTTCTCGTGTGAAAATTAGACGGATGAGCAATTCCCCAGATTTCAATTAGATCAGCTTTCGTTCGTTAATCTCTCTTAATGACAGTTTCATTTTTCACTCGTTACTTACCTTTTTTCAGTTTTTCCTTTGAGTTGTTTTAGTGATTTATTTGTTGTTTCAATTGTGTTTAGCGGCGCTGTGGTGAGCGAGTTTGCAGGGCTACAATTTGTGATCAAACTTTTTTTACCCCACTGCGACGAGGTGGGTTATGTATTTGACCTGAATGTATGGAATGTGTGTCTAGGTTTAAAGAACTTTATTCTCATAAAGACAACATTGTCACTTACATGAGAACATTATAAAATAAAAATACTAAAACAGTTCGTGGTCGCAAGTCGCAAAAGCAAAACAGATTAGGTAGGTACCTACTTACTAAAACTGAGTAGAAGTTGATTAATATACAGTACAATATTTACAAATTTCAATGCATAGTCCCGTTTAACGCACTTTTTCCATAACTATTGAGTACGGATAATATATTGGGCAAGTTTCTTCTTAAATACGTTAAACAATTCTTCACTTTTAATAGGTGCGGGTATTTTATTATACAGTTGTGCTCCTTCAAATGTAATCATAGTTTTGCCGTAATTCGTGCGATGTTTAGGTAGTACAAGAAAACTAGCGCGGCGAGTGCTGCGTGCGGTGATAGATTTTAGTTTGGTGAACGTTATGTTAGTATGGATATTCTTATTGAGAGTGTCTGTTCCTGTGTTCCCTCGTAACTACTAAACGGATAAACCGATTTTGATAAATGATCCGTCGTTAGATTCATCTTAATGGCGCGAGTGTCAATAAGAACATCAATATAAAAAAAACAAAATGGCGGCTTTTAGGTGCCAAATTCTGTGCATTGTAAAAAAAAACAATCCCATCAAGTGGGGTATCAAAATTAATGGTTTTAAATAGCGATTCCATAAAAATATCTAAGCAAATAATAAATAATATCTTGTCGGTTTGCAGAACTCTCTCTAAAAAAGAAAAGAATTTACCAATTTTTAAGTAAGTTCTTATTTAAGAAAAGTGATAGTTAATTTAATTATTGATAATTAAATTAACTAAAAAGTCTAAAATAAAAAAGTAATAAACATAAAACCCAACTGAAAAAAATGCAGGTCCACTTAAAAAGAAAAAAACCGGTCAAGAGCGAGTTGGACTCGCGCACCGAGGGTTCCGTACCATCATAAATTTAAATAAATATGACGTGAAAATGTTTTCATCGGCGAGGCTAGATTTGTCAGAGCACTTGCAGTGTGGAATATTTCAGTTTTAGGTCAACGTTTAAACGGTCAACTATCGGTCAAGAGCTGGCTCTTGACCGATAGTTAAAATAAATAAATAGAAATAAAAATAAAAATAAAAATAAGAATAAAATAAATAGTTAAAAAAGTAAGAATAATAATCCCTCACCAAATAACGTAAGTACTTTGAACTCGGGCGGGTTCTAACAAAAACAAAAAAAAATTGTTCATGTTTCACGCCCGACTTCAAAGTACTTACGTTACTTGGTGAGGGATTATTTCTTACTTTTTTAATTGATGCAATTGCGGTTTTTTACCATTTTGGTTCGGAACCCTAAAAACAATCTCTTAAATTTCTCATTGCATTCAGCGGACCTTTTAAATTATAAAATGTTTCAACGAACGGTCCCCTGACTGCAATGAAAAATGAAAGAGCATGTTTTACTGGAAAAAAAAATGCAGTCGGTTTTTTGCTTTTTATTAATTACTTACGTTATTGTAGGTTTGAAAAAGCCAGACGATGAGCGTTCCCTTAACGATAATTGTACAACGATTAAAACTATAGTACAATCACAGATAATTTAATACTTACTATACTAGTACAATTAATAGTTCCCGCTAATAGGTACATAAAGTAGATCGCAGATTGAGAGCGGAGTTAAGCTAAAAGAAATTCCTTCTTTCGTATGTTTAATTGAGTTTACGCCACGAATAAATTTCCGTATTAAAAGAAATTTCGTAGTTTTTTATTTGATTATGGAATGAACCTTTTTTAACCGACTTCAAAAAAAGGAGGTTCTCAGTTTGACCTGTTTGTATGTATGTATGTTTGTCCGCGATTATCTCGCGTTTGGCTGAACCGATTTTGATGGGGTTTTCAGGAAAGTATTTTTGTTACATTTAGGAGAACTTCAAAGGTTCTTACCTACGTTATTTGGTGTGAATACAAATTAGAGGTATTATTTCTTACTTTTGATGACATTTTTTATTGAAAGCGGTTCTATTTTTTAACAAAATAAGGTTTTTGTATATAAATTTGTTCAATGGGGCCAAAATTTTAGTTTGTACGTTCTTTATACGTATACGTACGTTCTTCACAATAGCAACTTTTAACGAATGCCACGTTTGCCACCATTTTAAACATAAAATAACATTGCAATGCGTTTAAACACAGCCGTGTGACATCAACTAAGTGTTGCATTAACGAAATTGCTTAAAGCAGAAACGTGTTTAAGCTTAAACATGTAACTGTTAACGGATAAGTAAGTAGTAAAGTTAACACAACGTTTATTTTTAAGTAAGTTTAGTAAAGACTAGCGGCCGCCCGCGGTTTCACTCGCGTGATTCCCGTTCCCGTGGGAATATCGGGATAAAAAGTACCTTATGTGTTATTCCAGGCTAAAATCTATATCTGTTGCAAATTTCACCCAGATCCCTTGAGTAGTTTTTGCGTGAAAGAGTAACAAACATCCATACATCCATACCCACAAACTTTCGCGTTTATTATAAACTACACGACGCTATCCCGAGGGAATGTGATATTTTTCCGGGATAAAAAGTAGCCTAAGTTACTCCTTATTACATTAGCTACCTGCCAGTGAAAATCCTGTCAAAATCGGTGCAGCCGTTTCAGAGATTAGCCGGAACAAACAGACAGACAGACAGACAGACAAATATTGTAAAAAAAATGTCATTTTGGTATGTGTACCGTATATATAATCATATGCATGTAGTAAAAAGCGGTTATATTAATGTTACAAACAGACACTCCAATTTTATTTATTTGTATAGATATCTATATCTATAAAACTCTAGCGTTACTGACTGACGAACAGACAACGCACAGCCGAAACTACTGGGCGTAACAAGCTGAAATTTGGCATGTATGTTCCTTGAGGAGTGTAGTAGGGAGCACTAAGAGAGGATTTTTGGAAAATCCCCTTCTAAGGGGGTAAAAAGGGGGTCCACACAGACGAAGTCGCGACCAGGGTGCCTACCATCAACTCTTATTGCGGTTTTGTTTAGGAACCTAAACTGATCTGCTTCGCTTATTCGTACCACGACAGCTTAATATCAATGACAGCGATTCAGTGATCATTCAATGACATTTCACAGCCGCTGAGCTGTCATCAACTCTTATTTGACTTATAACTCGGCAAAGTTAACATTACACCTGCAAGTTATACCCGTCCCTTTCACTCTCCGGGCATGACAGAATCGAGTGAAAGAGACGGGTAGAAGAAATAAGGACACAAATCGTTCGGTCATTCACATTTAGCAATTCATTTGCGATCCAGTTTTTAGAAGGTCAGAGTACGAAAGAAAGTAATTCATTTTAGGAACCTATTCTGCATCGCGCTATTTTTGAATCGCTGTCTTAAAGTTGATGGTAGGCACCCAGAGCGCTAGTACGGTAACGTAGAACCGGGTTACTTTGGCCCTAAGGAGTAACATTGGCTCACATTTGAAAACAGTATAAACATATCGTCCTGTGGTATGAACTTTTATCTATCAGCTGCAGGCCATTGTCGAAGGATTAAGAGAAGTATTATTATGCTCAGTTGATTATTATATTGCAGAACAAAAAGTTTAAAAAATATTCTATTTTGGGTCAAAGTTACTCCCTAGGGTAAAAGTAACCCGGTTTTACGGTATACGTTTTTGTCTGCTCTTTTTTTTACACACCGGTTAGCACTTAGCCTTCATGACACCAGTAAGCCTAGCATGACCACCCAAAACTCGATATGTATCGCATGATAAAGCGATTTATTGACATTCAAACGTCAAAACCCATAGTCTTTTGACAGTTAAACCGGATAACTTATCATATCATATCGCGTTTTGGTTGGTCATGTTAGGGGGCCTGATGTTAATTAGCGATAAGGCTAGGCATATTAGAAAGTGGAAGCTCTCTACTCCGGGAATCCTCAAACACTGAGAAACTGGCTACCTTATATCTAACTGCCGGAACACAATAATGCTAAAAACATCATTGTTATTGCGTCAGACTTAGATAAGATGGTGGTAGCTAGCCAGGCGGACTTAAACAAGTCCTACCACAAACTAAAAATCTATGAAACGCTCTGAAATGAAAGAGGCAGTCACAACGCATGGATTCCATACTAATTGGAAAGGTTTCTGAGTGTTTGAAAACCGCCTAGTTGATTCCGAGAACTAAGCAAGAAAAATATTACAGCTTCTTGTCTTCTTTTCTTCACATATTTTATATTTCTTCATATATTTACAGTATAAAACATTATTTTTTAATAATAAAAGAGGTTTACTGAAATACAGAAACGGGAAAAATTCTCATAAACTCTTTCTTCGTGGTTCTGAAACGCACTTTTTAAGACCTTGCTTTAACTAAATATTACGGTAATGTGACTTAAGTAGACAGCCTGTGTGTCGACATACCGCTACCGGTCTCCCTGATATTTGTTTAGATTGCCGATCCAATACAGTAGTTAGTATAGGGTAATTCAATCCAAACGTTAATTTTAGGTTCAAGACACACTGTCAACAAATTAATATTTAATATTACATCACCGGCAAGTCAGCTAGCTTAGGAAATTTGTGCAGCGGGCCGATGACGCATTAGTCAAGTGTACGTACAGTTGAAGTGCAGTTGACGTGTAAAACCGTTTTTGATAACGCGCGGCTTTGACAGTGCGACAACGTTTTCTGTTCCGGTGATAATCTTTGGAACTAAAACAGTTTTCATACGACAGTCTATTTTGACAGCTAATTTCGTATTGCAAGTGGTTCCTCTGTCACGGATGTCACCGGATTAGACAGGATTGTAGGACTCTAGGTTTGCGTGACGTGTGCGTCGTTATGTCATTACGGCAATACGAAGTCAAACGTCAAGACCCAAACGCGATGAAGACGCGCTGCATAGTTTTTTTTTTATAGAATTACGGCGATTGGCCCGCTGGTTAAGTTACTATATGAATCGGCATAGGGTCAGAAAAGCAATTTTGATCATCTCTAATGTTGAGGACTACCATAAGCCGCGGTCACACTATGCTCCTCGCGGTTCTCTTCGTGTTGTCGCGAATATTCCCGCCAATATATCCTTCCCTCTCACACACGCTGTTACTGAAAATTTTGTGGCCACACTACGTCCCTCCCCTCACTTTCCTCGTGATTCGACGAATATGTAGCCGCGGTATTAAGGATAAATGATGCATATGCCCACTTTAGAGGGCTATAACTGCGTGAAAAGCAGTTGTGAACGGCTTAAAGAACCTCCTGGAGCACGAAAAAAACGCGATAGCAAGTTTTGGTCCCCCATCTCACTTCGAATAGGTTCAGCCCTTGCCACAAGCGAAACTAAACAAGCTTGTTCCGCTCAAGACACACCATTAACTTCAGGAAAACCACCCAAAACAAATCGCATCGCTGTCGTTGTGGCCTACGCTTTACGATGGTTAAGGAAACTACTCAACATAATACTTTTATTTTGCTCGTCAGTGCAGTAAACAATAATAACAGCGATGGCAATGATACAATTTAAGAAACCATCTTTACAAATAATAAGAGAGCGTAGTCACGATTCAATTCATACAGTTCGGTCCGACATCGTAAAAAGTTTTTACTACAGATTAAACTTTTTTCAACGTCTCCAACTGCAGAAGCGTGCTACCAAATGAAAGGAACCAACCTATTTTTGAGGCCACATTCACCTTTATCAGAACGGAATAAGGTTTATATTACTAAGTTTAAATTACTCTTTACTTACTACAACGGTCAGCTACCTCTTCAAAGTCATGATCACTCGGTAACGGAGTGTTTACATTGAGAAAAAAAAGTAAATACATAATCGATATGGCGGCTTAAAACTTTGATGATACGAGTTACATCATTCTGTAATATAGATGTAAAAAGGCTAAAAAAACTAGTTTAGTTGCGAAGGGTCTTGTAACAAAAAATATGAAAAGCTGTATACGTACGTATTTATGAATTAATCATGACTTGTAAAATTGTATTCATGAATACAATCTTGCTCCAGTAGAAACTGTGAAAGACAATTTTTGTAGTACTACCAGTTCATTTTTTTGGTAAAAAAAATTTAAGGCTTATTTTTTTTAACATTGTTGAAGCCTTAAAACACGTCATTGAAACCAAGTGTGTGCTTACACACTTTGTTTAAATTAACTCTCTCTAGCGCGCCAGATAAATCTGCGCACGGTCGAAATCGAATGCTTTTCCATAATCTTAAACCAAAAAATAAATATGTACTGTAACTAGCGCCAAAACGCACCAGTTGCGCGCAGAGTTATCTGACACGGACTTACTGTACAGTGGCATAATCTTTTCTGTTCGGGTGACAGCGGGGCGCTATGTATTTTTTTCTTTTTTTGTAGCAATTTTACCGGCCCTGACTTCTAAGACCTTCAGCTGCCAGCAGCGCCAGACATTGACATTGACATCAACTTTACAGCAAAATGACATTTTTAAAAACACGTTAGTTTCGCATTTTGCCCATCGGAACAAAAAAGATTGTGGCTCTGTACGTCTGAATTTGTTCAAGTCTCTCAAATGATCATATATTATTAGAAAACTTATATTATTATTCATAATTTACAAAGTTGGGACGCTTTTTTTTCTTTATAATTTATTAATTTAGTACACACAAAATAATATTTTTTATGAAAAAGAAAGAGTTGGACAAGACATAGTCTCCGTACAGGGGCACAGTGTTTATTTCATATCGAAATTTCTAGGAACAAGCCAATTACCCCTTCTGTCCATACCTTTATATGTTTTGTAGTTGACCTAAAATAAAATCATAATGTTCAGCTTTCGACTTACTAATAATATTGATATTTTCTCTCAAATTACAGTTTACAGTATACAAAAGTGTCTCATCTCACAAAAATCTCGGCTGGTCGAGATATCTGCTCTATAAACTTTCTAACTTACAGTCGTCGACATAATCGTAGTTCGATTACAGTAATCTTTAGAATTAGGCACGTATGTTATGAGGAAATATGCAGAACAATGTTAAGGCGACGATCTTCCGGGTATAAACTAGTTTATCGTTATTTTTAGTAATATTTTATTGATAAGTGTAAGGTTTACCAAAAATATGGAATAATTACCGCTCTCTTTTTTATTTAAATTTTGGAAGGATGTAATAAATAAAGTGTTTTAAGATTTTAAATTATTTTTATGCATTCACAATGCAATTTTTGTAAGTATAGGAAAGATGTGATAGTAAAAAACCACGAGCCCTATAAGTATCTTTCAGGCAGGATATATTTAAATATACTTATAGGGCTCGTGGTTTTTTACTATCACTTTTTCCTTTAAGAAAGTATATTTCAGGATTTATATAAATATTAAATACCTATGATTGATAAATAATTGGTATTAAAAAAGTCGAATAACTGTCAGTTCTAATTAGGTATGTGTTCAAATGAAGTTAATTGTTTGTTGATCTTTCAACGAAAGTCACAGGTCATAGTAGAGTAGAAAACCATTGACGATGAAAGACTTTTCATTGTATTAGGTTGAGTGAAAACATTTTCTTGCGTCACCCATTTTCTGTTTTATTTTTTGCTGTCGGCTCTTTTACAGGAATATTGTAATTAAAATAATAATTGATTATTTTACATAGGTACATTAATTAATGTGTCATGAAACTCAATGAATATTTAAACAATAATAACAGATGAGATCCACAGGAGAACTAAAACAACCGACATCGCTCGAAGGATTGCATCATTGAAGTGGCAGTGGGTGGGACACATAGCGCGGAGAACCGATTACCCCAAGAGCTATCCGATATTTTTGTAAAAAATTCAATAACAGGCCAAATTTTTGTAAACGGCCCTTAAATTTTAAGAGACTATATTTTGGAATCCAACGTAATATCGCATTGGAAGGTATAAAAAAAAAGTTATACCCCGAAAATGATGCAATTCTTTCAGCAAATATGCTATCACCAATTTTATCGTTAACATGTGTTTATGTTCACCATATCTAAGCACCAAAGTCGAAATCCATAAATATATAAAACGGGAAACTAATACTTTAGGAAGAAGTCGGTTGTTTCTGATAGCATTTGTAACATAGGTGTAATGCCAATTTGAGTTTACGTATAGAGAGTTTATTTTTTAAGTTTATTTGTTTTTCATTTACAAATATAGGGGGATTATATACTTTTACGTCAGATAATAATAAATGTATCCAAATGTAAAGTGAATAACACTTATACCATTTTTGCCTATTTTTATAGATTTTTTAAAGCTTTGTATTTGTTTTTTTTTAATGTCGCTGTCACAAATATTGGTGGATTACTAATGAATTAGTTATTAAACTAGATAATCTAATTTTCAATGTTAAGAAATTACTGATATAGAATTATTGTTGAGTCTCCATAGGGCGAATTAGTTTGGCTCTCGGGCTAGATGGCCGTTGGGGCGGGAAGGTTCTCGAATGACGACCACGTACCGGACGACGACGTTCCGTGGGCACGCCCCCTACAAAGTAGACTGACGATCTGGTCAAGGTCGCAGGAAGCCGCTGGATGCGGGCATCGCAGGATTGATCGTTGTGGAGATCCTTGGGGGAGACCTATGCCGAGCAGTGGACGTCGTTCGGCTGACATGATGAACAGATCATAATTATTTTAAATCACATTTATTACGTATGTCCTGGCCTTAAGCAGTCTTGATTCAATTTTCCTGCCTATCGGTTCGTAATAAGTGCTTTATTTCGGTGCATGTAGCTTGCACGTGCTGACTAAAGTAACGGTTTCTTTAACGAGCTTTTAAGACCTATAAAAGTGGAGCATAGTGTTCAGACTATTTGCAATTAATACTTGTTTCTGTACATATTGCAGATTAATAGTTGATTAACTTGACTATTAGTTTGACGCAGAGGTAGGAATAACTTTTGTTTCGAGGTTCCGGTTAAAATTTTCGCAGAAAACTAATGTTTTAAGTGTTCTATGAATGGCTGTTTGTCGTATTTTAGGTATTTTCAATATTTTTTTTTCAGTAAAAACTTCTGTTGCGGCGTTGTGCACTTTTGTGATGGGTAAAAAATGTTAAACTCGCGTCAGGATCAGGATTACGTGGCCGTCAAATCGAAAATTCGTAAGACGGACACGTGACCAGGGGAGCTCATAAATGTGAACTTTTCTCGATTGCGTGAGAATCGGCCCCCTGATCGAAAAACTGTTATAGTATTGTATATATAGTATATATATAGTATTGTGTATTAGAATACGAAGGCAAATTTCGCCACAGTTTCCATTGCGTGCTCAGGTTAGAAAACGGGCGGCAGAAGACCTCGGTTCAAATCTAATCCATATTTTTTTCCTTTTTTTTTTGTCAAATTCCTTTTTTTTTGTGAAAGTCTAGGGAGCCCTTTTCACTTCTGCCGGCCGGTCTTTTATAGAAAAAGTAATCAACGTATCATTTCATTACAGTTCATTACCCGTACTTAATTCTTTAGATTGTTTGTTTGCCGATATAAATTGTGTAAGATACGTGATAAATTTGAAGACAATTAAAAATCCAGCGGTTACTCGGATCAAAATAACACCCACTCAAAACCAAAGCGATTTTTAGAAAAAAAAACTCTGATATTAAGACCAATATTTATTTTAAACGTTGTTCTAGAAAAGAAGTTTGTGCCTCCAACAAACAACAATAAGAGATTCCCATTAATCGATCATCCACATAAAGGAAAACAATCGTTTCCGTCACATACAATTAAAACAGGAAACCATAGAGGAAGCTCTTATGCAAATAGAGAAGCATTTTCTGAAATAAGTCCCGGCATTCGCTCGCAATAGATCAGACAATGCGATACGATTCCGAGAATAAATCTTCTCGAATTACAGTCGTATCGGTCGCGACGAAAGTGTTTTAGAAGGGATAATTATACCTATTTAGGCTTCTGTTAGTGACGATACAATATAGTGAAGTAAGGGTAAATTTGATACCAGAAAAATAGTATCAGAGGAATTGCACAGACTAGGCTTGGTGTGCTTAGACATATTTAAGTTATAATTAAGAGCCATTTCGCAATTAGAGCCATTTGGCAGTTGTCTCGCTCGCACAATGCAACATTTTCATAGACTTTGGCAAACACATTGTGTTTTTTAGAAAAGTCTTTCATTATGTCACTACAACGCAATGTTACGGATATTTTGTATAAGTTATTTTATTCATTCAATTGACTATTGGTTAGAATTAGAAATAAAATTTTCGAAATCTTTAAGCTCGTAGATCTAGTATTATTGCAGTATTGACAGTGTTAAAATATGTTTAATAATGTATAACTAATTGCGTTGTAGGGACATAATGAAACACTTTTCTAAAAAACACAATGTGCTTTCCACAATTTTTAAAAATGTATATTGTGCGAGCGAGAGAATTGCAAAGTGCGAAATGGCTCTTAAACCATACAAATAAAAATCTTTATGAAGTAACAATAGTTT
Source organism: Crambus lathoniellus (assembly GCA_949710035.1). Taxonomy (NCBI): domain Eukaryota; kingdom Metazoa; phylum Arthropoda; class Insecta; order Lepidoptera; family Crambidae; genus Crambus; species Crambus lathoniellus. The sequence goes on along the minus strand of OX453302.1, from coordinate 29,299,401 downwards.
TATAATAATACGTAAACAACTGAACTATATTTATTTAGTTGTTGCGATTACAATGTTAGGAAACTGAACAATCTTATTTTTCATTGATCATTTCATTATAAACTTAAAATCTTCTCGTACTATTTTGAAATAGCAGCGTAATTGCGTTCTCAAGTACATAGGTAGGTAAAAGTATCAGAAACATTTTTACAATAATAAATAATATTAGCTACACACCTATACAACGTTGCAATTTTATTTTTATTAAACTACTGAGCGAGTTCAATTAAATGGTCTCAAACTTTACAAAATACAAATAACAAACTATTTTTCTTCCGTCGATACGCAGAGTAGGAAACATTTTATGTGTGGGAAAACGGCACAACACACAATACTGTACAAAAGAAATCATATTACACTTAACAGTCCGACCTTAGGGGCGTCCTTATGTCCCTCATAATAACGACGATTTTCTTAAGCAAGTGTCAAGGCTGATGTAGTGTTTGTTGTACAATAGTACCCACATTTAAACACGGCAAAGATTGTAGTGCCAGTCCTTTATCCGGCATTTGCCTTGCCACTGACCTCAGGCCTACAATACTGGGAATTTTGACATTAAGATGGAGTGTGCATAAATATGTATTGTCTCAGATAGCTTTGTTTTCGACTGGGTCAATTTATTGCCCACGCGGTGGACTGGGAAAGAGGTGAGACAGGTATCTTTGAAGTTAACAGCCGAGTTTTGTGGAGTGGTCAGTAAAATACATACCAGTAGTACTAATGATCGTTGGTACAGACAGGGATAAAAGTGGCTGGTACCTCGCCAGTCACGTGCATGCAGACCCTTTTGCTATTTGATGATGTATTGAACTATGGTAGTACAATGCTTAATGTAGTACCATAGTAGTACTACTGCCAGCCACACGAAAAGAATGAATTTAGGATTTAAATTTAAAGTAAGGATTAATTTCGAAGAATGATACACCAGAAAGTATTTTGAAATTACTGATTAACATGTTTTTATTTAATCAAACAATATCAAAATATACGACGACGTAGAAGGCATGACATATTTTGTTCCTAACTCATTTTGGTATCAAAGATATTTAGTGAAAATAAAAAGGGTTTCGGTTAAAAAAACTTTTTGGACCAATTCTGGGCCGCTTATATTCCGTGATCAGTAGCGGTAACTAGCTAATAGACAATTAAATGATAACTTAATAGGATTGCCATTTACCTTATTTAAATATGAGAATAAAAAAGAAATCAATCACTTTCATACACACTTCTTTGTGTTCTCTATTGTGTTCCAATAATATTAAACATTTGAGGAAGTTCAATCTAACTTTATGTAACATTCAAAAAAGGTATCACAACAAAGTATGTACCAATCAGACTAAATAATTGAAACTTTCATACAAGCAACTATCAAGAAAACACTAGTATTTAATCTATACCTAGAAACTAATTTAAACAACGCATATTTTTTTCTATTACCTTCTTCCGTTGAGAGTTCAATCAACCTAATATCCCATTAATTGATCGGATTAAATAAGACCTGCCGTTTTTTATTCGTCTGGTATCGTTTCCGATACATTACATACACATACTAAACAAAAAACGATCTGGTTCTTAACGAAACGGTATTCGGTGAGTTCAGTTATAAGTACTACCTAATGTGGGAAACGCCGGTCTTTGAACTTCCTTTAATCAAATTAAAAAATAAAGGCTAAAAATTCCACACAGTATTTTAAAATGATTTGTAGTTTAAGATTAAAGGTTAACAGGGGATTTGTGGTTTTCTAATAATGTTTTGTTGTTTTTAGATACCTAGTGTTTTGTTTTTCAGTCAGAGCTGCGATAATAACAACGACCTTTTTCTACTAAATGTTGAAATAGATAAATGTACTTATTTCACATTGATTCGTTGCTCCGTTTTGACGTAAAAAATAGACAAACAAACACACTTTCACATCTATATATGTGTAAGTATAAATCTCTTTGGAACTCTGAAACGGCTTGACCGATTTTAATACTTACCTTTTTTTTCTTTTGTTCGCTATAGTCAGGCGTAGTGTTTAACACGCTCAGCGCCAAGCCTATTTAGGGATACTTATGTTATAGTCCAAGTTTTAGTTTATTTAGATTTGTTTTCTTGATATCTTACAAACTATTCACCCAATTCCCAACGCAAAACTCTTAGGAAAACCGCGGGTTTTCCGAATTGTGGGCCTGAAGTCGGTGGTGGCGTGGGCCAGAGCTTTATTTTGGCCATTCGAAACATATAGATAACGTGTGCGCAAGTGATACACAGTCTCAAGAACGAAGTATCGTGTGTGCAAAGATGATACATTTTGATACATCATTTTTGATACATTGGCGCCGAGAGTGTTAAAAAAATAACGGCGAAAATCCCAAAGAAACTCTAAAAAAATAAAAATGGTATTTTGTTTGGAAAATCATACTGACGATGACGATGATATACAAAATTTAACGTCCATGGTCGCCTGCAAAAAGTATTTAATCACTTACATTTATTTGTCAATTTTTATTTGATAAAGGTGATACGAACTTCACTGGATCTAATAGTTTAACATTATTATGGATCTTTAGACCAATTTTTTTAAGTATGAGTTTCCTGAAATTCGTTAAGTAAGAAAAGTAAGCTACTTATAAATATACATACATATATCTTTTTTTTATCCACAACGGCGTAACACTTTGCCTTCATCACGCCTGATGTTAAGTGGAGACTGTCTATTTTATCTCTAACTGCCGGAACACAATAATGCTGAAAAAACCATTGTTATGGCGTCAGACTTAGATTAGATGGTGGTAGCTAGCCAGGCGGACTAAGAACAAGTTCTACCACCAACCAAACCGAATACAATATGTAGCCCCACTGTCTGAAGTCGGTGGTGTGAACCACTTAAAACCTTCTCCTTCCTCCTTCTTACCCATTTCTTGTAATCCGTGGCTGGTTCTAAAAACTCATAAAATTTAATAACAACATCCTCATTCTTAGCTCACGTTGCGTATCGGTAAGTTTCCAATGAGTATCAATTCCAGAGTTATTGCGTCGTTAAGCGATGGCATTGTGTGGCACGCATGGTTGCTCGAACTCGAGATATTGGCATTTTGGTCACCCATCCCGTGACCGGCCACATCGACTGTCACTTAACATCAGTTATTTCGTTATTAAACGGTGGCATTGTCCTTGTTGTTCCACGTAATAGGACGCGAGTCACATCGCAGAACCTACTCAAATTTAAAAGTTACCTTTTACGCTTTGAAGTAGATAACAACATCGCTTGGCCACAAAGTAAGTAAGCGGGCGGTCGCCGGAGGTTTGGCGTAAGTAGTGGTTGAAATGTTAAAGAAAAGCAATATGAAATGGTTTTGCTTAAAAGATCTTATGAAGTACATTATGTACACACGGCGGCACATCAGACTATACATGTTGACCTTGAGACCGCCTTTATGCCCTACGTAATAAAAGCTGTTATCGCAGTTCAACTGTTTAACCTGATGTGCTGTCGAGTGTACATAACGAAAAAAAATAAAACCGCCTTCTAAAAAACCACATAAAAAAAGTAAGAAATAATTCCTCACCAAATAAATAACGTAAGTACTTTGAAGTCGGGCGTGAAACATGTACAATGTTTTGTTGTTTTTGTTAAAACCCGCCCGACTTCAAAGTACTTACGTTATTTATTTGGTGAGGAATTATTTCTTACTTTTTTTATGTGGTTTTTTAGAAGGCGGTTTTATTTTTTTATAAAAATAATTTTTATTTCACTCTTTTTAGTGCATCGTGCAGGCAATTTACGTGTTGTCTGGTAAATAGGTATGTGATCAAACTCAAAACCTCCTTTTTCGAAGTCGGTTAAAATACCTTGAGGTATCCCCTTTCCATCAAAACAAGAATCATCTAAATCGGTTTATGAACAAAGGAGTTATGCCTAAAGATACGTATTAAATTCACATAAAGTGGTAACGAAAACGACAGTATTTTCAAGATTTCCTGAAAACTACTGAACCGATTTCGGAATTTCAAAAAATGGGACCAACTTGGAAACCAACCTGATGTAATAACGTTTGAACCATTTCAATCGGTTCAGCCGTCTTCGAGTAATCGGTGGACATACATAAAAAAAAAAAAAAAAAAAAATACATACAGACGAATAGAGAACCTCCTCCTTTTTGATTTAGAAGTCGGTTAAAAACAGCCCATTCATTGGACTGAACAAAACTGTAAAAAATGTTCCACTTGATTTTGCTCCCAGTATCATCATCAGCTTATTAACGTCCACTGTTGAACATGCTGTCTCAAAGTGCACGCCATCGAGCACAATCCGCAGCTGATCTCATCTATATAGCTCTTGCCGGAAGGTGCTAAGTTCGTCGCTCCAACTGGGTGTCCCAAAGTACGTTTGCTGATACTCCGTCCCTCAAATTTTGCCCCCAAAGTCTCCTCAATTAAAGTTCAAAGTCGACTGCACAAAATTAAAGTTTTACAGCCTTAACTGCCTTTGACCGTGCATCAAAATAGACGAGCTTAAAGAGTTCAGTTCCCCTATTTTCGTAAGTTTAGTAGCATTGCCCTTTCGATATAATTACGAGAACGCGTGGTGGGTACCGACCGTAACGGCAAGATCGCTTGGGAAGATTTTTTATAAAAAACGTAAGTACTACTTTACTTTTCCATAGTCTTTGTTAAAAAATAACGCAGGGGCTACTTACTGGCAATTTCCTATTGAGTTTTTTTTTATTTTATAAATAGACCCCTGGATTTTTAAATTATAAATTTCCTTGTTTATTTTGGAACCCTAAAAACGACGAAAACATTTTATATTTAATAGTCTAATATGTATCTTTTGACAACTGATTTCTAATAAGTACTGAAATCTTTTCCATGTCCTACAATACACCCTAAAGTATAATCCTCTAATATTATAAATATGAAAGTTTAGATGTTTGGATGTTTTGATGTTTGGATGTTTGAATGTTTGTTACTCAATCACGCCAAAACGGCTGAACGGATTTGGCTGAAATTTGGAACACAGATACTTTGTAGCCTGGAGAAGAACATTCTACAGGCCACAAAGTATCTGAACAGACTACTTTCATCCCGGAAAAATATCACATTCCCGCGGGGTAACGTCGTATAGCCCACGCGGGATGAGCCGCGGGCGGAAAGCTAGTAAATGTATAAAAGAATCACTAGCTAAACTTCGTTAACAACTAACTGATCGTAACGTGAGTATGTTTTAAATCAAAGATTTAAGTAATTCTAATGGACAAAAGAGATATCAAACTTTTACTGAAAGAAGTAAGTATCTGCCTAAGCGAAAATTGACGAATGTTCTAGAAAAGTATACTTACTTCTTTCTCCACACGAAGTGGTGTCAATTATTAACACGTATGTGAAATTATAATAATGTCGCCAATGAGTTGCCATAATTTCTATAATTTCTGCTTAGCGTGAAAGTTAAATTAAATTATGGAACATTTTCACGTTCATTACCCACCCACTAGGAAGTACCTACTTGCACTAATTATTGCTTTCGTCCAAAATTAAATACACTTTCGCTCTAATAATAAAATTAGTCAAACTTTATGAACCTTAGCTAAATGATAATTAAGGCGCTACTCGGAAAAAGTATGGACTCTTTGATATAAAACTATAGGACGGACGAGTTGTTATAAATCTGGTAATAAGATATATATTTCTTTATACCTTTATCTAGAATCGTATAGTTTCAGAAACACGATTTTATGATTTTGGCTCGACACTATTTATTTTCGAAAATACCTCTAAAAAATAAGAAATATCAAGATTATTCTTAAATGGGGACACATATACTATTTAAAATTGGTTTAATTAGTGAACACCAATAATATTTAGGATCGTATAGAAGCATTTTTTTTAAATCGCTATAATTTTTTAATACGAAGTGATTTTGTGTTTTTTTTTTGCGTAATCGGCTAAATCGGTCTCGCTCCCGCGCGCGTCGTTTTCTCATTGCTATCTCGCTTTAGCATAATTTTTCCGAGTATCGCCTTAATATCAAAATAGTTTTTTGATGAAGAGTTGCATACAATTATGTATTTATGCATTCTTACATTTTCATTATCATATATCTATCCACTTGTCTTACAGATTACAATTTTGTATGGAGCTAATATTTTATCATAAAGCCAAAGCTTAGTTTTGTTGCCTTTTGTTTATTTAATTTTAAAGATTTGGGAGTTCAAAATGTCGACACATATTACTAAACTAACCGATTATATGAAATGGCAGATACTAAAAACATGATAAATTTAACCAAAATTAAAGGTTTCTTAAACACAACGGGTAGCACCTCACCCTCATCACAACTAATGTTTAGATTGAACGGGGTAACACCTTCCCTTCATCACATCTAATGTTAAGATTGATAAGGCTCAAGGTGGATGCGCACTAATCCCAGAATCCTCAACCTCTGAGGAACCATCTAAGTATCTTATCTCTAACTGCCGGAACACAATAATGCTGAAACCATAATTTTTGTAGCGTCAGACTTAGATAAGATGGTGGTAGCTGCCAGGTGGAACACGTTTTGCCACCAACCAAACCGAATGCAATATGTACCCCCACTGGGAATCGAACCCGGAACCTCTCGGTCTGTAACCGGTGTGGTATGAGCCAATAGACCACAGAGGCGGTTATGCTTAAAACTTCATTCAGTGAATTCAATTTCAAATTTAATATTCCATGCGTAGGACTAGTGCACCTGTTCTTGTTAATAATATAATATTGATGCATTGAATGCAACTGGAAAGGGGACGAGTAGGCATTTGCATTTTAATGCATTCCACACTTTGGTGGGAAGTATTGACAAAGAAAAGGCTGCACTTACCTATAGAGATATAAAATGTTTCTGAGAAAAAACTTTAATATTGTGTTACAAACTGTTCCGTATATGAAAGGGAAAATACAACTAAGTTGTTTCTGTAAGATTAAGTATTTTACAGATACTTACTAAAAATAGTAATAAATTCATAGATTAATTATTAACTTTTTTATCCACAACGGGGTAGCACTTAGCCTTCTTCACACCTGATGATAAGTGGTGATAAGGCTGAAGGTGGAAGCGCACTACTCCCGGAATCCTCAATCGCTGAGGAACTGGCTATCTTATCTCTAACTGCCGGAACACAATAATGCTGCAAACATCATTGTTATGGCGTCAGACTTAGATAAGATGGTGGTAGCTAGCCAGGCGGACTAAGAACAAGTCCTATCACCAACCAAACCGAATACAATATGTACCCCCACTGGGACTCGAACCCGGGACCTCTGGGTCTGTAACCGGTGGTGTGAACCAAAAGACCACAAAGGCGGTTATGTTTAAAATTTCATTCCAATCAAAAATATTGTGCTACTGAAGATGACATTACTTGTGAATTGAATTGCAATTTAATATTCCATGCATAGGACTAGTGCACCTGTTAGTTATTTTAATTTTAATTTTGCATTTTTGTTGTTTGCATTCACAATGCAATTTTTATAATAGAAAAATGGAAAATGAAGTATTTAGAAAAAATCGACCCGTCTCACAACTAGCTCCGATGGGACTCGAACCCACGACCTTTCGCTTTCCGGGCGACTGCTCTAACCACTGAGCTACGGAGTCGTTACGAGAAGCGTCGAATTTATCCAATACTTCTTACTCGCTGTATAGTCAGCGTTAATTTCATCAATGTGGAGATATTACTACCCCTCACTTTAACTTTTTAACTTTTTTTTTTTTAGTGCACCTGTTCTTGTTAATAATATAATATTGATGCATTGAATGCAACTGGAAAGGGGACGAGTAGGCATTTGCATTTTAATGCATTCCACACTTTGGTGGGAAGTATTGACAAAGAAAAGGCTGCACTTATAGAGATATGAAATATTTCTGAGAAGAAACTTTTATATAGTGTTGTGAACTGTTCTGTATATGAAAGGGAAAATACAACTAAGTAGTTCCTGTAAGGTTAAGTATTTTACCGATACTTAAAGTAATAATAAATTCATATAGGCTAATAATTGGTATTCGCGTTGTCGTAGCGAAAGCCGAGACTTAATCAGTATAGTCACAGATAATATAATACTGTATAGTCTAAAAATAAATGCTTAGATTTCGAATCCTTTATATAACACACACAAAATAAACACCAGTCACGTATAATCCAACAATTGATTCTATCTTCGAAAGAAAGAGAGAGAATAACTCGCGATAGAAATATTTTGATCACCCATCTGATAAGTACCAATCATACAGAAAATTGATTAAAATGTTACCAATATGAATAAGTATATTCAAGGCCTTGTCCAACTTCTGGTAGAAAGATTGAATAACGAAACAGTTTTACTTTCGCTACTATTAAAACATTTATCATTATAAAAATGCAAATCATCAAACATCATTTTAACAAGAACCGAAGTCATTGGTGATCCAGTCATCATTCGCTTTCTAATCATTATTTGATATACCTGCGCGCTATTACAATACCGACATTTACTAATAACAATAAAATTAATATAAATCGCTCTTAAAATAAATTTAGCAAAAAATGTAGACGTAATACTTGCGTTTGCTCAAATGATTACTAGTAACCTTTTAAATAAAATCATTGTAACTTGTTCAGGCTCAAACCTGAGATCGTAGATGTTATGTAGAATGTTAATTGTCACTGATAGTTAAATCACTGTTATGTAACTGTTGTTGTTGTAGGGATGTTATAATGTTTCCCTGAATGCAATAATCGGATGAAGTAGGTATAGATGTAAGAAATGTAAATAGCACCGTACTTTCCGAAGATATTTATTGCACTAAAAATATACATGTATGTAGGTAATTCGTGGCCGCGCGGCGACGTTACGCGCGGTCAGCAAACTTAAAATGTAGGTTAAATAATTATGTTTTACTAATGTACTTGTACATAACTTTTGTTTGAAAAAAAACGATTTTTAAGGATTGCAACCTTCGATCAACAATAATACTAGATGAAGGCTCACGAACTAAATCAAAACTTTTTATGGCTGAGAAGGTTAATAATGTACGAACTTATGTCATAAATGACAGGAACTACCTATAAATACGCTCAAGTGGCTCAGTGGGCGCATATTTTCTCAGCCGTGTTTATCACTCCAACAGTATCTAGATTCTAGACCTAGGTGTTATTTATTTTAATTTTTAGTTTTTTGCATTCACAATGCAATTTTTATAATAGAGAGATGAGAGCAGTCGCCCGGAAAGCGAAAGGTCGTGGGTTCGAGTCCCATCGGAGCTAGTTGTGAGACGGGTCGATTTTTTCTAAATACTTCATTTTCCATTTTTCTAGGTGTTATGGTCTTATTGTTGATCGAAGATTAACTACAACGCGTTTCGTTCTATCAAAGTTAATTTTTTTTATTCATGTAGATTAAATAAAATTAATGCTTATGAATTGTCCAACATTTTTTACCTACCACCTGTTATGGACATCTTTTAACTGACAAGAAAAACATGCGAAAAAAACTCATCAGCTTTAACAGAATTTATCGTTGTTGTAGATTTGAAATACATACCAACGTTTGTATATAGGAAAACAACATTTTATTTTCACTACTATTCGTGTTAGATTAGCCTTGGCCCAGTGTTTAGAGCTTTCACCTTGCGATTATTGAAGTTGCGATTATTGAAGTTATACAACTTTAGCAATTCATCATCTCGAGCTCCTACATGCTTCGGATGGCAGTTAAAACCACACACAAATACCCTCAATTCCGCATTGGGCCACGTGGTGTGTCATGGCCAATTCTCCTTATCCATCCATAAGGAAGGCCTGTGCACCAGCAGTGGGGACATTAAATGGCTGATGACGATTAATATTTTACGAGCTTTTTATTAACTTGCCATATTAGTTAGTTAGTTAGTGAAGGACAAATCTTGCAAGCTTAATTTGACCCACTTCCCAGTGCCCGATGGTGCTGAAATTTTGTATACTTACAGGTTTGGTTTAGATGACAATACAATATTTAAGCACAGTCAGCAAAATGCTTGTCATGAAAATGAAATTTTTACTAAAAACTTATTTAGGACTCTACCAGGTTTAGAGGTTACGAATACAACAATTTAATCAAAATAAGCCAACAAGTTTTTCTTCCTGGAATTTCTCTTACATAAACATACATAACAGACCCACAAGCAATCCGTCTTAGACCGAAACCTAGTTCGACTTATGCCAAGCTCACCCAGTGACCTGGCTTCTATTGCCTCGTCCGACGTAACAGTACATAACTGTATATAATGTTATGGCCATCTCTAGAAGTTTGCAGTTTCTTTAAACCCGGTTTTTCATGTTCGAATACATAATTATTTGGCATAGTTTAAAAACCTCTTTTAAAACTCCACAATAACGCTTGCAATAAGAAGCTAACCTTCCTTAACTTTTTACTCTAACTGATAGGAAAAAAAAGATCTGTTGAAACCCTAAGTGATTTTTTCAATCATTTTTTCAAGTCTAAAGATCACAAATCGTTTAGGGATTTGATTTAATCGCTATCCTGGCATTTCCCTGCAAAAGATATACATATCGATTGAATTAAGATATTATTTCAAATCAGTTGAAAATTATTATTTAAAAAAAAGTATATTTGTAGCTTCTATTTACTGGAGAAATATTTTGTACTCCCCGATTAAAAGCGCTCCCATTCTTCTTTGGAAAACTCAGCAAAGACACTTAATCAAGCTTAAGAGAACTGCAAATCCGAACAATACTGACAAAATTACACATAACAGTGCAACGTAACTGTATGATATGGTACACACAACGGCAAATTCTCCGAGACACCAGCTCAGCAAATTTGACACCTATCTTCATCGTCTTAAAGTCGTTTGAATGTTGAAGAGATATGCTTTAACTGCACAGTGCCTCTGGTGACACCTGGTAACGCTCGTCCCACTTTATTGGCTATGAGAAATGCTGGTTTCTGCATTGTTATTCTCGTTTGTGTGTTTTTTGTACGATGACGGGGAAATTGTAGTAATCTTGTGTCTTTCGCAATACGTGTGTTACACTTTGAGTTAAGAATAAACAGGGTAATATCAACATTGATCTGATTTTAAGAAAAGTAGTTTAAGCACTTGAGTTCACTTAAGACATTAGCGAAAGAACAAAGATGTTGGAAGAAAAAATTGTGATTGTAAAAAACCACCGGCCCTATAAGTTTCAGACGGGATTAAAGAAGTTACTTTCAGGGCTGGTGTTTTTTTACTATAACAAGATTTTTACTATTTTTTTGTTACCATCACAAGTTTTTTACTATTACATTTTTTTACTGTCACATCCTTTACTCACAGAATAGCATTGTGAGTGCATAAAAATAATTTAAAATCTTAAGGCGCTACTCGGAAAAAGTATGGACTTTTTGATTTAAAACTATAGGACGGTTACAGTTGTTACAAATCTGGTATTAAGATATATATATTTCTTCATACCTTTATCTAGAATCGTATAGTTTCAAAAACACGATTTTATGATTTTGCCTCGACACTTTTTCTTTTCGAAAAGACCTCTAAAAAATACGAAAATTCAAGATTATTCGTAAATGGGGTTACTTACACTATTGGAAATTGGTTTAATTAGTGGACACCAATAATATTTAGGATCGTATAGCAGCATTAACAATTTTAATACGGAGTGATTTTGTGTTTTTTTAGCCAAATCTGCAAAATCGGTTTCACTCCCGCGCGCGTCGTTTTCTCATTGCTATCTCGCTTCAGCATAATTTTTCGCCTTAAAGATGTAAGAAATCATCATATTCCTGGGTTGGCGCAGTACCTACGTCCTACTCCTCCACTCCACTCTATTACCTGTCATCTCCTCATTTATTCCTTTCTCATTCATATTATTACGCAAACATTCTATTCATCTTTTTGCCGTCTCCCTCTTCCTTTCCATCCACCAACATTCATGCATGGCATTCATGTCCATCACCTTTCTAGTAACATGCCTATCATCCCTTCCCATAACATCCGATAGGTATATTAACTTTATGGTTCATACCAAGCCAAACGGTTTTCTTTCAACTTTTCTGTCACTGGTGCTACTTTCAAACCTCCTCTCACATTCCTAACTTTGTTACCGCACACATTCACCTTAGCATTATAATATATATACCTACTTAAGGATATAGCATAGGTAAAAAAAATATCGTCGATGGCCGTTGCTTACACAAGCGAGGGGGTGCTGGGATCGGTAAGACTCCGGCCGCGGCACTCTCGTAGACTGAGAAATACGTGTAGACGCGGCATGCAGCGCGCATTCTATTTACATCTAAAATATCACCTATGTGCGCTTTTACTAAGGAAATTATATTATGTAGAATACAAGAAGAATTATTATGAATATTTATTGTAAACGTCGGTTTGTAGGAAGAGTAGATCTTAGATATTATTCGTATGTAGTAAAAAAAGCTTTTTTAACAAAGATAGTCACTTCAAACGATTCTTCAAAATGCAGAACACAGCAGCAGCTATTTATATTTATTTTCTATCTCTAGATCATATCGATAATATATCCATTATCGAAATGATCTTCGCAGGCGAAACTACAACATTTGCTACAAATTACACTGAAAAAAATGAATAATGTATACTGCTCTAACCAGTAGGTACATTTTCAGATTTATTCTAATCAAATTAATAAAACTTATAATTTAATATGAAAAAATATAAATAACTCATACTAGCCCATCATCTTATACTTTTTTACAAAATAAATCTACTTAGTTAATCAATATTTAAATAAGTAAGTATACCGTTTATATAAAATCACGCTATCAATTTATAATATAAATCAATATATAAAAAACACTTAAATAAAAATATTGTTTAAGTACAAAAAAATAAAATAAAATACATATTATTCCAATACCAAAAATGATAATATCAAATAATACAATAACTTGTGTCATTGAAAATTGGAAGCAACGATCACATACACCCAGATACACGAAAATATCTAAAAGTTAGTTTTCGACATTTACCCGTCCGAGAATCGAACCCGAGACCTCAGAGATAGTGGCACCTAGAAAACCGGTGCGTACACCAATCGGCCACGGAGACCGTCGAATTTGTTTAAACAAAATGTAGCACAACTGAAATAATTGATACTTTGTTTACTAATGTAAACTTGCCATACGTAAGGTTATAAATCAGCCACTTTAAAAATACCTTTTTCATTACTCATTTTAAAATATCTTTATTTTTCACTGTCACTATTTTTCGCCATGTACGCATCATATCCCTTGTGCTCTAAAAATGGGTAAAAAACGTAAAACCTTTAAGCATTAGGTGTAACCTATCACTTAAATCAAATCCCCAGTTCATTCAAAAACAACTTTGATTTATGTAAAGAAAATATTCTAAAAAAATATTCATGGAACTTGTCGTAGACTCATTGATATAATCTTCGACAATTACCATGTCTCTTTTTCCATTAAACAAAAGACGCAGTTACCATCTCATTGCGCATTAAGTCATTCATGTAAGATCAGTCAGCATGATGATATGAAATGATAGCATAGTCATTAACACACTTCATGGCAACGGTCTGCCCTAGATCAATCTGGAGATATGGAACTGAGTAATGCAAGTACCTAAGCGGAATTTAAACAGTTTTAAATTATAAGGTCTTGCAAGTTCATGGCAATGATTATCATGGTCATGAGATATATGGACTGGTTTTATGGCTTAGATTTACTGTTTTATGCATTTACTTCAATTTCATATTTCTTTACTTTCTTTATTAGCGTTTGATTTTACTGCATACTGCATATAGATTCATCTTACTAATATATCTCGCCGAAACGGCTGAACGCATCTGGAATAAAGACACTGACATGGGTTATAAGTAGTATAATATAATAGCATAAGTAAATGCTACTTTTTACCCGGTAATATGTCGGATTCCCACAAAAAACCATCGAGTATTTCATGTCAAATTAAACTCCTTCATACACAGTTACGATAGCATCAATCGGAAGACTTGAAACTGTATCAGCAACCTTTACTTAAAAACAGGCAAAAGTCACCCCTAAAGCTGAAGAGTTAAAGTCTATAGCAGTTGTTTCTGATAAGTTGGTGTAAGTTCTTGAAGACAAATGACTGGTGTGCCCTCTGCAGACCTCATTCGTCATAGCTGGGTCTTAGATCGCGTATTATAACGGTGCGAGGAGCGAGGATCGACAGAGGTGACAAATTGCCGAGAGATTGCCCAGTGGATAGTGTGAAGATTATAAGTAGGTACTTATAGTGCAGCAATGCTTGCGATATGGTTAAAGAGCAACATAATTTAACCCTTAGCCCAGTCTTACATAACGATACTAACAGATCATACACCAGTAGAATCTCAAGGAATCAAAAAGAAATACCTTTCCAGGTATTTGGCAATCGCTAAAGATGAAATTACTATTGCAACTTATTTTAATTTTTAGTTTTTTGCATTCACATTGCAATTTTTGTTACTGAAAAATGGAAAATGAAGTATTTAGAAAAAATCGACCCGTCTCACAACTTCCTCTTTAGCTATTGCCAAATACCTGGAAAGGTATTTCTTTCGCGTGTGAGGGTAGTAAAATCTCCACATTGATGAAATTAACACTGACTTTACAGTGCGTAAGAAGTATTGGATAAATTCGACGCTTCTCGTAACGACTCCGTAGCTCAGTGGTTAGAGCAGTCGCCCGGAAAGCGAAAGGTCGTGGGTTCGAGTCCCATCGGAGCTAGTTGTGAGACGGATAGATTTTTTCTAAATACTTCATTTTCCATTTTTCAGTAACAAAAATTGCATTGTGAATGCAAAAAACTAAAAATTAAAATAAATTACGTTGCTTGCTTAATTTCTATTTCTTGCAATATAAATAAATTGTACGGATGTTCCGATCCGTTTATGATGACCGAGTTTATCCTACTGCCTACGTGACTAAGTTTAATTGCGAAACCGACCATGCAAATTTTAGTGTGTCCAACATATATTGCACACAGTATATTGCTTATTTATTACAACCGTTATTTCAAATCCATAACACCGACTTTACGATCTACTATACAATAGACCAACACCCATCTTTAATCAGTAGTCCTCTACAGAACTATAATTCATAATAAGGGCAGTATAATGGATACAATTTAACTTGTGAATATACGCACTTCATAATTTATAATCAGATAGTAATATACCTGAGGCCGGTGATACAGAAAATGATAAATTCTCTTTGTGAGGTCCAACGAATTTGAACTTTATGGCATCGGGTTAAGGGTTTCGGTTGATCGTATCGCCCTTTGGAGGAGCTATGGTGTTTCTCGGCATAGCCTCGGGAATTTATATAATCTCAGGCTGGTAATAAGAGTTGGCTACCATCTTGATCACGCGTGATCTTATAGGACCATCGGTAGCTGCTTGATAATTATCTTGGGAAACGATTTTTTTCTGTTTTTTTTTTTAAGTTTATCGGTGAATTCATATTTTATTTTTATATTTTTAAATACAGTAAATATCAGTACCTATTGGTATTATTGGGCAGAATATACTCCAGTTATTTGATGCATAAAATAGCCAAACTATTACCTATTTATGATGTAACCCTTTGAGTTCGTATGCATAATCATCACATCACATATTCCAGATTTCGAAGCCATAGTATTTTACAATTTTGTTTCCTGGCACCTAGGTACCTAGCTCCAATTCTACTGGGAAGCGTTGAATCAAATGAACAAACTTATCCTCCAGCTATATTATATTCGCTTAGATATACAGGGTGGAAAAAATTATGGGGCCCGGAGGGAAACTGCCTTTAATCATTTAGCCAGCTCATTTTGCTGAAAGGAAACATTTAAAAAAAGAAACAATACTGCATATATCTTCATATTGATGAAATTAACGCTGGCTATACAGCGCGTAAGGTATTGGATAAATTCGACGCTTTTCGTAACGACTCCGTAGCTCAGTGGTTAGCGCAGTCGCCCAGATAGTGAAAGGTCGTGGGATCGAGTCCCATCGGAGCTAGTTGTGAGATGAGTCGTTTTTTTCTAATACTTCATTTTCAACAAATAAAGAATGTTTCTTTCAGTGAAATGCGCTAATTTAAGAATTTAAGGTGGATTCCCTCCAGGCCCCTTAAATTTTTTCCACCCTGTATAGATGTGTCAATAAGGGGTAAATTGATTTTAAATCACATGCAGACAGTAGTAGCTCATAACCCACAGCCGGACGTACTAAATCTATCGATTCTGATAGAGAGTCGTATGCGCAGGATGCGGCATGTTTTAACCACGGACAACCATGGAGAAAGCCATCAGCCCTCCAGCTTATTATACTTAGCCCTAGACCAGAAACAAATTGGATTAAGAGCACTAAGTCTAAGTAATGTCCGTGCAATATTTCCATTTGGCCGTGCATGTCTGAACTTAGCTATGCTTGAGATTTTTAAATTATTTTTATGCATTCACAATGCAATTCTGTTAGTATAGAAAAAATTTATTAACCTACCGAAAGGCTTTAAGGCTTACTATCACATTTGTTGTTACTATCATAGTTGGTCAGTGCATCGGGCCGGATTTCCTGAGGCGCGGGTTCGAATCCCGCCTGAAAGCTACTTGCAGGGCTCGTGGTTTTTTACTATCACATTTTTCCTATACTTAGCTATGCTTGTTTTTTCTAATCAGTTTGAAAAAACAAATGATACAAAATATCCTATCGTAGAAAAGTTCAATACTGACTCGACCAAAATTTATGATTCTTTGTAATTTTTTTTAGAAATATTCAATTGAGCCATAAAACTACTACTTAAGTAGGCACCTGAATACTAAAATACACGCAGTGTTCATTTCAGTATTTTTATATTAACTTAGTTTTGGGGGTTAAGGTTATTAAATTAATCACCAAACTATCAAAGTATAGTGGTAATTAATTACAACCTATTTTTTGCAAGATTTCGTTGATGTCCCATATTAAAAGTGGTTCGTATTGATACACACTAATTCATCCTCTACAATAGTTGTACTAATCATAAATTGAGTGTGTATAAGCACAATATAATACTATACCTCCTTATTAATAAACGTGGAGTGAAGTTACACCTGATGTAAATCTGTTGTTGTCTCTGACTTCTTTTTAGCGAGTAAAAGTGACAGCATCAGTTTAAAAAAAGGTGTCCTAAGTAACTTTAAGGATTCATCAACAGTTTGGCGGTGGTACTGTTGTACGTCGTTTGTGTCAAAATGTAGGATTTCTTCTAGGAATTTTAATTAAGTTCCAGGGCGCGTACCATCAACTCTTATTGCGGTTTTGTTTAGGACCTAAACTGATCTGCTTCGCTTATTCGTACCACGACATGACAGCGATTCAGTGATCACTCAATGACATTTCACAGCCGCTAAGCTGTCACATACTCTTATTTGACTTATATATAACTCGGCCAATCTAACATGACACCTACAGGTTATACCCGTCCCTCTCACTCTCCGGGCATGACAGAATCGAGTGAAAGAGACGGGTAGAAAAAATAAGGACAAACCGTTCGGTCATTCACATTTAGCAATTCATTTGCGATCCAGTTTTTAGAAGGTCGTAGTACGAAAGAAAGCAATTCATTTTAGAAACCTATTCTGCATCGCGCTATTTTTGAATCGCTGTCTTAAAGTTGATGGTATGCACCCTGATCTTGATCGGAGAGTCGAGAAGAAACAGAAAAGAATATAATAATTTATACAGGGTGTTAGGGGCACCCTTGCAAAAACTTTAATCATTGCTTCAGACCATCATGTTGAACAACGTACAGCAAGAATTTTTGTTAGAAATGAAAAAAGAATTTCATACAAATTTAGCAACTTATCGGGACATTTCCGACAAAAAATCTTGCTGTGCGTTGTTTAGCTTGAGGGCCTGAAGCCATGGTTAAAGTTTTTGCAACGCTGCCCCTAACACCTGTATAGTTTGTGTGTATGTGGATTAAAAAATCATCTAATTTTCTATTTTTTCTTGTTCACAGGTAACCATAATATGATATTGCAGTAATCGTCACCGTAAGTTAAATACAGGTTATTAAAACTGTTTATTAAAATGATACTTAACACCAATATACTGACTTGCTGCACATTACTTAGGTAGACCTCTGCTTTTAAAAAAATAACGATAATTTTTGACATAATTAAGAAGCCTTAGGTACTTCGCTTATCTAACTATACAAAATAATTTAATAAACACAGAATGATTAAAGTAGTGAAATTCCTGTTCGAACTCCTTGTGAAACTAGTTTTCTTTTTTCTCAATATAATACCTGCAGAGCATCGGTGGTGGGAGCCACCTGGCTCCTGACACGCGACCTAAGTAAATACCTGATTACTTTATTTTGTAACTATTTAAATTTTTATGTTTTGAACGCGGTTTTCGGTGTTTATAAGAGAAATAAACTCTATTTACTATAAAAATACAATATAATATGTGATCCGGAACAAAAAAAATAATAAAAAGTTCTTGTAACTTTGCAAATCGGAAAATAGTGATATTTTTCCATTTATTATAATTTTATCCGATAGGTAGGTAGGATATTCATGTACATTCTAAATATATCTACTTTTTATATGTTATTTCATTGATAACTATGTGAAAAAAAAAATCGAAGGGACCGCACTATTGTCTTTTGTTTACACAAAAGTTGAGTTTGAACGTCGATTATAAAAACAAAACATCTCGTAAAAGTGTCGGATAAGTTTTATGCGCTGCTATAACTCATATGCCGCTCATAAATGTAACCTCCGTCGTCGCGCGCACAAACAGATCTTTGGGAGAGCGCAAACGCGCGCCTTAGTGCTTTGTTTACGTAAAAAATGAGCCTGTAATTTGATACCCCTGATTATCAACAGGTTAATGTATAAAAGTCGTGGCAAGATAAATTATATAAAAGGTATGTTATTAAAGCGAATTGCTTGACACAACTAATTCTAAATAAATAATAAGTTTTTAGTAAAAATTACATTTTTATGACAAGCTTTTTTGCTGACTGTACTTAAAAATTGTATTGTCATCTAAACCAAACCTGTATACAAAATTTCAGCTCCATCGGACACTGGGAAATGGGTCAAATTAAGCTTACAAGATGTATCCCCCACTAACTAACAAACTAACTAACATGACAAGACCGCCATTTTGAAAAAATGGCGGTTATCTGTCATGGGAAAATGGCGCGGGGTGACGTAAGGTCAACTTGACGTTAAAAAAAGGTGAAAAAAATGGTGATTGGTTAATACTGTGACGTTTTATCGCTTCCGTGTCAAATCCCACAGATAATAAACAAGTAAAACACAGATAGGAGTAGCAGAATAGAGTACAAACGTACCAAAATGTTCCATCGCCCCGAAGCCTTATAAGGCTTTGACAGATGCGACCATTTTGAAAAACGCCTTATTAAGGCCTCGGGACAGACGAGAGATTTAAGAAAAAGCTTGTAAAAAGACAATAACCTATCCCTATACGTCTTCTCGCAGCTATTAACATTTCCCATGTTCCTCTCCAAACAGGCTTACACCAACATTTCATACAAGAGCTTCCGATTCGACATAGGTATACGACATCCACCGCTGTGCAATACTAATAACCGTGACAAACAATCTTCATAAAGCCAGTGACGGATGTATTCCAGTTATAACATTGAAAGCAATCGCGTTGACGATGAGCTACATAATTAGAAGTCGGTACTTCTAAGGCTGGATCGGTGCAAATCCTTGACTATTCAATTAATTCTTATATGTTAGAAGGTAGTAAAGTTGCATTTAATTGTCTTTCATTAGCCGCTTATGAGGAAACAGTTTTTTATGTCTTTTCTCTACGTTTTTCAGTCGTTGGCTATCATATTAAGTAACGGTTGATGTAGTAAAGAGAACCATAGTCATAATGTATGTTGAATGCCTGTAAAGTTTTCCTTTTATAGTGTACCAAGTAACTGTTTTACACGGTTTATAAAAGGCTGGTCGTACTGAGAGAGAAGTAATGCGAAAATTGGTTTGTTCCGCGTTTTTTGTTGTTAACTGCTGATAATAAACATACGGGATCTCAGCTTAGCGATAATAAAGACTGTATCATAGTTATTGTAAAGGGGGTTTAGTGCTAGTCCTGGTTTTTAGGCACGATACTCGCATTGTAATGCTGACTGCTTTGAACAATGGTACTACTGGGAAAAATATACCCAGTAGTACCATTAATGGTACTAATGGGTAAAAAATTCCCAGTAATATTATTACCAATAATAATACTACTGGGATTTTACTATCCCATTCGTACCATTAATGGTACAAACAATTAATGGTACGACTGGGAAAGAGGGAATCTGTCCAGGTGGGGATTTTAGACGAATCGAACTTGACGCGCGTTCCTGTTCTTTAGACGATGGAGCATTTGATATTGTGCCATAAAGTTAATATAATAGGTATATTAACTTTATGTATTGTGCCCTGCGTGTCCTATCAGCTGCATGAAAGAAGACTGCTGTTGAAATTAAATTATTTAAGACTAGCGGCCGCCCGCGGTTTCAACCGCGTGGTTCCCGTTCTTGTGGGAGTATCGAGATAAAAAGTATCATATGTCTTACTCCAGCCTATAAGTTATCTCTGTTGCAAATTTTGACAATATGTTTGACATCTTTTTACTATAGGAAAAATGTGTGATAGTAAAAAACCACGAGCCATATAAGTAGCTTTCAGGCGGGATTCGAACCCGCGCCTCCGGGAATCCGGCCCGATGCTCTGACCAACTAAGCTACCGATTTCCTATACTTACAAAATTGCATTGTGAGTGCATAAAATAATATAAAATCTCATAATGGCTGTTTCATCTTAATCGATTGTTAAACATTTGTAAAAATGTTTCTTTCGGATGCGAGGGTTTCCTCACATTGATGAAGCAACGCTGGCCTACAGCGTAACAAGTGATAGCAAAATTCGACGAGTCGTGTAGGCCTTTCGGTAGCTTAGTTGGTCAGAGCATCGGGCCGGATTCCCGGAGGCGCGGGTTCGAATCCCGCCTGAAAGCTACTTATATGGCTCGTGGTTTTTTACTATCACACATTTTTCCTATACTTACAAAATTGCATTGTGAGTGCATAAAATAATATAAAATCTCATATGGCTGTTTCATCTTAATCGATTGTTAAACATTTGTAAAAATGTTTCTTTCGGATGCGAGGGTTTCCTCACATTGATGAAGCAACGCTGGCCTACAGCGTAACAAGTGATAGCAAAATTCGACGAGTCGTGTAGGCCTTTCGGTAGCTTAGTTGGTCAGAGCATCGGGCCGGATTCCCGGAGGCGCGGGTTCGAATCCCGCCTGAAAGCTACTTATATGGCTCGTGGTTTTTTACTATCACACATTTTTCCTATACTTACAAAAGTTGCATTGTGAGTGCATAAAATAATATAAAATCTTTTTACTAATAGTAGAAACACAAAACAGGTAGTTTTCAGAGATATAGGGCCTCAACCTGAGTGCTACAGGCTTGTGACGTCAGAAGATAGCTCCAATAGTCTCGCCATAGAAATCTTAGTTTTAGAACGAGACGGCTAGAGTCACAATATTAAACAGCTCACAAAGTCAATTGTTGTTAAACAGATTCAATTATTTTTCTAGAATGTTAAGTTCAAAATTCAAAGTTTATTCAATTTCGATACATTAAAAGCTATATAAGCCATCGGAAAGAGAGATCTTGGAGAAGAACCGGCAAGAAGCTCATCATCATCATCATCATTTCAGCCGTACGACGCCCACTGCTGGGCATAGGCCTCCCCCAAGGAGCAGGCAAGAAGCTCGTCAAGGTTTAAATTTTTTAAAGTCACTATGTATAATTAAACATCTACATTTCAACAACACCCAAATACCCTGTTGCTGATGTCGCTGCCATGGACACCCAATGTGATAGAGCCTTAAGAGCGTTTACAGGAGCATTTATGGGATAATTGGTACTTCCTTAATAAACTAAATTAAGCGAATATGCCATTAAACTCATCATATCACATATGATTATGAACACTAAACATTTTATTTGACTTGAAAACCTTCAACAACAGAAGAACTTTACTACCAATTAAATCAAGCATTTCTTTATTTACTTAATTAGAAACGGTAGCTTTACATGTTCACGATCAAATCATCCAAGGAATTAAAATATGCTACAAACCTAAAGGATTTTAAACTTTATTTTTATGGGTTAGGGTATGCTGTCCTTTGTGAGGACGTAAGTGGTTCTAAAGACCAGCTGCTAGGTAGCTCTTATAATAGGGTAGGCTTAGCAATTTTAATATGATATTAACACTTAGTACTCGGCATGGGAGCTCAAAGTGAGCGAGCCGGTTTTGGCTACGGTTCTCAAAGTTTTGTGACTTTTTTATTGCAATCTAAGTAAGATGGGAAAGATAAACAGACTATGAAATATGCATGCTTCAACTATGATACTAAGCCAAGCACACTCTAAATGTTATCTAGATGCAAATACAAATTCAATATTTCAGTCTTGAAAATCTATACACGTACCTACCTACCTATAATGAATGCGAAAGTAACTTTGTCAGTCTGTTTTCAAGCACAAACCACTGCACCGATGTTGTTGAAATTTTAAGTTAGGTTAGACATTAGTGTTTTGTTCATCCTGAAGGATCGCTATAAAACAAGATAAACAACGCAGCCGTGGTCGCGGACATCCACTAGTGCACAATAAATCTAAAAACAAATAAATGACCCATATAAAAATGCATTTATAGTCCACAGGAGAACACTTGTATGGACTCGCAGCATATACAGGGCGGGACGACTATGCCACATGGAGTAAAAATAACTACAGTTTGAAAATTTTACTGACAGAAACGATACCTTTATTTGACAAAACTGCATTTACTGAGTTATACCGGTTCGAATCCTGAATGTGGGAAGCGTATTTAAAAAATTTTGAATGCAGCTTTGTTACCTGCTTGTCAAAAATAACAGAAAGAGTCTTTTCAGTTAAATTTTTTATCTAGAGTATTAGATATACTTTACCTCTATGACGCATATTCGTGGGACGCCCTGTATACTAAGCTTGAACTCTTACAGTACCTAATCCCTGTGAACCTTGTTAACAAAGTTGCTAAAGGCGGGAAAATATACATCAGAATGACGATATATGTATTACGACGTGCTCCGTGGTCGAGTGGTGTATGCACCGATTTTCGAGGTACCGCTATTTCCGAGGTCCCAGGTTCTGGTAAATGTAAGAAAATGATTTTTTCAATATTTTCTCGTTTCTGGGTGTACTTGGTTATACCCGTCGTTGTTTTCAATGGATCACAAATTGATCTGGGATTGAAGCAATGTATGTAATGGTGTCGTCCGTCCAATATTTATTTTTAAAGTCGCTCCCAAGAATACCTATATTATTAAGAACGGATTTCAAAAGTTTGGGAGCCAATGTGAAGAGATGTTATCGTTTGATAATAATAGTATACTAACGAAGTCTCAGTGAATATCATCCACAGGTTTTGTACATGCATGCTCAACCAAGGTACTTCTAATAAGCCAATAGCCAGCAAATTGAAAAATAGTTTCACAAGTACAATTAACTACATGCAAATTAACATGAATTCGTACCTACCCCTTAGTCCGTTGGAATAAGAGCTATTTTCGAATGTTTTCATTGAGTGTGCTGGTATCATTTCTCAATTCTCATGTACTTAATAAAATGTAACTGGTTTCGAGTGGTAGTCTATCGTAAAAAAACTAAAATTAGTGAATTTAAGAATTAAGTATACTTATTAGATTTTATCAATAGACTTTTTAATAGTGGAGTGCGCATTTTGATCTTTCACAGAAGTAGACGCTGAAATATTTGCAGTCGTTAGTAGTTTCAACTTTTTTGGTGGATAGAAGGTAATAGAAGCGGTTTGCCTCAAATTTTATGTAGAGAATGGAACTTTTTGTCTTAGTCTGTGTTTCCCGATAGGACAATCTGGGGTCTTCAAGTCTCGAGTAAACAAGTAGGCATCTTCTGGGCAAGCGCGATTCATCTTAAATTATTGCATCATCGCTTACAGTCATGATATCTGGTTGGCTGCAGGCTGATGATAGCGGTCAAGCGTTTGCCTATAAGAAAATTAATAAAAAAACGTATCAAGTTTGTCTTTATACTTATTTCATTACTAGCTGCGCCCCGGGGCTTCGCTCCTGTGGAATTTCATATACAATAAGTATACAATAAATTATATAAAATCGGTCACGCCGCGCCGTTTCGGAGGAGTTTCGATAACAAACACTGTGACACGAGATTTTTATATTTCATATTTTTAAAGGAATTTTACGAAAGTAAATTATTACGTTTCGAGAGAGAAATAGACAGCAAGATGATATTTATTATTTAGAAAAAGTTAATCTTTTATTCTTTCTAATCTTTATATTATTATTATTATTCGAAGTGCATACTCTATAATTTTTACAATTGTATGATAAGCGAAACAAAAGAATCAATTTAAATGTAAACGCATAAAGTTTTCTTTCTCATAAAAATCTACGAGCAAGTCATCTTTGTATGTAAATTTTATTCAAGCTTTTTAATTGGTCAAAGAATTTTATGCTTAACTTGCCTCCGAATAAGGTTTTATTCACTAGTTATAGCATTGATGGCTAAATAAACGTGCACTTCACATGAAATTCGCCTGTAGTTAGTCAATGTCTTGTGTGAATTTTAATATGCCAGTACCTACTTTTCATTGTTTTCTGAAGAATAGTGATGTTTAAAACATCGACATCAGTGACTAAGAAGTCAATACTTACTACGAATGAATCTTTATTGGCCGATCGTGTTGACCAATAATATTTCAAAATTTCTGTTAACTAGAATTATTACGAAAAGGTTTTTTTACCATGTTTACATTCAGACATGCATCTGCTCCGAAATAATATTTAAAGGGAACGAATATACCTAAACATAGTAAAAAACCCGCTATTCGTTATAATTATAGTGTTGACGTTATATAACAAATAGACTAGACTCTTCTTCTTCTTCTCTTCATACGATACGGGCGTTTTCCGCAACTCGACGTCTTATTGCGCCTTTTTTGCGTAAGGAGGGTGTGCAGCTGGACTACTCCAGCCAGCCCAGTTCTGCCAGGAAAGCAATCAGCGCCTTGACGTTGGAGACCGCTTCGTGGACGCTTCTCGCCGAGCCGAAGTACCTCGCCCAGTAGGGGGCCACTCCGTCACATTCAACCAGGACACGAGCGGCTGTCTCTTCGGCCCCCACGCAGCCTCTGCATAGAGGGCTGTCAATGATACCTAAGTTAAAAAGTGTTTCTTAAAATTATCATGTCCTGTTATAGCAAACGTCATAAGGCGTAACTATGATCTATTTAGTTTAACGAGAGTCCTGGACAAGCGGGCGTCCAGGCGCGGTAGTGCAATTTTCGCTTGCTTGCATGTTTCCAGTGAGCTCCATTCCAACTAGACTCTTTTGGTAAGGTATAAAAAATAATGCTTACCTACGTAAACCCTTTATTGAAAACATAATTAATAACATCAAAAATGTGAAATGGATTAAAAAATCTCAGATAAAGTTATCAAGTTTACATTATTTTCTATTTTATTTTCGATATTTAGTAAGTCAAAAAAACTCCCATTTTTATAGTAAAATTAATCATAGAACAAACAGAACACAGCTGTATCCAAGAAATTAATATGCTAGGTATCGATAGAGTCGATTGCTTCACATCACTAGAACTGCATCAAAAGATCAAGGACCGCGTACCTACATAAAAAACAGTCTACAATTTATACACATCAAATTTATTCTGTTGATTGGAACAAAATTGCCTTATTCCGGGAGTAGTGCGCTTCCACCTACAGCCTTATCACCATTTATCATCAGGTGTGATGAAGGCTAAGTGCTACACCGTAGTTTATAAAAAAAAATAAAAAAAATATGATATTTTTATGATAAGTATGGATATGTATTCATGTCCTTATTATTACAAACATTAATGTGTAAAAAAGATTTACTGAAAACTTCTATCATTAATTCATTAACTATTGTTTAGATGAAAAAAAGAAATTATCATTAGCTCTTCGATATCCTATCCTACTAATCCTACTAATATTATAAATGTGAAAGTTTGGATGTTTAGATGTTTGGATGTTTGTTACTCAATCACGCCAAAACGGCTGAACGGATTTGGCTGAAATTTGGGACATAGATACTTTGTAGTCTGGAGAGGAACATAGGCTACCTTTTATCCCGGAAAAGTATCACATTCCCGCGGGATAACGTTGTGTAGTTCATGCGGGCGAAGCCGCGGGCGGAAAGCTAGTATGCAATATTCTCAGAAAATACTATCAAAAATTTAAGTGTTTCTTCGTGCTTCATGGCTTCAGTGCTTCAGTAGATTTAATCTAAGTAAGTTTGTTTCTAAATATCCCTAAACTTCTGTAGAGCACCATTTTAAGCAGCAAAATAAGTGATTTTTCTTCAAAATACTGCTTGGTCTCGAGCCCGCAACCTGCATAATATTACTAACTCACACACTATAAATTGGAACACGTATTATTATTTTTTAAGACGATAAAAATACTTACTTTAAATTCCATTCACGACCAAAATGTCGACGTCCTCCTTAAAACTGTGCAAAATCGGAATTCCTTTGGCTCGATATTTCCTTTCCCGTTAAAATTTATTATTGTGAGTATGAGTAATATTTCAATTCCCAAGAATGGGGCCGGCGTTACCGTAAGCTGATAATAAAGGCACCATGCGGGCACATTGTCTTCACCACGCTATACAGAATGGACTGATTGTATTAAATAGGATTAAGGTTAATATCCTGTGCTAAGTACTCATTATAGTCAAGTTATAAAACTAACTAGAATTCCCGTGAATACTACACGAACGTTATCCCACAAGAATTTGATATTTGTCCGAGATAAAAAGTAGCTGTCGAGGACAGCAAAGGAAACGGCGGTTGAAAGGGGGAAAGGAAGATTTAATAGCACAAAATTGGAAACACGTTAACAACAGGCAAAGGAAGCAATATGACAAGAATAGAGTGAAGAGGCAAAACCATAGTATAGATATTTAATAAGTCTATACATAGGTGGCCCTGTCCTTGTCATAGCCCTCCTCGTAAACGAAGTTTATTAAGTTAAGACAAAGACAGACCCTTTGTCTGAAACTAACTCATTCACAAAAAAAAAAAACTAGACGCTTAGTCTAACTAGTTTTCTAACCAGACGTCTCAACGTGCCGCCTACTGTGCGCACGTCCGCTACTCGCACAATTCCGTCTCGACCAGGGTAAACTCTATCAACTCTGCATTTAGGCCATAAGCCACGCGTCTAGTTTCCATCCACAATCCCCATACCAAAAACCACGTATGTCCGGTGCTCTGATTTAGATGACAGACAAACAAACAAACACACTTTCACAGTTAAAGTTTTAGTATGGATTTTAAGCTTTAGTAAAGCCAGGTTTTCATTGGTACAGTAGCTGGCGCCAATGTCGCTGGCGTGCCAGCACAGGCTCCGTGTAAACGTTTTTTCATCCCAGTCCAGCGCGTGCGCTAAAAAAATGGCTGCCTACTTACTGGTGCCATTAGCGCGTAAAGCAAGCAATAATTAAACTATTTGAATATCATGATTTTTTACTCATTTTCTTGCAACTTGTATCTGCTCATTGGCAAACCAGCTTTCAGCACTGGTTCGTGGTTTCAATTCCATTACAAGACAAATAATATTTGTATGTACCTATCTATGAACATGTATGCTTGTCTTCCATTGAGTGTTTTTTAAGTACCAACAGCATGTCTAAATGGAAATATTTATTTGTATCTCAAACCGTTATTTTGTATTTAAGTAAAACGCACAAGTTTTTAGTAAAAACTCCGAGCTCGAGTCGAGAATTAGTGTAATAATTGTAATTAACCGACTTCAAAAATTGAAAAGGAGGAGGTTATCTATTCGTCGCGTTTTTTTTTTATATATGTATGTACTTACACCGATTACTCGAAAACGGCTGAACCGATTGAAATAATTCAAACGTTATAACATCAGGTTTTTTCCCAAGTTGGCCCCATTTTTGAAATTTTGAAATCGGTTCAGTAGTTTTCAGGAAATCTTGAAAATACTGTCTTTTAACCGACTTCTAAATCAAAAAGGAGGAGGTTCTCTATTCGTCTGTATGGTTTTTTTTTTTTTTTTTAATTTTTTTTTTATTTTTTTTTTGTGGATGTCCTCCGATTACTCGAAGACGGCTGAACCGATTGAAATGGTTCAAACGTTATTACATCAGGTTGGTTTCCAAGTTGGTCCCATTTTTTGAAATTTTGAAATCGGTTCAGTAGTTTTCAGGAAATCTTGAAAATACTGTCGTTTTCGTTACCACTTTATGTGAATTTAATACGTATCTTTAGGCATAACTCCTTTGTTTATAAACCGATTTAGATGATTCTTGTTTAGTTGGAAAGGGGATACCTCAAGGTATTTTAACCGACTTCGAAAAAGGAGGTTTTGAGTTTGATCACATACCTATTTACCAGAAAACACGTAAATTGCCTGCACGATGCACTAAAAAGAGTGAAATAAAAATTATTTTTATAAAAAAATAAAACCGCCTTCTAAAAAACCACATCAAAAAAGTAAGAAATAATTCCTCACCAAATAAATAACGTAAGTACTTTGAAGTCGGGCGGGTTTTAACAAAAACAACAAAACATTGTACATGTTTCACGCCCGACTTCAAAGTACTTACGTTATTTATTTGGTGAGGAATTATTTCTTACTTTGTTGATGTGGTTTTTTAGAAGGCGGTTTTATTTTTTTATAAAAATAATTTTTATTCGTTAACACTTCATGTGAATTTATTACGTATCTTCAGGCATAACTCCTTTGTTTATAAACCGATTTAGATGATTCTTGTTTTGTTGGAAAGGGGATACCAATGAGGTTCAAGGTATTTTAACCGACTTCAAAAAAGGAGGTTTTCAGTTTGATCACATACCTATTTACCAGAATACTCGTAAATTGCTTGCATGATGCACTAAAAAGAGTGAAATAAAAATTATTTTTATAAAAAAATATTTTTTTATTACATATATTTCAATTTAGCTTCACCCTGTATAGTATCATATTAACTTCAGAACAAGCACTCTACTACTTAGATTGGAGATATAAAACACATAGTTAAGTTATCTCTGGTCAACTGGCACCTGCGGTTGGCATCAATGGCTTAGAGAAAATGGATATTTCGATACGAAAATGACATTATAATAGTATCCTGGCACCTAGCCTTTGCATTGTGTTCTGTGGACTTCCGTTAGAAAATATGATTTAGCTGTTAAATATTATATTCGAAATACGGTTAGCTCTTGTTTGTACAGTTAGTTATTATAAAAGACTAAATAGTGGAATACTTATTCAACATTCAGATACATCAAAAAATATTATTTTAAGATTTAACGTACACACGGCGGCACATTAGACTATACATGTTAACCTTGAGACCGCCTTTATACTTAACCTAGGTAATAAAAGCTGTTATCGCAGTTTAACTGTTTAACTTAATGTGCTGTCGAGTGTACATGAAATGATTATAATGTCAAAATTATTTATCATCATGGTAATTTTGCCTGATTTCGTTTAATTAACACTTCAAAGATGTTTTGTCTATGTGCATATTGTGCACTTTATAATACAAATAGCCGTTTACTAAATGTATTAATTAGGTACAATAAAATAGTTTACTTTGATTTGTATTTCTCAACTAAAATTGACTATAGGGATAGAAATTTACATAATGTTTGCCCTTCTTTCTATATACGGTAACGAAAGTATTATAATGTAAAATGTTTCTGAATACATAAGTTACACTTTTGCACTATTCAACGCTGTAAAACTGTTAGTCATTTGTTTTTAAATGATGAATGCTTATTTCATAAACTGTGCGTGATTTTTGGTAAGCGCACAAACTAAAATGATATTGTCAATCGTACTTTAACACTAAAAAATGAAAATGTACTCCATGAAAATTGCTAACATTTTCGCGGTAACAGATCGTTACAATTTATTTTGAGATTTCTAAAAATGCAAGTTCTTTTTGTTTAATCATTCAGAAACAAATTCTTTCTCAACTTGTTTGTTTTTACAAATGAATATGGGTCCTGAACATGAAAATATATAATAAAACCGCTTTATTATATTTTTTTATAGACCCGCACATATTATATAAGGTCCTTCTTAAATAGTGCACATAATTTTAAGGGGTCAATGTACTCATGCATACAAACAACTTTTACTATGGCACCAACATTGAAATCGCGAAAAAAAAACAGCTCTTCCATAGAAAATTTTTAAATCGAATAGATCAAAATGTATGGAACAGCTGTTTTTTTTTCGCGATTTTAATGTTGGTACCAAAGTAAAAGTTGTTTGTATGCATGAGTACATTGACCCCTTAAAATTATGTGCACTATTTAAGAAGGACCTTATATACAAGGTGTTAGGGGCATCTTTGCAAAAACTTTAACCATAGCTTCAGTCAGACCATCATGCTGAACAACGCACAACAAGAATTTTTTGTCGGAAATTAAAAAAAATATTTTGACTCTCCATACAAAATGTTCCGATTAGTTGCTAAATTTGTATGAATAGTCGTTTTTTTTTTTTCATTTCCGATAAAAATTCTTGCTGTACGTTGTTCAGCATGATGGTCTGAAGCCATGGTTAAAGTTTTTGCAACGGTGCCCCTAACACCCTGTATACAGGCCCGTATGTTTCCAATCCCATGAACATGACCTACCGCAAGCCGTGCACGATCGCGCGATTTATTATTAAACCCACTATTTATTATTGTGTGGAGACACATTATCGAACCATGCCATGTTGATCACGTGCGATGGTCGTGATCGAACTTTTCTTGAATCTTGATTATCTTTGCGAGTTATAGCTTCGGATCTAACGGTCCGGGACGTTGTTTGAGCCCGTATTGTTTATGGCTTAGTGGAAATATTGAAGTGTTTCTATTATGGTTTTGTCTTTAAACGAAACTTGAAGAATTAATAATTCATGTTAAGCTCGATAATTTACTGCTTTTCTCGTTAGCCATCCATAAGGATGGCCTTTGCCCCAGCTGTGGGGACATTAAATGGCTGATAATGATGATAATTAAAACAATTTACGCTTAATTAAATTCAATTAAGTTTAATTTAATAAAGGAAGGAATAAATAATAAAGGATTAAAACGTACAAACAAAAACTTACGATAATCATGAGAAGAATCATAAAAGAATCGTCTCTCCTACGCATTCGCGTTTGATCATGACAGGTCATGTACCATCTTCCTTAGCACTGACTGTGCTATTTATAGTAAGAACGGACTACATACAAGTAAGACAAGACAACTAACTATTATTCAAACTAAAGAATAAGCTTATAAACTACACTAGCATATTTTAAAACTAGATGAGCTGTAACACAAACAAAATAGCTGTTCATGAGCAATAGAGTTTCTACGTTCTAATGAGATAAGAGGCGGTACTGATAGATAGAATAGCGGGTTCGATTCCTAGGTCATTCGCAAATATGTACAATAGCCTATCAAACAAACTAACCTCTTACAAAAATAAGTTTTTAGTAAAAATTTCGTTCATTTTTATGACAAGCTTTTTTGCTGACTGCACTTTTATTGTCATCTGAACCAAACCTGTATACAAAATTTCAGCTCGATCGGACACTGTGAAGTGAGTCAAATTAAGCTTGCAAGATTTGTCCCCCACTAACTAACTAACATACTAACTAACTAAAATGGCAAGTTAATAAAAAGATTGTAACAAGAACAAGAGCGGATATTGCATACCTAGTGGGTAAGCTTGAACAAAATAGGAAATTGGTATAGATGTTTGAATGATGACTTGAATATTTTGATCCTTTTTTAAGATCCTCAAAAGCAAGCATACCTATCTCTTTAAATTTCTTCATAGGTTTATTATAGCTAGCACCTTTAAATTTCCAAAGTACAGTTTGCAGCCTACTTTTTAATACGTAGCTTGAGAGTATCGAGACAGTAAAAATATATCTAACGTCAGATAATATACATGTTTCTGTTAAATAGAACTGAATAAAAGCTTCATCCCGGAAGCTCTAAGCAAATATGTCGTGTGGTCGTAAAGTAGGCATTACGGGATAACCGAGCATTCTTCAGCCGCCGCCGCAACCCACAATCAGAGCACTAATTTGTATTCCATTTGTAATATTCACGGTGATGCGGTACAAGTCATAAGCGATTCGGGTGGAAAAATATGTAATTCGGTGCCAAGTTTTGGGGAGTAAAATATGCACGCAAAGGGCGTTTGTGCACTACACTGAATTTTACCTATCCGGCGGTCCGGTTTTTTACGGACCGATATGGCAGCTATGAAAAACATATGAGCGCTTGTGCACCACACTGAATTTTACCGTCCGTCATTTTACTTTTCCCCATTCCGGACCGTTTTTTTCCGTTCCGAGATGACGGCAATGAAAAACATATGCGCGCTTGTGCACTACACTGAATTTTACCGTCCGGAAAAAATGGATGGTTGTATTTTAATCATATATCACTACATAGTATAAAACAAAGTCGCTTCCCGTCTGTCTGTCCCTATATATGCTTAAATCTTTAAAACTACAAAACAGATTTTCATGCGGTTTTCACTAATAGGTAGCGTGGTTCTTCAGGAAGGTTTTGATATATAATTTATGAAAGTTTTGTGTAAATTGGTAGAAATATAACGATAATTGTCGAAAGTGCCGGCAAACGGCAAGCCGCCCTGGAGCTTTCAGCAAAAACGCTGCCTAATCCTTTCAAGGTTTAAAAAAATAATGCATGTTGGGATATTCCTCTTCTATAGATCTACAAATAAGTCCGCGATAGCATATGTCTATCTTTTAAGGATAGCCTATTATAGCCATATTATCTCTTAAAAAATGGTTACGAACAATGCGGTAATTTGGAAAGCTATTTAAACGGATACAGTATTTAACCCTTATCAATCTAAATACGTTAGTTGCTTTAAGCATTTCATGCACATTATTTTACTCTTTTACACCATATAATTTAAATGAATATCTTAGGAGTAATCGCAAATAAATGAACGCACGCCAAAATAAATTCAAGCGCCTTTGTCGTTTGACGACCGATTTGGCGCAGGAGTAGGCTACCCACCTTCTGCGCCAGTGGTCTCGGGTTCGATTCCCGAACAAGACAAATATTTGTGTGCATGAACATGTCTATTTGTCTTGGTCTGGGTGTTAACTATGTATAATATGTATGTATTTACAAACAAAAAGTATATAAATATTTATCCGTTATCAAGTTTTCCATGATACAGTTTCTTAATGAAATTAAAATGGGCTTAGATAGTTGGTGTGATTGTAAGAAGTTATTTATTTATTATTATTATTTCTCACCAATAACACGTAATATATCTAGCACCAAAAATATGGTTTTTGATATTTTTGTTTGTCTGTCTGTCTGTCTGTTGTCCGTGTTTCACGCAGAAACTATTAAGCGGATTTTGATGAAACTCTTTTTGTTATATAGCTAGCTGTAGGCATTCGATAGTAGTTGAAAAATATTTTTTCATCCTGCCTCAATTAATTGTGATTTCGGTAAAATGACCCTGTCAAGTACCTTTCACTGAGAAGAGGATGAACCCAAAATTCTTTCTTCGTACATTAAGCAATAAAGCAAGTAATTGCCGACGTTCCAAGGAACTCATTATTCCTCTCGTTTAAAACGCGTCCGTAGAGTGTAGTTTCAAAGAGATCACTGCGCTGCCCCGGCCAGTAAAAAACCGGACAAGTGCACAAGCCATTCATCCGTGTTTTTCATGCCACGCCGGTCCGTAAAAACACGGACCGCCGGATCGGTAAAATTCAGTGTAGTGCACAAACGCCCTAATTTGTATTCCATTTTTAATATTCACGGTGATAAGCGAGTCATATAATATAATATAATAAGTCTTAAGCGAGTCATAAGCGATTCGGGTGGAAAAGTATGTAATTTGGTGCCAAGTTTTGGAGAATAAAATATGTGTACCTACTCAAAATCAATTTTTCCTGTGTCTAATACTGCAGAGATCAGCATTTGGTAACCAATTACTAACCTGCAGAAAAGAATGTCGCGTGGTCGTAAATAATTAATTAATTAATAATTACGTGATAACTGGGGGGCAATTCTCGCGCAAGACATTATGTCGAATTAGAGATAGTACACCTTATAGGCTTATAGTACACCTTATCGGTACACCTTATAGAGCGCCGGCCGGCCGGTAACAGTCTAACCTGGAGCCGTACTCTGAAACGCAAATGCGAAACTTCGGTAGCCCTGCCTGCCCCTTTCACTCGATACTGTTACGATTGGAGAGCTAGAGGGACGGGTATACCGAAGTTTCGGATATTGCGTTTCAGAGTAAGCCCTCTGGTGTAATTCCTCCTTTTCCATATAACTTATACCACGCTCCAGTGATACTGTCACGATTGGAGAGCTAATAGAGGGACGGGTATACCGAAGTTTCGGATATTGCGTTTCAGAGTAGGCCCTCTGGTGTAATTCCTCCTTTTCCATATAACTTATACCACTCTCCAGTTTTAGCCCGGGGGCTTCGCTGCCGAGTGCTGTGTCAGGGCTCCCCGAACAAATTTATAGATACCGTTGCTATATTATAGTACTGGATGTTGGTATACATTCCACACATTTATATTTATTGATATATTATTTAAATTTTGACTTTTTTGCATTCACAAAGCAATTTATATTATTGAAAAATTGAAAATGAAGTATTTAGAAAGAGGTTGTGGGACGGGTCGATTTTTACTAAATACTTCATTTAAAAACGTTCATAAATCTTTTGTTGCTATAATCATGTAGAATACAAATGTATATTATACAGGGTGACAGTGAAACTCGACCTATTCCTTGAAAAGGGTTATACTAGAGGTCATTAGAAAAAACACACTCAATAGGCCTTATTGCTAGACAGCAGCCTCTTCCAGACAACCTTGGGTGTTAGAAAACAAATAAATAGGGTAATAGGGGCTATAGGTGCATATAAAAGGATTAAGGAAAAGTATATACATACTTAGAACTAAATGAAGATAGAGGAAGTAGATTTTATATCATTTTTATGCATTCACAATGCAATTTTGTAAGTATAGGAAAAATGTGATAGTAAAAAACCACGAGCCCTATAAGTAGCTTTCAGGCGGGATTCGAACCCGCGCCTCCGGGAATCCGGCCCGATGCTCTGACCAACTAAGCTACCGAAAGGCTTACACGACTCGTTGAATTTTGCTATCACTTGTTACGCTGTAGGCCAGCGTTGCTTCATCAATGTGAGGAAACCCTCGCATCCGAAAGAAACATTTTTACAAATGTTTAACAATCGATTAAGATGAAACAGCCATATTGAGATTTTATATTATTTTTATGCATTCACAATGCAATTTCAACGAGTCGAAAAAATTCGACGAGTCGTGTAA
Organism: Crambus lathoniellus; assembly: GCA_949710035.1. Lineage (NCBI taxonomy): Eukaryota > Metazoa > Arthropoda > Insecta > Lepidoptera > Crambidae > Crambus > Crambus lathoniellus. The sequence goes on along the minus strand of OX453302.1, from coordinate 29,263,830 downwards.
GCCTTTCGGTAGCTTAGTTGGTCAGAGCATCGGGTCGGATTCCCGGAGGCGCGGGTTCGAATCCCGCCTGAAAGCTACTTATAGGGCTCGTGGTTTTTTACTATCACATTTTTCCCATAGAGGAAGTAGATAATATTATTATTAATTTGGAAAAGAGATAGGAAATGACTTTTAACTTGATCACCAAAGTATCGCAGTGATTGAGCCTTCCTAATGCCCTCGGGAAACGCGTTCCACAAGCGAACGGCATGCGCGGAAGAGGAGTAGGATCGGAAGTCAAAGAAGTGTCGTGGGGTTTCTACAAGGTACAGTCAGAGGATGAAGAACGAAAGGAGAAGCAATTTTTGAGATAGGGTGGAGAAGTAGGCATAAGGCAGGAAAAGAATAGAGTATACGAGCTTTAGAGTATGTAAGTCCCTGCGCCGGCTAAAAGGGAACCAGTTAAGTTTATTGCGAAAGTGTGAGACGTGGTCATGGTCATATTTGCGAAGATTGAAAATGAACCTGATGCAAACATTCTGCAGACGCTCCATTTTGTCGAGAATCTCCTCAGATAGGTCACAATGTTTTGTTTTGAGTAGTAAGTAATATTTATATAGGTAAGTACTTAAGCAGTCAATGTGGTCAAAATTATCTTAGCAAACAAAGCTCTCAAAGTTATCTGTGCATACGTGTTATGCTATGCGTCTTAGATCGGTAAAATACTTTCAAAAATACCAATACACACTTAGGCATATTAGAGTTTCTTCGTGATTCTAACAAGATTTTTGTTTATAATCGCTAAATCTGAACCATTCGCCTAATCCGCGATTTCGCGATGAGCCATTACCTAACCGATTTTCAACCGCTTTCGTTGTACTTAAGTATCTCGATTTTTATATAATCGATACATAATATCGATTCACGCAAGTAAATTACAAGCGAAAAATGGAAAATAACAATGTTTTATATACAACAGGTTTATTAGATATTTTTCTTTACGAAAAGTTATCAGTTATTTATAGTTCACACTTTTGAAATTAAAAATTAAGTTATTTACTTTTGCGGTCGTAAATATAATTTTCATAAACATTACTATGGTGATATTTTAGAATACCCTAATTTCATCATCCATGCTTTACCAAATGAATTCTACTTCAGTTCAACCTGACTAATTAATTAAGATTTAAACAAGTTATTTAAATTTTTACTTTTTTGCATTCACAATGCAATTTTTATGGTTGAAAAATGGAAAATGAATTACTTATTTAGAAAAAATCGACCCGTCTCACAACCAGCTCGACGGGTCGATTTTTTCTAAATAGTTACTTCATTTTCCATTTTTCAAGATTTAAACAACTTGTGTAATTTTATTTAATTTCGTGAAAACAGACAAATGAGTTACCTGCATAGAAAATAAAGTATTACTTAGAAAACAACGACCCGTCTCACAACTAGCTCCGATGGGACCCGAACCCACGACCTTTCACTGTCCGGGCGAATGCTGTGAGTTACTTATATTATTGTTTCCTTGTATTGTGACCTATGGCCCATCATCATCATCAGCTATTTAATGTCCTCAGTGCTGAGGTAAAGGCCTTCCTTATGGACGGATAAGGAGAATGGGCCATGATTCACCACGCAGGCCCAATGGGGATTGGTCGGTGTTAACGACTGAAAACGCAGCCGGGCCTGACGGCATAACGAGCTCGAGATAATACATTTTTGGTCACCCATCCAGTGACTGACCATTGAGCTAACCTCTGCGACACGATCTCCTCCTTCCATGGCTCAAATACTCCCTTTGCACGAATGAGTTGTCATCAAGGAGCTTAGAGATATCACCTGGTGAAATCTCCTTGGTTGTCATAGATCCCAAGCTATACAAAGCACAATAGAGTTCCTCATCCAAGGAGTTTAGCAACTCCCCTATAAATGAATTGCATAAACGTGCAAATCACGCGGCCCACTGGCTCAATGAGAAATCGTCGCAGCTTCATCTTCATTCCAAATGTTCCAATTCTAGTGGTGCAGAACGTTCCTGCGGTAAACGGCGACATTATAGAAATTGCTCGAGATACCGACAATTTGCGATATCAAGGGTTGGCAACTTGACACTTTTAAAAAGTCTGACCAACGATGTTGAGATTGAGATGAGAGTGGTCAAAGGGTACGTATGTAGGTATATAGAATTTACAATTTAAAATTGAGGCTTCTGTTGCATTCGTCATTTTTAGCGTAAAATCTATGCTGGGAGCACGTCGAGAATTATGATCCATCTCCTTCTAATAAGAATATTGCTTATATTCGTATTCAAGTAAAAATTTACACAAGTAAAAAAGATTAAATGTAATCTCTAAAATATAAATCTTTCCACGTTTTTCATGAGTTATATTATTATGACATGCCGACACGTAATAAAAACACCTGTATGCCACGTACACGCCACGTTTGCGCCATGTTAAAAAAAAAATGCATTGCTCAATTAGAGCCTGTACACACTAGGCGCTTTCGAGCTTTGGTACTCTCAAGAGATGGCACTAGCAGAAATTGAGAAATATTTTAGCTTTAATTTGTATCTCTATGTATTGTATGTAATTTTTTTTTTTGCCACCCATTTTTGTTTCTGTTATTGTTGTTTCTATTTCGGTTTGTTTGTCTTAGTGTTGTGCGAGCCGTAAGGCCCCCTGACAGAATAACAACGCTTCTGGGTCAAACTAAGCACCTACGAATGGACCAGGAGTTTTCTGCTGAGTTATGGCCCTTTTATGTCACCCCATGTGTTTGTCTGTTTGTTTTTGTCTTTTTTTGTTGGCTATATTCTTTGTTGATTGTTATTTTCTGTTGTTTGTCTGTATGTGATATGTGGTGTGTTCCGTTAACCATTGTTTCTTTTTTTTTTCTTTTTTAAAATGCGAATGCCAACAACGACTGAAGCTGCCAACCCTACCCTTGAAATGTCGATGATGGAGGCCACACTGATAACTTTCGTCGATAGCTAAGTTTATGGAAAGCCTGCGGGCTGTCCTCTGATTAGCGTAGTTTTATCGAAAGTAAGCTCAAATGGTAATACTTTGCTGGCCTTGATACATTTAGGTCCGAGCGATATCGACACTTTAATTCTAAAGATTGTGGAAAAGTTTGTAATGTCAATTTCTACTAGTGACTGCAAATGGCAGCACTTTTTTCATATTGTACAAATAGTCACCATTATTTTATTCTCTAATAAGTTTTATTTGTCTTTTTCTACTTTTCTAATTATCTAATTTTCAGCTTGTTTGGTTCCCGGAAGATACATTTAGCTTCTTTAGTTCTGTAAAAATTACATTTTTACATGTCATATCTATATAATAGGTCTTTACCTATGAAATTGCCGTTTTGTATGGAGATTTCTGTAATTATTTTTTTTCCATACTAACGTTTTTGTTATTATTTAACGACTAATATTATGTAAATTTACAAAATTTTACACACGTATTTATGGACATTTTAACTACTAAATGACACATTCGTTAAGAGAAAAAAAATTTTTTTTCACTAAGTTACAACTAATAAAGTACGAAATTCTGGAAACAAAAATAGTCGTAACTTTCGGAATAAGTTTTTTCTATGTAAATAATCAAATATCGTGGTTATTAAATTATCAAAAGTTGCTCGATACGGTCTTAATGTAACGCAATATTAAAGAAATTATATATTTCTAATATTATAAAAGTTGTTAAGTTATATGTACAAAAGAAAAAAACGGCAATTTCATATGTAAAGACCTATTATATACAAATGAATCCCTATTTCCCTTGGTCACGCCATCACCCGTGAACGGCTGGACCGATTTGGCTAATTTTGGTCTTGAAATGTTCGTGGAAGTCCAAGGAAGGTTTTAACGGTGAGAAAATAGGGGAAGGAGGGGTAAGTAGGGGTAGAGTAGAAGTAGGGTAGGGTAAAGGTAGGGTAGGGTAGGGTAGGGGTAGGGTAGGGTAGAGTAGAGTAGGGGGTAGGGCCACGGGAACGAAGTCGCGCTGGGTCAGCTAGTCGTTTATAAATATTTCAATTAAGTATTAATAAATCAAACCAATTCAAAGCAATTTCAAATTAATCTTCAGTATGTAGGTGTACGCGCGTTTTACTTTTCGTTAGTTAAAAATTAAGTATGCACGTACTACTTTTAGCCTACGATAAGTTTCTCAACCGATTACGAATTTCGCACTAAAGTCGTCGCAGTGATTGAATAATAAAGCGACGGTAAAAATTAATTACTCTGGTTTCAAAATGTATTAATTAGCGAAACAAGATTGTAAGCCCGATTATTGTTGCCGATTCGCGGCCAGTTCCGCAAAGATGACACGATAAGATACCTAGTTGAGACAGTGAATGAGCATTATACAATTATGTTTTTTATAAGTTGTCAAAGTGAATGAAGCACACATCAGCAGCTGGTTACAGTAACATTTAAGTGCTTATTACACTTGGCTAAATTCAGCATCTAATTCAGTATACATTGCTTGTTTTGATTGCATCACTTGCTACAAACGAGCTCAAAGAAAGCAATGTATGCTGAATTAGATGCTGAATTTAGCCAAGGTGTAATAAGCCCTTTATTTCTCGTACATAATTTTTTTACTCTGGCTAGAAAATATTTATTTATTTAATATTTATAAATTGTTTAAAATAATGACGTTAATAATAATATAAAGCAAGGCAAAAAACTACTCACTCCACCACCACCAGACCAGCAGTTCATTAGGAGGCCCTTCGGAGAAAGAACTGGAGAAGAAATATGAAGTGGTAACGAAAACGTCGGTATTTTCAAGATTTCCTGAAAACTACTGAACCGATTTCAAAATTTCGAAAAATGGGACCAAATTGGGAAAATACCTGATGTTAAAACGTTTGAATCATTTCAATCAGTTCAGCCGTCTTCGAGTAATCGGTGTACATACATATAAAAAAAAACGCGACGACTAGATAACCTCCTCCTTTTCAATTTTTGAAGTCGGTTAAAAACTCACGAACGGGGCGACCTCTATTTATTTAATTTTATCTTTTTGTAAAAACTTCGTTTTTATGACAATCTTTTATGTTGACTGTACTTTAATATTGTATTGTCATCTAAACCAAACCTGAATGCAAAGCTTCAGCTCAATAGGACACTGGGAAGTGGGTCAAATTTAGCCTGTAAGATTAGTTCCCCACTAAGGCGGTTGGCACACTGCCTCCAGTTTCCGCACCACCGGACGGATATGTGGCGTGATTTGTTATACACTGCGGGTTTTGTATGCACATCAAGATTCTACAGCCATAGTTAAGAAGCGCACTACCACAAACCAGACCGGTGTGCGGTGCATTGTGGGCCTCGCCTTACTTACTAACTAACGAACTAACATGGCAAGTTTAATAAAAGCTTGTAAAAACTAAAAAGAAAAAACAAGCAAAAAAAGATCGATTGTGGATTGAATATTATGTTCTTAGTTCTTACTAGTAAATTGTATGCAACGAATAAAAAAAATTAAAAAAACCCGTCTGCGGTGCAAAAAACTAAAAAGAAAAAACAAGCAAAAAAAGATCGATTGTGGATTGAATATGTTCTTAGTTCTTACTAGTAAATTGTATGCAGCGTTATATATATTAGGTACTTAATACAAATTTTAAGTAAGAGAATTCTCGGAAGCAAGCGGGATCCATTTGCGTATAAAATCTATAAAAATATCATGGATCCCGCCTGCTTCCAAGAATTCTCTTACTTAAAATTTGTATTAAGTTTGGTTTTTTTAATTTTTAAAATTCGTTTTTTTTTTATTTTAAGCATTTTAGTTAAATAAATGTTCTATGTATGTACATACATGAGCAAGACCTCGCAAACGTGTTTTTTTTTTTTTTTTTTTTTTTTTGCGTCGAACGACCGACCGTTTCCTATTGAAACAATCGCTCATCCGGCAACCTTCCGGACTACGGGGGAAGGAGGCAGTGAATCCTCATGGATACCATTACAGCCGGCTGTAATGGTTATGTCGGACTCTTACCGACTAAACACTGCCTGAAAACAGCTGTTACCTGGATGGGTATTTCAGCTTATCGAAGGCGACCACGCCCCTAGGAGGGGCGTGGCGCAGAACGCAAACGTGTCAATTCTTGTAATTAACAGTATTTTATGTTTGCCAAACGTTAGCGCGTTCTAAACGACTATCAGCGCCATCTAGATGTGACCAAAGAAAACAACATCTTTATAAAATTCAAAAATGAATCTTGATAAGCGCAAAACTCGAGAACTTTTTTTCATATGTTCTCTAAAGCACGCGGGAAGGTTTTTATGAAGAAACTTTTTATTTTTCCCATACAAACAATTAGCACTTATTAGTCGAAATTAGTTCAAAACATATCACTTATTTATATTTTCGTCATCGTCTTTGTATCCTCCTCATTTTGATACCCCACTCGATGGGATTAAAAAATATATTTTTTTACAATGCACAGAATATATCGCCTAAAAGCCGCCATTTTGTTTCTTTTGTTAATTTTGATGTCTCATTGTCACTCGGCCCGTTAAGACGAATCTGACGACGTATCATTTATTAAAATCGGTTCATCCGTTTAGAAGTTACGAGGGAACATAGAAACGGACACACATACATACAGGTCAAATACATAACCCTTTTTTGGCTTCGCCGCAGACGGGTAAAAAGAACTACCATATCTTTAGGTCTTGCCGTAGGTGGTTTGGGTTGAGACTTTAATTGATGGATTATAGGGCCCAAGCTGGTAGTATCTTCTAACCATCTACTCTTTTTGCTAATCTCAATAGCCTCGCGTATCATTCTGGGAAAGTAATTCGGTTCCTTTGGGAGGATCTGCGGTTTGTCAAACCTGATAATAGGGTAATCGTTTGTTCTCTTAAAAGTATTCACATCTTCTTAGTTATCATAATTGTCAGTTGATATTAATTGCGACCTCGAACCGGACGACGTTCCGTGGGCAGACCCCCAACAAGGTGGACCGACGATCTGGTCAAGGTCGCGGGAAGCCGCTGGATGCGGGCAGCGCAGGACCGATCGTTGTGGAGATCCTTGGGGGAGGCCTATGCCCAGCAGTGGGCGTCGTACGGCTGAAATGATGATGATGATGATGATATTAATTACGCCTGTTTGTATTGTTACAGTGAACTAACACTGTTGGAAGGCATGGCCAACTGCGGCGGGTGGAATGAGGAGCCCGTCACAAAAGTAAGTGTCTGTCTACACTATTTCTTTTTTTTACATTTTATTGGCTTGCTCTTAGCTTCACACTGAACCTTAGGGTTGAGAAGAAGCCTAAGATGGAGCGAGCTTACCAAGAAGCACCCTATTCACTCTAGCTTTAAAAAATATATAGGGTTGTAGTCATTCAGGAAAACAGACGCAGAGGGTAATTCCATTCCTTGACGGTGAACATCACAAAGGAAGAAGAAAAGCACTTGGTAATGCGTACCGCGAGATGTTAACCAAGTAAGGATGATAGCCCGCTGTGCGTCTCGATTATCGGTGGTAGAACGGGGATGGCGAAATGAGCTCATGCAGCTCAGAAGCACACTCACCGAAGTACAGCCTGTAAAATACCGACAAGCAAGCCACTTTACGTCGATGGGTTCTATGGAGCTTGGTTTTTACCAGCTCATCGTCTCCGATTATTTTTCTGGCTCTGCGTTCTACTGAGTCAAGTGTATCGTATTTAGCTGAACCATCCCAGAGGTGAGAGCAATCACACTCTATGAAACATCTTATGTACTGTGACTAGCAATGAATAAATGAATATGAATATGAATATGAATACTCCATGACCGGACTTGCGCTTGCGCGTAAGTAGGTATATTGCACACAATATTGGTATAGTCCATTCGCTTAGATAGTGTCGCTCTGCCACAATGCCGTGCGGGTGTACCGACACTATCTAACCGAACGGACTATAATAGGGTATTTTACTGTTGTTGAAATGTAGATATTTAATGATGACGTTAAAAAATATTGCAATTAAGAATACCAAATGTGAAAAAATAATTTGAATCTGTTTTATAATAAAAGAATTATAGTCTGTTTGATTTTGACTATAGCTGTCTCTTTCTAAAACGAAATCTTCTATGGCGTGACTATGACGCTACTAACCCACTGACGTCACTAAGATAGCGTCCTGTCCTTGTCTAATTATAAAGTTTGAAGTCCTATATCTTTGAAAATATTCAAGATAATTCAAAATGAAAACTTGTTTTGTGTAGCTAATATTTCGAAAAACATTTAAAAGAAATAAATAAAAAATCAGTAAAATACCGTATTTTTAGTGGTGTTTTTAAAGGATATAAGTATTTAGATTTTTCTGACCTTTAGTAGGTAGTTAGTCTAAACTAGTAGGAAGTTATCCGTGACCACGGCCCCTGGAAAGGTATCACCGCACGTCGGAAAAAACTAGAAATCCTTTAAAAACACAACTTTAAATTACCAATTTATGTGTGCAATATACGCGTGATTATCCGTAAAAAAGTGGTTTTATTTCAAGGTGAACGCTCGTTAAAGAACAATTTATGTTTTCGCTCCCGTAGAACATTGCTCTAGTTTTCACCTCATTCATTACTTACCATGACTTACGTTTTACTATTTCCATGTGATCAATCAATTAAAATTTTCAAACCCATTTATTTTATTATACATTTTGATTGAATTTTCGTGTTGAAATCTACAAAAACTACGTTGAAATCGAGAGCGTGCGAAATTCATTCGCAAATGTAATTGTTGGAAGTTAAGGTCAGTACAGTCAGACAAAAGTGATTGTGTGTGATATTGTTCATTAATTCATTATTCAACAACAGAAGGAGAAATGAAGAAATGGCATTATGTATGAAATTGTATATTTGACACCATTAATTTTATATTTAGACAAAAACTTTAGTGCACGCTGGATAAGTCTGCGCGTCGATTTCAAAATCGAAAAGTAATCTTTACCATATCCGAAGAACATAAAAATGTACTGTAGTCTGTAACTAGCGCCAAAAACGCTCCCGTCGAGCGCAAAGTTATCTGACACAAGAAATACAGATATGTATAAAGTATAACATTTTCATATCTGTTTAAAATTTCCCTTTTAAATCTATGATCATTATATGGAATACTAGCTTCCACCCGCGGCTTTGTCCGCGTGGACTATATATCCCGTGGGAATGTGATATTTTTCCGAGATAAAAAGTAGCCTACCTATGTCACTCTCCAGCTCCAAAACTATCCCCATACCAAAAATCATGTCGAGCCGGTGCTCCGTTTTAATGTGTAAGACGGACAAACAAACACACTTTCACATTTATTATATTAGTATGGATAAGAAGGAAGTCATAACTAAATTTGACTTTAGTTTTAAACGAGGAACTCTGACTCATAGATTAGCGCCTTCAGTCTGCCATTTTGGTACATCCTACTAATATTATAAATCTGAAAGTTTAGATGTTTGGATGTTTGTTACTCAATCACGCCAAAATGGCTGAACGGATTTGGCTGAAATTTGGGCCACAGATACTTTGTAGCCCGAAGATGGGCTTCTTTTTATGCTGGAAAAATATCACATTCCCGCGGGATAACGTCGTGTCATCCACGCGGGCGAAGCCGCGGGCGGAAAGCTAGTGGATCAAAAGTTTGTCTGTCCTAAGAATCAAACCATCGACAACTGTTTCAGTAGACAGACACCACTTTCTAACCACTCCACCATTCGGGTGCATTTAGCTTCGTAGCACTATATTCTAAGCACTGGCATTTAATAACTACCCATGTTCACCTTCTACACGTCATAAATCTTATCTGGTGTTTTTTATAGCGATCAATTAAAAACTTGTAATTTACCATACATTCACTCACGGCAATAAATAAGCGTGAATACTATAAAACTACTGTAAATTTTTATATTTGACCCATAAAGTAAAATAACGGTTATAATGTTATAAAATTGATGAAAACTCAATTAGAAAGCGTTAAATTGCCAGAACTAATTATTTTACCTATAAGTATTATTAATTGGAATTATCGTATAGGGCCAGTTAATAGCCTCAGAAACATTATTTTATTATATGTTTTTTTGTGTGAAACTATTTTTATGGAGCTGTAACAAAAAAAAAATAAGTTCAATACCTCTACTTATATATAAGGTACACATTTATTAACTTCTGACAATATCCATATTCATAAAAAAATGTCACCATGAAAGTCCGAACCTTCATAAAATTTTCATCTTGATAAAGATTTGAAACTAGTCATTTTCTCTCAAAAGAGTAAGTAAGTAAAAATGTTTCTACAAGCATCAACTATGTACAGTTAAGCTGATCCGCTGGTAAACGAAAAATCAGTCTTATTACTTACGTGATAAAGTCGCGTTTTAAGTCAACGATAACACTTGATATTCCACCTAATGTATAATGGAAAATATTCAGAATAGGGTATTCAGTGTCAATCACTTAATTACAAAAGCGACAAAATTAAAAACGCACTCGTTATAAATTAACCTAGTTCTTATCCCACAGTAATAAGGTCGAGAACAATGGGCAAGTATCAATTACGCACGCAAATTAAACTTGGTTGATTAGCGGCCTATCATCATACATTACTTACGGCATAATGTGAGAACACGCTTTTTCTGTTTGGGACACGCCATTGTATGGGGAGGTATCGAATTAATAATTAAAGAATTGATATTAGGTACGGTACTACCAATAAAACCATTCTTCTGGTTTCGTCTCCTATTCCTTCTCTCTTTCGGCAGTTCGACTCTGGAACGCATTATTCTTGCATATTCACAGTTCTCCCAGTAAGTTAGTATTTAAAAAAATTTAACAAGTGCGAGTCGGACTCGCTCATGAAGGGTTCCGTTCTCACTTAACGTACCGATTACGTACACCTAGCAAAAATACCACTGTCATTTTTTTCCAGAAAAAAATAACTTTGTTTTTCATAGTATTCGTATGAATGACGGTTTTCGAAAATTTGTTATATCTCAAACACTTGTAAAGCCTACTTAGCTGTGATAGTTTTCCTTTTAACTTCGTCTTATGTACTACTATCGTGAATTTTTTCAAGGATTCAAGACCAACCATTTGGCTGGCAGGGGGGGGGGGGGGGAACACATGACTCTAACAAAATTTTACACTTTAAAGCTTAATTATTCACAGTCAGATGCCTCAATCAAAAAACTGTCTTTACAAACCCAATACTTTTGAAATTGCTATCCAACGACATCCCACACTATGGGGTAGACAAGAAATAAAATAAAATAAAATAAAATACATACCCACTTCACGTGTAGGGGAGGTAACCTAAAAACATTTTTTTTCAAAATTTTACTTTACCACTTTTTTGGCGTGCTAAATATGTATATTCATGCTACATTACATCTTTCTAGTACTAAGACTCTATGAGCTAGACTGGGGTCAGACAGACGGACGGACGGACAGACGGACAGACGGACATGGCGAAACTATAAGGGATAAGGGTTCCTTGTTGACTACGGAACCCTAAAAACTGTCTCGAGAGTAACACACTCAACTCCATTTTAAGTCTGTGCACAAATTTTTCTTCGCAAAAATGATTCTACACTCATTCAAAACAAAGCAAAAATAGCAATCTCCAAACGTTTGGAGATTGCTATTTTTGCTTTGTTTTGGTAAGTATCTGCGTGGTATCTGCTAACAAATTAAAAAGTTGTCAACTTGGGTTGGTCTCACAGACAGGAAAAATATTTTCAAGATAATAGACGACACTGAATATTTTATAAAACTTTATAAAAACCAGTGTAAAAGACAGTGGTGTTTTTGCTAGGTGTACGTAATCGGTACGTTAAGTGAGAACGGAACCCTTCATGAGCGAGTCCGACTCGCACTTGATAATTTTTTTTAAATACTAACTTACTGGGAGAACTGTGAATATGCAAGAATAATGCGTTCCAGAGTCGAAATGCCGAAAGAGAGAAGGAATAGGAGACGAAACCAGAAGAATGGTGTTATTGGTAGTACCGTACCTAATATCTATTCTTTAATTATTAATTCGACCACAAACATCTATCTTAATTTAGTTCATACTTGGTCTATATTTTCTTTCTATACTATTCTACTGATTGGCGAAACATACATAATTTAAACATAAGTTTCTTTGGAGATATAGGTTATTGTTAGTTATTAAATTTTTTACTTTTTTGCGTTCACAGTGCAATTTTTATGATTGAAAAATGGAAAATAAAGTATATAGCAAAAATCAACCCGTCTCACAACCAGCTCCGATGGGACTCGAACCCACGACCTTTCACGACGACCGTATTGTGAGACAGATCGATTTTTTCTAAATACCTACTTCATTTTCCATTTTTCAACCATAAAAATTGCATTGAGAATGCAAAAAAGTAAAAATTTAAATAAATGACAAGGTTTTTATGTGACAGTTAGGGACAGCTTTTAATGGTGCAAACCTATTCATATCTCATGACATCTCCGAGCGTACAGGTTAATGTCAATCCCATACATTTGTCTTTCTATTCTACTGGCGTTATCGATAGTAAAAAGCCACTTGTCTACAGGGGCTGATGTTAAGTGATGATAAGGCTGAAGGTTTAAGCGCACTACTCCCCGAAATCCTCAATCACTGAGGAACTAACTATCTTATATCTCACTGCCAGTACACAACAATGCTGAAAGCAGCGTTGTTATGGCGTCAGACTTAGATAAGATGGTGGTAGCTAGCCAGGCAGACTTTGAACTAGCCCTACCACTAACCAAACCGAAAACAATATGTACCCCCACTGTGAATTGAACCCAGGAACTCTCGGTCTGATGCTGGTGGTGTTTACCACTAGACCACAGAGGCGGTTAAATAATAACTTGTGTATATGTCGCAGGCGGATGGTTAAGTATGGCAGCATGTACCACTCGGAAGTCCTGTAGAACACGTGATAGGTTAGAAATTTAAGGCGATCAGCTCGTCTTAAATTTCGTTTTTTTTTTGACTTCGTCAACTTATGAGAAGATAAAATAGTTTACAGAAAAATGACCGGTCTAGGCGTTTAATTGAATGGCGGATTCTACCAGTTGGCTGCGACATAATACATAACTTAATACACAAGTTCACTCTAGGTATCAGGAACCAAACACAATGACAAGAATTCAATAAAAACTCTTTTATTCAACATACCACACAACATACACATTTCAGAAGCAAAAAAAATTCTTCTCATAAAATATCAATAACTCTAACAACAGCCTGCGGCTTCGCTACCATTCCGTAATAGTCGTACATTCGCGCTAACGACAGCATATAAATTATACTATAATTAAATAACAACAAACGTACACGATATCTATCTCATCTCCTTTCTCTTTTGCCCAATTTTGAGTATAAACTATCATCATGAATGTGTAATTAAAAGTACAAGTGAGGAGATGTTACTTCTCAAATTCTTTGGCTATTACATATTGTAAGTGCGATAACATCTGGGGAACACAAAAGGTGTTTTTGGCGTAATATGAAATTAAAGTTCGGGTGTGGTGCAAGGCACAGCTTAAGGTAGTGTTAGTACTTTCGTATAGGCTGAAAAAGTCAAGCTTGCGCAAAATAATTTCAATTATAAATTTATATTTGAATTAAAATACTGCATTTAGAGCTCGTCTATACAAGAATCGGCGAAGTAGTTTTAAGGTAAGTAATGTCCTTATATTATTTCAACTAAAATAACTTGGCAAAGCCTAAGTACAAAAACTTTCAGTGGAACACTATTACCAACAAGAATCATAAATTATATCCGGGATAAGTTAGTTGATTTTATTATTTTATAATTAATTGTTTATTGATAAAAAAAGTCACAAAGGTGTTCAGGTACCTATAAATATTTTGAGTGTTTTAGACGAAGGAGGAGGAGAGATAGGAGTGCTTCAAATATTTTGACCCTTATTCTGACCCGGTGTGGTCATTTTTGGAACTTAACAATTTTTCATACTGCTGACAGCCGAGAGTACACTTTGTCACCCAATTTCGTACTGCGAGTAGCTCCTACATTAGTTTGTAGCACTCTAGTCTACCGTACCACGATACCTACCATTTACTCTACCCGTTTACATCAGGATTAATATATAACTATTTATTCGACGACCGATTTGGCGCAGGGGTAGGGTACCTGCCTTCTGCTTTGCGTTAGTGTATATATTCTTTGCTTCTGCGCCAGAGGTCTCGGGCTCCATTCCCGAACAAGACAAATATTTGTGTGCTGAACATGTATATTTGTCTTGGTATGGGTTCAAGATTCAAGATTCAAGATTCAAATTTGTTTACTCAATTTAGATTGTTATTTACAATACTTGTGAACGTCATAGAAGCTACGCCATCGGTTCGCAAACCCTACAGCGGGAGGCCTTGGAGAAGAACCGGCAAGAAACTCCAAGGGTTGTTTTTTTCTCCCTGTTTTATTTCATACAGAGTCGTCAAATTGAAAAATGAACACCTGAACAATGAACCTTAACATGGTATGACTAAGGTCAGTTACCATCACAATTACACAATGGGTTATGATAAAAACAGTTAAGTATAGGCGAACTAATGATCATAGCGGTGAACAATTTTCAATTACTTAGGAACTCTACTTAAAGCTTTAATATTAGTTAAAAACAAAAGACAATTCTACTATATACTCTAAGTTGCGCCATACATGTTTCAAATTTTAATGTAATTCTTAATAAAATGAATAAAAACAAAAGAAAACACATTTTAAGGCAAGCAGATAAGAGCAGACCCATTCCCACTGGCAGCACCCGTTCACGAGCATGACGCATGAACCAGCCATCGCTTCGCTCAACCATATTTTAGGGAACGCAACGACCCGCCTCACACGCCACCACCGTAGAAATGTTTTAGTGAGTAAGAGGTTGGTATCTATACATGTATGTTATGTATGTATTTACAAAAAAGTATTTAAGTATATATTTATCCGTTATCTAGTTTCAGTTTAGTTTCTTAGTGAAAACTACTTATGAGCTAGATAATTGGTGTGATTGTAAGAAATTTATTATTGTTTTGCGCCACCACGAAAAACATTCCCCAGATCGCTTTCACTCTCAACTTGCGCCAGCGCACCGTAACCGCGTATAGTTATTCGGGCAAACGCATCAGATTCCCCATTCGGTCGTTACCCTCTCATTACGGTTTAATTGTGCGTAAGACTTTCTTTCCCTGCCTCTTAATTACGTAGCAATTGTCATATACCTCCGTGTGACGTAAGCGTGTTAATATTAATGATTTTACCTAACCAAGATGGTGTTTGTTTATTCAGCATAGATGTTTAATGCAAATTAATTTGACAAGTTTTAGAAAGATGTGGCGTTTTCCTCTTGCTCCGAATATTAAATTGTGTATTTAATTTTTGCATTCACAAAGTTATTTATATACCTATGATAAATTATCACAGTATATAAATAAAATGAATTTTGCTAAGCGCAAAACTCGATAACGGCTGGACAAATTCGTCTAATTTTTTTTTCATATGTTCCTTAGGGCACATGGAAAGAAAAAACATAAAAATTGCGTGGAAAATAGTTAAAAAAACACTTTTCTTTTCCTATACAAACTAGCTGTCAAAACGGAGCAACGAATCGACATGATTTTTGGTATGGGGATAGTTTGGGAGCTAGAGAGAGATATAGGTAGGTGACTTTTTATTAAGATCCTTCGGGAAAACGGTTTGTACTTAGTTCACGAGGGCGAAACCGCGGGCGGAAGGCTAGTACCAGAATAAAACAGCTAGTCACCGAGTAAATTGTGTTTCCAATTGGTAGCTCAAATGATAGAACAGTGGACCAGAAATCCAAAGGTAACGAGCAAGTTTTAGTGTTTCTGTTCAGTAAAATTAAATCCCTGATCAGCTAATCTCTACATAGTATTAAACAATAATATAAACGAGTATACGAGTAGGTATATGGGGGATGGTTTTTATCCCTCCCTAGCAAGTGGGCAGATTCGCAACTGGACATATTTCTCAACTGGACAGTTTCTCAGGTTGTTCAGGATTAGCAACTGCAGGGCTAGCACAACTTGAGCGCGACTCGAGTGAGAAAGAGTCGCGGGCACTTTCAACCAATCAGATCGCTCGTAGATAGCGGGCGTGACTTAAGGCGATGGGCTGATTGGTTGAGAGGAGCACGACAAAGAGTCGCGCTAAGTCGTGCTAGACCTACTGGACAGAATACAGTCGTGAACAATGAAATATAGTTAATACATTGAAAGACTTTAATTAAGGAAAATAAAAATAAACGAATTTAAGTAAAAAAAAATAACTTCTGAATACCGGGAGAAATTTGTTTTCGAGATAACGATCTTAGGCGCTCTAAGCACGTCATTATTATGTACCAGAATGTACTATAAATAAGCCTTCAGATTCAAAAACCGACGGAAACTAAATTTTATTTTATTTTATTTTGCTTTATTTGGAAAACATACAGTGACAATTTAACAAAAATTTTATAAGTAAACGAACACTATGCACTATTTACATGTTCTCGCATGTAAACAACTATATATGGGTACGCATTTTCTTAACAAATAAGGTATGAATATAAAAAAAAGAAACAGAAACAGAAATCTAATTAAAAAAAGATTTAATAAATAATTACGATCATGAATGATTGATCAATTATTAGGTAACAAAAAAAAACAAGATATATTAATAACTAAACAATAGAGGAAAACCAGGAGTTCGCTAATGTATTTTTGAAGTGGATTAATTTTGTATTAAACAGATCAAGTTCAGGGTAGACAGCCAGCTTATTTATTTCATTTGCAGATCTTATGAAAAATGTGTTCTGCCGATAGTTGGTAGTGCACCGAGGGATACTCAGGTACACAGGCCGCCTTATTGCGGTCCTGTTTGGAATTTTTAAACAAATTTTTGCTAATAAATCGGGCGCATCTATGAGATTTTGTACTATTTTTAAGTAAAAATCGGTATCAGCAATTCTTCTCCTTTCCTGCAAGGTAAGAATGTGATACCGGTGACATCTTGTCTCATAATCAGGAACGATTCGAATTCTTTGCTTTGTCTATTCTGACGAGTCGTGTCAATGCATACTCGTACATTCTGCTGTTTGTGAATATTGGCGTCCGGGTAGTAAAAATTATTCATGGAATAGTTTTCTAAGGCCACAACAATTCTAACGTTATATGTTATGTTGATCGAAGGTTATAGAGCAAGATTCCGGGCCTGCCAAAGTTTTACTTGTTTTCCGATGACTAAAAGGTGTTGGATTTAGTTTTCGAACAACAATACTAACTTTTATTAATTTCTCAGTCTTGATTTTTATATATGATGCTCAGGGAGCAACTTCGATACTTTTTGTAAGCAGCCTACCCCTATAGACAAGGGGCTTTCTATTAGCGAATTCGCCAGTCGAATAGAAAGAAAATGTATGGGATTGACATTAGCTGTCACGTGACATTTCAATCGCTAATGTCAATCCATACATTTTCTTTCTATATGACTGACGAATTCGCTAATAGATTAGCCATTTGTCTAGGGGGACATATATACCTATCGGAGGGGCCAAACATCCCGCCAGACACACATAAAGCTTCGCTATAAGTATCAGCTTGTCGTGATAATTCGATTGATTTTTAACATAGCTCTACAATAGTAAGTTGTGTTATTAGTAGTCTAATGGAGTCTTCAATATATTTAAGTAATATTTTTACACTTAATTATCAATATAAGTCTTGATCGCCGAATTACATATACCTATGCCGTTTTATCTGTTTATCTTTATAATTGAGCGTTAAAATATCATTTCTTTATTATTATAAGCCCCGATAGATCATAATTAACATTAGTCTTTAAAGCTATGTTATAAAACTATTATCATGCTTACTTAAGCTTTATGTATGTCTGCTGGGGGGATGTTTGGCCCCTCCGATAGATATGGCTACTCACAAAGAGTTTCGATATAGCTTAATCATAATTATAAAAATCCAGACTGAGAAATTAGTGAAAGTTAGGAAGTATTGTTATTCCCTACCTTGAGCATCAGTGTCCATAAATTGGCCGTCTGCCCAAGTTAGCGAGTATGCTTACTCTTAAAAGACGCATAAAAACTACCAAAGCCCTTTAGTCATCAGAATTTAAGTAAGGTCTGGCGGGATTGGGATCTTGAACTAATAGACTAAGCTCCCGTTGCACGAAACCCTACCTCACAAGGTGGCTGATCAAAAATGTAATATTGTGATAGATAGGTACTACTTAGGAACACTGGATTTAAGTACCTAGGTTACCGTTGCATATCCTAGAAGAACTTTTACTTTTTCTTCGTCTCGTATCGCTATTTTGATCGAAAAAATTACATCATCGAAACGTTTACTCACTGCAACGGGAGTCATAAAATAGATATTTACTCACTTGTCAAAAGAAGTGCTAATGAAAAATCTTTTACTATTAGCAAGACTCGTATAGGCAATTGGTGTATATTAAAAAAAAATTTAGCTAATCACCTACAGTTTATGTAACAAGCAGATCCGAATCAGGCTTCTAAGCTAGTCCAACTACTTAATGAATACGTGTCATGACTAACAAATCAATTTCCGTTTCCGGGGCAATAAAACACAGCCTTTCGTAATACAAAAGATGCTAATTCTGTTTGGTTTTATTAGGATTTGCTCTAGCCACAGCGGTGACACTCCGTGTCCGTGAGAGTTCGAGCGCCGGTGACGTTTAGCCGACGCTAGGGTTGATACCGAAATGGAATATAGACTTATGCCAAAGAAGGTTACGTGTAGGATGTTATATAATTTGTGTAAGAATATTTAGGTAATGAAAGACACGTTAAATTTTCAATCAACTTTTATAGATATTTTTATTAAATATCTTTACAAATGGGAAATAATAAAATTTCCGACAAAAAAAATATGAACGACATTGAAATAAATACTCAAATAAGAAACCGAGCAGCGTTATATTTTGTTTGCGAAAAATTAACTAAGCTAGCGACAATTCACGAATGACTAATTTCGAGTCGAAAATACTTTATTAGAATATGTTCAGGAAAACGTAGGTATATCTCGGTAAACAAGTAGGTATCATTTTGATGAAACCTAAGGTTTTGTCTGTGCAGTTATGGATAAGGTTGTGATGACAAATAACTACCGAAAGTATATGCTAAGGGATGGCACAGTGGATATATTTTGCCTAGCGTGCCATCGTTCGGGTGAATCACTTGTTCTCTTCTTAGTCTGTGGGTGAATCCCTTAGACATAATATAATCTCCGGTTGTTCTCGTCTCGCAAACGGCGAGTATTTGCATAGACATAACCAAGGATAATACACCAACAACTTGCTCTGAAACATAATCTTGTGGCATCCGAGGTGCCGTACTACAAGTATGCACCAGAACAGGTTCTTGAAATAGCCATGCCATATTGTATTGGGATCGATCTATCATTACAGACAGGCAGGACTATTGTAGCATTAGCTACAATACAACAATATAAGGCTTATTAAAGCCTGATATTGTATTGATAGATCGACATGAACGCCACGCAATAATTGTTTATGTCGCTGTTCCCCATGACATGACAACAACCTTGGGAAAGCTGAAAAAGATAAGAAAACAAATATCTAGATTTAGCTCACGAGATTGTTGACATGTGGAACATTGATTCAGCAATTGTTGTTCCGATAGTCATATCTGCCCATGGTCTGATAGCCAAGAGCCTCGATAAACACCTTAAGAGGCTTGCGTTAGGTGGATGGATCGGGAGTCAGATGCAGAAGGCAGTACTTCTGTACACGGCCCGTGTCTGTCTCTGGATCCTTAACCATCGGTAACCATGTTATATTTTTTAATGTTTTATATTGTAAAAAAAATATGTTTAGAAATATAATTTTGTAAGTATTTTAAATGTAATAAAGGGAATAATAATAATAATATATGTACGTAAAATAAGCTACTAACAGTGGGACACAGTTAATGTGATCGAATAAAATACTAAATCGTCCAAGGAAAATACTAAGTTAGCGACAAAAATACTGAGTGAGTGAATCAATAATCGCCCAAATAAAAATTAGTCCTCTCAATAATTATTTATTATCGACTGAATTTTAACAACTTTCGCATTTTTTGGCTTCCTAGTAGTTCCTATTTGAATGTATAAAGATTGCGCCAGCCCTCGGCCAAGGCATTCACCGACTGCCTGTTCCCCGCCCCGCGTGCCTCTCACGGCCCCCGCTCACATCCAGACACCCACACATAGCCGCAAGCGATTTTACGTGCACACATGCTTAAGTGTCGTTTCTTTTCGCGTAAGTGTATATATTCTTTGCTCTAGCTAAAATGTTTAATAATAGACATTAAGATTTTTTAAAGAAAATAGCTAATAATATCGTAATCTATGTATTATATTAGAGCAACATAGGTAATATATTAAAAATGCATAAATTACACTGATATTCTAGTGACTATCACACAACTAACACTTAGGGATTCTCCTCCTACCTCTTACAAAATCTTTTAGTACTATGTTTTATTTTTAATATTTTTTTCTTAAAAATAAGAATATAATAGAATAACAAATATTATTTCTTGAAACAAAATCTATAATAACCTTATAGTCCTTATGTAACCCGGAAAATCCTCCCGACACTGAAATTTGGCTTGTTTCGTACGAGATGTTAGTATTTTTTTACATAAATAATTTTAATTTTGAAATTTTGATTACGTATTTAAGAATGTAAACATGTTAACTCTGTTGATAGCCTAAATAAATAAAAATAAAATAAAGTGAACCCGTGAAAATCGGATCTAAATTCTCTGTGAATGTTTCCTTAGCCTCAATTACTTTCTGTATACGTACCTAGTTAGAATAAGTAAAGATAAAGATAAAGATAAAAATATTCTTTATTCACTTAGACATAATAAATATGTACTTATGAACTTATGAATACAGCAACTAAGTCTGTCATTAAGTACTTATGTAAAGGAATCTTAAATCATTTCTTACTAGAAGTTTTAATTTTTACTGTCTTATTTCTTTAACAATTTGCATTCAGGTTACGCAGCTAACACCAAATGGCCCATCGAATAAGCAAACAAAGCCCTTCCTGTTAGATTTTCGATTTATTCTGCGGTTTTTACTTATTTATCGAGCGCGTCGTACGGGTTTTAAAAGCAGTTGATTCGTTAGGCGCGCGCTCAGCGTGACAGCGATCGAGACGTGATCCAGGTCCCCGATCGCGGTAATCCTATGACGCATTAGTCAGGTGTACGTGCAGTTGACGTGCAAAGCCGTTTTTGATAACGCGCGGCGTTGACAGTGCGACAACGTTGAACGTCTGTTCTGATGATAATCTTTGGAACTAAAACAGTTTTCATACGACAGTCTATTTTGATTTTTGACAGCTAATTTCGTATTGCAAGTGGCTCCTCTGTCACAGATGTCACTGGAACAGGCAGGATTGTGGGACTATAGGTTTGCGTGACGTGTGCGTCGTTTTATCATTACGGCAATACGAAGTCAAACGTCAAAACGCAAACGTGATCAAGACGCGCTGCATAGAATACGGCGATCGGCCCGCTATATTATTCTGTGCCGCTGCGCTGCCGCTGGGTGGAAACACACCGCGGCGCATGGCAATAAGGGCATGCGGCGAATTTCAAAGCGGGCGTGCGCACATTGGGCCACTAGTCGCGGCCACTAAACGCGATCACAAGCTGCCGACGAGTTTTTTTATACATTTTGTATAGCATTGGCGCAAACCGAGCGTTCGAGTGGCCGCGTTCGAGCCACAAGCTGCGGGAGTCGCCCGCGCTCACTACTAGTCGCGTTTGTCGCTCGCATCGCGCGCACACTCGCCCACAGTCGCCGGCTTCTTCCCGGCCGGCGCCCCTACTAAAAGTGGTGGTTAAGTGGCCGCGACTGGAGCCCGCCACTAAGCCACTAGCGGCTGCGATTGGTGGCTGCGTTTAGTGCGTTGACTGAGCCACTAGTGGTCGCGTCTAGTGGCCGCGACTAGTGGCTCAATGTGCGGGTGCCCCTACCGTCGCCGCACACGAGCCACCCGCGACACAAACTATCGAAAATGACTGGCCGATAGTTGTACGATCAAACTATCGCACAACTATCGGCCGGTCGGTAATGTGCACGCACTGCATTCAACTAAACTATCGGTCGACTAAAAATCACAAGTGCGCGCAGGCTCTCAATACCAAACTATCGGCTGACGACAGTTTGATCACGATCGTCTTACGGCATGCGGCGAATTTCAAAGCGTCTTACGATTCCGACTAAACTATCGGTCGACTAAAAATCACAAGTGCGCGGAGGCTCTTAGCTGCATGGGGATATTTTTTGAAGTGAAAACTTCTTTAGCGGCATTGTGCACTTTTTGTGATGGGTAAAAAATGTTAAACTCGCGTCAGGACACGTGACCGTCAGATCGTAAGACCGCCACGTGACGTGACCTGGGTGCCTACCATCAACTCTTATTGCAGTTTTGTTTAGGACCTAAACTGATCTGCTTCACTTATTCGTACCACGACAGCTTAATATATCAATGACAGCGATTCAGTGATCATTCAATAACATTTCACAGCCGCTGAGCTGTCATCAACTTTTATTTGACTTATAACTCGGCCAAGCTAACATGACACCTGCAGGTTATACCCGTCCCTTTCACTCTCCGGGCATGACAGAATCGAGTGAAAGAAACGGGTAGAAGAAGTAAGGACACAAATCGTTCGGTCATTCACATTTTGCAATTCATTTGCGATCCAGTTTTTAGAAGGTCAGAGTACGAAAGAAAGCAATTCATTTTAGGAACCTATTCTGCATCGCGCTATTTTTGAATCGCTGTCTTAAAGTTGATGGTAGGCACCCTGCTCGAAAAACTGTTACAATGTCATACTATTATATATTCTGTGACAATGTCACGCCCAAGGAATTTATAAGTACGGTCGGCTGCACTACAGACTACACAAAACTGTCAAAATTCTCCAATCGACTTTCAACCTTAACTCTGGAGCATTAAGTTCAAAACCGTTTGTAGATATTTGACATTTTGTGGTAGTCTGATGTGCAGGCGACTGTACTACGTACAACAGGAAGGTGCACTCCGTATTTTTGTGTATTTAAAAATACACTTTAATTATAAGAGATAAGGTTTATATTTCAATACAAAATGTCAACGGTCCAGCTGAGACCGCAAGAACGAGGTGAGGGTGTCCCTTTCTCTAAAATTGCCAGCACTCTTAAATAACAGGTTTAGTAGATTTATGGTTCACAACTTTCGTTATAAAAATTAAATTTCGTAAAATTTCCGCTTCGAATTACTTTTAGTCAATAGAAAACATCGCATTTTCATTTAGGTATTACCGTATTAAGCATAAAAATGTATCAGGTCGTCTAAGTTTTTTATGGCCTATCCTAAAAAAGAATTTGAATGATAGATTTCAGAATGTTAAAGTAGCAACATTACAAGCCGAATGACGTTTTCTGACGTTTTCCGTCTTCGTTGTGTCAAGTTCGCAATTCGCTCGTCGCCGCCCGCCGCCCGTCGCGCATGTTCGTGGCCGCCGTAATGGGATGGAGTGAGATACACTGACCTCGTTCTTACTATCTCATTAGGACCGTTTTTTAGCAGCAGTGCACCTTCCTGTTGTATTATAAATTCCTTGGTCACGCCACCGTTTCCAAAGTTGTGATAGGTGGCTCAGGTTAGAAAACAAGCGGTATTGAAGCCAGCAGACCTCGGTTCCATCCATCCAAATCCAGTCCATATTTTTTTTTTTTTTGTTTAAAAGTCTAGGGAGCCCTTTACACTTCTGCCGGCACTCCCGGAGTGCAACCCATTTTTTATTTTTATTTCATTCTATTCATGCATAGCGTGTCCGTGGGATGCAGTGGACACAATCGCATACATTTTCTTGCAAATCGAAGCTTGAAGCACGTGCGTAGCCTCGCCGCCGAGTAAATGAGTCTGATGTATGACGCTGGCTCTTGACGGAACGCTTTATGGGGCTAGTTCACAGTAAGTTTGTTTGCAACTGTTAGAATATAGGAGACAAACGACGACTTGTAACTGTTTTAAGAGGACTGTGTACCAAACAGTCCCCAGACAATTTTTTATTGTTATAATAATAATTAATTGTTATAAGTAAATAAATACGGATTATAATTTAAATAAAATTTATATAAAATAGAAATATAATGTTATACTTAATAATACTTGCAGGTCAGATAATAAAATTAATTAATATGATTGTTTGTTAAGTTTAAATTTTTTATTTTTTATTAGTAATTAATTAATTTATGTACTTACTTACGGATGGATATGGATTATTTATAAGTAATTGCTACGCCCTTGCAGGGTCATGTTTGTGTCTATATGTATTGTAACATCTTTATAACAACATGATGCAATAAAGAACTTTGAACTTTGAACTTTGAACTTTGACAAACGGCGATAACTTTTTCCACCCTCAAAACCTTAACATACAGCAATAAATTTTCAGTACTTATGTTTTTTTTATTTATTTTTTTACTAGTTTTCCGCCCGCGGCTTCGCCCGCTAGGACTACACGACGTTATCCCGCGGGAAGGTGATATTTTTCAGGAATAAAAAGTAGCCTATGTCCTTTCTCAGGCTCTAGACTATCTCTGTACCAAAATTCATTCAAATCGGTTCAGTAGTTTAGGTGTGATTGTGTAACACACAGACAGACAGAGACCACGTGGTTCCCGTTCCCGTGGGAATATCGAGATAAAAAGTACATATAAACCTTCCTCTTGAATCACTCTATCTATTTAAAAAAAACGCATCAAAATCCGTTGCGTAGTTTCAAAGATTTAAGCATACAAAGGGACATAGGGACAGAGAAAGCGACTTTGTTTTATACTATGTAGTGATTCACAACGGTGTAGCACTTAGCCTTCATCACACCTGTTTTGTTAAGTGGTGATAAGGCTGAAGGTGGAAGCGCACTACTCCCGGAATCCTCAATCACTGAGGAACTGGCTATCTTATCTCTAACTGCCGGAACACAATAACGCTGAAAAACATCATTGTTATGGCGTCAGACTTAGATAAGACGGTGGTAGCTAGCCAGGCGGACTAAGAACAAGTCCTACCACCAACCAAACCGAATACTATAAGTACCCCCACTGGGAATCGAACCCGGGACCTCTGGGTCTGAAATCGGTGGTGTGAACCACTAGACCACAGAGGCGGTAAATGTTTTTGAAATGCATAAGAACTAGGGCGGTACATTTTGTTTTTTTTTTTATATTCATTGTACATTTGAAAATATTGGCACTTTTTTGTTTTGTATGAAATCACTAAAGTGCAAATATTTCAAAATCTATATATATAAAGATGAATCCCTATTTCCCTTGGTCACGACATCACGCGTGAACGGCTGGACCGATTTGGCTAATTTTGGTTTTGAAATGTTCGTGGAAGTCCAAGGAAGGATATAGGGGTAGGGTAGGAGTAGGGTTGGGTAGGGGTTAGTAGGGGTAGCGTAGGGGTACGGTTGGGGTTGCGTAGGGGTAGGGTAGGGGTTGGGTAGGGTAGGGGTTGGGTAGGGGTAGGGTAGGGTAGGGGTAGGGTAGGGGTAGGGGTAGGGTAGGGGTAGGGTTGGGTAGGGGTAGGGTAGGGTAGGGGTAGGATTGGGTAGGGGTAGGGTAGAGGTAGAGTACGGGTAGGATAGGGTGGAGTAGGGGGTAGGGCCACGGGAACGAAGTCGCGCTGGGTCAGCTAGTCTTCTCATGCATTTCAACAACATACCAAAAATTCATTGCTGTATGTTAAGGTTTAGAGGGTGGAAAAGGTTATCGCCGTTTGTATGGAGACGGCTTGGTACACAGTCCTCTTAAGGGCACGATCTTCCAAATTATCGAAAACAACCAATTTTTGATTCAAAAGTAAACAATCAAATATTCTTTATTTTGAGCAGATAAAAATGTATGTTGAAGTTTCATAAACGATCTAGATTATATTGTGGCTAGAAAAACGAAAAAAGTATCTTATCTCGACTTTAAAAAAAAATTAAAACAAATAAAATTTTCATTTTTATATATTTTTTTGGTTTTATTCTTAGATTATTAATCTCCAATTTACGAATAATATATAGAAAAATAGGCTCATGCTACTTTTTCAAAAATTGAATTTATGCTTAAAATAACAACAAAAACATTGAAAAAATTTAAAAGTGAGGTTATTTTCATTACTCTTCACACATAAAGAAAAAGACAGAGACAGAGTTTTTGGAAGATCTTGCCCTTGAGTTTTGAATTCACAATCATCATCAGCCATTTAATATACCCACTGCTGGGGCATGGGCCTTCCTTATGGATGGATAAGGAGAATGGGCCATGACCCACCACGCGGGCCCAGCGTCTGCAAATGCAGCTGGGACCAACGGATTAACGTGCCTTCTGAAGCACGGAGGAGCTCGAGATGAAAAGTTTTTGGTCACCCATCCCGTGACCGACCAATGCGAACGTTGCTTAACTTCAACGATTGCAGGCCGAGTGCGCTTACCACTGTGCCACAGGCTCCTCAATTCACAATTCTAAGATTATTTTCCTAATATAATTTTTTTAAACTTTTGGAGTGAATCTAGTAAAACCAAATTAGAGACGAGCTTTAGCTTAAAATTTTTTTAGAAGAACAACCTTTTCTTCAGAAGCTAATGTGGCTGCGATTTTCTAGATGTACTCGAAAATAAAATTTATCACTTACTCGTAAAATAAAATATTTAGTTGAAATATTATTAAGATGTTTGTTAATCAATCACGCAAAAACAGCTGAACGGATTTGGCTGAAATTTCGGACACAGATACTTTGTAGCCTGGAGAGGTACACTGGAAACTTTTTATCCCAATATTCCCACGGGAACGGGAACCACGCGAGTTAAAAAGCTAACAATGACGATGAGTGTGGCTTCTATCAAAAGTGGCGATGCGTGTGCTACGTGCGGTCCATGAAATTTTAATCTAATCTATGTCCTAGCAGGTTTAACCGGCTAAGCTGGAC
The DNA here is from genome assembly GCA_949710035.1 of Crambus lathoniellus. Taxonomy (NCBI): domain Eukaryota; kingdom Metazoa; phylum Arthropoda; class Insecta; order Lepidoptera; family Crambidae; genus Crambus; species Crambus lathoniellus. Next base: position 29,236,809 of record OX453302.1, on the reverse strand, counting down.
CTAAAAATTCCGCTGCATTGCTCTCGATCTAGATTTGTCTTTTATTCTTATACGGGTTTACATTACAATGTCTCCTACTGTTAGGTACTTTTGAACTGTATTTCGCAATCACATCATTATCATAGTAACAAGAGAGTCTTACTATAGAAACTGCCTTGGATTCTAGTCATACTTGATATTGTTAGTTATCATTCGTTTTCATCGTTACAGAAATAAAAACTCTCATTTATTATTGTAGGTAAGTATAATAAATAGATAGCCTAGATAATCTTTTCTATGGCGTTGCCTTTACGATTAAAAACCCATCTTTTTTACGACAATTCCACAAAGTAAAAGTCTCAAAGCGCAAAAACTATTGAAAACCAAAATAACTGCAAGTTCACAGACCACAATACTTTCACACAATACCGATTGAATATATCACAGAAGCTAAGCTATCAAAATTGATTCAAAACTCATCCTTACGTGGACGAGATAAAGCTGTCTAAAATAGACCAAAGAAAATTTACAAACAATCTAAAATTGTCGTTGAACGTAAACATATAAGTGCGCAAATTGTGTGCAGTTTCTGAAGCATTACAGAGGCTTTCTCTAAAACTTGTGCTGTCATAACGCAAGCATTGTTAGCCTTTATGAGCGATGATCGCAGTTGGCCACTAATGACGTGCGTGCCTCCAGTGCCAGCGGTTTGGAACCGCAACGCTTTACAACTTTCTTACGCGTAGGTAGGGCAGAGGTACCCTTTGTGGCCACTTTAAGGATTTTTTTACTTTTAAGCACTAAGTACTAAATGGTCTTAGATATTTAAGAGACAAATTATATCTTAAATTATAGATAATTTATCTACCTTTAAAGGTACATTTTTCAAATTTAAACAATTAAACTAGTTTTTTGTATATAACACAAAATGAGCGAGAGGTGCCAAATGTACCGGTTTTGGCCACTTATTGATAGTTAAACTTTTGTAAGTATAGCGAAAAGTCAAAACCAAATCCAGGTTAAATCAATTCATTCTAATGCACTAGAAACCAATCAATTGCAATTATTGCAAAACAACAATTTAATTGTAAAAAACAAAGGTTTAAAAGTATTTCATCCAAAACAAATTTCTTAAAATTTTCATACAAAACATTTTTTAAAACAGAAAATAGGATTTATTGAAAAAAAATCGTATGACTTTTATGGGTTCGGTTGTTATTATTACCTTGAAATACCTTATTTTAATTGCCTTTAGCAAAAATGGCGAAAAGTAGTAGTTTAGAAAACTTTTAGAGCAAAAAGTGGCCAAAACCGGTACAGTGGCCAAAACCGGGGCTTCTGCCCTACTTATAATATGTCGGACAAGTAAAGTTGTCACGTAAAATTGAAATAAATTGTGCCACTTTTTTGCATAAACTAGTTTAGCAAGCTTGAGAACAAATTTTATTTTTATAACTTAGCTTCTTGTGAGCTACAAAATCTCCTTCCTAACATGACTGTGTTTTTGTTATAAGGCGGTTTATGTATTGAAATAGTGACATTTGGTATTCTGCTACGTACCTACTCAAGACCACATATTATGTCATTTAATCAAATTACTTTTTCCCTCACTAATTCTGCTCTAGTTTTAAAATCGCTCGCACTTTAACCGTACAAAGTCTTAACTCTTAATTAACTCACTTCTTATTATGGCATAAACGTATCTCCTCGCGTTATTTATTTGCGAGCGTCAGATGTTCGAGCAAGAATTATACCAATTACTGGTTATTTCGACTTTCTTTTGATAGGTGTATTGTAAAGAAATTGTTACGAATCAAATTATGACTTTTGAATATACTTACAACGGAAATGCTATCATTAATTCCGTGTACTATTCATTAAAACAATACACTATTCCGATAATAAGCTTTAGAATTAAGCAAGATGGCGGTCAAATGCTTAACCAGAATTTACTTAAAAAAGAATGTTATTGAGTTTCGTTTTGGTTATCTTTTTAGATTTGCGACTCTTACGAGTATGTATAATAACTAAAAAATATCGTACTTCCGACAGTAGGAAATTGTTGGTTTGTAGATAATTTAATTCAGATTTAAATTGTACAAATTACGTTCACGTGAAGATTTGACCGAATTCCTTATTATTTTTCTTTATTTAGCTCTGGTTTTTTTGCCAGAGTTACGCCCTTAATTTTTAAAGCCTGAAACCTTTTTTAAACAGCTGTAATTAACAAAGGCGTAATAGTAGGTAGACTATACTCTTAATTGACTTGAAGTAGGTATTCATTGATAATTAAAAAATCTAGAACTAAACATCACTCTCCTGTTTCAGGATAAACAACGACCCCCAATCTACAACCCAGAAGATTACGCGACATCCCTCAAGAAATGGGGGAAGAAGACGGGAGCGAGCCTTTACGAGGCAGAACCTGGAGTGGACCCCAACAAGGCTCGGACGCTCCCCAGCCATGGCAGCAAGGATTTCAGGTACACATTACAAAAATTAAATATTAAGCTTTACAGTTCCTGTCTAAAAGAGACAGACCAGCGATATAAAGGCGGTATCAACGGCAAAACCTAGGGTCTAGTATACGCTGTAAGTGATACCTCCCAAGAAATGGGGGAAAAAGACGGGAGCGGGCCTTTACGAGGCAGAACCAGGAGTAGACCCCAACAAGGCCCGGATGCTCCCCAGCCAAGGCAGCAAAGATTTCAGGTACACATTACAAAAATTAAATATTAAGCTTTACAGTTACTGTTGTAAAAGCGACAATATTACCAGCGACATAAAGACGGTATCAACAGCAATACCTTGGGTCCAGAATACGCTGTAAGTGATATATGGGGGAAGAAGGTGGGACCAGGCCTTTACGAGGCAGAACCCGGAGTGGACCCCAACAAGGCCCGGACGCTCCCCCACCAAGGCAGAAAGGAATTCAGGTACAGTCTTACAGGTTCTCAATGAGAACCGCCTCTGTGATCTAGTGGTTCATACCACCGATTTCAGACCCAGAGCTCCCGGGTTCGATTCCCAGTTGGGATACATATTGTATTCGGTTTGGTTGGTGGTAGGACTTGTTCTTAGTCCGCCTGGCTAGCTACCACCATCTTATCTAAGTCTGACGCCATAACAATGATGTTTTCAGCATTATTGTGTTCCGGCAGTTAGAGATAAGATAGCCAGTTCCTCAGTGATTGAGGATTCCGGGAGTAGTGCGCTTCCACCTTCAGCCTTATCACCACTTATCATCAGGTGTGATGAAGGCTAAGTGCTACTCCGTAGTGAAAAAAAAACATCCGCAGATGTTCATACGTAAAGCTGACATCAAGGTCAACATCAAAAGTGTGATATTTTCTGCATGTGTCATCCCTCAAGAAATGGTGAAAAACACGGGTGCGCGGGACTTTTGACGTCGAACCTGGGACCGTACTCTGAAACGCACATCCGAAACTTCGGTTAGCTCCGTCCCTTTCACTCGATTCTGTCATGACTCGAGCGTGCGAGGGACGGGTATTACGAAGTTTCGGGTTTTGCGTTTCAGAGTAGGCCCTCTGGTATAAACATTTGAATGCTTGTCCCCGGTGAGACACGAACCCACAACCTAGGTGAGGCTGCCTGATGAGGCACGGTAAATGCACAGTGTGCCCTTGCATACTTTAATCTACTGAATAAAACCATCGCAAAACTTAATTATATTGGCGTGCAAAGACACAACACAATACTTAGAACGTAGATAGGAGTGATAGAGCGGTCTCAAGTCAAGCAGTCTTATGCCCAAATACTCGTACGCTACTTATCTTTGGGAGCGTCTCAAACATCGCCCTGTCTCTTTAAATGTCAAACGTATGAAAGAGATGCCATGATGTTTGAGATGCTCCCAAAGATGATTTGCGTTTGAGAATTCGGGCGTTACACCCAAATACTTGAAAGCAACTCAACATTGGGTGAATCTCAAACATCATGCCGTCTCTTTCACACCTTTGACATTTAAAGCGACAGGGGGATGTTTGAGACGCTCCCAAAGTTAAGTAGCGTTGGGGTAATCGTAATCATAACTTCCTAAAAGCCTGGCAAGGAGATGTTCCATCAACCTCTCGAAAGTAGCTGGTGCATTTCACAAACCAAAGGGCATGACTTTGAAATTGGAGTCTAGCAAAAAATATGTTAACTACAAAACTAAATTGTCTTCCAGAAACCCCTGCTTGGGCGTGGGTGAGGAAATGACCTTGCGTCAGTTCGGGTCCCCCAGCGAGCTACTCACGAAGCTTCGAGCTGACCTACGACTTTCATTCCCCAGGTGAGTTCACTTACGTTTTAATTCATTAATCTGTACGGCACATGCACATAGTCACAAATTAATTTTAGTATAAAGCCTGTAGCACATCATACACTTTCAGTAACTTCCCTACACGTGTTTTACCCCGACACTAACGGCCTGCCGACGACCGACGCCGGCAAAATCATCTTTATGTGAAACTAGTGTATCCGCGTGGTTTTAGCCGCGTGGTACCCGTCCCTGTGGGAATTTCTAAGTAAAATATAGCCTATGTCTCGTAGAAAGAATGTAGCTTTTTAAGGCGATACTCGGAAAAATTATGCTAAAGCGAGAGAGCAATGAGAAAACGACGCGCGCGGGAGCGAGACCGATTTTGCCGATTACGCAAAAAAACACAAAAACACTTCGTATTCAAAAACTATAGCGAGTTTAAAAAAAATGCTTCTATACGATCCTAAATATTATTGGTGTCCACTAATTAAACCAATTTTCAATAGTATATGTATCCCCATTTAAGAATAATCTTGATATTTCTTATTTTTTAGAGGTATTTTCGAAAATAAAAAGTGTCGAGCCAAAGTCATAAAATCGTGTTTCTGAAACTATACGATTCTAGATAAAGGTATGAAGAAATATATATCTTATTACCAGATTTGTGACAACTGTAACCGTCCTATAGCTTTAAGGCGCTACTCGGAAAAATATGGACTTTTTGATTTAAAACTATAGAACGGTTACAGTTGTTACAAATCTGGTAATAAGATATATATTTCTTCATACCTTTATCTAGAATCGTATAGTTTCAAAAACACGATTTTATGATTTTGCCTCGACACTTTTTCTTTTCGAAAAGACCTCAAAAAAATACGAAAAGTGAAGGTAATGAAAATTTTAAACTTATGATGGCCGGAATCCCTCGGCTATTCAAAGACAATTCAAAGTATACTGCTACTAATAGGATATTAACGTAAGAATAATAACAAAATCTTAATTTCTTCGATGACCAACTTTTATGGGAGGCCTATACAAAAATACCTCTCGCTTTTATGATAATTTTGTATAAAAAGCGATACATTAAACTAAGATAAGCTTTAATATGAAAAAAATTGCAGCTCTAATTAAAATACAATGTGGTTTTAAGTGCAACTTTATTAGTGCACTTAAAAATATACTAGTTAACACTTAAAAGCATAATTAAATCTTAATACTTAATTAAGTATTTTCAGTTTACTTGATAGTTATTTAAAAGTTTATCCAAATAAAACAAGCATTTTTGTCAAACTTGCGATTCGAAATAAAATTGTTTGTTGAAGATAATACTTTATGATGTTGATTATTTATATGTAAGTATAGGTATTTTATGAAATGGTAACATTTTACAGTAATAAAGATAAAAAGTTGTCTTTTATCTTTACAGTTATAGAATATTTCCAACGCAATAAAGGTAGTTTCGTTTCCTTATTTTGTTGTAAACAAACAGTGTTTCTTGATTGCTATTGTTTTGAATACTCAAAGTTGCTATTCTTCTCTGATTATTTAAAATCCTTCCTTTGAATATACCTATGTATGGATGTTTATTGATTACTCTTTCACCCAAAAACTACTAAACGGATTTGGTTGAAATTTGGCACACAGATAGTAGATAGCCTGGATATAAATATAGGATTCTTTTTATTCCGATATTCCCACGGGAACGGGAACCACGCAGGTGAAACTGCGGGCGGTTGATAGTCATAAATAAATTACTTATGTTTTCTAAAATCTATTTTCCATTGCAGATATTGTACAATTTGAACCAACATTCTTTTCATGTCTCGTAATTTATGTATAAATTTTTACACTATTTTGTTTTTGTAAGTACCTACCTAATTACATCATATTACAACTTTTCAAACAAACAAAAATGGTGTTCATTCGTCAATTATTATATAAAAATAAATTAAGAAGGTAAATTTTTTCATGGATGAAAAAATTAAATTCCTTTTATTTTTAAAACCAAACCAGTAGTTTCGAGAGATTAACGCATTCAAACAAACAAATTTGTTCAGAGTTATCTTACGTTAAGTAAATGCGTACCTAAGTAAAGTCTGTCTGTATGGTTTTAAATAAATCGAATCATAATCAATCGAAACATAAGGACTAAAAGTACCTTTTGCCACACAAATAAACCTTGAAAAAGGAATAATAGAAGATACTATACATTGTCGCAAATCTAAAAAAAACATAGGAAGAAGTCACGGGCTGCCTAAGTTAACCATAATAGTCGTCTAGGGAGTAAGACAATTGTGTAAATATTAATATTATTATAACGGCGTTAAGGTCCTAATTGCTGTGAAAGGCTTACTCGGCTGACAGCTGCGTTAGGTTCATTCTTCTTGTTGTGGCTAGAAGCACAAGAGGCAGCGGGAGTGGTAGAACTAGGATTATCTAAATTAATAAAAGTTTAACATTATAAAAATGAGACCTTGCGATTAATATTATAATCAATATCGATTAAATATTTTGTTATTAAGCTATCAAAGTTTTTTCTTAGTTTTAACAAAACATTTACTTTTGTAAAAACTTTTAATTTTACTTTTTTTATTTTATGGTGATGTTTACTTCTTAATTATTTATTTAATTAAATAATTTTAATATTTTTGTAAGGTTGCCTATATACTTACAGAAATTATGACTGGGTATAAAGTTTACCATTTATTCTAAAACTAGCCTTCCGTCCGCGGTTTCGCCCGCTGGACTATACGACGTTATCCCGCGGGAATGTTGTATTTTTCCGGGATAAAAACTAGCCTATGTCACTCTCCAGTAGCTCCCAAACTATCCCCATACCAAAAATCACGTCGATTTATTGCTCCAATTTGACGTGAAGGACGGAGAAAGAAACAAACAACCTTTCAAATTTATAATATTAATATGGATTAAGAGGCTATAAGACGGAATTACAAATAAATACATAATAAAAAAGCTTCCATGACCAACTTTTATGGGAAGTCTATACAAAAATATCTCACGCTGGAAAACGATGATTTTGCTTAAAAAGCGATACATGAAACTAAGATTAGCTTTAATATGAAAAAATTGCAGCTCTAATTAAAATACAATGTGGTTTTATGTGCAACTTTATTAGTGCACTTAAAAATATACCTACTTAGCTTTTAAAAGCATAATTAAGTCATACAACTTAATTAAGTATTTTCGCGTAAGAAGTATTGGATTCGACGCTTCTCGTAACGACTCCGTAGCTCAGTGGTTAGATAGAGCAGTCGCCCGGACAGTGAAAGGTCGTGGGTTCGACGAGTCCCATCGGTGCTATTTGTGAGACGGGTTGTTTTTTTGTGATACTTCATTTTCAATAATAAAAATGGCATTAAGAATGCAAAAGAGTAAAAAAGTAGTAAGAGACAAATGCTTCTGAATTGTCTCCATTTCATGACAAAAACGTATGAGGTTGCTATGTTTGTTTTATAAAATTTCCCCCTTTAATTATGTTTCCATTAGCTCGTCGTAAAATGTTTACTAAAAATAACCAATTACCATACATTAAACTAAACTCGTAAAACCTTCTGCATGGCTCCCGTGATAGTGCATTTATCTCAATGAAATATGCATAAACTTTGCCTTGCAAGCTCGCATCATAGCTATTAATAGCAGGACAGTCAACCGTTCTTGCATATTCCATTATTATGATTTTAAGTTATTGAGGTAAATATTAATATTTTTTTAATAATGATGAGTTTATGGCCTATAATCATACTGCTCAATACCTCAACACCTAGGCATTATTGAGAATTTGAGTTCACTGTCACATTTCTGATTGCAAGTTAATAAATGAAGATAATAATCAAAATAGTAAAAGTTTTTTTTGTATTTTATATTAAAAGGGATTTCATACTAAAAGTTTTGTACAAATCCTTTCGAAACAATTTAGTATCAAACTACATTATATTCAAAAGGTATAATACTCAATTTGTTATCATTATCATCAATTTATTGGCATTATCTGTACTTTTTTATAATTGCAAGGTGTCTAGTGTAACTAGGTTCTCATAATTTATGGCTGGGTGTGAAGATTCAATCTTAGATTATGGTAGACGTGTTACTAACTAGTTTGAAGAAAAATAGTACAGACAACCGAGATAGTTATTTTTATAGTTATTCTAGATAAGATCTTAGTTGCTATTGCTCGATGTAATTGTCATTGCTCAGTAGATTTAGATCTGATTTTCATCTATACAAATAAATAAAATTGTAGTCTCTGTTTGTAATATTAAAATAACCGCTTTTTACTACATGCATAATTATGATTATATATACAGTACATATACCAAAACAATTTATTTTTTATTTTTGTCTGTCTGTCTGTCTGTTTGTCCGGAACAAACAGACAGACAGACAGACAGACTAATCTCTGAAACGGCTGGACCAATTTTGACGGGACTTGCACTGGCAGGTAGCTGATGTAATAAGAAATAACTAAGGCTACTTTTTATCCCGATATTCTCACGGGAACGACAACCACGTGGGTGAAACCGCGGGCGGCCGCTAGTATTAAAATAACTGCTTTTTACTACATGCATAGGGTTATTTAAACGGTACATATGTCGCAGGGATTTTGTCAAAGTCGTGATATTATAATTTCACTAGTTAAATTATGAATAGACAATGAAACAATCCATAAGTTGTATTGAAACAAAAAAAAAATAACCACAAAATTTAAGGCGATCGCGAAGCGCAGCGAAGCGCAACGAAGCGATTTCTAATAAATTTCTAACCTATCACGTGTTCTATATGACTTCCGAGGTGAAATTATAATATCACGACTTTGACAAAATCCCTGCGACATATGTACCGTTTAAATAACCCTATGCATGTAGTAAAAAGCAGTTATTCCTGCGACACATAAATATATTTTTTTTTCAATTTTTGTCTGTCTATTTGTTCCGTCTAATCTCTAAAACGGCTGGACCGATTTTGACGGGACTTTCACTGACAGGTAGCTGATGTAATAAGGAGTAACTAAGGCTACTTTTTATTCCGATATTCCCACGGGAACGAGGACCACGCGGGTGTAACCACGGGCGGCCGCTAGTTTATAAATAGGTTCAATAGCTTCAACAAAATGGGTAATAAATAAATGAAATGACCCTGACAGATCACTTAAAGCTTTATCACGTCTGAATGTAAGTATTTCTTTTTAACACGCTCATTGAAATTTAAACGCATTTACATGTTGTTTTCACGTTTACGTAATAACATACGATCATTTCAAGATTTACTCAAATAATACCGCACAAAGTCACTTAAAAAACAATTTGCCTCGACCTTCTTAGAAACTTCACAATTTGTGTTTTGTTCTGTGCAACCGCTTATTTCGTGGCCGCACATTTTGAGTTTTTGTTTTTCAAATTGCGGGGCCATTTCACAGAAGCGGTAATTTTTCTTTATGTCTACAAATTATACGGACGCTCTCGTCTCCTGTCTCTCATTCCATTTTAATATTATCTTGGGACTTATTTTTACATTTCACGGACTAAATGGCGCCAGGGTAATTTTTTTCTGGGAATGTAAGATTACTAGTACTGTTCCCCGCGGTTGTAGGTACATTCGTGTTTTAAAACAACTTTGTAAACTTACATTTGAAAACTAATAAGTAACACGATTCTACTGTTCATCTAATTATAAGTACTTCTTCACTACATACCTAGTATAAAACAAAGTCTGTTTTTCTGTTTGCGATACTTAAGCTCAAAAACTACTAGACATACCTACATGGATTTTCAAGCAGTATTCACCAAAAGATAGAGTGATTTCTGAGAAAGGTTTGGGTTCATAATTTGTCAAGGTTTTGTGTATGTTGGTTAAAATATCACGATAAAATGAATTCAAGCGCTTTTCTTTCTCACACCGATATAATGGGACTCGCTTGATGCAATCAACCCCACCGCCGCGCCACGCCTCCTGATGTACGGTCGGGTCGCATCCATCCATCCCAGGTAGCAGCGGCGAGTAAGGCACGTGGGGTAGTGCATGAATTACCTACTGACACCACTTTAGTATTCAATTTGCACTTTGCATCCGATCCGGGCGAAGCCGGTGCGGGTCGCTAGTCTTGAATAATTTGCCTTGCCTTGGATTAGATGGACGCTAAGAATGTAACGGCTCTGAAATATTATCATAAATATATATTTTTTCTTTGCAGTTTCGTTCAAGAGTTTGCCTGCGAGCCTCTAGATGGCGTCACTCTACTGCTGGAGCTCCTGCGCAACGTCCAGCTCAGTCAGTCGGGTGAAAGCGCGCGCGGCCCGCCGGCTGTCAGGCGAAGACCGCTCTTGGACGAGCTGGCTTGTCTGTAAGTACTACATAATAGCATAATAGAGGTGGCAGCACAACAATATGGAGACTGGTGGTTCGCTTTCGAGCCTCTAGATGGTGTCACTCTACTGCTGGAGCTCATGCGCAACGTCCAGCTCAGTCAGTCGGGTGAAAGCGCGCGCGGCCCGCCGGCTGTCAGGCGAAGACCGCTCTTGGACGAGCTGGCTTGTCTGTAAGTACTACATAATAGCATAATAGAGGTGGCAGCACAACAATATGGAGACTGGTGGTTCGCTTTCGAGCCTCTAGATGGTGTCACTCTACTGCTGGAGCTCATGCGCAACGTCCAGCTCAGTCAGTCGGGTGAAAGCGCGCGCGGCCCGCCGGCTGTCAGGCGAAGACCGCTCTTGGACGAGCTGACTTGTCTGTAAGTACTACATAATAGCACAATAGAGGTGGCAGCACAACAATATGGAGACTGGTGGTTCGCTTTCGAGCCTCTAGATGGTGTCACTCTACTGCTGGAGCTCATGCGCAACGTCCAGCTCAGTCAGTCGGGTGAAAGCGTGCGCGCTCAAACGGCTGTCAACGATCTGAACGTTGGTTGATTGTTTAGCTTAGAACATATCCTGAATATTCAGACCACTTTAAACATAGAAGCAAAATAAACGATATTTTTTGTTACAGTCAATGCCTTTGGAGTTGCTGCAGCAGGTACCCTGACTGCGTGCGGAGGCTGGTGGCTGGCTCCAATGGAGTCTACACCCTGACTGCGTGCATCATGTCTACTGTTAATAAATCTAGGACATTAGCATTACAGGTACATATAAATATTCATAGTTCAGCTAGTTCACTGCATCTCAAAACTAAAATCAATACATTGGCAAAGTTTAAATATATAAAACAAAAACTATTAATAATACATTTGATAAGAAAAAAATCTTTGCATTTGGTCACATGTACATGATAACTGTCAGTCTTTACATTTCTGCGGCCAATTCTCACGCATTAAGTATATTGTGTTTTTTTATGTTTCAGCTCCTCACGAAAGCCTGCTACCCACCAGCGAACGGTCACAGCACTGTCTCCGAGTCCCTCTCAACCCTCCGCCTGCGGTATGGCGAGCCCGTCCGCTTCAGATTCCTCGTAGGCATGCTGCAGAGCACCGGGGGTACCGGAGACCTTCAAGCGGCTGGTTTAGGATTTATTAACGCGTTACTCATCAGCGCCCCGACGCCTCAGAGAAAACTGTACATCCAGGCTGAGTTGGAACAAGCTGGGTTCGATATTATCACTTTGAAGAAGGTACGTATAATTCCATGAATGATAAGATAGTAAGTCCTTAGAATTGACAACGATGAGTTTAACAAAATATAATCCAATAATATTCAAGTTATCTGATAGATCATCAACATTCAAAAGTTAAACATTACATTACTGTAGATATCTAAAACACGTAACTTTTGTTTCAGATGGTCAGCAAACTACCAAACAAAAATGAGCAAGTAGCCAATGAAATTGAAAAATACGAAAAACAGCTCATCGACATCGACACATTGAGTGAAAAAGCAAACGAAGCTTTGAAAGAGAAGGACGATCTACGAAATAAGTTAGAATTGCTTGAGAAAAGAGTTAAAATTCTGCAGGAAGAAAAGGGTATTTTACTATCTTTAGAAAAATGCCTAAAAGAGAAATGCTGTGAACTGCAAGAAGAGGTATCTTCTTTAAGATCTGAACATGGAAACTCTAATCGAAAGAAGTCGTTTGTCATGAAGAAAAAAAACTCAGTTCACCAAAATAGAGGCAAGTATTATTTGCATTTCAAATTTTTTAACAATCTAATCAATACTTGTCTATTAGCAAAATTCACGAACTTTTATTTTTTTTCAGATGAGTCATCTCCTCCGGAGGATGAGGGCATTAGTTCCTCGGAGCGATCATTAAGTCCTGAAGGCGACCCACAACGCGATTCTATGGTGTTCGAAGTGTTTAATGTCAAAAATGAAACGTTCGATATAATGCGAAACAAAAGACCTATGCATAGAAAATTAGAGTCTACTAAAAAGAGTAGTGATTATAAAAGATCATCTGACGAAGAGGACGAAACAACCATAGATGAAGTAATACAAGAACTAAGAAATATAGTCAATCATGCAGAAACTGCACAATATAAAAGAGAAGAAGAAGTGTATGGTGATAGTCGATCTTCTAGATGCAACCAAACCTCGGAAATCAATGTGTCCGTGAAAACGTTAGAATGCAAAAATCATAAAGATGTAGAGAAAGAAGATTCTATCACAAGTACTAGACATAGTATTCAAATCACTAGCAGTGGTGAATTTGCTAACGAAAGCAATGAAGATGACGAAGAAGCCGAAATAGTACCGAGTAAAATTCTACCACATCCACCAAGAAAAGCAAAAAGCTTAATACATTTGTTCACCCCACCGACAGAACAAGGACTATTATATAAACCATCAGACTTATACGATCGAGACTTTTATTCTAGTGATGAAGAATCTGATTCCTTGTTGAGTGCATCACGCTGTCAGAACCAAGTCACAAAAAAACCCTCCGGATCTAGTTTTGATTTCCGGGAATGTCGAGCTGTATTCAATTCTATGGTCGAAAAAGAAAAGGTTGATCCAAACCGAGGCAAACGACAAAGAGCACGATCAAGAGATGAAACAAGGAAATCATCCATAAAGCGTAGCGAATCTTTCCAAACATCTGAAAAGGGTTCACGCCAGCGTGAATATATTGACAGCATGTTTTACAACGAAATTCATAATTCTGTAGGTTCTGGCACTCCTCTGCAACGCTCGAACTCAAAATGCAGTCGAGTAGATGAAATAGTGAACCTCATTGAATCTAAAAAGCTAACGAAAAGTTTGGACCGAATCGACGAAGGGCTCAACTCTATGGTAGATATAGTGATGCTGGCTGAACCTAAAAAACCATCGTGGCCTTATGAGAGGAGGCAAAGGTCGTGTTCTAGAACTAACAGTGACGCGGGTAATGAAACTCCTTTGGTTCCCGTTTCAAGATCAAATAGTAGACTTAACAGTTTGTATCAGCGATTTGATACTAGATCGTCCAGCAACAAAGGGAAAGATGAAATCGCAAAGACAGAAACCCCTCAAAAGTTTTATTTACCTCATCCTAAGCTGAGCACTGGCTCATTCGATAACCAGAATGCTTCATACAACGGAACGTTTTTAGTGAAACGTGGTCATAGTAATGCAGGTTTTTACTCTGGCAACCACATAATGAGAGATGCACCAGCAAGTATGACGAGTCTTGTCATGACAGGCACCCATAGCCATGCTGACTTAAAAAGAACACTATCTCCGATGGGATCGACAAATAACTTCGGCCTTCACAAAGTGACAGACATGCCCTCAGGATTATATTAATGGGCTCCTAACTTATTATTAATCTGGACCAACGACTAATTTAAGGAATTGTACCTAACTACGTTGACTAGTGCAATAACCCACCAACCCTATTGGGCCAGCTTGGTGGGTTCGTGGCCACATTTCCCCCTGTAAATGGGGCTGGTCTGTGCCCTAAAGTGGAACTAATATAGGTTGATTAAGTGCAATATTAAATATTTTTGAAAAATTATGTCTGTTACAAACAGTTTTTAAAGAGAATTGTTTTCTTACGTATTCTATAAATGAGTTTTAACTTTCAAAATCTCTTTAAAAGCAGATTGTAATTCTTTAAGTGTTGATTTAAGATCTTTCGAATAATTAAAAGTATCTTGGTAATTTTGTATGTAAGCAAAATTGGCTTAAGATCACACGATATAATTTGTATTGCCGCCAGTTTTTGTTTTGATTTCTTTGTAATATATTTTTCTATTTTGTTATTTATTTAAAAAGACTTTCGTTTCGTTTCGGCCGACGACGGTTGTTGAAACATCAAGGTTATCAGATTTTCTTTATATTTTTCTCATTTCGTTGCAATATTTATATTCTAGATGGAAATGTTTAGTATGATTGTGTTCTAAATTTACCTCCATTAGACTTAAATCTATTATTCTTTCGTATGTAAATATTGTATAACGTAAGCATTGACTACATTGTCGTGAAATGGTTATCGAAAATATACTTATCATTACTTTATCATTTTATTTTATTTCAGGGGCCTTACTGCGAGCTGTCATACAACGTTATAGTATAGTAATGTTGATTGCAGGACGGAGCTATAGACTGCATATAGCGCTATCTCGCTTACAATATTACTCATTGTTTGACAGTGCCATAGAGTAACTTGTATATATAGGAAACAGTGCGCAGTAAGGCCCCAGAGGTATCCAACGTGTATCGGACGAAATGTAAAATTACTTTCAAGTTTTGGAATAAGTAAAACACTCACTAGCTTCATTATTTTAATAAATTCATATTTTACATTTTCATGAAGTTTGTATAACCCTTTCGTGACCGGTTAATACGATCGTGCGTTCAAATTAAAAAAAATCCAGCAGCGCGGGAAATCGACTTTATTGAACGGGAACGGCGTCACATCATCGTGCGTTTCCTCTAGTTTTTAAATTGGTGCCATTTGCGATCCTACGGTTAACAGTTTTTTGACAATACATTTTCAAACATGGCGGCGCACGCAGTGGATCGTCGAGGTCGAAGTAAGTATTCACTAAAATTATTTTCAATGTATATTTGTGTTAAGATTGATGTTTCTTTTAATGATAATGGAGTATATTTCATATGTAAGCAATAATTTAACGAAATAAAGCATTTTAAATATGATAATTCCGGCATCAATTTTTGAACGCACGAAAGTGTGATTTCGGCACCAACCCGCATTCTTGATTTTACTTACCAGTCATGTCTAAGATTCTATTTTGTGTTCTTTTTGCGGTGCTTTTGTTATAATATGTGTTTTTATTTGTTTAAGGGGTTGAGTTAACTGCCGATTTACTCCTGACACTGCGTCGGACCTGACAGAAGACGGAAATGATTCGGAAATCGAAGGATTTCCCGACGAAGATACCGCTGACGCCTAAGATAGCGTCATCCTCATTCACAGCGTGTCTCTAGCAGCTCCTTTTGCTCAACGAGAGACTACAGATGAAGAGGCAACCACTGAAAGCACAGGAGCATCCATACTAGATCGTCTCGTCGTCCTTGACTAGATCGTCGGTCCACCTTGTAGGGGGCCTGCCCACGGAACGTCGTCCGTTTCGCGGTCGCCATTCGAGAACCTTTCCGCCCCTACGGCCATCGGTTCTTCGCACTATGTGTCCCGCCCACTGCCACTTCAACGATGCAATCCCTCGAGCTATGTCTGTTGTTTTAGTTCTCCTGCTGATCTCATTTCTGTTTCGATCGAGCAAGGACATACCAAGCATCGCTCTTTCCATTGCTCGCTGGGTGACCTTGAGCATTCTTATGAGACCTATGGTAAAAGACCACGTCTCGCGTCCATAAGTCATAGCTGGAAACACACACTGGTCAAAGACCTTAGTCTTGAGACATTGAGGAATTTTGGACGCGAATATATGCTGGAGCTTCCCGAACGCTGCCCATCCAAGCTGGATTCGACGAGAGATCTCTTTCTCGAAGTTGGACTTGCCTAATTGGACTGTCTGTCCCAGGTAGACATAGTGGTCAACAACTTCAAGTGTAATGTTCCCAACATTAACTGGAGCGGATGCAACATGGGCATTGAACATGATTTTCGTCTTATCCAAGGCATCTTCAGACCCACTCTTTGAGAAGCATTACTGAGATCTGCGAGCATTGTGTTCAGGTCTTCCAAGGTCTCCGCCATGAGAACTACATCATCGGCAAACCGCAGGTGTGTTAGGTACTCGCCAATGATGTTGATGCAGCAAACTTTCCGGTCCAGCAGTCCAGAATCTAAAAAATATCTTCAGACGCAGCTGTGAACAGTTTCGGAGAGATGACGTCTCCCTGTCTCACACCTCGCTGTAGTTAGATAGGATTAGAGCTCTGGTTCTAGTTCTGTGGTGTTTTAAAGTATACCACACATAATAAAAGAAATTTTTTAAGATTATCCTACTAATATTATAAATGTGAAAGTTTGGATGTTTGGATGTTTGGATGTTTGGATGTTTGGATGTTTGTTACTCAATCACGCCGAAACGGCTGAACGGATTTGGATGAAATTTGGAACACAGATACTTTGTAGCCTGGAGAGGAACATAGGCTACTTTTTATCCCGGAAAAATGTTACATTCCTGAGGGATAACGTCGTGTAGTCCACGCGGGCGAAGCCGCGGGCGGAAAACTAGTTTGTAATAAGATGTGATTATGTTAAGTTTTCTAAAATTATTTATCTCTGAAGATATTTTTTGTTTTTTTATGTTCAATAATGACTGATTTTTGTAATAAATAAGACAGATAACTAATAAAACATTATACCAAATAGATTATCTTTATTATTTTTGCAAATATTTAATTTTTTTTAATTTTTTTACCATTATTTGATCATAATCCAATTTATGGGTTAAAGCCGGGAGCGCACAATCGTGGCATACCCCTCCCTATTAGGGTAGAGGGGGGGGATTTTTATTTTTATTTTTCTGCAACTACAATAGGTCTATATTCTTAGAAACCAAACTTAAAATAAACAATTTCAGAAAAAATTATCTCAGGCCTGAAAGGGATAAAACATATAATTTAATATTGACTAGTCATTCTCTCACCATCAATAAACAAATACTATATTAATTTTTATTTGATAACAAGTAGAACGAAAAAGGAAGTATTTAGAAAAAATCGACCCGTCTCACAATTATTTTTTCATATAAATAAAACACTTTTCCTTTCAGTGTCAAAAGTGTTTTATTTATATGAACAGTTTGCGCAGAAATCTAAGATGTGTTTATCATTTTTTCATTTTTTCTGAATACTTCATTTTCCATTTTTCAATAATAAAAATTGCATTGTGAATGCAAAAAAGTAAAAATTTAAATAACAAGTAGAACTTAAAGGAACGGGGAAGTGGAAAGGAAGTCAAAAGTTGTACTTACAAGTGAGACTAGAACCTGTTAAATATTTTTTTTGGTTTATAGTGAGGGCAAATACAGTCTTAGTATACCGAAAACGGCAAGTTGACTCAGTCAGACACGGGGCCTGTCTCTTGACGCACCCAGCCCAACCGTCTAGCCTAATATAGGCTTCGCGTCAGGACTGGGCGGTTTTAACCCCTGCCCCTACCCCTAACGAGCTTGAAAGCTCGAGAGGGGGCCGGACAGAGGGAGAGAGCCTACTCTCAATCTCTCCATAAGGTTACCCACTCAAGATGGGCTGACCATGGGGCGGTTGAGAGCAGGCACCACTACCAAAGTGAGACTAGTACCTACCAAATGTATTTTTTTTTTCAATTACACTGAAAGTTCCACATATTTAGTTAAAGGGTACATAAATTATAAATTAGCCGATATACTTTTCGTAAATGGTTAGTTCAACAGTAAAAAATTAACTTTTCTGTTCAGCGTTTCTCATTTGTTTCAACACTTTTTCGTACAGAAGAGTTTTAGTAATAGATCCCCAAATAAAGTCCAAATGACCAAAATTATCGCTTGGCAACAGATAACAATCTACCAAATTTGGCAGTCTATCGCATAGAAGTAAGGTGTCCTCCGGAGACACAAGAACATCAGCCGTAGAGTAGTAGATGTAAGCGGGGGTGGTGATTTTGGACAAGTCATAATTAGGAGGGACAGTCGAGCCATATTGGGCTAGATTTGTAAATGTGTTGAAGTTGTAGCGACGGAATGTGTCGAACCTGATGCTTTGGCCGTAATGGGCAATTTGACGTACGGAAGCACCGGCAGGCGCGTGCCCGTAGAATATTGGTAGCATAGTCTGGAAATATAACAAACAAAAAGGTTAACCGGGTCGTATTAAGAGGAGAAGTCGTTGGCAGCTAGGTAAGAAATTAGATAATATTCCACCGACAAGAGAGTAGTTCTTAAGTAAGACGAAGAAGTCTTGAAATAGAAAGCATAGTGTTTTAATGTTTGGTAACTTAACTGTAAGCGGTACCTATAATTAGCGAAACTTCTGCATTGTCGACTCTACAAAAAAAAACTCAAGTTACCTCATTGACAGACGACCCTCCAATAGAAATGTTATCACATATGGAATCCGGTCCGCAGAAATTTGTTAAGAACCATTCTAAGAATTCTCTATCTGGGAACGCCTCTGCTAAGCCCAATGCAAAAGCTGTTGACTGAAACAAAAAAACATAAGTACAGTGGAACTTACACCTTCATCAGTGACATCATAAAGATGTCTTAAAATTTTGAGTACACTCACCTCAAGCACATTTTCAAGTGGAGCCAGAGTCCTAAATGCTTCATTTTGATTATAGGTAAAGAATGCCGCTGGCGCCAATCCTTGGAATGAGCTAATTTTCTCATTATACTCTGGACGTAGAGAGGTTAGCACCAAGAAGGTGGTTCCTCCTTGAGAGTGCCCAACAAAGTGAAGCTTCGATTGCTGCGTAGTGTCGAGGATGTAGTCGATGAAAGCAGGGAGGTCGAAGTTGCCAATCTGATCCCAACTGAACCTCCAGAATGCCTGGTTGATACTGTCAGGGTTTAGGCGGCGATGACGGCGGGAGTAATAGTTGCCCCGAGCGTTGCCTAACCATACGTCATAACCTTCTTCAGCAAGGTAGTAAGCTGCAAAAAGATAATGATATTAGGTCCTCGTTCTATACAGGCCCGATATTTTGTCTAGTTCAATGGCGCACTGGATATGGATAGTGATCCTATGGAGCCTTAGCTCTTAGCAGTGGCGGTACTGCCAAATTAGCTGTTTATTACATAAAACAGTAAACTATTTACAACTAAACAAGGAATCAAATACCTAGTTTAATGGACACACTAATCTTAATCTTATTCACATTATATTATAGGAATAATAAAAATAAAACTGCAAGCTGCGCCGTATATTCAAATCTATAAGTATTAACAAATAAAATGAATGTTTGAATAAATAATAATTAGAAAAATTGCTGTTACTGTAGTACCAAAATTACTATGAGACACACCAGCTCGCTCACAAAACTATATTCCTAATACTATTATAAACCATATCCCAAAAACCTTTAACACAAGTAGACATGAGCAGACCCACTCTACTGGCAGCACCCGTTCACGAGCATGACGCATGAGCCAGCCATCGCTTCGCTCAACCATATTTTGGGGAGCGTTACGACCTGATTTACACGACACCACCGCAGGAATGTTCAACGAGTTTATTATTGTTGTAAGACGCTAATTAATACATTTCCGACGTCATCTAATCTTCACATCAATCAGTCTGGGTTTAGCTATCAGACATATTTCAAATAGACCAGATAAACTCATGTTGATATTATTCTTATGATTAATGTGACGTCTTTATTCTTAAGATATCCTAGCAATCAATTTATACTTAATTGCAGAACATTGAAAAATGTACAAGTATCTACTACTAATATTTATGCATACAGAAGTAACATTCTGTAAGCATTTTCAATACTGCAGATGATATGGCATAGTGTTAATAAAAGACGGGTAAAAACAGAGCTCACGAGAGGCCGCCACGCCCATTAGGGGTGCGTAATGAATGATATAATTTCATTTGGTATAATTTCATTTCAATAACGTTCATATGACATAATAAACGTATGTCATAACAACACTTCAACTAATTTCATTTTGCATAGGTAATGTTTATTTCATTTAATCATCATTTTATATAATATCATTTAACATAACGCTCATTTTATACAAACATATTTTATATAAAACTCATTTGCTATAACGGTCATTTGATATAATCTATATATATAAAATCGAGGGGACATAACTCACTCATCACGAAATCTCGAAAACTACTGGACCAACGAAGATGTAATTTGGCAGGAAGGTAGATTATGCCTAGGAGACGTCCGCTAAGAACGGATTTTAGGAAACTCCCCCCCTAAAGGGGTAAAATGGGGGGGTTAAGGTTATATGGAACTTCCTCATTAATGGATTTATAAGCATGAAAATTGGTACGTTGGATACTGGTTACGACTGAAAATGATCTAAGTAAGCAAAGTAAAAAAACTCCCCTTTAATAGGGTAAAATGGGGAGATAAAGTTTATATGGAACTTCTTCATTTCTGAACTTAGAAGTATGAAAATTGGTATGTTGAATACTGATCACGATTGAAAATTATCTGCGTAAGCGAAGTTAAAAAAACTCCCCGATAATGGGGTAAAACGGCGGATTAAGCTTATATGGAACTTCCTCATTTCTAAACTTAGAAGTATGAAAATTGGTATGTTGGATACTGGTTACGACTGAAAATGATCTAAGCAAGCAAAGTAAAAAAAAACTCCCCTTTAATAGGGTAAAATGGGGAGATAAAGTTTATATGGAACTTCTTCATTTCTGAACTTAGAAGTATGAAAATTGGTATGTTGAATACTGATCACGATTGAAAATGATCTGCGTATGCGAAGTTATAAAAAAACCCTTAATAGGGTAGAAAGGGGGGATTAAGGCTTATATGAAAACTTCCTCATTTCTGGACTTAGGAGTATGGAAATTGGTATGAAGGATACCAGGTCATCATTAAAAATGATCTGCGTAGGCAAAATAAAAAAAACACCTAATAAGGTAGAAAGGGGGGGGGTTAATGTTTATATAGGGTGGGTGGGGTATTAAGGCGCTACTCGGAAAAATATGGACTTTTTGATTTAAAACTATAGGACGGTTACAGTTGTTACAAATCTGGTAATAAGATATATATTTCTTCATACCTTTATCTAGAATCGTATAGTTTCAAAAACACGATTTTGTGATTTTGCCTCGACACTTTTTCTTTTCGAAAAGACCTCTAAAAAATATGAAAAGTGAAGATTATTCTTAAATGGGGTTACTTACACTATTGGAAATTGGTTTAATTAGTGGACACCAATAATATTGAGGATCGTATAGAAGCATTTTTTTATAATCGCTGTAGTTTTTTAATACGAAGTGATTTTGTGTTTTTTTTGCCTAATCTGCAAAATCGGTCTCGCTCCCGCGCGCGTCGTTTTCTCATTGCTATCTCGCTTCAGCACATTTTTTCCGAGTATCGCCTTAAAGATACGGAGTTTGGATGTTTATGGCTCAATCACAACTACTTAAATGGCTAAATCGATCGGGATAATTGAACTCTGGCCGGGAAAATTTCATACGGTTTTTTTAGCTCGGGAAAAAGGTAAAAAATTTTTTGTTCACTTTATTCAATGAAGCATGGGTCCCATGACAGCTCATTTTCGTGCAAAGCAAACAATTCTTTATGCATTGGAATAAAACTCAAGAAAATCTGTTTTACACATTTTTTAAAATGTATTGACTTGATTTTTTGTATTTTGGTAGTTCAAGAGTAGGAAAATGTCCGAATATTATTCATACGATAGTAGCTCCTGTTTGTCTAGGTATCGTTCGTTACCTTCTTATGCCTAAACCACGGGTAGCGTACTCGGCCTGCGATCGATGAGGTTATGTTACTTTTGCAATGGTCTATCATGGGATTGCTGTTAAAAAATATATCGTGCTTCGGAAGACACGATATGCCGATGTTTCTGGCTGCATTTGGATTGGTTAGTACACCATAACTTCAATGGACCCGTGTGGAAGGTCATGGCCTATTCTCCTTATCCATCTCTATGAAGGCCTATGCCCCAGCAGCGAGGACATTAAAATAGATTGATGATGGTAGTGATGTGATCTTAGACAATGCCTATCTACCCACTTTGTGACACAACATTTTGCGATGTAGTACTCGCGGACGTAGCCGCGGCCGCCGGCCATTCATATTCCTATTTCTATTATTCCTACAATTATTATAAATGCGAAATTGTATATGCTCACGTCAAAACGGCTGAACCAGTTTTGATGAAATTTAGAATGGAGATAGTTTGAGACAGTGCTTCCGGGTGCTCCTACTAATTACTCCTACTGATAGGAGCACCGGGACACCCATGTCCTGATGCTAGGAAGGACATACCTAGGCAAATTGTAACCGCGGGAATAAAGCTCATTTCCATGGTAAAATAAGTTTTAGCTCGGGCAAAGCTGTAGAATATAATTGGTATTTAAGGCGATAGTTTGAGTTCATGGGAAGAATGATGTTTAGAATAGAGACAGTTTAAGGCCATGGAAAGGACATATTTTACTTCTTAGCGCGGGAAATCTCATTGTATGGAAAAATCACTGTAAGCGCGGGCTAATTTGGGGGCAGAAATTGGTATTTAAGTAAATAATTTGAGACCCTGGCAAGGATTATAAAATCATATTCCTACGGGAAAATCAATAAGTAGGTATTATTTGTTTGTCCGTCTTTCACGTCCAAACGGAGTAACGGATCAACGTGATTTTTGGTACGAGGGTAGATTGGGAGCTGGAGAATGACATAGTTTATCCCGGAAAATATTACATTCCATCAGGATAATGTCGTGTAGTACACGCGGGCGAAGCCGCGGGCGGAAAGCTAGTTTTATTTCATATAATCATCATATGTAATAATTTCATTTGATACAATTTTGTTTTATATAATCATCAATTTAGTCAATTAAATGTATAGTGTAGGCAAAGGAGCAGGCGGCACGGGGCGTACAGTGCGCTCGAAAGGGGGGCTCGGGGGGCGAAGCCCCCCGCCATAAAAAGCCACAACCGTGACAAATCAATTAATAATAGGTTAGGTTAGGTTAGAACTGTGAACAAAACAAAGCGCGAGCCGAGCGAGCGAAGCGAGCCTGCCGCGGCAGCGGCCGGCGAAGCGCCAGAAATAGTTATTCGTTGATTATACTAAATGAACGTTATATGAAATGATGTTATGTTATACAGGGCGTCCCAAAATTAACTCACATGGAGGGAAAGTACCTTAAATACTGAAGATATTAAATTTTACTGAAAAGAGACTTCATTTTTATTTTGAAAAGAAAACGAACTGCATTCAAAGAATTTTAAGTAATCAACTGTCTGAACTGGGAATCGAACCCGCTGAATGTAAAAAAAATATTTCTC
This sequence comes from Crambus lathoniellus, assembly GCA_949710035.1. Classification (NCBI taxonomy): domain Eukaryota; kingdom Metazoa; phylum Arthropoda; class Insecta; order Lepidoptera; family Crambidae; genus Crambus; species Crambus lathoniellus. Next base: position 29,213,196 of record OX453302.1, on the reverse strand, counting down.
TAATTTAATTGTACCGATCGAAAGACTCGATTATACCTAAGCATTTCTTCTAGATAACATAGCATCTTAAATAAAAGGAAGACTACGAAATTTAACATTAAATGTTGAATAACAAGTTTGTGCAGCGTTATTAATAGCCTTTTCTGTGACTGTCGTGCTCAATACAGACTTTAACATTTCAATGTAGGTATTACTAATGCGTGAAGATTGGAGCAATTATCATAAAGTGTTTGATAAAGTTATAATGTTTTAAGTAACACCAGCTCGATTGGTTTAAAAATGTTTGAATAGTTACTTTGGTGCGGTCTATTCCAACATATGGCATAGTCGTGGGACGCCCCCAGGGCTTCCAATGACTATGTCACATGGTGGCATAGACCACACCAAATACTGTAGATAGAAAGTTTTACTGAAATAGGACTTTATTTTTATTTAAATAACAATAGAACTGCATTCAATTTTTTTTAATAATAGCATGTCCAAACCGAGAATCGAACCCGCACGAAATTATTCAAACTTTTTAAAACCAATCGAGGTGGTGTTACTTATCACATTATCAAACACTTATGATAGGGAATTAGGTATAATTGCTCCAATCTTCACTCATTAGTAATACCTACATTGAAATGTTAAAGTCTGTATTGAGCACGACAGTCACAGAAAAGGCTATTCATAACGCTGCACAAACTTGTTATTCAACATTAAATGTTAAATTTCGTAGTCTTCCTTTTATTTAAGATGCTATGTTATTTAGAAGAAATGCTTAGGTATAATCCAGTCTTTCGATCGGTACAATTAAATTAGAGAAATATTTTTTTTTACATTCAGCGGGTTCGATTCCCAGTTCAGACAGTTGATTACTTAAAATTCTTTGAATGCAGTTCGTTTTCTTTTTAAAATAAAAATGAAGTCTCCTGTCAGTAAAATTTTATATCTTCAGTATTTAAGGTACTTTCCCTCCATGTGAGTTAATTTTGGGACGCCCTGTATAACCATTTTGTGTTTTAAATATTATACAATGTAAGTGTTATAGTAAATGTTTATTATATGAAACGTTTTTATATCAAATGTTCATTATACGGTTTAAAATTATATATTTTGAATTTATATCATTCGTTGATTATACAAAATGAACGTTATATGAAATGATTTTATGTAATGTGTTGTTATATTTTGTGAGTGTTATACGAAATGTTGTTATATCATATATTACACACCCGCCCATTAGGTATCCCTTCTTTCGCTGTTATTCATTCATCCATACGAACGGCCTGCTTCGTACCCACTCCGTGGGTAAAAATAAACTAAGTACGTACATACTTATCTGGATTTACGGCATTGGGTTCTTTACCCAACTTACCCAATACACTTCCAGGTCCAAAAACAACGAAATCAGACAAGAAAGACAACAGACTATGCATAATGAACACGACTGATTAGACCACGTTAATGAAAATAGATACTGTTAGAAGGTTTCGAGATACTTAACCGTTATAATATTATTAAAATTTTTACTTTTTTGCATTCGTTGCAAAATGGAAAATGAAGTATTTAAAAAAACGTAAGTCGTTAACGACTCCGTAGCTCAGTGGTTATAGCAGTCGCCCGGGTAGCGAAAGTTTGTGGGTTCGAGTCCCATCGGAGCTGGTTGTGAGACGGGTCGATTTTTTCTAAATACTTCATTTTCCATTTTTCACCCGTTATAATATTGCTTAGGTGGCGTTTACTAACAGAGACCAGATCTCATCAAGCTTACCCAACGCATTGCCAGGTCCAAGTACCACGAAGTCAGCAGAGGAAGACAAGAGGCCATGCATGATGAAGACGACAGGCTTTACCACTCCAGGCTCGTTGTTTTTGTCCCTGCCGTGCGGAATCCTGTGCATCGTCAGGATGTAATCATCTTCCGTGGTCACCTCGTGGGTTTCCACAGGATACCCATATCTGGTGATGAGGCCAGGCTAAAGATACAAGGAGACCAGTATTTTGAGTCATCGAAGAGTTAGTACCTAGTTAAAGTTGGTAAAAATGTCTAAGTAGGTACCTACTTAGATAGGTATATGTTTTTTTTTTGCACATTTTTTGATTCAGTGTAATTCATTATTCTTCACTCCAAATTATAATGTAGGTATCAAAATTCTAATTCGCGGCCGCTAGTCGATTTATAAAGTCTTAATAAATATTTTTGATAAGCTTTATGTACGTGCTTTCTAGAATCTATTTCTTACTTATAACTGGTAACTATCCAATCGTTCATTAGAATCCAACGTCGTATTAGTTAGTAGTTCAAATCTTACAATTTGAGTTGGACCGTTTTTTCAGCTGGACCCTTCAGTTGCCCATAAAAATAGTTTGAGCACAAGCAGAACATAAACTAGCATATGGCGGATGGCATACTAGTCCAGTCAATGAATGCTTCAAAAACAGTATAGAGAGAAATGCTTGGAACACAATTTTTGACTTCGTTACTTTGTTTGGACTAGTTAGGAGGTAAACATATCAAAAGTCTCCGTCCGTAGCCCTTAAGCCGAGGGGGATGGGGTTTCATTTTTCGGTTTTTGGATTATTTCTACAATTTTTGTGCTGCCAAGTTTTTCGATATCTGACTGCTGACTGACAGACAACGCACAGCCGAAATTTGGAAATTCCCCCTCTAAAAATGGTAAAAAAAGGGGTTCAAAGTTGGATGAAACTTTTGTGAACGTAAACTCAATTCCACGGGGATGAAGTCGCAGGGGGAGCGCTAGTAGTAAAATAATATATTATTGAAGAAAATTTAATGCTCTACTATTCTATGGCCAGCATTTAGTATTTCAGTGCATCGTTGAAAAGTTATCAGGGTGCCTACCATCAACTTTAAGACAGCGATTCAAAGATAGCGCGATGCAGAATAGGTTCCTAAAATGAATTGCTTTCTTTCGTACTCTGACCTTCTAAAAACTGGATCGCAAATGAATTGCTAAATGTTAATGACCGAACGATTTGTGCCCTTTTTCTTCTACCCGTCTCTTTCACCCGATTCTGTCATGCCCGGAGAGTGAGAGGGACGGGTATAACCTGCAGGTGACATGTTAAATCGACCGGGTTATAAGTCAAATAAGAGTTCCTGACAGCTTAGCGGCTGTGAACTGTCATTGATCGATCACTGAATCGCTGTCATTGATACTAAGCTGTCGTGGTACGAATAAGCGAAGCAGATCAGTTTAGGTTCCTAAACAAAACCGTAATAAGAGTTGATGGTAAGCACCCTGGTCAAATGTTGAAAAGTGAAGGAAAATATTTTTTCCAAAATTACAGACTTTCAAGAGCGGACATCTCGAAAACTATAAAAGGTATCGAAAAACTTGACTCACTAAAACTTGTAGCAAGTTTAATCAGCTTTCATTTTGCAAGCAAGCATGTCGCTAGGACGCATAGTTTCTGAGATATAATCTAAACACCAAAAAATGAGAAATTCGGAAGAATGACGTGGGATTTCAAGGGTAAGGTTAGAGGAAGAACGCAAGGTACAGGACCTAGATGAAGAGTGAAAGGAAAAGCAATCTTTAAAATTAGGGAGAAGCAGTCGTTAATATTATTATTATATCAATTGGGCAAAACAATTGTAAAGAACTAGCTTTATAAGTAATTTACTATCAATAGAAGATAACTGTCTTACCACGTCCAATGAGGCATCTTCTAAGATATCAGTACTATATCTTGCTCCAGAAGCATCTCCATAGGTTTTCTCAATAAAACCAGCATTGGGTGACCTTCCGCCAGCCGCTCCTAATACCAACACACCAAGAACGACCAAGTACAACATTTCGTATGCAGTATTATAATATACTGTAAAGGAAATATGTATACACGCAGCTTTTAAAGTATTAAGGCCCGGTCTCACCAGTCACCTGTTACCTGCTGTTAAATGAAAACTAAAAAAAAGCTTACTCTTAGCTTAGCTCACCACAGAAGTAAACAATGACAAATAGAAAATCGAACCATGTAAAACGAAAAATAGGGGACCTTTTTACTACTTAGCAATCACTTCCTGCTCGGGTAGCATGACGAACTCGAGAAAGGTTTTGTCTATATCGAAACGTCAAAAATGACATTTCATCGTAGTAGACAAACCTATTGTTCGGCTGCCAATTATAGACTTTTCGAGGTAGACAAAACTCTACTCGAGTTTGTCATGCTACGCGTGCTGGCAAGCTTAAATCTTCGCGTAAAACTGTGACATTTAGGTATGCATCTCTGTTTAAATGATAGTCGCTGATTTAGCTGCTGTAATCATCATCAGCGTTTTTGAATGTCCTCGCAGCTGGGACACATTGCTTTTCTTATGACTGGATACAGAAGATGATTGATAACCTACAAGACAAGCTTGATTTAACATGCTTACCGAACCACAGTGGAGATCACATCAATAAGCAATAATTAACGCTTTAGCAACAGAACCGTCTGTTTCTAACATCATAACTTTAAGTAGCGTGGTGTCAACCCACTAAAATAATACTAAAAACTGTTTATAATGAACCTTCATTAATCGTACGTTACTTTGTAGTAACCGGGCGCTTTTTAAAGCCTTTGTTAATTCTTATGATAACAAATTGCTGATATAATGTCTATAGCTAGATAGCAAGTCGAATCTCCGCATCCGATTGATTTCTTGCGATTAATTAAATAATTACGTATCATTAAAAACGTACGATAAAAAAAATAAACATCAATAGTATAGTACACATTACTGACGCGGTCTTTATTGACTGCATTGCTAACAGCGCGATGATGATAGCCGAAAGCGCAGCATAGCGCAGGGTGCCTACCATCAACTTTAAGACAGCGATTCAAAAATAGCGCGATGCAGAATAGGTTCCTAAAATGAATTGCTTTCTTGCGTACTCTGACCTTCTAAAAACTGGATCGCAAATGAATTGCTAAATGTTAATGACTGAACGATTTGTGTACTTTTTCTTCTACCCGTCTCTTTCACTCGATTCTGTCATGCCCGGAGAGTGAGAGGGACGGGTATAACCTGCAGGTGACATGTTAAATCGATCGGGTTATAAGTCAAATAAGAGTTCCTGACAGCTTAGCGGCTGTGAAATGTCAATGATAGATCACAGAATCGCTGTCATTGATATTAAGCTGTCGTGGTACGAATAAGCGAAGCAGATCAGTTTAGGTCCTAAACAAAACCGCAATAAGAGTTGATGGTAAGCACCCAGGTCCGTCGTCACAGCGCGGTCAGCATTGCAGCCCTTGATGGACAAGCTGGAATAAAGGCCGACACGTGGCCGACACCAAAGGTCGAGGCCGACTAGTAGTTTTTTTACCGTGTGACCCTAGTGCTCAAGCTACTAAAGTTTGGTATAGGAACAATGTATGTGATGGTGTCCAATATTTATTTATTAAAAAAAACCCTGTCGTTGTTTCCCACTACCAAAGCCATCTTCTATCTCACTCGTTGCACTGTAGGGGCGCAAGCAGCCGAGAAATAATAGCGGGCCATGCCACTACACGATATTTAACTATTTATTTTTTGCATAATTGACATACACATTATCCGTAAGTGACTTTTTTTTACTGATAGTAATGCGGTTATGCCTCGCCTTTGGGTGCAGGGGTGATTTGGAATGTGGGACTCACCTTGGAGGTCCTATCTACCCACTAAAAGTTCCAGTACCTACTTGTTCTCGTGGCAGTCATTGGTCATGGGGGATTGGGGTTTCAGTCTCCCCTGAGACCTGACAACTGCGTCCCGGCTTTCCAGAGGACCTAGACAAGTGGTTTTCTATTATCGATATCGCCAGTAGAATAGAAAGAAAATGTATGGGAATGACACTAGCGATCGAAATGTAATGTGACCGCTAGTTTCAATCCCTTACCAATCTGTGTCCATACATTTTCTTTCTATTCTACTGGCGATATCGCTACTAGAAATAAACTTGTCAAGGGGGGCACCTTCGCGGCTAGACGTTACAAGCCGTGCGATTCCGGCGATAGTAAACCCACCCAGGACAAATAGCCTCTATAGAGCACCATCATGTCTGTCCTAAACGTAAAATAATAAGTAGGCCAGTTACGAAAAAGAGCTTTGAAAATAATGTAATTGATAAAATTGAAACTTCACCAGTTTGGAACCTAACAATCTCTATAATGATTTTATTTAGTGTGGTACAAAGCGAATTTAGTAAAACAAAAGGTGATCAACTGTAGTACTAAATTAGAAAGAAGTTAAGCGATTGGGCCACGCCAGAGTTTATACAAGTAGAAAGAAATTGTATGAACTTTTTGACTTTGACTTTGACCATCGTCGACGTGACTTCACTATGGTGGAAGCGATTGGCACAAAAAAGCCACTGGTCGATACTAGTAGACTGATATATTTCGATATCGCAAATTAGCGAATGTTTAGATAGTGATTCACCGATTATTGACTTAAAAAATCGTTTTAGATTTATCTATCACATAGGTACAAAACAAATTAGATAAGATAAACTTGACGTAAAATACAAAAGAATAATTATTATTATCACGTCGCTCGTCTTGCGGGAAGTACAGTTGTAACGATGTCAATTCGTACCAGTCATTATGGATGGTTAAAAACTCTATGATGACTGGAAACTCCATCTAGTTCTACATACTGGCCATTAATTTTATCGAATGCTATCCTGTTCTTTCAATTCAAATTCTAAATCTTCGTTTCACGTGTCCTGTTCATCATTTTTGATTCAGTTCTACTAAAATCACCAAACCATACAGAGCTCTCGGAGCATTACCAGTTTTTTTATACCAGTTTCAATTGTTTGTCATAGTATTAAATAAGTGGAACCCTTGACCCTTGGAAAGGGTTCCTATGCTTCCTATTCTTCCTATACGTTTCTTTATTACTACCTTTACAATAAAAAGTCAAGTCCCTATAAACATCATCTTTTTATTCATCTATTATCTACAAATTAAATACTGGGCGGTGACTTCCGACGTTCCGGCTAGTGTACCACTGGCCGACGAGGACGTCCCGTCGCACAGTACCTACAGTTAGATATAGATTATATCTTTCTCTACCCAAAGTATTTAACTTCCTTTGAAATACAGGGTGGAAAAAATTATGGGCCCTGGAGAGAAACTGCCTTAAATCTTTTAGTTGGTTTATTTTACTTAAAAGTTTTTTGTTTTTCATTTTGAAACAGAACCGAAACTGAATTTTTAGATTTTTAAATAAAAATATAACTAGCTTCTCTTTACAAAGTTACAACATCAGCTTGACATCAAAATTCAAATCCACGATGTTTCATTGTTTTTCTCATGATTATTAGATTTGATCCTTACGAGTGACACCAGCGATAAAAACGATAAAACTACAATGATATTGTTTTTGAAAAATGGAAAATGAAGTATTTAGAAAAAATCGACCCGTCTCACAACCACCGATATTGTTTTTTTCCAATTTTAGTTGGTTCGATTACTGGTTGTGGGAAGCGTATTTTCAAAAATCTACAAATGGAGCTTTGTTTATTCAAACAAAAAGAATGATTCCTTAAAGTAAAATGAGCTAACTAAAGAATTTAAGGCAATTTTCCTTCAATACTCATTTTTTTATCACTTCCACAATATCACCTTTCCGCCCCTCCCCCTGGACAGACAGAGTAGTGTGGATAAAAAATACCAAAGTAATAAATTGAAGTAAAGAAGATACGAAAGGTATAAATGTATAAAAATGTAAGTCTGACGTTATAATAAAAACAGTTTATGTTAATAAAAACGTTTATTTAATTAAACTACTAAATCCAATTAGTTAATATGAGGTATTTTTAAAGCTGGTTTCATTTACAGATGAATTAGAAATCAAATTTACGCTTGCCTTCGTTCAGCATCTCGCATGAGCGTCAAGACTTTATCGTACAAACGAGCCTTAACTCCGCTTCCCCAAATGAAATCTAAATGGTCGAAAGTCTCGCTGTCTACCAAGTAACATCCAACGAGGTTAGGTAGTCGGCTGCAAAGAGTTTCAGCGTCCTTAGGATAGACTAGAGTGTCTTGTGTGGCGTAGTGAATGTAAGAAAGGACGGTGATTCTGGAGAGGTTGTAGGTGGGGGGAGTAAAGGAGCCGTATTGGCCAAGGTTGGTTATCCTGTTGTGGTTGTAGCGGCGGAAGGTGTCGAACCTGATGCTTTGGCCGTAGTGAGCGAACTGGCGGATGGAAGCGCCAGCAGGGGAATGGCCGCTGAACACAGGCTGCATAGTCTGGAAATATGAAGCACATTAATAGTGGTTTATGTGACTGTCGCATAAGGAGGGGTATTAAAACACGAGTGGGAGTTTAAAGAACGAGCTTGTTTAAAGAACGAGCTTTGGCGAGTTTTTGAATAGTATTCCACGAGTGTTTTAATACCGAGTTATGTGCAGTCTCATACACTACTTTATCTACACTCATTACATTTATTATATATTTCAAAAATAAAGCAAATCAATATTAATTATAAAATGTGAATTGGTGACAAACCCCACTCATAGGAGTCTGTACGGTCTATTCCTTCTAAATTCAAAATTCTAATTTTAAAAACGTTTCTCATTGTTGCCGGCTAAAGAAGGGCTTGAAAGAGTTGGAAGTCAGGGCCGGTAAATCCTACGGTTGCCATGGAGACTATAAATTTAAGAAATATAAGTGTTTTATAATGAGTGACAGCTGTATCCGGGTGTTTCATATTGGTCATTATGAAACACCCGGATACAGCAGCTTTATTTTTTAAAGTTGACTATGGCCACATGGCATAAAGTGTATCAGTATACGTTCAGGCATGAGTTCATAATTCGAATATTATAACATGAGTGTAGATAAAATGAGTTAAAACTCACAATAATTTGGCCGATTATTAGGTTAACGATGATTCAATAAATTATGAAGGAAATATTTTTAACCTGACCAAGCAATGCATTGGCTTGAGATCATTTACATTTTGCAGCATAGCTTCTTCTATTTAACATAATAATCTTGGATTTTTTTATGAAGACAATTTAATAGAGTCTTCAATAAAATTTATTTCTTATCGTATTGTATAAACTGATGAATTAAATACAAATTAGCTGTTTACAACGCAGTTAAATCGATGGACATTTTTCATACATGATAATTTTATTTTTATTTATGACAAAAAGGACGTCTTTTAATGTCATAAAGTCACAGTACGCAATTCTGGATGGTAATTATGAACGGTACGGTGATTAGTGATGCATAATTGACTTCAAAAATAAGTAGGTAAGTACTTCAAGAATGGCCAAAGTCAATACACGAATAGATTAGATAAACTGAACATAGTCATCTTTAAAAGTAATAAAACAAACATTTTAACAAAAACTGATACCAATACCGTTATCTTAACTGATTCATATTACAGTCACGACCAGATATCAATTAAATATTACATTGTCAAAATGTTGTTATCTTAAACAAATCGTTAAAAAACTTAGGGTCTTATCCACAGAAGCGGAGCTGAATTGTGTTACTAAACATTTGACAGTTGAGCTGACATCGACTGTTGTGTGACTGAAAACACAGCCACCTCCGTTTCTGTGGAAACGCCCCCTTAAGGGGCCCACAGATAATCAGTCCGCCCCGGCAGGGGGGCGCTTCTCGCGCAATAGACATGATGTCGAATTTTTAGATAGTCCGCGCCACATAACTTGGCATTTGTCAGAGGGCACTGGTCGTCGTGGTTGGTCCATAAAGTTAATATACCTTAGCGGAATAGAGAAACAAAGGGCTGAGCGAGCGGGATGTCACTAGCAACAACACTGTGAGATAAAAGGAGATGCGTGATGCAACGTAACAGAACCGTTTTTGGCTACTGTTTGACAGTTCGTCAGCACTTATCAGCACGCTGAGAATTTAGGTATTTTATTTTTTTCGGATTTTACGTGCAATCTTAGATATTTTTAGCCAATATTGGTATGGAAACATGGTGACTTGCTCAGTTATTGATTGTTGTACAACACAATGAAATAATCCCGCAAAATGTTCAGTTCACAGGTAAATTATTCCAAACCGACACCTCCCTTCCTAAGGTTTATTTTTGCCAATGCGCTTCGAATTTAAAGCAAGAAGTGTGATAATGCTCTTCAACAAACATTTATTTATGTAACAAGCAAATATTGATTACACATACTGCAGAATTTACGAATATTTTGTGTAAAGAAATAATTTTCGTTTTACACTAGGGCTGCATCAAGTTATCGATATTTCGTGTCCACTGTCTATCACGCGGTAAAAAATGAATATGTATTAGGTACTGTAATTAAAGTACCTGTAAGACGTTTAGATATGAATTACCTGGGAATGTAATTCCATTTAAGATACTTAACTGATCCATAGGTATCAGTTTTTGACTGTTAGAATAGGTACCTACATATACTATCATTAGTAATATATAATTATCTTTCAGATTACATACTAACTTGGATACCAGAAACTAACTGGACTAAATTGATTATTATGCAGTAAGCATTTTGATGAAAAATATTTCCAAACGCGAGAAGTGAAACGTACTATCACTGTGGAAGCACCAACAAATTGTTCAAAGGATTGTGCGAAGCATGGCCGGGTCGCTAGTGTATAATAAATAATTTAAAATCTCTTTGGAGTTTTTCTTAAATATGCATACTTCAAGGCAGAATCGTAGTTTTAGCCATGCAAAATCCCTTCCCAAGATGGGAATTTTAGTTATATTAATAATATTACTATATATTAATATATTATTATTAGACGACCTCCGTGGCCGAGTGGTGTACGCACCGGTTTCAAGGTGCCGCTATCTCTAGAGGTCCCGGGTTCGATCCCTGGGGGGTACCGCGTAACTTTATGGATATGAAATTCATACGTTTTTTGAAATTTTAAGTCAATTTTATAAAGAAAATAGCTACTATCAGTTCCTTGTTTTGTGACGTCGCTCGGGTATAACGATAGCTAGCTAGCAACGTTCAACAGAACAAAGCCGCAAAAATCTATCAAAATAAGAAATTCAAATGACAGTTGAAACTCATGTCCATATCCATATTTTTTAGCCAGTAGCCCCCCAAGGGGGCTACCGCATAACTTTATGGATATGAACTTCATACGTTGAACTTTAAGTCAATTTTATAAAAAAAATTGCTACTATAAGCTATTTGTTTTGTGACTTCGGGTATAATGATAGCTAGCTATCAACGTTCAACAGAACAAAGCAGCAAAAATCTATCGAAATAAGGAATTCAAGTGACAGTTGAAGCCGATACCCATACCCATATTTTTTAGCCGGTAGGCCCCGCAGGTCGGGTAAATGTTGAAAACTAATTTTTCAATATTTCCTCGGGTCTGGGTGTATGTGGTAATTACCCGTCGTTGTTTCTAATTTCCATAATACTAGTGCTTAAGCTACTATACCTTGGTATTGGAACAATGAATGTGATCGTGTCCAATATATATTTATTTATTACTGTAACTATTTAATATTGTCGATATCGATATTAATCTGAAAAGCGACATGACGTACATCACTGACACGCATACGTAAACAATTTTACACACACAAATGCGATCCAATTTCGGTTTCGTTTGACAGCTCGTGGTTGTTCCTCTATTCCGATAGGTATATTAACTTTATGGGTTGGTCGGAAAAATAAGCCTTATTCCCATGTCACAATTTTAGTTCCAGATATTGAGACACGCCAAGTTATATATGGCGCGTACTGTCGAAATAAAATGGCGGATGTCGATTGAAACAGAATTTTCGTAGTCACATTATAGAAATGTCTATGCCCAACGCTCGACTTGCAACGAGTGGTAAATGTAAGTCGACATGAATGTCGCGCGTAAAGTTATAAACACTTTTTTGTGACATTTTCAGTATTAGATAACTCTGCGCGCGACTGGGACGTTTTTGGTGTTAGTTACAGTACATTTTTTGTTCAAGGCTAATGGAAAAGATTAGTATTCGAATTTGACCTATGTCGAGTTAGAGATATCTCTATATAGATCTAAGAATCGCCCTCTAGGCCACCAACAGGCCGCCTGACATTCGACATTCGGTTTTTGTCTGTTTTTGTATGTAAAACTGTGAGTGTGTGGCTGATTACGGCCAACTGACAGGCCGTTGCCAGCAGGTGGACTGATAGTCTGTGGGGCCCTTTAAGCTTGCTTTACAGCCGTTTGTTGAATCGTGTCTACCTATCGCCGACTCGCTACTCACCGATCGATTTACTGTACTTATGCATTTCGCTAAACTCTAAACGATTTTGCTAAAATTATATGTTTATAAAATTATAATTATACCCGTTTAATTATGTTTAATAAATAAATCGGACAGTAGACCTAGCATGCTTACCACGAGATTGTCTCCGTTATGTTGTCGCCGTATTGTCATGTATTGTCTTACTTATATTAATGACAAGTGAACGGGACAAAATCCCTTTGACAGCCAGATAAAAGTCGACAAACTTTCTCGTGATGCGCATGCTAACAAATCCTCCAATTACGTCAAGGCATCAGAGAAATAAAATTTGAAGATTACGTACCTCATTGTAATAATCGGATCTGCCACTGACTAGGAAAGAACCACAGAAGCTGTGCAAGAGAGAGCCTTCTGAGCACATGTTGCTGGTGAACCAAGAGACGAAGTCGTGGGAGCCGAACACTTCACCGATGCCCATGGCGAAGGCAGCACTCTGAAAATTTTAACAGATCTAAGTACTTCAGGCATAATTTTTTCATAGTCATCATTACAGCAGCATAATCCCCCTTCTTAATAACTATAGTCCAAGCTTACACGGATTTTAATAATAGGGGAGTTAGGCCTACTGTCAACCTAACCGCACGTCATGCACACGCTTTCGTCAATTGACGATGGCATGACGATTGCATGACGAATGCTTGCATCTTGCGTAGTAACAATCAAAACTGTGTCCACGGAGCCGCGCGCACCGCATTACGAACGCATGACGAGGAGAGGCTGCCGCGTCGCTGCCACACCGTGGACACAGTATTGATTGTTTCTACGTATGATGCAAGCATTCGTCTTGCAATCGTAGTAGTATGACAGTAGCCGATAATTGAAACGAAAAATAGCATTGGCATTTTCCATATCAGACTAGAGTTACTGAAATACTTTATAGAAAGACAGAGCAGAACATTCTATTCTCATGACGGGTCGATTTTTTTCTAATATTTCATTTTCACTAATAAAAAAAATTATTGTGAATGCAAAAAAGTAAAAATAATTTAGACCAGAGTTGGTGCTGTGGAGGTAAAATTCAAATGACACCTTTTCATTCAAATATGAGTATCATTGAAAAATCCGCTTTGATGTTCATTTTACAAAGCATGTATTGTTTGTTTCATAAAAGTTCGTGATATAAGTACTAACTTTACATATTGGTTAATCTTCATTTTCTTACCTCAAGAACATTTTCCATGGGCGCTAAATTATTGATCGTCGGATTCTCATTATAGGTGAAGAAAGAAGCAGGAGCCAGACCTTGGAACGAAATGAACTTCTCATTGTACTGAGGTCTCAAGGAGTTCAGAACTAAGAACGTGGTTCCTCCTTGCGAGTGTCCAATGTAGTGGAGCTTGGTCTGCTGTGTGTGAGCGAGGATGTAGTCGATGAAGGCAGGCAGGTCGTAGTTGCCAATCTCGTCCCAACTGAACTTCCAGAAGGCTTGGCTGAGGCGGCTGTCAGGGTTGAGGCGGCGGTGGCGCCGGGAGTAGAAGTTCCCGCGAGCGTTGCCTAGCCATACGTCGTAACCTTCGTCAGCTAAGTAGTAACCTGGATAATAATAAATTGTAAAATGTTTGCTGCTTAAAATGATAGACCATTTTTACCGACTGGGACAGAAAGAGAGCTTTCTATGTTCCCTGATACAGCCTACACGGTTTGAAAGATTTTAACGAATGATGTTTCTTTGGATTCGTCTTTATAGCGCGAGTGACAGTGGGTACACAAAAAAATAAAATGGAGGATTTTTCATAACATATAAAGATATAAATATATTATAAGGATAAAAATATTTTTTTCTACCAATCCCATCGTGTGGGGTATTAAAATGAATGGTTTTAAATAGCTATCGAGTAATTATATATATATTTGCAGAACTTTTCCCATTTATTTACCTAAAAAGAACAAAAAATGACTAATTTTGGAAAGGTGCTATAAGCATTCTAAACTAGGTTTATAACTAGATATCACTGTAAATTATGAATACATGAACTAAAAAGTCTAAAATAAATACATAAATATTTAAAAGAAAACACATAAATATTTAAAAGAAAACACATAAAATAACCACTAAAAAGCTAAAAACAAGCTGTATAATATTTCATTGCAGTCAGTCCTTTTAAATTATAACATTTTTACTTCTAGTGGCTTTTTTTGCAGGCTGGTTTCTAGTTTTTTTTACCAGAAGAGATTCGTAACTTAAAGCAATATAAGAAGGATCCATATAGTGAGTCAGGATAACAATGAATTACTTATATTCTCAAGCTCTCTCTCACTATCAGTTTCGAATAACAGTTATTATGTCATAACTAATAACTAAATAATATATTAAATTTTACTAGTTGACTTCCCGAAAATTACTTGAAGTACTCATCAATACAAATAACTTTTACATCATACTGCTCGGTAACTAGGATTTACTAGTATGGTAAGAGGCTGTGTAAGTTGGCATGTGCAACACAGTGTATTGTTTAGATAGAACGTTCCATTTTCAAATTACTTTGCAATTCGAGCAGGTGAATGCTTTAATTGTAAAGTAACTTTTCCATTCAAGCTATGCAAAACTCCTTGGTCAAACAATATTTTTTCATAAAATGATAAGAAAACTATTTACTGTAGAGAACAATGAAAATGGCGGTTAAAATAAGTACATTTACAAGTTTTGGCAAATTTTGAATAAATATTTTCTCTCTTATAAAATAATCATTTTGTCATAACAATATAAATGTTTTATTTACCTCGCATGAATGATGTAAAGTAGAATGCTTACCTCGGTCGCAAGTAGCTATTACACCCTCGAACTATATTCGCCCTCGCTCGTTTCGCTCGCTCGGGCGTCTAAATATCTCGGGTGCACTCGATCCTTTAGCGCCCTTTGCGAGCTGCGCTCGCACGGGCGCCAAACTGGATCTTGTTCTGTAATAGCTTGCTTACGTTCCTTGTGTAACAAACTACTATTACATCATACTGCTCGGTAACTAGGATTTACTAGTATGGTAAGAGGCTGTGTAAGTTGGCATGTGCAACACAGTGTATTGTTGAGATAGAACGTTCCATTTTCAAATTACTTGCTATGCAAAACTCCTTGGTCAAACAACATTTTTTTCATAAAATGATAAGAAAACTATTTACTGTAGAGAACAATGAAAATGGCGGTATTTCATAGAATTAAATGTTTGTTCACTTGCGACGAATGTATTAAAATTTAAAATAAGTACATTTACAAGTTTTTGCAAATTAATTTATATAAATATTTTCTCTCTTTTATAAAAGAATCATTTTGTCATACCAATATAAATGTTTTATTTACCTCGCATGAATGATGTAAAGTAGAATGCTTACCGCGGTTGCAAGTAGCTATTACACCCTCGAACTATATTCGCCCTCGCTCGTTTCGCTCGCTCGGGCGTCTAAATATCTCGGGTGCACTCGATCCTTTAGCGCCCGTGCGAGCACATCTTGTTCTGTAATAGCTCGCTTACGTTCCTTGTGTAACAAACTACTATTACTACGTGAACAACTCTGAAATCGTGAAATAAATCAGCTGTTTCATACATTTCAATCGATTTCAGAGTTGTGCCTTATGCTGGGGCTTCACCTGCGTGAATAACGGCATGCGCGTCTTAGCCCGCTAATTGTATCAAATTAGTGCGCTAAGACCCGGCTACACCTGCGTATTATATCAAATAGCGCGCTAATTAATGGCATTAGACGCAGGTGAAGCTCGGGCATTAGTAGAAGATGTTTGTGTTGATGAGTACATCCAGTAATTTTCGGGAAGTCAACAAGTAAAATACACGGTACGAATACAAGTTTTCACGGTGTATAAGTTTTGTGCAAAAGTAATTTTGTTTATCTTGGCAATAATAAAATAAAATATAGTTTTTAAAATCTCAGATCATGTCATTTAATCTACATTTTATTACTGATAAGAAATAAAATTATAATTTGTTCTGGTGGTGTTAGCCCTTTTTAAGTTTAAAAAAATTAGGTGAGACTCAAAACCTCTATCTTACCCAAAGCACTGCCAGGTCCCAGGACCAGGAAATCAGCCGAGGATGACAGCAGACCATGCATCAGGAAGACAACTGGTCTTTTCACACTGGGGTCGTTGGTCTGGCCCCTGCCATGCGGGATGCGGTGCATCGTCAGGATGTAGTCGTCAGCCGTCGTCACCTCGTGGATTTCCACAGGGTAGCCATATTTCGTGACCAAGCCGGGCTGGAAGGAGGAATGTTAATTAGAATAAATTGTTGCACCTTGGAAAGTTCTTCACAAGATATCTTTATCATATCATATTTATGGAGTTAACCGATATGTTTTATTGTGTTTATTATCATTATATGTTATCGTTAACATGTTTTATTTTTAGTAATATACATAAAATATCTAATACGATTGATAGAAGGTAGGAAAAGCGCGAGAAAACTTAAAATTAAATGACAGCAAATTATATTTTATACTCCTCTAATAAAAATCATAACTTTGTTGAACAATTGAATCACTATATCATGTCTGTTTGAATCAACAACCAAGCCCAAGGGAGTGATTGAAACATAATTTTATTATTTCAAACTCCTTTCATTAAAAAAAAACTCAGCGAAAATTATTTTTTACTTTTTTGCATTCACAAAGCAATTTTAATTGTTGAAAATATTGAAATGAAGTATTAGAAAAATCGACCCTTCTCACAACTAACTCCGATGGGACTCGAACCCACGAACTTTTACTGTCCGGGCGAATGCTCTAACTTGTTCAATATTTCCTCAATTATCCTCATTTCAATAATTTCAAACTCACCACATCTAGCATGGCATCTTCAAGCACGGGCGTAGAATACCTGACTCCTGACATTCCGCCCAACGTCGAGCCTAACACCAAACTCAAAACGAAAAAGACAAACATTTCGTACGAAATATAAAAAGGTAAATAGTTCTTTTATTTAGCTAATGTATGTTACGACTTACGACGACGACTGAAGTGAGCGACTATAACTATCAGCGACTATATTGTTGCATGACTAAAAAGAGCTGTGAATAATAAAGTAACTACTTTTTACTGAAAATGAAGGAAACCCAAGGAAGAAGTAAATTTTTTGACTGGACGAAAGCCCTCACAAGCTACGATAAAAGAGACATTTTGCCTAAAATCTCACCTCATTCAAATTGCGTGGCGTTGCTTGGTGAAATCACCTTCTGGCTGGCAAAGTCCATACAAGCCCAAAAAATTTTTTTTTGCCGAAAGCTCATTACATTCATCTTGGCATCTTCCGGCACATCCGTAGAGTACCTTTTTTATCCACAACGGGGTAGCACTTAGCCTTCATCACACCTACCACCCTAGCCCTACCGCCAACCAAACCGAATACAATACGTACCCCCACTAGGAATCGTACCCGGGACCTTCGGATCTGATACCGGTGGTATGTACCACTAGTGGTACGGTCTAGACCAGGCATTCCCAAACTTCTTTCTGTGACGCCTTTGGACATTTGCCAATCGTTTGCGACGCCCTCCTCTGGGCATTTTTTTATTAACCAATAATAACTACAATGAAAGGAGATATTTATTTTACTTTTTTGGATGGCTACTAACTTTGTGCTTTCTTTTCTGCCGTAGCCTCTCAAAACGGTGTTGAATTGAAAGTTTGAATTTGCAGGTACGATATTTAACACTAGATTTTTAAGAAACTGTGCTTCAAGATAGTGTAGGTAGGTACCTAGATCGCCTCGCGACGTCCGTAGGAGTATGCCGCGACGCGCCAGGGCGGGCGTCGCGACGCAAAGGTTAGGAAGCCCTGGTTTAGACCATAGAAGCGGTTATATCTCCAGACCTGCCATTCTCGTAAAACTCCTCAATAAACTTGGCGTTGGGGGAGTGCCCGCCCAACGCTACGCCTTCGACCAAACTCAGAACGAAGTAGTCATTTCGTTCGCAATACCGAATATTTTATTCCAGGAAGGTATGTGAAGTTAGCGACTTTTAAAAGAGTTTTGACAGAAACCGTCGTGGAATAAAGTCTTCTTTGCTTTTCATTCAACTATTAGACTGAAAGAAAGACCTCCAAAGTTTCGAAATAAAAATACTTTTTGACTTAAACCTCACAACATCAAACTTGTTCGGTGAAATTACTTCACGGAAGAGATCAAAGTCTGGATAAGTCCATATACTTAAGCCGAAGAAATATTTTTTGTCTAAAATTTCACCACATCCAACTTATAGGAAAAATGTGATAGTAAGAAACATTTTTACAAATGTTTGACAATCGATTAAGATGAAACCGCCATTAAATTAAGATTTTAAATTATTTTTATGCATTAACAATGCAAATTCCGTAAGTATGGGAAAAATGAGATAGTATAAAACCACGAGCCCTATAATTAGCTTTCAGGCGTGATTCGAACCCGCGCCTTCGGGGATCCGGCCCGATGCTCTGAGCAACTAAGCTACCGAAAGGCTTTCAAAATTCGCGAATTTTGCTATCACTTTCAGGTTTTTTTACTATCACATTTTGAATATACTTACAGAATTGCATTGTGAATGCAAAAAAACATAATTTAAAATCCCACATCCAACTTGGCATGCATCTTCCAGCACATCCGTAGAGTACTGTAGTACCTCTACGGTACTACGGTAAATACGGTGGAAGTGATTGAACACTGTGATCACTATACTTTACGTTTTATTTACTAACTTTGTTATCGGTGGCTCCTAACTGAATACGTCAAACCAATGAAGTATCAACCTTTTTAGGGTTACCGTACCAAAATGGTAAAAAGAAACCCTTATGGTGAGAGTGAGACTTCAGTCCGTCTGTCACAACTGGACATCTCGAGAACTACTAATGCTGTCAACTTGAAATTTGGAATAGTTTTAGATGACCTTTGCCAAAGCCATCTTCTATCTCACTCGTTGCACTTGCAAGCAGCCGAGAAATAATAGCGGGCCATGCCTTTGCCCAACTATGGGGTATCATATTATGAAAGAGCGCTGCTCGCACATTTTTAAACATTTTTTCTTTTTTTCTTAAGCCGCATAGTTTTTGACTTTTGATGAAAATTCTAAAAAAAAATACCGTTCCCCCTTATCTCCGAAGTTTGCATAGAGAAAAATCTGAAATTATTTTATGTGATAGAAGTTTATGTAAAGATTACAGGAAAAATAAAATGATGTCTCTAAATCATAAACTTTTTCAGAAATCATCAACAAAAATAATATAAGTTCCACTATCGGTCAAAAGCTGGCGTTGATCTAAAACTGCAATATTCAGCGCAAATGCTCTGACGAATCTAGCGTCGCCGATGAAAACATTTTCACGTTATATTTATCAAAATTTATGATGGTAAGAAACCCTCGGTGTGCGAGTCCGAGTCGCTCTTGGCCGGTTTTTATTTTAATTAAATTCATTCTAATCAATGGCTTGAACTGATATAATCCAAAGAGGATTATACATAAATAGCGTTACAGCCTACATATTACTTAACGGCTGTGCATAGCCTACATATACTCTACAGTACCTACCACGGAGGCCTCTTTAGCCAAAGTTAAACTGTGGGAAAGATCTGCTACCCTTCTACACCCATCCAGGAAAAGCTCCCTCCTGGCCTTGAACTTTCCAGATCAGTATGGAGATCTCTAAATAGACTCCGTACCCAAGTTGGTCGAAGTAAAGATAATCTGTCCAGGTGGGGCTTCACCAGTAACACGGATCTCGCGTGCAGGTGTGGTTACGCTCCACAGACCATGGCCCACCTCACTGATTGCTCTGCATGCCCGGATACCTGCACGCGAGAGGACCTCATGTTGGCTACAGATAGCGCCGTGAGAGTGGCACAGTTTTGGGCCAATCACTACATAGTATAAAACAAAGTCGCTTTCTCTGTCCCTATGTCCCTTTGTATGCTTAAATCTTTGAAACTACGCAACGGATTTTGATGCGTTTTTTTTAATAGATAGAGTGATTCAAGAGGAAGGTTTATATGTACTTTTTATCCCGATATTCCCACGGGAACGGGAACCACGCGGGTGAAACCGCGGGCGGCCGCTAGTAACATATAATTTGGTAATTGTCATTGACACGTTGAAGAAGAAGAAGTACCTATCTGGTTTCTGAC
This sequence comes from Crambus lathoniellus, assembly GCA_949710035.1. Classification (NCBI taxonomy): domain Eukaryota; kingdom Metazoa; phylum Arthropoda; class Insecta; order Lepidoptera; family Crambidae; genus Crambus; species Crambus lathoniellus. The sequence continues at coordinate 29,192,853 of OX453302.1, read as the reverse complement.
CCTGCCAATCTTGTAGAATTCCAAACTCAGAACGAAGTAGCAGAATATTTCGAACGCAATACTAAAAGGTACAGTTCCTTTACTGTTCGGGCAAATGAAATGAAAGAGCATTCATAATATCATTAATAAATTATGCAACAAAATAAACTCTTTTGCATATGCACTCTGGCGGCTTACAAAAGTTAGTAGCAAGGAAGTTGCCAAACAGGCATATCATGGTTATGTAGCCTCTATAATAAGATATGCCATACTGATTTGGGGAAATTCCTGCCACAGCTCTCGGGTTCTCATAGCCCAAAAGCAATGTATAAGAGCTATTTGTGATGCTTTAGAGTACTGCAGATCACATTACAAAGATCTAAATATCTTAACTGTGCCGGCTATGTTTATTTATGAAGCGTGCATGTTTGTTAAATGCAATCCAAATGTATTTGAGAGAAAAAGATCATTTCGCAATCTTAACACAAGGCGTCCTGATAAACTTACAGTACCTGCCAGGACAACATCTCTCTATAGTAATAATGCATATTGCATGGCTGTTAAGATTTATAACCATTTAAGTGATAGCATGAAATCACTACAAATAGGGGTAGGGTAGGGGTATGGTAGGGGTAGGGGTAGGGTAGGGGTAGGGTAGGGGTAGGGTAGGGGTAGCGTAGGGGTAGGGGTAGAGTACGGGTAGGGTAGGGTGGAGTAGGGGGTAGGGCCACGGGAACGAAGTCGCGCTGGGTCAGCTAGTTCTATATAAATCTCTATTCTATTCTATTCGACTGGACAGCAAAAGATCGTGGGTTCGAGTACCATCGGAGCTAGTTTGTGAAACGGGTTGATTTTTTTGCCGGTTTTGGCCACTTTTTGCTCTAAAAGTTTTCGAAATAACGTTTCGTCATTTTTGCTAATGGCAATTAAAATAAAGTTTTCAAATACGAGGTAAGAATAACAATCGTTAGAATTCCTTATGTCATACGATTTGTTTGCAATAAACGCCAACTTCTGTATTTATTAAAAAAATTGTTATGGATGAATTTTATGGGTTGTGATTAATTGATCACCAAACTAACCTAACGTAACCCACAAAAATACTAACTTAGCACGTAAACCACCACTTTGCGTCCATTTCAGTATTTTAGATGCTTACTTACTTATTATTTTTTTGTGGCTCAATTAAGTAATTATTTCTCGAATTTTATTATAAACGTTTGTGCTACCTACAATTAAATTATTGTTTTGCAATTGATTGGTTTCTAGCACATTAGAATATATAGGTATAATCTGGGTTTGGTATTAATTTTTCGCTATACTTACAAAAGTTTGGCTAGCAATAAGTGGCCAATACCGGGGCATTTGACACCTTTAGCACATTTTGTGTTATATATAAAAAAACTTTTTTTTAAAGATATTCCTTTACTGTTAGATAAGTTCTCTATAATTTAAGCTATATTTTTGTCTCAAATACTTAAGACCAATTAGTACTTAACTACTTAGTGCTTAAAAGTAAAAAAATCCTTAAAGTGGCCACAAAGGGGTGTTTTGCCCTACTCCATATATTCAAAATTTTCAATAACAACAATTGCATTGTAAATGCAAAAAGAAAAAATAATTTGATACAATTCTTTTATTTCACGAAGCAATGTAAAAGTAGCCACTTTCAACCTTGTTAAATGACTTTAAAAAAACATTGACTAGAGCCGTTCGTGAGATAGAAGTAGGTACCTACTGTTTCACGAAGATTGCCTTAAGAAATAGTACCTAAGTACCACTTTCTGGCTAGAAACGTCTATACAAGCCCCAAAAATAAATTTTTGGCAAAAAACTCACCACATCCAGCTTAGCATCTTCCAGCACATCCGTAGAGTACCTGGTTCCTGACTTGCCACTCTCATAGAACTCCTCGACGTACTTGGCGTTGGGCGACTGCCCGCCTAACGCCGAGCCTAACACCAAACTTAGAACGAAATATGAGAACATTTCGTACTCAATACCAAAAGGTACTGTTTGATGAAAATTCGCAACGGCAACTTTTGTAAGGAGGTAAGGGCCGGTGCCACAGTGAGTGTTAAGAAGGATTTAACAGTCGGCAGTGTTAGTGTGGTGTTATCGGTGGTTTAGTCAATAATACTCGTACGTGTAAGATATTGTATCAGTCAGAATATATTTAAGGCCCGGCTGCTGTAGTGAAATGTGTTTTTTTAAGCATAAAAAACTAACTAAACTTTCAAAAAGATTTCCTTCGGTATTTATTTTAGTATGTGTAACTTTAGCCGTTTAACTAAATATTTAAAGAACAGAAATACGATAGGTAATACTTTTCTAGATAGTTTTTTATATAGTATAGTTGTGTTTTTGCTATTTTTATAACCAAATATTTGCAAAACTATGCCGAAACTAAGCAATTAAAATGCTTTATTCGATACTTCTCCGTTAAACTGATTTTATGACCGAATATTTTAGCGATACGTTTATTATTTAATTTTTAATTGAATTTTAAGTCATTTTAACTGTTGATAACACTGTAGGTAGTTAATACAATGAAAAAATAACTCATAAATATTAACGCGTCGTTAGTAAGGCAAAACCGGCCCTTTTCAGGAAGATAGTGTGCGCGTATATCTAGCGATAAACTAATTGTAGTGCGAAACAATATCACAAGGACAATACATTTAAACGTAAATATATACCCATACTAGCCTTCCTCCCGCGGCTTCGCCCGCGTGGACTACACGACGTTATCCCGCGGAAATGTGATATTTTTCCCGGAAAACGTAGCCTATGTCACTCTCCAGCTCCGAAACTATTCCATGGGTATTTTTGGTGTGGACTAAAAATCACTCGATCGTTGCTCCGTTTTGAAGTGAAAGACGGGCAAACAAACAAACACATTTTCACATTTATAACATTAATATAAGTATGGATAATGTAGATATAGTTCATTAAGATCTGTTCAGCCGTTTCGCCGTGGTTGAGGAACAAAAGTTTTCAATTTATAATAATACTAGCGGATCCTCGCGGTTTCACCCGCGTGGTACCCGTTCCCGTGGGAATATCGGGATAAAATATAGCCTATGTCACTTGGGAACAATGTAGCTTTCTAATGGTGAAAGAATTTTTTAAATCGGTCTAGTAGTTTCGGAGCCTATTCGATGCAAACAAAGAAACAAACAAACAATCAAATCTTTCCTCTTTATAATAATTTATAAAATACTTAAGAAGTAAGATTCTCACTCAGATAGTCCTGTGTAGGTATAAGGCAAGTTTCTTATTGACTCATTGATTTCAAAGGTGTTTTTTTAGTACAGACTTTTTATCTGTTAACTTTGTTTTTATTGATGCAATTAACTTTATACTATTGTTTTGATGCGTTCTCATTAGATACTTTGAAGGAATGATTCATCAAATTTGTCGGTTACATGTAAAACAAAAAAAAGTACACTAATTTGAGAAAAAAAGAACGAATGAATGATAGGTTGAAGGTACTTTGCATATAAAGTAATGTAATTACTTTCTATGCAATGTAAAGCATAGAAAGTAATTACAGCCATACGACGGCCACTGCGGGGCATATGCCTCCCTTAAGGATCTCCACAACGATTGGTCCTGCGCTGCCCGCATCCAGCGGCTTCCCACGCTACCGCCTAAGCACCGTCGTCGGCTTGAAGCAGATTACGACGCATCGTGCCATCCTTGTTATGCCATACCAAATGTGCTACGACTTGACAAGGATGGCACGATGCGTCGTAATCGTAATCTAGCTGACGGTGCTTAGGCGGTAGCCCCACAGATCGTCGTCGGTCCACGGTCGTCGGCGTCGGTCGGTGGGTACGCGGTCGGTCGCCATTAGAGAACCTTTCCGCCCCAACGGACATCGGTTTTGAAATGTGTGTTGTCAACAGTGTTGTTGTCAAGAAATGTCGGTGTTTTTGTTCTCCTGCGGATCTCGTCATTTTTTTATCGAACGCGCAGGGAAATACCAAGCATCGCTCTCTCCATTTGCTCGCTCGATGACCTTGAGCCTTCTTATGAGTTGGTTAATGATAAGAAAACACCGTTTAATGTACAGAAAAATACATGCCCACTTATCACATACAAATTATAATTCCCGTGCCTTCGCTCGCATTTTCAAATGAGAACTACCAGTTATTTTGCTGACCAAAAGAATAATCATAGTGATCCTAATATAATAAAATGCCGTTTAATGTACAGAAAATGCCTACTTATCACATACAAACTTCGATCATTTAGACATACAAATTATAATTCCCGTGCCTTCGCACGGGATGCGAAGAAAATCGAAATGAGTCGCATTTCGAAATGAGAACTACCAGTTATTTCGCTGACCAAAAGAATAATCATAGTGATCAGTAAACGAACTAACTATGTAGGATGTAGGTAGGCTACCCACCTTCTGCGCCGACGACCGATTTGGCGCAGGGGTAGGCTACCCACCTTCTGCGCCAGTGGTCTCGGGTTCGATTCCCGAACAAGACAAATACTTGTGTGCATGAACATGTCTATTGGTCTTGGTCTGGGTGTTTACTATGTATATTAAGTATGTATTTACAAACAAAAAGTATTTAAGTATATATTTATCCGTTATCAAGTTTTCCATGATACAGTTTCGTAATGAAATTAAAATGGGCTTAGATAATTGGTGTGAATGTAAGAAGTTATTTATTTATTATTTTATTATTTATTATGTAGGAGAAATTGGGTCGGGACGGGAGGGAACAAAGATACAAAAATATTTCCATACTGAGGTGGACTCCCACAGGGAAACGTCTACTCGGCTAACCAAGATGCCGATGGCGAGACCACCTCGACTCATATAAGAATGACTGGCACACTATAGCCAAAGACCGCAATAAATAGAAAGAAGGTGGATAGGCCTTCGCCCTGCAGAGTGACTATACAGGCTGGTAATAATTAAATATTTACATAATGAATGTACTAGGTAAAGAATTGGGATTAATTTTTTTCATGTTTATTTTATTCCTGTAGGTAGGTTAAGTTAAGTTAAGGTAAAAAAACCCCTTTAGAAATAATAATGTAGTCCACAAACTTAAACTTAATTCATCTTTTAAGCTTTGCTGTTTATTATTCATGGACATGTCAAAAGCTTTTGACTACGTTGACCATAGTATACTCTTACAAAAGCTCTACCATCATGGAATACGCGGCGTAGCGCTAAAATTGTTTGAATCGTACCTCAGTAACAGAAAGCAGCAAACCGCCATTAAATGTATTTGTAATGATAAAAAAATTGAAATTGAGCACTTATCAAAATGTAGAGACATTAAGTACGGAGTTCCCCAGGGGACAATATTAGGACCTCTACTTTTTTTAATTTATATAAATGACATGCCTACAACCATTGAATATCCCATGACTTTATTTGCTGATGACTGTACTATATTAATGAAATGTAAAAATACCTTGACATATGAAAATGAAATTACTTTGACATTAAACCGTATAATAAGATGGCTCGAAATGAATAATTTAAATATAAATATTGACAAAACCAAAATTATGCATTTTCGTCAATATACACAAGCACCTAATCTGACCATACGTCATGGTGATGATGCCATAGAATCTGTCAATGCAACAAAGTTTTTAGGTTTATATGTGGACTATCAAACTAACTGGCAAACTCATGCAAATAATTTGTGTATACGCTTGAGTAAATTTGTCTACGCACTTCGATCCCTGTCTAGAATAGCTAATTTAGAGACAGTACTAACTGCTTATAACGGTTATGTTGCGTCCATTCTACGTTATGGAATTATATTCTGGGGAAATTGTTCAACCAAAGAAATAATTTTTAAAGCTCAAAAAAAGTGCATCAGGGCCATAAAAGGTTTGAAAAGAGAGGATAGCTGCAAACAACAGTTCATTGATCTGAAGATTTTAACATTGCCTTCTCTTTATATATACGAAACTGCAATGTTTGTCAGGAGGAATCCGCATCTCTTTCCCACAATATCATCTGGTCAAACAAAAAAAAGCAAACGCCATGGAAATAAGTTAAGTGCGCCGACTACTAAAACAGCACTGAAAGGAAATAGCTTTTACTGCATGGCACCTAAAATCTTTAATAAATTGCCCAAAACAATAAAAGAAGCTAATTTGACTTCATCTCGCAAGCAGCTACTATCATTGTTATTAGGTAAAGCCTATTATACCTTGACAGAGTATTTAAATGACAAATTATAAATAAATATTATATTAATCGACATTATGCATGCTTTTGACCATCTTATAATTTTTAATCTTGTTGACTATTTAATAACATAGTTAGTATTACGTGACTTGTTGTTTTTTTTTATTTGCTAATTTAAACAGATTGAATATGTATGCATCTGACGTGAATTGATATTATTTTATTTAACTTCTTTTGTCATCAATGTAAGGATCAAGAATAATTCAATTAAATCTAATATATTTGTACGCCTAATAATGGCCAAACATAGTGATACTGAACTTTTACACACCATCTGTACCTATATATAACCTATGTTTACAAATAAATGAATTTGTATTTGTATTTGTATTTGTATTACGATTAGAAGAAATAAAAACTGTGAAAAATTAGTTTCATCTCATTAGTTTATTATACACGCTATAGTGAATGAGTACCTAAGTGCGTCGCAATTTGTGTCGATTTTGCTACAGACTTGCTACTGATTCCGGATTACAGGTACTTACCTTTTTAATTATATAATTGTGTTATTATTTATAGTGAGGTTATGTAAATGTATGAATTAAAGTTCTATTTTCGTGTGTTTTATAATGTTATATTATGTATGACAGGAGTAACTGTTTTGTTTTTTGAAGTGCACTTGCTAGTTTAAGACGGCATAGTTATATTCTTTTTTTACTTTAATTATTTTGTATTTTTCTTATAAGAGAATAATGTATTCTTTTAGAGTAATAAATACGTTAAACCTTAAACCTTTAGGTTGAATTGCCCTTATTGTTGGAACCCACCCTATGATTGGCACCTTAGAGTTAAGCTCAAATCGCAAAACTAAGGGCTAATTTAGTTCGATATAATAATACTATTTCACATTTAAATGCATAGTAATCTTGATAAATCTATTTTTCCCTTGTTTTTTGAGCTAAACTTTCGGGTGCCAATAATAGATGCCAAGAATTAGGGCAGTTTACCCTATACAGACATAATATCACACTATTGGTTGGTAATAGTTTTTCGAAACAGTCTTATAATTATGAATAATTTCTACACTTGGAGGATACGAAAATACACTAAATCCTCATACGAATGTAATAAATAAACCAAATGTACCTACCTAAATACTTAGTAGGTACCTATTAAAAAAACGAAATAAATAAAACAAGATAATATTTAGCTTTAGTTATCCAAATTAATCTCATAATTGCTCGGTTGTTGGTAAGTAAACGTAAAAAAGCGTGTAAATCATAGTGGCTTTGTGATTAAAGATAACTAATATAATATCGTTCATTTGATAAGCTGAAGTTATTACCTATTTTTACCTATCATTGTTTACCTATAGGACGATTGAACACAAGTGTGGACATAAAAGAAAAATAAACCGACCTAATTGATCTATCAGACCTGCCCCCTGATTCAGAAACCGACGGAAATGCCCTCGACAGCGGAATGTATGCACTGTCTCTGGGGCCAAGTCTGCTAACGTTAAGAGCCATTTCGCAATTAGAGCTATTTGGCAGTTGTCTCGCTCGCACAATGCAACATTTTCATAGATTGTGGAAAACACATTGTGTTTTTTAGAAAAGTGTTTCATTATGTCCCTACAACGCAATGTTACGGATATTTTGCATAAGTTATTTTATTAATTCAATTGAGTATTGGTTAGAATTAGGAAGTCAATTTTTTAAAACTTTAAGCTCGTAGATCTAGTATTATTGCAGTATTGACAATGTTGAAATATAGAAAAATGGAAAATAAAGTATTTAGAAAAAATCGACCCGTCTCACAACCAGCTCCGATGGGACTCGAACCCACGACCTTTCGCTATCCGGGCGACTGCTCTAACCACTGAGCTACGGAGTCGTTACGAGAAGCGTCGAATTTATCAAATACTTCTTACACGCTGTATAGCCAGCGTTAATTTCATCAATGTGAGGATATTACTACCGTCACACGCGAAAGAAATACCTTTCCAGATATTTGACAATCGCTAAAGAAGAAATTACTATGGCAAGTTATTTAAATTTTTACTTTTTTGGATTCACAATGCAATTTTTATCATAGAAAAATGGAAAATAAAGTATTTAGAAAAAATCGACCCGTCTCACAACCAGCTCCGATGGGACTCGAACCCACGACCTTTCGCTATCCGAGTGACTGCTCTAACCACTGAGCTACGGAGTCGTTACGAGAAGCGTCGAATTTATCAAATACTTCTTACACGCTGTAAAGCCAGCGTTAATTTCATCAATGTAAGGATATTACTACTTACCCTCACACGCGAAAGAAATACCTTTCCAGATATTTGCAATCGCTAAAGAAGAAATTACTATGGCAAGTTATTTAAATTTTTACTGTTTTGCATTCACAATGCAATTTTTATCATAGAAAAATGGAAAATAAAGTATTTAGAAAAAATAGAAAATTAGATGGTTGTGAGCCGGGTCGATTTTTTCTAAATACTTTATTTTCCATTTTTCTATGATAAAAATTGCATTGTGAATGCAAAAAAGTAAAATAGTAGATTTCATTACAAGTGCGGAAAGCCTGTCATTTTAATAAAATAATAAAACACAATAAACTCAACTAACTAATCGTAAAAGAATTTATGCAGAGACTTTTTTTTGTTTTCTTCACCCATTCTGGGTTGGCAAAGGAAACTATGATCATACAGCCAAGGCTTCAGTAGAATTTTTTTATTGATATGAAATGAAAATTAAATTAAATGAGATGAAATGAAACCTAACAAAAGCAATCCGAATCCTACAGGAGCGCCTTTCCTTATTTCTCTCTTTTACCACATCGTTTTCCATTAAAGCCACGTTATTGCACTAACTCCACCATACTAAGTACCTACCACAATAAAAACCAGAAAAAACTAATTTAGAAAATTAAGAAATGAGGTCCCTCATTTTCTTTTCACTTACTTGCGCAAACTCCTATAAGCAGATACTATGGTAAATAGTGCACGTCATACCATATTTAGTAATCTGTGGTCATACAGCCAATTTTATGTATTTTTTATATTCATAAATTTAATTTGGCCGATACTAATATTAATTTAATGCATAATTAAAATTACTTTTAAATCTGATATTGAAACAAATTAGTAGCTTCTTTTTAGAAATATTTGCATGAATCATAAAAACTTCTATGATTTTTTTTAGTAAAAACTTCGTGGTTGGTTTTTTCTTTTTAATAGACAATATTTTGACAGTTGGGAAAGAAAACGCACGAGTTCGGGAAAGGTAAAGAAAAAGTTCGAGTGTGTAATAGCCCACATCCCGAACGCTATACGTCCCTGCAATACGCCACTTTTTGAGCAACTGTATTAAAAATTTAAATGTTGAAATATGTTTAATAATGTAGGTAAGTATAACTAATTGCGTTGTAGGGACATAATGAAACACTTTTCTAAAAAACACAATGTGTTTTCCACAATCTTTAAAAATGTTTATTGTGCGAGCGAGTCAACTGCATTGTGTGAAATGGCTTTTATAATCGTGTCTGAATCGTGATTATTTTTACACACTAGTAACAAGGTATGTGTACTTTTTTCACAATACTACTGATGGTCACACCACACACTACATTCACATCACATCATACTGTCTCAATTCTTGTAACTAGTGTGTAAAAAAGCACAATAATTGAACTACAATTGTAACACGATTCAGACACGATTATGACTTAACGTTAGCAGACTTGGCCCCCTGTCACTCACTATAGAATAGACAAAGACAAAGGACAAAATTCGAATCATATTCCGTTTCCGATAGTTTGTGAATCGAGCCTGCCCCCTGATTCACGAACCCACGGAAAGGCACCCGACAGCGGAATGTATATGCCCTGTCTCTGTCACTCACTACATCTAGAATACCTAGACAAAGACAAAGCACAGAATTCAAATCCGATTCCGTTTCCGTCGGTTTGTGAATTTTGAACTTAGAATAAGTATAGGTTTTTCATTTTCAAACTTTTGTAGGTGGACTACGGGCAGTGCATTCTGAAAACTAAATATCAATATTTAGATAGGCGAACCATAGGAAAAAAGAAAAGCCCCTGGTACACCCAGTTATCTTGAGGTGAACTAAGGGAAGAAATAATAGGGTATTTTACTGTTGTTGAAATGTAGATATTTAATGATGACGTTAAAAAATATTGCAATTAAGAATACCAAATGTGAAAAAATAATTTGAATCTGTTTTATAATAAAATAATTATAGTCTGTCTGATTTTGACTATAGCTGTCTCTTTCTAAAACTAAATCTTCTATGGCGTGACTATGACGCTACTAACCCACTGACGTCACTAAGATAGCGTCCTGTCCTTGTCTAATTATAAAGTTTGAAGTCCTATATCTTTGAAAATATTCAAGATAATTCAAAATGAAAACTTGTTTTGTGTAGCTAATATTTCGAAAAACATTTTAAAGAAATAAAAAAAAAACAGTAAAATACCGTATTGCCCTTGGTACAGTCACGAGCAATAATTATGTAAGCAAGATAGGTCTATGTCATATTACAATATTGAATGACTTCTGTGACACTGATAGTTTTCTTTCGAAAAGCTTCAATGTGACAAAGTTCTATGTTGTATACATATTATTGCTCGTGACTGTACACCCAGGTGAGCTATGTAGGTGGACCATGGATGGGGTCTCCCTTGTTTGAAATAACAATGGTCTCATCTCACTTTTTCTGACAACGTTTAACATAATAATCGTTTGGTATAAAATTGGTTAACATAATTTTTGTTTGACTTATGTAATATTCATTTGTTATTTTAAACACGTTTGCGCTATAACTTACTTGACATATTATTCATTAGATATAATAATCGTTTGGTAGAAATATCCTGTACCTACTCTCCCCGGAAGTCCTGTAGAACACGTGATATGTTAGAAATTTAAGGCGATCGCTTAAATTACGTGTTTTTTTTGTATAAATATAACTTAGGGATTGTTTCACAAAAAAAATAACCACGAAGTTTAAGGCGATCGCTTCGCTGCGCTTCGTGATTTCGTAGTTATTTTTTACATAAATACATATTAAGGCTTGACACCGACTTCAAACAGGGGGCCAAGTCTGCTAACGCTAAGTCACAATCGTGTCTCAATCGTGTTTCAATCGTAGTTCAGTTGTTGTGCTTTTTTACACACTAGTTACGAGAAATGTGTAAGTACTTTTTTCACAACACTACTGATGGTCAAACCACACATTACATTCACATCACATCATACTGTCATAATTCTTGTAACTAGTGTTTTAAAAAGCACTACAACTGAACTACAATTGAAACCCGATTGAGACACGATTGTGACTTAACGTTAGCAGACTTGGCCCCCTGTTTGAAGTCGGTGTCAAGCCTTAATATGTATTTATTTAAAAAATAACCACGAAATCACGAAGCGCAGCGAAGCGATTTCCTTAAACTTATTTATAAAAACATCCTCCAACTCCTAACCATTGAAGAGTTATTCGTTCCATCACCAGCTAATCATCATGAGATGATGATTACCAGATGCAAATACTTGAAAATATATTAAACACATATAATTCGCGAGTTTTTCTCAATTTCCCCTGGATTCCACGATCAGGGGGCCGATTCTCAGGCAATCGAGAAAAGTTCACTTTTATAAGCTCGAAATTCAAATATAACACAGTTTTTGTATTGTCAGAATTTCACAATCGAAAAAGTTCGAGCGAAAACCAGTCGAACGCTACGAGTGGTAGAAACCAATAGATGTTCGTATACGAACTTAGCTGTCAAAATGAATTTGTTGACATGTGGGACAGCTTAGTTTGTTTGAAACGTTCTCAGAGGTTTTAACTTTTCAATAGAAACCACAAACAAAATGTTCGACATACGACATACGAGAATCGGGCCCCAGGGGCCCGATTCTCAGGCATTCGAACTTTTTCAGTGTGGTAATTCGTATGTCGAACATTTTGTTTGTGGTTTCTATTGAAAAGTTAGAACGTTTCAAACAAACTAAGCTGTCTCAAATGTCAACAAATTCATTTTGACAGCTAAGTTCGTATACGAACATCTATTGGTTTTTACCATTCGTAGCGTTCGACTGGTTTTCGATCGAACTTTTTCGATTGTGAATTTCTGACTATACAAAAACTGTGTTATATTTGAATTTCGAACAATAAATGTGAACTTTTCTCGATTGCCTGAGAATCGGCCCCCAGATCCTGACTTAGTTACAATGGAACCACCTCAGGAGTATACTCTTTCGAATAAAACAAGAATCATCGAAATTGGTTAATAGTTCGCGAAGATATTAAACCGTAAAGCAGGAACTACCAGACGACAGCAATGTGTTTTTTCAGGATTCTGAAGAAACTTCTAAACCGACTACTATAAATTTTTCATGGGACCAAATTGAAACTTTTGTCTAAGTATCAGATAAAAAAAGAATTATCAGAATCGGTTCACAATTGGCAGAGATTTCGTGTATCATACATTAAAAAAATACATCATAACGACTTGAGAACCGCCTCCTTTTTTGAAGTCGGTTATTAAAACGTGACAATGTTGAAAATTAAGTATTTAGAAAAAATCTACTCGTTTCACAACCACTAGTTACAAGAAATGTGTACTTTTTTCACCATACTACTGATGGTCACACCACTACATTTACATCACATCATTTGTCAAATTCTTGTAACTATGTAGTGTGTAAAAAAGCACTACAATTGAACTACAACTGAAACACAATTGAGACACGATTATGACTTAACGTTAGCAGGCTTGGCCCCCAGGTCCGATGGAACTCGAACCCACGACCTTTCGCTGCTCGGGCGATTGCTCTAACCACTGAGCTACGGAGTCGTTACGGAGACGGGTCGATTTTTTCTAAATAAGTAGGTAGTTCATTTCCAATTTTTCAATAATAAAATTTGCATTGTGAATGTTGTCATCGGCGAGGTTATATTCGTCAGAGAATTTGCGGTGTAGAATAGAATCACAGGTAGAATATTTGCAGTTTTAGGTCAGCGCCATCTTTTGACCGATAGTGGAACTAATGTAGCTTTTGTTGATGATTTCTGAAATAGTTTACTATTTTGAGATATCGTTTTATTTTTCCTGTAATTAGTATTAAAGAAAAAATATTTGAGAATGTGCAAGCAGCGCTCTTTCATATGATACCCCATATGTCCTAGTAGCCCCAATTCGAATTTTTAAGACACACTTTCAGCCCATGTTGCTTAAAAAAAATATTAATTAAATATTTTTATTTAGTAACTAGCTTCCACTCGCGACTTCGTCCGCGTGGACATTCGTGAAAATACTTAGGGTAAGTACCAATAACCAGGATGAAAAGTATTCTATGTTTTAATTTCATAAAAATCCGATCAGCCGTTTTTACGTGATTAGGCGGGTCCTCCCTCGCCAAGCGAGCAGCCTCGCGCGAGGCAGAACGTTTGCCACGTGCGGCGGGCCTCGCACGAGGCTGCTCACTTGGTGAGGGAGGACCAGCCTAATCACGTAAAATCTGCTGATCGGAATTTTGATATCTCAGTCAGTCAGTCAGTCAGGGCTTTGAATTTTATATATATTGATGACATACTAGCAATCGTTCGCCATTTAAGAACCAACGAACGCAGCGTCATCTACAAATAACAGCCGAATATTGTTTATCTACGATGAAATGTAATTTTTGACGTTTCGTTATAGACAAAACCTTTCTCGAATTCATCATGCTACCCGTGCTTGTAGATGCGAAGGGCACACTGAAAGTTCTGCGTTCCACCGCTCGTAAATGTTTTATTTTCAAATGTTATATTATACAGACTAGGAAACTCAATGATTGATAAAAAACGTTTTTAAAAAAAATGTTACCGCCTTCAAAAAGGATCTTTACACAAAAATTAACAAACACTAAAAAACTAAAAAAATAATAAGATATTTTAATTCAAAGGACGATGAATTATTATGTGACTTTTTCTAATTTATCTTGGTACTTACTGAACTCATTGAAGTCGGTGCCGCTCACGCTTGGGACCGGGTTTTTTTTTTATATTTTTGTTATTTCACTCAGTACCTATATTTCGTTCTTATTCTTTTTGGCTTGGCACCGACTTCAATGAGTTCAGTAAGTACCAAGATAAATTAGAAAAAGTCACATAATAATTCATCGTCCTTTGAATTAAAAATCTTATTATTTTTTTAGTGTTTGTTAATTTTTGTGTAAAGATCCTTTTTGAAGGCGGTTACATTGTTTTTAAAAACGTTTTATTTTTTGATTTTTCGTGTAAATAATCGTAGCTTAAGAAACTACATGGTGATTATGATAAATTGTTGTAAATATCCTATCCGTTACGGAATTCAGCTTTCCATCTTTAGCTACTTAGATAACTTGAAGGAATACAACTGAAGGTCCATTCGTGCATATGGTATTTATAAAACATCATATAACTCCTAACTGTTGAGGAGTTTCACCTCTCATCATCAGCTCACCCTAATAACCTGAAAGAATATAACTATTGGTCCATACGTTCGAATAATACTTTAAGAAATATTCTCCAGCTCCTAACCGTTAAGGAGTTGTAGCTTCCATCACCAGCTCATCACTTTGAGATGATGACTACCAGATGCAAATACTTGACTAACTTCAAAAATAAATGGAACGCATATAGGAAGGCTTGCCTATATTTGAGAATTTCTCTCAATTTTCCTGGGATTTTATCTCCTGGTCCTGACTTGGTGAAAATAAGATCAGGTCAGAAGTACCAACTTTGGAAAAAAAAATGAGTTTGAAAATGATCCCCAATTTGATGAAAATATGAAATCGTCTATATAACCAAATAAAGTCTAAATACACAATATTCAGGATAACTCCTGAACTTCTTGTCAGTTCTTGATGAAATTTGAATGGGACCACACGACAAGCGTCACCTATTAAATAAAAAAAGAATTATCCAAATCGGTTCATTAACTAAAAAGTTCTGAGGTAACACACATAAAAAATAAAAAAAAATTTTTTGAAGTCGGTTAAAAAATGGCGAGAATTCGCGTGTCATTTGTTTTTTAGCACAAGTTGCGAAAAGATTTTAGGGCGATGATTTTGCATGACTTTAAAAGTTCACTGTCTCCGCAAGACTGCACTGCTCGTCTTCAAAATGCTTTTGGGAGGGAAGCGCCTCATTTACGAAGAATTTGACCATGACTGTGTTTCTCTCCATGATGAAATTCGTGAAGGTCGGTCGGTTCGGCCGGAACAGGGCCCGTGATAGCTTTCAACCAGCGCGTGAAAAACATGCCCCAGCCCTCAGGACCATTTTGGGGTCCTCATGGTTTCAAAAATGGTTTGACCGAATTAAAAAGTGTTTAAAATGTAATGCAGAATACTTCGAAAAGCAGTTAATATAATAACCTATGAAATTGCCGTTTTCTATGGGGATATTGTAGGAAGTTGGAATTCAAAATCAAAATCAAAATCAAAAATCATTTATTCATTTTAGGCTGATACAGCACTTGTGAACGTCAATGAAGCTACGCTATCGGTTCGCAAAACCTACGGCGGGAGGCCTTGTAACGAGAAGAACCGGCAAGAAACTCGCCAAGGGCTATTTTTTTCTCCCTGTCATATTTCATACAGAGTCGTCAAATTGAAAAGTGACTTTGACATAATATAATATGTAAAGTCACTTTCCATCACAAATTAATCTTAAGTTTAAAAACAAAATAAAAAACCCGGTAATCATAGCAGTAAATAATTTTCAATAACTAAGAAATAGACATACAAAAGGTAGTTTCTTTAAAATACACACCAACCAAAAACGTAGCAAATAAAATAATAAATATAAATGCCGAACAAGGGTAATAAAACTTTGAATAGTTTAAGAACATAAGAGTCAATAATAAACAGTGCCATACAAGCCACGGTAAAATAAAACTAATAACAATAAAACATTAAAAATCTGCATATTTTGAGACAAGAAGCCAGGAGCAGACCCATCCCACTGGTGGCACCCGTTCACGAGCATGACGCATGAACCAGCCATCGCTTCGCTCAACCATATTTTAGGGAACGTAACGACCCGCCTCACACGACACCACCGCAGAAATGTTTACAGAGAGCATGACATACTCAAACTTCTCATCTCAAAACGCAGAAACCAATATAAGAATGTACCTAGTATTAATAATTTTGTAAAACACGACTCACAATTAACTACAGAAAAAATCCTTGTCAGCTTATGACCAAGTTGCTTTGTCATTTAAGTAATCACTTACAGTATAGTAGCCCTTCTTTTAGCATAGGTACAAAGATATTTGGGGATTTCTTGGACATGTGAACTCCGAATTCAACGAATCTTTCGAGATATGTTCAGACAAAATTAATCTAACTATTGCCTATAATCTCATTTAATAAACTGTCTTAGAATAAAAAAAACCTGTTCAAAGCTGTCAAATTGACGACAAACAAAGAGCGGTACTTTGAAGCAGTTATAAAAATTTTAGACACGTGTTTAATTATTCTTTTCTTAGATGTTTAACATGACGACATACTCTATTTTCGAAACTGACTATTAATTTTGATATATTGATATTAATTAAAAATTTTAGGACCGAAAGAACTGAAAAGACTCAAAAGAACTCAAGACTCAGGACTCAGAAGACTAATTAGTCGTGAGTTCTACAAAAAGAACTCATAGCCGCAAAATGAGGACTAAAAGACTCAGTTCTTTTACAACACTATGACCACCTCAGTGGTTTATTCTTTCGATTAAAAAAATAATCATTGAAATTGGTCAATACTTCGCGAATATATTGACGTGTAAAGAAAGAACTACCAGTCGACAACTTAGTGTTTTTCAGAATTGTGAAAAAACTACTGAACTGACTAGGTACTGTAAATTTTTCATGGGACCATACATAAACAATTTGATTTCAGATAAAAAAAGAATAATGAAAAATCGGCTAACAACTGGTAAAGTTATGGTAAAACATATATAAAAAAATAATTTAAAAAGTTTCGTCAACTTGAGAACCTCCTCCTTTTTTTGAGGTCGGTTAAAAATAAAAGGTAAGCACCCCTCGTCAAATAATGTTTACTTACAGTAAAATATGTATGTCAGTATCACCATGTTGAGATTTTAAACTTTGGTCTTGTGAACTGTTGACTTACTAAGCTGTTGAGATTCTGAAGTGTTGAGATTTTGAATCGTTGGTCTTACGGTGTTGATGTTTTAATTGTTGATATTATGACTGTTGAGATTCAGTATGAAACCCGTGCTCCCATATATGAGGTACGTTCCTATGGTGATCGATAACAATTAATATCAGTCGTTGCTGAAATCTACCTAGGTACTACATAAATGAAACTACTTATATAAAAAGGATTAAATAACTATTACATCAATTAAAGAGGGATTATAATTGTAATCCGTTATTGATAAATAAAAATGTTAAGATTAGGAATGGTTTAGTGACGTAGGTAGAGTAAACAGATCGAACAAATTATTTTTATAAGGCGGTTTGGAATTTAAACCCCCATGTAAAGTACCTACAACATTGATGGCTATCGACCCTTTATTCCAACGTTCGACTAGTAGTTCGATCGTTGATAGTTTAACCTATCGTTTGTGGAAAAAAGTGTTTTGTACCTACCCTTTTAACTAACTAACAATAGAACTAAAACAACCGACATCGCTCGAAGGATTGCATCGTTGAAGTGGCAGTGGGGGACACATAGCGCGGAGAACTGATGGCCGTTGGGGCGGAAAGGTTCTCAAATTGCGACCGCGTACCGGACGACGACGACGGACGTTCCGTGGGCAGGCCCCCTACAAGGTGAAGCGACGATCTAGTCAAAATCGCGGGAAGCCGCTGGATGCGTGCTGCGTAGGACCAATCGTTGTGGAGATCCTTGGGGGAGGCCTATGCCCATCAGTAGGCGTCGTTCGGCTGACATGATGATAATGATGATGACCCGATTTTTAAGGTGTCGTCTACTCTGAGGACCTGAGTCCAAATACTTGGTAATGTTAGTATGATGAATATGAGCATTTATTAAATTTAGTCATGACTGTATAGATTTATGATAAGTCGTCACTTTTGTCCTAGCGAAAGCGAAGACTTATCATAAATCTATGCATGGCTGTTTAAATAAGGTATATTTCTATAAAGGATGACTTTTTGCTTGGAAGTTCTTTACAAATAAGAACATACTCATGATATCATGTACTTACCTATCCTTACCTCAAAAATGGCAAATCCAAGAGGTAAGATTAATTTTTCTATTTGGCCTCCCAGTCCCGGCAAAACGCGGGAGCTACTACTTATAACGTGGATTTATTCAAGTTTGCAGACTTTCGCGCACGGGATTCGTCGAAACAAACAGTGTCAACCTCACAGAACATGGAAAGATTTTATTTTTTAATACAGTTGCTCAAAAAGTGGCGTATTGCAGGGACGTATAGCGTTCGGGATGTGGGCTATTACACACTCGAGCTTTTTCTTTACCTTTCCCGAACTCGTGCGTTTTCTTTCCCAACTGTCAAAATAATGTCTATTAAAAAGAAAAAACCAACCACGTAGTTTTTACAAAAAAAAAATCATAGAAGTTTTTATGATTCTTGCAAATGTTTCTAAAAAGCTACTAATTTGTTTCTATATCAGATTTAAAAGTAATTTTAATTAAAATTTAAACATCGGCCAAATTAAATTTATGAATATAAAAAAGTTGGCTGTTTGACGTGCACTGCCATAGTCTCTGCTTAAAGGAGTTTGCGCAGGTTTTTGTTATGTTAGGATTAATTTCATTTCATCTCATTTAATTTCATTTTCATTTTATATCAATAAAAAGTTGTACTGAAGACTTGGCTGTATGGGCATAGTTCCCATGGCTTACCCAGAATGGATGAACAAAACAAAAAAAATCTCTGCCTATATTCTTTTACGATTAGTTAATTGAGTTTATTGTGTTTTATTATTTTATTAAATTGCTTCGTTTTTTCGCAACTGTATTAAAAATAGTTGTTCAGTACACGTGCGGAACCGTCATTGCAACTTGTTCCGTCCGACTGTCAACCCTCACCTTCGGCTGCGCCTCGGCTCGGGTAGACATTTGTCGGAACTCTTTGCAATGACAGGCTTTCCGCACTCGTAATGAAATATACTATTTTAATACAGTTGCTCAAAAAGTGGCGTATTGCAGGGACGTATAGCGTTCGGGATGTGGGCTATTACACACTCGAACTTTTTCTTTACCTTTCCCGAACTCGTGCGTTTTCTTTCCCAACTGTCAAAATATTGTCTATTAAAAAGAAAAAACCAACCACGAAGTTTTTACTAAAAAAAAATCATAGAAGTTTTTATGATTCATGCAAATATTTCTAAAAAGAAGCTACTAATTTGTTTCAATATCAGATTTAAAAGTAATTTTAATTATAAGTACATTAAATTAATATTAGTATCGGCAAATTAAATTTATGAATATAAAAAATTCATAAAATTGGCTGTATGACCACAGATTACTAAATATGGTATGACGTGCACTATTTACCATAGTATCTGCATATAGGAGTTTGCGCAAGTAAGTGAAAAGAAAATGAGGGACCCTATTTCTTAATTTTCTAAATTAGTTTTTTCTGGTTTTTATTGTGGTAGGTACTTAGTATGGTGGAATTAGTGCAATAATGTGGCTTTAATGGAAAACGATGTGGTAAAAGAGAGAAATAAGGAAAGGCGCTCCTGTAGGATTCGGATTGCTTTTGTTAGGTTTCATTTCATGTCATCTCATTTAATTTAATTTTCATTTCATATCAATAAAAAAATTCTACTGAAGCCTTGGCTGTATGATCATAGTTTCCTATGCCAACCCAGAATGGGTGAAGAACACAAAAAAAAAGTCTGCTTATATTCTTTTACGATTAGTTAGTTGAGTTTATTGTGTTTTATTATTTTACTAGCTTTCCGCCCGCGGCTTCGCCCGCGTGGACTACACGACGTGATCCCGCGGGAATTTGTTCTTTTTCCGGGATAAAAAGTAGCCTATGTTCCTCTCCAGGCTACAAAGTATCTGTGTTCCAAATTTCAGCCAAATCCGTTCAGCCGTTTTGGCGTGATTGAGTAACAAACATCCAAACATCCAAACATCCAAACATCCAAACATCCAAACTTTCACATTTATAATATTAGTAGGATTAAATTGCTTAATTTTTTCGCAACTGTATTAAAAATAGTTGTTCAGTACACGTGCGGAACCGCCATTGCAACTTGTTCCGACTGTCAACCCTCACCTTCGGCTGCGCCTCGGCTCGGGTAGACATTTGTCGGAACTCTTTGCAATGACAGGCTTTCCGCACTTGTAATGAAATCTACTATTTCCGTGTTCTGTGGTCACCCCCATGCTTCATGCCCGCTTTGCCCGCGCCCACTGCGCTAACGCCGGCCGCCTGTTACCGGCCAGGATCTTTCAAAAAACTCTGTCTTTGTCTTTTTCTTCATGTGTGAAGAGTAATCAAAATAACCTCACTTTTTCATGTTTTCTATATTTTTTTGTCAGTTTGAGCATATTCACTTTTTGGAAAAGTAACCTGAGAATAATCTTTTATGTACCTATACCTATTTTTCTACATATGATTCGTGAAATAAAGATAAATAATTAATTTAAGTAATTATATTATCCAAAAAATGTAAAATAATGAAAATTTTCTGTTTTTTTATTATTTTTTTATAGTCAGTGAAGATACGATATCGTGTTTTTAACCACTAAATAATCAACATCGTTTATGCAACAACTTCAACATATATGTTTTTATTTTTTTTTATCTACTACGGGCACTTAGCCTTCATCACACCTGATGTTAAGTGGTGATAAGGCTGAAGGTGGAAGCGCACTACTCCCGGAATCCTCAATCACTGAGGAACTGGCTATCTTATCTGTAACTGCCGGAACACAATAATGCTGAAAACATCATTGTTATGGCGGCAGACTTAGATAACATGGTGGTAGATAGCCAGGCGGTCTAAGAACAAGTCCTACCACCAAGCAAACCGAAAACAATATGTACCCCCACTGGGAATCGAACCCGGGACCTCTTGGTCTGAAGTCGGTGGTGTGAACCACTAGACCACAGAGGCGGTTAAAAAGCTCAAAATAAAAAAGTTATAAGTATGTAAGTGTAATTTCTTTATCTTGTTAAAATCATTGTCTAGGGATGTTGAAGTAGAGCGAATGACCCGCAAACAGCTTTATCCTCTTTCTTTTTTGTGTTCTGCGAGCTTCATCAAATAGTCACAGATTGAGAATTGGAAGTCATAATTATGTCATAACAAAGGATAGGAGTTGACACTGCATAATCTAACCAAAACATTAGAACAGACAGACACAAACTCAGTGTTTCAAAATAAAAATTAGAGCGTAATTGGCGGTAAAAATCCAAACTGTAGTGTTAGCTTAATTTGTGGTTGAATCTACGGCAACACTAGATTTGACAGGAAGTCTTGGATGCTCTCTCTCTTATTGGCGGCTATGATGATTGCATCTTTTCTTTGTCACTTCTTACGCCATTTAGTAATAAGTATTGTTCAAATCTTTGTAGCCATCTCGGCCACGAACTTATATCTAAAAAAAAACTCCTTAGGAGGATTTACATTAACATTTTGGTGAGTCGCTAAATGTGCAGCCGGCAATGGTGCCAATAGTTGACTTCTTATCGGATTCACAGGTTCATCCATGACTTATCTCTTTTTCACTGAGTTGGTACTTACTATTAATTATTGCCACCGCTGCCACCATGTAGAGTTAGATACTTGGAGTGGGAGGGAACCCGAATTAGTAATAAGACAACCATATAAAAGATGCAATACATTATTTGAATGTGTTTTTTCACATGGGCTCAATACAAAATTAGTATTGAGTATGTAAGTGTAATTTCTTTATCTTGTTAAAATCATTGTCTAGGGATGTTGAAGTAGAGCGAATGACCCGCAAACAGCTTTATCCTCTTTCTTTTTTGTGTTCTGCGAGCTTCATCAAATAGTCACAGATTGAGAATTGGAAGTCATAATTATGTCATAACAAAGGATAGGAGTTGACACTGCATAATCTAACCAAAACATTAGAACAGACAGACACAAACTCAGTGTTTCAAAATAAAAATTAGAGCGTAATTGGCGGTAAAAATCCAAACTGTAGTGTTAGCTTAATTTGTGGTTGAATCTACGGCAACACTAGATTTGACAGGAAGTCTTGGATGCTCTCTCTCTTATTGGCGGCTATGATGATTGCATCTTTTCTTTGTCACTTCTTACGCCATTTAGTAATAAGTATTGTTCAAATCTTTGTAGCCATCTCGGCCACGAACTTATATCTAAAAAAAAACTCCTTAGGAGGATTTACATTAACATTTTGGTGAGTCGCTAAATGTGCAGCCGGCAATGGTGCCAATAGTTGACTTCTTATCGGATTCACAGGTTCATCCATGACTTATCTCTTTTTCACTGAGTTGGTACTTACTATTAATTATTGCCACCGCTGCCACCATGTAGAGTTAGATACTTGGAGTGGGAGGGAACCCGAATTAGTAATAAGACAACCATATAAAAGATGCAATACATTATTTGAATGTGTTTTTTCACATGGGCTCAATACAAAATTTCTTAAACATTTCATTGATCGACTATAAGAAAAATAAATTTAAATTTATTACGAAACCGTGGAGCGCAACTATATAGCCAAAGGATTCTATGTTGGTAGGTATACGGAAGTGCGACGTGACGTCACACGTTAATGCCATTGGTTCACCCAAATTTTCCTCGGAGGCCGTAATATCTCAGTAATTTTTGAAGATAGGAAAAAAATAAAAACAGATTTTTTTTCTCGATTTACATATTTTTTAGATACTTATGCAGATAACAAAAATCATTGGTGTCTCATTGAGCTGAAATTTTGTATGCAAGTTTGGTTTAGATGACAATATAATATTAAAGTACAGTCAGCAAAAAAGCTTGTCAAAAAATGAAATTTTTACTAAAAACTTATTATTAAGTAAGCAGCTCCAGCGAGATTTGGCTGGTTTTTGGTGGGATGTTGATTTACCTACATTAGACAGCGCTGAGTCCAGCCCTGTCCACATAAGTTTAGATGTAATGTATCTCAAAACAATTGGTGCAATTTGTTATGCAAATATAAAAATAATAAACAAATCATGATTGATTTGTCTGTCCCAATTTGATGTTTAGATTTTCATTCAGTTTGAATCTGTAGCTCCGCAATGTTCGGTCTTGTATTGTGTTTGTTGCCTTTGACACCAGTGTTTTGCTATAGTGGAAAACATTCAGCTCAAGAAGAGAGTTCCAAAATAAATGTTGTAGATATGACGAGGGCTACCACTTGGAAGGAAATGTCAGAATATTACACTGCGGTGGAGAAAAGATGGTAAGTTTAATAAAGGTGAATGACAAATAACCGATGCCCGTGGCATCGAAAGGGATGCCACGGGATGCCAAGGCATAATTTTAAAGCATAGCTATTTCTGTCGTATTTCTATACCGATACGTTGGAATGTCCAATTAATAAAAAATTAAAGCCATGCCGCCCCGATCTGCGTAGGCCCGAACAACACGAAATTTTAGTGCTTGATCTCGTACAATAGCGGGCGCGGTGAATTTGAGCGATTTGCGCATTCATTGCGTGCTCGTCACAGACGTCTTATCAAATAAATAAGTAAATGTGATGCACCAACTGAAACTGCGCGACCGCTCCCGCGCGTGCATTCACCTTTATTTATTTACTTTATGCGACTTAAACGTAGGGCAGGCGTACCGGTTTTGGCCACTTTAAGGATTTTTTCACTTTTAACCGCTTAGTGCTTAATGATCTTAAGTATTTTAGAGAAAATTTAAATTGTAGAGTTATAGATAATTTATCGACCTTTAAGGGTACAATCTACAAAGTAAAAAAAAAACAATAGTTTTTTTTATTTAGAACAAATTCTGCGGAGGGGGCCAAATACACCGCATTGGTTTTGGCCACTTTCATAAAATTACTATATTTATAAGTTTAGTTTATGCTTAATTGATGTCTTATTAGAGTTCTGGACTATTAACACTACATGAAATAGTATTTCAATCACAGCTAGCTCCTTACTACAATTTTATGAGTATACCTTTATCACTTGATTAAAAGAAAATTAGCGGATTGAGGCTAGTGTAGGCATTTCTAGTACGTTAGCTAACAAAAGTGAGTTGTGAGTCTTTTAAAATAAATGTACTTTATGATTGGAAACTTTCTACTAATGCAAAAGTGGCCAAAGGTGGCACAATGCTAAAATTTCTAGCCCCGCTTTTGGCCACTTATTGTTTCCCAACTTTTTGTAAGAACAGTGAAAAAACAACACTTAATCCACCTAGAAGAAACATATTCCAAAATGATATGAAATATTAAATAACCATAAAATAATTTTATTGTAAAAAAAAAATGATTTTACAAAACCTTTACCCTTAACATTTTGCTTAAGAATTTTACAAAATGTTAACTTTGAAACATAACACGTGTTTATTTCTAAAATATCGTACTACATAAAAAAAGCTAAGTGCTGTAATTATTAACTAAAAGTCCAATCTTTTATTCGCCATTAATAAATATAAGCAATAATTATTTAATTCCTATTTATATAACTTTAAAGTGAAAAGTGACCAAAACCGGTACAGTGCCCAAAACCGGTACGCCTGCCCTAGTTTAAGTGGAAACTAATCTTTTACATGACTTTAGAACAAAATTATGTCCTGTTACTGAATCTCAGTAATAACTATCTGAGATCAGGCTAGTGAATCAGGGGCACTAGCCTGATCGCTCCTCAGATTCATCTATTGAGAATTCGACGGAGATAGAGTTACCAGAAAAGATAGCGGGTTCGATTCCCGCCTGACCAACTTTATACTACTTAATCGGAATTGGAGGAAATGGTCCTAAGAGACGAGGAAACTAAATAAAATAGAATGCTAATAAAAATAATTAATTATAAAGTCAAGGTCGATGCTCTATCTTTCCTGCCAATTACCAACTAATTGAGGGTTAAGCAATTATCCTTATCTATCAAGGTTGAAAAATGGTAATGATCTTCAGCCAAACTGGGAACGCTGATAAACTGACTGAGAATGATACTTTTACAAGTTATAGTTTTCAGCACGTTAGGTTTATATATTTTTTTTATCCACAAAGGTGTTGATCGAAGTCCACAATCGGTGTAGCTCTTATCCTTCATCTCACCTGATGTTAAGTGAAAATAAGGCTGAAGATGGAAGTGCACTATTCCCGGAATCCTCAAGACTGAGGAACTGGCTATTTTATCTCTAACTGCCGGAACACAACAATGCTGAAAACATCGTTGTTATGGCGTCAGACTTCGTTAAGATGGTGGTAGCTAGCCAGGCGGACTTACAACAAGTCCTACCACCAACCAAACCGAATACAATATGCACCCCCATTGGGAATCGAGCCCGGGATCTCTTGGTTCGTACACGTGTACCACTAGACCACAGAGGCGGTTAAAAGTTTTTGTCTTACAAGTCCTACCACCAACCAGACCGAATACAAGATGTACCCCCACTGGGAATCGAGCCCGGGATCTCTTGGTTCGTACACGTGTACCACTAGACCACAGAGGCGGTTAAAAGTTTTTGTCTTACAAGTCCTACCACCAACCAGACCGAATACAAGATGTACCCCCACTGGGAATCGAGCCCGGGATCTCTTGGTTCGTACACGTGTACCACTAGACCACAGAGGCGGTTAAAAGTTTTTGTCTAAGTTTTTAGTTTACTGGCGTCAATTTAAGGCGCCTGAACCACAGGGTAAAAAAAAATACTACTACCTGAACGGCGCCAGTAAGTAAGTACCTACCTAGTAAACAGCCGTTTAACTCCATGCCAAGGCTCGCGCCAGCAGCGCTGGACTGGCACTAATAACATGATTAGGTACACGAAGCGAGCTAGATTACCCGCGGCATTTACGCAAGCCAAGATCAATGTTACTCTGCCATAAGGCTACCACTATCTCCTACCACTGTTAGCGAAATCATCGTTGCGGTTGATACGGGACAAAAATCTCATAGGTACTAAGGTAGGTACTTACTGTTACAGTAAGTATAAGATAGTATTATACTTACTGTACGACCGATTTGGCGCAGGGGTAAACTACCTGCCTTCTGCGCCAGAGGTCTCGGGTTCGATTCCCGAACAAGACAAATATTTGTGTGAATGAACATGTCTATTTGTCTTTGGTGTGGGTGTTTTCTATGTATATTAAGTACCTATGTATTTACAAACAAAAAGTATTTACGTATATATTTATCCGTTATCAAGTTCACGTAGACACAGTTTCATAAGAAATTTACTATGGGCTTAAATAATTGGTGTGATTGTAAGAAATATTTATTTATTTATTTTATTTATTAATACGGTATTTTACTGATTTTTTTTATTTCTTTAAAATGTTTTTCGAAATATTAGCTACACAAAACAAGTTTTCATTTTGAATTATCTTGAATATTTTCAAAGATATAGGACTTCAAACTTTATAATTAGACAAGGACAGGACGCTATCTTAGTGACGTCAGTGGGTTAGTAGCGTCATAGTCACGCCATAGAAGATTTCGTTTTAGAAAGAGACAGCTATAGTCAAAATCAAACAGACTATAATTCTTTTATTATAAAACAGATTCAAATTATTTTTTCACATTTGGTATTCTTAATTGCAATATTTTTTAAAGTCATCATTAAATATCTACATTTCAACAACAGTAAAATACCCTATTGCGCTTTAGGCAGCTTCAGTTTTTTATATTGGGAGATATGCATTAACACCATTTGAACATCATTCGCTGCACCCTGCTCATCCACAGAAAAGCACACCCCCTCCTGCCTTCTCTCTACCGCCTTTCCTTTTTACTGCCGTCATCAAAGCCAACATACATTTATTCCCGCAGGAAAGTCTGTGTCAACTGTGGAGTGCCAGGGTTGGGCACGGCAATGCATCTGGATTATGTCAACGCACCGGGGACCACGTATCCTGCAATCATACCTACGGAGTTCTTGCTCACTAGATGTAAGTCCAAGATACATTTTGACCACCTTTATGGCTCAGAAGTTTTACTCGGCGATAATCTGTGTGCATGAAAATATTTTCGGTGTTTGTTTTGGTGTTTTCTATGTAATGTTGTTTACACGAACCAATACTTGAGGCAGTCTACTAAGCCAGTCCAATATTGGCATCGTGTAAATAGAGACAGTCCACTACATTGCCAGTGCTAATCAATCAATAGTAGATCAAGCCAGTGATCAATTAAATAGTAATAGGATCTATATTATCTAACTGCCGCACTAAGAGGAGACGTCAATTAACTTTAATTTTATTGGCATTTTTTTTTTTTTTTTTTTTTTTTTTTATTGGTTGATAGGCAAGCGCTTGTCCGCTATCACGCCTGATGTTAAGCGTTGTTGCGATCTACGATGAATCGCGCTTGCCTAGAAGGTACCGGTTCACTCGCGACTTGAAGACCCCCAGATTGTACCTATCGGGAAATACAGACTCAGGCAAGGAGTTCCATTCCTTAGCGGTACGGATAATAAAATTAGAAGCAAAACGCTTAGTCCGTGTCCCAGGAATATCCACTATAAAACGGTGGCGCTGATTCGTACGTCTGGTTGTCCGTTGGAAGAAGGGAGATGGTGGAATTAGGTTGTGCAATTCCACTGCACACTCGCCGAAATGTATCCGATAAAAAACCGATAAGCTTGCAACTTTGCGTCTATGCTCGAGGCTTTTGAGCTTTTTATCGAAGAGATAGTCATTGCCAATGAGCTTTCTGGCCCTCCGCTCAATAGCTTCTAGTGTCTGGAGCTGGTATTTGGCAGAGCCATCCCAGAGATGAGAACAGTACTCCATACATGAACGAATTTGCGCTTGATAAAGATTGAGCAGCAGTTCCGGCGTGAAGTACCTTCTCACCTTTGCCAGAACGCCAAGCTTTTTAGACGCTAATTGAGCTTTACTCTCAATGAAAGAGCCAAAATTGAGAGATGGAGTCAAAGACATGCCGAGAAGCTCTAGATGTTCAGTAATCGGCACGGATACACCTCGGAAAGTAGGAGACAGGTCAAAATTACTCCTTTTGGCAGAGAACAGACACGCCTGGGTCTTAGATGGATTGAACCTGACTAGATTGGCATCGCCCCAATCGGAGACTGCCTGCAGTGATAGGTTCATGCGACTAACCATCGCCTCCCTAAGACACTGGACCTGTTCTGCACCAGCTCGAGCATCAGATATGTAGCTCTCTACAACGGTGCTATCATCTGCGTACCCCAAAATACCGGGTATAAGCAGGTCATTAATATGCAGCAGGAACAGCGTTGCAGAGAGAACCGAACCCTGAGGGACTCCGGCATTGATAGCCAACTGGTCGGACGAGCAGCCGTCAATGACAACTTGAATCGACCGATCCCTCAGGAAGTCCGATATCCAGACACAAAAACCGGTGGGAAGTCCGTATGCTGAAAGCTTACCAATAAGGCCATCGTGCCACACCCTGTCAAAAGCCTTCGAGATATCGAGAGAGACGGCGAGTGCTTCTCCGTACTTCTCCATGGCTTCGCTCCATATGTAAGTGGCGTATGCTAGAAGATCTCCAGTGGACCGGTTTCGGCGAAACCCGTATTGACGGTCACTGAGAAGTTCGTTTGCTTCTAGATACGACAGGAGCCTATGGTTCAGTACACGTTCCATTATCTTACAGAGAATGGATGTTACTGAGATGGGCCTGTAGTTGGCAGGGTCGGCACGACTACCCTTTTTAGGCACGGGTTGCACGTTGGCCAGCTTTCATGACTTTGGTACTAGTCCCTTTGCCATAGATAGGCGGTATAGGCGTGTTAATACCGGAGCTAACTCGGGCGCGCAAGTCCTAAGAACTATAGCTGGTATACCATCCGGACCACTGGCTTTGTTCACGTCCAGATCGCGCAACGCTTTTCTTACCTCGGTCTGTCTGATGCGGACTTCCGACATTAAAGTCCCAGAACTTGGTAAAGCCGATGGTACAGCATTGCCAGGATCTAAACGCGAACACTTGGCAAATAAATTGGCAAATAAATCTGCCTTTTCCTTGGCGCTATGCGCCAGAGATCCGGCTGGCTTCAGTAGAGGAGGCATTGAGGAACGGCAAAAGTTGACCTCGACCGATTTAGCCAGGGACCAAAACGCTTTACTCCCTGATGGGAACGAAGCAAGTTTATTCCCTATTCGGCTTATATGGTCGAAGCGAGCTCTTTTGATAACCTTTTTGCAGGACTTGGCGGCCTTGTTAAAGGCTTTCTTCAATTCGCGTATATTTCCAGCTTTACGGGATCGAGCTTCAACCCAGGCAAGGTATGCCTCACGTTTCGATGCAACGGCAACTCTGCATTTGGCATTGTACCAGGGGTGAGCTTTGCTAGAGAGGGGCACGTCAGAGAATGGAATAAAATACTCCATACCCTGACGAAGCACATCGGCCACAGCATCCGCGCAAGCTGAGGGATCGCTAGAAGAAAAGCAAACATGCCGCCATGGATAAGACGCAAAAAAACAACGCATCTCTTCCCAATCTGCTGACTTGTAACGCCATATTCGCCGGGAGCCTTTAAGGCTTGGATCGGGCGGAAAATACACCGACACCGACTCCACCACACAATGGTCGGAACTACCAAGTGGTGGCGAAACCGATACGGAGTAACGGTCCGGGTCTGTTGTCAACAGAAGGTCCAAACAATTGGGTGTGTGCCCGTCGATGTCCGGTATTCTAGTGGCTTCCTGGACCAGCTGGGTGAGATCTAGCGTCAAGGCCAGCTTACGTGTTTCACGACCAGCGTGGTCGGTTTTCACAAATGGGAACAGCCAGTCCTCGTGGTGGGCATTAAAATCTCCCAGAACCACTAGTTGAGCGGATGGGTACCGCTGTAGGGCAACATCAGCTTTCTCAATGATGAGGTTGGTAAGCCTGGTTGTCTCGGCGTCTCCGCTGTGCGAACGGTAGACACAAGCGTAGAGAATTTTCTCTAAGCCAGTGTCCACTAGAACCCAGATGATGGAGAGGGTGGGGTCTTCAAGATCACGGAGACGCAGATAACAAATGTCATCGCGTGCATACATGCAAACACCGGCATGGGCCCTAAAACAGTGTTCCAGGACGTAACCCGGATATGTAAGGTATGCAGCGTCAGTCGGACACTTTATCTGCGTCTCCGTGAGAAAGAACAGGTGCGGTTTTCTTGTCTCGAGATGGTGATGGACGGGGTCGAGATTAGAGTGCAGACCTCTTATATTTGAGATGTGCACTAAAAAAGAGAGGACGTGCGACCGCTGTTTAACCGTTTTCCTATTCTTTTTTGTCATGGTTGTCGTGAGGGAAGGCGGAGAAGGGCGGAAGTAGACCGAGATGCTGGTTGCGAACTAAGAGAGAGTCGTCTAAGCCTCACACCATAGGAGAGCCAAACCGGAGACCGCGGGGACGCCCGAGCCCCCCCAGGAGTGTCCATCGGGTCCTCTCGTCCGGGCGCCAGCCGGCACGATGGCGCACCCCCGGGATTTTTCGCTAGATGGCGGGGCAGCCTTTCGTGAGTGGCTAGCACACTACTTGGGCCCCCAACTATCTGCGGTCGGCCAGCGGAAGAACCGTGCCTCGGATCCCGCTGCTCTCCGAGCTTGGATATCCGATGTAAAGCCTCAACATATCCCAACAACCAGTCGCTGCAATCAGCACAACTGGCCTGACCCGCCCTTCGGAATGGCTTCACCAGCCATCAGCACTGGAACACGATCAGTTGAGACCGTTTGGCAGTGCTGTTTTTGACTGATGGGTGGTAACACGCCGCGGCCGAAGCCTACCACCTGGAAGGGGTTTACTCCTTTAGCACCACCCAGGGGCCACGTGTGGGACATCGAGGGCTAAATCCCACGGACGCGAGTAAACTTGGACCCCCAAAATTATCATTAAATGGCATTAAATTATCATTCCTACTTACTTTGTTTTTGTTTGTCATTTTGCTGTCAAGTTGCTGTCCAACCTTGTGTCCAACCATAGCGCCGCTGTCACCGGCAGGCTTATTACCAAAACAAGCAACCAGTTGCTAATTGTACAATTGCAACGCGACTGCTACTAGTTGCGGTTGGTTTGCAATCGGTACAGTACGGTACGGTACTTTTTATGCAATTTTAGTTCACAGAGCGCTCGCTTGTGGCGCTAATCGTAGCGATCTACGTTCCGTAATATGAATATGTGTTTTGGGAGCGATTAATTGTTAATTGCCGCGATTGCAACTGTCACTTTAAGATCGGTAATAAGCCTGCGGAACAGAAAAGATTGTCGATCTATATGATGCCAGCCGCTGGCGCAACCAAACCGACGGCGACATTATGTGTATATATATGTATTTGGCACCTGGGTGCCAAATGGACATAACGTCGGTTTGGTTACAACGCCAAGCAATGTGCGAATTCGCCAGCGTTTTACGTAACACTGTTTGCAATTTTGCATTGTTCTCTTCCTTTTCAGTGAGCGTAATAGACGTCTCCGCTTTAGCCAAGTTTAACCCCTCGATGGTGTTATCCCTAGAAGTGGCCCTTCAATGGATGACCCTCAAGCATGACCCCAAAGAACCCACCCTGCTGCTGTTCAAGTTCGGCTGGAGAGATGACCCTGATATGAAGAGAACTTGCGTCTGTGAAATACCTGGTAATTATATTCTTGTTTAAAAGATGTGATAGTATTTATGTGTCCGTAACGTGTGCTGAGGTGCGTCAATATTGGCTAAGTACAATGGGCGCAAAATAACTTGGCGGCTCGGAAGTTCGCGCGGCACGCTGCCATTGCGCAGTACCTACTGTAGACGAATACAGGTGTGCCCGGGGTTGGTGCGCGGGCGGATGTACGGCGTGTCGTGTCTCACTCTGACGCGTACGGAAACATCGCTGTGCTGTTCCCTCGCACATTCGAGCTGCGCGAACTGTCACTTGCATGTTATTTAAATTTTTACTTTTTTGCATTCACAATGCAATTTTTATGGTTGAAAAATGGAAAATGAAGTATTTAGAAAAAAATCGACCCGTCTCACAACCAGCTCCGATGGGACTCGAACCCACGACCTTTCGCTATCCGGGCGACTGCTCTAACCACTGAGCTACGGAAAGACACGGACTACGGACAGCTAAAATAATTTAAAAAAAACATAATAATCAACAAAATGCATGCTATATATTGTAACAAATACCTACCTGTCACCAAAATGATTAACTGGCTATTAGTATTTCCTAGTGAAACAAAATATGTTTATTAAACTCAAGCACCCTTAATCCAAAACGTGGACTAAAATAGTCCAGCCGGCCTAGCATGAGCGGCTTATAACGCGCGATATGATATGGTACGGCAAGTTGTCTTGCTTACCCCACTAAGGTGTAAGCAAGACGGCATGCCATGCTAGGCCGGCTGGTTTAAAACTGGTACTAAACTGGTGCTGTCACTTTCATTTCCCAAAAATGAAAGACAGAATTAGCATTAGTTTTAAACTAGGTCTAACTTTAGTCCATGTTTTGGAATAAGGGGGTAGGAGTTTACTTCGAAGATTTCTCTACAAAATTCATGTCCAGGTCTCGGCTACGACCTGGCAGAGTGGATAGCAGCGAACCTCAGCCACGTGGTGGGGGTGGCCACGGACGCCCCAACCCTGGAGTCCGAGCAGACTAGGGAGTTCACATCCAGGACGATCTCCAAGGTGCTAGGAAGGAGCGGCGTGTACATGATAGAGAATGTCAACGTTAGGGCTAAAATACCAAGTAAGTGTCAACCCACACGTAGGTACCTACTACAACCACACCACATCACAGCGACAAAATGTGGTACGTGTGAATAGTGTCGATGCAACTTTTTACAGTTGCGTTGTGGTTGCGATGTGGTAGTGCGACTTAAAGTCGGCCTAAGCGCACTGAAAATGACCGGCATCCAGAAGGGCTGCCTGGCAATAATATAAGAATTTGATACGACTGACGCCCAAAGGGGCGTGGCCGGAAATGAAATGGATTAATTCGACTGACTCCCAGAAGGGGTAGTCGCCGATTAGAGGGCTGGGAGGACTAGGTAGCTGAAATTACTGTGGGACTCTTTTTATTAATTTTATTTTATTTATTATTTTAATCAGGCTTCTAATGGGCCATGCAAATACAATGAATAATACATTTTATATTACCTACATTATATTACTAGCTGTTGCCCGCGACTTCGTACGCGCGGTGTAGTGACTTTTGTGTTAGTTTAGTTTATGTGTGTTTGTTGCTCAGATTTCATAACGCTCTTCTTGAAGTCCTATTCTCTACTAAAAGGGTCTAAAGAATATCGAATATGCAGGCTAGGGTATGAACATGGTATGTTGTTATCATATGCTGCATGAATATAGTTGAGCCCTCATTCAAAGATCTGTCCGTCTGTCAAGAAACTTTTTCTCAAGTATGCGTGGGAGGTATCAAGCTAAAATGTATGTCAAA
Source organism: Crambus lathoniellus (assembly GCA_949710035.1). NCBI lineage: Eukaryota > Metazoa > Arthropoda > Insecta > Lepidoptera > Crambidae > Crambus > Crambus lathoniellus. Next base: position 29,159,119 of record OX453302.1, on the reverse strand, counting down.
TTAAATACTGAAGTCTGCAATCCCTTGGAGGCGACAAAAAAAAACAAACTTCTCTTCTCTTCTTCATAACTCAAAAGGGCCACTTGGATCTCGATTTTCTTTTAAATCCCATTTAGCTACTTGTTGTTACCGATTTAAATTTAAACCGCTATCTAGGTCGGTTTAGGCTGTCAAATCTCGATTTACAGTAAGTTGTGATAACTTATCTATATTTTCATATGGTTTTTATACGCAAAAATGCATGTATCACACATAACAGTGTATAATGATAACGATTATTTTGAACAGCCGTTCTTCGTTCTTCGACGTTGCTTGCTAGCGGGCAATAGATCTATTCTACGCGAGGTTCATAAGACTGAACCACACCAAACGATCCATCTTGGATTGGCCAACCACGATCTAAGATTGGGGATCATGGATCGTGAATCTAATTTGTTCTCTTGGTGCTCTTGGATCGCACGAGGCACGTCCACTCCGACCACTACTATGGAGCTCCAGTGGTGAAGCGCACTCTTGCCGCGCGCGATTAGAGCGCGTATTATCGTTTTGCGCATATGCGCGCTTTCACGATTCAAGTTCGATTCAAGTCAAGTTCTTACTTAGTAATCTATATATATAAAAATGAATCCCTATTTCCCTTGGTCACGGCATCACGCGTGAACGGTTTCACCGATTTGGCTAATTTTGGTCTTGAATTGTTCGTGGAAGTCCAAGGAAGGTTTTAGCGGTGAGAAAATAGGGGAAGGAGGGGTAAGTAGGGGTAGAGTAAAAGTAGGGTAGGGGTAGAGTAGGGGTAGAGTAGGGGTAGGGTAAGGTAGGGGTAGGGGTAGGATAGGGGTAGGGTAGGGGTAGGGTAGGGGTAGGGTAGAGGTAGGGTAGGGGTAGGGTAGGGGTAGGGTAGGGGTAGGGGTAGGGTAGGGGTAGGGTAGGGGTAGGGCAGGGGTAGGGTAGGGGTAGGGTAGGGGTAGGGTAGGGGTAGGGTAGGGGTAGGGGTAGGGTAGGGTAGGGGTAGGGGTAGGGTAGGGGTAGGGTAGGGTAGGGGTAGGGGTAGGATAGGGTAGGGTAGGGTAGGGGTAGGTAGGGGTAGGGTAGGGTAGGGTGGAGTAGGGGGTAGGGCCACGGGAACGAAGTCGCGCTGGGTCAGCTAGTGCATAATAAGTATCAGGCCAATCATATTTTTACTATAAAATGTAAAAGAGATTGTGTGTATCCATACTAATATTATAAATGTGAAAGTGGGTTTGTTTGTTTGTCCGTCTTTCACGTCAAAATTGGTGCAACGGATCGACGTGACTTTTGGAATGGGAATAGTTTGGCAGCTGAAAAGTGACATACTTAGGCAGCCATTAGACAGTCGATCTGGATCAATGATCAACTACTTTTTATACCTGAAAAATATCACATTCCCGTGGGATAACGTCGTCGTTTAGTCCGAGCGGGCGAAGTCGCGGGCGGAAGGCCAGTATTTTGATATGGAGACATTTCTTCTTTAAGTAACAGGTATAAAATGTAATGATATACCATTTAATTATTTAATTTTAATCAATCATCACTTATGTAAGCTTTCCTAGTAAATAAATGAATAAATAAGTTAGATAGAAAACTATTATATATAACTATTATTATTAAATAAAGGAATATTATTCCTTTATTTTATTGGATGGTACCTACGGCTGAAGGCCTAAGTAGCCAGAGCTGGTTAAATGACATAAAAAATGGTAGGTATAGTGCGCCAATCTTTTCTGTTCCGGTGATTATCTTAGGAACTAAAACAGTTTTCATACGACCATGAAGTTTGACTTAACACCCTGAATAAAAAAGTGTCGCCAGCAAATTTGACATTTATGTATGTAGTGGCAGGTAGTGGCTGTCAGTTGTCTCATATGACCATACGTATTTTTTTAAAGTGTAGGTGAGACGGAAGACAGCCACTGTGTTATTTGTGATATTCAAAAAATTGTTCGTACTGCACTCTCCAGTTACCTCAGTATTAAGTCGAGCTTCATGCATACGACAGTCCATTTTGACAGCTAATTTCGTATTGCAAGTGGCTCCTCTGTCACGACTGTCACCGGAACAGAAAAGCTTGTGGCACTGTAGGTGTAGGTAACTACGTACTGGCCACTTAGCGTTTGAGCAAATTTTTCAAAACTACATTGGTGACATTTTGTCTACATTGCGACAAACTTATTTCACACAGTGGTTATTTTTTGGTACTAAATATACTTTTGACTGCCGGCAGTCCATTGCATTTTGACAGTTAATTTTGTATTGCTAGTGGCTCCTCCAGGACCACTATCACCGGTTCAGATATATTTGTGGCACTACACTTACTGTAGCGACATCTAGCGTCGAGTGGAAATGAGAAATATAAATTTTAGATCAATAGGGTAAGAACTTTAGTTTTGGCCACTGCCCCGAGTGCTTACTTAGCTTAAAACATTTCGTTAATAACTTTTGCTTGATAATATATTTTTTATCTATGACTTTTAAGTCATAATAACAATAGAAATATTTCTTAAGACATAGGAATATTATTCAATAAACGCTTTTCAGTTTACATCGAATTAGATGTTTCTTTTATTTTATCTAAGTTAGTTAAGTATTGTTTTCTCGATGTATCTTTTAAAATTTGATTGACAAAAAACACATCAATCGGCACCCTTCGCACATTTTAAGTTTAAAAAATAGGTTTTTAATTTACTAAAATAAAACTAAATTTCGTAAGTATATGAACACTTAGTTATATGTTTTTACTATGTATGTCCACGAATTTCTCGAAATCTAAAGGCATATCGAGATGATTCTATTTGATTTAAATTAGGTGTATTCTAACTTTGGGAACAGTCTAAGATTCATCAAAATCAGTTTAGTAGTTTTCGTGGGTATGTTATTGTACAATATATACTAAAAGTTAGGAAATAAATAGTAATTTAAAATAATAAACTGACTGGCACCGACCTCAAAAAGGTACCTTAATTATAATATAAATTATATTTTTCCTTTTCAGTTGACAAATACTTTTTGGAGTCGGTTAAATTTTTTAAGTAGTTTTTTTGTATTGTAAATTTAAAAATTTAAAGAAAAGTATAAGATACATTCTTGACAATTTTAGATACCTACTTAAGACCATAGGCGGAAGAAGTGAAAAAAAATTAAAGTGGCAACAGCGGGGGCTTTCACCCTACTTAATATAGATAATCATTCGGATGTACTTTTGTGAAAGGTATATCGTAATCTTACTGACTTCCCGCGCCATCTATTGCTTAGTAGTTATGATGCAAAAGAAGTGAAAAACATCTTAAAGTGGCAACAGAGGGGGCTTTCACCCTAATTAATATAATCATTCGAATGTTCTTTTGTGAGAGGTATATCGTAATCTTACTGACTTCCTGCGCCATCTATTGCTTAGTAGATATAATGACGTAAATAACATGAAATTATTTTTATGATATTATATGAGCCTGGATGGGTTTTAATTTATATTATGTTTTGAAGCAGGTAAAAAAAATAACATGATTCATTATTAATTGAGACAGCGATTAAATATAACGTATTTTCATAATCATGTGGCGCCATCTATTTTAGTAAGAATCAGTTTTTGTATTTTCCCGTAGGAATAATTAAATTTCCCGCAATAAAAGGTACCCTATATGTTGACCCGGGTTATAAGCTATTACTACACAAAATTTGGTAAAAATCCGTCCAGTAGTTTTTGCGTGAAAAGCGAACATACAAACAGACAAACAGACAAACAGACAAAAATTTTAATATCTATCGTTTTGGGGTCTATATCCTGTACACATCACATAGCAGTAATTTTTTTTTTTTAATATTTCATGTACAGACTTTTTGTCCGTTTCTGTTTTATTATATGTATAGATATTAATTAACGACTTTCGACATTGGATCAGCAGCATTTGGCAGCGTCCCTCAGAAGCGCCGGTAAACCACGCCCTGCGGCCAGAAGCAGAGGCGTATTATCCCTAAGGCAAACTAGGCACGTGCCTAGGGGCGCCAGGTTGCGAAGGGGCGCGCGCGATCGTTTAGTTAGAGTTTACTTATCAAGAGTTTGCGCTTCGGAGATCTTCTTTTCTATGCAAAACTATTGAATGCTATAATTTTTTCAGTTTTTTAATATACGACGGGTACACTGAAAGTTTTGCGTGACTCATTATTAAAACAATTCACATGTAAAGTAATATATTTACTGCTTTTCGGAGTATTCTCCATTACATTTTAAACACTTTTTCATTCGGTCAAACCATTTTCGGAAACATGAGGACCATTGGTCTAAGGGCATGTTTTTCACGTGCTCTGGTTGAAAGCTATCACGGCTTCTTCCGGCCGAACCGACCGACCTTCACGAATTTCATCATGGAGAGAAACATAGCCACGATCAAATTCTTCGTACCAACGCCTTACAGTGCTCAAACAAATAAGGTGCTTCCCTCCCAAAAGCATTTTGAAGACGAGCAGTGCAGTCTTGCGAAGACAGTGAACTTTTAAAGTCATAAAACATCATCGCCCGCCCTAAAATCTTTTCGCAACTTGTGAGTGCTTTGATAACAAACAATTGACACACGATTTCGCGCCAATTTTTTTTTAAATCAGTCATTGAGTTTCCTAAGTTATTTAAATTTTTACTTTTTTGCATTCACAATGCAATTTTTATGGTTGAAAAATGGAAAATGAAATATTTAGAAAAAATCGACCCGACTCACAACCAGCTCCGATGGGACTCGAACCCACGACCTTTCGCTATCCGGGCGACTGCTCTAACCACTGAGCTACGGAGTCGTTACGAGAAGCGTCGAATTTATCAAATACTTCTTAACACGCTGTATAGCCAGCGTTAATTTCATCAATGTGAAGATATTACTACCCCCACACGCGAAAGAAATACCTTTCTAGATATTTGACAATCGCTAAAGAAGAAATTACTATGACAAGTTATTGAAATTTTCCCTTTTTTGCATTCACAATGGAATTTTTATGGTTGAAAAATGGAAAATGAAATATTTAGAAAAAATCGACCCGTCTCACAACCAGCTCCGATGGGACTCGAACCCACGACCTTTCGCTATCCGGGCGACTGCTCTAACCACTGAGCTACGGAGTCGTTACGAGAAGCGTCTGTCATGATTTTAGAAGGTTTTTCTTATTTTTTAATAGCAACACTGGTAATGCCGTCTCTTGCCGCCATTTTGTTAAATTTAATAGGCTAATCTGTGGTAAAATTGGTGGGGGTAGCTAGGCTTGAGCCCGATTAACGAGCAAAGAGAGGTCATTCTTCAAACTAGCCTCGAGGGGATAAGTTCACTAAGACGTCGACTGTATCTATATTGTTATACCTGTACTATGCCTGTACCTGTAAGTTGGATCAATAATTATATGAGTGTTATCTGGAGTCTGCGTTTTCCTCATATTTCAGAAGCGGTAAAGTACCCACACAAGTTTATGTCTAAACCTGATAATAAGAATAATTTGCTTATTCTGTGCTATAGTAATGCCAAACGAGTTATTTTATTCTCTTCACGCAGAGAAAGGATAAATATTCCAGATTCCATGTTAATGCGTATTTTTTTTTTATCTAAATGACATTTTAAATACCTTTGCGGTGGATTGTGTTTTGTACATGGTCGGGGCTACTCTCCGACGGAACGGACATAAACTAAATCGCATTTGTGTTTTAATTGATTGTGTTCGTATACGGTCGGGGCTACCCTCCGACTATACTAACATAATTCAAAAAGTCTATATGCGTAGCTTAGTACTAAGATTTTACTAATTCGTGTTCGGGGCTACTTACTCTCCGATCGTGTTAGTTAAATCTAAAGCGTTAAAATTGGAATATTTGTGTGGCGGATTGTGTTCCGTACATGGTCGGGGCTACTCTCCGACGGAACGGACATAAACTAGATCACACTTTTATTTGAATTGATTAATTGTGTTCGTGTACGGTCGGGGCTACCCTCCGATTATACTTACATAATTTTAAACGCGGGTATGTAGTAGATATTTTCGTATGGCACGATCATAGCGTACCATGAATCTGGCATAATATCTTGATTGTTGTTGTTTAATTTACATGATGTATTAAATGTGGATTGTACAGAATTAATGGAGATTGGCATTATTATATTATTAGAGTACTTGATGTTTATGTTGTTTATAATCTTACACATGGAGCTAGGACTGGCAGTTTTGGCTGTGTACCTACATGTAATGTTTTAAGTAATTAGTGCTAGCACTAATTGGAGCTAGTTTTGATAGCCTTTACTGTTGCACAGAGTAAAATCACTTATGGCTACTAAATCTTGCATACAATCCATGTTTTAACGTGGTATCTAATACCAACAGTGAATAAAAGAAAACTATAAGTTATGAAGCTAGTAAGAAGTAGTAAAGAGTAAGAATAATTTATGATTGGTTGCTTACATTTCATTTATCTTAATATTATTAAAATTATTTATTACCAATTTTCCTTTGTTTTTAATGTATTGAGCGAACGTGTTGTTCTCTGGGTTGAGTGAGTCGTGTATGCTTACTGGTTACCTACGTTACCTGGTAAGATTGGTTTAATAGGTACGTATTACTTACTTACAATTGAATTCTGGCTTTCTATTTATTGATATATTAATTAATAGGTACAAATTTTGTGGATTCAATTAATATGAACACCGTGAATAGCAATATAAATTGCTTGAACTATGAATATGAGTTTAAATACGAATATTTTAATATGGTATCTTTAAATATTTAAATACGAAAGTCTTTATGTGAATTGGGATATCTCTAATGTGAATATTTTTAATTTTTAATGATGAGCGAACAAATATAAGGTGTTCACTGGGTTGAGTGAGCAAGCTATGCATGCTCACTGGTTACAAAAGATACATTGAATTTGTTTGTTGAAATGCTATTAGGATTGAATTTGATATTAGGGGGCGATGTATGTATGTTGCATACACTCGTCGGATATTAGAGGGCGATGTATGTATGTTGCATACACTCGTCGGATATTAGGGGACGATGTATGTTTGTGGCATGCACTCGTCGGAATTAAGGGGGCGGTATATGTTTGTGGCATACACTCGCCGGATTTTAGAGTACGAACGATGTATGTTGGTGGCATACATTCGTCTGAATATGTTTAAATGTTAAGTGAGTACGTTTCTCACAGGCTGGTTAAATGAGTACCTACTTATATTTCATACTGGTTTACTACCCGTATGGCCACTTTTAAGATTATTAGATTTAAATGAAACTACAACAGAACAAAGATAATTTCAAACGTTTTATTCTTGTTTTTACAATACTCATTTTACATTTTTGCACTAGATAAGTAGCTCTAAAAGAAATAGTTTTTGTAAATAATAAAGGATGTAGGTAGCTACTGTAGCTAGTGAACAGTATAAATCATGAATTTTCCTGAAGGGCATATTGTGTTGATAACCTAATGATTTTATTATAGAATGACACGGAACGATCTTTTGCCGATGAATAATGTATACATTCCAAGGTAAATAGCATCTGAGGACGAATACGGCCCGCGCCACCTGGTGCGCCGCTTGGTAGGCCTCCAGGGTGACGTGGCCGACCCAGGGGAGTCTTGAGCGAAGGAGGAATACCCTTTCTTCGTAGCTGAACCTGGTCAGAGGATTTGAGATGATGCAGAGCGTTTTGTTTATGGGAAAGTATTGAAGTTGTTTTGATTAAAATGTTTCATGTTTATTTATTTGCATATCGAATAAAGCTATTTAAGATTTAATTTTCATCTCGCATAACCGACTAAATTGATTGTAACACCCCCTTAAATAAAGTTTGTAAAGGTCTACCTAAAACAAAACAAAACTATAAAAACTTATCTTTTCATAGAATCATTTAGATGTTATCAAAATACCCTTAGGGAAGAATGAAAAGCCTTTTAAATCTACAGTTGCCTACGTGCTTGACATTGAGTATCTAGTAGGTACCACAGCTGTAGCAGTAGATACCTTTAAAGTATTATTGTCAATATGCGCTCTAATTATCGCAACATAGTACCTACTTACTTATAAGGATATTTATATACTAAATTATGTTTGCATCATTTCTTTTTCCTTGCATAATAAGTATCCACATGCTCCACAATTTGAGTAGGGGTTATTGTCTTAGGTACCTAGTTAAGATTTTTATAATTACCTTAGTTTCCATTTATACGAAATCCATACCATATCTTGATTCTCATGAGTGGTCAATATCCATGAGCTAGGTTTGTTTTTCTATGCCTAGGTCTATGCCCAGGTGACCTTTACGCAGAACTGGATGTATTTCTGATCTTGATAAGATTGGACATGATGACGATTCACTTTTGAATAAGAGCACACTATTAAAGTCGCGAATTTAGTATTCCAAGATTGCGATTGGGTAATACTTTTATAAACTGTGATCTGTGTCACGTAGATTGTTATAGACCTTTTAACTATGGAAACAATATTAGTTTCTGGTATAAGCTTAACAACCTCCATAGCAGTGTTGTAGATACGGTGTACGTACGCATAGGTTTTCGGGGTGCCGCTGTCTCTGAGGTACCTACCGGGTTCGATTCCCTGTCGGGTGAATGTTTAAAGCGGACTTTTCAACATTCTGCCCGATTGTATGTGGTAATCCCCGTCGTTGTTCCCAAATGCCATAACACAAGTGCTTGAGTTACTTAGTTCGGGATATAAGCAATGTAGGTATGCAAAGATATCCAAAATTTACTATTTCCTATTACTAATTTTATTTTTTGTAGCGTTGTTCAAGTGGACATTTCGTCTATTATTTTTGTTATATGTAGCTTAATTTAAAAGAATTCACTATGCTTGACTTTTTAAATTTGAGTTTAGTGGCAAACTTAAATCTCAAATTTAATTTAAATTCAAACTAAACTGTGGATGAGTGCTAGAGAAAGTTTATCAGGAACATACTTTTCTGAGTCTTCTACATAATTAGACAATAAAGCCATAAGACTGATTAGAAATCATCATTCTTTACATTTTTCCGGGAACGTCGAAGATTCTTTATCTAAGTACCTAGTTTGATAGATACATAGATTAATTCTTGATTTGTACACAATATTACGAAATGAACAATCACACACGAAATAATAATAATAATACAAAGATAACAAATTGTAAACCAAATGGTGGCCTTATCGTCTTACTGCGGTTTCTTCCGGGCAACTCAGTTTTGGTTTAGACAGATGGAAAATTTTACAGCCAAAATCACTTGAAGCTATTTTGCTATTTGTGCGTACTGCGTAGTGTTCTAGATCTCTCTTAATGATTTAGATGCAAGTCAAAAGCAGAGATACTTAGTTGCTTATACAGCACTGCAAGAAGCATTCACTGATATCTATTCTAGTTGTTTTCATTAATGTAGTGATGAAATGATGTTTCTAATGCAAAAACATGTAAACAGTCCATAGTGCATTTAAGTAGATCGTGTTTATTACACTGTCAAGTTGTAACTGATGTTTTCCTAATTAAGCAAAATAAAGTAAAACGATTATTGCTCAATCACACCTCTCAATTTATTAAAATGTTCTATACAGCTTCATGCAAACATTTTTAATTCATGTTTTAAACTTGTTCTAACAAATAAAGCCACAAGTAACCACTGCTGTAGCATACCAAGTTAGTTTTGCCGTGTCTTTGTTGTTATTGGCGGTATGATTTAAAATTAGTTTTTGAGGATTTTAATACTACCGTCCTAGTGTACGTATTGACAAAATATGATTTCAAATTATGTGAATCTAATTTATTGTTATTTTAATGAGCATTAATATCTTTATTAAACCAAAAATCAAGTAGATCAGTCAAATTTACCGTCTCATTTGGTAGGCTCGTGATACTAAAATTCTTAGCAGTTTACCATTCTCACGGACCTTTGAAGTTCCTTCACATATTCTGTAGTAGGTAATCATTTCCATATTTTTTTAGATCTGGTCAGTTGAACATTTGTTTCTACTATGGTTGAAGGTACTAAGTACCTTACCTACTAATGTTTATAAAAGAATATGAGAATTCATATACTTACATTTATTTCTATTGAATTCATTATCAGATACATCTATTTCTTTTGAATGATTAATAAAATTGATTTGGTTACTATGTGTGTTGTGAGTTTACTGCTTTCAGATGCCAATTGTAGCATCCAGTAGGTACTTATCATGAGCTAGCATCGAGTTAATATAATAATGAGGATCCCGCTACCCTTGAACGTACGAACCAACACAGCATACAAACTGCTGGAGGCAGCAGAGTGTACGTGCTGTGGTAATGCGAGGAGATAATATGATACTGAAGGTGCAGATCACAGAGTGACCGTTGTTGTGATGATGATCATCGTGGCCGTGGTTGTAAGTCGGATATTGAGACGAGTGGATCGCTGATACTGAAGTTGACTTATATTGAAGTATATATTATCATGTCATGTATCTTATCTCATTTTACTAATATTATGATTGCAAAAGCTTGTATGTTTGTTCCCCAATCACGGCTATCGGCTGGACGGATCTTTGAAATCTTTTGTCTGTGGAATAATAGCATATCGGCTTCTTTTGACCCCGGGAGGATATTTTATTCCCACGGGAAGTCATCGTGTAGTTAATTCATTTGGGCGAAAAGCTGTTCATGATTTTACTTGTCCTATTTCTATCCATGGTAATATACTTCTTCATATCCCAATTATAATTATTAAATCTATTTACACTAATATTATTCATAGTAATATGAATATTTGTTGATAAGAATGCGGGTCATGCTCGTATGAGGATACCTTGTAGACATCTTTAAGTTTTGATATTAAATTGCGAACTTGTTTAAAATCATTAACTTATTCATTAGAAATGATAATAATATGATCTTTTGATTTTCATGTACGGAGTGGAACCATGTATTGTACTATTCTAACAGAGGCAGAGAATAGATGCATTTAAGATTTGGTGCTGGAGAAGAATGCTCTGGAAACCTTGGACAACTGGTTGACAAGTTGAAAAAGCAAATTGTTGCTGTGACGGTTCAAATTGTACCTGCGGCATCTTCATTATTAGTGTAACTTCCTTGTAAGAATATTTAAATTAATCGGTAATAATGCCTATTACGAACATGCCTTTAAATAATTCCTTTAGTTGTCCTAATTCATATCTTGATTTAATACAAATTGTGCACTATGGTAAATACGTATCTATAACTTGGTTTGTTACTCATATCTGGGTAAAAATTGGTAACTGTGCAGAGGCCTACAGTTGTTTTTGTAAGGACTAAACTATAGTTAAATTCATCTAATATTAGGTTTAGGTCTTTAATCCTTTCATGACTCGTAGTTGCTTTTTCCACTATTTGAGTGAAGTGATAAGGGTGTGTAGGTTAAAGTTAAATTCTGTACCTACCTATTCCTAATGTAACATTCTTAGGGATTTTGCTTCTGACACCATCTAATATTCTTGAATGTAGCTCCTGACAATGCATTGATGTAAACTAGTACCAAGCTAATCCATTTTTCTTTTATGACCCATAACTAATGCTTATAGATTATAACCAGACTTTACTTTAATCATTCCATATACTTACTTACACATGATTATATAACAAGTATAGTTTCAAAATAAGTTTTCTAAGTAATAATAGTCGCTTGTTAACGAATGTCATGATTATGTTAATTTATACATTGATTCAAATAGTTTTAGATTAGTTTGTTATTGATAATTTATTTTATTTGATTATGTATTACTTAACGATTTACTAAAACAATATTTTCACGATAATATCTATATTCTAAACAAGTCATCGGCTTCCTTAAAAGTTTATTATTGAGCATTGTGTAATATAATGTATTTGTTTCAATTATGTTTTAAGTTTTAACTTAAGGTTTTTATCACTACCTATAAGATTAACCTAAATAGGTACATAGTTGTAAGACTTTACTATTGAGAATGGTTGTGTATCAGTATATTAGCTGTATACTTACCTAATTAATTGATTCTAAATAATTTTTATATGTGCGTCGGGAGACAGCACGTTATCAGATGGCCGAATGTCATGATTTTAGAAGGTTTTTCTTATTTTTTAATAGCAACACTGGTAATGCCGTCTCTTGCCGCCATTTTGTTAAATTTAATAGGCTAATCTGTGGTAAAATTGGTGGGGGTAGCTAGGCTTGAGCCCGATTAACGAGCAAAGAGAGGTCATTCTTCAAACTAGCCTCGAGGGGATAAGTTCACTAAGACGTCGACTGTATCTATATTGTTATACCTGTACTATGCCTGTACCTGTAAGTTGGATCAATAATTATATGAGTGTTATCTGGAGTCTGCGTTTTCCTCATACGTCGAATTTATCAAATACTTCTTACACGCTGTATAGCCAGCTTCATTTTCCATTTTTCAACCATAAAAATTGCATTGTGAATGCAAAAAGTAAAAATTTCAATAACTTGTCATAGTAATTTCTTCTTTAGCGATTGTCAAATATCTAGAAAGGTATTTCTTTCGCGTGTGGGGGTAGTAATATCTTCACATTGATGAAATTAACGCTGGCTATACAGCGTGTAAGAAGTATTTGATAAATTCGACGCTTCTCGTAACGACTCCGTAGCTCAATGGTTAGAGCAGTCGCCCGGATAGCGAAAGGTCGTGGGTTCGAGTCCCATCGGAGCTGGTTGTGAGTTTCCTAAGTTTAAAAAATATAACATTCGAAAATAAAACATTTATTAGCGGCCAGGATCTCAGAACTTTCAGTGTGCCATATATGTAGGTAATTTTATATTTTCTAATTTTGATATTATTTTTTCATGCTAAGAATATTCAAAATTCATTGATAAGTCTGAACTAGAGCTATAAATCGATAGGACTGTACCAATGGTTACGAAATAAAAAATATGAATATCTTCAACAATAATAATCCTTACTTATATTATAAATGCGAAAATGTCTGTCTGTGTGTTACACAATCACGCCTAAACTACTGAACCGATTTAAATGAATTTTGGTTCAAAGATAGTCTAGAGCCTGAGAAAGGACATAGGCTACTTTTTATTCCTGAAAAATATCACCTTCCCGCGGGATAACGTCGTGTAGTACACGCGGGCGAAGCCGCGGGCGGAAGGCTAGTAATATGATATGTATCAGTTGGGGTGCCTGATCTTTTGCGTTATTTCAATGACTGGTCTACTTATGAGCGTGCGAGTTCGTACGAGAGCATTGAAAAGAGCTCTCTTTCGAATGTTGCCCAAATAATAAATGATATTCTTTACATACTCGTTCACATATTAATATACTTAATCTAATCACTAACTATATGTGTGTGTACCAACTATGCAGTAAGACGATTCCTCGTTCTTTCGAAGTTAGTAAAAAATGTATGTAGAGGGGCGCCTAGGAGGTGCTTGCCTAGGGCGCTCTCCACGTTTAATCCGCCTCTGGCCAGAAGTCTAACTTCAGGAAAGTTTCTAGCCTCGCGGTCGGGACTCGCACAACAAACTACTTGAAATTTATCGCATGTTCACGCATGACACATACAAATAGTTACACTTCCAATACCTTGTCTACAGATTCTGGATGCATGACGATCGCGATGCCCCTGATGCTACTCCATAGCAACTACGTTCCGACCCGCCTCACTGCCTTCTGTCCCACGCACAAGACAGACAAGAGGGTCATGATTGCACTCAAGAAGATGGAGTCAATGCCCAGGAAACCGGGACCCAGCAGGGTACATGATGTGAACTTGGAAGAAATTATGAGTTAAAATAGTTAAAAATTTTAAAGGTAATTTTACTCTTAAATGCAAATAAATGTAAGAAATAAAAAGGCTTGAATTACTCGATTACCCACGTATAAAAAGAGTTGTATCTAGCCTGCAGGAAAAATGACGACAACGACTTTCTTGAATTTTATGCATAGGCTAGCATATTCGGTTGAACGCGAGAACGAACGAAGGTGAATTACGGGAGCTGTTCTTATCAGAAACGAAAATATATTTTTATTATTGTGTACTTTATTATTATCAGTACCTACCTACCAGCAGTAGGTAGGTACCGGTTACCAGAGCACAGATTACTAAATAGTTACTATGTAACAGTAACAGATAGTTCACTCCGCTAAGTCATTTAAATAAATAGCAATTCTAACTATAACGCAATAAAGTAGAATTCTGCTTGTACACGGCGCAAATTACGAACGGCCACTCGTTGCATCTCTTTCTATCGCATATATTCTAGATCTTTTGCGGACCTTATTTCTATGGATTTACACCGCCCGCCGGCGCCGCCGGCGTTGCCGCCGCGTTTTCGAGCCGACACGGGGAGTGAATTAGGCCTGACCAGCACGGGTAGCATGACGAACTCGAGAAAGGTTTTGTCTATATCGAAACGTCATAAATGACATTTCATCGTAGACAAATCTATTGTTCTGCTGTCAATTATAGACTTTCGAGGTAGACAAAACTCTTCTCGGGTTTGTCATGCTACGCGTGCAGAGCTACATTAATTAATTATTATTCTATCGTCAGTAAGTCATTCGAAGGTATGCGGACAATTTTAAGTAAGTAAGTACCTAATCTTGAAAGATTTTTTTTCGCACTTTAAACTCTTACTTATCAATTCGTGTGGCGAATAGGTACCCGATAATGAAAGCCCACAGGATTAAGTAAATCCCTTATCCTCTTATGATATGTATAAACAAAATAAAAACAAACAAACTTCGTCGGCGACCTATAGGTATACATACCTACATAATATATAGTATTATATGATCCGAGTTGGCGACATACGACCCACACGTAGATACCACAACACAACCACACCCACATCGCAGCCGCAAAATGTGGTCACGCGTGAATAGGTGTTGATGCCGCTTTTTGCAGTTGCGTTGTGTTTGCGACAATGCGTGAAAATGTCGATGTGGTTGCTTGTTGGTAAGAGTTGCGATGTGGTTACGTTGTGGTCGGTATCAATCACCCACCCACGCTGTCGACAATGACGGCAACGCCCTCCCACGTGTTGTGGTTGTAGTTGTAGTTGCGGTGCGTATGGGTTAGCCCTCAGGGTCCACTGAGATGACCAACTAATACGTGCATCTACATGTAAACAGTGAGAGGCTGACATTGTATCAATCAAGTACTAAGTAAGTATAGGTGTGTAGGACCGTTGCTGAAGCGCATGAACTGATTTTTTACATTATCATCTGATAGGTAAGTTTGTACTAATTAGAAGTGGAGCAGGTAATGGCCTGATTACACCTACCCAGTAGAGTGGCGAGACAGTGCTCGGCCGAGTCAATGTTGTACCGAGCTCGGACGAGTAGGTACCTACTGTGTTTCGGTGCGTGATATCACGGTCCCGTAGGTCCTGCGTGTTAGGTGGTGTGGGAAGCAGTAGGGGGTTTAGTGGGTAGGGCTTTAGCGGCGAGTCCCACATACCTTCATTTCATTTCATTTCATTTATTTCATTGCATGTCACAAGTACATAGATGGAAAATTTTGGTACAGATCGTGTGACACCCTGCAAGGGCGTAGCAATATATGAGAGAGTGCTATTTATACTTCTAATTTAAACAATAATTAAAATCTATTTTGCAAAATACAGTCTGTTCGGTAAACTATTAATAGTAAAAAAAAAAAAGTAATAATATGTCAATGTCGCTATATAATAATAATGATCAGAATAATAATTTTTATATAATAATTTAAATGTCAATGTGAATATATAATAATATGATCAGAATAATAATTTCACGCAATAATTTAAATGTCAATATCACATCTATACATATAATAAAACAGAAACGGGAAAAAAGTCTGTACATGAAGGATAAAAAAAAAAAATTACTGCTATGTGATGTGTACAGGATATAGACCCCAAAACGATAGATATTAAAATTTTTGTCTGTTTGTCTGTTTGTCTGTTTGTCTGTTTGTATGTTCGCTTTTCACGCAAAAACTACTGAACGGATTTTTACCAAATTTTGTGAAGTAATAGCTTATAACCCGGGTCAACATATAGGGTACCTTTTATTGCGGGAAAATTTCTTTATATTTAATAAAAAACCCTTATTCCTACGGGAAAATACAAAGACTGATTCTTACTAAAATAGATGGCGCCACATGATTATGAAAATACGTTATATTTAATCGCTGTCTCAATTAATAATGAATCATATTTTTTTTTTACCTGCTTCAAAACATATTATAAATTGAAACCCATCCAGGCCCATATAAAATCATAAAAATAATTTCATGTTATTTACGTCATTATATCTACTAAGCAATAGATGGCGCAGGTAGTCAGTAAGATATACCTCTCACAAAAGTACATTCGAATGATTATTTTAATTAGGGTGAAAGGCCCCTCTGTTGCCACTTTAAGATGTTTTTCACTTCTTTCGCATCATAACTACTAAGCAATAGATGGCGCAGGAAGTCAGTAAGATTACGATATACCTTTCACAAATGTACATTCGAATGATTATATTAAGTAGGATGAAAGCCCCCGCTGTTTTGTCACTTTAAGATGTTTTTCACTTCTTTCGCCTATGGTCTTAAGTAGGTATCTATAAAATACAAAATTTTTATCTAAAATTGTCAAGAATGTATCTTATACTTTTCTTTACATTTTTAAATTCTTACAATACAAAAAAACTTCTTAAAAAAAAATTACAGACTCCAAAAAGTATTTGTCAACTGAAAAGGAAAAATATAATATCTATAATTTAGGTACCTTTTTGAGGTCGGTGCCAGTCAGTTTATTTTTTTTAATTACTTTTTATTTCTTAAGTTTTAGTGTACAATAACAATAAGTTTTAGTGAATTGTACTATAACATACCCACGGAAACTACTAAACTGATTTTGATGAATCTTAGACTGTTCCCAAAGTTAGAATACACCTAATTTAAATCAAATAGAATCATCTCGATATGCCTTAAGATTTCGAGAAATTCGTGGACAAACATAGTAAAAAACATATAACTAAGTTTTCATATACTTACGAAATTTAGTTTTATTTTAGTAAATTAAAAACCTATTTTTTAAACTTAAAATGTGCGAAGGGTGCCGATTGATGTGTTTTTGTTAATCAAATTTTAAAAGATACATCGAGAAATCAATACTTAACTAACTTAGATAAAATAAAAGAAACATCTAATTCGATGTAAACTGAATTATTACTATTGTTATTATGACTTAAAAGTCATAGATAAAAAGTATATTATCAAGCAAAAGTTATTAACGAAATGTTTTAAGCTAAGTAAGCACTCGGGGCAGTGGCCAAAACTGAAGTTTTCACCCTATTGATGTAATATTTCTATTTCGCATTTCCACTCGACGCTAGATGTCGCTACAGTAAGTATAGTGGTGCCACAAATATATCTGACCCAGTGACAGTGGTCGTGGAGGAGCCACTAGCAATACAAAATTAACTGTCAAAATGGACGGAATGGATGGATGGAATTAACAGTATATTTAGTACCAAAAACTAACCACTGTGTGAAATAAGTTTGTCGCAATGTAGACAAAATGTCACCAATGTAATTTTGAAAAATTTGCTCATAAACGCTAAGTGGCCAGTACGTAGATACCGACACCTACCTACCATTTTTTATGTCATTTAACCGGCTCTGGCTACTTAGGCCTTCAGCCGTAGGTACCATCCAATAAAATAAAGGAATATTAAAAAAAGTTTTCTATCTAACTTATTTATTCATTTATTTACTAGGAAAGCTTACATAAATGATGTTAAATTAAATAATCCTACTAATATTATAAATGTGAAAGTTTAGATGTTTGGATGTTTGGATGTTTGTTACTCAATCACGCCAAAACGGCTGAACGGATTTGGCTGAAATTTGGAACACAGATACTTTGTACCCTGGAGAGGAACATAGGCTACTTTTTATCCCGGAAAAATATCCCATTCCCGCGGGATGACGTCGTGAAGTCCACGCGGGCGAAGCCGCGGGCGGAAGCATTACATTCTATGCCTGTTACTTAAAGAAAGTTAATTACAAGCTCTCACAAATAGGAAATGTCTCCATATCAAAATACTAGCCTTCCGCCCGCGACTTCGCAAGCTCGGACTAAACGACGACGTTATCCCGCGGGAATGTCATATTTTTCAGGGATAAAAGTAGTCTAAGGCAGCCATTACACAGTCCATCCAGATCGCGATCACTGATCGTGATCTTGATCGCGATCGAGATTTACTATGTAGATATTTTGCGATCAAGATCGCGAGCCGTCAATCACCTTCGTACACAGTCAATCTGGATCGCGATCATTGATTTTGATCGCGGATCGCGATCCAGATTGACTGTCTAATGGCTGCCTAAGTATGTCACTTTTCAGCTGCCAAACTATTCCCATTCCAAAAGTCACGTCGATCCGTTGCATCAATTTTGACGTGAAAGACGGATAAACAAACAAACCCTCTTTCACATTTATAATATTAGTATGGATACACACAATCTCTTTTTCATTTTATAGTAAAAATATGATTGGCCTGATATTATGCATTAAGGTCGTCACAGACGGTGAAGATACTATAATATTTTATCTTAACATAGAATATCGCTCGCCATACAATTCAATGGACCATCACACACGACGAAGATAACATATATTTTCATATTAAGTATCTTAAGATGCTAAGCGATACGGAAAAATATATATTTTATATGTTAAGATACGGAAATATATATTTTGCATGTTAAGATACTATCTTAACATACGTTAAGATACTATCTTAACATACGAAATATATATTTTGGATATGAAAAGATGTGTATACAGGTTGTCCCGTTTTCGGTGCTGGGCATAGAGAGAACTAGCGGCCCGCCCCGGCTTCAACGACTATCGAGATACGTGCCGCTACTTGTACCCGCAGGTGTATTTAAAAAAAATAAAACCGTTGTCAAAAAAATCCACCTAAAAGTAAAAATATGTAGTTTTAAAAACTATAAAAACACACTTTTATAGGAACAGACTTAAAGTACAAAATAACCGTCTATTCAGTAACTGAAATTAAAAAGCGTGGTGCGTGTTGTCAATATTAAGTACCTACTTGAATGCATGCTTTGCAAAGGGCGCACCACGCTTTTTAATTTCAGTTACTGAATAGACGGTTATTTTGTACTTTAAGTCTGTTCCTATAAAAGTGTGTTTTTATAGTTTTTAAAACTACATATTTATTTTTAACTTTTTAGTTTAACAAATGGCAAGCTATGGATGGGGATGGTAATCGATTTCACAGTCCATTCATGGGTCAGGCCGTAGATTTTGCCACAAATAGCGCAATGGTGACAAAAAATTTTCTACGAGTCGGTCGCACAAGGTGGTGCAAAATGGTAGCGCAAAATTATTAAGGAGCACGTACATTAATGTGATTTTATTTAACAAACATGTACTAACAAGAGGTATTGCATCAAACTAGAAAAAGAAACACGATGTTGGTATGTAAGTATGTTTAATTAATAATTAACAATAATGTACCTATGAGTAATTCTTTTTTATATATTGCGCACAATGAAAAGTTAAACAGGATGACAAAAACTAGTAAGTACCTATGTATGATTTGTTCAATTTACAAAAAAAATACATTTAATTTGTTAGATGGAGGTATTTGGTATTATTCATTATTAATTATATAAATATAATACAACTTTAAAATTTATTTCAACTCTTTTCAATGTTTGAGAGTCCATTACTTTGACTCTAGCAACAACCTGCTTGAAGTATCACTTTTAAAAGGACCTGCCAACCATTAGGATGCCAAAAATAATAAAAAAAATAGATCTGTCAATAAATAAAAAGTTACATGGGTTTAAAAGTTAGTATGAAAGTGACGAAATTCCAAAACTTATAAAATACAAAATAAAAAAACTTTGGACCTAGGTAAAATCTTTGAGGCTGGTTAGGTAGCAGACCACCGCACCTACCCCTATTTTCGTATGTTTAACGTTCTGCCGAACACCCTGTACTTATAGAATATTAATAAAATCTAACAAATCAATTAATAGTAATGCTAGTCATGTTTTTTAGCGGAATTACAGCTAAAAGTAATTTCAAAATAATAAAAAACTTGAAAACCTTGTGTGCATGCACTATTATTCAATAGCGTAAAATAAGTGGCGCAATTTCTACGCAATCGGTATCGCAAAGTGACATAAAGACAGTTTTGCGGAACCGAGGCGCAAATGAAATCGATTATAACTCTTAAAATATACTATTTAACAAGGCTAGTTTAACATATACAGATCACACACATCTAATTAAACCATGCGCAACAACAATTATAAGTTTTAATCAAAAACTTACCATGAAATCTCAAAAAATGCACTCTGCAAAGTAGGCGACACTTTTCACTTTGATCGGAGTTGACACCGAAATGTCAAAAAATATGATCGTCAACGCTGCATTGACCATAGAATACGATACTTTGGTGATGCCAGCACTCAAAGAAAATCTTAATAAATGTTTTAAAACCATAAAATGGGTGAAAATGGTTGCGCAATATAAGTAGCGCAAAGAAATGGTTTTTCAAAAAAAAAATCTTATTGCCGAAAATTTATCTTTTTTCTTAGGAAAGACGCAAAGATATTAAAGGAATGGCAGCCTTATTATTATTTTATAACGTCAAATCAAACAGCTCATCAATAAGTTAAAAAATGATAATTTTATCGATGTTTAAGCTGTACACCTACCACTGCGGATTCGCGGTTTTTATAAAAAATCCGTCACTTTTGGGAGGGAAATGTCAAATAGTTTTCCAAATATATAAACTTATCCAAATATCTATATCTGCCTTGGTTTGCTATTTCTTAGGAAACACGATGATAAGATTGAGACATTTCTAAGAGTACTATATTTAAAATTATATGAGGCGGAGACTTTTGTACCCTCGAATGTGGCAAAATCTACGGCCTGACCCTCATGTGTCTGCCCACCCCGTAAACATTATAACTCAAAGGCGTGATTGTATGTATTTAGTTTTACAAATTCAAGTGGAGTCTATTAGTTACCAGATGCGCGAGCCGAACCCTTACTTCCTCCCTGTTCCATCATCAGACCCTCACCACCAAGTGTAGCGAATAGGTCTCGTTAGAACGAAACAACGGAGCCTAAACTCGAGGGGTTTCCTAGTGGTCAAGGAGTGCCACTGACCTCCTTGCTCCATCATCAGACCCACACAATCAGAACGAAACAAATGAGCCAGAACTCGAAGGGTTTCCTATTGGCCATTAAGGAGTGCCACTGGCTTCCTCCCAGCTTCATCATCAGACCCTCACCACCAAGTGTAGCGAATAGGTCTCGTTAGAACGAAACAACGGAGCCTAAACTCGAGGGGTTTCCTAGTGGTCATTAAGGAGTGCCACTGACCTCCTTGCTCCATCATCAGACCCACACCATCAAGTGTAGCGAATAGGTCAAATCAGAACGAAACAAATGAGCCAGAACTCGAAAGGGTTTCCTATTGGCCATTAAGGAGTGCCACTGGCTTCCTCCCAGCTTCATCATCAGACCCTCGCCACCAAGTGTAGCGAATAGGTCTCGTCTGAACGAAACAAATGAGCCCAAACTCGAGGAGTTTTCTTGACGTCATTAAGGAGTTTCACTGGGTCCTCCCAGCTCCATCATCAGACCCTCACCACCAAGTGTAACGAATAGGTCTTATCAAAGCGAAACAAATGAGCACAAACTCGAGGTGTTTCCTATTGGTCATTAAGAAGTGTCTCTGGCTTCTTTCCTGCTCCATCATCAGACCCTCACCACCAAGTGTAGCAAATAGGTCTCATCAGAACGAAACAAATGAGCTAGAACTCAAGGTGTTTCCTATTGGTCATTAAGTAGTGCCACTGGCTTCCTCCCTGCTTCATCATCAGACCCTCACTACCAAGTGCAGCTCATATGTCTCGTCAGAACGAAACAACGGAGCCTAAGTCGAGGGGTTTCCTAGTGGTCATTAAGAAGTGCCACTGGCTTCCTCACTGCTCCATCATCAGACCCTCACCATTAAGTGTAGCGAATAGGTCTCATCAGAACAAAACAAATGAGCCTAAACTCGAGGGGTTTCTTAGCAGCCATTGAAGAGTTCTATTGCCTACCTCTTGACTCCATCATCAGATCAGCTCGATGGTAGCAAATTATAGTATTGTCATCGGATTCATATAGACTTGCAAAGTTTCAAATCAATACGACATTAAGAAGTAGGTTAAAATGGAATTCCAAGATTTTCTTACATTGTGACTTAGTTACAAGTGAAGCTAATAAAAGTGTGGTAAAAAATAATACCTACTTTGAAGTCGGGCGTGAAACCTGTTATTTTTTTTGTTTTTTGTGTTGTTGTTGTGTTGTTGTTTAGACCCGCCCGACTTCAAAGTACTTACGTTATTAGAGGTATTATTTTTTACTTTTAGGTGGATTTTTTTGAAGGCGGTTTTATTTTTTATAAAAATCATTTTTATTTCACTCTTTTTAGTGCATCATGCAGGCAATTTTCGTATATCCTGGTAAATAGGTATGATAGTTGAACATCCGACTTAAATTCATATGAAGTGGTAACGAAAACGACAGTATTTTCAAGATAACCTGAAAACTACTAATCCGATTTCAAAATTTCGAAAAATGGGACCAACTTGGGAAAATACCTCATGTTATAACGTTTGAATCATTTCAATCGGTTCAGCCATCTTCGAGTAATCGGTGTACATACATATAAAAAAAAAACGCGACGAATAGATAACCTCCTCCTTTTCAATTTTTGAAGTCGGTTAAAAATTTGAATCAACTATGTACAAATTAATTAAAATAAAAAATTAAATAGCCCTACTTCATAACAAACAAATGAGAGTCAAGCGTAAAAGAACGTCGAGGTTGTCGATCGAGTTTTAAAGAATCTCACAGCATCTTTATTCAGCACTGATCCTTCTAAACTTCGTACTTATGGTCATTTTTCCGATCTCCTTTAAAAAAATACAAATTTTATGAATATTTTAATAATGATTATTTTGGTCTGTGGTAGCGCCTACCTCTAAGTTTGATTGAGTAATCCATTTAGTTCGCACTGCACTATAGTCTAATACTAAAGTCACGACATCTAGTCACTATAGTCTAATAGCAAATCCGAATTGTTCATTTTTGATCACCCTGTATAAGATGTTTTACAGAATATTCGTCTGCTACCTAGGGCAGATATCGAGAGAGTGAAAAGATTCCAAAATATATCGTATCTTAACCGTGTGTGATAGTTTAAGATGATATAATATTTTATCTTACGATATCTTAAGATAAAATATTATAGCATCTTCACCGTTTGTGACGCGCTTTACTAAGTAAGAACATAAATTTTAGCTTGATACCTCCCACGCATACTTGAGAAAAAGTTTCTTGATAGGTAGACGGACAGATCTATGAATGAGGGCTCAACTATGTTCATGCAGCATTTGATAACAACATACCATGTTCATACCCTCCTAGCCTGCATATTCGATATTCTTTGGACCCTTTTAGTAGAGAATAGGATTTCAAGAAGAGCGTTATGAAATCTGGGCAACAAACACACATAAACTAAACTAACACAAAAGTCACTACACCGCGCGTACGAAGTCGCGGGCAACAAAATCAGAATGTATACAAACAAAACCAAAACCTATTTTTTATATTACAATGCAACAATACACATAACAGCATCTCAGAATTTAGTTGGATTTGTCGACAAAAAACTCACTAACATTATAATAGCTTTTAATGAGGAGATATTGCTTAAGTTCTTTTTCAAAGATTGAGGGCTTCTCTATGTCTTTAATGTAGTTCGGAATTTTGTTATAAATTTTTATCATCATTGAGTGAGGACCGTCAGAATATAATTTCAATTTCGTTATGGGCACTTTTACTTTTGTTTTTATAGCGATTGTTGCGTCTAATAGTTTTTATGGGAGAATATAGATCACTATGTTTTCTTACAAATTTACACGCCTCAAAGATATACAAAGATGTTAATGTTAATATCCCAAGTTCCTTAAAGTATGGCCGACATGAATCGGTTTGATCTAAATTCAACAATATTCTAATGCATTTCTTTTGAAGTATAAAAATGTCCTGTACGTTGCAGCTATTACCCCACAATATGACACCGTATGCTAATCTCGAATGAGCATACGCATAATAGGCCGTAAGGGCAGTCTTCAAATTGGTGACTTCGGGATGCATAACCGCATTCCCCCTACTATAAAAAAGGTACCTACTGTGTTTACATGTAATCGCTCGCCACTCTACTCGGTAGGTGTAATCAGGCTATTACCTACCTACCTACGTTTCTACATTACCTGCTCGACTTCCGAGTTAACACGCAGTTTATAAAATACACTAGCGGATCCTCGCGGTTTTACCCGCGTGGTACCCGTTCCCGTGGGAATATCGGGATAAAATATAGCCTATGTCACTTGGAAAGAATGTAGCTCCAGTAGTAATGTCGGTCCAGTAGTTCCTGAGATTAGCGCGTTCAACCAAACAAACAAAAAACAAACTCTTCAACTTTTTAATATGTATAGATTATATTCCAATGCAACAACCTACAGATCGACAATCTTTTCTGTTCCGGTGACAGCGGCGCTTATGTTTGTCAGCAAAATGAAATTAAAAATAAACCAAGTTAGTTCCAGTTTTGGCCACCGGAACAGAAAACGTTCTCGCACTGTACCACTAGTTGTTACGAAATGGTCAGTGGTCGTTGACGGCAGCCGGCCACCGAACAGTCAAGTCATCTGGCCACAAATCGACTCGAGGCGAACACCGAACATTAACGCTTTCCCCGCAAACTTAGGCAGAAGAAGACATTGTTTAATGCCCTGTACGCCCGCCCCGTCGCGTCGTGATATCACGACAAGAATTTGAAATCAAAATAAACCCTTTCTTCTGGGACTTAAGGTGCACATTTATTCAAATGACGTTGGTGAGCCCTATACTTACGCCCAAGTATAACGACAGAGTTAGGTATAGTCACTTTATAAGTTGGCGCTCTAGGCACAGAATAAACACCTAATAGTACATGTACAGAAGCTGCACACCGCTAAACCATTTAAATAAATAGCAACTCTAATTATAACGCAATAAAGTGGAGTTCAGCTTGTACGTCGCTAATTACGAACGGCCAGACGTTGCATGTCTTACTATCGCATATACAGGGTGTTTTTCTATAAGTGTGCACTTAGGTGGTGGTTGTGCTCATGAATATGAACAACTTTTACTATGGGGCCAACTCTGCAACTCAACAAAAAAAAACAGCTGTTTCATACAATTTGTTAATACCTACCTGACCAGAATGTATGGGACAGCTGATTTTTTTTGTGAAGTTGCAGAGTTGGCTTCATAGTACAAGTTGTTCATATTCATGAGTACAATAAGAGGTATTGCACTTATAGAAAAACACCCTGTATATGAAAATAAAGCAGAAGCCTGTTTCTTCTGGAAACTATTAGTGTCTTTTACGCGCGTATTTGATACGCGCGGTCGACTTGCGTTTGTATATACAAACTCGCGCACGAAAAACGTCGTGTGGAAGGGCCCTTACACTCGACCAAGATATAAAACTCGCCAAACTGCGTCAAACCATAAGCATGTATAATTAGCATGATATTGATAAACATCTAAGCAGATAGCAATGAAGAAAAGAAACTAAGAAACGTTTAGGATAATGTCTTATTAAGATATAGAAAAGTGATTTGCCTAATCGTGTTATTTATTACATAGGTAACTGATAAATAAAATCTAGTACTTCATATACGACCACAGTGATAAAATAAAAGAATTTAATTGAATAAATAAGCTTTATTTTTGGCCAAACTATTACAATCCATAAACTTCACTTTACATGTATTGAAATAAAAAAGTAATTAAATTGAAGTATTCAATTAACAAAATAATCAATAAATTGTATATAAAATAGAGCACGGACTAAATACATTTAAAAAACTAGTCCCAACATTGAAATGTGAAAACTCTTTAACATTTCATACGGAATACTGTAATGTATAATCCAAAAAATGGGGGCACTATTCTTATAATTTTATAAAAGGGAAGCCTTAGATTAGAATTATTACATAAAGAAGAGCACCAGTGGTTTCCACTGAAGCACCTCCTATCCCTTCGCTCAAGCGATATCCATTTTAAATGCTACCATACAATGATAAGTGTTCATGCGTATACGCTGGATGAATTATCGAGACTAGTTATCATAATCAATAGAAGGTTTACAAAAATAAACCACGCCCTCTAGACGAACTATCATTTGTAAAATATGTGAAGAATCACCATTGACTAATATGGCGTTTTGAAATGTCAAATCCTGGTCAACAAATATACGTTTGAGGGCGTATCACTTGGACGATACAATTATCACGGAAAATGGCAACACAACACAATATCTTGTTTGTACAATCATGATCATACCTCGATAAAACACCCATGTCGCTAACAATTTGAGTATTCCGCCCGATCCTATGTACTTGTTAGCCGCTAAGTACTAATTTATACAAGGGAACACCAACATCATACTAATACTTTCAATGTTATTGCCACGGTTCGCGTCACCGACACAGTAAAGCAATACGTGAATTATTAAAAATAGACTCCTCTCATTTGGTGCAACAATACCCTTAAATAGTATTAATGCTAGTTTTGGTACTTACTCAGATTATATTTTTAAGAAACGCTTCTTCTGTGCGGTACAAATGTAATTTATATTAAACTTATGCGTTAAATGTCCACCGGAAAATGCAATGGGAATGCACTGCTGGCAGAGTGTCGATCTTACATAGGACTGACTATCTTACATAGGATTTCTAGTTCGATTCTTGAGAGTAACAATTATCAACTTTATGCGAAACACATAAGTCACATTTTCATTTGATGCTTTCATACCCATTTCAGGTAATTCTTTAAATGAATTTACACTTTGTAATACAGGCATAAGGATCAGTTTCGAAGGATTGAAAAATTTAGACAAGTAAAATTGAGCAATATTTCATAAGTATTGCACTTTCGTTTAAAACCTAGGTTAAATCTAAATAAATACATACAACAATCAGGTTTATTCTACATGAAATCAATACCTTCTTTTACGAGGGTATTTGAAAACGGTTTACAATTAATTGAAAATGAAATATGAGAAAGAAACCGATGCATCTCCCCAAGTAGCTCCGCCGGGAATATAACTGTCTTTTCGCTGTCCGGGCGAATGCTCTGACCACTGAGCTACGGAGTCGTTAGAAGATGCGTCAATTTCTCTTATACTTTCTACACTGTGACCCGTGAACAGCATTTGTTTCATGTTTTTTTCTAATATTTCATTTTAAATTTATTTGTGAATTCAAATGACATTGTAAATGCAAGAAAAGTAAAAATAATTTGAACTGTTTACAACTCTCGAAGCATCTTATCTGCCTTTCTCCTTTACTCTCGCAAACCGAACAGTGTGTCACTTAGGTCACTAAGTAAACAATAAAAAAATTGGAAATGTATGTTCTAAATGTTAAGATCGTATCGTATAAAACTAGCGCGTAAACAGTATTGCTACAGACAAATAGAAAACGTATTTAAAATAGTCATTATTGTAAATACACTATATCGATTTCATGTGACCTATAAATTGTATAGAATTCTCATACAAATAACTATACCTAGTATGCTATAGGAGGTTTATTATAGTTATGTCACAGTATTAATACTACCAGTATGGAAGGTTCTCAGTATGAAGCGCATGCCGAGATCCTTCCAGTCCCCTGATTCACAAACCGACGGAAACGGAATCGGATTCGATTTATGTGCTTTGTCTTTGTCTATTCTATATTGAGTGACAGAGACAGTGCATACATTCCGATGTCGGGAGCGTTTCCGACTGTTTTTGAATCAGGTGGCAGATCATACCGAGATCGAGGCGATGTGCCATAACTCGCGTTACGACCTTTTATATGTAGATGGAGTACTGTACCCCTAACATGAAAAACTATCGTTATGGTAATCGAATAGTAAACTTTACCGTCTTTCAAAAGCTGTCAAAGTGCTACTGGCAAATATGTATGGAATTTCAGTTACTTATACCACCAGTTTTTCCACCTGTTTTTGTTTCTGTTATAACAGCGCTTCTGGGTCATTCTAACCACCTACAAATGGCCCAGGAGTTTGGTGCTGAGCCAGGGCCTTTTAACGTCACACCAGTAGCTTGTCTGTTTGTTTTTATGTCTTTCTTTTCTTTTGTTAACTGTATTCTTTGTTGATTGTCATTCTATGTTAATTGTCTATATGTTTTATGTGGTGTGTCCGTTAATAAATGTTTTTTCTTTCTTTCTTTCTAATAGGATAGAAAGAGGCGCTGCTCTGGTTTTCATACAAAACAATACAATATCGGTTACCACAACGACAGTTTTTCTTGCTAGGGCTTACTGGTAGTATTAATTCTGTGGTTATATTCTGGTGCCCGAGTGGTTATAATCTAGATTGTCAATTTGTCAATGACGTGTTCAGTCAACATTCGACACAGCAGAAAGGTTTAAAATACGCGGCTTTTGGTGAAACAATAATTTTTATTCATAACTCTTATGATAATTGTGACTTCCGTGCACCATAGGTTACCGTTCTCACTGTTTATGTAATTAATACTTAATTTTATTAGGAATAGAGTCTAAATTTGACTGATTTCATATCCCGCATCTTAGCATCTTATAATACTTGTTACTTTTATAGTAGTAGTAGATTTTAAAAAATATGTATTACGTATATTTTTAGTAAGCACACCGGAGTTTTTACCAAGTCTCACATAAGATGGTAAGATAATTTGCTTTGTTTTACCGCTCATAAACACATCGATATTGACTTTTGAAACAGTGAGAACAGCAGACCCGTGATTAGTGCGAGGTTTTTACTTACTCGATCGCGTTAACGTAAACTATTTTTGCCCGCCATCTAGCGGAATGATCGTGTCTTAATATCAATACGTCAACGTCAACTTCTGTCCTCAACGTTTATCAAGATGAAGTACTTTACTGTTTGTAGCGTGAATCGAAAATAAGCTCATTTCTATGACAACATTGACGCCTGACCGGCCGAATATGGCCGGAGAACAATGGAAAATCTATTGTCTCATTCCTGGGGCGTTGAAGGATACATATTTAAAATTGACAAGGGTCTACTGTTTTACACAAACTGACTTTCTGCGCGGCCTAAGTGGGTGGGGCCAGCGTGGCCACACCCACTTAGGCCGGGGTCGCACTGATACGGCGAAAGCGATGCGACGTCTGTGGAAACAAATAAATTTCGCTTCTTCTTTCTACAGTGCGGCCACCGACATAATGGGGGATAGGACAGATTTTTTTTATTTTCTTGAAATGTTTTTGAAATATCAGAAACACGACACAGGTATTGATTTTCAAATATTTTACATATTTTCGGAGATATAGATCATCAAACTTCCTTATTAGAAAAGCATAGCGCTAGATAGCGCATGTGACGTCAGATGTCAGCTACTCCTGCATTATAAAATTTTGTTTTTTTTTTAGAGATAGCTAGAGCCACAGTTTGTCACAAATTCAGCAGCTCATTACTTGCTTGTTAATGAATAGGTTGAATTTTATTTTTGCACTTTTTATTCAACAATCTTATACTTTTGAATGTTACTTTTTAATATTTACATATCAACAACAGTCCGATCCCTTAATAAGTTTACATGAATTTGTTATCAGTCGCCGCAGCAGTGCGGCCTCGGCCTTAAAATTCTAACCTCTTAATTGTATTCTACGCACCAAGCCAACGCACTTACGCTCGAATCCCGCAAACCCTCGCACTAACCACCTTACAGAAGCTACTTACATGTGAGCTCGCATATGGCACCTCTAATCCTTCCAGTCCTTCTTGATGTCAAAACTCCACTCCCACTGAAGGTGTACGTTCTTGTCGTCGTCCGTGAACAGACTGTTGACAGTGTACGAGCCACGCGCCAAAAGCCCCGAAGGCGCGTCCTCAGGGGGCGTGGTATACGACTGAATCTCGGTTTTGGGGGGGTAGGAGCCCACCATGTGGGTCATCTTGTCCACTGCGGGAAAAAGCTTTAGTTAGGGCACAGAATAAATAATAGTGTGGCGATATCTAGACGATGCGCACATAATTACTATGCGCGGCGCCGAATAGTATGGAGAAACTAGATCGCGCTTACGAAGTCTTCAAGCAACTTTCTATATATAGAGCCTCCGACAAATAACTACGGGCAGTTGTCCCCGGGCTAACAATACCCTGGCCCGGAAGGAAGACACACCATCAGACTTCCTTTAACCGTTGCGCCATTCCCACAATAGTACACTGGTACAGTCAGCGTCAAATTGATATAAGCTTCTAGAATAGTCAAAAAGATCTGAAAAACATAAACGCAATTTGATCTAAGCAGTTCGAATCATCATATTGTTGTAATCGCGCAAGGTGTTCAAAATATCTAGGCACTCATTGTTTCATAAGCAGTCAGAGTGTTAAAAATTAAAACAAAGCTAATAGCTATCAAAATATCTGTGCATAATGTAAGTACTCTAGACGCTTAAATCAAGTTGACGCTGACTGTACAGAAACTACACTCCGCTAAACAATTTAATTAAATAGCAACTCTAATTACAACGCAATAAAGTGGAATTCAGCTTGTACAGCGCAAATTACGAACGGCCACATGTTGCATCTCTTTCTATCGCATATATTCTAGCTCTTTTGCGGACCTAATTTCTATGGATATACGATTCTACGGACGAGAGTAGCGCGCAAGTACATCGAGTGACAGACGCCTGGTTAGAGTACAGTTGTTTTATCTCACGAGGGCGGGCGAGCATCCTTGTTGTTGTAATGCATATAGACAAGCGCTCCTTTGCGCGTCGGCTGGCGACTCAAATCAAACACTCAAATGGGAGGAACTACTTAGCCAAGTCACTTTTTTATCATTATAACAAGTTTTCCGCCCGCGGCTTCGCCAGCGTGGATTGCACGTCGTTATCGCGCGGGAATGTGATGTTTGTTAAATTTTTTACTTTTTTGCATTTACAATGCGATTTTTATCATTGAAAAAAATGCATTGTGAATGCAAAACGTTCCTCCAACTAGCTAGTTGTGAGACGGGTCGATTTTTTCTAAATACTTCATTTTCGATTTTTCAATGTGATATTTTTCCGAAATAAAAAGTAGCCTATGTTCCTCTCCAGCCAAATCCATTCAGCCGTTTTGGCGTGATTGAGTAATAAACATCAAACATCCAAACATATAAACTTTCACATTTATAATATTAGTAGGAAGTAGGATCATGTGTTTATGTGTGTGTTTATACACCAAAAGCTGCTTACACCAGACAACAGATAGCGCCAGTTATGCACTTCCAATAAAGTTGGTCTCTATTTCCGATAAATAAAAAGTTACTCTGTGGTGTGCTGTGCATGTACATTTACACACACAAGCATAGCTCAACCGCGCTCGTGAGATACAAATTCTGTAACAGTAGGTCTAGCACAACTTGAGCGCGACTCGAGTGACAAGGAGTCGCGGGCACTTTCAACCAATCAGATCGCTCGTAGATAGCGCGCGTGACTTCAGGCAATGTGCTCATTGGTTGAAAGAAGCGCGACAAAGAGTCGCGCTAAGTTGTGCTAGCCCTGCTGTTCTAAGTATTGGCGTCTGTCCTATAATTGGCACTTTAAAGTTAAGCTCGAATACGAGGAAAACATAGATCATGTTTAGTATGCATTTAAAATGTGAAATAGTATTATTATATTGTACAAAATTGGCCTTTGGTTTGTCATTTGGTGCCGATAATAAGTTTACACTACTTTTATTTACTTACGTATATAATCTCTTGTAAATGAGATTTTAAATTATTTTTATGCATTCACAATGCAATTTTGTAAGTATAGGAAAAATATGATAGTCAAAAAACCACGAGCCCTATTTTATTTATTTATTTATTTTATTTTAAGTGGTTTTTACTGTCTCATTTTTCATATACTTACTCTTGTAAATGCTTAAAACTTAAAACAAACTTTTATACGTCATTAGTTACGCATGCGTACTACAACAATTTTTTATTAATTCTACTACACTCGCGTGCAATGAAATCGACTCACTGAACTTTATTCATACAAACGTGCTCACTTTAGCATCTCATAGATAGGAAACTATTTGCATCTGCGCAATGATTTTTACGTCGATGAAAAGGCAAAACGCCAAATTGTTGAATTACACATTCAAAAATCTTCAAACTGTCTTCAATTTTGCGAAAAAGAAAAAAGAATAAGCCGAAGTCATGTCTCCATATAACGTTGTATTAGATTTCATTGCACGCGAGTGTTTAAAACAGTAACCATGTAATTAAACTAGCTCGTTCCCATTTTTATTCGATACCACCTTAGGGCCTTTTTACCCTGCGACATGTTTGCATCGATACCAACGTGCATTGAACAGCCGTTATCTTTCGAGGTCCCGGGTTCGATACCCGGTCGGGTAAATATAGAAAACGAACTTTTCAATATTTCCTCGAGTCTGCGCGTATGTCCAATTAACATAATACTAGTGCTCAAGCACTATAGCACAGATTACTAAATAGTTACTAGTAACAGATACTGGACTCCGCTAAGCCATTTAAATAAATAGCAACTCTAACTATCACTACATAGTATAAAACAAAGTCGCTTTCTCTGTCCCTATGTCACAAAGGGACACTATAATACTTAAATCATTGAAACTACGCAACGGATTTTGATGCGTTTTTTTTTAAATAGATAGAGTGATTCAAGAGGAAGGTTTATATGTACTTTTTATCCCGATATTCCCACGGGAACGGGAACCACGCGGGTGAAACCGCGGGCGGCCGCTAGTAACGCAATAAAGTGGAATTCAGCTTGTACGGCGCAAATTACGAACGGCCGCTCGTTGCATCTCTTTCTATCGCATATATTCTAGCTCTTTTGCGGACCTAATTTCTATGGATTTTCACCGCCGGCGGTGAGGGCGAGATTTACAAGTACAGTCACGAGCAATAATATGTATACAACATAGAACTTTGTCACATTGAAGCATTCCGAAAGAAAACTATCAGTGTCACAGAAGTCATTCAATATTGTAATAAGACATACATAGTCCTATAGTGTTTACATTATTATTACAGCTCGTGACTGTACATGAGTGGTATTCGTACTTTGGTATTCGAACAATGTATGCCAATATTTATAATGTATTCATTTATGTTCCACTGTATCGATGCTGTTTTGATGCAAATAGTAGCAAGTTTTGCCCAGTTATAGTGTTTGTGCAGGTCATAATCCCTTTAATTGGCAACTTACATAGTAACGAAGCTACGGTAGACAGACTCACACGGTTCTATAAACGACGACAACTTAATGTGTGTATTTTATTTATACAGGTTGTTTGGTGCATCGTATGAAGGGTTGTCTGCTACCCTTTCAGAAACCACGTAGGGCATTCAAGTGTTAAAGGGTCTTAGAAGGTAGCAGACCAGTAAGCCTAGCATGACCACCCAAAACGTGATATGTATCGCATAGTAGAGCGACTTATCGACATTCAAACGTCAAACCCATAGTCTTTTGACAGTTAAACCGGATAACTTATCATATCATATCGAATTTTGTTGGTCATGCTAGCTAGGGGGGCAGGGGTGCAATTGCGTAAGGCACAGCCGTCTCTATCGTCTTCTACAAGCCATGCTATGATACGGAACGGCAACATTGCTTTGAACCGGTTTACTCCTCTGAGTACTAAATCCTATGGAGGTGGCATACCTACGAAAAAGTGAGGTGTAACTAAGTCACAATGTAAGAAAATCTTGGAATTCAATTTTAAACTACTTCTAATTGTCGTATTAATCGGTCCGTCAAAATCGGTCCAGCCGTTTCAGAGATTAACCGGAACAAACAGACAGACAGACAAAAATTGTAAAACGTCATTTTGGTATATGTACCGTATATTTAATCATATGCACGTAGTAAAAAGCGTTTATTTAATGTTACAAACAGACACTCCAATTTTATTTATTTGTATAGATGTATAGAAGATATGCCATCTCCATAGGATTCAGTACTCGAGGTTTACTCGCTGGTTACCTGTCAAACGGTGCAAACGGTGTCAAATCGGTTCACTTAAAACTACGTTGCCAACTTTATGCGCATGGCTTGTAGAAGACGATAGAGATGGCTGTGCGTAAGGTAATCGTATTAGTTTGACAGTTCATATCGTATTTAATCAACTGCAATTTGTATGGTGTAACATTTATTATGATACGATATGAACTGTCAAATGAATACGATTGACTTTACGCAATTCCATGGCAGACGTGTGCCAAATTGAAATGGTCGACTGAATTGAAGAGGTTCCTTCAGTCGACCATTCCAATTTGGCACACGATGCACTAAGCACCGTGTGTATTACTTTTGTAAATACAATAATCTAATTGGTCATAATTATAGAAAAATTGAAAATGAAGTATTTTAGAAAAAATCTACCTGTCTCACAACCAGCTCCGATGGGACTCGAACCCACGACGTTTCGCTATCCGGGCGACTGCTCTAACCTCTGAGCCTACCATCAACTCTTATTGCGTTTTTGTTTAGGACCTAAACTGATCTGCTTCGCTTATTAGTACCACGACAGCTTAATATCAATGACAGCGATTCAGTGATCATTCAATGACATTTCACAGCCGCTAAGCTGTCAAGAACTCTTATTTGACTTATAACTCGGCCAAGCTAACATGACACCTGCAGGTTATACCCGTCCCTCTCACTCTCCAGGCCTGACAGAATCGATTGAAAGAGACGAGTAGAAGAAATAAGGACACAAATCGTTCGGTCATTTACATTTAGCAATTCATTTGCGTTTGCATTTCATCCAGTTTTTAGAAGGTCATAGTACGAAAGAAAGCAATTCATTTTAGGAACCTATTCTGCATCGCGCTAGTTTTGAATCGCTGTCTTAAAGTTGATGGTACGCACCCAGGTTAAGCTACTATACTTTGGTATTAGAACAATGTATGTGATGGTGTGTCCCATATTCGTTTTTTTTATTTTAATTAATTTTTAATAAGTAGTTATCTTCCGTTGATGGAATCGATGGGTAGCGGTAAGAACATATTTATGAATGTGCTACGTTCTACTTTACTTACTTATATATTTGACGTATACCGGAGTACGTACCGGAGTACGTACTACGGAGTCGTTCTCCTCCGACTCCGTAGCTCCGTAGCTAAAATACTTCATTTTCATAGAAAAATGGAAAATAAAGTATTTAGAAAAAATCGACCCGTCTCACAACCAGCTCCGATGGGACGTGAGACGGGTCGGTATGGTTGTGAGACGGGTCGATTTTTTCTAAATACTTTATTTTCCATTTTTCTATGATAAAAATTGCATTGTGAATGCAAAACATTTAAATAACTTACTTCATTTTCAATTTTTCAATTAATAAAAATTGCATTGTGAATGCAAAAAAGTAAAAATTTAAATAACTTGGTCATAATTAATTAATGACCTTCAATGACTGTCTCGTTCAACATTAAAATGCAAAGTATATAAGTCTGTATCTGCGCTATTAAATCAGTGATGAGTTGCATAAACAAAGGTGACTTGCTTCCTTCAATACAATAACATTGAGACCGATACGGCGCCGCGTATAAGGAATGTGCGCGTGTGTGTACATGCTATTATCTACGTACCGGGCACTTCCGAGGCGAGCGGGAAAAAAACAATAAACATTATCGGGGGTAACGAGGAAACATTGTAATTAGCATACAGCAGTAATGAAATATGATAAGAAATATGGCATTTTAAAATATAGTAAGTAAGTACACAAAATACATCTATCTACCTATTCCGATCTCTGGTAATCATACAAAGCCTGGGGGGCTACCGCCCAAGTGTCACCGGCATCGGTATAGTATTCATTTGACAGATGCATGTGATACATTGCTACTTATTTTTAGCACTAATAAAAAACTTATCACGGAAAAGTAGCAATGTGTCACATCCATCTGTAAAATTAAGCCGATAGCGATGCCGAAGACACTTGGGCGTTAGCCCCTCTGGCTTCAAAATCAGGAAGGAACAGGAATTATAATTGGCATTTTATTTAACTTTACGGAAGCTGTAACTATGGGCGTATTTAATATCCCAAATATGTTTTAACATCCTTAACACAACGTTAAGTTTTCCGCAATTAACGATTGATAATTTAAACCTCTCATCCAAACAATATATTAAGGCGCTACTCGGAAAAAGTAGGTATGGACTTTTTGATTTAAAACTATAGGATGGTTACAGTTGTTACAAATCTGGTACTTAATCAGATATATATTTCTTCATACCTTTATCTAGATTCGTATAGTTTCAAAAACACGATTTTATGATTTTACATCGACACTTTTTATTTTCGAAAAAACCTCTAAAAAATACGAAAATTCAAGATTATTCTTAAATGGGGTTACTTACACTATTATTATTATTTATTATTATTTATAGGGGGGACGCCAGCGAAGCTGGACGGGTGATCAGTCACCTAGGTCGGGACCATTTCACCCAGTTCCCCAAGTCCCCTAGAAGCTGAAAAATCAGGGGGGAGGCGGGTTATCATTTACGATTTACTTACACTATTGAAAATTGTTTTAAGTAGTGGACACCAATAATATTTAATTTAGGATCGTATAGAAGCTTATTTTAAATCGCTGTAGTTTTTTAATACGAAGTTATTTTTTTTAAATCGCTGTAGTTTTTTAATACGAAGTGATTTTGTGTTTTTTTTGCCTAATCTGCAAAATCGGTCTGGCTCCCGCGCGCGTCGTTTTCTCATTGCTATCTCGCTTCAGCATATTTTTTTCGAGTATCGCCTTAAGAACTATTTTCCAATAACAAAAAATAGCATACCTGATACTCCAACTCGGTACGTTTTTTGCACATATTTGAGTCCATGCACAATCTCCCTCTGCACGATGAAGTCGATCCTTATCCTGTACTGAACACCTTCCTTTATCACGAACACCTGGAAATAAATGCATTGCACTCTCAGTCTTATTTAATATAAAGTAAATATATTTTTTTTTATTCACAACTCGGTAGCACTTAGCCTTCATCACACCTGATATTAAGTGGTGATAAGGCTGAAGATGAAAACGCACTACTCCCGGAATCCTCAATCACTGAGGAACTGGCTATCTTATCTCTAACTGCCGGAATACAATAATGCTGAAAACATCATTGTTATGGCGTCAGACTTAGATAAGATGGTGGTAGCTAGCCAGGCGGACAAAGAACAAGTCCTACCACCAACCAAACCAAATACAATATATACCCCCACTGGAATCGAACCCGGGACCTCTTGGTCTGAAATCGGTGGTGTGAACCACAAGACCACAGAGGCAGTTAAAAGATGTGTTTTGCTTAGCAACGGTGTTTAACGTTTCTTGAGCCTGGGATGTGGGTTGATGGGTAGTGATTTCAAAATGTATGTCCCTGCTATGAGTCAGAATAACAAAAACATATACCTTATTATCAAACATCACTAGGTACATTTATATAGAACTAGAATAGAAATAGAAATTCATTTATTCTGATAACACATAACACGTACACTTCATAAGGAGAAAAAAAACATTAATATTAGAAAATAATAAAACAAGCAAAGAATCCATAATAATATTATAAATGTGAAAGTGTGTTTGTTTGTTTGTTTGTCTGTTTTGACGTTAAAACGGAGCAGCGACGTGATTTTTTGCATGGATATGGTTTGGGAGCTGGAGAGTGACATAATTATGCTTCATACCGGAAAATTTTACATTTTAGTCAAACCCAAATTATACTTAAATAGACTGTTACTAAGGGCGGTATTCCACTTATCAAAGATCTTTGTCCAATACGCATTGGATCAAAGAATTTATCAATGAAATCATTCATGAATTCGTCCTCGTCCAATTTCTTTGATCAAATATTTGATAAGTGGAATACCACCCTAAGCTAAATCTGGAAAAAAACCATACCAAACGTTCGCCGTTACGGTTATACCCAGAAAGTCTACCATCGATATTTCTAACGTCACCGATGGCGATATGACTCATCTTATTTTCCAGACATTACTCGAAATTCGTCTTTGAACAGTAGTATGATATCATAATTTATATGCTTAGTAAGACTTACAAAAAGTTCTCCTAATATTCATCTTCCGAGTGATTTGTCAAGCAAATATAAAAACAGCTATAACTTAAATATTTTATACTACTGAAAACATATTTGTACCACCCATATCATTAAAGTATCATTAAGTATTGCTTTAGCATCCAATCCAGTTCAGGCGACGAAAATATGTAATTAATAATTTACCCACAGCTTACAAACCGTTTATCTAACGAATGAATAAGCCGATTGAAATTTAAACTACACAATAATTCAATAAACTGTAAATATCATTGTGGTCAGTTATTCAACATTTCAGGTCAAAACTGAAATCCTGAATCGTAACTAAACGACGTCACTCCACGAGTCGTTAAACTTTAATTGACGTCCTCGCTAAATTACGCTTTAATTGTTCGAGAATAGAGTCCAGAATGGTTCGGAAAGCTAGCGTAATATTAATAAACGGACGACACGGATCTAATCGGAACGCCATTCAACTAATATTTAGATCGCGTGCACTATACTTGTCGCTCGCGTAAATCAGGCGTTTGCAAACAGGCGTGATCAGAAATTGAAGACTGATTGAAAAAGACAATAAACGCTAAGGAGCTAAATCAATAAAGTCCAAGTCAGAGGGCCAACTCTGAAACGCAAAACCCGAAACTTCGGTATACCCGTCCGTCTCACCATCTCACTCTCTAGTCGGGACAGAATCGAGTGAAAGGGGCGGGGCTTACCAAAGTTTCGGATTAGCGTTTCAGAGTACGGTCACTGAACCCTTTGACCTCCCTCCGATCGAAAATCTGCAAACTAAACCATTAGAAACTTCTTCCTTAAAAATGTAGCCAGTATCTCAACCCTCTTTTTATCTTGAAACCATGATGAATGAGCTTTTTTACTGTCGCGATGCCTTTTCATTGTTCGTAATAAATAAAAATGAATGTTGCTAGGCGAACAACTCAAGAACGGCTGGTGAACACTGGTGAAATCAAAACAAGACATCAAGAATTACGATCAACCCACAATTTAAAAATAAAACTAGTTCACGGGTGTTAATTTCAATGAAGATAGTTATAACAAAACCGAAACACTTGTCTAGTTGTCTCCAACTTGCCCAGACAGGCAAATATACATCTACTATATCTACTGGTTTGTTCATTCTCCTACAATAATTGCTATTTATCAGATAAAGAAAAGAAATTAACAATATTTCTACTGGTTTAATAATCTCAATTCCTCTACGATGAACACCTTTCATTACCTGGAACACCCAACCTCAAAAAGGGAATAATAAAATAAATATCAAAGAGAGATCAGAGCAAACATCCTGTATTTGTCCGGCTGGCTCGCGGCCAGATCTCGTATCGGTGATAAATGGTGGAGTTTATGTGCCCGGTGCACTACAGGGCGCACCTGTCACCAGAGTGAATGATTGGGAAATGGTATTGCTTCAAGGCTGGTTACCATCTTGACATTTTAACCCCCGACGCAGCGCAAAGAGGGGTATTATAAGGGCTCGCGGCCAGGTCTCGTAGGGTGATAAATGGGTGTGAGTTTGAGGGTGAAGTTCAAAGCCTATGTCTGTCTGTCTGTCTGTACGTATATTCGTAGTGCCTAAACAGATCAAGCGATTTCAATGTTTTTATGTGTAATTTCAAAACATTACAAAAATCAAATTTATAAATTATAAAAATCCCCGACACAAAAAACCTCAAAAAAAGTAAAAAGATAACATTTCTCTCGGTCGGGGGACCCCAACGATAAAATACTATTTTAGTAGGTACTTCTCTTTTTGTGTACGGACGGGGACCGAGAGAGAAATTTTATCAAAAATTTTAAATTTTATTTTTAAATTACACACAAAATAATTAATCCAGAATGGATATCATCATTCTCTTGATCTGATCATCATTGGTCTCCCCCCAATATTCACAACGATCGGTCCTCCACTCCCCTCCCTACAGCGGGTCTCGCTCCCGCGACTTTCTGGTGTAAAGCAACAGAGATTGCTACATCCCACTACATTTTTTTACGTAATAATAAGCGCAATGATTAGCTGAAAATGACGTATACTTTTATCTTAATCTTAGGCATGACTCAAACAAAAGTAGGTATATTCAAGTGCTAACCTTGAGTAAGGTTCTTTATCAGTTCTCAGTATTTGCAACTATTTAAATTATCTTTGCCTTAAACTTGACCGCATAATTCCTCTTTGATAGGTTTCCTAAACTAGAAAATTACTACACATTATTATACATTTGGAGAATATACACCACTAAATTTTAATTAGCATAAATATTTTAGGGGATGTTAGTGCCCATCAATATGAACAACTTTCACTATGGGGCCAACCATGGAATCGCGAAAAAAAAACAGCTGTTCCATACATTTCAGTTGATCGATGTTGTACTTTTGTTGTAATTAAAATTTAGTGGTGTATACCTTTTATAAGCAACATTAATGATGCATCGTCGTTCCTTCGATAGTGATAAGAATGATTTTGAATGTACGTGCAACCTTCATGGTCTAATGACGATGATGTCTTCATTACCACAGGTTCATGCAATAGTGATATTATGTTTTGTTTTTGATAAATAACTTATAGCTAGTCAAAGGAAAATGATGAGAATTAATAAACAAAGTAGGTATTTGTACATTGTATGCCAGTTAGGTAGGTACCTACTTAGATGAATTTCATTGTTACGTAATTTAGCGAGTCAATTTCACAGGCCAGTTAATTTAAATGAATGTAAATAAGACAGGAAATTAGTTTCATCCTCCGTAACGGTTTTTACTAAGCTGATTAGATATTATTTTACGAAAGCTTGCCTACCTATTAACTTAACACATACTCGTAAATCATTGGTTGAATATTAATAGTTCTGAATATGTTATGTGGGTAGTAAAATATCAAATTCATTCATAATCAATACTGTATGTAGACTATTTACCCTTGATACAGAGGGCTAATTGTCTAACTCAACATCAATTGCAATCGCTTTCAGTTTCACATCCATCACATGTTGCTCAAGAAAGTTGTCAAAATTATTTGTATTACTGCAGCAATGGTCGTACAACATCTTTCAAAATAAATAAATCTATACAAATAAATAAAATTGGAGTGTCTGTTTGTAATATTAAAATAACCGCTTTTTACTACATGCATATCATTATATATACGGTACATATGCCAAAACAACATTTTTTTCAATTTTTGTCTGTCTGTCTGTCTATCTGTCTGTCTGTCTGTCTGTTTGTTTCGGCTAATCTCTGAAACGGCTGGAGCGATTTTGACGGGACTTTCACTGGCAGGTAGCTGATGTAATAAGGAGTAACTTTGGCTACTTTTTATCCCGATATTCCCACGGGAACGAGAACCACGCGGGTGAAACAGCGGGCGGCCGCTAGTAAATAATAAATAAATAAATAAAAGCGATTGCGATTGATGTTGAGTTATATACACAATAACCCCCCAGGTTGTAGTGGAACAACATGTAGGTACCATGCCTTATGTATGTGAAGAGAATGAATTCTTTATTTTTTAACCATACCTAATGCTTTGGTTGGTGGTAGGACTTATTGTTCTAAGTCCACCTGGCTAGCTACTAACTACCATCTTATCAAAGTTTGACGCCATAACAACGATGTTTTCAGTATTGTTGTGTTACGGCAGTTAGAGATAAGACAGCCAGTTCCTCAGTGGTTGAGGATTCCGGGAGTCGTGCGCTTCAACCTTCAGCATTATCACTAGCACTACTTAACATCAGAGACTAAGTGCTACCCTGTTGAAGATAAAAAAATGCTTATACTGGGCTCTGTCAGCCTTGGCCTTTTATTACCAGCTAAACTCCTCACTATACCCCCTCAATGGTCTATTAAGGTCTACCGGGAACCGGGAGTGGGGCCCGCGCGATATGTATCATGCCTAGAGATGGGCACTGTGTTTTAACCCATTCAGCCTGCCCGGGTTTTAACTCGGTTAAAACCCAAAACGCCGGGTTAATGCCCATTACTGCCCATTTTGTGGGCGTAAACAATGTTTTAAAGTATTTTACCTGTGTAAGTATTTTAATTATTTTGGTTATCATCACCGAATTAAAATTAATAATCTGCGTAGGCGAAGTTAAAAAACTACCCCATAATGGGGTACAAAGGAAGGGTTTCAAGTTCTCATTTTTAGAATTAGAAATATTAATATTGGTATGTAGGATACTGGTCAGGATTAAAGATGATCTGCGTAGGCAAAGTTAAAATACTTCCCCCTAATGGGGTAGAAAGGGGGTTAAAATTTAACGGGTGTCCCAAAAGTAGGTATAGGATGATTTGTCTCAATAAAACGCGAATGGATTGGAATTTCTCCGTAGTTTTATTTTATTTTGAAGAGACTTGTACAATTTTATATGAAAAGAATATCTGCTAAATGGCCGCCACGGGCATTTTTGCTGTGTGCAAGTTTTTCATGACACTTTCACACATTTCGCTACTTATTTCACCAATAACTCAGCGAATATTTTGTCTTTATTGTCTATGTTTTGGGGATCGTTGGTGTAGACTTTATCTTTGACGTAGCCCTAAAGAAAGAAATCCAGTGGCATCAGATGGCAAGATCTCGGTGGCCATTTGACATCACCTCTTCTTGAAATTACGATATTTTTCGACCTTTCGACGAGTGTTTGTAATTGATCGTGAATTTTCGTGAAATATTTCTATATCTTCTATGCGCTGTTTTATTGTGAAACGCTCCACGATTAATTTTACATGTGTCAAGATGACGTATGTCAAATTTCAACCCGCCATCTTGAATATTTCGGAAATAGCGCTAAATTCAAATCCTATACGTACTTTTGAGACACCCTTTATATGGAAACTTCCTCACTTCTGGTCTAAGAAGTCCTCATGTTGAGGTAACCAGGAAAAAGATATTTGCAGCATATGGCTCACTTAACCGGCTTTGTAACTTTTTGCCGACCAGTACCAAAATCACTCTGTCACAATCGCTTCTGCTGTCTATCCTTGACTACGCTGATGTCTGTTTTACTGACCTGTCGGAAGAGTTACTTGATAAGTTAGAGCGTCTGCTGAACGTTGCCATTAGATTTATATTTAACCTTCGCAAATACGACCATGTGTCTCACTTCCGTAACAAACTCCAATGGCTCCCAATTCGCCGGCGCAGGGACTTACACACACTTAAACTTCTCTATTCTATCCTTTTCATGCCTACTTCCCCTCCTTATCTTAAAGACTGCTTCTCCTTTCACTCTTCATCTACGTCCTGTACTTTGCGTTCTTCCTCTAACCTCACCCTTAAAATTCCACGTCATTCTTCCGACTTTTTTTCCTACTCTTTCTCTGTCCATGCTGTCCGTTTGTGGAACGCGCTTCCAGTAGGTATCAGAAGGGCTCAGACTCTTAAATCCTTTAGAGATCAAGTTAGAAGTCATTTTCTCTCTCTTACTCCTTTCTTTAATATTATCTTCTTTCTCTTTTTCAATATTTGTTAGTGTATACTTATTCTATTCTTTTTATGCACCCTTTCCCCTTCTGTCCTTTTGATTTATTTTTTCTTTCACCCAAGGTTGCCTGGAAGAGATTGCTATATGCCGCCTATTGATAAGGAGGTTAAAATTTATATGGAAACTTCTTCATTTCTGGGCTAAGAAGTATGGAAATTGATATGTAGGATACTAGTCTGCAGTACGGTTCCCGTAGGATATTTTTTTTTCAGTTTACTTTGTTCAATGTACCATGGGTATTATTATTAAGAACTTTTTCTTTGCACGATTGAGCTGGCATAGGATCTATTCTACATTAAAACACACACACAAACGTACCTAGTGGCAAAGTATTGACTTGAGTTTTTGCATTTTGGTAGTTCAAGAGTTAAGAGAATGTGTCTTTTTGTCTAGGTATTGTTACCTTCTCATGCGTAAACCACTGATCTGACTTTCACGAAATTTGGTAAATAGAGCAATAGGGTAGCGTGCTTGATGTGCGATCGCTGAGGTTATGTAACTTTCGCAATGGTCTATTCT
Organism: Crambus lathoniellus; assembly: GCA_949710035.1. Lineage (NCBI taxonomy): Eukaryota > Metazoa > Arthropoda > Insecta > Lepidoptera > Crambidae > Crambus > Crambus lathoniellus. Next base: position 29,114,886 of record OX453302.1, on the reverse strand, counting down.
ATCACAGGATGGCTGTTGAAAAATATATTATACTTTGGAAATCAAGCCGATGGTTCTGGTTACATTTGGATTGGTTAATACCCCTTATCCTACACCTGCTCCAGTTAATGTTGGGAACATTACACTCGGAAGTTTTTAACCACTATGTTTACCTGGGACAGACGGTCCAGTAAGGTAAGTCCAACTTTGAGAAAGAGATATCTCGTCAAATCCAGCTTGGATGGGCAGCGTTTGGGAAGCTCCGGCATATAGTTGCGTCCGAAATACCTCAATGTCTCAAGACGAAAGTCTTTGACCAGTGTGTCTTGCCTTGCCAGTAATGACTGGTCTTTTACTATGGAAACGGTGCTGCGGATTTTTGCGCTACTTTTTGAGGTGGTAGAAAGGTGGAGAATGATCCAGGTTTTTTTTACCTCGGAAAGACCCCCTTCGACTATGATACACTACTTACTTAAAATGCGGATTTGCATCAATTCATACATAATTATGTGTTGTGGCGACATCTAGACGACGCGCACATAATCAACATGGCACGGAGCTTCAAAATGGAGAACCTACATCGCGCTTACGTAGTTCATTCACCAAGTTCGCTTATATACGAACTACGACATAAAAACCAGTGGACAGTTGTCCCCGGGCTAACATTACCTATCCCGGAAGACAACATCAGTCTTCCTTTAACCGTTGCGCAATTCCCCACAGTGGTTTGAACATGATTTGAATCAATAATTATTGTACTTACCTAAATATAAAATCCAAACATAATGTCAGTATACCTACGTACACTTTGTATACGGCAAGCGTTAGCGAGGGTTCCACTAGGTATTTTTTTTAATTTTTGAATTGTTACTTTTATATCCTTGCACCAGACATGTGCCATGTATTTTTTAAGGCATTGATATTATTAATTCTCTTTGACCACGCAGGTGAAGCCGCGGACAACTGCTAGTTGTTTATAATCTCTCTCTCATTTTGTGCCCCGACCGAGAGAAAATTTATTTTCTGATTTCTTTGAGGTTTTTTTGTGTCGGGGGCTTTTATTTATTTAATTTTATTTATAATAGGTCTTTACATATGAAATTGCCGTCTTTTTCTCACATGTTTATTGGTCTCTAATTTTTTAATTAATATCAATATATCAAAATTAATAGTCAGTTTCGAAAATAGAGTATGTCGTCATGTTAAACATCTAAGAAAAGAATAATTAAACACGCGTCTAAAATTTTTATAACTGCTTCAAAGTACCGCTCCTTGGTTGTCGTCAATTTGACAGCTTTGAACAGATTTTTTTTTTATTCTAAGACAGTTTATTAAATGAGATTATATGCAATAGTTAGATTAATTTTGTCTGATCATTATCTCGAAAGTTTCTTTGAATTCGGAGTTCACATGTCCAAGAAATCCCCAAATATCTTTGTATGCTAATTCCAACTTCCTACAATTTCCCCATAGAAAACGGCAATTTCATAGGTAAAGACCTATTATATTATCCTTTTTAAATAACACATAAAATAAAAATAAAACCACATTGAAATCGCTAATTTCAGCCAAATCGAGCAACTTAATTTCTGGCGGCAATTTTTTTTGGCCGCCATTTAGTTTTTTTTTATGCACCAAAATTTGCCCAGGGTGTACATTATTTAAGTCAAAGCTCCATGTCTGTATCTTTTTCCATTTCGGCAGGCAGTTGACCATCTCCATAAATGGCCATATGGATTTTCTTCAAACGTGGCTAATAACCATCTCGATTAATATAGCTTTCAATTGAAAAAACCGCAATAAAATCGCCTGATCCGTTTAGGCACTACGAATATACGTTCAGTACAGAGAGACAGACGTAGGCCTCAAACTTATAACACCCCTCTTTGCGCTGCGTCGGGGGTTAAAAATTAACAAATGTGTACGTACTCTAATATTACTTAGCATTATTTAAGTAGGTAATGAGTTTGTAAATTTCATAATATTGGTTAACTGTTATTACTGATTTACTATACAGTTTCCGCCCAACTTTTCGGGCAGAAATGGGCATAAATGGGTTTTAACCTGGGCATTTTCAAAATGCCGGGTTTTAACCGGGCATTTGCCCATCTCTATTCATGCCTGCTTTGGGACTAGTAAACCATAATGGCTAATGCATATTTCCGCCGCATACTTGATCAACCATGCAATCAATTGCCTAGTTGCTTTTAGACATTTTATTAAGCAGCGCCGCGGCATGTGATATTATTATCGCGTCAACAAGCCAGGTAAAGTCGGTAGCGGCGCACGAAGAAACTCGTACAATGACCTTTTATTATCTGTCTCTGTCGCTCTACAGAAGTCTTTCCCAAAGTGGGCGATAACGCCCCCTTGTGGGCGCTCCATGACATGCCTAAAGAGAGGCGGTAATGCTAATATTACACGGTTCAACCAAATTGATTCACTTTGGTAGAAAGGCGAAGAAATACAGGCGCAATGTCAATGTACAATGTCAATACATTGAATGATTCACTTTTACGTTTACATTGTTCAATTTGCTTGCTTCATCCGAATTGAAAGGCAAAAGTGAACCGTGTATTTCCGCCATCAGAAACCCAGAAAACAAATGGGGGCGTTGTAGAGGCTACCTGTGTTGAGCGCCTCTGTGCACTACCTAACTGCACTCAGGTCTCAAACTCAAGTTAACTCTTGCGGATTATAATAAAAGTCTCGTTTAGAATGAATGTTTAATCTCCGCTGATATACCTCACAATAATTATTTCATTTGAAGTTAGTGGTTTTAAAGTAGGTAAAAAATGGGGGGCGTTAAAAATAATTTATTTTCAAAGTGGGCAGTAGACTAAACAAGTTTGGGAACCTCTGCTCTACAGGGACAGGTAATAACAAATAAAAGAGACATCGTCAGCGACCGACGCAAAACCAGTATGGTACCGCACCGACAGGGCCCAACTTCCTGCTGCGAGCTGCCATACCGACGACCGCCGTATACCTGTCCCGTCTTCACCACACCATCACCGTGGGAGACGTGACAGAGTATATCAAGAAGAAGAGCAACTTCTGCTTGAGAGTGCAGGCTTTGGAATCGCGCCACAATACAAATTTCAAGTCGTTTGTGGTGCGAGTCCCGACAGCGAGGCTGGAAACTTTCTTGAAGGAGGATTTCTGGCCGCAGGGGGTGGTTTATCGGCGCTTCCGGGGGTCGTTGCCATATGCCACCGATTCAACACCGAGAGCTGTTACTTAATTTTATCTTACTAACCTAGTGCTACATTTATATACTAACAAAATTGTGTTATATCCTTACTTATATTATAAATGCGTCTCTGTCTGTCTGTGTGTTACACAATCACACCTAAACTACTGAACCGATTTGAATGAATTTTGGTATAGAGATAGTCTAGAGCCTGAGAAAGGACATAGGCTACTTTTTATTCCTGAAAAATATCACCTTCCCGCGGGATAACGTCGTCGTGTAGTACACGCGGGCGAAGCCGCGGGCGGAAGGCTAGTAATCTATATATGTTAGTTTATAAGGTATTTATTATATGGGCCTGATATTGTGAAATATTGTTAGTTGCCTGAAATAAATGATTTATTTATTTATTATATTATAATAACAGGTCATTCATTATACGCACTGACCTCTATAATACAAGTACGAATACTTGTATTATATACAATATATCCTCCTGTATTATATACAGTATTCCTCCTGGAGCTACAACATATCGTGCTTGCTTGTAGTCTACTGATTTATGCCTTCATTAGTTGTATCTCTGTTTATGTACTAATAAATAAAATAAAAAAATAAAAATATAGAGTATTGTATTATACGACATTCTTCGTGCTACGCGACCGTACTTTAGTAAACCTCCGTCTCATGAAACAACGATTAAAAAGCAAATTACAAGTTCAGCCATTTTATATCGCACCATTAAATGCTTTATTCTGACATAAAGAGAAGTTATTGGTTGTTGGCAGTACTAAAATTTAAATGAAATCAATGAACCTGCAATAGAACAGAAAGTCAAACAAATGCAGTCAAAGTTATTTAGTAACTATTTATTTGAAATTAAAATAGGTCTTCCTTATATCATATGCATAAGAAAGAAAGCCGATTACGAAAATATGTGTTTCCGATCTAACTAATCTCATATCAACTATTTATTATAATTTTTTGGATCTTGAGTTCAATGGACTTGAGTCAACACATTTGCTCACAATTGATCAGTATCAAACCATACATTTTATTGTAACAAATTTGCATAACTGCATTAACATGTGACTGAGCAAACCATTCATTTATTAGACTACCAGTGATTGCTTAATTAAGTAATTATTAGGTAGTCAATTATGTTATAAGATTGACAATTTAGAACTTTCACTTAGGGAAATGTACTCCAACTTGTGTGAGTTTTCTAAAAAACAATTGAATAATCAAAAAATGGCTGCATATAATATGGTTGACTTTTGTAATTTTAATTCAGACCGGTTCGAATCATTAGGGAAAAAATGCAGATGCAGTTGTAACACAGTATGCAATGACTTTTGTCAAAAGGAGTCATTAGGCCAAGCGGCTCAGGAGGTCTATTTACCAACCAAACCTGAAGTCTCTAACATTTGTGATAGTTTATTATTAAATAATAAAAGTAAATCCCCCACTAAAACTACTGACACCAAAACAATTATGTTCAGTGATGAGATTGGGAAGAATTTAGGCCAATTTTTACAGAAAGATTCAAAGGAAAATGTTATTAATTATTGCATGCCTGGTTCCAGTATAAACGAGATCATGAAAATAATTGTTAAAAAATCCTTAAGTGAAAACACAAACTTGATAATTTTAATTGGGAACAGGGATAATTTAAATAAAAACCAGTTAATAGCCTATTGCAACACATTATGTTCATTAAATGTAAGGAAGGTTGTTATGTTTACATTTCCCTACAGTAAAAGTTTTTCACCGTTAGAAAATAAAATAAGGTATAATCTAAACTTAACTATGAACACATTAGCCTGTCATAATAAAGAGTTGCATATTATTGATATCAATATGTTGTTGAATAATGTATACTTGACTAAAGATAAATATTATCTGCCTAATTATCTTAAGCGACAAATAGCGGTATCGCTATCATTTTATTTTAAACAATTAGCCAACAACTTGGCTAGTATAACCTCTGCTTCTATTGAGCAGTTTAACTTTGATACTTCTAATGTAACTTTGGAATCTGTTCCAAATAATTCGATTCTTTTGAATCCAAATACTGACATGGTTAATTTAAATTACCATTAGAGACAACGGAGGCATACTCTAGCCCAGTATTGACAAGAGGAAAGCCTAAATGTTTAAAAATAGTACACCAGAATATCCAAGGCTTTTCTGCTGGCAAAGACCTAGAAATAAGTTTATTTTTAAATTGTGAAAATATTGATGTGTTATGTGTTACTGAACATTGGTTAAAAGAATATGAATTATTGTTAAATTTGGATAATTATAGTGTTGTAAGTTCATTTAATAGAAAAACTACAATAAGGGGGGGTTCTTTAATAATTTTACCTAATAACACACAATATAAAGAGCGAAAGGATATAGTATCCCTCTCTGTTGAACGAATTTGTGAGATATCATGCGTGGAACTTGAACAAATAATTATAATCTGTGTATATAGCCCCCCTGGAGCAAATTACACAGTCTTTGAGTCCACTATGGAGGATGTTTTGAAAATATGTTGTCGTAAGAATAAAAAAATTGTAGTTTGTGGAGATTTTAATATAGACATCTTAGATATTAAATTAGCACAACTCTCCAGTAAATTCCTTAATCTTTTTAAATCATTTAATTTGCTTCACACTTTTAATGAACCGACGCGAATTACGCCAACATCGGCTACTTGCTTAGATAACATCTTTTCCAACTGTAACTTAATTGAGAATGTAACGGTTCAGAATCGCACCTGAACTATCTCGAATATTTCTTAAAGATTTAAAAGTCGAAATGTATTAATGTTACTTACCTCAATAACTTTTAATAGTATAAATGGATCCTGGTGTGGGAATAAATCACAAAGTCAAATTGGGTTGTGTCAACTGGGTTGTATTGAACAAAATTAGCCATTTACCATGTTGTTGCGCTGGGAATTTGCTTCATACTTTGTCAACACAGTGTATATGGGAGGGAGATTCTGTCTATAAGGCTTGGGGCTTGTTTAGTGGTTTCAGATTGCTTGAGGTAAACACTGTAAAAGAAACGGGTTAATGGTAGCGGAGCAGTTGTGGTCATTTGCATTTAATTTGGAAGTTTTATGATTAATCTGAGGAAGTTAGATACAGTAAATTTGTTTGAATTAGCGAGAAAATATAGTTAATAAATACCTGAGATTCAGGGATTGAAACAACGATGTTTCACAACAGTTGGACTCTGTGACAAATTATTTCATATAAGAAGATGCACTTTGTTGAGGGTTTTGTCAATCGAATTTGCTTCACGGGAGTGTGGACAATACTTGTATTTCGATATTGGTTCACGAAATAATCGACACGAACTGTTATTAGTTAGTAAAATTATAAATCTTGTTGTAAACAAATGTCATGTCAAAATGGAATAATCCTGTCCAAGTGCAGCGACAACTAGCGGCAGAGTTGAGAACTAAGACAAGTCAAATGACATCACATAAATATAGCGAGAAGGTTTTTACTCACAGAATGTTAAATTAACATTATGTAAAACTTAAATAAAAATATGGGTTAAATAATCAACAGTACAGAATATTGGTTTCTATCTTAGATAAGGTTCAAAGTTTCAAATTTGGTGAATGTATATTGACTAGAGATGATTCGTTCGGAAATTATGTTCGAACAATTACCATTTTGATAATAGTTTTCGTTCGTAAATAAAAAAAGGAATCATACAAAATAATGTGTTTATATTATGTGAGAAGGTAGTATTTTGAATAGTTTAGTAAATTTTATAACTTAATATTAGAAGTTTTGTAACTATCAAAGGTTTCTGAACGAAGGCTAGACGGGGCGTTCGGGATGTTTGAAATGGGTTGGCGTTAAACGCTAGAGGGCGCTATGACGATAGAGTAGGAATGTGGGACGCCGCTTTTTGGCGCGTTTTTGAGTAGGCCTATATAAGCAAAAACGACGCGACGCTCGCTCTTATTTCTCCGGGATCGACTTCGAGGCAACACGTATGGAAGACGAAACACTTTTTGAAGAAGTTTCCATTTTTAATCAAGCGAGAAGTAGTCTTCAAGCAAGTGTACAGTGAGTCCTTGCACCATAGGGCGTTTATTGGGTTCGCGATCTTTTAAACGTTTTAATTTTGGAATTCTGACTGGTAAATTGGATCCGAAATTAAAAGGTCTAGTTTGTTTACAGAAAGCATTTCAATTAAAGTAAATTTTTCCCAAGTAAAATCCTAGAAAATGGGCTTAATTTGAGTCAGAGAGGGTTGGAAGCATAGAGTTTGTTTCTTCAGGAGTACATTTTTATGTCTCCGGGCTCCAGGCAAGGCTCACGGGAGGTCGTTAGGTAAAGAAAGTCTGGCATTGTGGAGTGTCAGATGAGTGTTCATTGGATAACGCTTAGTAATTTCCACATGGTTTGATCAGGCGGGCTGTTTTCATTGACAGTTTTTCAGTTAACACGTCTGATGGCGCGGGGCGTATGCCCCAGATTTGGAGGCAGTTGCGGCCTGATTGAACCATACCTACCTGTAGGGTGTCTATCTGTTCCCTTCCCAAGCAGATGGACCACGGCATGAGCGATAGGATTTTAGGGGGCCCACTCACCCAAACTTGACAGAATTGGGGCGTCAGAACTGGCGATACAGGCGCCAGGTTTGTGTTTGTTAGGAAAGTCGCATTTAGTCGGAAATTAGGCAGGTAAGTACCTACTTAGAATCACGAGCTAGGTAACTCGAAGACCTTTGTTCTGGCAGAAAGGGGGAGGTCTGCTGGGGCAAGGCTACGAGGGGAGTCTGGTATACAGAGTAGGTAGAAAGAGTAGGGTCGCTGTTAGGTCTATAAGTAGCATGTTCAGGATATGAACAAATAAAATACTGTTTTATATGATTTAGTTAGCTTTATCCAAAGTTCAGTCGTTTCATGTACATGAACAAGTTTTTATAAAATTTTGAAAGGTAAGATAGATAGATATGTAAAAAACGTAATGGCGACCGGTAGCTCGCCGAAGATAAAAATGCGACGCAGGCGCCGCCGCCGCGCCGTGCGGCGGCGGGCGGCGACCTCAGAGCAATGAGTAAAGCGCGGAGTCTATCTTCCGTCCGCCCGCGCCCGCACCTCCGTCGTCGTCTTAGTGATGAGGGCCGGAACATCCTCCGGGGCCTTGAAACCCGAGGGTTTCAAGATTAACTGGATCGTCTTGATTAGGGATGATGCACATCTTATTGATGGCTCTACGCTTTGTGCCTCTTGTTGTGAGCACATCGGCGACGCGACTGATGTCGTCTGTTCCTGGATACAGTTTAACTATTCGAGCCAGGGGCCACTGAAGAGGCGGTAGATTTTCTTCTTTTAAAATGACCAGGTCGCCCTCCTTCAGTTCTTGCTGTCTTGTCTTCCACTTGGTCCGCTGTTGTAACTCGGCGACGAACTCGCGACGCCATCTCTCCCAAAAATGTTGCCTTAATCTTTCGATGATTTGGTATCGGTTTGGGCGCTTCGTGGTGATCGGAAGTGATGGAACAGCGGTGAGCGGTCGACCGATCAGAAAGTGCCCCGGAGTTAAAGGAGTGGGGTCATTTGGATCAGGTGAAAGGGGTGTCAAGGGACGGGAGTTCAAAATCGCTTCTATTTGTGTGAACAAGGTAGCAAGCTCCTCAAACGTTAGGGAAGCATTACCGGCTATGCGACGTAAATGAAATTTGGCGGACTTAATTCCAGCCTCCCACGCTCCTCCGAAATGCGGTGAGTACGCCGGACTAAACACAAATTTAAAACTTTCGTTAGAAGCAAAATCGCTAACCGACTCACGACTGGATCTGAGTATTCTCCTTATCTCGTTGTTTGCACCCTTAAAATTTGAACCATTGTCACAAAAAATAGTGTTGGGTTTGCCTCTTCGAGAGACAAATCTACGCAAAGATAAAATGAATGCCTCGGTGCTCAAATCGCTTACCAATTCTAAATGTATTGCTTTAGACGAGAGACATATAAATAGGCATAAATAGCACTTGGAGATACGGTTTCCCCTATCTTTGCGGCTAGATATCATAAAAGGTCCGGCAAAATCGACACCACACGAGTAGAAAGGGTATGATGAGTAACTCCTTTCGGCAGGTAAGTTGCCCATTAAGGGCTGCACCGTCTGGCCTCGCAATCGGACGCAGATGACACACTGCTTGGTTGTACTGCGTGCCAGGCATCGACCACCTATAGCCCAGAATCTCTCCCTTACGGAGGCCAGCAGATGTTGCGGACCTGCATGAAACAATCTCACATGTTCATGTTTAAAGATCAATTTAGTGAAATGATGTTTTGAATCTAAAATAAGGGGGTGCTTTTTATCATAGTCGAAATCAGAATTTTTCAATCGACCTCCCGTTCTTAACAAACCATTTGAATCTATAAAACAATTAAGAGACAATAATTTAGACTTTCGATTTAAAGGTTTATTATTTTTAATACTGTGTATTTCTTCGCTATAACTTTCCAATTGACTGTATTTTACTAGTAACAATAATGAATTATTTAATTCATCAGTATTTAAAGGTTCAGTAACTTTTGCAGTTTTATTTCTACAATTAAATATGAAGCGCAGCACATAAGCATAAATTCTTTTCAACCTATCTAAGTTAGAATATTTATCAAATTTAATTATTGAGTTTTCAAATGACAGCATAACCTTTATAGGATTTTTTGTTTCGGGTAAGTCAGAATGGACTAGTGTGTGTTGTGTGGGCCAGTCAGCCTGGTCCTTAGCGAGGAATGGTGGTCCTTCCCACCACATAAAAGAAGACCGAAGCTGCTTGGGGGTCACGCCGCGGGAGGCGATGTCCGCCGGATTTTGATCTGTAGGCACGTGACAAAAGGTAAATTCACTGGTAAGTTCGTTGATCTCATTGACACGATTGCACACAAAGACTTTAAGATCTTTAGGATGAGCCTTCAACCACCCTAACACAACTGTTGAGTCGGTCCAAAAATATTTTTGACTGATGTCACACTGTAAAGACTGTAATACCTTCGAGCACAGACGAGCACCAAGCAGGGCACCACATAACTCCAACCGAGGTATTGTGGTCGGTTTCAACGGCGACACTTTTGACTTGGCACACAATAACCTGACTGTGACACTTTGGTCCTGTTTATTCACAGAACGCAGGTACACGCAAGCAGCGTAGGCTTGCTGGGAAGCGTCCACAAAACAATGCAATTCTATATTGCCAGGGAATTCACACAAAACCCGTCTGGGAATCTGTATTAAAGATAAATTTGAAAATTCCTTTATAAGGCTTAACCAATTCTTACAAAATTCGATAGGCACTGGATCGTCCCAGTCAAGTTTAGATGACCACAATTGCTGCAGCAATATCTTGGCCACAATGACACATGGGCTTAGTAACCCTAGGGGGTCGAAGACTTTAGAGGTGGCAGAAATAATTGACCTTTTGGTTATTTGAGGAGATGGTTCAATATCAGTAGAAAACTGTAAAGAATCAGTTTTAGGGGACCAATTCAAACCTAGAACACTAGAATCCTTATTAAAATCCATAGGAGTTGACGAATCGATTTCACTATTAAATAGCTGATGACAGTTAGTCCTAAACTTTCTAAGAATCAAACATGCGGAATTTAAGACCTCCACCACTTGCTGATGGATGTACTTAAGCCCCTCTACCGTATCAGAACCAGTATTGAGGTCATCAGCGTAAAACCCTTCTTGGATGACATTACTAATAGATTTGTCCTCACATTCACGAGCAAGCTGCAGGAGACACCTCGAACTCAGGAACGGTGCCGACGCAGTTCCGTATGTGACAGTGTTGAGTTGCAGAACGTCGATAGGTTGATGAGGTTCATCGCGCCACAGTATAAGTTGTAGATGGCGCTGCGATCGATCCACTTCTATCTGTCGAAACATTTTCTCAATGTCCCCTGTAAGAACAAACCTATGCATGCGAAACCGAAGCAAAATTGACATCAAATCACTTTGAACCACTGGCCCTACCATTTGTATATCATTAAGTGACTTTCCGGAGTGAGTTTTAGACGAAGCATTGAATACCACTCTGAGTTTGGTGGTTTCACTCTTCTCACGGATCACGGCATGATGTGGCAAGAAGTAACCAAAGTCAGGTTTATTTACTTTAGTAAGATGCCCTAGATTAGCATATTCATTTATAAATTCTTTATAATCCAATTTTAATTTAGGAAATTTAAAAAATCTATTTTCTAGGCTTTCCAAACATTTTTTAGCAATATAATATGAATCACCGAGTACTTGCTCTGGTGTTTCTTTGAATGGAATTTTTACTGAAAATCTACCATTTGAAAGCCGAGAAACATTTTCTACAAAATGATTTTCACAGAGTTGCTCTTCGACTGAATAAGTTTTAGTTTGCAGTGGTAAGTCATCAATATTCCAAAATTTTTCTAAAGAATCTTTAATTTCTTGTGAAAAGTTACAGTGAACTTCGGGGATTGACTGACTAATTAACAAGGGACCACCTACAAGCCATCCGAGCTTAGACTCCTGAAGATATGGTTTATTCGAACCAAGTTTTATTATACCGTTACCAATTAAATCCCAATAAATGTCTGCTCCTAAGAGGATGTCCACCTCTGCTGGTAAAAAGTATTTAGGATCAGCAAGTACTATATTACTGGGAAAATGTAAATGCTCAGTGTTTATTACTGAGTTTGGGAGAATACCAGTTATGCGTGGAATTACTAAACATTTAACTTTAAATTCAAAGGGCATAACTCTTGATTTAATTTGAATTATACAACTTTGACTAATTTCCAATCGAGCTGCATTATTAATTCCACTAACACTCACAGAGCCGACACCCTCAGGTGACAACCCTAGTCGCTTTATTAAATTGACTGTAACAAAAGAGCTTTGTGAACCAGTATCACACAACACCCTAGCCGAATAGGTTTTACCCTCTACTATAATGTTTACAATAGCCGTACATAGCAAGACTTGCTTCGCAGAACCCAAAGATGGCTGACTGGTCGATGCTGTCAAGGAGACAGGCAAGGAAGATGAGCTTGCCGTTGCCTGCTGTGCTTCTGTATCTGTACTAACTTGTTTGTGTAAAAGTGTATTATGCTTCTTTTTGCAAGTGAGACACAAACCCTTCATATTGCAATGAAAAGAATTATGGCCGCTGCGTAGGCAATTTTTACATAACTTCAACTTATTAACCTCAGACACCCTATCATCAACACTCATATGTTTAAATTTTGGACAACTATACAACGGGTGCGCTTCACTGCATAAATTACAACAATATTTATTTACATGTTTATCAGAAGCAACAACTAAACTCTTAGAATGAGCGTGGAGCTTCGGTTTGTTATCAGAAGTTTTATCAAATCGGCTAGAATTACTATATGCAGTCTCCAGCACATCAGCACGGCTGCGCAAGAAAGAGTAAAATTCAGTTAATAATGGTAAATCAGTAAGGTTACATTTATATTCTTCCCACTTTCTACTAGTGTTGATGTCTAATTTTGCCGAGACCATAAATATTATTAAGGCATCCCACTTATCAGTAGGCTGCCCTAGGGAATCGAGAGCACGTAAATGTTTTGAGACATGATCAACAATAAATCGCAAAGCTTTGTAAGATTCCGTCCGCAAAGGTTCAATATTGTGCAACGCTTTTAAATGATTATTGATAAGAATATTTTTATTATCAAATCGTTGACATAATAAATCCCACGCAATTGCATAATTTTTAGCACAAAATTCAATGGATTTAATTACAACTGAGGCGCTTCCTTCAAGCGAGGAACGCAAATAATGAAATTTATTTATCGCAGGAATCCCTTCATTACTATTTATCATTGATTCAAAAGTATCTTTAAATTCAATCCACGATAAATAACTTCCATCAAAAGTAGGCAACTTTATTGTGGGTAACCTTATTGTGCTATTCATTTGAGAATGGCAAGAACTAAACTCATCACGGTTTTTTTCACTTTGAATTTTTTCATTCTGTTTATCCAATAATTCTTGACCAACTGAAATTAACCGTAGAAATTGATTTTCAACTGTATCTCTCTCCCTTATTTGTTCATCGCTATCCTCATGCAATAAATCAATTTTATCTTGAATAACGTCATACTCATTCAACATTATCTGACATTTATTCAATTTCAATTCTAATTCTTTATATTTAACTGAGGAAATTGTACTTAATTCACCTATATTATTAAGATAGTCTCCGAATTTAGTCAATCTCCCTTTTAAAATACCTCTCTGTTTGACTAAACTAGACAACACCGCAGTCTGGTCAGCACCAGCGGTGGTAACTGATTTGCCTTGCTCAACACTAGCGGTGGCAACCGATTTGGCCTCGTCAACACCCATTGTATCTTTTTAAATAAATGTAAGTAGCCAAATAAATCGAAATTAAATATCGAAATAAATTATCACTTGGGCAAAACAAACTACGAAATAAATAATAAATGTGCAAGTCAGGCCTTATTTATGGGAGATGAGTCGCTCCAGATCCAGTCGCAGCCGAAGTTTCGCGATGCTCCGGCTACCGGTTTTACTTTCCGGCGAGTCTTCGTTGACCGACTCGTGCGACAGCCGCGCGGCGCTAGCGCTGGGTCCAAAGTCCAACGCGCGACCGCGTGGGATAGCTGGAATTAGTCGGCGAAAATACCGTTCAATATCGGAAAAACAACCACTTTTCCCTATAATGGAAACAAAACACAAAGAAAAGTTCTTAAATTTGTAATTAAAGCGACCTTGTGGCCAAGCTCTGCAATGCTTATGCGTTCTTTTAACCTTAACCTTATAAGTAATAAGCCGCCAAAATGTGCAAACTGCACTAGAATGAACAGGCGCCACAGCCAAAGATCGGTTCAATTATTTCAAACAAAGGAATGAGTATAAATACACTCGCAAATGCAATGAAATAAGTAGGTACCTATTATCACTCGCAATGACAATTCAATTTATGGAAAGGTACCTAAAAGGTAGGTAAAAAAAATGTAGGTAAAAAAAGGTAGGTAAAACAGGCAGCGTGCGTATTTATAGAAAATAGCTTTAAATGAACTTAAAACAACACTTATTTTGATTGCCAATTTGCCAGGCTTGCTCAAAGCTAGATTAGGTGACGTTATAACCTAACGCTTGATTAGCAAGCCGACTCGTTCACACAATAAAAGCGACTGAAATAAAGGAATGTTAGGTTTAGGTTATAAATAATAATTAGGATTAGGGCTTACTCTCCTCGGATTAGACCTCAGAATCACGCTGGGCTGGCTTCGTTGATGTGATTTTTCACCACGTCGGCGTCGTTCGCACGTGTTTTTCTGGCAGGCTCCAAGAGCAAATCCACTTTGTTTTACGTTGAGCGCCAATTTTGTTCAGGATATGAACAAATAAAATACTGTTTTATATGATTTAGTTAGCTTTATCCAAAGTTCAGTCGTTTCATGTACATGAACAAGTTTTTATAAAATTTTGAAAGGTAAGATAGATAGATATGTAAAAAACGTAATGGCGACCGGTAGCTCGCCGAAGATAAAAATGCGACGCAGGCGCCGCCGCCGCGCCGTGCGGCGGCGGGCGGCGACCTCAGAGCAATGAGTAAAGCGCGGAGTCTATCTTCCGTCCGCCCGCGCCCGCACCTCCGTCGTCGTCTTAGTGATGAGGGCCGGAACAAGCATTATGTGTTATCACAAATATATCTACGATCAAATCCGAATTTTGTTGACATCCCTAGCCATAGATTCTTGTGATAGACGAACAAACCCGGGCAATTTGACAGAATGATTATAGATAGTGGGGAAGAGTCCGATTGACAGTTTCCAGCAAAATGGCTGTCTTTATCTAACAAAAATAATGTTACATCTTAAGAAGAGAGATTAGGTCAATGATTAGTGCGTTGTAGCAATGTAGTCTACAAGTTATATGATATTCAGTGAGGTATGTAAGAAATTAATAGATTTGAAAAGGAAAAGGTGACCAATGGATACCTAGTGCTTTCAGTATTTGGGAAATGATTTGTGAGGTAACAATACTAGTGGAACAGTCCAAAGAGCTTGATTAGAGTAATCTTTATAGGTTCACGCATTGCAAAGATATGAAGGTTGAAATAATCTATCAAACATAAGTGGAGAATCTAAATTTACCTATATATTTGGCTTGACAAAAGGTAATATATTCCTATGATGCAAAAGGCACCTATAATAATCTATAAATTGAGCTGGTTGCGGAAGAGTTCTCTGGATCAGACTACTGCTAAATTAATGTATGAAGAGGATTTTGTTCGGTGGCGAGAGAAGATGTTTAAACTCGAAGGAACTCGGTGTAACGTTGACCAGTGTCTTATGGAAGCTGATGTGGATTCAAGGTTTTCCAGATACTAACCTATTGAGTTGGAACATGATTCTATTTTAGCCATAAATTATGTAAAGCTATCGGGGTGAGGCGAAAGCTTCTGTCCAATTTGGTTGGATTCTTAAGTTATTTCCAAGACCAGTCCAATGGTGAGATTAAGGATATATTACCATGAGCGAGATTCTTTAGAGACAAATTTTAACCAACAAGTTGCAAAAGTTCAATAAGATCCGAGTCAGACACATAGACATAACTAGGGAATTTAGTTCTACGGGGAAACTTGGTCATAGAAAAGGTTAGGAGAGTCTATATTTATATGTACTTACTATGAATTAGAATTGAGTTCTTTCCCCTCAGGAGTCGGACTTGCTAGTTCTCCTAATTTAAGCACTCAACCTGTTGGATTTATCCCAATAAGGATTATTCAACAAAAGGAAAAGGATATATCAATTAACGTTAACTTTAACTGCTGCTGCCATGAAGGAGAAAGATCTCTTCATGTAGATTAGCAAGTCGCTTTGAAGCATTTAGCTTGGTCCTCTTTTATTTATATATACAGAAAGAATTGACGAACATGACAGCTTGACTTTATATGTTGAAGTTTGTTTTTATATGAAAATGTAATAAAGCAGCGCCGGAGGAGGGATGTCCAAGTCTGGTGACGAGTTCCACTGTTATGGGCGGCGGAGGTGCCCTGACTTTACCGGTTAAATAATATTGCTGGAGCATTTGTATTAGGCCAAGATGGTGATTAAGATCAATAGACTCTCTTCACCCTAATGATTATACCAATTTCCATCTCTGACTTTGCAAGCAAAACCATATGCTGAAGCTAATAGGTACTATTATAGATGTAGTGTTTCCATCTTCTAATAGATATAACAAATTTTCATCTCTAACTTTGCAAGCAAGGCCATATGCCTAAGCTAGTAGGTACGGTTATAGATCTGATATAGTGACTCAGTCTTCCAATAGATATAACAAATTTTCATTTCTAATTTGCAAGCAAGACCATATGCTTAAGCTAATAGGTATTATTATAGTAATTGTGTCTCCATCTTCATATAGGAATATCAAATTACATTTCAAACCACACATGCCAATTTCACCTTAGACCTTGCAAGCAAATCCGGATGCTGTTACTAGTTTCAGTTCCATTGTAACCTAAATTATTAAATTCCACCAGTTTTAATAGACAGTTAACCTTGGGTCAGTAACCAGAAAATTAGCATGGTGGACTCAGCAAAATAACTCACCAGGTTTTCAAAGTATATTAGACCTAGGAATCGGTTAGGACCTAACTGTTAAATGTCCAAGCAATGTAGGGGTAAACTAATGTTAGATTTATACAAGAGTATTAACTTATTTTGAGTGTCTTTGTCGCTATAAATGAGGTTAGAAAATTAGAAGCAACGGCCATGTAATATGAACAGCTGTTAAGTTGATGTAGGCATATAGGCAGTTCAAAGTATGAGTTAGTTAGTAGTAAGGTTAGTCTCTGTCGCTTCATTTAAAAGATCATGGGTCTACGCTTTACAACCAGGGTTCTCCATTACGACATCACAGGCCACTTCAGATTTGATTCAGAGTATCCATAGTAGTTATCTATATATTAATCGGACAACAGTTAGGTATTACAGTGTTCAAGCTAGCTAGGTATTTTAGTAACTAATAGAATTCTTGACAGAGGTTCAGTATTAGCTTAGAGTAAATACTAGAATGGTTTGTTAGTATATTTAGGTCATCTATTAGGTTAGGCTAAGCGATTAGAAAAATGGGTAGGTGTTACAATTTAGTAGTGCCGTTACCAGGATTAAAAATTAACACATATTATAGCAAATCTTGTATAGGAATAAGAAAATAAGACAATATTTACAAACCTTTTTAATGAGTTTAGCATATAAATTACATTGGAGCTCTGAGTATTTCTGAAGGTAAGTGGCTAGTTTACATTGAGTTGGAATAGCCACAATTTGTTGTTTAGTGCAGAAGGAAAACTGAAGCGACGGGGTTAATATTAATTATTTAATTAAACTTCTGTTAAGCGTCCCCGGGCAGGATGTTTCTTAATAAGGGTCTTTTGAGAACTGTTCATAGGTCTTGATTAGGTTTAGTTAAGTATAGCAACTTGTTTTCTGAAATGGAAGAAATAATTCATTATTGTAATATGCTAGCAAATTCAAAAATAAGAAAATGTTTATCTTTTCAGAGATTTCATAGGTAGTAATGTTGAATTTTAGTTAGATGAAATGCTAAGTTGGATTGCATTCTGTTAGAGAATAAATAATTAATCACATAATTAAACAAGTACTTACTATTAATTGTCTTTTTATTAAAAAGAACAATAGTTATAATTCTTGAGTAACATCATATTGTGGTTTCATAGATTACCAATATTATCTCTGTTGAAATTCGTCAATAGTCTTTTTATTAAAAAGAACAATAGTTATAATTCTTGAGTAACATCATATTGTGGTTTCATAGATTACCAATATTATCTCTGTTGAAATTCGTCAATAATTAGGTAATTTAATTGTCGAAAGCCGGGCAGGTGAATTCACAAACTTGTATAGCACAATTGTATAGTTGAAAGACTTTTGAGTAGAGGTTATATGGAGCTAATCAAAGAGCATGTATGAGGAACACATGGAGAATGACATTTGTCATTGACAAGGTTGTTTCTCTCCTTAGTGTTAGCTCTGGGTAGGCGAACGGAAAAATTATGGGAAACTGTATGGACCTTGTTAAGTACAAACTTTGTATGGGCTTGCATATTTGTATACAAATAAATTATAGAGACACGTTATATGTCAAAGTAGTACGGTTTTGATGTTTAGTAAAGACTGGGAGCTACCGCGTTACTTTATGGGTATGAACTTCATACGGTTTTTGGAACTTTGAGTCAATTTTATAAAGAAAATAGTCGCTATCGGTTCCTTGTTTTGTGACGTCGGGTATAACGATAACTAGCTAGCAACGTTCAACAGAACAAAGCAGCAAAAATCTATCAGAATAAAGAATTCAAATGACAGTTGAAGCCCATACCCATATCCAGATTTCTTAGCCGGTAGCCCTCTGTTCACAAAATTAGATTTTGAGGTTGTTTCTTGGAAAGGTCGATATTTAAGAACATGAGTGACAGGATAGATTTTCTAGCTCCAAAAGCTTCGCTAGATGGCGTTGAGCGAAGTATGTGCATGTCTATGGTATATTTTGGTATGAATCATATTTAAATTAAAAACCCAAAGGAAACTAATAATAAATTAAATAAGTACTACTGTAACAGAAACGAAATAGTTAAATTTTAAAGATTAAGGTAAATAAATAACTTCTGTCTGACGTTCCGTTTTACAAAAAAAAAAAAAAAAAAAGGGGTCAAAGTAAAATTTCATGTTTCGTACCTTCTAACTGCATAGATAGGTGGGACAGCGCCATCTAGTAATCGAGCTTTCGGGAAATCGCCCATTAGCACGGCATCACAAGAAAGTTAGGGCGATAGTTAGATTTTTACTCAACGGAGGTCGCCACGGGTAATTTTCGATCGAATAGAATTTGGTTAGTAACTGAAATAATAATGGTAAATAAGGCTGAATGTTATTGATAAATGAATTATAGCAAAACCTTGTTTTGTTTTAAAAGGGGCAAATTCTTTTAGCTAACAGGGTAATTACGCTACTGTGTGATAGATGTCGCTACCGGTAGGTTACGAAAATTTGTGGTTCTTATTAATCAATTAAAATGGGTTATGTTATGTATCAGAATCGTGCAAATTAATGACTATGTGATGTGCGGTCCGAGATTGTAGTTTAAAGGCGTGTTTGAAAATGTTATAAAAAAAAAATTTTAGGATAGATAATGACATACATTAGGTGAAATATTACATACATATATTAGTTGGGGAGGGGGGCGATCACGTTGTTCTGTGGTGCGCTATTTTTATTGTTGTTAGGATATAAATCCAGACATGGCTTAGGGGACTCGCGTCCAAGCCAGAAAGATTGGAAGAAAAAAAAAAAAAAAAAAAAAAAATTTGTTAGAAATGTTTTTGTTTTCATCAAGAAAATTTATGAATTATAAAAGTTATGCAAATAGGTTTTAGTGTAAATCATTGTAAGAGTTATGAATTTGAAGTAAGAGAATAGTATTTTAGTTGATATTAAGTTGGGGGGTTTGTACAAGGTATTTCAAAGGGGTAAATAATTAAAGAAGTTTGGCTTGGTTGAAAAATGTGTCTTGATGAGAGTGATTTCTCATGGAAATAAGTGGATAATGAAAACTGAAGAAGTGTTATGAGGTCTGGCTTTTCATGGTGTACATAAGAGAGGGGAGACCCTTTCTGACTTATAGATTGATAACAACCATTTTGGTAAGTTAATCAGAGATTTAGTTTTAATTAAATTGTTGAAAATTTTTAGAATTAGACACAATTGGTACCTACTTGTATATGGACAGCTTAGACTCAAAGAGGGTAATTTTGTTTGAAGGGAACGGTATTTGCAATGCTAAATAAGTCAACGGATAACTTAGTAGGGACGGTTTGATTTTTCAAACGCTCGGTTAACTTAAAAGTTGAAAATAGTTCAGAATTAAAGAGAAACCTTGTCTCGATGAATGATAAAACTATTATTTTGTATTTTGGGGTCGGTGATAAAGTTTTAAAGAACAAAATTAGATATGTCAGTGGGTAATGATTAGACTCCTAACTTAGTGGAAGAAAATTATATTGCTACAAACTAAAACAATGTTAGCTAATTTGTTAAATGTAGTTATGGATATATTTAAAAAGGTAAGGTTTAGTGGTTTTTGTATTAGGTCAGTAAAATGAGGTAACATTATTTCTTACTTCTTAAAACTTAAAAAAAATAGCTATTTGGATAAAAGAATGGGTTCTTTTACTAATAGTTAGGTATTAGAATTCATGAAATATGAACCAAAAGGAATTTGTTAGTGAAGATTTTGTATTGGCTAGATTAGAAACATTAGATTCAATGGTTTTTAATTTGAACAGAAAGTAGAGAGAATTTCATCTAAAATGGTTCAATGAGTTTGGAAAAACCATAATAGGATAATTTCATAATTATTAAACAATCTAATATATGAACAAGAAGGGAAAAATTACTTGGTTTAGGTAAGTAATCAAAATTTTCATCCGGGAACATAAAAGAAACTTAGATGTTGGTTATAAGACTTGCAGAAATTTTATTATAATTACAGTGGTTTTGATTTCAAGTAGGAGTTGTTGTTTGGATGGATAAGTAGTGTAGACTAGGGTGGGGTGGTGTGTTAGTCCGGAACATTATAGATAAATAGGTACTTAACAAGAATAAAATAGGGTTAAATAATTCTTTACCTTTCGTTGAAATTTGAGTTAGAAAATTCAACGACGGTTTAAGAAGGAATACAACAATGTTATAAAATAAATCAAGTAATTATTCTTATGTCAATGAGAATTATAGGAGATTGCTTGCCTAACTAATATTGCTTCTCTTAGGTATCCAGTTAAGTTTTATAGGTTGCAATGTCTAAAAGTAGGTAGTAAATATTACAAATTAGCTTAAATAGGTAAATAATGTAAGAACCAAGTGTGTCTGACAGTTTGGGGTCGCTGGCGTGATGTAGTGAACAACTGTTGACTATTTTTAACTAGTTATGGGTAGCATTAGTGTTACAGGTATGCCGGGAATATTCATAGACTAATTGTATATTCTCTATATAGAAAAAAAAAACAGATGGATTTAATTGAAACATAGTATGCCAGTAGTGGTCCTCGTTCACTTGACATGATGATGTTGAATAGGGGGTGGTGAATGGAGAAGGAAAAGAACTTTCATACAGGCGACGTGATTGGTTTGTTGTTCTTTTTATCAATCTTGGTTCTATATTAGTAATTAGAAATACATTCTTAGTTGAACCATTGGTTAATCTTAATAAATTACTTTGTGATAGGACTATAGGTACGTTATGTTTGAAAAGAAATAACATATGGTCGAGGTTTGGGTGTTATTAGGGATTATTATTATTATTCTTATTTATTCGGATAAGCAGTGAGACAACTGATAGATGCTGGTAGAAAAAGTAAGGAAATTGTCGCTATGCTAAGAGTACCATTGTGTGGACACTGGGGAATATTTTATTAGAATGTTAGTCATACATAAATTTTTTAAATTAAAAATTTACTAGTTGCATTGAGAGAACATCATTCTCGGCTATCATCCATAGGGTAGAGATTGGTACTTGCAATTATAGGAAAAGAAAAAAAAACAAATATATGATGACTCCAGTTTAGGCAAACGATGAGACATTTGAATTGATGTAACGAATTAAATGTTATTAGGTAGTTAATCTTTTTTGTAATTTATATGTGTATGATTTTCAATACAAAATGATTATAGCTATAGGATTTTTACGGGTTCCGCTAGTGTCGTGTTGGGGCTGTTCCAGTGGGGTTTGGGAGGTAATTTATGTCACTTAATGGTCAAGGAGAGTTTTGTTGGTTCGGTCTAGCTGGGGGGTTGCGGACATGGTTATCGTAGACGAACGAACTAGTGGGCAAACAACTTTGTCCTTTTATAATATCAGTATAGACAGTGCAGTTAAATTTTATAGTATGTTGGATTGGGGGTCGTGGAAAAGTGTAACTACAGTTACAGGTTAATCAATTAGTAGGGTTTAGAATTAATGTAATTAAAGTTACTAGGAATTCTATTTAGGTTAGTATTAAGACCTTAGAATTAAATTAGCTATAGAAAATGATATTAAGTGGGACGTCCATATGATAGGTTAACGACCACTGGGGTCGAATGGTTTGGAAGTCACTATATGTAGAGGTCTCGGGTTCGATTCCTGCCCAGGTGATTGTCGTAGACAAACTGTTCAGTGTTGCTTTGGGGCTTGGAAGTGTGACGATACCCGTCGATGTTTGGTATTTATGATATAGGTACCTACTTATTTTGTAACATAGAAGGATATGAGCAGGATAAGCGAAATAAACGTTATTAATTAATATCATTATTAGTAACCAAAGTTAGAGATGGATAATGGGGTTTATAATGGGGAAAATTATTTACTAATTTTGAAATATGGTGTATTTTCCAATTAGATAAATAAATTAAGAATATGTTTTACAGGATAAAGGCAGGTTATAGTTATAGGAATCTTAAAGGAACCAATATAGGTTGTACTATAGTGTAAAGGTTGGTTGCGAATTTGAAGTAGAAGGGATTTAATTGTTAAACAAATACACTTTTTAGTGGAAGTCAATTCTCATCATATAATAATAATTATCATCAGTCATAAGGTCAGGTACTACTTAAAAGTGGGGGGTCGAAAGATTAAAGTTGAATTCCATGAATAAACTTTGACCCTAAATTAAATTAGACGTTAACACCAAACGTGAATTGGAGTTAAAACCAAAATTAGGATAAGCCAAAACCAAATATGTCATTTGAGGGAATAAGGGGTTTTATAGTTTTTTTTATAGACATAGTTAAGGAAGACACTTAGTAGAACTTTTGAAAAAAAAAAAACTTAATATTACTTATCAGGATTAAAATGTCAAAGTTATGTTAATAATGTGAATTTTACAATTAATATTTAAAAGAGTTATATAGGGATGTTAGTTGATTAATAATTTAATTTTTATGTACCTAACATGAATTGAGCTCTGACACGTAATGGACTTAATAGATGGTAGCAAGAAGGTGATAAGTGTTGATAGGTTAGCCAAATTCGCTGATAGTATTCGGATAGAGAGTAGTGGGAATAGACTTTTAGTAGTTTGGCTAGGTTAGGGAAATTGTTAGATGGAAAAAAAAAGAAGGTAAGCGTTGATAGGTTGGTCGGTACTGCGGTATATACCTATATTAATATATATTGGGGGTATTTATATATTTACTTAGGTTGGTTTATAGTTCGATGCAACAGTGATGGTAGTGATGTGTTTCAAGGTTGAAATTGTTATTGTTATTACGTTCTTAATTATGGTAAATGTTAGGATTGGGTTGTTAAAATTTGTTAGAGGTTTAATTCAATTGGTGTAATATTGTCATGTTTTAGGTGGACAATTGAAATTTGCTAACGGGTAGGAAATGTTGGTCTAACATGTACAGTTGGCTTTGGGTCATTATTAGCAAAGGAAAGGGAAAGTATTCGGTCATGGTAGATAGTCCAATCATGTGTTGGAGTCAATTCATGCATTTTCAATGAACCGATTAACTATAAAAAAAAAAAAATATATTAATTTCGAACAAATGTGAGCGTAAGTTTTTGTTAATAAATTAAACAAAAGAGGAGTTCTTATATATATAGGGAGGGGAAAGGAAAATAGAAGAGGTGACAGTATTATGAGGATCGGTAGTATTAATTTTACAAATTAATGTTAATAGCTTTTAGGGCAATATACTACAAGTAATCAGGTGAAACGTTGGTTATGTTCATGGTGGCGCGGATGTGAGTTTGAGGAAGGACGGAATTGTTAAAAAGTGACGAAGAGTGGAATCTGTATATATATGAAAAAAAAAAAATGTAAGTGTATATATATATATATATATCTATTTTATATATGAAAAAAAAAAAGATTCAAAATATGAGGCCATGAGTGTAAACAAATTGGGAAGCCTGATTACAACCATTATTATTAACCCAAAAGATAAGATCCGCACACAACAGCACGTGATAGGGATAGGCGTAGAGCACGTGTTAACAGACTTGAATTTTGTACAGTGGGACTTTGGTGTTAGGATAAAAAAAAAAAAAAAAAAATATATATATATATACAAACAGTGTTTATGTTTGTATCTTGTCCCGGTGTAAACGCCTGTACAAAATTTACACTTCCCGTGGGTCAGGACGGGCCATGTTTAACTCGACAACTATACATTCTCCAAAGTGATATCGGAGGCTATTCCAGAGTTTTGAGTAAGCTTTTTGACAAAAAGGTCTTTGTATATGCTTCATTTAGAAGGGGGCGTACAGAGATATGCAGGGGCACTTTGGGGGTATAAATTGCTGCGCTAGAACGCCATGTAATCGTAAGGTTGGATTACTCTTTATACACCAAGGCGAGTTTATTCTAAACTACGGATTCACAACCCGTACCTTTCACCATGCTTTGTACGTCTCTGGTGTCGGATATACATACGATGAATTTGGATAAAGCAATAAAAAAAAACACTTAAAGCTCGCTTGATAACTTTTGATATTATTTTGGTCTAAATACACTCTACACTCTTAATTACATAATCACTAGGGCTCACTAAAAATTGATTCGATAGGGGTCGGAGGCCGCAATGTCCTTTGGTAGGACAAAGAGCATTGTGTTTTTCTTGGTCCAAATTGATTCAATTCTTTGATTTTGGGAAAATAATAAGAGAAAGGGATATATATATATATAAAAAATATATATATATATATATATATATTGATATAAAAATAATAATAATATATATATATAGATATAAAAAAAAAAAAAACATGTCTATATATATATATAAATATATGTGTAAAAAGAAATATTAGAGATTTGGATAGAAAGGAAAATTCTACTCCGGATCCAATACTTGGTACTGTCACCTTTGAAGAATTTTGGGGTCGGCTGTAACGGTTCAGAATCGCACCTGAACTATCTCGAATATTTCTTAAAGATTTAAAAGTCGAAATGTATTAATGTTACTTACCTCAATAACTTTTAATAGTATAAATGGATCCTGGTGTGGGAATAAATCACAAAGTCAAATTGGGTTGTGTCAACTGGGTTGTATTGAACAAAATTAGCCATTTACCATGTTGTTGCGCTGGGAATTTGCTTCATACTTTGTCAACACAGTGTATATGGGAGGGAGATTCTGTCTATAAGGCTTGGGGCTTGTTTAGTGGTTTCAGATTGCTTGAGGTAAACACTGTAAAAGAAACGGGTTAATGGTAGCGGAGCAGTTGTGGTCATTTGCATTTAATTTGGAAGTTTTATGATTAATCTGAGGAAGTTAGATACAGTAAATTTGTTTGAATTAGCGAGAAAATATAGTTAATAAATACCTGAGATTCAGGGATTGAAACAACGATGTTTCACAACAGTTGGACTCTGTGACAAATTATTTCATATAAGAAGATGCACTTTGTTGAGGGTTTTGTCAATCGAATTTGCTTCACGGGAGTGTGGACAATACTTGTATTTCGATATTGGTTCACGAAATAATCGACACGAACTGTTATTAGTTAGTAAAATTATAAATCTTGTTGTAAACAAATGTCATGTCAAAATGGAATAATCCTGTCCAAGTGCAGCGACAACTAGCGGCAGAGTTGAGAACTAAGACAAGTCAAATGACATCACATAAATATAGCGAGAAGGTTTTTACTCACAGAATGTTAAATTAACATTATGTAAAACTTAAATAAAAATATGGGTTAAATAATCAACAGTACAGAATATTGGTTTCTATCTTAGATAAGGTTCAAAGTTTCAAATTTGGTGAATGTATATTGACTAGAGATGATTCGTTCGGAAATTATGTTCGAACAATTACCATTTTGATAATAGTTTTCGTTCGTAAATAAAAAAAGGAATCATACAAAATAATGTGTTTATATTATGTGAGAAGGTAGTATTTTGAATAGTTTAGTAAATTTTATAACTTAATATTAGAAGTTTTGTAACTATCAAAGGTTTCTGAACGAAGGCTAGACGGGGCGTTCGGGATGTTTGAAATGGGTTGGCGTTAAACGCTAGAGGGCGCTATGACGATAGAGTAGGAATGTGGGACGCCGCTTTTTGGCGCGTTTTTGAGTAGGCCTATATAAGCAAAAACGACGCGACGCTCGCTCTTATTTCTCCGGGATCGACTTCGAGGCAACACGTATGGAAGACGAAACACTTTTTGAAGAAGTTTCCATTTTTAATCAAGCGAGAAGTAGTCTTCAAGCAAGTGTACAGTGAGTCCTTGCACCATAGGGCGTTTATTGGGTTCGCGATCTTTTAAACGTTTTAATTTTGGAATTCTGACTGGTAAATTGGATCCGAAATTAAAAGGTCTAGTTTGTTTACAGAAAGCATTTCAATTAAAGTAAATTTTTCCCAAGTAAAATCCTAGAAAATGGGCTTAATTTGAGTCAGAGAGGGTTGGAAGCATAGAGTTTGTTTCTTCAGGAGTACATTTTTATGTCTCCGGGCTCCAGGCAAGGCTCACGGGAGGTCGTTAGGTAAAGAAAGTCTGGCATTGTGGAGTGTCAGATGAGTGTTCATTGGATAACGCTTAGTAATTTCCACATGGTTTGATCAGGCGGGCTGTTTTCATTGACAGTTTTTCAGTTAACACGTCTGATGGCGCGGGGCGTATGCCCCAGATTTGGAGGCAGTTGCGGCCTGATTGAACCATACCTACCTGTAGGGTGTCTATCTGTTCCCTTCCCAAGCAGATGGACCACGGCATGAGCGATAGGATTTTAGGGGGCCCACTCACCCAAACTTGACAGAATTGGGGCGTCAGAACTGGCGATACAGGCGCCAGGTTTGTGTTTGTTAGGAAAGTCGCATTTAGTCGGAAATTAGGCAGGTAAGTACCTACTTAGAATCACGAGCTAGGTAACTCGAAGACCTTTGTTCTGGCAGAAAGGGGGAGGTCTGCTGGGGCAAGGCTACGAGGGGAGTCTGGTATACAGAGTAGGTAGAAAGAGTAGGGTCGCTGTTAGGTCTATAAGTAGCATTATGTGTTATCACAAATATATCTACGATCAAATCCGAATTTTGTTGACATCCCTAGCCATAGATTCTTGTGATAGACGAACAAACCCGGGCAATTTGACAGAATGATTATAGATAGTGGGGAAGAGTCCGATTGACAGTTTCCAGCAAAATGGCTGTCTTTATCTAACAAAAATAATGTTACATCTTAAGAAGAGAGATTAGGTCAATGATTAGTGCGTTGTAGCAATGTAGTCTACAAGTTATATGATATTCAGTGAGGTATGTAAGAAATTAATAGATTTGAAAAGGAAAAGGTGACCAATGGATACCTAGTGCTTTCAGTATTTGGGAAATGATTTGTGAGGTAACAATACTAGTGGAACAGTCCAAAGAGCTTGATTAGAGTAATCTTTATAGGTTCACGCATTGCAAAGATATGAAGGTTGAAATAATCTATCAAACATAAGTGGAGAATCTAAATTTACCTATATATTTGGCTTGACAAAAGGTAATATATTCCTATGATGCAAAAGGCACCTATAATAATCTATAAATTGAGCTGGTTGCGGAAGAGTTCTCTGGATCAGACTACTGCTAAATTAATGTATGAAGAGGATTTTGTTCGGTGGCGAGAGAAGATGTTTAAACTCGAAGGAACTCGGTGTAACGTTGACCAGTGTCTTATGGAAGCTGATGTGGATTCAAGGTTTTCCAGATACTAACCTATTGAGTTGGAACATGATTCTATTTTAGCCATAAATTATGTAAAGCTATCGGGGTGAGGCGAAAGCTTCTGTCCAATTTGGTTGGATTCTTAAGTTATTTCCAAGACCAGTCCAATGGTGAGATTAAGGATATATTACCATGAGCGAGATTCTTTAGAGACAAATTTTAACCAACAAGTTGCAAAAGTTCAATAAGATCCGAGTCAGACACATAGACATAACTAGGGAATTTAGTTCTACGGGGAAACTTGGTCATAGAAAAGGTTAGGAGAGTCTATATTTATATGTACTTACTATGAATTAGAATTGAGTTCTTTCCCCTCAGGAGTCGGACTTGCTAGTTCTCCTAATTTAAGCACTCAACCTGTTGGATTTATCCCAATAAGGATTATTCAACAAAAGGAAAAGGATATATCAATTAACGTTAACTTTAACTGCTGCTGCCATGAAGGAGAAAGATCTCTTCATGTAGATTAGCAAGTCGCTTTGAAGCATTTAGCTTGGTCCTCTTTTATTTATATATACAGAAAGAATTGACGAACATGACAGCTTGACTTTATATGTTGAAGTTTGTTTTTATATGAAAATGTAATAAAGCAGCGCCGGAGGAGGGATGTCCAAGTCTGGTGACGAGTTCCACTGTTATGGGCGGCGGAGGTGCCCTGACTTTACCGGTTAAATAATATTGCTGGAGCATTTGTATTAGGCCAAGATGGTGATTAAGATCAATAGACTCTCTTCACCCTAATGATTATACCAATTTCCATCTCTGACTTTGCAAGCAAAACCATATGCTGAAGCTAATAGGTACTATTATAGATGTAGTGTTTCCATCTTCTAATAGATATAACAAATTTTCATCTCTAACTTTGCAAGCAAGGCCATATGCCTAAGCTAGTAGGTACGGTTATAGATCTGATATAGTGACTCAGTCTTCCAATAGATATAACAAATTTTCATTTCTAATTTGCAAGCAAGACCATATGCTTAAGCTAATAGGTATTATTATAGTAATTGTGTCTCCATCTTCATATAGGAATATCAAATTACATTTCAAACCACACATGCCAATTTCACCTTAGACCTTGCAAGCAAATCCGGATGCTGTTACTAGTTTCAGTTCCATTGTAACCTAAATTATTAAATTCCACCAGTTTTAATAGACAGTTAACCTTGGGTCAGTAACCAGAAAATTAGCATGGTGGACTCAGCAAAATAACTCACCAGGTTTTCAAAGTATATTAGACCTAGGAATCGGTTAGGACCTAACTGTTAAATGTCCAAGCAATGTAGGGGTAAACTAATGTTAGATTTATACAAGAGTATTAACTTATTTTGAGTGTCTTTGTCGCTATAAATGAGGTTAGAAAATTAGAAGCAACGGCCATGTAATATGAACAGCTGTTAAGTTGATGTAGGCATATAGGCAGTTCAAAGTATGAGTTAGTTAGTAGTAAGGTTAGTCTCTGTCGCTTCATTTAAAAGATCATGGGTCTACGCTTTACAACCAGGGTTCTCCATTACGACATCACAGGCCACTTCAGATTTGATTCAGAGTATCCATAGTAGTTATCTATATATTAATCGGACAACAGTTAGGTATTACAGTGTTCAAGCTAGCTAGGTATTTTAGTAACTAATAGAATTCTTGACAGAGGTTCAGTATTAGCTTAGAGTAAATACTAGAATGGTTTGTTAGTATATTTAGGTCATCTATTAGGTTAGGCTAAGCGATTAGAAAAATGGGTAGGTGTTACAAGAAATCGGTAATTAATATTATTAAATCCGACCACAGTGGACAACTAGCTTCTTTTGAGCACTATAATGTTACTCCTAAACGCGAAGTAATTTGCAGGCCAATACCGAAACGTGGTATTAATAAATTTAGAAATAATGTACAAGATAAAATTCAATGTTTGCCAGCTTCTGCTGACGCTAATAACTCTTATCAATCATTATTTGATATTGTTGAAAAAGAATTTAGTAACAATTTTAAACAAAAAGTTATAAAGTGTAATGATCGTAAGAAGTTCAGTGACTGGGCCACACCTGGTATTTATAATAGCAGAAGAAAGTTATTTGAACTCTATACACAAAAAACGACTTCCTGTGATCCTAGCTTCATTGAATATGTCAAGAAATATTCAAAAACATTTAGGAAAGTATGTGCTCTGGCAAAATCTAGGTATATTTCAAATAAAATTAAATCATCTGAAAATAAAATAAAAGCTACCTAGAGTATTATAAACCAAGAAACTGGCAAAACAAAAAGCAAAATTAATTCATTTAACTTAAAAATTAGTGATCAGACTTTTGAATCAGATATTGAGGTGGCTAGTGCTTTTGAAGGTTACTTTGCTCGAATTCCGTTAGAAACTACTAGCAGACTTAACTCTTGCCCCAACACCGCTGTCTCTCTTATGGAATCTAGTGTGAACAAGTGCCAGGAAACATTTAGTTTTAGCTATGTCACTACCGAAGATATTATTAAAGCATTCAAAGCAATAAATATTAAGAAAACAGAAGATCTCTGGGGCATATCTACAAGTATCATCAAATCAATAATTGATGTGATAGCTCCATCATTAGCAATAATTTTTAACCAATGTATAAGTGAAGGGGTCTTTCCTAATTTAATGAAGAATAGTAAAATTATTCCTCTGTTTAAAGCTGGTGACAAAAGTGACCCAGCAAATTTTAGACCTATATCCATACTACCAGCAATAAGTAAAATATTTGAGAAATTAATTTATGCTCAACTTTTAGAATATTTTAAATTAAATAGTATACTGCATGAGAAACAGTTTGGTTTTTCAAAAGGTAAAAGTACAACTGATGCTGGGGTTGCATTTCTAAAACATGTACTTGATGCCTGGGAGGACAAGCAGGATATAATCGCTATTTTTTGTGACCTTTCCAAGGCATTCGATTGTGTTGATCACCAAACACTATTAAGGAAGTTAAAACATTATGGTGTTTCTGAAATGTCAGTAAGCCTTATGCATTCATATCTGTATGAAAGAACTCAGAAGGTAGTTATTAATAAAACTGAGTCTACCGGAGCTCCCATTACTATGGGCGTACCCCAAGGATCAATATTGGGCCCGCTGTTGTTTTTAATATACATAAATGACCTTCCTTACTACGCGAAGAATTTATGTGAGACGGTGCTATTTGCCGATGATACATCTCTAGTCTTTAAAGTAGATAGAGGTGATGACTGTTCTGACGAAGTAAATAGTGCTCTTTCAAAAGTGTCACATTGGTTTAATAGTAATAATTTATCATTAAACTCAAAGAAAACTAAGTGTTTAAAATTTTCGTTACCTAATGTAAGACAAGTTGATTTTCATATTAGACTAGACGGCGATACGGTCGAATTCATTAACAATACAAAATTTCTAGGTATTATATTAGACTCGCGACTACAATGGGATCCTCATATCGAAGCCTTGGCGAGTAGACTCAGTTCGGCTGCATTCGCAGTTAAGAAAATAAGGCTCTTAACCGATATTGAAACGGCTAGAATAGTCTATTTTAGTTATTTTCATAGTGTTATGTCCTACGGCCTTTTGTTGTGGGGCTCAGCCGCTAACATCCAAAGTATATTCGTGCTCCAAAAAAGGGCTATTCGCGCCATTTACAACCTCCGATCGAGAGATTCTTTAAGAGATCTATTTAAAGAAATAAACATTTTAACTGTTGCAGGACATTACATCTATGAAAATATAATTTATGTGAAAAAGTATTATAATACATTTGTAAAGCAGAGCGATATTCATCGCTTTAACACAAGAAATAAAGATAAACTTGTCGTTCCCAAGTTTAGGCTAGCAAAATCCAGAGCCTCATTTCTGGGGAAAAGCATAGCCTTTTTTAATAAAGTTCCACAGCATATAATTGAACTACCATTGCATAAATTTAAATGTTACATTAAAGAGTCGCTGATGAGCAAAGGATACTATAAAGTAGACGATTATTTGAATGACCGCAATGCATGGTCATGATGTAACACATAACATAATCACTGTTTAATATGATGTATTTTTATACTAAGCAATTGTTGTATTAGTAACGATATGTTTTTTTTTGTAAATGTCGTTACCTAACTAAGAAACGCTGGCAAGTTTCTTGCGCCCATTCTTCTTGTCAGTTAAAAAAGTCTTGAATGGGTGGTAGGAAAATATTGACGATTCATAAGTACATATTTATTATGTCTAAGTGAATAAAGAATATTTTTATCTTATCTTATCTTATCTTTAAATATTATGCTTCCAGGGCTAACTAACAGGACCGGCTAACTTTCCGAACTTTGATAAATCTGCCAGGCCTCGACTTATAATTTTTTTTATTTTTTTTTTATATTTATTTAAAGATTACAATAGCAATACAAAGAAAAAATTAAATTTAGCAAGCACCTCAAAAACCTATGTCGGTTTATAGTGGGCGCTTAACTTTGGCTTAACATATTAAATTACAATTTTTTCTTAAATTAAAAGTTCGCAAGTACCCCTAATTGTTCATTTCAAATGTTTAAAAAGTGATCTTTTAGTACATTCATAATATTATTTTATTTCGTAAATCAGTGGGTAGGTCATTTATAAATCGAGGAATGAGGTAGGCAGTTGTCCGCTCGCTGTAAACGTTGTTCATGCTAGCACGGCTAATCGTGGCTAGCTGATTCCGGGCAACGGCTCGTGTGCGTACAGTGTGTGTCACTTTTGTTTGGTCATTAATAAATAAACCCTTCTTCAGACTTTTTGAGTTATTGTTAAAGTTATTGTAATTATGTAGTAGTTGTTTGTTTGTCTGTTTGCCCAATTGGCAAAGGCCTCCTCCATTTGGCGCCACGATTTCCTTTCTTTATTTATTTATTTATTTATTTATTTATTAGAAAACCAACAGTGTTACAAATTTTACTTAATAACAATGTATATGTACCAGTAAGACCAATTACAGGTTTCTTTTATATGTAATAGTACTTTTTAACCGACTTCAAAAAAAGGAGGAGGTTATCAATTCAACTGTATATTTTTTTATTTATTTTTTTTTATTTTTTATGTGTGTTACCTCAGAACTTTTTAGTTAATGAACCGATTTGGATAATTCTTTTTTTATTTAAAAGGTGATGCTTCTCGTGTGGTCCCATTCAAATTTTATCAAGAACTGGCCAGAAGTTCAGGAGTTATCCTGAATAATGTGTATTCAGACTTTATTTGGGTATATGGACGATTTCATAGTTTCATCAAATTGGGGATCATTTTCAAAAATTTTTTTTTCGATAGTTGGTAAGTACTTCTGACCTGATCTTACTTTCACAAAGTCAGGACCAGGGGATCAAATTCCAGGAAAATTGAGAGAAATTCTCAAATATAGGCAAGTCTTATGCGTTCCAATTATTTTTGAAGTTAGTCAAGTATTTGCATCTGGTAGTCATCATCTCATAGTGATGAGCTGGTGATGGAAGCTACAACTCCTTAACGGTTAGGAGCTGGAGAATATTTCTTTAAGTATTAATTGTACGTATGGGCCAATAGTTATATTCTTTCAGGTTATTAGGGTGAGCTGCTGATGAGAGGTGAAACTCCTCAACAGTTAGGAGTTATATTATGATATTTATAAAAACCATATGCACAAATGGACCTTCAGTTGTGTTCCTTCAAGTTATCTAAGTAGCTAAAGATGGAAAGCTGAATTCCGTAACGGATAGGATATTTACAACAATTTATCATAATCACCATGTAGTTTCTTAAGCTACTTCACTAAAAATCGAAAAATAAAACATTTTTGAAAAAAAATGTAACCGCCTTCAAAACGGATCTTCAAACAAAAATTAAAAAACGAAAAAAATAATAAGATTTTTTAATTTAAAGGACGATGATACGTGACTTTTTCTAATTTATCTTGGTACTTACTGGACTGTTTGAAGTCGGTGCCAAGCCAAAAAGAATAAGAACGAAATATACTGAGTGAAATAACTAACATATAAAAAAAACCCGGTCCCAAGCGTGAGGTGTAGGACGTAATTAACTCAATACGTATAAATAAGATGGCACCAACTTCAAACAGTCCAGTAAGTACCAAGATAAATTAGAAAAAGTCACGTATCATCGTCCTTTAAATTAAAAAATCTTATTATTTTTTTCGTTTTTTAGTGTTTGTTAATTTTTGTTTGAAGATCCGTTTTGAAGGCGGTTACATTTTTTTTCAAAAACGTTTTTACAATTTATGACAAACAACGGCATAAAAAAAAAACATCCAAACTAAAACAAAATCAATAAAAGATAAAAGAGCACTATGCGCTTAATCTGCTTACAAATGTGAATGTGCGTGTGCATATATTTGTATGTTTGTATGTATGTCCATGTGTGTGTGTGTGTGTGTGTGTGCGCGCGTGTGTGTGTGTGTGTATGTGTGTGTATATGCGTGTCTTTGATTATCTGTGTAACTTTTTGTTTCTGGGTTCATTATCATTTCATTTCTACGGCCTCTCTGGTCCAAGCTGATCCCGCTATGGCCCTTATCTCATCAACCCATCTTTTGTGTGGTCTTCCACGTTTCTTGGGTACCAGTACATCATCGTTCTGCTCCATTTATCTCTGCCTCTCACTGTATGCCCTGTCCACCGCCATTTCAGTACTTTTACTGTACTAGGCTTCGACTTAAAGCAGATAAATGAAAGTACGGAATTTCATAATGTACTATTTGCAGAAGTTATTTGGAAGATATTGATGTTCCTGTGACATCATAAATCGGGGTTCGCCATTTCAATCTGACTGGGGATCGATTTAGCTGTATTAATTTGAAGCCCTGCAGACTAGCCAAAGTTCGGAGAGTTAGCCAGTAAGGCCCCAGTAGTGGTTGCTGTTTGCTGGCGGCATGAATGGAGTGGCATTTTTTGATAAGATAAGATAAGATAAGATAAGATAAATCGTTTATTTGCAAAACATGTGGTTAAAATATAGGTCTTGACGATAAAATGTGTACCGTTACATGTCTGCCATATGCAAACGGCGTGTATTGAGTAATAATAGCAAGGTTTTGTGCTTATTATTGAGCCGTCAGGATACCAATTTAAGGAATATAGTGAAGAACCTTTGCCACACGGACGAACTTTTGGCAAACGGACACACAAAAATGAAAAAAAAGAGAACTTTATTATGAATAACATAGAAAAAGTATCCGAAAAAGGCTTATAATAATAAGTGAAGAACTAGAATTAACATTTTTACCTGTTTCTTGAGGTCGGTGAGGTCTCCGGACAGGTCAAGCTCTACATCATCTCTTCCCACCACACATAAGGCCAATTTCTTCACTATCACTTTCCGGGGGTCATTGGGCTCTAAGGAAAGAAAATAAGAGATTAATTTCGAGTTCTATTGTGAATGACTTGTAACCAGGCATACTTCAGGTAACATCGGTTTTCTTGTCATCAATGATCATCATTGGACGACATTTTACCAGTGATGAGAAATATTACAGTGCCACAAACTTTAACTAAGAACTAAAAAAAACTTACAATTGACGGCCATTTGTATATGTTTGTATTGCTAGTGGCGTTTTTACCACCAGATCAGATATTTTTGTATACAAACCATTGGTGAGTAAAACTAATCATTTTTCAAATAGGAACTGGGCAAAAATTAATAAGAATGTTTATTGGATATCAAAATCATCAGTATCAGCTATTTTTATAATTTCCCTACTTCTAAAAGTACACTTTCTCAAATTGACAAGGAGAATGGGTCTTAAATCCAACATGCAAGTCCAATGTGGATGGGTTTTTTTATTCTAGTTAATTATGATCTTAATGCGGCCAATGCCGGAATATCGCTTCAAGACAGAGTCCAAAACGAAGTGATTCAGAAACGGACTAAAATTGTCTGTGTACCGCATCGCGTAGCTGAAATGGGCTTGGGCTGGACATGTGTGTCGCCGAAGCGATGACAGGTGGAGCAAGTGTGTTCTCGTCTGGAGACCTTGCTCTAAAAGAAGCACAGCCAGACCACCAGCTAGATGGTCTGACAACATATCAACTATCGCCGGACCACTCTGGCCTAGACATAGTGTTAATAGAGCTACTTGGAGGAAAACTGGAGGCGTTTGCTCAACAGACTGGAGAGGCATATGCCCAACGGTGGGCGGAAATGCGCTAAAGAAGAAGAGATTGATTATTGGCTTGAGTACAATCCCTCAAGCTAATGTAGTGGACCATCCCTATTTACATTACGCCAATATTGGACTGTCTTTGTCGATTGTCTCAAGCATTGGCTCTGTGTAAATTGCTGCATAAATGATAAAATAAATGAGTTTTTTTTTGTTATTGACAACCTAACTCTGTAAAATATTTTCACATGTCTATTAATTCTTTTAATTACAATAAAAAGTTTTTTTTAAATAGGTAATTAAATACACAAATACAAAAATTAAATATAATAGGTATGTGCCATTAAAGAATTGAATGTAATTTTCAAACAGTTACTCTGATCCTAATTTTAAACTATTGGCAGATTTCTTTATCAACAACATGTTGTTATCTGTTGATAAAGCCCATTCTCATTTTCTCATATTGGGAACATTATCACTGACATATAGTCTGATTAACATGATAAGAGGGGTAAATAACATATTAGCTTCAACATCCATTTAAAGAATATTCATAATACTTAGTAACTTCTTTTGCTTTATAGTAGTTCTACATCTGGCAATACTTAGCTACAACTTTCTGAAGGAAAATTCTTTTGAATAATTAAAAATCGCCCTACAATAACTAGGTACTCTATAACACCTTAAAATGAATTTTCATTACATTGTTAGGTAAGCTGTTGTTGCAATCGCTCCATACAGTATTCAAATTTCGAAACATAGTTACAAACATAATTAGTTTTCACAGATAAAACACATCTTGCTTATATCATTACAATACATACATACCCACTATCACAAGTCCGCTCTGTGCTTGTCCTAGGAGTGCCTCCTTATACTTTCGTAGTGACTCATCCTCTTGGTCTGCAGCAAGAATCTCATCAATCGTCTTTTCTGGAGGAGGTCTGTATGAAGATTTGATTTCTTCTTCTTCAGTCTCTTCGCCTTCCTCCGGAGTACGAGCAACATCAGGTTCACCAGACATTTTCAACTGAAACATCACTTATTTTTAACCATTATGCCCCATAGCTAGATCTTTTTAAGTTTAACCATAACCACCCACAGTTTAAGTTTTCACGGCACATTCTAGATCCTCACTAACCTCAAATAATATGAAAAACAATCAGTGATTTATGTTCCTATAATAATCAATGAAGAACGCAGAATAAATGATGAGCTAAATCATATCGACAGCTCTAAGAACACGCCAACGGTAAGGTAAGGATCCGCCCTTTGAAGAATAATTTAATCAATGTGTAAGTAATTTTATTAGGTACTTTATATTACGTTACGATATACAAGTAGGCAAACAGATATTTTTAACCGGTAGCCGGTATGGTTCAGCGACTCATGCTAAATAACTGAGACAATACAATACAATAGCGGCTTCGTCACTCCAGCCCCGCTGGGGTACTCGGCTTATCCGTAGCTGAACTGCATTTTCAACGTGAATGCTGAGTAAACTTACATACCTGGTTGAGATTTAAGACTTTATACAGGTAATTACTTGAACAAACGTTATTTAAGGAGTGTAAGCACGGAAAAAAAGGAATAAAATAAAAATTTGTAGCGATTCGTAAAATCAAAAGATCAAAGTCAAAAATGAATGACGGACCGAATTACCGAACGAAAGAAACGAACGAAACCACAGAACAATATTACTCTACATAGGGAGAACGAAACGAACCCAAACCATAGACAAATTTTAAGGCCACTGTACACATTGGGGTGTGTTCTGTGACTTCGCTCGAGTGCACTCGAGTGCACTCCGGCGCGCGCTCTAGCATGGCCCGCTATTATTTCTCGGCTGCTTGCGCTCCTGCAACGAGTGAGATAGAAGATGGCTTTGGCTCTAGCCATTCCTTGGCTTGGTGAAATTTTACTCTGACAGCTGTCAGAGTGTAGTTTCACCCGTTCTGTGTCAGTCCGCTCGATATATTTATTGATGAAGTTATAGATACAAGTATTTTGTGACTACCTACCTATATCACCCTATATTTTATAAAAGCAGTTTCGTAATCACCTCGATAATTTAAAACGGAATTATAGTGTATAATTATATACCTAGTTTTTTAGAATAATAAAACTTAATAATGTGCTTAAGTTATACCTACATTTGCACATAATTAAGTTCTTTATGACAATGACACAATGTGTATGTGTTTGTGCATGTACGCACACAATCATTGGCCCGACCGCGCGCGTGAGACGCAACAACTGTAAAGCTCCCAGTACAGGATGGCCGATCATGTTGGCCGACCATGATGGGCCATCGTGTACTGGGGCGGTTTGCGTGTGATTGCCGTCTGCGAGTAACGCAAACTGGCCCTGTACACGATGGCCCATCATGGTCGGCCAACATGATCGGCCATCCTGTACTGGGGGCTTAAAGCCCCCGGTGTGGGAGTTTGCGTGTGATCTTATTTGTGAGCGAGCAATAAATTTGATTAAGGGCGCCCTACTTGTCGGCTCTACTCGCCTTTACTTAGAAACTGCAATTTTATGATCAAATTTTTTATGTTTTCAGAGTCACGCGTCTATACACATGCGAGACCTCCATAGAATTCCAGATCAAAGGTCGCGAGAACCAGTTTAAGTAAAAAAAGGTAATGAAATAAAACAAAAAGCTCCATATTGTAAAAACCTATTATGTTTATACAACAAGGGTTGTGTTTTTTACATAACACACATTACAATATAAATCACAAAGAAGAATGCCTACTAGGTACCTACCTACCATAGAAAAAAAGAAATGTCTAAAAAAAACAAGCATTATTAAGTAATAAAATAATAAACAGTTTGAATCGAGATCTTTACTAGCAAGCATATTGTTATCTTTTGATTGGGCTAAACTTATTATTTATTGTTATATTATTTATAGTAATTAAATAATTATCTAAACATATAATTTTAAAATAATATGGATCTTTATTCATTAAAAAGTAATGCAAATGTTAATTTCCGGTGCACGCTCACCTGACACATCAGATTATTGTATGGAAAAATGGCGGGATGATGTTAGTTGAGCGTCGTTCCCGCGCAGTTCAGTCAGTCGTATTCAAGCCACTGAACTGAACACTACTAAGGTTAAGTGAGAAAGTGTATTGTAATAGAGGAATAAAAACTGTGAGTATATCATGATCTTTATTGCATTATTTTAAAAATCCTCCCCTATTGCATGCGTAGATAACTTAGTCCAACATATTTCAGAAGTGGGATGAACCTTATTTTTTAGATTTTTTTTCTTTTGATATTTTATGCACCTTATTTTTATTTACGAACTTTAAAACTGCATTAAGTGGCACTCCTTTGAATAAAGTAATACCACAATTTGCACAAGACAGGTTGCATTATAGTTTATTCTTTATTCGCCTTTTGATACATTTGTTACCTTATACGTAAAAATCTTAGTTGTCGTACACTAAGCTATTTAACGTTAGCGGTGAAATCGTAACTTGGCTTAGCGAATGAGCTACAGTTTCAGTTTTACTTGTTATTGGGTTTACTGGGAAACATAAGTTGAACAAAAATTGAAATAATGATGATTGTGATGTGAAGTTAGTTCTTAAAATTCAATTTGTTCAACAATTTTCTCTGTTTACTTTACTGAATTAGTGTTAGATATTGATTCATATTAATGAGCGTCACTCACTAAGCATTAATACTTTCTAAGATAGTAAATGACTTTTACTTTTTGCATTGACAATGCAATTTCAATTTGTTTTTCCTAATATTTCATTTGTATGATACTAACATATCTGAAAAGGGCTAAGGTGCATATCACAAATAACAATACAATGAAATTTTAATTTCTTTAGATAAGCACATTCTTACAACCACATTTAGCTACTGCAAAATGTTATCTACATTTTAAATCTCATAATGTCTCTAGTTAAAAAAAAATTGTCTCTTTCTTCTCATCAGTTGTTAAAACAAATAACCATCACTATTTTTCGTTTTATCGTACATGTACGTGTATGATATCAACATTTGGGTGTTCTCAATGTATTCTATTTATTGTATGCTTACACAAGAAAAAAAGTCTAGAAGTGTATTCGTCTGTCGTTTAATATTTATAACACTTCAAGTTATTTTGTTAAAGTGATTGGCGTGATGGTAGGCAATTTATTTATTTATTTGTCAAGTTTGTGGTAGTCAAAGAATAGATGTACTTCTCACATGATGTTTTAAAACGTTTCAGTGTAAGAAATGGAGCCACGCGATCGATGTCGCGAGGTACGAACTCCAACAAGCCCAACGCTGCCGCTGCATATAAGTCGTCCGTCACGGAGTCGTCATCGCGCACCCAGCAGAGGCAGACGCTCGCGCAGCCGATCAAGTTGTTGGAGAAGAAGCCGCACGTTTCAGCGATCGCCTGGTCAAGCCCATCGCCCTTCACGAGAGAGATCCAGGTACCAGTCTCGAAGCCGTTCTGGGCCTGTACAAGAACGAAGCCCAAGACAGCAACACGCATCTGCTTATCGGTCCCCTCGTCGGGAGGACGGCGAACACGGGAACTACGTCTCGCGCCGCTCTAACCACATGGCTGTTGGTGGTGAACTACATCATAAGCGCCGGAGCCATAGTAGGTGTGCTTTGAGGAGCAGCTCGCCACCGCTGACTCAAAATCGAGAGATAGGTGACACTTGTAATTTTTGTAGCTCTAGTGGCTCTAAACATTTTGTTCACCACAGTGGGCGAAAAATTAGTCATTCTGTACGAGAAAGCCCTCAGTGCAGTCGTGAGGCCCCAAATCCATCTAACTCAAGTTTGACTGAGCTTCTGTCCGCCTTGCGTTCTATAGGTAGCGATAACAGCCTAGACAAGCTAGGTTCCTTAAATAACACTGTTCCCGAATTCGATCCAAGTAAACGAGAACAAACCACAACGATGTGGCTACACAAGGTTAACGAGTGTGCTACAATATATGGTTGGTCCGAGAGACAAACCATACATTTCGCGTTACCAAAATTAAGAGGCGTTGCAAAGCGATGGTATGAGGGACTACCCTCTGTTCTGTTTACTTGGACCGAGTGGCAGCAAAAACTGCTATCCGCTTTTCCTTCGGAAGAGAACTATGGGCAAATGTTAAACGATATGTTGGCCAAACGGGCCCGATTCTCTGACTCGCTAGAGGAATATTTCTACGACAAGTTAGCTTTAATTAATAGGTGTGGTATAACAGGCTAACGCGCAGTCGAGTGTGTTTTGCATGGTATAGACGACAGGTCGGGGTGCCACGCCAGACAACCTTCCCGAGGTGCACCCTGAGCACCGCCGCGGTAGTTTACTGCGGCGGTGGCTGATAGTCTGGCAAAGGGGATCTGGGACCTTACCCCTATAACAAAGAGGTTCAACTTATGAAAATGGCGAGTAATGAAACAGTATTACCCCAGGAGGGTACCGGCCGCTCAGCGGCAGGAGAATCCCTCCCCGCGGCATTAGCCGCGGGCAGCCCCACCGTTTCTGGGGGGGGCAATTACCGCCTAGTGGACAGCGCACAGGGTCCGTTCCAAAACAGTGCCAATGACGGCGTGATCGTCATGTCGGACGACGCACTCAGTGAGTGTTCAAGTTCTTATGAGAGTCGGAGGCGCCCCACTACTAGGTCTATGGCAGCAGCGGAGGGGAGTCAAGAGCTTACCCTTTCCGGGGAGTGCCCGGTCAATGTTGGCGCTAACTCGGAAAATGTCGAGCCGCGTAAAAAAGCGAAGGCGGGTAAAGCTAAGGCTAATGGTCCAGCGGCGAGGACCACTGTTGGGTTGTCGAAGGCCAAGAAACGCATGCGTCGGCTAAGGAGTAGCTCTGAGGACTTCACGCTGGGGGAAGAAGAAGAGTCAATAGGTCCGGGCTCCCCGGAGGAGCCGATAGCACCTCCAGAGGCTGGTCCGGAAGAGTGGGGTAGAGCGGCTTTGGCCGACGTCGACAAGATCTGGCGCGCGGTGGGTAACTCCAAAAAGTTTGGTAAGAAAGGAGTAGTTAAAGAGTCCACTCAGAGGCTCACGCGGATGTTGAAGGAGCTGAGCGCGTCAAACCTCGCAGCTGAGATACGGAGCGTGAAAGCAGAGAACGCTCGCCTACGAGAGAAGATAACTGACCTGCAACAGAATATGGAGGCCCACCGCAGGGGCTACCAGGAGAAGAGTGGAGAAGTGGCCCAACTGAAACGTGCTAATGGCAAGCCTCAAGTAGTGGTCGTAGATGGTGGGCGTCAGTCAGTCGATGAGAGCATATCGAGTCCAGCCGAGTTCGCCGAGTATGTTCGTAGGTCAGTTATGGAATCGGTCGGATTCATGCTAAACGCAAGGTTTGAAGGCCTGGAGGACAGACTTCTTCCGAATCCGAATCCCCGCCCACCCTTAGAGGCGGATAGACGGAATGCGGCAAAAGCCGCTCTGAATGCCTCCAAGCATAAGGCGCAGGTTCAGCCTAATCCAGCGGTGGCAGGAACCTCTTGCTCTTCTTATGCGCAGATGGTGGCGTCTTCTGCTCCAGTAACAGAATTTCCGTGGGAGGTTGCCCCGTGGCAGGTGGCCAATGGGAGGGGTGGGGTAGTGAAAGAGGGGAAAAAGACCAGAGCCAAGCCACCAAAACCAAAGCCAGCACCTAAGGCTCATAAGGGGCCCAAATTGATCCCCCCTCGCACGGCGGCGATAGTGTTGACGGTTCCAGATGAGGCAGCGGCGCAAGGCGTCACGTATGCAGAGGTCATAGTAAAAGCCAGGGCAGCGGTTAGCCTGCAAGAGCTGGGTCTTGAAAGAATCTCTGTCAAGCCAACACAGTCAGGAGCACGCATGATAGAGATCCCCGGCCCCACAGGTGTGGAGAAGGCCGATACCATGGCGGCAAAGCTTAAGGAGGCGCTGAAGGGCTTTGCTAATGTCACCAGACCCGTAAAGTGCGTGGATCTGCGTATTTCCGGGCTGGATGACTCTGTATTAGCAGAAGATGTGCAGGCAGCGATTGCCGGGAAGGGGGGATGCTCGCAGGAGCTTATCAAAGTTGGCCCCTTTAGATCCGGGCCCGGTGGTCTATTCACCACGATGGTAAAATGTCCGACGTCGGCGGCAAAGTTGGTGGTTGAGTCCGGCAAGCTCATGGTGGGATGGAGCTGTGCCCAAATTCGGGCGCTAGAAGCTCTCCCGCTTCGGTGTTATAAGTGTATGGCACCGGGGCACGTGCGTCGAATGTGTCCGCAGACCATCGATCGTTCTGACGCATGTTATCGGTGCGGGCGGGATGGACACAAGGCGGTGACCTGCACGGAAGAACCTAAGTGCTCGGTTTGTCTGGCGGCGAAGCTACCTGCTGAGCACATCATGGGGAGCAAGAACTGCCACCCCCCTGTTGTTAAGCCGAAGCCACTCCCCAAAGTCAGGGGAGTTGACAATGGGGCACAAGGTGCCATGGAGGTTAATGAGACGGCACCTTAATGGACACACGACCCTTCAATATCCTACAGGTGAACATCAACCACGCTGCTGCTGCACAGGATCTTCTTATGCAGCAGGCAGCGGTGTGGAAGTCTGATCTGGTGATTGTGTCGGAGCCTTACTATGTGCCAGATCGTCACAACTGGGCTAGGGCCGAGGACGACACCGTCGCTATTTTGGCACCGATACGGGCCGCCCACTCCCCTCCTCTTTCGGTCAGAGAAAGAGGACCGGGCTATGTGGCTGTGACCTGGGGAGACTTCGCAGTGGTAGGCACTTACTTCTCCCCAAATCGGCACCTGAATGACTTTGAGAGCTGGCTGGATGTCGTCAGCGGTGTGGTACGGCGCCTTGCACCGCTTCAGGTGCTAGTGGCGGGTGACTTTAACGCCAAGCACCCAGTTTGGGGTTCCCCTGTCACCAACCCCAAGGGTAGGGCGGTGGTGGAATGGATGGCGTCCGCCGGCCTCGATTGTCTAAACCGGGACACAACTTTCACCTGTGTTCGGTGGAACGGAGGCTCTATTGTAGACCTCACCCTCGCCACCCCCGCTCTCGCTCGCAGAGTGAGCGGGTGGAGAGTTATGGTGGAACCGTACTCCCATTCCGACCATAGGTATATCCGCTTCGAGGTCACATCCCGATCTGGGTGGTCCTTACCGAGGAGAAGGCTTGTAGGGCAGCAGTTCCCAAAGTGGGCGATAACTCGGCTGAATGAGCAACGGGTGGAGGAGGAGGCGCTCGTCCAGGCCTGGTGCAGCGAAGCACAGGGCTGGGGCCGGGATATTGAGGAAAGAGTGGACCGGCTGACCCAGTCCCTCACGGCTGTGTGCGACGCCGCTATGCCCAGGGCACATGGCCTTCATGAAAGGACCCAAGTTTACTGGTGGTCGGAGGAACTAGGAACTCTCCGAGCCGAATGCCAACGGACACGTCGAGCATACCAGAGGTGCAGGAGACGGCGAAGACGCCAACCGGAAGAGGAGGAGAGGCTCCGAGAGGTCTA
This sequence comes from Crambus lathoniellus, assembly GCA_949710035.1. NCBI lineage: Eukaryota > Metazoa > Arthropoda > Insecta > Lepidoptera > Crambidae > Crambus > Crambus lathoniellus. The sequence goes on along the minus strand of OX453302.1, from coordinate 29,070,360 downwards.
CCTAGCTACCAAAAAGGTAATGGAGGTGGCGATTATCAGGGCCAAAACTCTGGCGTGGGACGAGTTTCTTACAGGACTGGACCGGGACCCGTGGGGAAGGCCCTTCAAAATGGTGCGAAAGAAACTCAATCATCAGGCGCCTCCCATGGAGACCATGGAGCCGGAGCTCCGAGAAAGAGTGGTAGCGAGCCTCTTCCCCATAGACGCCCCCATAGTGGCTCCACTGATGGCCCCCCAGCGCCCGGCTGAGGTACAGTCGGGCTTCACGCCAATCACGGAGTTGGAGATGGAAGTAGTGGTGGACCGGCTGAAGGGCAAGAAAAAGTCCCCTGGCCCAGATGGGATCCCCGGGCGCATCCTCCCGACAGCCCTCAAACATCTAGGGGAATCGCTAAGGGACCTATATAGTGATTGTCTTGAATCAGGTGTGTTCCCAAGGCAGTGGAAGAGAGGGCGCCTGTGCTTGCTTATTAAGGAGGGCCGGCCACTGGATTCTCCATCCGCCTACCGTCCGGTAGTGTTGCTGGACGAGCTCGCGAAATTACTTGAGCGGATTATAGCGGAGCGTATCGTCCAGCATTTGGAAACGGTGGGCCCGGACCTAGCGGAGAATCAGTTTGGGTTTCGTAAGCGAAGGTCCACGGTAGACGCACTCCTTTCGCTCAGAGAGTTGGTAGAGAGGGCGAAGGAAAGAGGGGAGGTGGTTGTCGCAGTTTCGTTGGACATCAGGAACGCGTTCAACTCGCTTCCCTTCTCGGTCATTCGAGAGGCTCTGCGATTCCACGGCCTGCCGCCGTATCTGCTCAGGATCGTGGAGAGCTATTTGGAGGACAGAGAGGTCCTCTATCCGGCTGAAAATGGGGAAATTGTAGCCAGGGAGATGGTGTGCGGTGTTCCACAGGGATCGGTTTTGGGTCCGCTCCTGTGGAACATCGGATATGACTGGGTGCTGAGGGGCGTCCTTTTGCCTCGAATGGCAGTCATTTGTTATGCCGATGATACGTTAGTCGTAGCCAGGGATAAGACGTATGAAGACGTGAGGAGGCTAGCGGGGATTGGAGCCTCCCTTGTGACGGAGAGGATTCGTTTGTTAGGGTTGAACGTGGCCATAGAGAAAACAGAGGCGGTGTTCTTTCATGGCCCACGAAGGGGCCCTCCAGCGGGGGCGAATATATGCGTCGACGGAGCGAGAATCCATCTACGCCCGTCGATAAAATACCTGGGGTTGGTACTCGATGGGCGATTGAAGTTTGACGAGCACTTCCGTCAGCTGGCCCCGAGGGTGACGAAGGCGGCTGGGGCATTGGGACGGCTCTTGCCTAACACCAGTGGCCCGGGGGACACATGCCGGAGGCTCTTCGCCGGTGTGTTGAGGAGCATGGCCCTGTACGGAGCGCCAGTCTGGGCCGACAAGCTCAATGATGAGAACCGAAGATGCCTACGTCGGCCCCAGAGGGCGATTGCAATAAGAATTGCCAAGGGGTACAGGACCATGTCCTTCAATGCAGCGTGTGCGCTGGCAGGTACACCTCCCTGGGAGTTAGATGCCCGGGTGTTGATGGAGGTGTACCAGCAGAGGAGAGATATGTTAGCGAGCGGGAACAGCATAGCCCCGGCGGAGAGGATGGCTGCCCGACGCCGTGCGGAGGAAGACCTGATGGTCCAGTGGGAAGCACTGCTGGATGCGGATCCGGCGGGCAGGCGAACGGTTGAGGCCATCCGCCCAGTATTGAGAGAGTGGTGCAATAGGAGCCTTGGGTCGCTGACCTTCAGGCTGGCACAGGTGTTTTCCGGGCACGGATGCTTTGGGAAATACCTGTTCCGGATTGGAAGTGAAGCGACCCCTCGGTGCCACGATTGCGGCGCTGAGGAGGACAGCGCGGAGCACACTCTACAGGTGTGCCTTGCCTGGTCCCCGCAGCGGTGTAATCTTGTTGCTGTGGTAGGCTTGGATCTCTCGCTGCCTGGCATGGCCAGGGCCATGCTCGGTGGCGAGAGATCCTGGGAGGCGGCGGTCTCCTTTTGCGAGGAAGTGATCTCGCAAAAGGAGGCATCGGAGCGGATCCGCGAAGAGGAGGCTCATGCAGATCGGCTCCGACGACGGCGAGTGGGGCGGAGGAGGCGGCGAGTCGCGCACCTCATTCCACCCTAGCGGGGCGGTGCGGGGCGGGAGGTGGCTTGTTGGCTGTCTCCCGGATCGCACGGTCCCCCCCCCCCCCCCACGAGTCTAAGAAATGGCAACGTTTTGCCATCGATGGAAGCGCAGAGGCCCGGATAGCCGGGCGAACCGCTGGTCTGAGGGGAGCGTACCACTCTGGTCCCCCATGGTCTAAAGCGAAGAGAGGGATAAGAAAAAAAAAAAAAAAAAAAAAAAAAAAAAAAAAAAAAAAAAAAATGGTATAGACGACAGGTCGGTTATGTTGGGTGCTGAAGCAGCGCAGTTTGACGACCCTGACAAATTGCTTTCGTACTTACGTAATGCAAGGAGTAGTAGAACAGTTGTTGACCGCAAAACTATTAGAACGCAACAAGGAAAACAGACAGAACAATCAAGATCAGTCTTGAGACCCACTCGTTGTAGTAACTGTAAGAAAGATGGGCATGTGACCTCGCAGTGTAACTTACCTATTAAAAAGTGTGGCAGGTGTAGTAGAGTAGGCCACGAAACTGAGCAGTGTTATGCTAAATTACCAAACACTGATAAAACTGTCATGCAAGTTTCTAATAATACTGGTAATACCTCGCAATCCGGTAGAAGTTGAGCAGGTTATGGTTTTAGATGTGTCCTCTGTTGAAGAAACAGACTGGCTTGTGACAGTGCAAAGTGCCGATGATGATATACAAAGAATTATAGGTATTCTCAATAATCCTGAACTTTCGGATGTTGTCGAGATAAAGTCAAATTACAAGGTCAAAAATGGAAAGCTCTTTAGAATTACAAAAGATGGGGATAGATGGGTAGTCCCTAAGGGAGTACGTTGGCAGATTGTGAAACAAAATCACGATGACATCGGGCACTTTGCACTGGACAAGACCCTAGAGAAAATATAAGTGTGTCTTATTGGTTTCCAAATATGCGTACTTTTGTTGCAAAATATGTCAACTCGTGTTTAGAGTGTACATACTCCAAGTCCTCTGGTGGGAAACTTACTGGTTTTCTTCATTCTATTCCCAAGGTTAACGTGCCCTTTGACACGATACATGCTGACCATGTAGGTCCCTTTGTTCGTAGTAGCAAGGGTAATATGTACATTTTGGTTTTGATAGACTCCTTCACGCGTTATGTGTTTCTCAAACCAGTAAGAAATACCAAGTCACAAACTACGGTCAAAGTGTTCCGCGAATATTTTGGCCTCTTTGGAACACCTAGAAGAGTTATCACCGATAGGGGTACATCATTTACGAGCGATCTGTTTAGAAAGTTCTTGGGGGAGAGAAACATTAAACATGTATTGAACGCTGTGTCTACCCCCCGTGCCAACGGGCAAGTGGAAAGATATAATAGAACCTTGGTTGATGCACTTACCGCGAAAACAATTAATACACCTGAGAACAAATGGGACGATCACTTGCCCGATGTGCAATGGGGGATGAACAACACGCTCAATAAGGGTATAAATAAGATTCCAGCAGAGGCTCTTTTTGGTATTAGGCCAGTAGGTTGTACCGAAAGTACTCTAAGGTCAGAACTTGCTGATGAGGTCACCGCTGTCCCCGACAGTCAAAATAGAATTGAAATCAGGAAAGAGATTCAATCGCATGTATCCTCTTATCAAGAGGCCCAAAAACGAGCCTATGACAAGAAAAGGTGCTCAGCTAGGAAATACAAAGTGGGGGACCTTGTCCGAATAGAACGTCAAATCCCGGCTACAGGGAGTAGCAAAAAGTTGATTCCAAAATTTCAGGGACCCTATAGGATATCTAGAGTATATGATCATGATAGATATGTTGTAGAAAGCACGCCTTTGACTAAAAAAGGTAATCGGTCTTTTACTACAGTCGTAGCTGTTGACAAAATCCGCCCTTGGCTTAACTACGAGAGACCTCAGAGTTTCTCATCTAGTGAAGATGGCGATAAGCAGTCAGACTCGGAAAAACATTAGCTTAATAATAATTGTTTGTGTCCGTGTTTTTATTTTCGCTAAAGGCGAGGTCGATATTTTGAACGCAGCGTGATTCAAATATTCTTAATTTTTACTAGGTAAGTGCTTCCAAAATTTAGTGCCATGAAATAATGCCATTTGATTTATTTTTAAGGGGCCATGAAATAATGCCCGCATTCTTGTGATAAGGCCATGAAATAACGCCTTAAAAAGCAATACTTAGGGCCATGAAATAATGCCCGAATTCTAAGGTCATGAAACAATGCCTAAATCTCTGATACAAGGCCATGAAATAACGCCTTCGAAGTCAGTACCTACCCAGGGCCATGAAATAATGCCCAAATCCTAAGGCCATGAAATAATGCCTAAATCTTTGTTACAATTACAAGGCCATGAAATAAAGCCTAATTAATGCCATGAAATAATGCATATTGTAATAGATTTTTAATTGTGATATAATTAACTTTTAATTTAATTAAACTGAATGTTTCAGTGGACCATATTATAAATATAATGTTTTCTTTCTATATTGTTGAACATGCAATTAGTAATCTATCAACATTTTTTTTTATCAACAATGAGTCACACGTTAATTCCATTGGCTCACCGGAATTTTTCACGGAGGCCATACTTTAACGTTCAATATCTCAGTAATTTTTGTAAATAGGAAAAAAATAAAAACATATTCTTTTTTCTCGAGTAACATATTTTTTAGATATGCTGATAACAAAAATCATTGGTGTGACTCATTGTGTTTAAGTTGTTTTATTTAACTATAAGAGTTATTGATGTTACCTATGGAAAAAATTAATCGATTAGATAATATGTAATTACCACTTTTTAATTTATTGAATTTTTGTTGTTGTTGGAATGTTATCATTTATTTAATAGCTTACTTTTAAAATTTTAGTTAACTTGATTTGTTTTCTTACTATTGTATCAGTAAAACTTGTTATTATAACGAGGACGTTTTGTTTATTTTGGATGGCCGACTGTTATCTTTTGATTGGGCTAAACTTATTATTTATTGTTATATTATTTATAGTAATTAAATAATTATCTAAACATATAATTTTAAAATAATATGGATCTTTATTCATTAAAAAGTAATGCAAATGTTAATTTCCGGTGCACGCTCACCTGACACATCAGATTATTGTATGGAAAAATGGCGGGATGATGTTAGTTGAGCGTCGTTCCCGCGCAGTTCAGTCAGTCGTATCTAAGCCACTGAACTGAACACTACTAAGGTTAAGTGAGAAAGTGTATTGTAATAGAGGAATAAAAACTGTGAGTATATCATGATCTTTATTGCATTATTTTAAAAATCCTCCCCTATTGCATGCGTAGATAACTTAGTCCAACAATATTTTTTTATATATTTAGAATATAGCGAAGCGACATCTAGTGGTAATAAAATATACTTACTTTTAATGTTCTAGAATGAATGTAAGTTGGACAACAACTTTACAGCAAAATGACATTAAAAAAACACGTTATATATAAGTATCCAGTTTTTGGCAACCGGAACAGAAAACGTTGTCGCACTATAATTTCGATTATGCCAGTGGCCTAATTAACGTCTTTTTCAAAACTTAAACCGTCGTTGACGTTTGAAACTGTTCTTCAAAATAATTCTTCAAAACATAAAAATAGTTTTCGTACGAGTCTTTAAATTTTCCTTTCGCATTGTATCCTGCCATATTTTTCTTTTTTTGTTATTTTTAGGCAACCTAAAACAATAAAAACAGTTTAAAATTAATACACTCAATTTACACTTGAAATTTGAAAACATCGATAATTCGATAAGAAAAATGCTATAAGGGCAACTCTAGCGCAAAACAAACAGATTTATATTTTCTTGAAATATACCAACAAAACTCACCAAAATAAGTAGTAGAGTGCTCGTCAGATAAGTCTGCGCGCGGTAAAAATCGAATACTAATCTTTTCTATAACATTAGAACAAGCAATTCACTGTAACTAGCGCCAAAAACGCGCCAGGCACGTGCAGAGTTATTTGACACACACTCTAAGCTACATTTGGTATGAATTCTAAGTAAACTATTCACAGGAAAACCAAAACACAAGGCATTTATTGTATTGTTTTGGTGTTTTTGCAAAATAAATAGTACGTACCGGTGTAATGTAATGTTTGGACGATTTTCACTTTTTTTGATGCCACAAACTACCACACTGCAATTAGGCATGTTCCTTGTTGCTTTCTCTCACTTATTAATACCTTTTATTCACATGAAAGTCTCAAATAAAAGACTTTTATCACAAAACACTGCAAATACAACTCGCGTTGACAGGTCACATACCGAGAAACCTAAATGGCGACCGGCTTCAATACTGCATTACGATGACGTCACGTTTCAATGTTGCCAAAAAATAGGTCGAATAAATATATTGCTGTCTCTTTTTACATGAAGTATTGGAGGTAAGATAGAACAAGATGGCTACAGGTGTAACGGACCCGTAGTCACGTAGTCCTCATTGATAACGCTATTTTTCTAGTAGTCACGTAGTCCTCATTGATAACGCTATTTTTCTAGAATTATCTGTTTGTTCCTTCATTTAACCAATATTGTATACACATCTAATGATGTTGTTGTTCTCAGGACTCTTAATGTGTTTTGACCACTAATTATTTGTTATGATCTTATCGACCATTAACAATAAGCGTGCTAGAACAAGGGTCGATCCTATTGTCAACCCTCAGGACTTGTATAAATACTTGCCTCCTTTCCAATGTAAGTTAGTATTACTTCGGACTCGGAATAGTTAAGATATCATAATTGTATCCTCAGTTGACAATAAACAGTTAATATAAGTTCGTATCAGTAAACCGTGTCTCAATTACGACAATCCCACACCAATACAACGCCAAACCGCTCGGGCCATTACAAAAATTGGTGTCAGAAGTGGGATTTGTTGAGATCAAATCGCGAGGTTCGCCGTTCACTCGTTCGCCGCGCAACGCGTTCATTCGTGCATCATCGGTTGTTTTACCAGAATCCAGAGCAAGACTAGTAGTTTCCTTCGCCTTCGCCGGGACTCGGACGACTATCGGGCAAGTGACCAGAACTGCAGTCTGCTGAACTGGTGCCGCTGAAGAACTTACTGTGAAGAGTCGTATATTCAACGGAACGTGGTGAAGTATCCGCCCAACCGTTTACGCCTTCATAACTGTCATGTCAACGGGATTCATCATCATACTGTGAGTACGCCGCTTCTTTACATCTTTCAAGAAGACCGTTTTAAAGGATATTTCCTGTACGGGAACGAGCTATCGTTCATCTTGTTCGTCGCAAGAAAGTGAAGGTTAAAGTGAAAGTGAATAGTTTGTAGAAAATTATCGTATATTTTTCGTGTATTTTAAAATGGCTCCAAATAATTCAGATACGACGACTCCTGAAAGCCACAATAGCTTTATCTCTCTCGAAATGGCTGAAAGGATGATAACTAAGTTTGATGGCAGTAAGGCTCGCATTCATGAATTTTTAGACAATTGTGATACTGTTAATAATTTAATTAATCCTCATTTAAAAAATATTTTGTTACAAATCATTATTACGAAAATTACAGACAACGCTAGATCCATGATTAGAAATCGAGACTTTCAGAATTGGGAAGATCTTAAAAATTATCTTTTAGATACTTACACTGAGAAACGAACCATAGGTCAATGGCAACTTGAGCTTAGCAGCTGTAGACAAGAACACAACGAGAACGTATTGGCATATGCGAATAAAGTCGAGAATTGTTATATTAAATTAATAAATAGTCTAGATTGTTCCAATCAAAGTGCAGAAGCTAGACAAGCTTGTGTAGATTTATTAAAAAATCAAGCACTTAGTGTTTTCATTACAGGCTTAAATAGAGATTTAAATTTAATTATCAAGGCACTTCAGCCAAAAACTCTTGAAGATGCCATCTCCATGGCAGTGCTTGAAGAACAACAACTTAAAAGTAAAAATGAGATTACTAAATTCCAAAACTTAAATTCATTCAATACTAGACATTGTTATAAATGTAATAAACCAGGCCATACGGTAGTAAACTGTCGTGTTAGATCATTTTCAGGGCCTAGTAATCATAACGTTAAACTATTTTCAAGACCTAATCATCAAAACAATAATAGATCAGTTCCCAATCCTAATCATGCTAAGTTTTGTAATTACTGTAAAAAGAAAGGTCATTTAAAAGAGGAATGCTATGCTTTAAAAAATAAAAACTCTTTTAATAAAAGTAATACTCATTATCATCAGAATAACGCCAATAAAGGGAATCATGGTCCAAAAAACGAGTAAATCCCGAAGGGACGAGCCGACCAACGGGTAATCATTTAATAGAAGGGCTCATTAGTGCTATTAATAATTGTTATTATGCTTCGTTGCAATTGAAAGATGATTCCAAGAAAATAAAGTTCCTTATAGATACGGGAGCTACGATAAGTCTTATTAAAAAGAGTTCAGTACCCAAGGACGCTGAAATTCATCATGATATTTTAGCCGACTTACGGGGAATCGATAAGGTTGATAAACCTATGCGTACGAAAGGTTATGTTGAGTTGAATTTTATGAAAGATTTGAATTTAAGACTTCATATTGTAAACGATGACTTTCCTATTGATGTGAATGGTATTATCGGCTGTGATATATTAGAAAATTATAAAGGGAATATTGATTATGAAACTAAAATTTTGAAGTTGGGAAATAATATATTTTATTTGTTTGAAGAGAATAGAGTAAATATTATTGAAGTTATGAAAGATGAAGTTATGAAAGATAATTTGATTGTTGAAGAAAGGTTAATTGAAGAAAATGATCATGGTAGTATTGAACAAAATTTGAAAAATTGTGATAAAAAAATAGGTTGTTCTGAAGCATGTTCAGAATCAACAGTAACAGTCAAAGCGAGGACTGAAAGTGTCATTCCTATTAAGATAGTTAATGACGATAAAAATATTCATCATGGGGTAGTACCACGTTTAGAATTAGCACCGGGAGTACTCTTGTGTCCTAGCCTAATCTCCGTGAAAAATGGCTTTGGCATTACGACAGTGCTCAATTCTACTGAAAACGACGTGAAACTTCCTATCCCTCGTGTATCTTTAGAAGACGTTAATGTTGTTATATCGAATGAAAGAGTTATGCGATTGAGAGATAAGAATGAAACTGATAATTTTGGAAATTTGAATTATGGTAGTTCTAGACTGAAAAAATTAGAAGGTTGTATTCGAACTGAGCATTTGAATGTTGAAGAAAAGAAATCCTTGATTGAGTTATGTAAAGAATATAATCATATCTTTCATTTAGAAGGTGATAAATTAACTTCTACAGATGTAGTTATGCATGAAATTCATACAAAAACTGAAGTTCCAATTAATACAAAAAGTTATAGGTACCCAGAAGCATTAAAAGAAGAGGTTAACAAACAAATTGATAAGATGTTAAAAGATGATGTAATTAAACCTTCGAATAGTCCGTGGAACTCACCTATTTGGGTGGTTCCTAAGAAAACTGATGCATCCGGTAAGAAAAAATGGAGAGTAGTAGTAGATTACAGGAAGTTAAATGAGGTCAGCATCGGGGACTCATATCCCTTGCCTCAGATAACTGAAATACTAGACCAACTAGGTCATTCTAAGTATTTCACCACACTTGATTTAGCTTCGGGCTTTCATCAAATCAAGATGCATCCAAAGGACTCACCTAAAACAGCGTTTACAGTGCCCCAGGGACACTTCGAGTATAATAGAATGCCATTTGGTTTGAAAAACGCTCCTGCTACGTTCCAGCGTTTGATGAATAATATTTTGACAGGACTTCAGGGTAATCGTTGTTTTGTTTATTTAGATGATGTCGTAGTACATGCGGATAATTTGGAGAATCATAATAAAAAATTAAAAGAAGTATTTGAAAGATTTTCGATAAATAACTTGAAGTTGCAACCCGATAAGTGTGAATTTTTAAAACGTGAAGTAATGTATTTAGGTCATTTGATTACAGAAAACGGCGTTAAGCCAGATCCAAATAAAGTGAAAGCAATTGAACGTTATCCTGTACCAAAAAATATTAAAGATATAAAAGCTTTCTTAGGATTAGCCGGTTATTATAGGAGATTTATCGCTGATTTCAGTAGTTTGTCACAACCTTTAACTAAATTATTGAAAAAAGATGTTCCTTTTGTTTGGACAAGCCTTCAACAACACGCTTTTGAAACTATTAAACAAAAACTTTGTGAACCACCAATATTAATTTATCCAGATTTTAGTAAACCTTTTAATCTTACTACAGATGCTAGTAATTACGCAATTGGAGGAATCTTATCACAAGGACCAATTGGTCAAGATTTACCAATTGCCTATGCAAGTAGAACATTAAATAAAGCTGAACAAAATTATTCTACAACAGAAAAAGAGCTTCTTGCTATTATATGGTGTGTCAAACATTTTCGTCCTTATTTATATGGCCGTAAATTCAATATGATTACAGACCATCAACCATTAACTTATTTGTTCAATTCAAAAAATGAAGGTGCTAGAATTTTTAGATGGCGTTTATTACTTGAAGAAAATGAATACACTCCTATTTATAAACCTGGTAAATTAAATACTAATGCTGATGCTTTAAGTAGAATTACTCTTGATGCAGAAGTAAAAGTAGTAACAAAAACAACTCCGATTGTACATGAAAATTATAAATCATTTTTGGAAGCAACTCAAAAGTCTATTATTATAAATGATAATATAAATGAAATAAATGATGAATTAAATAAGAAGTACAGATATATTTTAATACCTATATCAGCCGATAAACAAATAAATGATAAAGGTTTAATGAATTTAACGAATGAATTTGATCATTTAGAAAAGATGGATAAAATAAACGTTAATGAATTTGCAGTTTTTCAAAAAGATGATTGTAAGTTTTATTATATTTGTACAAAAGAAAATTATTGGAATAGATCTAGTTATGAAACGTATTTTAATTTGTTGAGTAATGTCAAAGAACATTTAATTGAAAATAAAGAGAATGAATTACATCTTACTAAGATAGGAGATAGATATGATAATTTGAATTATAAAAAATGTAGAATGATGTTAAGGTTTATCTTTAGGAAAACTAATATTAAGCTAAATATATATAATAATACATTGACAACTCCTTCTCCAAATGAAATTAATGATATTCTGAAGGAAATGCATAGTAGTCCTATTGCAGGTCATGCTGGTTTTCATAAAACATATAAAAGAATTAAAGGAATTTATAAATGGAATAATATGAAAAATGATATTAAAAATTTTATAGCTTGTTGCGAATCATGTCAAGAAAATAAACTGGTACGTAAGAAACATAGGGAACCTATGATAATCACGACGACAGCAAATGAAGCTTTTGAAAGAGTTAGCTTAGATATCGTAGGCCCATTTCCTTTAACTATGAACGGTAATAAATATATATTAACACTTCAAGACGATTTGACAAAATACTCTCAAGCTTATGCTCTACCTGATCATACTGCAGAAACGATTGCTGACAAATTTGTTAAGGAGTTTGTATGTAAATTTGGTATTCCTAAAAGTATTCTTACTGATCAAGGAGCAGATTTTACATCAAAGTTATTAAAAGAAGTTTCGAAATTATTTAAAATAAAGCAACTTACTACAACAGCTTATCATCCACAAACAAATGGTAGTCTTGAACGTAGTCATGCTACCTTAGCAGAATATTTAAGACATTTTATACAAGCGGATCAAAATGATTGGGATCAGTGGATAGATTTTGCAATGTTTTCATATAATACTGCTGTCCACACTTCAACAAAGTTTACACCACATGAATTATTATTTGGACATAAACCTAGCTTACCTTCGTCAATCACTTCAGTACCAGAATTTAAATACTCTTATGACGATTATATTGATGATTTAACTTTAAAACTAAGAAAGTCCAGAGAATTAGCTAGAGATAATTTAATAACGTCTAAAAATAAGAATAAAGAATATTATGATAAGAAATGTAAGACAGAGAGTTATAAGGTAGGTGATAAAGTGTATATTACAGTAGAAAATAGTAAACCGGGACAATCTAAGAAACTTTCTCCACAGTTTCAGGGACCCTATGAGATCGTAGAGATCAATTCACCAGTAAATGTAACCATTCTCGTGAAAAGGAAGAAAGTTAAAATACATATAAATCGTTTAAAATTAGCAAATAAATAATTAAGTAGTTTTATATTATTGTTGCAGGTTTACTCTCGCATCGTTTTGCCGAGGGGAACTTTACAACATAACTCCGATAAGTAAAGGTGGAATTTATTTCGAACATGTAGGAAAAGCAAATCATCTGGATAGCGAATGGAATCTCGTAACTTATCTTGATACTTCAAGTTTTCATAAAAAATTGAGTCTAATTGAAAACACTTTGTTTGAAAGTAGAAATTTGTGCAATCATAACACATTCAACAAGTTTTCACTTTGCCAAACGTCTATGTTAGTCTTGGAACAGCTCTATCCTCATTTGAAAAGACAGGAAATCGTTCTAAAAGAAATGATTGGATATTCCGCTAATCATCGTTCTAAACGTTCTGTAATTGATGGTGTTGGAAGTTTATTCAAGTTGTTATTTGGAACATTAGATGTAGAAGATGCAAAACGCTATGATAATGCTATTAACAATATCGATAAAAATGAGCATGAATTAATAAAGTTATTAAAATCTCAGTCTCAAATAATAAAGACAACTATTCAAAATTTTAATAATACTATTACTGATTTAAAGAAAAATGAAGATATTTTCAGTAAAAATTTGGAAAACCTAGCAAACTATACTAAAAATGCTACTGATATGATATTCAATCTTGAAATAAAACAAGATTTAGATGAACATTTATCATTTCTAACTTTAGTAACTACTGAAGTAAATAACGAAATGTCAATGATAATAGATGCTATTTTGTTTGCCAAGAATAATAATCTTCATCCAATAATTATAACTCCAGAACAATATATTTATGAATTAAAGAAAACAGTATCTCATATCCCAGCACATACGCAGTATCCTCTCGAATTAAATATTGATAATGCTTCCGAACTGCTATCCTTAGTTAACATCGTTTCGTATTATATGAATGAAAGAATTGTTTTTATAATTAAAACCCCATTAATATTTCAACAATTTTATGATGTTTATAATTTAGTACCTGTACCTATTTTTAATCAAAATAACACTTATGTATTTATTTTACCGTCAGAAAAATATTTTGTAATATCTCAAAATAAAATTCATTACACTACGTTAGAAAATTTAGAAACTTGTAAGAAATTGTATAATGAAAACTATATTTGTAAATTAGATAAACCATTATATTCAATTTATGCTAAAGATAACTGTGAAACAATATTATACTCAAGTCTTGAAAATAAGATACCTTCATCTTGTGATACTAGAATCAGTCTTATAGAAAAAGAACAATGGTATAGACTTGATAATGAAAATAGTTGGTTGTTTGTAGTACCTAACAAAATAATTTCGACAATATCCTGTAAAAATGAAGAACCTTTTGATGTTGAATTAAGAGCAACTGGTATTTTAAGGTTACGAAAGAATTGTAAGTTATATTCACCTAATATTATTTTACATTCAACAAATGAAAATCTTTTGTCGAAACATTTATCCTTTCTTCCAGATTTTGATATTATTAACGATGATTGTTGTAACAAATTAAAGAATAATTCTATTAAAGATAAAATAGAATTTATTCCATTGAATAAATTTAATATGAATTTTGATGATCTAAATGTAGCAAGTCATAAAATTGACAAAATAAATGTTATATTAGATGATTTAAATAATGATACTATTTTCAATAAAATAAAAAGCAATTCATATTTTATTTTTATATTTTTGTCACTAATTAAATTTATTGCATTTTATATAATCTATAGAATAGGAAAATATTTTATAAGAAGGAAATTTTTCTGTAATAATAGAGATAGAATTTTAGCTTTAGAAGAGTCTAGAAATTGTTGTAGTCGAATAACTAACTGTATAACTTTCAGAGTAGATAATGTAAACACTGATGTAGAATTAGAAGATATGTCAAACTCTACCTCTAATGAACCTACAACTACTCAGCCACTAAGGCGCAGCGCAAGAATCGCTCAAATTAAAACTAAATAGTTATTATCATTACGTTTATGAATATTTTTATATAAATTTGTGTTAAGTTGAAATTTTTATACTTTTGTAATTATTATAATTAGATTTTATGAACTGATTGTTTTATATTTAGATTTTATGTGAATAATTTTGTTAAAATTATTCCCATTTTAAGGAGGGAGGTGTAACGGACCCGTAGTCACGTAGTCCTCATTGATAACGCTATTTTTCTAGTAGTCACGTAGTCCTCATTGATAACGCTATTTTTCTAGAATTATCTGTTTGTTCCTTCATTTAACCAATATTGTATACACATCTAATGATGTTGTTGTTCTCAGGACTCTTAATGTGTTTTGACCACTAATTATTTGTTATGATCTTATCGACCATTAACAATAAGCGTGCTAGAACAAGGGTCGATCCTATTGTCAACCCTCAGGACTTGTATAAATACTTGCCTCCTTTCCAATGTAAGTTAGTATTACTTCGGACTCGGAATAGTTAAGATATCATAATTGTATCCTCAGTTGACAATAAACAGTTAATATAAGTTCGTATCAGTAAACCGTGTCTCAATTACGACAATCCCACACCAATACAACGCCAAACCGCTCGGGCCATTACACAGGTTTATGAGTACAATGTCGATTTAGCTCATATTTGTATAACCGATAGTTCATATAGAACAATATGCCATCTCCATAGGATTCAGTACTCAGAGCAACCGAGCGACGGAACGATCGAGTTGTTTTCATAACCTCAAAGTTTTTGACGACGCTTGTGTTGGAAATTATTTACTTTTGCTTGAGTTTTATAGCTATTTCTGCAACATTTTGACTTTAATCCTCCTGGAAGATGAGATAGACGAAGTAATTACGTCGATAAAGTAAAAAAAAATCGAGACGTCATTCTAACTTTGACCCTTTTCATTGTTCAAACGTCAAATAGCTGTCAGAGTGAAAAACAACCGGTTGTTTGGTTGCTGCACTCTCAGCCACAGAACGGGTGAAACTACACTCTGACAGCTGTCAGAGTAAAATTTCACCAAGACACGGAACGGCTAGAGCGCGCGCCGGAGTGCGCTCGAGTGCACTCGAGCGAAGCCACAGAATGCACCCTTGAGTGCAGCAACCAAACAACCGGTTGTTTTTCACTCTGACAGCTATTTGATGTTTGAACAATGAAAAGTGTCAAAGTTTGAATGACGTCTCGAAAAATTTTTACTTTATCGCCGTAATTACTTCGTCTATCTCATCTTCCAGGAGGATTAAAGTCAAAATGTTGCAGAAATAGCTATAAAACTCGAGCAAAAGTAAATAATTTCTAACACAAGCGTCGTCACAAAATTTGAGGTTATGAAAACAACTCGATCGTTCCGTCGCTCGGTTCGCTCGGTTGCAACTCGAACGGGTGAAATTTTAACCAAACAACCACACACAAAGCGACGGAACGCAGTCTAGTACACGATGGCCCATCATGGTCGTCCAACATGATCGGCCATCCTGTACTGGGGGCTTAACGAGATGGCGCTGACAAATAGCGAAGTCAGTGGGTGGCCTACCACAAGCTCTTAAAGCAGTTATTTTTAAGTTGAGAGAGTGAGACGCCGCTCTACACGCCGTATAGCGCCGTCTCACTCTCTCAACTTAAAAATAACTGCTATAAGAGCTTGTGGTAGGCCACCTGAAATCATGAAGTTCGACTTAATACTGAGGTAACTGGAGAGTGCAGTACGAACAATTTTTTGAATACCACAAATAACACAGTGGCTGTCTTCCGTCTCACCTACACTTTAAAAAAATACGTATGGTCATATGAGACAACTGACAGCCACTACCTGCCACTACATACATAAATGTCAAATTTGCTGGCGACACTTTTTTATTCAGGGTGAGAGCTCCAGTTACCTCAGAGTATTAAGTCAAACTTCATGCCTGAAATAAACTAATATGACGAGTAGATAAAGCCCCCAGTACAGGTTGGCCGACCATGGTCGGCGACCATGACCAATACATCGTACATTGACACTTTTGAAAGAACCTTTTTAAACTTGTTCGTTCAAAAGTGTCAATATACGATGTATTGGTCATGGTCGCCGACCATGGTCCGCCAACCTGTACTGGGGGCTAAACATTTTAATTTGTTCTCAAATTCGTAGGTAGCACTGTCTAATATTAAAAAATTAAGTTCAAAAACTAAAACCCGACTACTGAAAAATCACGCTCTAAAAAGTATGAAACAAGAAAATAGCCGTGGTCGTATGCCCACCACGACTATATAATATAACAAAGCAATATTTTCATTCTAGGGAAAAGTGGCATACGACGACGGCAATAGGGTATTTTACTGTTGTTGAAATGTAGATATTTAATGATGACGTTAAAAAATATTGCAATTAAGAATACCAAATGTGAAAAAATAATTTGAATCTGTTATCTAATAAAAGAATTATAGTCTGTTTGATTTTGACAATAGCTGTCTCTTTCGAAAACGAAATCTTCTATGGCGTGACTATGACGCTACTAACCCACTGACGTCACTAAGATAGCGTCCTGTCCTTGTCTAATTATAAAGTTTGAAGTCCTATATCTTTGAAAATATTCAAGATAATTCAAAACGAAAACTTGTTTTGTGTAGCTAATATTTCGAAAAACATTTTAAAGAAATAAAAAAAAAACAGTAAATTCCCGTATTTCAGATGAGAATATTTTCTTGTTTCATACTTTTTAGAGCGTGATTTTTCAGTAGTCGGGTTTTAGTTTTTGAACTTTTTTTATTTACATTACTTTGGGGTCATAATTTTGCGCTGTGTAGTGCCGGCACATAAAAATAATAGCACTACCCCCTTTCTTCTCAAGGGTGTCGTAAGAGGCGACAAAGGGAAAACTGCCATCAAGAGAGGGGCAGCAGCGTCTCTATGTAACAGCAGGACATATATTTTTTTTTTGTTAATAGTGAGGGCAAATACAGTCTTTTCGTATACCGCTGTTGGACTCAGTCAGACAAGGTCTGTCTCTCGCCGCGCTCAGCCCTCCTACCAAGCCCAATAGGCTTTGCGCACAGCAGGACATACTGCGATCGCCAACACTTAGCAGGCCAAGCGTGGCGATTATGGCAACCCGATTATGATGATTATATATTATGATTATAGCGATTTTTACACCAAATCAATCAGCCCCCAGTCCACGGCGGCCCCGCTATTCCTAGCTTCTAGCGGCTATGGTAACGGCGGGGCAGGGGGTGCTGAGAATCCCCGGGTAAGACCAGGCTACCAACACAGACGACTTGACCTGGCAACCTACAACACGAGTATATTGCGGACTGTCTCGAAGCTCATAGAGTTGGAAGAGGTTTAGTGAGTTACACTGGGATGGGACATCATTGGATTATCTGAAGTCCGAAGAGAACTTGATTATCCTGCAATCCGGTAACTTACTTTACCACCGGGAGGGCGAACAACAGTCCCTAAATGTTCTCCACATTCCACAAGTCCCTAGTCAACAACGTGATCACAATCGGAAGCGTGTCGAGCCGGGTAGCGTACCCGATACTCAGAATATCGAAACGGTATTTTCTAAATGTATACGCTCCGACCTCGACACATGGCGATGACGAAGTGGAGTCTATGTATGAGGAGGTTTCGAAACCCATGCATAGCTATTAAACGCACTACATGGTTGTGATGGGAGATTTCAATGCTAAGTTGGGGCAACGTTGCAGTGATGAGTTAAGAGTGGGGCAATTTGGATTTGGGCAATGGAACAATAGCGGCTAGATGTTGGCAGACTTCATGGAGACGGAGAACCTCTTTATGATGAACTCCGTCTTCAGGAAGCCCGTAACCGGCAAATGGACCTGGATCTGCCCGGACGGTACAGTCAATAACGAGATCGATTTAACATGTCGACCAAGAAGCACATCCTCAATGATGTCAGTGTGATCACCGCTGTTAAGACAGTAAGCGATCACCGTATGGTCAGATGCACATTGAATATCAATGTTAAGCTTGAAAGATCGCGACTGATAAAATCCAAGCTCCGACCAATACCGGCTCAAATTTAAAACAATGGCTCTCAAGCAGCTTAAAACAACAAGGCGGCGGGCGGGCTTCTGAGAGCGGGCGGAAAGCCGATACTTAAAGCTTTTCAATTTAATCATCCTCGAAGGCAAAACGCCAAAGGCATAGGGCAGAAGCGTTTTTCAAGAAGGGTGATAGGACTCTTTTGAAGAAACACAGACCCATCACGTTTCTGAGCTATATCTATAAGATGTTCGACGACCTCCAACCTCCCGAACAAGCCGGGTTCTGGAAAGGCTAATAGCACCAAAGACCACATTCATGCGAGCACCTAACACACATACGGTTTGCCGATGATGTAGTTCTTATGGCTGAGACCTTGGAAGACCTGAACATAATGCTAGAAGATCTCAGTAATGCTTCTCAAAGAGCGGGTCTGAAGATGAACATGGATAAGACGAAAATCATATCCAATACCCATGTTTCACCCGCTCCAGTCGTTGGGAACATTACGCTCGAAGTTGTTGACCACTTTGTTTACCTAGGGCAAACGGTCCAGTTAGTAAGTCCAACTCCGAGAAAGAGATCTCTCTTTACGAATTCAGCTCGGATAGGCAGTGTTCGGGAAGCTCCGGCATATATTCGCGTCCGAAATACCTCCATGTCTCAAGACGAAAGTCTTTGACCAGTGTGTGTTGCCAGTCATTACTGGCTTACTGACCTATGGAAGTGAGACGTGGTCTTTTACTATGGGTCTCAAAAGAAGGCTCAAAGTCACCTAGCGAGCAATGGAGAGAGCGATGCTTGGTATTTCCTTGCTCGATCGAATCAGAAACGATGAGATCCACAGGCAAACTAAAACCACCGACATCGCTCGAAGGATTATACCGTTGAAGTGGCAGTGGGCGGAACAGATAGCGCGGAGAAACGATGGCCGTTGGGGCGGAAAGGTTCTCGAATAGCGATCGCGTACCGGTTCCGTGGGTAGGCCCCCTACAAGGTGGACCGACGATCTGGTCAAAGTCGTGAGAAGCCGCTGGATGCGGGCAGCGCATGATCGATTATTGTGGAGTTCCTTGGGGGAGGCCTATGCCCAGCAGTGGGCGTTGTTCGGCGATATGATGATGATGAATTACGTGATAAAGTCAAAATTCGATTTATGCAAGCAAAGCCGCAGGCAACAACTAATAAAATATATATTTTTGAAACGAGCTCATCAAGAGCTTTCATTTGATACCAAACACGATATTCTTCTCAAAAAAAAGGTTTTTTGTTTACAACTTTAAGTCGTCTAGAGGGCGCCATATTCAATTTCATGTGACGTGACATAGCCTATAACCAGCAGACAATCAAGACGCTTCCAACGATACCTCAATTGTGAATATATGATCAGCAGTTTAGAACTTATGCGGGAACAGATGTACTTACATACAAACATACATACATACATACATACCGGTCAAACTCATAACCCTCCTTTTTTTTTTGCCGTAGTCGGGTAAAAACAGTAAAATAACAACGAAGTAACAAAAATGAGTCGATTAGTATCACAGACGGCAATCTGTACTTTTTGGCTAAAATGAGTTATTGGCATGGCAACACAAAAAATAACGAATAAAATCGTTTTGTTATTGCATTACGTTACAAAAGCAGCAGTATAAAATACTCATCAAAGTTTGAATGTTAAAGTCGGATTTTTAATTAGACGAAGCCAAGGAATTTATAAGTACTACGTACAACAGGAAGGTGCACTGCTGCTAAAAAACGGTCCTAATGAGATAGTCAGAACGAGGTCAGTTTATCTCACTCTATTCCATTACGACCTGGCCACGAACATGCGCGACGGGCGGCGGGCGGCGACGAGCGAATTGCGGAATCATTGCGCGCTCGCGACAGACGTCTAATCAAATAAGTCAATGAGACGCACCAACTGATGCGCAATTCGCTCGTCGCCACCGCCGTCGCGCATGTTCGTGTCTAAGCCGTTAGGGTGACCATAAGTTTTAAAAGAAAAGACTTGTTTTTTTTACAATTTGTTATAATTGGTTAAAATTATAAATGCGAAAGTGGTTTTCGGTTGTGCTTTCACGCTTCGTGTAGTGAACCGATTTTGATGAAGTTTGATCCATGAATAAATTGTCATAAGATTGAATATAGGATATTTTATTTTTAAAATACGATAGCATTCGAATATTTACGTAATACGGATGTATTAAACAACACACTAGATTAACAATACTAACAACTTGGATGTTCGTGGTCGGTCGCACTGACTCGCAGCGACATCCGGCGTGCCTGCGACTGGTGACCTCTGATAAACAGTCAGTGCCACCGACGCCGACGTCGGTAATAATTATTCTCTACTTATAAACCTAATTCTCCGGCCCCATTTGGCCATTCCCACTGGCAGCACTCATTCACGAGCATGACGAATGAGCCAGCCATCGCTTCGCTTAACCATATGTTAGGGAACGTAACGACCCGCCTCACACGGTCACACGCCACCACCGCATTAGAAATAAAAACAAAAAAACACATTTCAGGCAAGCAGAGAAGAGCAGAACCATTTCCACTGGCAGCACTCGTTCACGAGCATGACGCATAAGCTAGCCATCGCTTCGCCACTTTTTGGGCTGAATTAAATTTAAAATTTAAAAGGCAAATTGCCCTACTGCGCTCTTTTGTTTATTTTTTTAAAAACAGCTAGGTAACCTAATAATTTTTGTACCCTTTTGGAAATCTTATGAAACTAGTTAGTCATTTTACTTATTTGTACGCCAACTTCCATACAGTTTTTTTCCAATAATTTAGGGCGAAGTTGGAGAAAAATGCAAAAAATAAAAATTATTGTTACTAAAAATCTTTTATTTCTGAGATTATGTGTTTTTTTTTAAATGATCACTAATTATTCAGCTTTTAGAAAAGTATTGATTCAATGTTAAGAGTAGAGTAGTTTATTCACAATCAATGATTTTTGGTAACAATCCAGAAAAAATTTAAGAAATCGAAGAACCGTCACAGCTCGGTAACCATCTAGTTTTGACCCCTGGTTCACTGGACTTAATTTGTTGCTAATGACCTCTAGTATAACCCCTTTCAAGAAATAGGTCGAGTTTCCCCGTCAGCCTGTATAATAGTACCAAGGTATATGGTTAGAAACACACTTATGCAGTGTGGCGCGACTCTTTCTGACTCTGTCGTGTCCATACTAAGTGCATGAAACAGACATTCTGGCGTCGCGCCACACCACAGAAGTGTGTTTTCGACTTTAAACTAGTAGGGATGCCAGGAAATAGGTGCCAGTAAATAAAAGAAATAAATCATAATAATAGTTTATTGTTACACAGATGTTTAACAAAACATGATTACCTATACATTACTGAATAAAATTGTAAGATACGAATCAGACAATAATTTTAGGTATAAACGTTTTATAGAATCAAATGAAAAGAAAAGGAAATTTGTTGTCACCCTAATTGTTCTATAGTAAGAACTCGTGTCATTTTCAATAAATTCTATCTCACCTGTGAAAAGAAATATTGCAACCAGCAAATGTTTCATTTCCACAGCCCATAATTATTAACGCAACACCTTTTCACGATATTGCAAAAAACACCACCACAAGGCAAAATATTTACGCATAACCAACTTGACACAACGAAGACGGAAGATGTCATTCAGCTTGTCATGTTGCCACTTTAAAATTCTGAAATCTATCATTCAATTTTTTTCTAGGATAAGCCGTAAAAAACTTGAACGACCTGATACATTTTTATGCATAATACGCTAATACCTAAATTAATATACGATGTTTTCTATTGACTAAAAATAATACGAAGCGAAAATTTTACGAAATTTTATTTTCATAACGAAAGTTGTGTACCCAATGTGTACCATAAATCTACTAAACCTGTTATTTAAGAGTGCTGGCAATTTGAAAGAAAGGGATACCCTCACCTCGTTCTTGCGGTCTCAGCTGGACCGTTGACATTTTGTATTGAAATATAAACCTTATCTTTTCAAGTTTTAAGTGTATTTTTAAATACACAGAAATACGGAGTGCACCTTCCTGTTGTAATATAAATTCCTTGGACGAAGCACAGCCATCTCTATCGTCTTCTACAAGCCATGCGCATAAAGTTGGCAACGTAGTTTTAAGTGAACCGATTTGACACCGTTTGCACCGTTTGACAGGTAAACAGCGAGTAAACCTCGAGTACTGAATCCTATGGAGATGGCATATCTTCTATACATCTATACAAATAAATAAAATTGGAGTGTCTGTTTGTAACATTAAATAACCGCTTTTTACGACGTGCATATGATTAAATATACAGTACATATACCAAAATGACATTTTTTACAATTTTTGTCTGTTCCGGCTAATCTCTGAAACTGCTGGACCAATTTTGACGCACCGATTAATACGACAATTAGAAGTAGTTTAAAATTGAATTCCAAGATTTTCTTACATTGTGACTTACTTACACCTCACTTTTTCGTAGGTATGCCACCTCCATAGGATTTAGTACTCAGAGGAGTAAACCGGTTCACAGCAATGTTGCCGTTCCGTATCATAGCATGGCTTGTAGAAGACGATAGAGACGGCTGTGGACGAAGTAATCTGACAGTTGCTAATGTCACTTAGGGCGACTTTCATCACTGATATTTAAACGTGATTAACGCCAAATGTGTTTAATACTTAGTTCTGCCTCTGTCATCTGTTTGAATGTGACAGGGACAGAAATACGTTTTAAACACGTTTAGTGTTAATCGCGTTTAAATATCATTGGTGAAATCGGGCCTTAGTGAAATAATGCTGCCATGTTCAATGTAATAGTGATGGGTTCTATTTGTTCATTCACAGGAATGAATGATGATGAATGAATACTTTAATATAATATGTCGATATCTTCTGTTTTGTATATTTATTATTACATATTTTCTTTCTATCTATTTAAAAAAATACACTGGCACGGCCGGCACGTGTATAGTTGTAAAACAATCGTTTAAAACTATAACGGTTGAATACCCGACTCTGCCGAGAAAAAGGAGTTACATTTTATACATCTTGACTAACTTACTAAACAGGTATAGAGATATAATATTATGGCGAAGTTCACAGGTTTACATAGTGACTAGCCTTCCGCCCGCGGCTTCGACCGCGTGGACTGCACGTTCGTTATCCCGCGGGAATATGATGGCGGCCAACTTTTTTGTTTGTGGGTCGATTTTGATGAAAGTCTGTTATGGCACTATTTTGGAAAGGAAACAGCAACGCAATGTTAAAAATATTAACAAATCCAAGATTGCGGTCAACTTTTTTGTTTGTGGGTCGATTTTGATTAAACTCTGTTTTTGGCACAATATAGACTAGAAAACAGCAACGCAATGTTAACAATATTAAAAAACCAAGATAGCGGCCAACTTTTTTGTTTGTGGGTCGATTTTGATGGAACTCTGTTTTTGGTACTTACTATTTTGACAAGAAAACAGTAACGCTTAAATGTTAAAAATTAAAAATGGTCAAGATGGTTGCCAACTTTATTTTTTTCCGTACCCATTGGGGTAACCCGCAAGTCCCGCAACCCTCTGGGGTTAAAACGGGACCCCATTGCTAAGACTCCGCTGTCCGTCTGTCTGTCTGTCACCAGGCTATTTCTCATGAACCGTGAATACCGTGATAGATACAGTTGTAATTTTCACAGATGATGTATTTCTGTTGCCGCTATCTTTAACAACAAATATTAAAAACAGAATAAATAAATTGAGCGATACCGACGCCTGTATAGATATTTACGTAAGTACGGAAAGTTTGTCACAATTTTAAAATGTGAAGGTGGATCTTTTACGACCCCGAAGGTATTGTGAAATAAAATAAAATAGTTAATTAGGGGTGGCATATTAGGGGTAAGAAGTATCAAAATATTATATTTTACAAGCTTTTATTTATTTTCACCTGTCTCTGTGTCTGTCATGAAATCTTGCAAGGTAAATTTGACCTACTTCCTGACGTTTGTATGGGCTGAAATTTTGCATGTTAGATTGGTTCCGGTGACTATACATTTTTATGATAAGCAAGACCTGATTGTACACCCAGAGTTGGCTCCAGACGAGATAGCTGCTCAACAGTCAATAGTACACCCACAAAATTTTGTATGTGCATTCAATGATGAAAGCCAATCCCAAATTACACCACGACCTGGCTGCTGCATCCAGGGTTGGCTCCAAGCAAGAAAACTCCTCAACGCTCAACAGCACTGACACAAAATTTTAAATATGTATTCAATTATGGTGACTTGGCTCCTGCACCCAAGGTTGCCTTAAGACGAGAGAGCTCTTCAATGGTCAATAGTAATACCACAGTTTAAGCAATCTTTCTATACAGTTGGACGACGCCCTTGAAGTTGGGCGATGCCGACGCCTGTATAGGTATTTACGTAAGTACGTAAGGGTTGTCACTTTAAAATGTGACGGTGGACCTTTTACGACCCCGGGTAAGGTACATTGGTATTGCGATATTAAATTAATAAAATAATTCAATAATGCAAATGCAATGTCTAAATTATTAAAAAAATCAAGATGGCGGCCGACTTTTTTGTTTGTAGGCTGATTTCCATGAAACTCGGTTTTTGGTACTATTTTGACAAGAAAACAGCAACGCAATGTTAAAAAAATTAAAATCCAAGATGGCGGTCAACTTTTTAGTTTGTGGGCAGATTTCGATAAAACTCGATTAATGGTACTATTTTGACAAGAAAACAGCAACGCAATGTTAAAAATAAAAAGAAATCCAAGATGGCGGCCAACTTTTTTGTTAGCACGCCGATTTCAATGAAACTCAGATTCTGCTTCTATTTTGACAAGAAAACAGCAACGCAATGTTGAAAATATAAAAATTCAAGATGGTGGCCAAATTTTTTGTTTGCTGGCCGATTTCGATGAAATTCAGTTTCTGGTACTATTTTAACAAGAAAATAGCAAAAAGCGAAGCCTTCGTTATCGACAGCTAAATAGGCAGATCTCCAAGTCCTTGACAAGCGACCTTCGCCAATTTAATACCGAGCGTATTAAAGAGGCCATTGAGCGGAACAAAGGCTCCAAAGTGTTCGCTAGAGATCTGGCTATAGGGCAAAGTCAACTGACGGGGCTGCAAGCTGAGGACGGTAGTATCATTTCATCAACACCTGAAATCCTGAGGGAGATTGAGAGTTTCTATGGACAGTTGTACTCCACGCAAACACCTGTTGAAAGTAAGGCTACAAAACCTAGAGCCAAACTTACCCGGCACTATACCGAAGATATCCCGGACGTCAGCGTGTACGAGATTAGAATGGCTCTCAAGCAGCTCAAAAACAACAAGGCGGCGGGCGATGACGGAATCACAACAGAACTTCTGAGAGCGGGCGGTAAGCCGATACTTAAGGTCCTCCAGAAGCTCTTCAACTCTGTCATCCTCGAGGGCAAAACGCCAAAGGCATGGGGCAGAAGCGATGTGATGCTGTTCTTCAAGAAGGGTGATAAGACTCTCCTGAAGAATTACCGACCCATCTCGCTTCTGAGCCATATCTACAAGTTGTTTTCGAGAGTCATTACGAATCGTCTCGCTCGCAGGTTCGACGACTTCCAACCTCCCGAACAAGCCGGTTTCCGAAAAGGTTATAGTACCATAGACCACATTCATACGCTGCGGCAAGTTATACAGAAGACCGAAGAGTATAACTTGCCACTATGCTTGGCGTTCGTGGACTATGAGAAAGCCTTTGATTCGATCGAGACCTGGGCAGTGCTGCAGTCTCTTCAGAGGTGCCAAATAGACTACAGGTACATCGAGGTGCTAAGGTACTTATACCAAAACGCCACCATGTCGGTCCGATTACAGAACCAGAGCTCTAATCCTATCCAACTACAGCGAGGTGTGAGACAGGGAGACCGAAACTGTTCACAGCTGCGTTGGAGGATATTTTTAAGCTACTGGACTGGAAAGGATTCGGCATTAACATCAATGGCGAGTACCTAACACACCTGCGGTTTGCCGATGATGTAGTTCTCATGGCTGAGACTTTGGAAGACCTGAACACAATGCTCGAAGATCTCAGCAATGCTTCCCAAAGAGTGGGTCTGAAGATGAACATGGATAAGACGAAAATCATGTCCAATGCCCATGTTGCATCCGCTCCAGTTAATGTTGGGAACATTACACTTGAAGTTGTTGACCACTATGTCTACCTAGGACAGACAATCCAATTAGGTAAGTCCAACTTCGAGAAAGAGATCTCTCGTCGAATCCAGCTCGGATGGGCAGCGTTTGGGAAGCTCCGGCATATATTTGCGTCCAAAATTCCTCAATGTCTCAAGACTAAGGTCTTTGACCAGTGTGTGTTGCCAGTTATGACTTATGGAAGCGAGACGTGGTCTTTTACTATGGGTCTCATAAGAAGGCTCAAGGTTACCCAGCGAGCAATGGAGAGAGCGATGCTTGGTATTTCCCTGCTCGATCGAATCAGAAATGATGAGATCCGCAGGAGAACTAAAACGACCGACATCGCTCAAAGGATTGCTCAGTTGAAGTGGCAGTGGGCGGGACACATAGCGCGGAGAACCGATGGCCGTTGGGGCGGAAAGGTTCTCGAATGGCGACCGCGAACCGGACGACGTTCCGTGGGCAGGCCCCCTACAAGGTGGACCGACGATCTGGTCAAGGTCGCGGGAAGCCGCTGGATGCGGGCAGCGCAGGACCGATCGTTGTGGAGATCCTTGGGGCCTATGCCCAGCAGTGGGCGTCGTACGGCTGAAATGATGATGATGAAAAAGCAAAAAAAAAACACGAAAAAAGCTGTTATTAATTGTTAATAAAAAAACTAAAAATAAGAGAATAATTTTATTCAGATTGGAAATAAGCCGCTTCATATTTCTCATCTATATCAAATAATATAGAGCATCGGGCCGGATTCCCGGAGGCGCGGGTTTGAATCCCGCCTGAAAGCTACTTATAGGGCTCGTGGTTTTTTACTATCACATTTTTCCTATACTTACAAAAATTGCATTGTGAATGCATAAAAATAATTTAAAATCTTATTTAATGGCTGTTTCATCTTAATCGACTATTAAACATTTGTAAAAATGTTTCTTTCGGATGCGAGGGTTTCCTCACATTGATGAAACAACGCTGGCCTAACAGCGTAACAAGTGATAGCAAAATTCGACGAGTCGTGTAGGCCTTTCGGTAGCTTAGTTGGTCAGAGCATCGGGCCGGATTCCCGGAGGCGCGGGTTCGAATCTCGCCTGAAAGCTACTTATAGGGCTCGTGGTTTTTTACTATCACATTTCGGCGCTGCCCCGCGATATTGTGTCTGCCCCCGCCACTTCCCCAGCCCACCTCACCCAATCCTCACATCCCTTCTAACACCCCTACCTAATTTATAGCCCATACCCCGTTTGCGTGCCCGCTCGCAGGCGCTAGCTGGGCCTCCCCCAATGGGGTCTCACCCGGCTGGCTAACCGCGCCGAGGGCCGCAAACATCCGGTGAGGCACACCACCCGTCCCGAGGACGGCCGCGCAAAGCGGCTCCAAACACCGTGGGGCAGTAGCCTCACGAGATGAAGCCCGGGGAAGGAGCAGAAGCTCAAACCCGAACCCGCCTTCGTCGGCGGAAGAAATCCATGATGATGATGGTTCGAGGTTCGTGGTTCGAGTTGTTTTTATAACCTCAAAATTTTTGACGACGCATTTTGCTCGAATTTTATAGCTATTTCTGCAACATTTTGACTTTAATCCTCCTGGAAGATGAGATAGACGAAGTAATTACGGCGATAAAGTAAAAAAAAATCGAGACGTCATTCTAACTTTGACACTTTTCATTGTTCAAACGTCAAATAGCTGTCAGAGTGAAAAAGAACCGGTTGTTTGGTTGCTGCACTCTGGCGTGCGTTCCGTCGCTTCGATCGAGTGCACTCGAGCGCACTCCGGGGCGCGCTCTAGCCGTTCCGTGGCTGTGTGAAATTTTACTCTGACAGCTGTCAGAGTGTAGTTTCACTATGGTTTCACCCGTTCTGTGGCTCAGAGTGCAGCAACCAAACAACCGGTTGTTTTTCAACCAAAACGGCGGAACGCAGTCCAAGACTGCGTTCCGTTCTTTTGTGCGTGGTTGTTTGGTTAAAATTTCACCCGTTTGAGTTGCAATGCAACCGAGCGACGGAACGATCGAGTTGTTTTCATAACCTCAAAATTTTTGACGACGCTTGTGTCGGAAATTATTTACTTTTGCTCGAGTTTTATAGCTATTTCTGCAACATTTTGACTTTAATCCTCCTGGAAGATGAGATAGACGAAGTAATTACGGCGGTAAAGTAAAAATTTTTCGAGACGTCATTCAAACTTTGACACTTTTCATTGTTCAAACGTCAAATAGCTGTCAGAGTGAAAAACAACCGGTTGTTTGGTTGCTGCACTCTGACCCACAGAACGGGTGAAACCATAGTGAAACTACACTCTGACGGCCATCAGAGCAAAATTTCACAGAGCCACGGAACGGCTAGAGCGCGCCCCGGAGTGCGCTCGAGTGCACTAGATTGAAGCGACGGAACGCACGCCTGAGCCACTGAACGGGTGAAACTAAACTCTGACAGCTGTCAGAGTAAAATTTCACCGAGCCACGGAACGGCTAGAGCGCGCCCCGGAGTGCGCTCGAGTGCACTCGATCGAAGCAACGGAACGCACGCCTAGGCCTTGTTCCGAAATACGCTGTAAGCGCTGTTATCGCGAATCCGTCCAAATTTAGTAGACACAAAATACCTCACACGAAATAGGATTTTCGCACCTACTGTATTTATATGGGTTCGCGTCGCGCTAACAGCACTTTTGGTGTATTTCGAAACTAAGCCCAGGCGTGCGTTCCGTCGCTTCGATCGAGTGCACTCGAGCGCACTCCAGGTGGCCTACCACAAGCTCTAATAGCAGTTATTTTTAAGTTGAGAGAGTGAGACGCCGCTATACGGCGTGTAGAGCGGCGTCTCACTCTCTCAACTTAAAAATAACTGCTATAAGAGCTTGTGGTAGGCCACCAGGGCGCGCTCTAGCTCTTCCGTGGCTCGGTGAAATTTTACTCTGACAGCTGTCAGAGTGTGGTTTCACTATGGTTTCACCCGTTCTGTGGCTCAGTCTTTGACATGAAGTTTGACTTAATACTCTGAGGTAACTGGAGCTCTCACCCTGAATAAAAAAGTGTCGCCAGCAAATTTGACATTTATGTATGTAGTGGCTGTCAGCTGTCTCATATGACCATATGTATTTTTTTAAAGTGTAGGTGAGACGGAAGACAGCCACTGTGTTATTTGTGGTATTCAAAAAATTGTTCGTACTGCACTCTCCAGTTACCTCAGTATTAAGTCGAGCTTCATGGTCTTTGAGAATTCAAAACCTCAGGACTGCGTTCCGTCGTTTTGTGCGTGGTTGTTTGGTTAAAATTTCACCCGTTTGAGTTGCAACCGAGCGACGGAACGATCGAGTTGTTTTCATAACCTCAAAATTTTTGACGACGCTTGTGTTGGAAATTATTTACTTTTGCTCGAGTTTTATAGCTATTTCTGCAACATTTTGACTTTAATCCTCCTGGAAGATGAGATAGACGAAGTAATTACGGCGATAGAGTAAAAAAAATTCGAGACGTCTTTCAAACTTTGACACTTTTCATTGTTCAAACGTCAAATAGCTGTCAGCGTGAAAAACACTCTGACGGGTGAAACTGCACTCTGACAGCTGTCAGAGTAAAATTTCACCAAGCCACGGAACGGCTAGAGCGCGCGCCGGAGTGCGCTCGATACCTCGAGTGCACTCGAGCGAAGCCACAGAACGCACCCCAGAGTGCAGCAACCAAGCAACCGGTTGTTTTTCAACCAAAACGACGGAACGCAGTCTTGACGTTGACTTAACCTCTGAGGGATTCAGTCATGAAGTTTGACTTAATACTCTGAGGTAACTGGAGCTCTCAACCCTGAATAAAAAAGTGTCGCCAGCAAATTTGACATTTATGTATGTAGTGGTTGTCAGCTGTCTCATATGACCATGAAGTTTGACTTAATACTCTGAGGTAACTGGAGCTCTCACCCTGAATAAAAAAGTGTCGCCAGCAAATTTGACATTTATGTATGTAGTGCTCTGAGTACTGAATCCACTCAGAGATGTAGTGGCTGTCAGCTGTCTCATATGACCATACGTATTTTTTTAAAGTGTAG
Source organism: Crambus lathoniellus (assembly GCA_949710035.1). Classification (NCBI taxonomy): domain Eukaryota; kingdom Metazoa; phylum Arthropoda; class Insecta; order Lepidoptera; family Crambidae; genus Crambus; species Crambus lathoniellus. The sequence continues at coordinate 29,039,834 of OX453302.1, read as the reverse complement.
GTGAGACGGAAGACAGCCACTGTGTTATTTGTGGTATTCAAAAAATTGTTCGTACTGCACTCTCCAGTTACCTCAGTATTAAGTCGAGCTTCATGGATTCAGTACTCAGAGGACTTAACTGACACTGACATTGACATCTGCCTGCCCAATATGAATGAATAACCTTAAAAATATTATGTACATAGAGGTAAGTAAATAAATATTTATTTTGTGATGTGATGTGGTGTGACTTGTTGTGCATAGTTTATATAATTTGTGTTTGTTTGTGAATTGTGACTTGACTCGACTCACCCACCAAATATACATTCATTTTGTCTTTGTGCCAAATAAAAATCTCTATTTATGTGCTGTGCGCAGGGGTAATTTGTGCATGTAGAAAACTATAAATAAATGAAAATGCTCATAGTTTAATGCGACATACAGATTATAAAGCCGTTATGAATGTAAGTAAGTAGGTAATGATAGTATAACTAGTGTTTCTAAGGTCTAACATTTTCATGGCTAACTTCTTAGATTGCAAATAAAATTAGTTGCAGAAATTCAGAGCACCCTTGTTTCGAAACTACACTGTAAAAATATTAAAAATAAGGCAATGCACGCATCAATCGTCTCCCACGGAAGAAGAAAAACAAAAGGAAATAGAAAGAATATCAATAAACGTAAGTAGAATACAATAGAATAGAGACAGGATTTATTCAATTCCCGTTGTCATGGGGACAAAAATCATGGGGACAACGGGAATACATGAATGGGGTATGAGCACATTACAAAATAATCAATTAAATATAAACAATGAAACTTAAAGGATACATGAATTTTCTGTAATAAATATTAACCAGACTCATTAGCACAGTATTAACGTTCTTACATCGTGTTAGCATTAATGTAATAAGCATTTGTGTTTGTTCAGTGATATAGTATATATATTTATGATAAATACCTATCTCCATTGTTTCTGATATTCAGAAGACTAGTAAGTGCCTAAGCTAAATTACTGACCTTAGCTATAATGTAGTTTAGAATTATTTTAGAAGAGAATGTTAGACATACACTTATAAAATCACCAGTGTCTCCCAGAAGTTTTACCTGCTTAGTTCACGTTCCTGTTGAAATATCAGGATAAAAAAAACCTATGTCACTCCAGAATATAGCTTTCTACTGGTGAACAAATTATCATAATCAGTCCAGTAGTTTCTTTATTTTATCCATTAGAAACAAAAAGTTAATTAATATATTTAATTTTCTTCCAGGCCTCCATAGATGACCCACCAACAGCCTGTTGTCGGACTGGTTGTACCAACTGTGTGTTCGTAGTCTGGGCGGAGGCATTAGCGAATAAAATGCAAGACGCTGGTCCTGAGATTACCGATAAAGTGCTTAAGATGGTAGATGATCCGTCCATGAGAGCGTTCTTGGAAATGGAGTTAAGGATACGTTTAAAAAAGTAACAATAAGTACTAGTATCTACACAGTTGTTTTTATATAATTATATTATCTAATCAATATACTCCATTGAAGTGTAGCCTAAGAAGTTAATTGCAAGTAAGTCCTGTTTACCAGCATCCTGCACTAGCACACATCCCTTACAATATGGGATGAATGTTCTACTGAAATTTACATCATTTTGTTTTTCCTACTCGTAAGTGTAAGTACTAAAAATGCAGTATGTGTGTCGTTAGATCACAGATAATGTATGTACTTAAAATAGTGAATAAAACATGCCGACTGGGTATGTAATGTTGTGTGTGTAATATCTTTGAATATCATTTAAGTATATGCGATGTGTTTTGGCTTGGGAATTTCCAATTTCGGCTACACTAAACAAACTAATCGTTATAGTAAATATTTTTGGTATGGTCACAATCACAAGCAATAAATTATGTAAACAAGGTTATTGGAGCTGGTTGTGAGACGGGTTGATTTTTATAAAATACTTAATTTTCAATAAACAAGGTTAAACACAACAATGAAGGACTAATTATTTTTACTTTTTTGCATTCAATGTTGAAGTATGATTTAAAAAGAATAGACCCGTCTCACAACTAGCTCCGATGGGACTCAAACCCACGACCAAGCATTCGCCCGACAGCGAAAGGTCGCGGTTGTGTGTTTACTTCATTTTCATTATTTTCAACATAGGACCATATCATCTTATAATATTTATTGACTTTTGTGGCACAGATAGTTTTGTTTTCCGCTTCAATATGACAAACAAAATTCTATATTTTTAAAATATTATTGCTTGTGACTGTCTGTACATACTTAGTGAGTATTTATTCTTTCGTAGTCAAGTATTTATTATTGTAGCTGTGATAATTATTGGATAAGAGTAAATAAAAAAATAAATATGATTTTAATAATTTATCAAAAAGGTTTTTTATTCCAACAATAATAATAATGTAGAAACATTAATTTAAGGATTACAAATGTAATCTCATACATACATATAACATTTGTTAATAATTTATTCCATAATATGGCTTCCTAAAAATATTATTTCTTTATACTTACTTAATTTAAAATACTTCGATCTTGCATGTCTAGTTATCCTATTTGAGACCAATGACTAGTAAAGTTGACGGAAAATGCTTTATCTGTTTCGTTAACAATTCCCATACATTTTGCTAATATCGGATCTGAATTACTGCACTATCGTAAAACGGTGTGAATAGAACGGCTGGGCTAAATAGACAAAATTAAAACTGGTTTTTCATACTATTTCCATTAGACATTTACTGCCGCACTCAGAGACGTCAATTAAATTTAATTGGCATTAAATTAAATTATCATTCCCACTCTATTCAATACTTGACATAAAAAAGAGACAGATAGAGATTTAGGGCGACTTTCATCACTGATATTTAAACGTGATTAACGCTAAACTTGTTTAATACATAGTTCTGTCTCTGTCATCTGTTTGAATGTGACAGAGACAGAAATACGTTTTAAACACGTTTAGCGTTAATCGCGTTTAAATATCATTTGTGAAATCGGGCCTTAATGATTAATTAACGTTAATTATGGCGTCTTCGAGTGCGGCAGTTAATTTGTTAAAAAAATTACCTAAGTACTTTTGTTTTTTATATACTTACTTAGAGAATTTATAAACAAAACGTGATAAAGCAGTTTCTTGGTCGAGTTAACATTTATTTAGGTACCTACTGGAAACATTGAGTTATAATCTTTTAACTCAATAGGTACCTACTTACTTAAAAATTTATTTCTATTTCGTTTTTTTCTTATTCTAATTCTGTGTTGTCGTTTTTTTCTTATTCTAACAGCTTTACCTGCAAGCTAAGTATATTTTTTTTATTCTGATCAATTTTCGTAGGTACCTACACTGTACCTATCCCTTATATAGGTAAAAGGACCAATTCCTTATTTTCTTTTTATTAAACTTACACAATACACATTAAAGTAAGTAGGTACACTCGACAGCACATCAAGTTAAACAAATGAACTGCGATAACAGCTTTTATTACGTAGGGCATAAAGGCGGTCTCAAGGTCAACATATTGTATAGTCTGATGTGCTGCCGTGTGTACCTATATGAAAAGTAAACAACAAAAATTATCAAATCGTCATTTTAAAAGTAACTGGATTCATTTAAATTTTTCATTTAAGTATTTATTTATTTTACCTACAGAATTTCGTTTAATTTAGGCTGTTGAAGTAAACTTTTCAAGAGTTTCAGAGATGTGCTTATATATGAACAAAATATATTGAATACTAGGTACACTGTATCTTACTAATATTATAAATGCGAAAGTTTAGATGTTTGTTAGGTAAGTACTCAATCATGGCGAAACTGCTGAACGGATCCGGATGGAATTTGGCACAAATATGGATTATGATCTAGCTTCTAGCCAGATTAGCATATAGAGTTCCTACTTTTTAACCCGGAAATATATCGCATTCCCTCGATAAAACAGCTTCTAGCTTACGGTAAGCTAGTATTATAATCTCCGCGGTTTCACCCGCGTGTTTCCCGTTCCCGTGGCAATATCGGGATAAAAAGTACCCTGTGTGTTATTCCAGCCTATAATCTATCTCTGTTGCAAATTTCATCTAAATCCTTTTAGTAGTTTTGCGTGAAAGAGTAACAAACATCTATACATACATCCATACTCACAAACTTTCGCATTTATGATATAAGTAGGATGAGTGGAAGAAAACAATTATGTACCTTTCAACTACCAATTTCAAACAGCGCTGCTTCTGACCCGCGTTTAGTGTGCTCAAGCAAGCCTTTAAGAAATCCATTTAATAAATATTTAGCTTAAACATTAGGTAGGTATAGGTAATGGTAGGTACAATATTTATTTAAGTCATAAGTAAGTACCTACTTAATTACATCAGTTGGTTACATTTTCGTTTAGATTTTTTGGTCCTTTATTTACAAAAACACTTTTTTATAACCTTAAATTACAGTTTTCAAGTACAGTCGAACCAATTGAATCTTGACCCACCATACGTTTATTTTCCAACAGATATTAAAATTCGATAAGGTCGTACCTACCTTTGTAGTTTTGACACTTTCAAATGCAATATTCTGGGTTCGACTATAGGTACCTACATTTGATAATATTTAGTTTATACAGAAAACACCGTTCAATTTACATGGGCTTAAATAATTAGTGTGACTGTAAGAAAGTATTTATATTAATTTATTTATTCTTTGGTTATGTAATGCTACAATTTATGAACTATAGTGTCAGAGGGCCACTTTGCGTAGGGTCTGTTTACCTATATCGCACTCCTTTAGGAGCACTCTAAATTTTTGAGACACAGAAGCATAATGTCCTTCACCAAACTTAAAAGTGCCGAAATTAATCAAAATTGGCACAGTCGTTTAGGCGACACAAGTTAACACTTGTATTATTTATAGATTCAAGATTCAAGATTCAAATTTGTTTATTCAATTTAGATTGTTATTTACAATACTTGTGAACGTCATAGAAGCTACGCCATCGGTTCGCAAACCCTACAGCGGGAGGCCTTGGAGAAGAACCGGCAAGAAACTCCAAGGGTTGTTTTTTTTCTCCCTGTCTTATTTCATACAGAGTCGTCAAATTGAAAAATGACCTTAACATGGTATGACTAAGGTCAGTTTCCATCACAATTACACAATGGGTTATGATAAATACAGTTAAGTATAGGCGAACTAATGATCATAGCGGTGAACAATTTTCAGTTACTTAGGAACTCTACTTAAAGCTTTAATATTAGTTTAAAACAAAAGACAATTCTACTATATACTGCAAGTTGCGCCATACATGTTTCAAATGTAATTCTTAATAAAATGAATAAAAACAAAAGAAAACACATTTTAAGGCAAGCAGATAAGAGCAGACCCATTCCCACTGGCAGCACCCGTTCACGAGCATGACGCATGAACCAGCCATCGCTTCGCTCAACCATATTTTAGGGAACGTAACGACCCGCCTCACACGCCACCACCGTAGAAATGTTTTAGTGAGCATGACATACTCAAACTGCTATAATATTAAATATTAGTTTAAATAAGTTACACAATAACTTACTTAAAGTCTTTAAGTTAAAGATAAGTAACCTTTTAGACTAGTAAGTAGACCTTATTCTTTTAATTTATTAATGGACAAACAAATAAAGCTTTTGGTACGTTTACCTTACGATTAAAAAAAGTCTCCTTATTAGGTACTTACCTATTTAACTTAGTTACTTACATTAAGTAAATTGTAGAATTTAATTTAATAAATTGTAGGTATTAATTATACATTTAAAATACGTCCCTTAGTTAAGTACAGTCGCCGATAGCTCATAAAGTTTTAAATGTTGAGCCTTATCGCTTTCATAATAAGAGATATTTTTGAAATGCAACTGTCATTTTTGATGTGGTGTCGATAAAACGTACATAAACCTACCCTGAGTATGACCAACTCTATGGCACAGTAAATATATATGCTATGTGTCTATCTATGGTGACCATTAAAGGTCGTAGATCACTTAGGTATACCGCACCGCTCCCACCCAACCAAAATATGAGCAGCCAAATATGGACTTAATCTCGTGCACTGTAGATGCACTTTAGTTTGCGGCAAGCTCGCTTACCGCGCGCTGTCTGCTATTTTTAGGGTTCCGTACTCCAAGGGTAAAAACGGAACCCTATTACTAAGACTTCACTGTCCGCCTGTCTGTCACCAGGCTGTATCTCATGAACAGTGATAGCTAGACAGCTGAAATTTTCACATTTGATGTAAGTACCTACTTATATCTGTTGCCGTTATAACAACAAATACTAAAAACAGAATAAAATAAGTATTAGGGGGGCACCTAGAGTCTGGCCAACGAATAAATTCTTTCATCATCATCATCATCATGTCAGCCGAACAAATTCTTTATTACTATGTAATTATGCAATTTATTACATCTACATACTTATTTATTTAGTTATTTTTTAATAACCTAATAAAATAAACATCAAGTACCTACCTATCAAAATAGTTGATGAAACGATATTCCGGGTGGAAGGTAAACATTTTTTGGACTATTCTGCATTAATTTTATTTAATCTATATGAATAAATTGACTTTGACTTTTTTCAGAGTATATTCAGTCAGGGCTACCATCTACCTACAAGATTTTTAAAATTGCCGCCTTTTCTCGTGGACAGATTTCGTGAGCCAGACCCTATTAATGTCGATGTGAGATAAAACATCTCTAATTACCGTTCCCTTTATTCAAATTCTTAAAATGCATATCAAGATTTAAAATGTACACCGTATAATAATATAATATAAGTACAGTCGAACCAATTGAATTGTGACCCACTAAGACATTAAAATTCAATAAGGTCGAAATTCAATCTTGTTGACATTGACACTGACCTTTCTTGTTGACGCTTTCAAACAAATTATTAGCAAAATGAGTCTTGATTCAATTGGTTCGACTGTACCTACACAACCGCTACTAGTAAAGTAACCCACCTTTAAATTAAGATAATAATTAGTCCTAATTTTAGTATAGAATATAATTAACTTCGTTACCATAGAAAATTAGCTTGTCATTAACAAGTTGTAAATTGAGTTTGTTAAAATAGAACGGATCCAATCTGGCCTTTTTTGGAAATGGACGGTTTCGTTCTCTGATCGTTAATTTAATCTTTTTAACTTGATTGGTGAGTCAATTAAGTCTTTAGAATTGATGATAAGATTTAAACCTGCTTTAAAAGAGCTAACGTTTAAAAAATAGTCTCAATGTTCTTGTAAGTCAGCCAGCGCTATTCCAACAGTGTGAGAAATAACCATAGGACACCCAGTAAAACTCATTACATACACCTTGGTTCCCTGCTAAGGATCTTATGCTCTGGCTACAAGCTATTTCTACTTAAGCTATTTAGGTACTTACAGGCTTACTAATGAGATTTTAAACGTAAAAATACTACTTAAGTATTTGATAGCACTGCATGAGGTAAGTAAGTACTACACGTTCGCTTCGAGTTTGCCGCTACCTCTCTCCCCGCCTCACCGCGCCGCGCTCCTAAACGTAAAGGCGCGTCCGCTGCGCCATGTTTTAAACAGAACATTGTTCGAAAACATAAAAATGGGGCGTGGCCTAAATGTTCTGTCGAAGTCGAAGGTCTGTTTAGGAGCGCGGTGCGGTGAGGCGGGGAGAGAGATAGCGGCCAACTCGAAGCGAATGCGTAGTATGTAGACATAGTGCTTTAAAGTGTTGTGTGAGAATGACCTCGACAGTTCGCTTGTTTGGGGTATTATACGTAGTACCTAGGTTAGTATTTCAGTCAAAGCCAGTTTTCGTAATCAGCGGAATAAAGCCTTTGTAATGCAGCTAATTTCCTAGCTCTCTTAGCGGCATCGTCTTCGATATCTTGCTCGCGAACCTCGCACTCGTAAATAATCCTATATGAATTACACATGTCTTCCCGAAACACTACATCCGTAAACCTCTTCGGTTTAACTAAATTCGTGTACCAATTGTCTTTACCGAATGTTCGTGATGAGTAATCGCGTTCGTCCTTGATCCAGAAGTATTGGAGTGTGTGGTAGTCTGTTGGTTAGCGTCAGTCCTCACAGAATGATACCACTGGGGCGGAGTGGTGGTCGCGCGGGGGGACGAAGCAGTCGCAGGCGGGGGGCCCGGGCGAGGACAGAGCGGACCCTGGCCCTAGAGAGCCCCCGCAGGAGAGAAGAGCTCTATCTCTTATATTGAGGATCGACCTTTGCGGGCTCCACCATGGCTCGTCGTTGTTGCTTAGCCGATCAATGCTCGGCTCTAAAACAAAACAAAATAATTTTATGCAATAGGGGATCGGAATGGTTTTTTTTATTTGTTTTAAATGTTTTTAGAAATATCATAAACACGACAGTTTCAAATATTTTACATATTTTCGTAGATTAAGCTCATCAAACTTCCTAATCAGATAAGGACAGCGCAAGACACATGTGACGTCAGATGTGTCTTATGTAGCGCCATACTCCAGCCATATAAAATTTCGTTTTTCTCAATTTTATTCGGCAACTCATTACTTGCTTGTTAATCAACCGTTTGAGTAGGTATATTTTTTTTTCACTTTTTTTATTCTCCAATGTTATATACAACGTGTTAATGAATTAACCCAAAACCTCTCAGGTGGTGATTGTGCTCATGAATATGAACAACTTTTACTATGGGACCAACTCTGCAACTCAACAAAAAAAATCAGCTGTTCCATACATTTTGGTCGTGTAGGTATTGACAATTTGTATGAAACAGCAGTTTTTTTTGTTGAGTTGCAGAGTTAGCCTCATAGTAAAAGTTGTTCATATTCATGAGCACAATCACCACCTAAGAGGTTTTAGGTTAATTCATTAACACGTTGTATATTTTTGAATTTGACTAGTAGATATAATATAAATAACAGTCCGATCCCCTATTATTTAAATTAAAGCGAGAAATATACTTCTGTGTCGAGGTGTGTTGACGCACGAATTTAGTAAAACGTGACAGATCGTGCTGCACTGCAACACAACGCACTAACTGCCGCACTCAGAGACGTCAATTAACTTTAATGACAATTAAAATCTATAAGTATCTGTCTCTTTTTTATGTCCAGTATTGAATAAAGTCGGAATCATAATTTAATGCCAATTAAAGTTTATTGACGTCTCTGAGTGCGACAGTAAGTAGGTATTTTAATGTGATTCTAACCATACTGAATGTGTGAAAGCGTTACGTTTTCTGGCGCGCATTAAACACACCACAACACTGATGTATGTTTCCACCTTCAGTTGATTTAAAGCGCCCTGTAAACGCTCATATTGTTTGTCAAACTTTACGTGTTTGTCAAATTATTTGATATGATAGTGTGCAGCTTTGTTTGGGAGTTTGTCAAATATTCTACTTGTTTGAAGTGTTTGATAAAAATCTTGATTGATGATGCCGTGTTTGACAAACAAGTTGGAAGGTGTGCGGCGGTGTTTGTCAAACAAGATCTCAGTTTTGCTTTGACGTTGCCAGGATGATCAAATAATTTTTTAAACTTGTTTGATGATTAGTATGACCGTTTGCGTTAATGTTTGACGAAAACGTGTGGTTTACAAACAAATTGGTCAAGCAATTTTGATCGTTTACAGGGCACTTAATGATAGCAGATACTTACGTTGTTTGTATAAGCAGTTTCGTCGTTCATGGTCTTCTCCGACTAACCACCATGTTTTCATTTCTCCCTTACCCTAAGTAACAAAGAACCTTATTAGTATAAAAATATTCCTAGTGCTATCGATAGCTTAGATGCTAATGCACGAACACTCGAACGCTAAGTAAGTAGGTACATTAGGAGCGTCTCAGACACCTTTCTGTCGCTATACATATATGCCAAAAGTTATAAAAAATAAATGCCATGGGCGACGTTTAAGACGCTCCCAAAGTTGATTAGTTGAGTTGCGTCCGAGTTAGGGCATGCATTTCGGAATTCCGAATTTGGGTATTTTCGGAATTCCGAACATGGGTATTTTCGGAAGAATTTCGAAATCACAAGAATTTTCCCAATTTGACGACGAAGTTGACTTCTTGAATTTCGGAATTCCGTAATTTTATGAAAAAAAAAATAGGTGTTACGGTGTCGGTGATGAGCATGTCATCACTGACACCATTTCGAAGCTCTGTCTCTCAGTAGCAGATTACCTAGGTACTGTCTTCTTTTTGAGATGGTAACTACCTACCTACGATTTTACTAGAAAGTGATGCTCAAAAATTTTCAGCTTGTTTATTCTCTTCTATCCTTTTAATTAATAAGTTAAAATATTATAGTTAAAATTTGCGTCTTCTTTCCAAATTCCGGAATTTCGAAATTGACGGAGCTAAATGCGCAAGCCAATTTCGAAACTGAAATTAAACGAAATTGCATGCCCAGTCCGAGTAGGTATTCGAGCGTAAGCCTAGAAGAATCATTCCCATCCACTGCAGGCTTTTCTTCTAGAATGTTCTCACCTTGATATTAATAATGCCTCTCTCCTTGAACCGGTATCCTCCGTGTTGCTTGAGGAGCTTGTAGGATTCGTTGCTGATATGTATCCTCTGTGGCTCTCCGCTGGACTCCATCCTTGCGGCTGTGTTCACGGTATCCCCGAAGAGGCAGTAGCGAGGCATCTTGACGCCTACCACTCCCGCTGCACATTGCCCACTGTGTATTCCTGAAAAGGAAATGCGATTCTTTAATTTTCTTTAAGTCTTAATTAGGTAAAAGTTTATTAAAAAACCGCATAATTCTTAAGTTTCTAGGCGCCCTTGTTGTGGCTTACCATGAAGATGTAAAAAAATATGTCGTTCCAACTTTGGCATTTTCAGTGCTGTAACATGGTATGGTATTCTATAACTTGATGATAATAAGTAGGACAGAGTACATCTACATCATATTTTAACAAATTGTATTTTTTTATTTTATTAGATCAGCTCAAAATCGAAGACTTTATTGCACATTTTACAGTCTTAACCTCAAAACAAACCTCCCACATCCATGTACGCGTCTCCTATGGTTTCCAAGGTTTAAACTTAGATTTAGACTCCTACCCATCCTGATGGGTGGAGTCTAAGTCCAGGCCTGCCGCCTGACTCCATGTCAGGCGGCAGGCAAGTGCCTCATCTCATCGTATCTTGGGTACGGCGCCCAGTACCTATAACGTGCAAGGCGAGGGAAGCCACGAGCAACGGTCCGATAGACCTCCCGCCACCACCATGTACGACCCCGCCCCGCCTCCTAAGGCTTCCAAGATTTAAACTTAGATTTAGACTCGTACCTATCCTGATATGTAGTAGGGCCGCAGACATGTGCCCACCCATATGCAGCGCTACACGGTAGACTTCCCACCACCGTGTAAGCGTCGCCTATGATTTCCCCCTGAAGACCTACTTTAGTGTAAAAAACCACACAAAACTAAACATTTACACTCTTACCTATCATGGTATGGAGTCGGGTATCAAGCATGTGCCTCATTAGTAGTATCTTAAGCATGGCGTCCAGTGTCTGCAAGGGAGGGTTAGCTACTTGAGTTGCGTGCCGTGAGCAACGCTACGGTAGACCTTCCACCACCACGTACGCGTCTCCTATTGGTTTCCATCTGAAGAACCTACTTTAGGATAACAAATATTAAGATTTAGACTCGTACCTATCCTGATATGGAGTCGGGCAGCAGGCATGTGCCTCATGCGTATCTTGGGCACGGCGTCCAGTACGTGCAACGCTAAGGAAGCTACTTCGGCTGCGTGCCTCGAGCAGCGCTCTGGTAGACCTCCCACGACCATGTACGCGTCGCCTATGGTTTCCACCTGAAGGAAGAGGTAGATTAGATAGCGGTACTTTTAAATAACTATTGTTTTATAACCGAGGGAAACCTTACATGTTCTATGACAGGCCACATTGCTTTTTGATTGAATTTAATTGAATTCAATTGAATTTAAATCGGGAGTCATTACGAATTTCTTCTTTTAAATGTATTAAGCCTCACGCAGAGACGAGAGTCATAAAATAAAACGAGTTTTAAACACCTCGTTTGAAGGTCCTTTCACTCGAAAAATCGTACCTAAAAGCCTGACGAGAAAATAAAAAAACCTCGCCATGTTGCGGAAATGAGACGAACTAAATTTTTCTATAGAATTTGACATTTCGCATCTCCGCAGAAAGAGAGTAGGTATATTAACTCAGAAAAATATATTTTTAAATGTTAATTCAGATTAAAGTTTGGACGAACGCTGTAAAAAGACCGTTTCTCAAAATTTTTGAGTTAATTCACTATTTTTAGAGTTGCAATTTGTAACGATGAAGAGTCGAAAGTGGCGCCTCAAGCCAGGTTTTTTATTTTTCTGCCCCTTGATTCACGAGCCGTCGGAATAACGCTTCCGACAGCGGAATGTATGCCCTGTCTATGTCCCTCTAACAAGAATAAAGCACAGAATTCGAATCTAATTCCGTTTCTGACGGTTCGTGAGTCAGGGGGCTGGTCAGTCAGGCTTTACCTGGCTTTACAGTCAGGTACAGTACATCTGATAGGTACCTATATCGTGGCGGGCGAGGTATTCAAATGTTTCGGAGCAGCAAAAGAAGAAGCTAACAGAATGTCTATTTATTTCTTACCTATTAAGTACTGTACATAAAATGAAACATACCTTATAAACGTTGTAGTACGCAATGATGGAGTCACAACACGTGTAAAGGTCGTTGAGGATCTCCACCACCTGCCAAAGTTTTGATGAATAAAATAACAAATTTACACGTTACCAAACAAGTTACAAACGTAGGCGCTTATTAAAATGAATACCTAAGTTGTTTCCGTTGTTTGTTTATAATGGCAAGCAATAACTTTTGAAATTGCGTCGCTCTGTTGTGGTGAATAAACAAATTGGGTACAATAAGTAACACAGTATCAATCAGTCCGCCGGCCGGCAGTTCGCCTGCAGTCCTCGGTTACTTGTAGGTACCTATTTAAAACTGTTAAAGCTAGGATTCTCGAAAATAGGGTAGGTATTTTAAATTATGGATTACTCGCAATACGTAAAATTTGGAAAAAATATATATTATGTCATTTTACAGTTATTTATCTAGTTCTTCCGGCCGTTCTTTTTCGATTAGTGATACTTTACTGTATCAAATAAAATCCCAAACATCCGTCCGTCTAATTGTAATCCAAACCAATATCCTATTAGGTACTTGCGGCATACTTGGTTTTAGTTAATGAAAAATATACGAGAATAATTGTGTTTGAATGGCAGAGGGATTCCGGCCGTTTTAAGTTTAAATTTTTTACTATTTCACGTTTAATCGAATTTTAAGTGAATTTCGATTCGCGGGGCGCTCGCGAGTTCACAGTTCACTGCGCGTTAAAAAAAAAAAAAAAAAAAAAATAAAAAAAAATGAGAAAAAACATCATTGTTATGGCGTCAGACTTAGATAAGATGGTGGTAGCTAGCCAGGCGGACTAAGAACAAGTCCTACCACCAACCAAACCGAATACAATATGTACCCCCACTGGGAATCGAACCCGAGACCTCTTGGTCTGAAATCGGTGGTATGAACCACTAGACCACAGAGGCGGTGATAGGAACCTCCACGTGGTGAATGCGGAAACAGTATAATTAGGTAGGTAGGTAGGTACTTGCTAAAACTCAGAAGTTTACACTCGTATCTATACTTAGTCAAGTCAAGTAATATCTTGAGTAAAAGTTGTTATTTAGAATTGTTGCTTTTATACAATAGGTAAACAATAATTTTAATGAAATAAGAACTTTCAAAAGTGACTTGGTCAAGTATTCTTACTTGGCCTGTTACCTACTTAAAGTTGGCATGAAGTGTCCTTATCTGTTTGTTACTTAGTGAAACTTTTTTTTATATAGCTATTGGTCCTCGGCAACATAATGTAATTTATTTTGAAGATCGAAATCACTTTTTACAAATTTATTTAATAACCCGGGATGACGTCGTGTAGTCAGTCCAGGCGGGCCAAGCCGCGGGCGGCCGCTAGTAATCTAATAAAAATAACAATCATATTTTTACTAATATTAAAAATGCGCATGTTTGGATATTAAGATGTTTGATACTCTATCTCAGCAAAACGGCTGAACGGAATTGGATGAAATTTGGGACACATATACTTTGTAGCCTGGAGAGGAACATAGACACTACTTTTTATCCCGAAAAATTTCACATTCCCGCGGGATAACGTCGTGTAGTCCATGCGGGCGAAGCCGCGGGCGGAAAGCTAGTATTATAAGTAATATGACAAAGTCCGTTGTTTACATATTATTGCTCGCGATTTCACAGCTTCAATTAAATCACAGCCCGTAGTAAGTATTGTACCCTTTGAGCTATTTTGATTTCAACCTGATAATATCTCCACGTGCTCTTAGAGAAAAGGTTTTTGACCGGTAAATCGGCAAACAAACATAAAGGTACCTAAGTACGTTACGTACCACCTACACAACACAAAAGAACATTTTTTTTTAATAATCTTATTTAATGAATCACTATTTACTTATTTATCAGATGCAAACAATGTTATTATGGATTAATAAGAACTGGGAATAGATTGTTTAATATTGTATTGTGTGCTCAAAGTATAAAAATTGTTAGGAAAACGTACCAGTGCGATGCGATATATATCAAGAATACCTACAATCGTAACATTACAAACGTGCAGAAACGACCGACACAAATTAAAATTCCATGATCAACACCAAAACAGGGAAAATCAGTCAGATGCAGAAATATGTTATGTATTCATTCGAAAGAACTTGTGATACTTATTAATTGGTGAAAATTCCGACGGCAAAATTGTCTATACTTTCAGAGAAATAAATTTTTTTGTGAAAGGTCAACGACCTCAAAAAAAAAATATGTTTTTTTTTCTCCTAAAGTGTTACTGGTATCGTATTTTTTAATAACACAAATGATGTAACATCAGAATATCTATTCATATAAAAAATTAAGGAGCTGTAGCTTTGATAGTTTATGAAATATGTGAAAATTTCTTAATTTCAGTTTTTTCTATTTTTTTATTTACCCCTATCATTACCGCATTTTATTCTTAGCTAAAAATATTTGCACAACTGTTGTTTATCATGTCCTAAAAAATTACACACGTTAGTCAAAGGGGTAGTGAGAAAAAGCGTTTCTAAATATTTTAGAAATTTCTATGGAAATAGGGTTGTCGAAATGTTGAATAAAGAAAAATTAAAAAGTAATATTTTGTCGATGTCGTCATTATCGCAATCTATTAATACTTCGTCTGACGATAACACGATGTTGATATCGTCATTATCGTCAGAATCACATTCGAATTCATCAATCGATTTTTGCAACAACGGGTCACCGTGGATAAGTACGTTATCCATTGTCGGCTTTAAAAGTTTTAGAACTTTTTCCGGAATCTTAGAACGTTTCCTTTTTTTTTGTCTCTTGTCAATTGACAAACTCGACAAAAGCGGGTCAGAAAACTCTAAAGCTCGGTGAATCAAGTCAAGGACTGTTGTTTTGCGATTAAATTTACGAGTGTGATGCTCACGATCGTAGCGCCAAAATTTGTTGCGTGATTCACCGGCTTATGAATCTCATTTGATTGAATCAGGCGTCACTTGGCGGTAGTCCCTAACCATTGTGAAAAACGAAATATATGTAGCTTACTTCCGCAAATAACACAACATGCAAGATGCACCGCCCGCCCGTCCGCTCGTGTGGGATTTGGTGTTGGTTTTCGCAGGAACTATCTCCTAAGGATGCCCCGGGTTGGGGCGAAACACGTGTAGAGTGAGTTATTTAATTTTTTTACTTTTTTGCATTCACAATGCAATTTTTATGGTTGGAAAATGAAGTATTTAGAAAAATTCGACCCGTCTCACAAGAGACGGGTAGATTTTTTCTAAATACTTGTTTTTCCATTTTTCAACGTGTAGAGAGGTCTAATCGGTGAAGGTGCAAGGTGTATTGCTGTCTTGCTAAATGCAGGTATTGTGCATTGGTATTTTCGTGGTGTGCATGTGCAATTTATTGCGGTTGTGCGGGCGGTGCATCTTGCATGTTGTGTTTTTGCGGAAGTAAGCTACATAATATATTTTGTTTTTCACAATCATATAATTTCAACACCAATAAAATTAGTAAGTAGTAAAAATATTCAATCGAATTGAGAACCTCCTCCTTTTTACTTACTTAGATTTGTGTGTTTTGGGTGTAAATAAATAAATTTTAGTAAAAATTTCATTTTCATGACAAGTTTTTTTGCTGACTGTACTTAAATATTGTATTTTCATTTAAACCAAACCTGTAGGTATACAAAATTTCAGCTCCATCGGACACTAGGACGTGGGCTATTTAGTAATCTGTGACGTGGGTCTAATAATTAAGCTTGCAAGATTTGTCTAAACCAAGACCTCTATTTCAATCAGATAGGTAAGTAAATGAATAATGATGATTATTAAAAATTATCTCAGTAAAAATATAAATTAATAGAATAAAAAATTACCTATACTTACTAACACATTGGTATCTTTTTCTCGATGCAGCTACAGCTACAGGAAAGGTTCACTAAACACGACTTCGTTTTATCGACCATAAAAGGCAGTTAAACTTTCGACTTTGTTTGTTATTCTTCGAAGCAAACTTCACGGCCGGCCGGCCCGGAAGTTAGATAGTTCTTTTAGCTTGCAAAAGAAAAATAACAGAGCTCTATGCTTCTAAAGTAATTCAAAGTCAACAGTTGGCGTTTACGGTTAAGATAGGTAACGATAAATTAGCTAGACATATGAATAATTAATAATATTGAAATTTCTTACAATCACACCAATTATCTAGCTCATAAGTAGTTATCAAGAAACTGTGTAATGGAAACTAGGTAACGGATAAATATATTGGTCATGGTCGCCGACCATGATCGGCCATCGTGTACTGGGGACTTTATAGCCGCTACACACGCTCCTATCCGACCACCGATTTGGTGCGGGCGAACTTCACTGCAGATCTGATCCGCGCCTACACACGTTCAAACCAAATCTGCCAGACCAAATCGGTCGGCGCTACACACGTTCCGATTTGGTCTGGCCGACCTCTAGCCGTTGTTGCAGTGTTGCCAGCCACTGCTAATCTCCCAATATTATTATTATTTATAAATACTGAAAAGATCAATTTGCTTGCAATAAATAAATTAAAAAGAAAAATATTATCGGTTTTTAATGTTTTATTACTACAAAAAAAAACAATTTCATTATTTATTAATTTTCTGTTATTTTCATTAAAATACTAAACATGCTAAATATTTACTAAAAGCAGCACTTATTGATGAGGTGTTATGCCCTTTTTATATATATTTAGTTTTACGACAAATTGCTAGTTTTTAAACAAAATATATTCTAAAAAAACAATTAGATAAATAGAATCTTTTCATAAATGGCCATATTTAAACCTTTCGTTCGTTCAGTCCTACGTAAAACTCATGAACGAGCATTAAATTGAATCCTCTGAAAATCCCTTAAACGTAATTTACCTGCTTTAAATATTTCCGCTTTTACATATTTTCTCCCTAAATCTAGGGGAAGACCTCCAAAATTGTCAACACTGCCAAGTTGGTCCGGTCGGAAGCCTACACACGTTCCGATTTGGTAGGAAGTGAAGTTCGTGCGAACCAAATCCGGCCGACCGCGTCAAACACGAATATGGTCGGACGACTAAGCTACACACGTCCAGATTTGGTCTGGAGCAGACCAAATCGGCGGTCGGATCGGAACGTGTGTAGCGGCTATTAGATGGCGTTGAACGAAGTATGTACATGTCTATGGTATATTTTGGTATGAATCATATTTAAAATAATTACTTTTTAAAAACCCAAAGGAAACTGATAATAAATTAAATAAGTACTACTGTGAGGAACAGAAACGAAATAGGTAAATTTAAAGATTAAGGTAAATAAATAATATCTGTCTGACGTTCCGTTTTACGTAAAAAAAGTCGCGTCAAAGTAAAATTTATAACGTTCCGTGCCTTCTAACTGCATAGGTGGGACAACGCCATCTAGTGACCGAGCTTTCAGAAAATCGCCCATTAGCTAGTTGTGATGCTGATGTAGTTTCTCTGTAAATAAATGTTTATTTAAACGTATAAAAGTGATTTTTAACTCTAACAGATTTCAACATAGATAACACCCAGACCAAGACGGTTCGTGAATCAAGAGTCTGCCCCCCGATTCACGAACCGTCGGAAACGCTGCCGACAGCGGAATGTATGTGTCGCAGCGCAGGCGGATGGTTGAATCCGCTGGATGGTTAATTGGTTAAGTATGGCACCATGTACCTACCCCTCGGAAGTCCTGTAGAACACGTGATAGGTTCGCGATCGTCTTAAAGGATGATGGGAAGTTTTGGGCCCACCCCTCAATAGTAACATGTGATATACCGTTGGATAGGGCTTTTTAAGCGGAACATTAGTTACTACTAAACCTATGGTCAAATGTCAGTACTTTCGGAGATACGACGTCTGAAAGTTGTCAAATGTATGGAGTCTGGGCTCACCCCTCAATAGTAACATGTGATGTACCGTTGGATAGGACTTTTTAAGCGGAACATTACTTACTACTAAACCTATGGTCAAATGTCAGTACTTTCGGAGATACGACGCCTGAAAGTTGTCAAATGTATGGAGTCTGGGCTCACCCCTCAATAGTAACATGTGATGTACCGTTGGATAGGGCTTTTTAAGCGGAACATTACTTACTACTAAACCTATGGTCAAATGTCAGTACTTTCGGAGATACGACGCCTGAAAGTTGTCAAATGTATGGAGTCTGGGCCCACCCCTCAATAGTAACATGTGATATACCGTTAGATAGGGCTTTTTAAGCGGAACATTAGTTACTAATAAATATATAGTCAAATGTCATTTGACTGCGACATATGCACTGTCTATGTAACTCACTATAGAATAGACAAAGACAAATCAAATCAAATCAAATCAAACTATTTTTATTTCAGCCATAAAGCCATACAAATGAAAGATTACATTGTTAAGCACTTACAATAAATAAATAAAAATTAAAACCAAAAATTATAGTCAAAAATAAATTCAATAAAAGTATTAAAATCAGAATAAAAATTAAGAACAGTATTATATAATCAAAATTAAAATAAAATCGTAATTAAAACTTATAATAGAAATCAAAATTAAAATTAAATTAATTAAAAAAAGATAAATAATTAATATGTTCTACAATCACAAGATAGCATGTCATACGTGCAATTTCGTCCAGTGTTTCATAAAAATGGACTCAAAGTCCATTCTACCAGCAATTAGTTTTAGATATTTGTTGTTGCCGCAACGCAACTGTATGGTTGCGAATCACCGCGTAGAAGTCACAAAGCACAGAATTCGAATCCGATACCGTATCCGACGGTTCGTGAATCAGGGGGCAGATGTTCCTAAGGGAGATTAAGTACTTACCTAATACAGATATTAATATCAAGTGTTAATGCTTACACATTAAATATACCAATGTCAAACTAGGGCAGACGCAGCCTACGTTAATACTGTCAATGTTTGTTAGCACATTAAGCATAGGGACCTGTTAAAGTACCTATAAGATTTATATATTTTATGGTGTACCTACTTATGCTATTATTACACGGTTCAACCCAAAAAGCTTAGACTACATACTGAGGTAACTGGAGAGTGCAGTACTAACACTTTTTGTTGCCACAAATTATACTGTGGCTGTCTTCCGTCTCACCTACACTTTGAAAAAATACATATGGTCATATGAGACAACTGACAGCCACTATATACTAAATGTCAAATTTGCTGGGCACACTTTTTTATTCAGGGTGAAAACTCCAGTTACCTCAGTATTAAGTCTAGCTCCATGGTTCAACCAAATTTATTCACTTTGGTTGAAAGATGCAGAAATACAGGCGCACGGCGCACATTGACATTGAATGATTCACCGAAGTTACGTTTACATTGTTCAATTTGGTTGAAATCCAAATTGAAAGGAAAAGTGAACCGTGTATTTCCGCTATTTTAGGATAATTTGATAAACCAAATTTTCGCGAAAACCCTAGTAGGGATTTTTCAAAAACACGGATAATGTCATTTTTTATAGATACTTACTGAAAGTGTGGCGTTGCTATATAGTTATGCAAAATATAACACATTTTTTTACGATAACTAGAATACGATCTCCTAACTACTGAGGTAGGTACCTCAACATATGGAAAAACTCTTCTAAGCCTAATGTATTGTCTGACATTGAGACGTGACGTGATTAAGCACTAAGTGATTCACTTATTCAAAATACAATCTGTTGAATTAGGTACCTAAACGTTAATTTTCGCATTATATTACAATAGCGACCGGACTGTAATTGAACAGGGGGCCAAGCCTACGATTATGTTTCAATTGTAGTTCAATTGTAGTGCTTTTTTACACACTAGTTACAAGAATTATGACTATATGATGTGATGTAAATGTAGTGTGTGATGTGACCATCTGTAGTATGGTGAAAAAGTACACATTTCTTGTAACTAGTGTGTAAAAAAACACTACAATTGAACTACAATTTAAAGACGATTGAGACACGATTATGACTACACAACACACCAGAGTATATTTATTCTATGCTACACACGCTCCTATCCGACCGCCGATTTGGTGCGGGCGAACTTCACTGCAGGGGGCTTACCGCGTAACTTTATGGGTATGAACTTCATACGTTTTTGGGAACTTTAAGTCAATTTTATAAAGAAAATAGCCGCTATCAGTTCCTTGTTTTGTGACGTCGGGTATAACGTTAACTAGCTAGCAACGTTCAACAGAACAAAGCAGCAAAAATCTATCAAGATAAGGAATTCAAATGACAGTTGAAGCCCATACCCATATCCATATTTCTTAGCCGGTAGCCCCCCAGATCTGATCCGCGCCTACACACGTTCAAACCAAATCTGCCGCACCAAATCGGTCGGCGCTATACACGTTCCGATTTGGTCTGGCCGCACCGCACCTAGCTGTTGTTGCAGTGTTGCCAGCCACTGCTAATCTCCCAATATTAATATTATTTATAAATACTTACTGAAAACATTGATTTGCTTGCAATAGATAGATAAAAATATTTTCGGTTTTTAAAGTTTTATTATTTTAAAGAATTCAATTTCATTATTTTTTAATTTTCTGTTGTTTTCATTAAAATACTAGAACATGCTAAGTATTTACTAAAAGCAGCACTTATTGATGAGGTGTTATGCCTTTATTATAAATATTTAGTTTTACGACAAATTGGGAGCTTTTAAATAAAATAAACGAAAAAAAACTAATAGATAAAAGAATCTTTGCACAAATTGCCATAATTAAACCTTTCGTTTGTTCAGTCCTACGTAAAACTCATGAACGAGCATTAAATTGAATACTCTGAAAATCCCTTAAACGTAATTCTATCTGCTTTAAATATTTCCGCTTTTACATATTTTCTCCCTAAATCTAGGGGAAAACCTCCAAAATTGACAACACTGCCAAGTTGGTCCGGTCGGAAGCCTACACACGTTCCGATTTGGTATAGCATCTACACACGTTCCTATCCGACAGCCAATTTGGTCTGCTCCCAGACCAAATCTGCGCTACACACGTTCCGATTCGTGTATAGACACTATTAGGAAGTGAAGTTCGTGCGAACCAAATCCGGCCGACCGCGTCAAACACGAATAATAATAATTATGGTCGGACGACTACGCTACACACGTCCAGATTTGGTCTGGAGCAGACCAAATCGGCGGTCGGATCGGAACGTGTGTAGATGCTATTAGCAGAATTCGCCCCCAGGTTGTATGACTTTGCATGGGTCACTGGTTGCGCGGATAATGAATGAAGGTTAATTCCCAAGCGTATTGGGATCAATCTTAAATATACTACCTATTAATGATATAATAGAAGTGACAATCATAAATGTATTATATTTGCCGACGATATATCTATTATCATGACAACTGAAAAAATGAAAACGACAATTACTGATTAAATGGCTAAATTATTTTATAAAAATTATTAAATAATAATTTGGAAATAATTTTTAATGAAATCGAATTAAATAGAATTTAAGTAATAAGTCTAAGCACACTCAATACAATTTCAAGTTAAATGTTTGTAAAGCAGATGAAGTATCAGAAACAAAATTTCTTGGAGTCAATATTGACCACAATTTGTTGGCAAACACATATAATTATAGAAGGTGTATCTAAAAAAATAAACCATTTCGTTTATGCCCTGAATAAAATGCTACTATGAAGAGAACTTATACTAAAATTGCACAGTGTCAATATGTTTATTTATCGTCTTATTCGTATAACACAATTAATAAGAAATTAGAAATATATACATTAACCCACCGTGACTGCAGACTAAGGTTATCAGCGTGGCTAAAACCCCTAACTTATGATGAGCACAGAACACAATATGATGAGACCGAGGAGATCTCCTGGTAATCGACACCTAACCTAACATACACACACACACACAAACACACACACACACACACACACATACACACACACACACACACACACACACACACGCATGCACGCACATACGCACATACACACACATTTACTGTTATTTATATTATTCAGTTATTAGTAAATTAGTTATTAGTAAATTATTTATTGTTATTTCTATGAGTAAGTTGGCACAATAATTATTTGGAACTTATGCAGATTGTACCATTTTTTATGGAAGAGCGACTACATCTGGCACAGGTGCACTATGCACTTAACAGAAGGAGTCAATCACCTGTTGTAACAATTTATTGGTACCGAAATAAATAATTTTTGTTTTTTTTTGGTTTTTTTTTTGAAAATAGGCAAAGTAACGAATAAGGAAACTGCTGTCTGTCACTACTTATTGCGCGTACCTACGTGGAGTCAATTTTGCGGTACAGATTGGTACTTTGGGAAAATGGCACGCGCATCAATAGAGCGGCGGTTTATTGCATTGAAAAAATAAGTCAAAGCGATTTGTGGTATTCCACCAGACGAGTCTTGTCAGCGTTATTTTTAGGGCCTTGATTTGCTGCCGCTACCATCCTTATATAATAATACTAGCGGCCGCCCGCGGTTTCACCCGCGTGGTTCCCGTTCCCGTGGGAATATCGGGATAAAAAGTACATATAAACCTTCCTCTTGAATCACTCTATCTATTAAAAAAAATCGCATCAAAATCCGTTGCGTAGTTTCAAAGATTTAAGCATACAAAGGGACATAGGGACAGAGAAAGCGACTTTGTTTTATACTATGTAGTGATGTCGAAGATAGATAAAGCCGTGATATAGTATATCCCTAGGGATATAATTTTGGTCAGTTTTAGTCGTTGCACACTACGTTACGCATGCTCATTATGCGGTCTCATATGGTAGATTTCTTACCTACACTAAAAATAAAAATTAAAAAAAAATATATATAAAATTTAAACTGCCTTAGAAAAACTGCAAACAAAAATTCACTTCCTAAAAACACGTAAAAATGAAAAATAAATTGAATCATTCAATTCAAGGGACAAAGTGCGGTACTTTTTCTTATTAATCTTGGAACTTAGGTACTGTTTTGATTGAAGTCGGTGCCAAGCCGAAAGTAACAAGAACAAATACTTATAAACATTATGCACAATAGCTCATACGCCTATCAAATAATTAATACTTATATGGCTTGGATATGACATATCCACATTGTGTGTCACGCGTTGAGTGGTCAAGTTCGCGCGGATTTTAAAAACATCCAAATTTGAATATTCATAAAAGAATCAGTTTCTGAGATATCGAAAAAATACTTTCACTATAATTTTTGGATTTTATGTTTGATTTTAATACATTATAAAAAAATCACACTCGGGTAGCTTCATTTGCATTATTTTTATTGGGTAAGTATATATTTTGGTTTTTTTTTGTAAATCTGTCTTAATCCAAATAATATCACAAGTACAGTCAATCATGCTCAAATTTGAAATTATTTTGGTATCACGTTTGTATGGGAGACTGCGACTCATCGCGGGCCACTTAAACAATTTGATCGCTTTGGCTGAGTTGTTGATAATGACCATTGTGGATGTTTCCAATTTTTTTGTAATCTTGACTGCTACTTACTAACTATAGGTATGACGCTGACTGTACATGACCGGTTTTAAAATTTTGCACTGCATTCTGAAGTCTTACATTTATTTAACTTTCCCTTTGTTTGTTTGTTTTGAGTTTTGGTATGGAGATAGTTTGGGAGCTGGAGAGTGACATAGGCTCCTTTTTGTCCCGGAAAAATATCACATTCCCGCGGTATAATGCCGTGTAGTCCACTCGGGCGATGCCAAGGGCGGAAAGAAATAAATGTAGAACTTCCTTTATTTATTTTAACGTTCAATAATTTATTAAACTGCAGTAAAATGAACATCACGCTGAAATTGAGTAATAAATTGACTACGTGAGAGTCACTGGCTACGAAAGGAGAATTTATCTCATAATTTATCACATGAATGAAAAGCGGGATGAAATAGGGCATGAAAGTTTCTACGGAGACCCGGATCAAAATTCTTGAGCATAAAGCTGCGGGTGACCTCTATGTTTTGTTGATACAAAACAAGTGTCGCTCAACAAAAACCTGACCTAATTTTTATTGAGCTTTTGCGTGGCGACTGGCAAGTTCGTAACAAATTGACCGTGACGGATCAAATTCCTCTTCAAGATTAAGGCGAGGAATCCCGACCGAAATAGGCACGCTAACGCTTGCTCGGCCGCGCTCTATACACTTCGCGCGGACCCAGCGGCAGCCGGCAGTGAACTGTGAACTCGCGAGCGCCCCGCGAATCGAAAATCACTTAAAATTCAATTAAAAATTAAATAATAAAAAAAATTGTGGCGGCCGGAATCCCTCGGCTATTCAAAGACAATTATTTTCATATGTTTTTCATTAACTAAAACCAAGTATACCGCAAGTAATTGATATTTGAATTATTATTAGACGGATGTTTGGGATTTTATTTGACACAGTAAAATATTACCAATCGAAAAAAACGGCCGGAAGCACTAGATGAATAACTGTAAAATAACATATATTTTTTCCAAATTTTAAGAACTTGTGATTTACGAGTAATCCATAATTTAAAATACCCTATTTTGGGGAATTGGCGCCTTAAAGCTTTGGCCAAACCTGTGCGACAGCGACGCGCGCGAGGCGGGTTTTTATTCACTTAGGGCTCTTCCAGACGACGTTTTTGTGCGCTCGTTTGTATCGATACAAACGCAAGTCGAACGATCAGCAAACGCAAGGAAGACGGCAAGTTTTAACCTTACACACTATCCTTGTATTTGTATCGATACAAACGCCACGTTTTACGAACGCAACCGCGATTGTATCACGCCTGT
Source organism: Crambus lathoniellus (assembly GCA_949710035.1). Taxonomy (NCBI): domain Eukaryota; kingdom Metazoa; phylum Arthropoda; class Insecta; order Lepidoptera; family Crambidae; genus Crambus; species Crambus lathoniellus. Next base: position 29,014,443 of record OX453302.1, on the reverse strand, counting down.
AGGTATCGCGTTTGTATTGCGTCTGTATCGCGTTTGTATCACGTCTGTATATCGTTTATCGCGTTTGTTTGATTATTTAAATGATCACAACGCTTGGTTGTCATAATTATAGTAACACTAACAATGTATAAAAGGAAAATATTCCTATACATAAGTATGAGAAAACTTTCCTTCAGCATTAGCTTTTTGTATAAATTTTATTATTGTACCATTTTGTCCAGCAACGACTTATTTTTTTTGTAAATGCGTTGCTTCTGTTAAAGCTGATGAGTTTTTTCGCCTGTTTTTCTGTATGGACTCTTTGATATAAAACTATAGGTCGCGATAACATCGCTACATCGCGAGACTACACTGCTTACGCTAGCCTTCGTGCTATTTATAAAACGAAAACGTAAGAAATATGGTAAAAAATAAGCGTGAATATTGAGTACACCCATTTTACAAATTTACATTTACAAACGAACAAAGATTTAGTTCGTTTGTATCGCGTTTGCATTGCGTTTGTATCGATACAATCGCGCGCTAACAACGCGTTTCATTTGCGACAAAATGTACCACAAAATAAACACTCCCAAAACTTCATCTTCCTATAATTGATCTAGAAAGGATCTTGGTATGAAAGCGCATACCGAGATCCATCCAAGATCTTACGAGCTCCAGGCGAGGAGTCACGTCAATTCACGTTCCGACCTTTTCTATGCAGATATACTACAGTATTGTCTGTATTCATATATTATTCTGTGACTGTATGAGGTAATCCTGACCTTAACCACAGATTACTAAATAGTTACTATGTAACAGATAGTTCACTCCGCTAAGTTATTTAAATAAATAGCAACTCTAACAATAACGCAATAAAGTAGAATTCAGCTTGTACGGCGCAGGCAAATACGAACGGCCACTCGTTGTCGTTGCATCTCTTTCTATCGCATATATTCTAGCTTTTTTGCGGACCTAATTTCTATGCCATACGCCTGCCCGGCAGGCGCGCCGTCCGAACGTACCTAAACTGCAGAGTGACACCCCCCTGCCGTAACCTTCGCGGACGCTCAGTTGCGTCTATCTGGCCGAAGCTTAGCAGCAGATACAAAATAAGGTCACACGCAAAAAAACCTATTCTTATTAAGCTTGTGCCCTTAGTGAGCTTGGAACAAATTGACCGTGAAGGTTCGAAGTCCTTCAAGATTGAACAAAGTAGGGTATGTTTTTGTCGTCTCGTCTCCCCCGCAATGCTCAGTCACTGTAATCAAACAGTCATTAAATCCCAACAAAACTTCTTAGTTCTAGAATTTTCGCGAGACTTCCATTGTTATTCCAACTTCGAGTTTACCAACATCTTGTTTAAGTAACTCCTACTAATGTAGGCGTGTTGTATGGTATTGACGATTCATAAGTACATATTTATTATGTCTAAGTGAATAAAGGGCCATTTAGACGGGGAGAGTTTCTCGACTCGAACGTACGATTCTCGAATGGCGAGAAAAAACTCGAAGCTTGTAAACAGTACGTACGATGACGGCACTCGAAAGGCGAGAATCGCCTCACCTAGGCGAGAAACTCGAATCATGTCAACTGAACGTACGAGCTAGAGTTTCTCGCCGTTCGAGAAACTTGTTCTTCGAGTTCAGTTGTTCAAACGAGCCCAAACATGACCATAGCACTAACCATCAGGTATAGTATAGATTATATATATATATCAATATATAATATATATATATTATACTCTGGATTCAAAATAGCGCTCTCGCCGTAAATATATTATTTTGCTCCCTTGTACAATCTACTATACAATCTACTATTTCACTCATTTTAGCTTTTCTGTGCAGTCACTTCTACAAAAAGTTAAAATTTGAATGAGAGAGCTCGTGTATAAATATTGGTCACAACGGATTTGTGCGATAATCGAACGTTCGAGCAAAAATGTCATACGAGTTCAAGTTTACACAGATTAGAAACTCGTACGCGATAATCTCCTACGAAAAAATCATCTAATATAAACAGATCATACGATTCTCGAAAGGTGATTATCGCCTTTCGAGAATCGTATACGAATATCGTATGCGAGTTTTTGCTAATATTAACTGTGTAAACCTAGGCGGGCGAGAATCGCCTGGCGAGAGTCGCGTTTCGAGCTCGACAGGCGAGTTTCGCCAGGCGAGCGTACGAGAAACTCGCCTTGTCTAAATGGCTCTTAAAGAATATTTTTATCTTATCTTATCTTTGAGTTTTGAAATGAATATTATTAAGATTTTAAATTATTTATATGCATTCACAAAGCTATTCCGTAAGTAAAGGAAACATTGAGATAGTAAAACTCCACCACCAGCGCTGCAAGTAACTTTCAGGCGGGATTCGAACCCGTGTAATGTGTACGTATCTTACTTATTTGACTTATAACCCGGTCGATTTAACATGACACCTGCAGGTTATACCCGTCCCTCTCACTCTCCGGGCATGACAGAATCGAGTGAAAGAGACGTGTAGAGGAAATAAGGACACAAATCGTTCGGTCATTCACATTTAGCAATTCATTTGCGATCCAGTTTTTAGAAGGTCATAGTACGAAAGAAAGCAATTCATTTTAGGAGCCTATTCTGCATCGCGCTATTTTTGAATCGCTGTCATAAAGTTGATGGTAGGCACCCTGTATTCAAAATTTCAGCTCCATCGGACACTGGGAAGTGGGTCAAATTAAGCTTGCATGATTTGTCCCCCACTAACTAACTAACATGGCAAGTTAATAAAAAGCTTGTAAAAATTGTGATTGTTTTCGGTAGCTTTGTTGGTCATAGCATCGGGCCGGATTTCCGGGGGCGCGAGTTCAAACCCGCCTGAAAGTTGGCATAGTTGGTGGTTTTTTACTATCACAATTAATATTATTGTTTTCATGACACTGAGTTCAACAAGCCTTAATAGTGTCGTTTGAGTTTATTATAAGTAAACTTTAGTTTTGTTGTTTGATAAATGATATTTAAGTAGTATGAAGAGAATGTGATATTTCAGTGATAAACGGACCCGTGAAACCGAAATAGGTAACTTTATTGACAAAACTCGACCTTCTCTATCAGACATATCAGCCTGTATTGGAATTGTAAATAATGGAGTGACATAACAGAAATACATATTTCTTATTTTTGAATTCAGTTATATAAGGATAACTCTTAGTTATATAGGTCACAAAGAGATATTGGATCAATTCAAAACATTCACTTGACTGGAAACTCAGCCATCCAATATCACTTATCACTTATTTTTTGTTTGAAAATGTGCTAAACATGTCAATATTTTCGGACTTATTTCGCAAAATAACAAGGTTATTCCCACACGTCTACGATACTACGCCGTAGTCTACATGCTACGGAGCGTAGTAAGCCAGCTACGTGCCGACGAATACATCAGTGTAAATAAACAACGATTTAAGTAAACGAGGCGTCTGCTAATATTTAGGGATTATGAAATAATAGCGGTTTCCGCTAATATATAGGTACTTTTTTTATTTTTAGGGTTGTTGTCAACAATTAAGGAACCCTTATAGTTTTGCCATGTCCGGTCTGTCCGTCTGTCTGTTCCCAGTCTACCTCATAGACTTTTAGTACTAGAAAGCTGTAATTTGGCATGAATATACTTATTGATCACGCCGACAAAATGGTAAAGTAAAATTTAAAAAAAAAACAATTTTTTTTAGGTTACCTCCCCTACACGTGAAGTGGGGATGTAATTTTTTTTCTTGTCTACCCTCATAATGTGGGGTGTCGTTGGATAGCAATTTTAAAAATATTGAGGATTTGTGAAGACAGTTTTCTGATTGAGGTAGGTATCCGTTTGTGAATTATTAAGCTTTACCTAAAGTGCAAAATTTTGTTAGTGTCAAATGTCCCCCCCTGCCAGCCAAATGTTTGTTTTTGGATAAGTACGTGAAAAAATTAACGGTAGTTGTATATATGACGAAGTTAAAAGGAAAACTATCACAGCTAAGTAGGCTTTACAAGTTTTTGAGATATAACACATATTCGAAAACCGCAAATATAACTTTGTCATTCATACGAACACTATGAAAAACAAAGTTTTATTTTTGCCGTAAAATGGTAGTGGCATTTTTGCTACGTTGTTGTACGTAATGGGTACGTTAAGTGGATACGGAACACTTCATGAGCGAGTCCGACTCGCACTTGACCGACTTTTTTAAATAAAATAGCCCTATTTTAATAATTTCCAGCGTTTGATTTGGAGCGTTCAAACCATAGATTATGATAAATCTTCGCTTTCGCTACGACCAGATACTGCCCTCGTACATGAAAAATTAAGCAGACATTTAGTACATAGGTACTTTATCTCTAACTGCCTGAATACAAAAATGCTGAAAACATCGTTGTTGTGGCGTCAATACTAACCTGCATAGGGGTGTTGGTGGCAGCCATCCGTGTGAACCCGACTATGTCGCTGAAGTATATTGTGACGCAGTCGAAACTCTCGGCCTGCACGCGCTCCCCCCTCTTCAGTGCGTCTGCCACCGTTCTGCACACAAAAACAATAAAGTTATCTACACTACATCTACAATCTAAAACATAACAAGTTTTTTTGTAAAAAAAAACATTTTTAAGACAAGCTTTTTTGCTGACCATACTTTAATATACTTTATCTACACTCATGTTATAATTTTCGAATTATGAACTCATGTCTGAACGTATACTGATACACTTTATGCCATAGTCAACTTTAAAAAATAAAGCTGCTGTATCCGGGTGTTTCATAATGACCATTATGCAACACCCGGATACAGCTATAGTTATATAACCAATGACTCATCGGGAATAGTTATATATCCAATGACTCATCGGGAATGTAAATCTAATCTTACCAAATGGTTAAAGACATTAGATTATGACGAAACCGAGAATATGCTTAAACATAATCTAACATACCTCCTTGCTAAGAACACACACACACACACACACACTCACACATACACACACACTCACACATACACACACACTAAACAAGCTCAACTTTGTACTTATATTTTTTATTTTTATTTTTAAATTAAGTCATAAGTCTTGATATGTCCATTTATTGTCTATTTAATTACTTATAACTGTACTGGTTTAAAATTATGTATAATGTATGCTTTGTTGAGGAAGAGTGACTCTTTCTGGCACAGGTGCCTTGGCACTCAAAAGAGGAAGCCCACCTTTAAATCTCTGTTATACTACTTTTGTTACAGAAATAAACATTTTTTCATTTTTTTTTACAGCTGTCACTCATTATAAAACACTTATATTTCTTAAATTTACAGTCTCCATGGCAACCGTAGGATTTACCGGCCCTGACTTCCAACTTTTTCAAGCTTTCTTTAGCCGGCAACAATCAGAAACGTTTTTAAAATTAGAATTTTGAATTTAGAAGGAATAGGCCGTATTTAACATTTTATAATTAATATTGATTTGCTTTATTTTTGAAATATATAATAAACTAGTTCTCCGCCCGCGGCTTCGCCCGCGTGGACTACACGACGTTATCCCGCGGGAATGTGACATTTTTCCGGGATAAAAAGTGACCTATGTTCCTCTCCAGGCTACAAAGTATCTGTGTTCCAAATTTCAGCCTAATCCGTTCAGCCGTTTTGGCGTGATTGAGTAACAAACATCCACACATCCAAACATCTAAACTTTCACATTTATAATATTAGTAGGATGTAATGAGTGTAGATAAAGTAGTGTATGAGACTGCACATAACTCGGTATTAAAACACTCGTGGAATACTATTAAAAAACTCGCCAAGGCTCGTTTTTTAAACTCCCACTCGTGTTTTAATACCCCTCCTTATGCGACAGTCACATAATAGTAGATTGTATTACAAGGGAGCAAAATAATATATTTACGGCGAGGGCGCTATTTTGAATCCAGAGCGCAGTGAAGCATTGTAGAGTAGAATCTCGAGCGCAGCGAGGGATTCTAAAGTAGAATCCTGAACGCAGCGAGGGATTCAATATACGCCACCCGAGGTGAAAATAATTTTGCGGCCGAGTAATACACTCTGCTATTCATCCCCCTCTATAAGAAAAGCAGTAAAGACAACTCAAACTACCTACCTTTCTTTGTCGTTCGGATACATCATAGCGCTAGTCGGGCAAGAAAAAAAATTTGAGTTTTGAAATAAAAAAAATATTAAATAAAAAAAATATATGTCCATCAGATTTCTTATAAGTATCTCCGGGGATGCCGTAGGGCGGTTGAAAATTTTGTTAGATTTTAGCTACGACTCACCGTTTACGAGATATTCTCAATTTTATAAAATTCCGTTTTTGAAAATTTCTCGGTCCCATACCGTTAATAAATCAGTTGCTTTTTTTTAAGTACTGCACACCCTTTGCTACACTCCAACCAATGCTTCTTTAATTATGTTCTAAATTCAAATCTCATTGTTTTGGACACTGTTATGAAGCTGTTCAAAATTCAAATCTCATTTATTCCCTCTTGTCATAACAGGTAAAAAATTAATCGTTTTGGACCCTGTTATTAGATAAAAAATCATCGCTTTTCGAATCGATGGGATGAAAACTACTATTAATATACTCCTACACACACACACACGCACACACACATATACATACACACTAAAACACACATAAACAGAGTAGCACCGGGAAATAAATATACTTGGAAGGGAGCTTGTATACAACGACCCCAAAACCGAGACCGGACCACTGTCTTCCAAAACACAGGGTAATCTAGTTTGGAAGTCAGCGGACTATTTTTATGTAACAGCCTCAAGAAGTGCTTACCTTTAAGATTATTTAGAAATATGTTTCACTTTGATTTTAACTAAAATTAAGTTCCGCACCTAATGTAAAACAAGGTTAATTAATGAGAAATAAATTATTATTGTTATTTATTATTTATTTATTTAATACTATATTGTCATCCAAACCAAATCTGTACCTATGCAAAATTTAAGCTCATTCTTCATTCATCAATTTAACTTGCAAGATTTGATTACTAACACCGGGACAGATGAAATGAAACTAAATAAAAAGCTTGTAATAAAGAGGTAAATGCTGACCATTTACCGACCAGTGGTACCGACTACAGACAGATAGAAGTCACACACTTTCGTCCTTTGAAGTGAATGATTCAAATTGTTTTTAATTTTTATGGTTTTGGGAAGTGAGTTTTTGTTTGCGGTTCTGTTTTGGAGGTGGTTTATTTTTTCAATTATTTATTCGTATCTAATATTTATCTAATATATCGGCGATATTAGATAAATTTTATCCATTATCGTTGCAGATGAAGCGAAATTCATGTGTCTAAGATTAATCTTAAAACAAACGCCTGTAAATAACACCAACATGTTTACAGTCAAAAGTGGAATCTACGCAGATGCGTAATGGGTAAAGTCGCTTAACACTCGCATCCAAAAAGTTTTAATTATATTACCTCACCCACAGACAACGGATAATGCGTTTAGTTAATTTTCCTTTAAGGAAAATGTTGTGAGAAAATAAAACAACCTCAATAGCAACTAAGTAAACAAGAGAAAAGACGGCCTATTAATTTAATTGTTCTTAATTAACTCTCATGGGTAGACAATTTCTTAAAAAAGCTTTTAGGCCCCGATCTGGACATATTCCACTAAACAGTTTTGCAATTTGAACGAGGAAATAAGAGTCGCCAAATTGTAAAACTTGCGGTAGAGTTAAAGATTGCCACCACTGTTGAACCACTTGTTGGTAGAATGTGCCCAAAACGAGAGTAAAAGACGAGAGTTAATGGCACCATTAGACCTTAATATGGTAAATGTAAGCATGTTCCATAGAATCCTGTCGTCTCCCATATGGTAAGGTAGCTAGAATAGTTTATAATTTTTAACCGACTTCTAAATCAAAAAGGAGGAGGTTCTCTATTCGTCTGTATGTATGTTTTTTCTCTTTTTTTTTTGTGTATGTCCACCGATTACTCGAAGACGGCTGAACCGATTGTCCCATTTTTTGAAATTTTGAAATCGGTTCAGTAGTTTTCAGGAAATATTAAAAATACCGTCGTTTTCGTTACCACTTTATGTAAATTACGTATCTTTAGGCATAACTCCTTTGTTTATAAACCGATTTAGATGATTCTTGTTTTGTTAAAAAGGGGATACCTCAAGGTATTTTAACCGACTTCGAAAAAGGAGGTTTTCAGTTTGATTACATACCTATTTACCAGAAAACACGTAAATTGCCTGCACGATGCACTAAAAAGAGTGAAATAAAAATTATTTTTATAAAAAAATTAAACCGCCTTCAAAAAAACCACATCAAAAAAGTAAGAAATAATTCCTCACCAAATAAATAACGTAAGTACTTTGAAGTCGGGCGGGTTTTAACAAAAACAACAAAAAATTGCACTTACATGTTTCACTCCCGACTTCAAAGTACTTGTATAACCAAGTTATAAGCTAGTATAGAAACTCTTTGCGCCCTGAAGGTAAAACCTCATTAGAGGTTCGTCTTCAAACTGTGACCGAAGAAGAAAGATGAAAAAAATGATGAACGAACGTCACGGGTTAGAAAAATATATTGTTGTTGGAAATAAATACATGGTTTTGTAATAATGGGAACTTAAGATTGCATAAATTGGGTTTATCGAAAAGGATCGCAGTTTTATTGAATTCAAACCTTTTATTGGTAAAACATAAGATTTACATTGGTCCTTCGCATTCGGATACCAGTGAATACAGAGATACAGAGAATCGCTGTCGTAAACGTAGTGGACATCAGGGGTCAGATTGTAGACCTCGGACGGCGCTTTGCTGCTGCAAGTCGGGGCGTGCGTCAGGATATTCGGGACAGGATACAAAGAGGAGAAGAGTCATTCTAGTTGGAGAAACTAGCGGTAGTTTCAACAGAAATGAAATGCAATTATAGTGTGGTGTATATAAAAAATGTGAGTTCTTTGAACTAATTACTAAGAAGATTTCAACTTTAATGTTTTCACAATAACTGGGTATTGGGACTTTAAATAAGTTTAACTTAGAAATAAATTGTGTGTAGGTATATAGTTACTTAAAATAATTTGCGTTAAAGATTTTGTTGTGTCCTAATTAATTTGTAATTATTGTTTATAAAAATGGAGGCTTTGTTAAACTTTCAAATGGAGTTATATGAGCGCGTTTGTAAAGCTCCAATTAATTTTAAAAAGAGCCCTAAGGATCGTATTACGAAACAATATTTAGAGGGAAGATTAAAATTAATTGAACAAACATGGTGCGAATTCTTATCGGGACATAAAGAATTAAGACGTAATTCTGATCAAACATTGTTATGCGCTTCTGAATACATAAAAAATGAGATTTATGATAAAGCTGAAGAATGTTATTTGGACTATACAAGTGATTTAAAATGCATTTTAGAACAGTTCACTGTATATGTACCTTGGATGTCAGATAGTACTAATAGCCAAATAAATTTAAAGCCATTACCACAAATAAAACTGCCAAAAATTAATATACCATTATTTTCTGGAAATTACTCTGAGTGGACAGCATTTAGAAATTTGTACACTTCGTTAATCCATTCAAACCAAGACATGAGTAAAATTCAAAAGTTGCATTATTTAAAAAGTTACTTAACAGGAGAGGCAGAACAATATTTAAGGCATATCCCCATTGCAAATGAAAATTATGATAGATGTTGGAAGTTATTAGAGGACAGATACAATAATAAAAAGTATATGTGTCATTTTACTTTGAAAAGACTGTTAAGCCAACGGAATATAGGAAGTGAATCGGCCAGTAGTTTAAAGCATTTAATTGATACCACTAATGACTGTCTCTCTTCTTTATGTAGTATAGGTATCGAAGTAGGAAGTTGGGATGCAATTATTATACATATTTTAACTCTTAAGTTGGACTCAGAAACCAAACGTCAATGGGAGTTTAACCTTAGCAATAACAGCTCGGCAGATGTGTTGCCAACATAATATGAAAGTTTTAAGAATTTTTTAATCAATAGATATCGTGCCTTGGAATTTTTGGACTCTGGGTCCACCTTTACAAGGAGTAACGTAAATAATAGTGTTATTCCAGTTGTAAATAAAATCAAAGCTCTGCATGTGAGCAATATTAGGTGTTTATATTGTTCGGAAGCACACTCACTTTCGTTTTGCAAACAATTTGCTAAAGAAACAGTCGATGCGCGTAGAGCTTTCGTAAAAAATAACAACGCGTGCTTTAACTGCCTGGGTAGCAATCATTCTGCTAAGTTTTGTCGTACAAATGCAAGGTGTCGTATTTGCAGACGAAAACATCATTCGCTTTTGCATCCTAGTGGGGAAGTTACTCCTGAGACCACCGGAGTTATAGAGCAAGAGGTACCGGCAGAAGCAGTGTCTTCTGATATAGCGGCAAACTCAGTATCTTGTTTTTCGTCAGGCAGTGTTTACAGTCAGGCTCTTCTACCGACTGCAGTAGTAAGAGTCAAGACGAATACAAGTAATAGTACTGCGCGAGCACTTCTTGACCAGGGCTCGCAATGCTCTTCCATAACCGAGTCTACTGTACAGCGTTTAGGATTACGAAAAATATCTACGTTAAGTCAGATGTCGGGTTTGGGCGAGCACGAATCAACTTCCAAAACGATGGTTAGTTTCGAAATTGAATCACGTGTGAATTCAAATGTTAAAATACAAATGGGCGATTTTCTGAAAGCTCAGTCACTAGATGGCGCTGTCCCACCTATGCAGTTAGAAGGAACGGAACGTTATAAATTTTACCTTGACGCGACTTTTTTACGTAAAACGGAACGTCATACAGATGTTATTTATTTACCTAAATCTTTAAATTTACCTATTTCGTTTCTGTTCCTCACAGTAGTACTTATTTAATATATTATTAGTTTCCTTTGGGTTTTTAAAAATTAATTAATTTAAATTTGTTTCATACCAAAATATACCATAGACATGTACATACTTATTCAACGCCATCTAGTGAAGCAATTGGAAGCTTTTTTTTTTTTAAATGGCCTCTCAGAAAATCGCTCATTGATGCGTACGTTCTGAAGTCTATAACGACTCCATTGCCAACATGTAAAATCGAACCGGCAAAATGGGTTAAATCTGAAAACTTTGTATTGGCCGATCCAGAGTATCACACTCCAAGTCGCATCGATATGTTGCTTGGGGTAGGCGTCTACAATCAGATACTTTTGGATAGAATAAAAAGAGGTCCTCAGGGAGTGCCATTAGCGCAGGCTACTACTTTTGGGTGGATACTTTCGGGTAAAATTAGTGGAATAAATAATAAAACTGAGTATGAAAAATACGACGTTCAAACGTCCGGTTTTGAAACTGTGTATGCTGCCTTTAATGACAAAATAAATGTAGCTTATTGAATAGACAATAATAGTTAAGATTATTTAGCGGATTGTTATTTTGTTTTTTATTTGTATGATTTGTTGTAATGTGTTAGTTTGTGTATTTTATTGTTATAACCCACGGAGGGTTAAAGACAAATGTCATATTTGTCTTGGTGGGCGATTATGTATAACCAAGTTATAAGCTAGTATAGAAACTCTTTGCGCCCTGGAGGTAAAACCTCATTAGAGGTTCGTCTTCAAACTGTGACCGAAGAAGAAAGATGAAAAAAATGATGAACGAACGTCACGGGTTAGAAAAATATATTGTTGTTGGAAATAAATACATGGTTTTGTAATAATGGGAACTTAAGATTGCATAAATTGGGTTTATCGAAAAGGATCGCAGTTTTATTGAATTCAAACCTTTTATTGGTGTACACGCATCACACACGGAAAGAAAACGTCCATTTGAATACGTTGACATAACAAACTTTATTGGCATTTTTACCTTTTAAATTATTTATACACAGCATTAGACATTGCCGCCAGCCAAGGACGAACTAGTCCTTCGAAGGAGACTCAACAGGTAATAAACACAATTTCGTAATAGGTCTCTTAAAGGTACTATTAGCGCATTTCACTGTAACAACACGGACTATACTATCATTACCAGGATGAGTATTTATGACTCTACCTAGTGACCATTAGAAAACGGTTTGGCAATCGTAACTCGGGATGAGGGCAGGTTACCCATCAACTGAGAAGCAAATTTAGGTGCATACCTCCTGCAAAACACACATTGGTTAACATGAGACTTAACTAGGGACTTGACATTTGTTATCCAAAAGGTACATCTGATGATGTTTAACATTAGTAAAGGACCACCATGTAAGGTTTTCCTGTGAGCGGAATCTATAATTAATTTCGATAAGTATGAGTTCCCAGAGATAACAATAGGGTGTTTCGCGTCATAGGCGATTGAAGCATTCTTCAACCTTCCTCCTACTCTGATTATATTATTTTGGTCAATAAATGGACGTTAAAAATATAACGGACTTTTCCTTGAGACACTTTCACCTTTCGATAGCTGATAAAATTCATTTACAAAATATACATTTTGAGAAATCTTAATAACACAATTAGTGGACTGTAATAATTCATTCGTAGTTAAATAATTAGAAATTTCATTCCTTAAAATATCTTTGTTTGTTAAGCGCTGTCTACACACATTTATAAATCGTAAACAATACGCAACAATTCTCTTAAGTTTTGTTAAACTAGAATATTTTGAAATTATAAATTCATTTTCCACATCATTAACACTTAAACATTGTAAATAATTATTTTTTAACTCTAAATCAGTTTCATGAGAAACAGTACTAGGTGTAATGGCATTACTGTTACTATCAATATCATGCAACCATTGTGGTCCGTTCCACCATAAATCATAGTCTAGCAATTGCGCTGGAGTGATACCCCTAGAGGCGCAATCCGCTGGGTTATCATTAGTGTTAACATGATGCCACCTATTAGCACGAGTGACACTTACAATTTCAGCAACACGATTACCGACAAAAGTCTTCCAAGAGTTTGGTGGTTTTTGAAGCCATGCTAAAACTATGGTGGAGTCGGTCCACCCTTAAACATTTTCTTCAGACACACAAAGACTTGTTCTCACATTATCAATCAATTTTGCCGTTAATACTGCAGCACACAACTCCAAACGTGGAATTGAAAGCTGTTTAATTGGCGCTACTTTGGTTTTGGCTGCGAGCATCTTAACTATAACTTGACAATTATTAAAAATCCTAACATAAACGACACCGCCATAAGCTGAACTCGACGCGTCACTAAACCCGTGAATCTCAACTCGAACGTTAGTATCAGCAAACCCAATCCAACGTGGAATATAAACGATTGGCATACAGTTCACTTGCTCTCTGTAAGTAAGCCATTCACTTTTATGATTGTCAGGGAGCTCATCATCCCAGCCAAGACCAAGTAACCATAACCGTTGAATGAATACTTTCGCAACGATTACTACAGGTGACATCCAACCTAAAGGATCATATATTCGTGCAATATCAGCAAGGACTACCCGTTTCGTAATTTTTGTATTAGACTTTTCAGAAAACTTAAAACCTAACTCCAATCTATCCTCCCTTGGATTCCATTTAATACCCAATGTCTTTATAGATTTATCCATTACAATATCATATGACTCTTGTGGTTGGTTGTCATCACCATTAACACATTTTAAAACATTTTTGGAATTGGATCCCCATTTATGCAGAACCATTCCCCCCCGCTGCAGTAATGCAGTCAAATCTTTACATAATGCAATAGCAGCTAATTCTGTATCGCAACCGGAAAGGACATCATCAACATAACAGCTAGACTCTAAAACACGCGCAGCATTAGGATACATACCTCATTCATCATTGGCTAGTTGTTGCAATACCTTTATGGCGAGGTAAGGTGCGCAGGATGTGCCATACGTAACCGTACGCAACCTATATTCAGTAATACTGTCAGCTGGGCTACTTCTCCACAGAATGCGCTGATAATCTTGATCTTCCTTTTTCACTAGAATCTGTCTATACATACGTTGAATGTCTGCTACAAAACAAATTCTGTGCGTGCGCCATCTCAAAAAAACATCTCTTATGTCACCTTGTAGTGCTGGACCAATCAATAACTTCTTGTTCAACGACGCGCCTGTACTTGACTCCGCTGATCCATCAAAAACAACACGAAGCTTTGTGGTTGTGCTTTCTTCTCTTATAACTCCGTGATGTGGGAGATAACAAACATCAGGCTTTTTCAGGTCAATGACCGGAACTTTCTCCATATGATGTAATTCCTCATAGTCAATCATGAAACTTTGATATCGTTCTTGAAAAACCTTATTCTTTTGAAATCTTCTTTCCATTTGCAACAAACGTTTGACAGCAAGAGACCTTGTTTCTCCGAGCGGTGTGCCATTATACTTGGAAAATGGTAATGCTACTACATAACGCCCAGAGTCAGTGCGAGAATGTGTTTCTTCAAATATTTTCTCACACTCTGTTTCACTTGCAGTCAGTATACGTTTCTTTGTGTTATTCAATTCTTCTGACTCCCAGAATCGCTGTAACATTTCATCAATCTCGAGCTGGCTGTGTAATAACAAAACTTCCTTTATTTCAGTGTGCTTAACATCAACTTTTCCTGAAATAAGCCATCCAAGATGCGAATTCTGTGCAATCAGTAAATCGTACTTCTTAAGTCCTTCTATCATTATTTGTGCATGTATATCAGCTCCTAACAACAGATCTATACCGCCAGGCTTTGAAAATGATGGATCTGCTATAGGCAATGTTCTTATCTCTGATGGCAATTTCAGACTTAAATTTTGACGAGGCAATATAGAAGCAAGTGACTTTAAAACATGAGCCTTAACATGAACTATTGGCGTGTCATTGTTGAATGAAAAAATGTTAAATCCGACTAATTCTTTTGACACTGTCGATAGTTTGGGATCTATTCCAGTCACTTTACTAAAATGGTGCTCTTTGCGTAAACCAAGACGTTGAGCTGCTGACGTGGTTATGAAAGATGCTTGCGACCCTTGGTCGATCAGCGCTCGCAGTGTGTGTTTTTTGCCATCTTTGCCCAAGACTCTTACTAAAGCCGTAGCTAGTAACACATGTGTGTCAGTGATATCAGCCTTGTATACAGCTAACTGGGATGTGTCTTTATCTTCTTTATCCTCTGTATCATCTTCTTCAAGTTGTGTAGCATGAGCTTGTTTCGTTTCATATGATGGTAGATGTAATAGAGAGTGATGACGTCGCTTACATATTTTGCATGATGTGGTTTGCTTGCAAAACAATACACTGTGTCCTGGTACAAGACAGTTGAAACACAGTTGTTTTTCTTTAACGGCATCTCTGCGTTCGTCTAGGCTCAAGGCTACAAACTCCTTGCAGTTATAAATATAGTGATCTTTATTGCAAAGCGAACAAACAACTTGAATGTTGGTCTTAAACGTTTTAACTGGTTGTTGTCGATAAACAGCTTCTCTTACTTGGCTTTGCTGAGTAACTGTTAATGCCTCTAAAGATCTGAATCGCATTTCCATAAATTCAAGTAACTGCTTGGTAGTTGGAACTTCTGTAGAGCCCCCTAGCTTCTGCTCCCATAAGCGTTGACTCTCTACATCAAATTTCGCTACAATAATGTGCGTAATGAGAGGATCCCAGTTTGTGGTGGAAACGCCAACATTATTCAATGCGTTCATTGATTCACATGTTGTATCCAACAATGTGCGTAACCCCTTGGACGATTCTATACTCAGCTTCTTTTGACCGAGTAAGCGTGTGATATGTGCGTGCACTATGAGTCTTTTGTTATCATATCTTGCTTTTAAAACTTCAAGTGCCTTGTCATAGTTAGCTTCCGTCAGAGAAAATTGTCGCAGTAAAATCTCCGCTTCTCCCTTCAAATTACTTTTTAAGTAGTGATACTTCTGAATGTTACTTAATTCAGAGTTTTCATGAATGAGAGACTTAAATAAATCATAGAAACCTGCCCAATCATTATAGCTTCCTGAGAATGCAGGTATTTCTATCGCTGGAAGTCTGGTTCTTAGAACTTTGGTTGGTCGTGCATTTGATGTGTCTTGCTGCGAAGTATTTGACGCATAAGAAAATAATTCGTCGAACTGTTCTTTCATCATAGTCTTAAATTCGAGATAAATATCTTCACATGTATAGTAACAATCCTCTTTAAAGTAATTCAAGTTCTTCTTTTCATCCGCAGTAGCAAGTTTCATAATCTCAAAATGGTTACCTTAAAAAATTTTAAAATTCGACTCCAATAATTCCAATCGTGTTTCAATGTATGACTTTGTAATTCTTGCTTTCGATTTCTTATAATTTGAAAAAGATCTGGTAATTTGTGAAGCGATTTCATTTTGAGAATCAATTATTTCGATTGCACCCATTTTTCTTTCGTTTTAAACCACTTTTTGTTTCAGACAGAACCAGGAAACGTCAAAAATGAATATCAGATACTCTTTTCCAAACTTAGTTTTTTTTATGGTGTATAATTTTGACTTCTCTCTTTTCTATTAATTGTCAAAATGATTAACTGTCATTTCGTTTTATGAAATTTTCGAACTAATATTTACATAATAAATCTCTGTATTTTTGTTGAACTTATATTTTTATCACTATTTTTACACTTCAAATATTAATTTTAATAGGCACTGCTTACTATCCGGCTCGAAGGACCAAATGTACACGCATCACACACGGAAAGAAAACGTCCATTTGAATACGTTGACATAACAAACTTTATTGGCATTTTTACCTTTTAAATTATTTATACACAGCATTAGACAATTGGTAAAACATAAAAATACAATATAATTTACAGTACTTACGTTATTTATTTGGTGAGGAATTATTTATTACTTTTTTGATGTGGTTTTTTTGAAGGCGGTTTAATTTTTTTATAAAAATAATTTTTATGTTTTAAATAGTCTAGCTTGTAGAATTTGATATTGTTAATAACTTTAATGAGGCTATGATAGGTCTGCCATAACCTTATAGTGCTAAAAGCCCCTAAATTAATAAATAAAGAAAAAAAAACTTTCATGTTGGCAAAATACAATTCTTTTGATAATGAAATTCAAACTTGAACTTTAATCGAGATTAGCTTGTCGTTACAATGAAATCAAACCTAGCGTAATGCTGGGCGTAAGCTTATCTCTCAGTGAGAAAATTGTTGTTATTTTTATAGTATTATATTATCTGTGTTTTTACGTAATAATACAGAAGCTTCCGAAACTCACATGGCGATTGGTGTTATTGCTATATCAGACCCAACTCTGACACAGTCAGAATATTGCCATACCAACCATTTGCTCCAAAATAATGTTCAAATAAGAAGGTTATCTTTACCTTGGTAGCATTCTGTTGAGCAAATCGTCCGTTCGCCTCTTTTCTTGGAGCAATTGTTCTGTCCTTGCAGCAACCAGCTCCTCTAGGTTGGAGGCATACTTCTCCATCATTGATAGCATATTGTCGAATATGTTGGTTTTCCTGTGAAAAATGTATCATATTTAAATATGGTGAACATTCGCAAAGTATCTAGACATTTATTGACGACCGATTTGGCGCAGGGGTAGGCTACCCACCTTCTGCGCCAGTGGTCTCGGGTTCGATTCCCGAACAAGACAAATATTTGTGTGCATGAACATGTCTACTTGTCTTGGTCTGGGTGTTTACTATGTATATTAAGTATGTATTTACAAACAAAAAGTATTTAAGTATATATTTATCCGTTATCAAGTTTTCCATGATACAGTTTCTTACTGAAATTAAAATGGGCTTAGATAATTGGTCTGAATGTAAGAAGTTATTTATTTATTTATTATTTATTTATATTTATTTAGTTTCTTTACATTTCTACGAGATTTGGAAGGCATCTTTTAAAATTGACGTCTTCGACTATGGGCCTAGCCTGATAACGATAGTATTTTGTAGCAACTAGAAAATCCCTACATACATCGAGTGTCCATCCATCCACAGGTATTTGCAACTCATTTTAATGGATTGTTCCCGTTTTGCGATTAAGAGGCAGCAGTTCTGTTAATAAGCAATTTAAAACTTAATAGACTAGATATAGGAATGTTCCACGTAATTTTGTCAGAACCAACTTCCATAGCAGCTAAGTCTTTTACTCTGTTTTAGAGATTATCCTTATAATATATATTACTAGTAGATCTTCGCGGTTTTACCCGCGTGGTACCCGTTCCCGTGGGAATATCGGGATAAAATATAGCCTATGTCACTCGGGAAGAATGTAGCTTTCTAATGGTCAAAGAATTTTCTAAATCGGTTCTGTAGTTTCGGAGCCTATTCGATGCAAACAAACAATCAAACAAACAAACAATCAAATCTTTCCTCTTTATAATATTAGTATAGAAGTATGGATAAGTACGATGGGATTGGCATCGTCAACTTATGACAAAAATCCTGAAAACCAATAAAGACAAAAATAAAGGTCTGATAGGTGAGCGTAAAACACAAAGTAACGACAAGTACAGTGTCAAAGTACTTACATCCCAGCATGCATGTCCTTGAGCCGCAGCCTGACCAGTCGTAAGTCAGGTCTTCTGTCCGGCCGCTCGCTCCAGCAAGCGTTGAGCACTGCCAGCACCGACGGCCGGGCTTGGAGCCCGCTCAGCGGGGGCCGGAATAGGACCCCACCAATGGGCTGACGGACTCGACCGATGATTTCTGTTTGGAACAGGCATCAGTCAAATCATCAGCAAGTATTAATTGGCAATCCGATATGATCCCACATCACACATGTGAATAAAATAAAATCACACACCCAAGGGCGCCGCCAGGGTAGCAGGAGAGAGAGAGAGAGAGCAGCTGCCCCCCCCCCCCCCTTATAGACTCAAAATTACCCGAAATTCGTAGCTTTTTCATGTACTTTGTCTTTCACCATCATCATTTCAACCGTACAATACCCACTGCTGGACATAGGCCTCCTAGGCCCAGGCATAGTAACATGAAATAATTTCACCCTGCATATACCTGTAGAATATTTTAATTCTGCTCTAATTAGGTAATGTTAGAGCTAGTAAGAATTGAAGCTTAGTTTGGACATTACAACTTACCAGTATTAGTCAAGTTTGTGTCTCCCCATGGGCCGTTCCTACCCAGTATCTCGTACAGGATTATGCCAAAGGAATACACGTCTCCCTTCTGTGAACCCCTGGGAGGTGGGTTTGGATCTCTGAGGAACTCTGGCGCTTGCCACAGCATACGTTTCTCCATTCGTAACGCGTCTTCGGCGTCGGTGCAACCACCTAAAGCAGACAGTTCCTCATTGTAAGTTAGATTTTTAGAATTGCTTCGGACACAACAGGGCTGCACATATAAAGTACCTACAACCGACTGGATTCCTCAATAAGATTATGTTTTATCACTACATAGTATAAAACAAAGTCGCTTTCTCTGTCCCTATGTCCCTTTGTATGCTTAAATCTTTGAAACTACGCAACGGATTTTGATGCGTTTTTTTTAATAGATAGAGTCAAGAGGAAGGTTTATATGTATTTTTTATCCCGATATTCCCACGGGAACGGGAACCACGCGGGTGAAACCGCGGGCGGCCGCTAGTATGGTAAAAAAATTAGGTTTCTTGGCAAATAAATAATTTAACCATCCAGCCAGTCGGGACTTTCAGCAAGTACCTATAACTGAGCATTTTTGGCTTCAAAGAAAACGTAAATATATGAAGTCCATAGTCTCACATCTGCAGCACCCATCAGCTGTCTACCAGGCAGTTACTAGATGTCATGTTGCCATGAGACACCAGTGGCGAGTCATGCAAGTACGTGAGTCCGCTCAGCAGGTCAGCGACAAGGCTGGCCACGATCAGTTGTCCCGATGCTGGTCTCTGTCAGCCAGGACGCTGGCTAAAGCTCTTAAGAATGTGATGTTTGACCTAAAATGGTTTTTTTTATACTTACTCTTTAGATTATGAAGTCCATAGTCGCATATCTGCTGCACCCAACAACTGTCCACCACAATTTACTTGACGTTAAGTTCCCATGAGACACCAGTAGCTAGTCATGCAAGTACGTGAGTCCCCTCAGCAGGTCAGCGACCAGGCTGGCCACGAACATGTTGTCCAGATGCTGGTCTCTGTCAGCCAGGACCCTGGCTAAGGATCTTTAGAATGTGATATTTGATCTAAAATGGATTTTGATACTTACTCTTTAGATTATGGAGTCCATAGTCGCAAATCTGCAGCACCCATCGGCTGTCTACCAGGCAGTTACTAGATGTCAAGTTGCCATGAGACACCAATGGAGAATCGTGTAGATACGTCAGGCCTCTCAGCAGGTCAGCGACCAGGCTAGCCACGAACATGTCGTCCAGATGCAGGTCTCTATCAGCCAGGACCCTGGCTAGGGACCCTCTTGAGCAGTATGCGGAGACTATGCAGGTGGCGCCACTTTCGACGCAGACGCCCACGAAAGCGGTCAGATTTTCGTGGCGGAGCTCACGTATCTGTTATGGGAGATTTTCAAGTATGTAAGTATTAAGTATCTAATCACTTCACGAATAATATAGGAATTTTATTAAGAAGGGCAGAAGCCCCGGTTTTGGCCACAGTATCGGTTTTGGCCTTAAATGTTTTTAAACTTTTTGCTTTAAATGTTTTCTAAATAAATTTTTGTCATTTTTACCAAGGTAATAGTAACAATCGTTAGAATTCCTGAAGTCTACGATTTTTTTTCAATAAACGCCAATTTCAGTTTTAGGTAGGTACTAACCACTTAATTTGTTTTTTGTATGAAAATTTTAAGAACTTTGTTATGAATGAAATTTATTATAAACCTTTGTTTTTTACCATTAAATTGTTGTTTTGCAATTGATTGGTTTCTAGGTTCTTATTATTTTAACCTGGGTTTGGTTTTGATTTTTCGATATACTTACAAAAGTTTAAATATCAATAAGTGGCCAAAACCGGGGCATTTGGCATCTCTCACATTTTGTGCTATATACAAAAAACTATTTTACTTTTTAAATTTGAATTTAAAGGTATTAAAGGCAGATAATTTATCTATAAGTACTTACTTACCTAATTTAATTTTTAAGATATAATTTGTGTCTAAAATACCTAAGACCATTTCGTACCTACCTAGAGCTTAAAAGTGAAAAAATCCCTAAAGTGACCACAAAGGGGTATGTGATTAATATGGTGATTTATTCCCAGAGATGAAATTTAAGATCCACCTATTTTATTATGTAATGGATGCTACATAATGTTTGTCCCGACTATATGGCTAGGTTGGTTGGTGCCGAGCTAGCTAGTTATGTGGTCGCATTAAAAAATCTATTATCTAAGTACCTATAGGAAAAATGTGATAGTAAAAAAGTACGAGCCTCATAAGTAACTTTCAGGCGGGCATGGCAGGCTTAGGTACTTATAGGGCTCGTGGTTTTTTACTATCAAATTTTTCCTATACTTACAAAATTGCATTGTGAAATTTGTGAATGCATTTAAAATCATTTAAAAATCTCAAATCTATTATCTTTCCAAAAAATATAGTTTTTAGATAACAATTTGTCAAAAGTCACTCTTGATAACAATAAATCAGTAATAAACGAGTTGCAAACTTTTTGCGCAATGGCCTCGGTAAGGCTAAAACGGCCATTATAGCAAAATAGGTGAAAAGGCGGTTCCAAGGACGATGAAACTTTGTTTAGCTTCGATAATTAACTCTAATGGACTTCATACTTTACGCATTAACTCGTACAATAAAGATATATTTCAATAAAAACATTTGCCCTCATTCTTTTCTTTAACTTGATTATTTTTACGCCAAGAATCGTGTTAGTTTAATCAAAATAATATTAATAAACACTTTACTTTTATTTCACGTGTCTATAATGCATTCATGCATAATTATCATAAAATGAAAATTTACGTGTATACATTTACTCTACTAAAACTGGTAGAGTAGTGAGAAGTGGTAGAGTAGTATGCTAGTTCACTCTACCGTGTATACAGTTACTCTTCTAAAACTGGTAGCGTACTGAGAACTGGTAGAGTAGTATGCTAGTTCACTCGGGTAGAGTAAACGGTAGAGTAGAGCAGTAGAGTACTGAAATTTGGTAGAGTAGCTAGCACCGCGGGCAAGCTACTCTACTACGTTCCTTCCTCCACCCCGGCGTCCATTCTACTCTACCGACTACTCGACCCATGTAAACGGTTAGTAGAATAACTAGTTCAGACTTTATTAGAGCATTCCTTACAATTTCTAACAAAATGAAAATTTACGTGTATACCTACAGTTACTCTACTAAAACTGGTAGAGTACTGAGATCTGGTAGAGTAGTATATGCTAGTTTACTCTACCGTTTACCAATTTTCAGCGAGTAAGTAAGTACCTACCTTGATAAAGTGATTACTTACATCTTCCTACCTAGTTTATTTGGCGCACTAAGCTCTTAACAAGATTGAGGTGAATGTTTTGGAATTTACATTTTTATATTCACGATAATAAGAAATACATTAGCAAAACAAAAGCTCCTTCGCAGTTGACTATGAATGATGGAAATATCCGTAAATAAAACAAACATACCCTTGAGCGTAGAATAAACGGGCTGTGTTATTCCAGACGTGTATTTATGCAATGTAAACATTATTATCTTTCAAAGAGATAGGTTCCAATTTAAGTGCGTAGAACAGAGGAAGGGAGGGGTTCTTCGCTTGGCTAGGCAAATAGGAAGTTTCGTGTTAAAATGGACTCAACACCAGGCAACCGTCACTCACTCAAGGACGCGAAATAAGTATGACCGCCCGTTAGATATAGCGCGATAGAATATATGCGATAGAAAGAGATGCAACGTCTAGCCGTTCGTAATTAGAGCCAAACACACTAGAATTTTACTGTATCGTGTTGAAGTTAGAGTTGCTATTTGTTTAAATGGTTTCGCGGAGTGCAGCTTCTGTTACTATTATTTATTCTGTGTCTACACACCAAACTCACCGACCCACCAACACGAGTCGTCGACTCTTTAGTCCGTGGGTTAGTCGGCGACATCACATCTTAAACTTTATCGGCGGCACGAAATCAGCGAGTTTGGCATGTAGCCAGAGACACGCGCGTGTACAAGTCGCTGACACATGATTCTTGAAATATAGCCGGGGACACCAAGCCGCCCCGGGCTGTGTCGGCGGGCTTGGTGTGTAGAGTAGAATGCTACAAGAATTTATTCACCTATTGGAAAAGTCATCTCAACTTTGCATAATATACCTACCTGGTTTGTTAAAGAAATAAAGCACTTTGTATTTTTTTTGTAAAGTGTAACATTTAAGTACTTAAATAAGTTTCGTGTCTATGCTAAGGGTCGGTATTATTATTATTATTATCTCCTTTATTACATTTAAAATACATACAAAATTATAATTCTAAACATTAAATTTTTACAATGTATTTTTACAACACATTGTGTTTTTACAACACAAAAAATATAACTTTTAAAAATACAAAAATACGGTTATTATTATTATTATTATAACGGGTGTCCCAAATGTAGGTCCTTTACCTACTTTTGGGACACGTTTTATTGATTTGTCTCAATAAAACGCGAATGGATTGGAATTTCTTCGCAGTTTCATTTTATTTTAAAGAAGAGACTTGTACAATTTTATCTGAATAGAATATCTGCTAAATGGCCGTCACGGGAGTTTTTGCTGTGTGCAAGTTTTTCATGACACCTTCACACATTTCGCTGCTAATTTCACACATTTCGCTACTTATTTCACCAATAACTCGGTGAATATTTTGTCTATATTGTCTATGTTTTGTGGATCGTTGGCGTAGACTTTATCTTTGACGTAGCCCCAAAGAAAGAAATCCAGTGGCATTAGATTGCAAGATCTCGGTGGAAATTTGACATCACCTCTTCTTGAAATTACGAGATGTATCGACCTTTCGACGAGTGTTTGTAAATGATCGTGAATTTTCGTTAAATATTTGTATAACTTCTATGCGCTGTTTTATTGTGAAACGCTCCACGATTAATTTTACATGTGTCAAGATGATGTATGTCAAATTTCAACCCGCCATCTTGAATATTTCGGAAATAGCGCGAAATTCAAATCCGATACGTACTTTTGAGACATCCTTTATAATAGCAGTTAATTTGGTTCTCGTAAAAGCCCAATTTGAAATAAATTGCTCCTAATTTCATAAACTGTCGCGGGAACCTTTTCCAATTTAAAAGGATACAAAGTATCAAAGTGTTTTCATTGTGTTACAGACCGGGCGGGTGGTTTAAATAAAAAACGACCCTGGTGTTAAACAAATTTATTTGGGCGTGGTTCGATTAAGCTCGGTATAATTTTACATTGTTCCTATTTCCTAGCATTTACGTGGGGATGTGGTCCAATCCAAGGGACGTCAAGTAGTAGTTCCAAGTCCGAAACGGGAAGAACGTTCCCGAAGGCCCGGGTAAAATGGTGACGACACGCTCAGCCAAGGACGTACCCAGAGGGGGGGTCCAGGGGGTCTGGACCCCCCCCCCGAAATCCATTAATCCGCGGGATGGGCGTGAACTTCACGACGTTATCCCGCGGGAATGTGATATTTTTCCGGAATAAAAAGAAGCTATGTTCCACTCCAGGCTACATAGTATCTGTGTCCCAAATTTCAGCCAAATCCGTTCAGCCGTTTCCGAACTCCGAACGGACCACCCCCGACAAAAAATCCTGGGTACGTGCTTGCGCTCAGCAGGTAACGTGAAGTTGAAGGTCACGTACCGGCGAAGTTATAAAACGGGTTCACCAGGAACCTCGGCCCCAATACGTGGGTTTTACAACGATTATATGTTTATTTTTCATTGATTGTTTAAATATTATACTTGACATGAGAATAGGTAAGTACATACACCGCTACAAAAGCCGTTTCGGCTTTAACTGGGGCGAAGGTGTTCATCATCATCATCATCATTTCAGCCGTACGACGCCCACTGCTGGGCATAGGCCTCCCCCAAGGATCTCCAATTCAGTTACAAGTAATTAGTATCTACATAAATAAAATTAGTCATTAAATACCTTCCAATAAAAGTGATAAGTATAAAAAACAGGACATTGCTGCCGTAGAAACATTAATAATATGAAGCAAAAGTAATAAGTTAAAGATCGTATCGATCGCGGTGTAACGTCGAGAGCAACAGGCGAGCGCGGATCTACCTCAAAGACACGATTTGTAGTGCCTGCCTTGCCTAGTGCCACATAAGTACAATTTTTTTTTCAACCCCCTATGGTACTCCGGAAATACTTAGGAGGAATGCGATCCAAAAAAAAATTTTTTTTGTTAAAACATTTTTTGTTTAAAAATTTTTTTTTCTTATGTCAAAACTTCAATTTTTTTATATACCTATTATAGAAAAAACGGAGAAGGCGAAGCCCCCCGCAACCTTTCTTTTATTTTTCTAGGTAGTTTTAGCTGTCTTTATTGCTTTTCTTATAGAGGGGGATGAAAAGCAGAGTGTATTTACTTTCCTTATATTCGAAATGAAAAGTAGAGTGTATTACTCGGCCGCAAAATTATTTTCACCTCGGGCGACGTATATTGAATCCCTCGCTGCGTTCAGGATTCTACTTTAGAATCCCTCGCTGCGCTCTGGATTCAAAATAGCGCCCTCGCCGTAAATATGTTATTTTGCTCCCTTGTAATACAATCTACTATTTTTACCCTGTGCTAGTGCCTGGCGACGGCGACGGCGGTGACCGCGTTGCAGAGATTGTAATCGATATTTTAAAAATATCGATTACAATCTCTGCACCTTTAAATACGTAACCAAAAAATTTTGATAATTGGATATTGATGCGAATCGATCGATCTAATACGAAATAAACATGCGACGTTGCCCTGATTTGGCATGCGAGAGATCGGGGGATTCCCGGCGGAGCGACACCGTTTTTTTATCCAGAGACGTAAACATGGCTACATGCATACATGGTATGACGCAATAAGGTCTATTGATATCGCGAAAAAAATCAGCAATTTCATACAATAGTGCAATACCGAATGGACCAAAATGTATGAATAGCTGTTTTTTTAGCAATGTGGCACTTGATTCCATTATTGATGGGTACTTTCACACCTTGAAGTAGTTATATCCCATCTTTAAACAAACATCCTGTAATTATGTAACTTATGTGTACTATTAAGTATTCTGTGCTTATGGTAGGGATTTTAACTTTTTCATATCGTGGTACTGGTACCGCTCGTTTTTGTAATATTGGCTATGTAGAAATGTTGTATTGTTATGAAATAAAACTCGTATCCGTGTACCTACGTTTCAACACGAGACTGCCCAAAAAAACATATTAAACTCATGCCTACAC
The DNA here is from genome assembly GCA_949710035.1 of Crambus lathoniellus. NCBI lineage: Eukaryota > Metazoa > Arthropoda > Insecta > Lepidoptera > Crambidae > Crambus > Crambus lathoniellus. The sequence goes on along the minus strand of OX453302.1, from coordinate 28,988,176 downwards.
GGAAGTAAATCACAGAGGGGATGAAATTGGTTGAAAGGTTTATAGGATGTCAGAAAATAAGTGAAAATCGTTGCGGGTGTCGTAAATAAATAAATTGTCAAATAGCATTCTTGAATAATAAGAATTAATGTTGTTTACTTGAAATTAATTAATATTTATATATTTATATTTCTTCTGTGCGTGTGTATGACTTAACTCCCCCTAAACGGCTGGACTGATTTTAATGAAATTTTTTGTGTGTTTTCAGCTGGATTCGAGAATGGTTTAGATTTACAATTGGACCCGGTAGGTGGCGTGCTGATACACAACAAAATTTTAATTAATACCAAGAATTGAGAGGATGCTATTGTCCATCAACACGAACAATTTTAACTATGGGGTCAACCACGGAAACGCGAAAAAAAACAGCTGTTCCATACAAAAGTACAACATCGACTCGACTGAAATGTATATAACAGCTGTTTTTATTTCGCGATCTCGTGGTTGGCTCCATAGTAAAAATTGATCATTTTATAGAAGACTGTACAACATCATCTTCAGCCTTATCACCACTTAACATCAGGTGTGATGAAGGCTAAGTGATACGCCGTTGTGGATAAAAAAAAAAAAAAAAAAAAAGTGCATAAAACGTGCCATTTTACCCGAGACGTATAATATCGTCAATTCGAGGGTAAAATGGGTTTTATGTACGAGTTATACACTCTGCTTTTCACTTCGAGTGTAAGGAAAATAAATAACAATATATAATGCCCAGCAGTGGGCGTCGTACGGTTGAAATGATGATGATGAGACTTAGCCATATTGGCGGGAAGACTTTCTTTTTCTTTTCTTTTATATGTGGCAGTGGCAGCACAGTGACTTTAGCATAGATCGTAGTCCATAGTGCTCTTGAAATACTTATTTCTTAGAAAACTCATTAATTTTGCCTAGTTTTATTAATTTAGTAATTTAACATGGATTATGTACAAAATTTAAGAAACAGAATGAAACAACAAGTTTATTTAACGAAGTTTAATTGCGTGTGTGACTGTTTACCTGACGAACTTAGACGAAGATTTTACTTTATGCACTAGAGCTTAAAAAGCGATTTTATGCAGCCTATATCCAACATAAACACGAACTTTACGAGCATGAGAAGTGAAAAAATCTTTGTACTAATTAGTGGTTGAATTGAATTTTCGTTTTTATGAAACTATTTGTGATGCTGCTCAAGAGAAACATAGACATTTCTAGTTTCTATTAAAGCGACATAATAGTAAACTACTTATATACTAATAAATGTACTTAGTAGTTTCTTTCGAAGGTCTTTGAATTAAAATTGTCTTGTCCATTTCAAAGAAAAGTAATCCTAGGTAGTGGTATTAATTTAGACACTGAGAGCGATCCTTTGGAAATAAATTTTAATCAAGGTTTTTCACTAAGTGACGTTAATTTAATAAAATCTAGACTGTGAATTTTGTAAAAACTTTCGTTTCTCAAGATAAATTATCAAGCTAGGGTTATTTGTATTTGTCAGAGAAAGAAGATAATATATTAACTTTTGTAACTTTAATTGCGTGGGGATAAGAACTGTATTTTATAAGAGATTTTACCGCCATTCTAAAAAATATTCTGAACGTTGACCCTGGCATTACATAAGTTGTCACTACCCGTAAATTTTGCTAAAATCCGTTCCGTACTTTCGGACAACTTTTAGCGTGAAAAGCGAAGAGAGAAACAGTGTTTCAGACTTTTTCATGTCTATTTAACTTTGACAACATGGTATTAACAATAATTATTTAATATTCAGGCGGCCTTCGGAAAAAGGTACTTATGGACTTTTTGATACTATAGGACGGTTACAGTTGTTACAAATCTGGTAATAAGATATAAATTTCTTCATACCTTTATCTAGATTCGTATATTTTCAAAAACACGATTTTATGATTTTGCCTCGACACTTTTTCTTTTCGAAAAGACCTCTAAAAGTACGAAAATTCAAGATTATTCTTAAATGGGGTTACTTACACTATTGGAAATTGGTTTAATTAGTGGACATCAATAATATTTAGGATCGTATAGAAGCATTTTTTTTAAAATCGCTGTAGATTTTTAATACGCAGTGATTTTGTGTTGTTTTTGCCTAATCTGCAAAATCGCCTCAAAGTCTCGCTCCCGCGCGCGTCGTTTTCTTATTGCTATCTCGCTTCATCATAATTTTTTCGAGCCGCTTTCTCTAGAGGTCCCGGGTGGGTAAATATTGAAAAACGAACTTTTCATCATTTGCTCGGGTCTGGGACTCTGGGCATTGGGTGTATGTTTTAATACCCATCGCCGTCGTGCTCAAACTACTACCAGTTTGGTATTGGAACAATGTATGTGATGGTATAGGTAGGTATAGGTATAAAATTAAGCTACATTTGGTAAGCAATACATTGGGCAGAGTACTGATTGTCTGTTCAGTACACCCCTGCCTAGACCGCGGAGTCAGCATTGGCGCAGTGGAAGGCTATCATGAGTATAGACTCCGGACAAATCTTGGTTTCAGCCGGGATGTAACTGAACAATAGGACTGCGATACACAGCGGAGAGAATGTGAAGTAAGGTGATTTTACATACTGTGGTCTGTGCTGTAGAAAGTCCCTGGGCAGCGTGGGGAGAGGGGGGCCCCCCCTGTGGCTCCGTCTTCTTCTGCAGACCTTACCAATTAGTCACCTCACTCATAACACAAATAACAGCGTTCACAAGACACTGGGCGTTTCAACACTACACGGAGGAGCCTTTTGTCAAGATATATATTGCCCCTGCAACAACACGTGTGGTGGATGATTATCCTTCAAAGCATCGCGACCGGCCACTCATCAGGATGGCATCAAAATCGTGGTCGTACAACACGGGATCGGCAGGATAATTTAAGATTTTTCAAACTCGATATGCCAGGCACATTCAACGCGAGCGATTTTTAACAAATTCAGCAAAATTATTCCGACATATTTGCCACGAGAATTTCAATCAAGTGTCACTGTCAACTTCAAGTGACAGCTAATGTCAATTTGACGTGACATTAGAGTTGCGTTCAGAAACGTCGATCTTTTCCGAACATCCCCCCGCCCCGGACCGTTAAGAACGGTACGTCAATCTACGGGTAATCGGGAGAGCCCACTAACTGCTCTCTTCAAAACCGAATCTCGAACCAAAACCTCAGCAAAACGAGGAACTCCGTCAGTTCCGGGGTAGAGTTTAACAATGCGCCCCCTTCGCCAACATAGGGGCGGCAGGTTAGCATCCTTAATCAACACGAGGTCGCCAGTCTGGGGTGGGGTGGTTTTATCTGTCCACTTCACGCGCTGTTGCAGGATATGCAAATACTCCATCGACCAACGTGCCCAGAAGTTTTGGGACATCTGTTTCAAAAGTTGGTATCGCGACAAACGATGGGATCCTACATCCTGAATCGGATATTCAGGCAACGCCAAAAGGGGCTGTCCGATCAAGAAATGACCTGGGGTCAACGCTTCCAGGTCATTCGGGTCCGAAGACAACGGGCACAAGGGTCGCGAGTTGAGGACGGCCTCAATTTTACAAAATACCGTATCAAGTTCCTCAAACGTGAGAATAGTTTCTCCAATCACGCGACGCAAGTGTGTCTTGGCAGCCTTTACACAAGCTTCAAAAATTCCTCCCCAGGTCGGACAAGCCGGAGGGCTAAACTTCCAGATTATCCCACGCCGGGAGAGGGTGGTTCCAATGTCTATTTTATTATCAACAAAAAACTTAACTACTTCCTTAAGATAATTACACGTTCCCTTATAATTAGTACCACAATCGGAACGTATCAATGACGGCAGTCCTCTACGGGAAACAAATCTGCTCAAGGCGGCGACAAAGGCTTCGGTAGACAATTCCGAGACAATTTCCAAATGGACAGCCTTGGTGGACAAACACACAAACACGCACAAGTACGCCTTATAGGTTTTAGCATTACGCAGTCTCGAAGCCTTTACAGTAAAGGGACCGGCGAAGTCGGTGGCGACTCCGGCAAAAGCTCTACATTCCGTGACGCGATCAGCAGGCAAATCACCCATCTGGGGCTGCATGGTCGCGGCCTTCAATCGATAACAAGGCAGGCAACGGAAAACCACAGTGCGAATGGCTCGACGAGCAGACAAAATCCAAAATTCACGCTGCAAAATGGCCAACAAAGCATTACAGCCAGCATGTTGTGCATTCACATGGCGATCTGTTATTATCAGTTGAGTCAAATGTCCGGCTTTGGGTAACAAAAGGGGGTGACGAGCTCCATACGGCAGGTTCGCATTTCGAAGTCTTCCGCCGACTCGCAAAAGCCCACTCTCGTCCAGGAAGGGATTCAATCGCGATACCGCGCCCTTCAACTTGCGACGGCCTAAACGCAAAATTTCAATCTCGGACTCAAAACTATCAGCTTGTACTCTCCGGACCCAAAACAAGAGCGCGTCCCTACGCTCGTCCGGAGTGAGAACCGACGAATCACGCCTCGCGCGTGGGTTTCTGCAATTGTACACAAAACGTCTGATCCAAGCGGTAACACCAAGCAGCTTCTGTAAGGAGCTGTACCGATCCAACAACAAATCCTTTTCCCCGGCGGGGTTAGTCTCCAGGACGCATGCCCGCATATCAGGAACGGCTACGTTCGACAACGCTGGAGAGGGCGGCCACTCCGACTCAGGCCGCATCAACCACTGTGGGCCCCACCAGAGGGGGTGGTTAATTAGGGTTGGGGCTACACAACCCCGAGACGCACAATCCGCGGGATTCATGGTTCCCGGCACGTGTCTCCAAATCAACTCGATGTCGGAATTACAAATCTGCGACACTCGATTGGCCACAAACACGTCCAAGGTGTGCGCCGGAGCCTTCAACCAACAAAGGACGACCTGACTGTCCGTCCAAGCATAAACCTCTTGTATTGCAATAGATCGACCTAAAGTGAGCCATACGTGGTTCAACAAACGCATTAGGAGGGCAGCTCCACACAATTCCAACCTCGGGATCGTATGACGAGTCCGAAGGGGAGCGACTTTGCTTTTCGCTATCACCAGATGCACAGCAACAACTCCGTCAACAGTAACGGTGCGGAGGTACACGGCCGCAGCAAATCCACGTTCGGAGGCATCGGAAAAGCCGTGAAGAGTAACTTTACAATTTTCAGAAGGGAGGAATAGCCTCGGCAAATGCACTTCATTAATCTCGGGGAGGGATGAAACGAAGCTCGACCAATCTCGGAGTAACTCGTCCGAGAGGGGTTCATCCCACGACACACCCGAAGCCCATAACCGTTGCAAGAAACACTTGGCCATAAACAGCACGGGGCAAATCCACCCATTGGGGTCAAAGGTACGTGCGACAGTAGACAATACTAAACGCTTGGTCCAGACTTTCGGTGGTCGTAAATCCACACAATAAGTGAACGTGTCAGAGACCGGTTTGTACTGTACGCCAAGGACGGTCACCACATGGGGATTATCAACATTTTCGAATAGGTGGGGGTCCTGCTGGTGCTCTTCGGGCAAACCTACCAGTACATCAGGCGAGTTGGATATCCATTTCCTCAACTCGTAACCTCCCGACTTCAAAAGGGCGGTGAGTTCGTCTCTCAGGACAATCGCCTCTGAGACAGATGAGGCGCCCGTGCAAATGTCATCCACATAGACGTCACTGGCCAAAATGGCGGAGGCGCGAGGGTATCTCAAGCGCTCCTTCTCGGCCAACTCCAACAAAGAACGAATCGCAACAAACGGGCTCGAAGCCAAACCGTACGTATTCGTATTCAATTCATAAATCAACAAGGGGTCCCTAGGACTCTCTCTCCACAAAATCAATTGGTACCTCCTATCCTCTGGATGGATGACCGTTTGTCTGAACATCATCCGGATGTCAGTCATAAATACAATTTGGTGCCGCCGGAAGTTGGTCAAAATGTCTGAGATCTCCGTGTGCAGCTTGGGACCTACATGCAGACACTGGTTCAAGGACGCTCCAGTGGAGGTGGGAGCCGAACCGTCAAAGACCACCCGAATCTTTCCGGATTTCAAAACGGCGTGGTGCGGCAAAAAGAAGTGCTCAACGGAGCGCCAATCCAAATCGCTCACGGACATGTGCCCTAACTCCTCATACTCCCGCATGAATTCAACATACTTCTGGCGGAAGACCGGATCCTTGCTCATGCGACGCTCCATCGCCACTAGCCTACGTTCCGCTAGCGGTCGGGATTCGCCCAGAGGAGGTCGGCCGGCACGAAAGGGGAGACGGGTGATCAAACGACCAGAGCGGAGGCGACCAGTGTTATTCTGGTAATACAACTCGCATTCATCCGCTACTGGGTCAACCCGCGGGGCTGGTGGAGGTTCCTCAACCTCCCAAAACTTCTGCACCACTTCGGAGAGAGACACATTAAAAACAAGACCGCGATCCTCATCAAGGGAATCCAAAACGCGGCGAGCAGGGCCCATCACAACTGTACCGAGTGTCGTCTGCAGAGCTACCAAGCCATCTGGCTGCAAAACTCGCTTCCCCGTCAACAAAACTCGCCCCAGGACATCGGCTCCAAGGAGAGCATCAATCGGGCCTGGGCGGAAGAAATTTGGATCGGCGAGTGGGGAATCAGACACCAAAGACAACATACTCGGTCCCAAGTCAACTGAAGGTTGACGGCCAACAACTGTGTCCAACACAATCGCCGAGGTCTTAATGCCTGGCGTGGACCCATTACGTGATGTAAATGTGAAGTCAACATGCCCTAACAACCCGGGGACTTTCACATCGCCAACACCTCTCACGCCTTCCGTGTGGGGGTGCACCTTGAGGCCCAACCGCCTAACTAACCAAGATGACACAACACACCCCTGAGCACCGGAATCCAACAAGGCGCGAACTTCCACAAGGTCGCCATTCAATCCCCTGACAAGCACAGAGGCCGTGGGCAACAAAACGGTCTCTGGAGGGGTGGCTACAATCGACCGTAAACACGTTGATTGCTAGTATGTGGGGTCCCCAGACGTCCCCCCATGGTAAGGGGGTCGCTCATAGCGATCCAGTGGGTCCCAATCTCCCACATACTGCCTACGTCCAATTCGCCCGGTATCAGGCGGGTTATATCTCCCGGCCCCTTGAAGACGGGGCGGGCGCCGCTCCAAACGCGGGTATTCGGCGAGCGGCGGCGAGAATCGGTGCCTATCATCCACCGTGTACGTCGCCCCATAGTCGCGGGGGCACGGTGACCGATTTTCAGAGGGGGGGTCCCGGGGACCCCCGGCTGTGCGAGGCTCAACACGTTGCGGGGGGCTTCTACGACCTCCCGCAACGCTCGCAAAATCGAACCCCCTAGTTGGGGACCGATTTCCCATGGGGGGGTCCGTGGGACCCCCGCCCGTGCGAGACTCAAAACGTCGCGGGGGGCCTCTACGACCTCCGGCAACGCCCGCATAACTCATCCCCATCCTTGGGGATCGGTTTCCCATTGGGGGGTCCCTGGGACCCCCGCCCGTGCGAGGCTCAAAACGTCGCGGGGGGCCTCTACGACCTCCGGCAACGCTCGCATAACTCATCCCCATCCTTGGGGATCGGTTTCCCATTGGGGGGTCCCTGGGACCCCCGCCCGTTTGAGGCTCCAAACGTGGCGGAGAGCGTCTGGGGCCACTCTGGTGGCCACTAGAACTGCTGCGGGATTCAAACACCGCGGGGGGTCCGAGACCCCCACCCATACGCGGTGATCCTGCAGCGACGCGCTGCGGCGCTCCGCCGCCCTCTGGGCTGTTCATGCAGAGGAGGGGATGGTGGTTGCCCTTACAAAAGCGGCATGGGTGCGCTTGGGTACATTCGCGCTGCATGTGCAGGCCCAAGCACGAGTAGCACCATGTCCGTTGTCGCGCGATCGCTCGACGGCCTTGGACGCGCTGGTCGAGGAACTTATCACAACGGGTCGTGCTGTGACCCGGTTCCCGACAATACAAGCAGCGGGCGGTCTCCTGGACGGCGGCATAGCGGCCGGGCGCGCGAGGGGCCATACGCCCCCTACGGGGGGGTCCGGTGGGGGATCTACTCTGTGGCACAGGTCGTTCGGGTCCCATAGGACCGGCCAGAGAGGAATTATCTGCCAGTCTACTTTCTCCTTCCAGGAACGTCAAGAGGTCCGAGAAGGGTGGCAGATAAGTCGCACTATCCCCACCATACTGCTGCTCAAAACGGACCTTAACAGAGTCCGGCAACTTTCCCAGGACAATGTGCAGTAACAAAAACGACCACTGCTCCACTGGGAGTTTTATGTTTTTCAATGCGTTGTAGGCAACCAACAGCGGATTCAACAAAGCCACTCTCAAGTGCATCACGCTGGCAACGCGGGGTAAATTCAAAATGGCGGCAACATGGTTGTCCGCCAGACGTCGTACGTTCTGGTACCGACGGGCAATCAAATCCCTGGCAATAGGGTAGTTTTCATCCGAGGGGGCCAAATGTTGAACCGATTCAAGGGCCTCCCCTTCCAACACGGATAAAAAATAAGCTAACTTCTGGCCCTGGGTCAAATCATCCCGGGCATGTACCAGACTATCAAAAATATTAATAAAGCCCTCCCAGTCCTCTAGACGACCAGCAAAACGCCTTAAGTCTAAGGGGGCCAATCTAGCAAAGAGAGGGGGCATACTTTTAGATGTGACCGGGGACGGGCTCGGTTCATTCTCTCTTGCCACTTGCAAAGGCCGAGCCACCTGGGTAATTCTGTCCGCAAAATCATAACACTGGTCCACATCCAAATCGACTTCTTGTCGCATTTCCACATCGGCCTCAACAGTCCTTTCCAAAAATAAGGCATACTGTTCATCAACAACAGCCAAACGTACGGGCAGATCTACGTATCTGTTCAACAAGGCCTCCGTCCTATCAGGTCGATCCAACAATGCGACTGCAGACGCTAACCACCGTAACTCAGAACGTATTTTGGCTTTAGCAGAGGAGGCCGTCATTGTAACGTCACAAATTTATCAACAAAAACAACAAATTCAAAATATTCACTATAACACAAAATCTCCAATATTTTGAGGTTATTGATAACCACAAAATTCCAATATTACAACAACAAAGTATTTATAATGACACAAACTCTTAAATATTTGGAGGTTATCAGAAAACAACAAAACTCAAGTATATAATTATAACTCTAACTCTCAAGAGGTTATAACTTAGACACAAACTAACTTTGACTTTGTAAGTCAAAAGTTATTCAGTTCAAACAAATCACTGACCATTGAAATTCACTTGGATATCGACATACAACAAGATGATTTTAATTATTTCAAAGCACAAGTTTCAATAAGTTTCAATGTGTAAACAATGTCTTAAATCATTTAAGTTTCACTAAGTATTGAGTGCAAACTTATTAGCTAACCTTTTATTAGCTATTATTTAGCAACAAACTTGTCAATATTCACAACTCAAATTTGCTGACAAAACTAAATAATAATTATTATGAACAAAGAAAGGCATCTGTTTACATTTTGGAACCTCAATACATGACAATTAATTACAAGACATGGAACCAATAACAAAGGAATGCCCTTTACTTTTCAAATGCAAGTTAATTACCATTTACAAGTACAAATTAATCTAGTCCGGACCAGATGGTCATCAAACGGCACTGATTAATAGACAAACTTTTGGCGTGGGCCTCTCAGGCCTTCAAGCTACGCTCTTGGCTACCAAAAAATGTTCAGTACACCCCTGCCTAGACCGCGGAGTCAGCATTGGCGCAGTGGAAGGCTATCATGAGTATAGACTCCGGACAAATCTTGGTTTCAGCCGGGATGTAACTGAACAATAGGACTGCGATACACAGCGGAGAGAATGTGAAGTAAGGTGATTTTACATACTGTGGTCTGTGCTGTAGAAAGTCCCTGGGCAGCGTGGGGAGAGGGGGGCCCCCCCTGTGGCTCCGTCTTCTTCTGCAGACCTTACCAATTAGTCACCTCACTCATAACACAAATAACAGCGTTCACAAGACACTGGGCGTTTCAACACTACACGGAGGAGCCTTTTGTCAAGATATATATTGCCCCTGCAACAACACGTGTGGTGGATGATTATCCTTCAAAGCATCGCGACCGGCCACTCATCAGGATGGCATCAAAATCGTGGTCGTACAACACGGGATCGGCAGGATAATTTAAGATTTTTCAAACTCGATATGCCAGGCACATTCAACGCGAGCGATTTTTAACAAATTCAGCAAAATTATTCCGACATTTTTGCCACGAGAATTTCAATCAAGTGTCACTGTCAACTTCAAGTGACAGCTAATGTCAATTTGACGTGACATTAGAGTTGCGTTCAGAAACGTCGATCTTTTCCGAACATTGTCTAAAATTGTAAAGGATTGAACCTAAATTAGTGACTAGTTAGGTACGAGAATAGAAGAATCTAACAAAGAATTTTGTAGTTTGAGAATAAAATCAACATTTTAAGACTCTAATTTAATAAAGCTAATTTTATTAAACTCTACGGCCAATTTAAAGTTATAGCTAGCTGGAAACACTTATCAATCGTTCTTATTGAAAACTTGCTATTTATTCATGGCTACCTGCTTGAGCTCCTTCTTGACTGCCCTGGTGATGTCGATGCTCTTCTTCCGTAGCCGCTTGACGGCGACGATGTTGCCCCGGTATAAGGCTATGGTGGTGTGAGCTCGTTTGGTGTCCAGCTCTTGAGGTATGGTGGGCTGGAAACAGATCCTCAATCAATCACTTAGGCGTACATTAGACGGTCACGCAACTGTAACAATATTGACTAATGCTGCCACATCACGCCATCTAGGTGCTTAGCAGTGACAACGCTTGAATACAACATCACGCCATCTAGCGACATATTCATATTTCGTAGTACTGTATCGCTTAGTGGTAGTGGGGGAAGCTTATAAAGACCAGCACCGCACTCGCAACGATCATTCTCGTGTGAGCACTTGACTAAGTGGATACTATGTCCGAACTCAGTGTTATCAAGGAATAAATACCAAGTGAATTGAGTACATCGTGGTTTTATCAAAGACTTGGACAACCGTCTGAAGTGACTACAGTATTAGTGAAAATTCTGATAAGTACGGTACCCTATTCTACACAACCATTAGTCAATTCCATCACTCAAGACTAGCTAACCAATCGGTATAGAGGAACTTCGGGCAGCGTTATGAATGGTTCATTTTGATTGGCTAAAAGAATCGTGACTGATAGCAAACTGACAGCAAAACCTACCGTCTAATGGGCGCCTTACGTTACGTTAGGTACTTACGGGCGGCGAAACCTATCACATGACATTCGACTTGAATCTTGCGCAAGAATTCGATTCAATTTACTCTTAATCTAGTTTAACTCATCCGACTAATCGAATGTGGATAAACGATTTTTGTTATTAACGAGAGAAAGTTGTTCGGCTGAATGATGAACATACAAAAATAGGGGGTAGGTGGGGTGGTCTGCTACCTAACCAGCCCCAAAGATTTTACCTAGGTCCAAAGTTTTTTTAATTTTTACTTTTATTAAATTTTTGGAAATTCGTCACTCGTTTTTTCTTTATGAACAGATCTGTTTTTTTTAGTTTTTTAGCATTTTTATGATTGTTGCTAGAATCAAACTTATGGACTCTCAAACATAAAAAAATATTTAAACAAAAATTTGAAAGATCATGTTTGCTTTGCATAAAAAAAGCTAAAAGTGATAGACGGCTTCCGATTTTTTTAAAACATCTCTGAAGTACACAGAAAAAAAGGATTTCTCTAAATAAGAAAAATAGTTTTCTTGGCATATTATGTTATTTCAAGGCAAATTGTCTTAATACAAATAATGTTTATTCATTTTCAAATAATGGCAGTCTTAAAACAAGAAATATATTTTCTTGTTGCAATTTTTACAATCAAGAAAAAATATCTTTAATTAATAATAAGTAATATTAATCCAAAAAGTTCAAATGTTATTGCTTCAATACAAAGAATTGCTTAATTCAAACTGAAAGTTTATTTATCACAATGATACAATTCATTCAATGAAGAAAATATTATCTTGAATCATATCTTGAGCAAATTAAAACAAAAATCTCTTGAACTATTGACATCTAATCTTATTTTAACTAAATAGCTTGGTTTGCTACAAAATGTTATAGTGCCTTGTTTCAATTAAATATAATATTGAAAAAAGTTAAAAATATTTTGACTCAATAACCACCATGTCTCTACCTTAATTATATTTTTTTTGGTATGTTGGTGTTGTTCTTGTTGGTTCTGTTTGAGAACATTGAGATTGTGAATTGAGATTTTTGTTTTCTGTGGTGGTGGAGTTGGAGTGCATTATCAGATCAGATATCTCTTGTGGTGTACACTGGTACTTGTATTGCGAAGTGCGACATCGCGACGTGTGAAACTGTGAACAAAATGAACGAAACTAACAACATAGTGACTCTTCTCGAGGCAAATGATGTCCCTTTAGGAGTAATAGGAGTCTTTGTGTGTTTGTACCCGTTGGTTTTACTGGCCTGGCTATTGGCCAGCCTTGGATAAGAGTGTTGTTGAAGCGCCACCTATTCATGCAAAAATTATAATTTTTTACGTTACGTTTTTTTGTGCTCTTTTATTAAATGTCACGATGTTTCAGCCAAATCGCAATGGATTACTTAAATGTAACATTTCTGTTTTACATTTTAGCAAATACCATAACAACAGAGTTGTTCTTCAAACTCATTCCAGAAGAAAAATTAATTATTAAAATAATTAAATTTTTTTTTATATAAATAATAAAAGTAATGTACTTACCTACATTTTTCCTATGTACACTTATGTATGTACTATTTAGTAAATTTATTGAATCTATGAGGTACACTCAGTACCATATTATAAAGTTGTGATCTCAATTATCGTTGCTTTTTGTGTAAATAAATATTTTATAAAAATAAAATCTCTTTTTATTTTGTTGAAGAACACACATGTTATATGATTTTCTGTTGGTTCCTTGTATGTTGTTTTTGACTTTCCTTTCAGAAAACGACTCCAGAACTTCTATTAGGACAATTGGGAGTTCCTGAGCCGTATTTTATTAGTTTTAGTTTTTAAAATAAAATAAAATAAAAACCAAACCTGACATTAAAAACTCTTAACACAAACATTTAAGACTATTGTAGCGACATCTGGACGACGACGCACACAACACAGACGGCAACTACAAGAACGCAACCACAGATGGCGCTACCTAACGCTACCGCAACAACTTCTACGCGCGCCTACAAATATACATGAAATTACTACATCGCGCAAGCAAAATAAATCCATCAAGTTGCTATATATACAACTTTCATCCATCATCAACTAGGACAGTAGTCCCCGGGCTAACACTACCCTAGTCCGGATAAGAATGACATAACATCAGTCTTCCTTTAATTAGCTGCATCTCACATCATGCACTAAAGTGGTGTTGACCCCTACGGAGCACAATGGAGCACCTTCATCACCAGCACACCGTCATCACCAGCGCCAAGCACCGTCTTCACCAGCGTCAGCTCCGTCTCCACCAGCGCAGCCATCCCCTACTATATCACCCAGCAGTCTCGCACAGCAAGCCCGCTTCACCCCGCCTCAAGGTCTCAGCGCAGCAGCATCCAAACGCAAAGCTACACATACAATTGCACACCCGACCTGGCACTCGCGCAGCCCACCTGGAAGCACCACGGGGCACCATTCTCCAGCGTGGCACGTCTGCGGGCCATTGAACCAAGAAATATTTTTCCCGTAACAAGAAAGGTTATTCTTTATCGAAGGTAGCTTAAATTTAAATTTAAAATAGTAGTTATTGGTCTGAGGATATAATTTTCTCATACTAAAATAAACACGTTTGAAACAAGTAAAACAAGTGTTAAAGCTAGATTTATTATTGTTTAAAGAAAAGTTTGTTCGTTTAAATTAAGCATATATTTTTTTTCAAGTGAAGTGATTTCTTATCTGAATTGAAATCAATATTTTCTTGAAATAAAAATACATCCTAAGCTTGTATCAAGAGAATTATCAACTTACATTAACAATACTAACAATTCTTGGTTTAAGATGAATTATCTTAAATTAATCGAGAATTGTTTTAATTCAAGATTATTTCAAATATCAGTTTGAGATTATTATTTTTTTAATGTAAGAAAATATTAGTTTCAATATATATGAGGCAACCATAATCTTGGTTTAATGCAACTTGCTTTCATGCAAGATTATTTCACTTATTCGGAGTAAACCGTTTTTTCTGTGTAGGTAGGTCCGATCTTTTTAACGGTAGGTACATACCTAGCTAACTTTGATATCTTCTCAAAAGTTATTTGATGTTTTTACCTTTTGGAACCATTTAGACGAAATTCTATTTATTTAAAAAGTTAAATGTTTTGCAAAATTTAACACTGCAAACGTAAAAATAATGAAACGATCAACTTAAGTGTTGAATTCTTTAACATCACTTTTATAACAAAATTAGTTTGTTTTGTTCAAAATGTCTACTACAAAATGTATGACTATGCAGACTTTGCCGTCTGACATGGCAAAGTACTGTTGTATTTTATCAAAGCTTTGAACAAATACTCAAATACCCGTGCTACACATGTGTCCAAACATATTATGTTGATCAAATGTTTGTGCTATGTCTGGCGCCGGCATAAAAACAAGATCTCAGTTTTGCTTTGACGTTGGCAGGATGATCAAACAAATTTGTCAAACTTGTTTGATGATTTGTTTGACCATTTGCGTTAATGTTTGATGAAAACGTGAAGTTTGACAAACAAATACCTATGTCAAGCAAATATGATCGTTTACATACAGGGCGCTACGCAAACGAACACGCGGGCAACAGTTAGTAGGTTTTTCCCAATTTGGGAGAATACAATTAAATGATGTACCTACTTAAAATAATGGTTCCAATTACGTTTGCTATAAAAATGTTTCCCTCCAGAATAATATTTTATCCACGTAAAAGTTTGCTCAGTACAAATTACTTCCAGTTAACACAACGTAGAAAAGTATTTTCTAAAGTATCTGAAAATAGAACATCTGTCTAAAGTATATTCGTAAACCTATAGGTAGGTACTGT
Source organism: Crambus lathoniellus (assembly GCA_949710035.1). Lineage (NCBI taxonomy): Eukaryota > Metazoa > Arthropoda > Insecta > Lepidoptera > Crambidae > Crambus > Crambus lathoniellus. The sequence continues at coordinate 28,973,069 of OX453302.1, read as the reverse complement.
AAAGGCCCCCATATACGGGACGATTGATCTGTTCGATCCGTCGCCATCGTTTCACGCGTGTCGTCGCGGAGAGATATGACTCTTTAATAAATAGTCAAAATGAAACATCAGTTCTGTTTTCAGTCCGATTGATCGTAACGATGCATCGTACCGCGTATATGGGGGCTTTGAAAAAGTATTTCTATTGAAAATCAAGCCATTTGTTAAGGCGCTACTCGGAAAAAGTAGGTATGGACTTTTTGATTTAAAACTACAGGACGGTTACAGTTGTTACAAATCTGGTAATAAGATATGTATTTCTTTATAACTTTATCTAAATTCGTATAGTTTTAAAAACACCATTTTATGATTTTGCCTCGACACTTTTTCTTTTCGAAAAGACCTCTAAAAATACGAAAATTCCAGATTCTTCTTAAATGGGGTTACTTACACTATTGGAAATTGGTTTAGTTAGTGGACACCAATAATATTTAGGATCGTATAGAAGCATTTTTTTAAAAATCGCTGTAGTTTTTTAATACGAAGTGATTTTGTTTTTTTTTGCCTAATCTGCAAAATAGGTCTCGCTCCCGCGCTCGTCGTTTTCTCATTGCTATTTCGCTTCAGCATAATTTTATCGAGTATCGCCTTAATTAAGCCTCTATTTACACGACTCACGAATCAAAACAATTTGTATTTAGGGTTAATTGGTGTTTAATTATAATAGATTCTTAATTTGCTGTATTGTAGTGTAGGTACATCACATGTTTGTTAGTAATAAAGACAGTACCTACCTATGTTATTAAAATGGAATATTGACATAGTAATAAAAATAAAGTAGGAACCTACCTAAAGCCAGCGCGATTAAATCAAATCAATTAATTTTCCTTTATTGCCCGTGGTCCATCTGCGCTGTCCACCAGGGTGAACCATGGGAAATTTATATTCCCGTAGACCACGGGCAATAAAGGTTAATTTTCAAGGAACTACATAACATAGTCCTCGTGTTTTCTTTAATTAGATAAGACATTATTTATGCTACGGTTGTATGTAAGTACCAATGAATACCTTGAAGCTAAGAATACTTCTAAATTTGGGTAATTTGCGAAATAAGATAATAAAAGGCTGTTGCCAATTGCCATATTAAAATTCTGTTTTGTAAGTCACGAAATAGAATTTGACTTATAATTTAAATTATGCTATGTTATTTATTGCGGTGGTGTCGTATGAGGCGGGTCGTTACGTTCCCTAAAATATGGTTGAACGAAGTGAGGGCTGGTTCATGCGTCATGCTCGTGAACGGGTGCCGCCAGCGGGAATGGGTCTACTCCTGACCTGACTGGTTGTCTTAACGTGTAGTTAAATTTTATATTTTTTTATTACTATTTTAAATTCGAATTTATGGCAATTTTCTTAAGTAAACTACTTATACGATTAAATGAAATCTCTTGTTTAGTTGAAAATTGTATATATGATAATATATATGACAATATGATAATATGTAAGAGCAAATGTTACTAATTCAATTAAGTATTCTCTATTGTGATGGAAAGTGACCTTACTAATGTGTGAAGGTAATTTTTCAATTTCACGACTGTGTGTGAAATATAATACCTAGGGAGAAAAGATTGCCCCTGAAGAGTTGCCGGTTCTTCTCGCAAGGTCTTCCGCCGTAGGATTTGCGAACCGATGGCGTAGCTTCTTTGACGTTCAGTGTTGTTGCCTCAACCTAAATTTATTAAAAACAATGATTTTGTTTATTTTTTTATTTTAATGTTATTTTTCTAAGAAAACTTGTATGCAAGAAATACAACACATTTCTTCAACTTGCCCAGACGAGATGGGCCAGCAAAAAAAGAAAACTATTAGTTATTATTTCGTCTGACTTACGGCCATAATTAATAGTCAATCCACAGATAGGGATAGGCATGATCCAGATTAGTTGCTATGCAACGTTTGATATTAACGTAGATTTAACGACAGTTGCCTGTGTGTTGCTAGGTGTTGCCTAGCAACTAATCTGGACCATGCCTATCCCTATCTGTGGATAGATTATTAATTCTGGCCATTAGACGTCCAAAAAGTGCCAATTTAGATGTAAAGTTGTTTTTTAAAAATCATTTGACTGTCCTTTTTACAGAATACCAATTCCAAACATATTCACCCACCTTATCACTGTTGCACGTGGAAATATAAGTCAGATCCTTCGCTTCGATCCTCCAGAGTACTGACGCGAGTTTTTGCTCGTATCTGTAGTGGCGCGCGAGCAGAGCAGCTGCTAACAGCGCCGCCGCGCACACTGCGGCGATTGCTGACAACACGCCGGGGTCGTGGGGCAAAGAGCACTTGGAGCCGTTGAAGCCACATACAGGCTCTGCTACTGGAGGCTTCCCTCCTATCCAGGCTATGTGATGACCACCAACCAGTTCCTGAACACAAGACAAAGCAAGCTTTTTAGCGCACACAATATTTCACCCATCTTTTCTGGGGTCTTCGTCTTCTTCTCCATTCATCAACATTCATGTCCATCGCCTTTATAGAAACATTGGTATATCAAAACCTCCTCAAAACACAAGCCAAAATAACATACCTACGATAATAGTGCGACAACGTTTTCTGTTCCAGTGGCCGATAACTGGAACTAACGTGTTTTTTTTAATGTCATTTTGGTGTCAAGTTGTTGTCCAACCAAAGCGCTGCTGCCGGTTGAAGGTCTTAGAAGTCAGGGTCGGTTAAATTGCTACAAAAACAAAGAAAAAACTAAGATACCGCCGGCGCTGCTGTCACCGGAACAGAAAAGTTTGTCGATATAAATTACTGCAGGTTGCAGTTTACTACCAGGTGCAAATTACTGCAGGTGGTTGGAACAGTTGACATATCGGATGCACTGCCTCATCAGAAACTGGCACATAACATTACACTTCATTTGTCAGCGTACCTCATTAGGTGCTTATGATCATGCAGTGCCTATATCTATTGACATACGCTGTTTGTTGCTGTAAGTGATTCCGACTTGAAATGCAGTCTCACCGGGAGCAGATCCTAGGAGTTGGCATATCGGAAGGTGGCTACGGGCTTTGCGCTCCACACGCCAGTCACGTCTCATCAGCCACCAGCCCACTTACGGAAAATTTTGCCTAGAAACTCGCGCAATAGCTATGTTACCAGCAGCACATTCGCCAAGTTTTAGGATGTGACGCTTTAGCTACTGGCACCGGAATTCACGCTTCATCTGTTAGGCAACCTTAAGGCAGTGAAGTAACTCTTTTATTTAACAAACGATGTTTATCTCTGAAACTGGATCCAAGGAAGTGGCTTTAGCAAAGGTGGTTGTGCCTAGAGGTTGCATCAACAACACATACAGGGTGTTAGGGGCACCCATGCAAAAACTTTAACCATGGCTTCGGACCATCATGCTGAACAACGAACAGCAAGAACTTTTTGTTGGAAATGAAAAAAAAAAACGACTTTTTATACAAATTTAGCAACTAATCGGAACATGTTGTATGGAGAGGCGAAATATTTTTTTCGTTTCCGACAAAAAATTCTTGCGGTACGTTGTTCAGCATGATGGCCTGAAGCCATGGTTAAAGTTTTTGCAAGGGTGCCCCTAACACCCTGTATATCTCTCTCACACACACGCAGTCTTACCGGCAGCAGGTCTGAGGAGTTGGCATATCGGAAGGTGGCCACCGGTTGGGCGCTCCACCCACCAGGTGCTGTGTCGTCGGCCACTAGTCCTATGACGGTGAAGTTGCCCTCCGCGTCTCCGGCACTGTCCATTTTCACCTGCAGGCAAGTTATCGGGAATAGAATAGGCCAGCCAAAATGTATGGTAATTAAAGGCACATTAAATAAGACTCGTGCCTATAAGATTGTGCTCATGTGAGTCTACATACACACTTAAAATTTAGATTTAAATTAGTATTAAATAGCACAAAAAAACCTTAATAAAGTACGAAATTCTGGCAACAAAAATAGTCGTTACTTTGAGATAATATTTTTTATGTAAGTATATGTAAAATCAAATATAAATCAAATATCGTGGTTATTAAATTATCAAAAGTTGCTCGATACGGTCTTATTGTATCGCAATATTACAGAAATTATATTATTATATTTCTAATATTAAAGGAGTTGTTAATATAAACACATATAAGTTATATGTAAGTACACTAGAAAAAACGGAAATTTCATACTATAACCCCTTTTATTAAAATTGCATAAATAACTGTGATGAAAATTATGATTTACAGTTTATTGGGGTCACTTTTCGAAAGTAAGATTTTGTATGAAATTATGACAAGGAGAAAAAATATGGAAAAACAGGCGTACTTTCTTGCCGGTTCTTTTCGAAACAAGGCCGGACTTTGAATAACTTACTACTTACATCGTGGAGATACAAGGCCAAATTTCACCCGTAGTTATCGGTGGTGAATTTCTCAATTTTGTCCCATGGAAAGTTAATGTTTCGTTGTTTTTTTTATTAAGGACTGTTTGCACAGCTTTTAAGAAATCAAATTACTGATATTTTTTGTCATTTTTGTCGTAATTAGGTACTTCGATATCAATCAATTCCATTTTCAAAGTTGTCCCAAATTGTTTTCATAGCGACAGAGGTGTAACACAATTCTAAAAATAACTCTCGATATTAAGACATTGGCACGTATTGCCTGCCTTAATGGTTCGCTGCTTTCCGCAGAAAGTGATTTATCAATCACGTTATTAAAATACGAAATCTGTAACGCGTTACCTACATAATATTTCACGTTACACTCGCGCTCGTACAAATATATCAATTTCAATTTAATGCTACCACAATGTCATCGATTTTATATTGGAATACAACCATGTTTTCATGTGTTAAATATTTATCGTTTAATATTTACGTGTTTAATCTAATGCCGTTCAACATCAAAAGGAGAAGGCTATTCAGATTATTCTTCTAGACAACGAACCGAGCGAGCAGCAGCGTAGCGAGCGTGCCGTGGCAGCGGCCGGCGAAGCGCCAGAACCAACTTTATACAACGAACCCCATACCCTAATGAGTATAATCAATATTTAGATGACCGTTTTGTTATTATTTCGTGATCAAATCTAAGTAACAGATCTACTATTTTAGTAACAAATATATTTTTATTATTATGATCACTGAAAATGCATTTATTAGGTGATTGATTAAATCATACCCGTTCAATTTAGTACTTAAGAACTCTAGTATTTTTACAAAGCAACTTGATACGAGTATGATTCCAATGTAATTTGTAATAAGAAACAAAAATAGATTTAGAAACAAGCAGACACGAGAAGAGCAGACCCATTCCCGCTGATAATTTTATGAGATTATTGAGGACAATGGATTAATTAATTTATACTTAGGTACATAAAACATAAATTTTTAATGATGATAGCGTTTTACTTTTTCTTGTGACAGTGCAGTTACTGTGGCTCGATATAAATTTATGAAATTTGTTGTCTGTCTGTGCGCATAACCCTCTCTTCTTCTACTGGTTCCACTGAAAATCAGCGTCATGGCCTGCCATGACACATGCTGAGTGGATACCATTTTGGCAGCATTGTGTGTTATTTTATAGTACCTATGTTATGTACTCAACTCAATGTCATTTGTTAATATATTTCATTTTGTTTTTCATAATGTTCTTAGATAGATATAAATTATTTTATGTTTAAATGTACACGAAATAAATAAATTTCTATTTCTATTTCTAATTAGAAGACTATATTTCCATCGATTGCTACCATAACAATGTTTACCAACAATGCAAGTCAAGCAAGATTACGCAATAGCATAAATAACATACATAATGTCTAAGTTCAAAGTAAATCCCATGAGCGGAATATAAATGGGAATTATTTATAACATGATAGCAGGCTTTGGGGTCGGAATATTCGTGATCCGAATATGTGAGCTGAAAGTCAAATATTAGACAAAACAAAGTTATCAAATTTTAGTCTAAAATCTAAAATTAAATTAATTAAAGGGAGATTCCATTTTGAAGTCCTAATTATTATTAATTGATACTATTAATATCATAATATTATAGGATAAACAAAAGACATTTATTTGACCTTGTCTAGCAAACGTGTTAATTCGTAGAAAAGATGTTTGCAATAAACAATAGTACCTAACTAGAAATGAAGAATATATTTAAATAACTTTAACAATAGTATTTTATTGTTGGTTTCCCTAAAAAAACTGATTGACACAACATTCCATCTTGTTATACTTAATTTATTGTCAATGATACTGTGAAGAAATATAAACAATGATACATTTCAATTTTATTTGTAAAATCCCATCTAAAGTGATGATTTTTATTTGTTTATTTCGTTACCAAAACTTTAAAACAATAAGACAAAATGAAATAATCTTTTTAACTATTTTCATTAAAAGCAGAATTTTCATTGAAATTTTCATTAAAGCAAATTGAGTGAGAGCAGTCGCCCGGATAGCGAAAGGTCGTGGGTTCGAGTCCCATCGGAGCTGGTTGTGAGACGGGTCGAGTTTTTCTAAATACTTTATTTTCAATTTTTCAATAATGCTAATATTACACGGTTCAACCAAATTGATTCTTTGGTTGAACTTTGGTTGGAAGGCGCAGAAATACTTACAGGCGCACATTGACATTGAATGATTCACTTTTACGATTACATTGTTCAATTTGGTTGCTTCATCCAAATTGAAAGGCAACAGTGAAATGTGTATTTCCGCTATAATAAAAATTGCATTGTGAATACAAAAAAGTAAAAATTTAAATACCTAGCTAAGTAGCTATTTTCATTGAATTCTATACTGGCAATACTGTATACTGTGTACTGTTGGATGCGGGCAGCGCAGGACCGATCGTTGTGGAGATCCTTGGGGGAGGCCTATGCCCAGCAGTGGGCGTCGTACGGCTGAAATGAGGATGATGATGATGAATAATGTATAGCTTTTTTAGGGTTCGCCGTCGGTGGGCTGCAGGCCGAACCGCATCGCGGCGGTGGCGGCTCTTGCCTAAACGTCACGGTTACGTTCAAGTAGACCGCCGATGGTATCGGTTCATTCTCCTTATCATCGCTTGTGTTCAAACAGAGGAATGTAACAATGAACAAAGTGACTCACGTCGAATCCCTGCACGGATCTGTATAGGTGGTCGGCTTGAGCAGCTTCATGAGCGAGGCGCCGTCGGTGGGCTGCAGGCCGGACCGCATCGCGGCGGTGGCGGCCCTGGCCCACAGCGTCACGGCGTCGTACAAGTTGACCGCCGCTGGTATCGTTTCATTCTCTTGATCATTGCGTGTGTTCAAGTAGTGAGATGTAACAGTGGCTGATAATGGACAAAGTGACTCACGTCGAATCCTTGCACGGATCTGTAGGTGGTCGGCTTGAGCAGCTTCATGAGCGAGGCGCCGCCGTCGGTGGGCTGCAGGCCGGACCGCATCACGGTGGTGGCGGCCCTGGCCGACAGCGTCACGGGGTCGTAGAAGTTGACCGACGCTGGTATCGGTTCATTCTCCTGATCATCGCTTGTGTTCAAATAGAGGAATGTAACAATGAACAAAGTGACTCACGTCGAATCCCTGCACGGATCTGTAGGTGGTCGGCTTGAGCAGCTTCATGAGCGAGGCGCCGTCAGTGGGCTGCAGGCCGGACCGCATCGCGGCTGTGGCGGCTCTGGCCCAAAGCGTCACGGTTACGTTCAAGTTGACCGCCGATGGTATCGGTTCATTCTCCTTATCATCGCTTGTGTTCAAACAGAGGAATGTAACAATGAACAAAGTGACTCACGTCAAATCCCTGCACGGATCTGTAGGTGGTCGGCTTGAGCAGCTTCATGAGCGAGGCGCCGTCGGTGGGCTGCAGGCCGGACCGCATCGCGGCGGTGGCGGCCCTGGCCCACAGCGTCACGGCGTCGTACAGGTGAGCCGCTTCTATCGGCACCTGTTTTGAAGACGAAGAATCAATAGAATTACATTATTAAAGATTTCTATAGTGGAGGCCGCATTTAGAACACAGTAACCACATAAGCGAGTTGCGACACCGTATCCCGAAAAATGGCAGAGCATGTCTAAGTATTAGACAGGCTTGTGTATCAGCCTCACTATCTGTATCTTTTTCATCAGTAGTATAGTAGCGTAGCAGTAGTTTTTTTGATCAGTAGCCTCAACAAGCAATCGATTTATAACACCTAAATCTTTTATTTTATTCGGTAAGATTAAAAAACACAATAAATAAAAATTATTACCGAAATGACGAAAAATGACCACTAAAGCTAAAAAAAAGGTAAAATTTCCTTAAAGCAGCCACAAAGGGCATTCAGTATGAAAAGAAAATATGTCATGTAATTTTATCGTGAATGTGAGTCGCTTTCTTTTAAGATAGCAGTGTATATTTTCTTTCGGTAAATTTTCTGGAAGCGGTTCTGAATTCTTAGAAACCCAACTGTAGGTAATTGATTCTTTGGTACTCATCGACAAGGTTATTTTTGTTTGCATATTACTGGAGTTAGGTAAGAGATCATAATATTTGACAGATGTTAAGAGTGTCCTAATCAAATAAAAACGTTTTCGAATAGGATTGGCTAGCGTGTTTACTTACTACCTTACTTAACGAATAAGTATGTAGGTATGTCTTCTGCTTACGTTTCCAAGGTTAAAATTTTGGGTCAAAACCATAAGTTTGTTTTGTCAAATGAAATGGATTCTACGAAGGATAACATGAGGTAAGAAAATCTTGAAAATTGGGAAAAGGTATTATCTTACTAATATTGTAAATGTTAAAGTTTGGATGCGTGTTGTCCAACCACGGCGAAACAGCTGAATAGATCTAGATTAAATTTAGCACAGAGATAGAGTATGGCCCAGAATAGCATGTAGGTGTACCACGGGAAAATATTTTCAATATTTCCTCGGGTCTGGGTGTAAGAGGCTTCGATCAACAATAGTACTAGATGAAGGCTCACGAACTAAATGAAAACTGTATATGGCCAGACTGACTTTTTTTTAAACGGAGAAAAAAGGTTACGAATGTTACGATCTTACATTATAAATGACAAGAAGCGTTCCAAGTTTGAAATACCTTATTATTATTGACACTGTCAAAATAGTTTACTTATAATTATACCATTTATACTCTCAAGTGGGCTTATGAGGCTTGGACATATCTATCACTCCAAGTATGTATCTAGAACTAGGTGTTATTGTTGATCGAAGGTAAGAGGTCGTTTTTTCAATTTCCATAGCACTAGTGCTTAAGCTAACTATAGTTTGGTATTGGAGGTGTCCAAAGCTCGTCATTCAAGCCTTTCAAAATGGAATGGTTATTTTTTTAACAATATTCTGTTAAAAAATTTAGAGCCTCTGCAATTCTGTAAGGATATTCGCCGTCAATAGGGGATTCGACTGCATTTTTTTATTTGATTAAAATGTTTTTAGAAATATCAGAAACACGACACAGATAGTATTTATTTTCAAATATATTTTTTCCGAGATAGCTCATTCAACTTCCTAATTAGACGTCAGATGTGTCTAGCGCCTACACCCGCCATATAAAATTTAGTTTTAGAGAGAGATAGCTTGGGGACTTTCACAATTCAGCAGCTCATTACTTGCTTGTTAATCAATTTTTTGTATTTTTTTTCACTTTTTTTATTCTCCAATGTTATATTTTTAAATGTTACTATTAATTATTTACACATCCATAACAGTCCGATCCCCTATTACTGTCTATTCACTTCGCACTCAAACAAGAATTCCATATGTACCAGAACTTCAAAGCTTGATGACGTAATAAGTTGACCTTTATTAAAGGAGACATAAATCTCATCATGAAAGATTCATGGATAGACTAGATATTTCCGGAATCTATAAAATAAAACGGATAACTACGTGATACAAGGGCCGGCGGTAAGTGAAAAGCGTAAAACAGCTTTCAGGGTTTTAAATTTTGAACATAGAATTAACGACAAATATTACTTTAAAAAATATAATAGTGAACAGGAGTAGTTACTCTACAATAACACCGTGGAAAATTTTAAATATTTTACTCACGTTAATGGCAAAAAAAACGCAAACTTCACTAAAAACAGTGAAATCAACGTTTTTTGTTTTAAAGATATTGTTAAAGAAAAATAATCTTTTTAGTAATATTTAATGTTAAATTAAATGACAATGAAACATAGAATTGATTCACCGCGCCATATTTTCCGTTTTTTATATAAATTGAGAACAATCTGGCGTCAAAGATTGACAATTTTGAAGCGCGCTTCGCTCATACATTTTCGTATAGAACGCGAAGATAAATAAAACATTGTTTATATACAAGCCGCCCTAGGAGCAAAATTTAGTAAGCCCGCTGATTTCAAGGTGAGAGCACGTCGCTTTTTCTCAGCTTCTGACACTCGAAATCAGACTATCTGTACACAAACACTTTGAGCGGTGGTAAAGAAAAGGTAGGTAAAGTAAAATTTCCAAAAATCCGGAAAGCGATACAAATATCAGGACATAATTAGTTTTCCACTCAACAATTTGTTTGATACGTCATCACATCAGATATCTGGTCAAATGCTGGAGCCAGGAAGTGGCTGATGGAACTACTCACCAATTCAACGTACGTAACCACTTTGAATCGTCTAGATGAAAACTCTTGTGCAAAGTAGTTTCGAAAGTCTGATGCTGGAGTCAGGAGGTGGTTGATGGAACTCTTCAACGATCCAACGTAAACACTTCGAGTTTGGGCTTATTATAATCGTCTTGATGAGAACTCTTGTGCCAAGTAGTTTCCAAGGTCAAATTCTGGAGCCAGTAAGTGGCTGATGGAACTCTTCATCAATTCAACGTCAACACTTCGAGTTTGGGCTTGTTTGAATAGTCTTGATGAGAACTCTTGTGCCAAGTAGTTTCGAAAGTGTGATGCTGGAGTCAGGAGGTGGTTGATGGAACTCTTCAACGATCCAACGTAAACACTTCGAGTTTGGGCTCATTTGAATTGTCTTGATGAGAACTCTTGTGCCAAGTAGTTTCCAAGGCCAAATTCTGGAGCCAGTAAGTGGCTGATGGAACTCTTTAACAATTCAACGTAAACACTTCGAGTTTGGGCTCGTTTGAATCGTCTTGATGAGAACTCTTGTGCCTAGTAGTTTCGAAAGTCTGATGCTGGAGTCAGGAAGTGGTTGATGGAACTCTTCAACGATCCAACGTAAACATTTCGAGTTTGGGCTTATTTGAATCGTCTTGATGGAAACTCTAGTGCCAAGCAGTTTCGAAGGTAATGATAGAGTCAGGAGGTGGTTGATGGAACTCTTCAACGACTCAACGTAACCACTTCGAGTTTGGGCTCGTTTGAATCGTCTTGATAAAAACTCATGTGCCAAGTAATTTCCAAGGTCAAATTCTAGAGCCAGTAAGTGGCTGATGGAACTCTTCATAAATTCAACGTAACTACTTTGAGTTTGGGCTCGTTTGAATTGTCTTGATAAGAACTCTTGAGCCAAGTTGTTTCCAAGGTCTATTGCTGGAGCCAGGTAATGGTTGATGGAACTCTTCAATGATTCAACGTAACCAGTTTGAATTGTCTTGATGAGAACTCTTGACAAGAAAACAGGAACGCAATGTTAAAAATTTTAAAAAATCCAAGATTGCGGCCCACTTTTTTGTGTGTGGGGCCAATTTTGGCAAAACTTGGGTTTTGGTACTATTTTGTCAAAAAAACAGCAACGCAATGTTAAAAATATTAAAAAATCCAAGATGGCGGCCAACTTTGTTGTTTGTGGGCCGATTTTGATAAAACTAGGTTTTGGGTATTATTTTGACAAGAAAACAGGAACGCAATGTTAAAATTATTGAAAAGTCCAAGATGGCGGCCAACTTTTTTGTTTGTGGGCAGATTTAAATGAAACTCGGTTTTTGGTACTATTTTGACAAGAAAACAGCAACGCAATGTTAAAAATATTAAAAAATCCAAGATGGCGGCCAACTTTTTTGTTTGTGGGCCGATTTTGATAAAACTCGGTTTTGGGTACTATTTTGACAAGAAAACAGGAACGCAATGTTAAAATTATTGAAAAGTCCAAGATGGCGGCCAACTTTTTTGTTTGTGGGCAGATTTAAATGAAACTCGGTTTTTGGTACTATTTTAACAAGAAAACAGCAACGCAATGTTAAAAATATTAAAAAATCCAAGATGGCAGCCAACTTTTTTGTTTGTGGGCCGATTTTGATAAAACTCGGTTTTGGGTACTATTTTGACAAGAAAACAGGAACGCAATGTTAAAATTATTGAAAAGTCCAAGATGGCGGCCAACTTTTTTGTTTGTGGGCCGATTTAAATGAAACTCGGTTTTTGGTACTATTTTGACAAGAAAACAGCAACGCAATGTTAAAAATATTATAAAATCCAAGATGGTGGCCAACTTTTTTGTTTATTTATGGGCCGATTTTGATAAAAGTTGATTTTTGGAACTACTTAAACATGAAAACAGTAAAATTGACTCCAGACGAGAAAGCTCTTCAACAGTCAACAGCACTGACACGAAATTTTATATATGCAAGTTATTTAAATTTTTACTTTTTTGCATTCACAATGCAGTTTTTATCATAGAAAAATGGAAAATAAAGTATTTAGAAAAAATTGACCCGTCTCACAACCAGCTCCGATGGGACTCGAACCCATTTCCATTTTTCTTTATATATGCATTCAATTATGGTGGGTGATCCTGCACGGTGCACCTAAGGTTGGCCCCGGACGCGAGAACTCTGCAACGGTCAATAGCCATGAAATTTTCTATAAGCAATCCTTTATGATGGCCTGTTAAGTTTCTGTTGGTCTCGATTTAGTTCAACAGTAAAAATTAAGTAATTATAACTAAAAAAATTAAATAAACAAAAAAAATATACAAGCTTTTATTAGTTAAAACTAAAAAGTTTAAAAAATATTTAATTCAGATTGGAAATATGCCGTTTTATATTTCTAAGCCACTAAAGCTCCTTCGTCAATATCAAAATAATCCCATATCGCAATTACATATTTTATAACCCTGAAACTTTATAAGTATCATTTACTTACTGTGCCCGCGACTTCGTCCGCGTGGTATGGTGGCTTTCGGCAGCATTTTTTATTCTTTGGCATATTATTTTGCAAATACACTTAGGCATATTGCCCGTTCCCCTACATACGCTGCGCTACGCCGCCGCCGCTCATTGTGTATGGTGCGCGGCGTTTGGAAAGTTTCTTACTTCCGTTAATTTCAGTTTCACATTTTGTAATGACTCCGTAAATCTTTGTTTTTCTATTATCATTTTATTTTGTGGGCCGTAAGCTTTTTGTCGACGTCATTACACAAAAACTTTCATTCTCTATTTTTACCACCTGCTTAGTTTTCAATATTTACAGTAATTTTGCTCCACCAATTTTAAATTAAAAGTTAGAATCGCACCGTCCTCTTTTTTAATGCTCTTCTCTGTGCCATTTCTAGAAGCTACCGTGTAAATGCAATCTGTGACATGGTCGAATAAAAATGGAGATTTTTTGTGGCAGTAAAAATTTAGTTTTATTTATTCGAACGCATCGAATTAGTGGACACCACCTTTAGAGTAAAATTAATACAAACTTTGAATGTCGTATTTATTTGTATCTAATCAAAAGCCTAAATAATAAGTTTCAAGTTTCTAGCTTTAAAATTAACGTAATTTTCATACAAATTTTCGTCTCCTATTTCAACCCCTTACAGACCTTTTTTCGCATTAAAAAGCAGCTTATGTTTTTTCTCAGGCTCTAGATTATCTCTGTACCAAATTTTATTGAAATCGATTCTGTAGTTTAGGTGTGATTGCGTAACACACAGACAGACAGAGTTACTTTCGCATTTAAAACATTTGTGTACGTAGTATGTAATATATTTCAATTTATATTAATTGTGTACTAGTCACTGTTTCAAGCTTTCAAATAAAAGCGTGTTACATTTTAATAACGGCAAAAGAGAGAGAAAAAACTAAAGTTAACAACCTTTTTGACCTTTTGTAATTTTTTACACTGCGTTCTTGTTTTATTGTCAAAATAGTACCAAAAACCGAGTTTCATCGAAATCGGCTTATAAAAAAAAGAGTTGGCCGCTATCCTGGATTTATTTTTATTTTTAACATTACGTTTTAGTTTTCGTGTCAAAATAGTACCAAAAACCAAGTTTCATCGAATTCGGCCCACAAACAAAGAAGTTGGCCGCCATCTTAGATTTTTTAATATTTTTAATATTGCGTTGCTGTTTTCTTGACAAAATAGTACCAAAACCCAAGTTTCATCGAAATTGACCCACAAACAAAAAAGTTGGCCGCCATCTTGGATTTTTTAATATTGGGGCATTCCAGCGAAAATGTCACCTGAGCCAAAAAAAATAAAATCTATAATTTGCTATTGTATTGTTCAGTACAATAAAGCCAATGAACTAATTTATCATAAAACAGCAACAGTTTTTTACTTTTCTACCAGATTTTATTTTTTTCGTGTCCTTGAATGCAGTGGTATCGGGGCTGTCCATGGTATGATATTTCTTCTTCATGTTTGCAAAACTTTTTTGCGCGCTTTTCATGTGTGCTGGTAAAACATTGTTAGGAAAGAAAAAAATACAATTCCTGGCGTTTACATCAGTCGTAAGTAATTGTATGTAAGTATTTGTGATGAAATGTTATCAATGCATAAAGAAATGCATTAGGGATGTCCCGACCGTCACTATTAAACATGTGTTTGCTTATCCTATCCTATAAATATAGAACTGCTTGTTTACCGGCTTTGTCAAAGTAACAATTATACCTAAGTTTATTAGTTTGCATTATTATTACACATTAAAAATAAAAGTGCATCGAAATATTGATACTGAAAGGTATGTCCCGACCGTCACAGTGACGGGTGGGACATAAGTTCAAGTGCGTGGATTCAAGCTTTTTTAAGTTGATTTAGGTATTTGTTTATTTACAAATGGTGTTTTTTATTATTTTGTTTTATACAGTGTACATTTTTTATTCATTATGTTTTGCGTACATATTAAAATGCCTTTTCATATTTTTTATTGCATATCATTTGTCAGTTTGGTTTAAAGGCTTATCTAGTTTTGGTTTCTTTGCTTTTTAGTGCATGAACATGAATCTTGCAGAAAGAAAGAGAAAGTCTAGAGTAAAATTAAAACAAAATAATAAAAATGGGAAGAGTTTTTAGGAAAAGAAAGGGCAAGAAATGCTGCCGAGGCAGAAAAAAAAGAAAAGAAGTTTAAAGTCAAGACGAAGAAGCAAAAGCTATTTGGGGGGGAAAAAGAAAAAATTCCAAAAGAAAACCTAGAAAAAAAAGTATTTTTGGTCTTTTTTTTGACAGTTTTCTTCTGAAAGAAAGAATTTTCTAATGCTGTTGATTTTACAGAAAAATAGTCTGTATTTCCATTTAATTGTTTGAAATATTCATTAATTTCATTGTTTTAAACATATTTTAATCAAAAGTATGTAATAAATATGCATAATATGTATTTTATTCACATACAATTGTGACTCGTCCCACCCGTCACAAAATGCTGTCCCACCCGTCATAACTTAAAATATATTTTATAAATTCTGATTACAATAATAATACAACTTAAGTTCTAAATTGTATTGAAGGCATTCTAGAGGCAACTTATACAAAAAAATCTCCTAAGAAAATGTTTCTAGTTTGTCTTGATTTTAATGGTAAAACTCTCTACTCAGATAGGTAGGTGACTTTGCTGTCCCACCCGTCACTTTAAGAAAATGGAAATTTTAGGCATAAAGTAATTAATATATTTTTTCAATTTTGGAAGTTTTATTTTCATAAACTATCTGGGTACATATGTGGTCAGTTTTTTTAGTCATTTTGTTAATAATAAACGATAAATTACTACTTTTAGGAGCAAAAATGAGTCCCAATGTCCCACCCGTCACTTTGGAATGCCCCTATTTTTAATATTGCGTTGCTGTTTTCTTGACAAAATAGTACCAAAACCCGAGTTTCATCGAAATTGACCCACAAACAAAAAAGTTGGCTGCCATCTTGGATTTTTTAATATTTTTAATATTGCGTTGCTGTTTTCTTGACAAAATAGTACCAAAACCCGAGTTTCATCGAAATTGACCCACAAACAAAAAAGTTGGCCGCCATCTTGGATTTTTTTATATTTTTAATATTGCGTTGCTGTTTTCTTGACAAAATAGTACCAAAACCCGAGTTTCATCGAAATTGCCCCACAAACAAAAAAGTTGGCCGCCATCTTGGATTTTTTAATATTTTTAATATTGCGTTGCTGTTTTCTTGACAAAATAGTACCAAAACCCGAGTTTCATCGAAATTGACCCACAAACAAAAAAGTTGCCCGCCATCTTGGATTTTTTTATATTTTTAATATTGCGTTGCTGTTTTCTTGACAAAATAGTACCAAAACCCGAGTTTCATCGAAATTGACCCACAAACAAAAAAGTTGGCCGCCATCTTGGATTTTTTAATATTTTTAATATTGCGTTCCTGTTTTCTTGACAAAAGAGTACCAAAACCCGAGTTTCATCGAAATTGACCCACAAACAAGAAAGTTGGCCGCCATCTTGGATTTTTTATATTTTTGCTATTGCGTTGCGTTGCTGTTTTTTTGGCAAAATAGTACCAAACACTGAGTTTCATTAAAATCAGCTAACCAACAAAAAAGTTGGCCGCCATCTTGGATTTTTTAATAATTTTGACATTTCGTATCTGTTTTCTTGTCAAAATAGTACCAAACACCGAGTTTCATCAAAATTGACCTTACAAAAGAGTTGGCCGCCATCTTGATTTTTTTAATATTTTTAACATTTCGTTGCTGTTTTCTTGTCAAAATAGTACCAAAAACCGAGTTTCATCTAAATCGGCCCACAAACAAAAAAGTTGGCCGCCATGAAGATCTCTCATGAAGACAATTCAAACGAGCCCAAAAATGAACTTGTTACGTTAAACCGTTGAAGAGTTCCATCAGCCACTTCCTGGCTCCAGCAATAGAGCTTGGAAACTACTTGGCAAAAGAGTTCTCATCAAGACAATTCAAACGAGCCCAAACTCAAAGTGGTTACGTTTATTTGTGTTGCAATATGTTGTTTTCGGTCTGGCAACACTCTCTCCATGGCTGACACGTTTCGTTATAGTTGTGTGCTCTAAGTGTTTATTGTAAAAGTATAAAATGGTGTTACTTAAAGGCAATAAAACATTCATCTTGCAATTATAATAAACATCTTTTATTCAAGTCCTAACAGGTTATGGGCCCAGAGATATTCATAACTCTGTTTAGGTGAAGATATAAGAAGCGTCGTCGGTGGCCATCTTGTCGTGCGTGCCGAACAGTATTAAATTTAATAGAGGTCAGCGCCGGGGTGTTTTTATTTTTGAGACGTTTGAGGGGTGGCACATATTTATGTGCAATCAAACGTATTCGGCGTCTATAAATAATACTGTGGAAGATGGATCAACAGGGGACAACCACCGTGGGGGTTATCAAGTTGGAGGGCCAACGAAATTGGAATATATGGAAGTTCCAAGTAACAGTTCTAATGCGAGCAATGAATGTCTTCGATGTGGTAAATGGTACGGAAGTGAAATCCGAGACAAATAAAGAAGACTGGGTCAAAAAAGACAATAAGGCTCAAAGTTTAATTGTGACGAGGCTGGCAGAGGATGCTATGGTTCATATATTGACATGTCAAACAGCGGCAGAGATGTGGAAGAAACTTCACAGTGTATTTGAACAAACATCTAACATTAGCTTGCATCTGCTGCAACAACGTTTTTTCCAATTCAAATATGAAGTTGGAAGTGGCATGTCTACATATATATCTAAACTTCAAGAAATATGTTGCCAATTAAAACAAGCTGGGGAAGAAGTTACAGAAAAGTTAAAGATCACAAAAGTGTTGATGTCTTTGCCGGACAGTTATAGTCATTTTATCTCAGCTTGGGAGTCGGTGGATTCAAACAAACAAAATTTTGATGATTTGGTGGCTAGACTTCTGATAGAAGAAGAGAGACTAAAATCAAGAGGCGAAAACAGTGAAAATGTAGCCATGTACACAAATACAAAGGGTCAAAGTTCCAGAAAACATGGTGTAAGTTGCTTTAAGTGTGGTCGAGAAGGACACCTTGTTCATCAGTGTCGAGTCAATAAAGACATTCGCAAGTGTTTTTATTGTAATAAAAAAGGACATTTGAAAAAGCAGTGTTCAAAATTTAACTCTAGTGGAAGCGGAATTACTAGGGACAATGCACTAATAGTTTCTGCAACAACAATGTTCATAACCGAAAATCAAAGTGATAAGTGGTTAGTGGACAGTGGCGCTAGTGAACACATGACATTTGATCGAGGTTTATTCTACACTATGGATGAACTGTCTGGACAACATCGATTTGTCATGGTAGGGGACGGGCGTTATTTACCTGTGTTAGGTGTTGGACTGATAAAAGTGAAAACATTTGATGGGAAGCAGTATATTGACTCTACATTACATAATGTGTTGTTTGTGCCAGAATTAAAAATAAATTTATTTTCAGTGTCAAGCGCTAGTAAAAGAGGTTGCAGTTTTGTACTCAAGGATGATAAATGTTTTGTGTATAAATATAAAAACAATGTTTGTGCAATGGGTAACAAACAGGGAAACTTTTATGTGATGGATTTTGTTTTCAAAAACAGTTTAGCTGCGGTAAGCAAAGTATGTACTTTACAAGAGTGGCATGAGAGGTTATGTCACCAAAACATGGACCATGTGAAACAAGTGTTAAATAGTAACAATATTACTTTTGTTGAGGACAATAAAACCTGTAATGCTTGCATAGAAGGTAAAATTCATAGGTTACCTTTTAAAAGGTCTACACAGCATACCTCAAAGACTTTAGAAATGGTTCATGTAGATGTGTGTGGTCCAATGGAAGTCGAATCCATTGCGGGATCAAAGTACTTTTTGTTGATAAAGGACGATTATTCAAATTACCGTTTTGTGCATTTTATAAAATGCAAGAGTGAAGTGGCACAGAAAATTAAACTGTTTATTGGCTATGCAGAAAAAGATACTGGAAATTCTGTAAAAGTATTAAGGAGTGACAACGGAAAGGAGTTTGTAAACAAAGAATTGAAGCAGCTACTGGAACAAAAAGGGATTTATCATGAAACTACCGTTCCATATACACCGGAGCAAAACGGCAAAGCTGAGCGTGACATGCGAACATTAGTAGAGACTGCAAGGTCAATGATCATAGGTAGCGGTCTGGGAAAGAACCTCTGGGCCGAAGCAATTAATATGGCTGTGTATGTGCTTAACAGAACCAGCAAAAGTAGATACTTGAACAAAACACCATATGAAGTATGGATGGGGAAAGATTATGGAGTAATAAACTTAACCAAGACATTTGGGAGCAATGTGTATGTACACATCCCAAAACAAAAGAGATTAAAGTGGGATAGTAAGGGAGAGAAAGGCATCTTTGTAGGTTATGAAGGTACTAAAGGTTATAGAATTTACTACCCATCAAAGCAAATAGTTGATATAAAAAGAGATGTAGTGTTTGTACAAAAAGAAGAAAATAGAGAGAAAGGTAAAGAGATACTGTGCGAGAATAATACTATAGAATGTATGCCATTATGCGATAATGATGAAGAGTCAAGTGTTTTAGATAGACCAGTTGAAACGTCAACGCTACAAGAAGATGATCTGACTGAGGGTCAGTCAGACTGCAGAGAAGATAACCAAGGTGAAATAGAAAGAACGGAGGAATTCTTTAGTGGTGAAGAAGATTGTTCTAATGAGCAGCCACAGGTGCCGAAGAGAACAAGAAGTGGGAGAGAAGTGAAGAAACCAGCTAAATATGCTGATTATGATCTTTTTCTTGCAGTTGATGGGGAGCCTAGAAATTATGCTGAGGCAATGAGTTCAAAAGATGCAGAAGGGTGGAGAGAAGCTATTAACACTGAACTTCAACAGTTGAACGAAAATGAAACATGGACATTGGTAAATGAAGTTCCTGAAGGGAAAGAAGTCATTAGCACAAGGTGGGTGTTCAGGAAGAAAGCTGATGGCACTTTTAAGGCTAGGTTAGTAGCAAGGGGTTTCGAACAGACTTGTTCAAATAATTATGACTGTTATGCTCCTGTTGCCAAGTTAAATACATTTCGTGTTTTCATGTCTGTAGCTACAAAATTGAATTTAAGTGTATCGCAAATGGATGTATGTAGTGCCTTTCTAAATAGTAAAGTCGAAGAGGAATTGTATTTAAAGTTACCAGATGATGTAAAAGTAGATAGTATTTGTAAATTAAACAAATCCATTTATGGACTCAAAAAGTCACCCAAATATTGGAATCAAACCTTTGATAGGGTGATGTTGTCTTTAGGTTACAAGGGTTCAAGTAAAGATTGTTGTCTGTATTCAAAATGTTTTGGTGACACGAAAGTGTTTTTGCTTTTGTATGTCGATGACATACTTTATTTTGGAAATTGTCAACGAGAGCTGACAAAATTAAAGGATGTTCTATGTCAGTCATTTAAGGTAAAGGATATGGGTGCTATTAAAAATTATTTAGGTTTTGAAGTACAGCAAAATTTAGTAGAAGGTTACACTGTTATAAGTCAAAAGAAATATCTTTCAAATGTTCTTATACAACATGGTATGTTAGATTGTAAACCATTATCCTTACCAATAGATAAGAATTTTAAGTTTGATTTGTTAAAGAAACCTGTTTCAGAAAGTAAAGAACTTGAAACAAAATGTAGAAAACTAATAGGATGTTTAACATTTGCAGCGATTGGTTCAAGGCCAGACTTATGTCTTGTTGTAAACATGTTAAGTAGGTACCAAAGCTGTGCAAGTGAACTGTTGTATAAGCTACTGTTAAATGTATTGCGCTATGTTAAGGGTTCTTTGGAATTATGTTTAATATATAAGAGAAATGAAAATGATTTTGTAGAGTGTTTTGTTGATAGTGATTGGGGTGGTAATGATGACCATAAGTCAACGACTGGTTGCATTTTCAAAGTTTTTGGTTGTAGTGTAGTATGGTTCACAAAGAAGCAACAGTCTGTTGCCTTATCCTCAACCGAGGCAGAGTATGTTGCCTTGAGCCATGGTACTAGTGAGGCCTGCTGGTTAAATGACTTGTTAATAGCCTTTGGGTTTAATCTAGCACCGATAACAGTATACGAAGATAACCAATCCACTATTAAAATGGCACATATGGCGACAGGTGATTCGAGAGTTAAACATTTAGATATTAAGTTAAGTTTTGTCAAAGAAAAGTTGGATAAAAGTATTATTAATTTAAAATATGTGAATACCAGTAACCAAATAGCAGATATGTTTACGAAGCCTTTGGGAGGCATCCTATTCAAAAAGTTCAGAGATAAGTTATGTCTGCAATAGGTAATATCTTTTACTTTTCCTAAAATTGTGTAACTTGAGATTGTGTTTATGGGTTCCATGACTAATGGAATATTCTTTGTTTTCTTTCATTTTAAGGTGGTGGTATCAAGTTCCTTTTTTGTTGATTTTAGTAAATGTTTTATTGAGGGGTGGTGTTGCAATATGTTGTTTTCGGTCTGGCAACACTCTCTCCATGGCTGACACGTTTCGTTATAGTTGTGTGCTCTAAGTGTTTATTGTAAAAGTATAAAATGGTGTTACTTAAAGGCAATAAAACATTCATCTTGCAATTATAATAAACATCTTTTATTCAAGTCCTAACAATTTGTTCAGGAGTGCCACTTCCTGACTCCAGCATCAGACCTTCGAAACTACTTGGCACAAGAGTTCTCATCAATACGATTCAAATAAGCCCAAACTCGAAATGTTTACGTTGGATCGTTGAAGAGTTCCATCAACCACCTCCTGACTCCAGCATCAGACTTTCGAAACTACTTGGCACAAGAGTTCTCATCAAGACGATTCAAACGAGCCCAAACTCGAAGTGTTTACGTTGAATTGATAAAAAGTTCCATCAGCCACTTACTGGCTCCAGAATTTGACCTTGGAAACTACTTGGCACAAGAGTTCTCATCAAGTCGATTATAATAAGCCCAAACTCGAAGTGTTTACGTTGGATCGTTGAAGAGTTCCATCAACCACCTCCTGACTCCAGCATCAGACTTTCGAAACTACTTAGCAGAAGAGTTCTCATCAAGACTATTCAAACAAGCCCAAACTAGAAGTGTTTACGTTGAATTGATGAAGAGTTCTATCAGCCACTTACTGGCTCCAGAACTGGACCTTGGAAACTTCTTGGCACCAAAGTTTTGATCAAGACCATTCAAATGAGCCCAAGCTCGAAGTGGTTACGTTGAATTGTTGAAGAGTTCCATCAACCACCTCCTGACTCCAGCATCAGACGTAGGAAACTACTTGGCACAAGAGTTCTCAGCAAGACTATTCAAATGAGCCCAAACTTCCAACTGGTTACGTTGAAATGTTGAGGAGTTCCTTTGACTGTCTGTAAGATGCTGTATCAGCCCCCAGATGTCAAACATGGCAAATCAAATGCATCAAATACGTAAAGTTACTTTCTGAGAAAAAAACAGTTATTACTTTTTAAATTTTCTGAATTACATTTTTTCGTGCTAGGGCGGAGAAGTTTGTGTGAGTGAAGGCACACATGTACAGATTAGCTTCGTCAATACCTACACGCTGGCTTACAGCCGGCCCTTAACTGAATCTATACATATAAAACTCTACGTGAGCACTAAGAATGGGGTTTGGAAAATTCCCGTTATACAGGGTGCTACAGGGTGTTCCAGTTTGTATAGGGATTTGAATAGGGCTGAAGGCAGAGACACCATTTTTAGGGTTCCGTAGCCGAATGGCAAAAAAACGGAACCCTTATAGATTCGTCATGTCTGTCTGTCTGTTCGTCCGTCCGTATGTCACAGCCACTTTATTCCAAAACTATAAAAACTACACAGTTGATACTTGGTAGGTAGATGTATTCCGTGAACCGCTTTACGACTTTAATACAAAAATAAAAAATAAAACCAAATTAAGGGGGGCTCCCAATACATGGAATTAAAACTGAAAAATATTATTTTAATCAAACATATTCGTGTGCGGTGTCTATAGATAGGTCTTTGAAAATAACATAGAGGTTTCTTAAATTATTTTTTCTCAAACTCAATATTTTGAAAGATAGAGCCTTCCAAAGTGGTAAAATGTGTGTCCCCCCCCTCTAACTTTGGAAATAAAAGAGTGAAAAATCTAGAAAAAATATATGCTGTAGATCTTAATAAAAACTTTCAACGAAAATTAGCTTGAACGATATATAGTAAGTACTTTTTAAATAAAACACATTTTGAAAAAACCGCAAAGGTAACTTTGTCATTCATACAAACACTATAAAAAAAAACAAAGTCATATTTTGCTGACGAAAAGTTATGGTGGAATTTTGGCAAGTTATAGGCAATCGGTACGTTAAGTGTGTACGGAACCCTTCATGGGCGAGTCCAACTCGCACTTGGCCGATTTTGGAGGGTAGATACCTTCCATGGTGTAGGTGAGCACTAAATAACTCAAATAAGAGTTATTCCCATCCGATCCACTGTAACTGATCCACCAAGAAGAGTAAGCCTTATAGAAAATTGCCATTATGCAGAGTGCTACAGGGTGTTGCAGTTTGTAAAGGAATTTCCGTTTAGGTTAGACACCATTTTTGGAGGATAGATAGCTTTCATTCATAGTGCATGTTAATTGATAGTAAAAACCAAGCGAGCAAAGACAAAAATAAGGTCTACTGATAAATAAATACCTTGATACTTAAATTGGTAATCTGTAACCTTCAAAATAAACGCACTTATCACGCGAAAGAAGTCGCGGGCAAAAGCTAGTTTAATATAAGTCTTTTGTAATACTGTTAGTACGAAAATAACTCTATTCATTTGTTTCGCCTTGAAGCGTTTCGAATAGCATAAAATATACAACATTTTTAATAACATATGTATAATATTTCAAGTGTCATTGTTATGTGTTACCTACGTGTTACACCAAGACTATACATTGCGGTGATTCAAATAATCGTTTAATGAGCAAAGGATTCGACGAGCGACTCTATACGTATCATTTAAAATGCCATATCATTTCCTAGCTTAGTCGTCAAATATAATGGGTGCGTAATGAATGATATAATTTCATTTCAATAACGTTCATATAATTTTATTTGATATAATTTTGTTTCATATAATCATCAATTAGTCAACTAAATAAATAGGGAAGGCAAAGGAGCAGGGGTACGGGGGCACAGTGCCCTGAAAGCGGGAGTTCGCCACAAAAAACCACAACGGTGACAAAACAATTGATGATAGGTTAGGTAAGGTTAGAACTGTGAACAAAACAAAGCGCGAGCCGAGCGAGCGAAGCGAGCGTGCCGCGGCAGCGGCCGGCGAAGCGCCAGAAATAGTTATTCGTTGATTATACTAAATTAACGTTATATGAAATGATTTTATGTTATATAATCATTATGTGTTTTAAATATTATACAATGTAAGTGTTATAGTAAATGTTTATTATATAAAACGTTTTTATATCAAATGTTCATTATACGGTTTAAAATTATATATTTTGAATTTATATCATTCGTTGATTATACAAAGTGAACGTTATATGAAATGATTATAGGTAATGTGTTGTTATATTTTGTGAGTATTATACGAAATGTTGTTATATCATATATTATACAACCAAAATATAATAATATGTTATTTACCAGTTTTATGAAAAAAAGTACCTAACCTTGTTACAAATATGACAAAAATAATGAGATAACTATTTTCCACGATAAAATTTGGCTAGTAAATAAATAAGTAAAACTTTACAGAATAACATTGAACAAGAGTGAAATGTTAAATTATAATCGTTATTCAAAAAGGTAAGTGATTTGTTTTTCAAAATTATTGCCTAGCCTTGATAAAAAAATATATTTGAAACTTGTGCTGAAAATCTTTTAATCCGAAAGTCGTATTAATTGGATTTACTCGTTCTAGGTACACACGGCAGCACATCAGACTAACATGTTGACCTTGTGACCGCCTTTATGCTGTACGTAATAAAAGCTGTTATCGCAGTTCAACTGTTTAACTTGATGTGCTTTCGTGTGTACCTACTGCAGACACAAAACGAAAACCAATTTACAGTACATGAATAATGAAAAGACTCTAAAACGAAATACTTTTATTATTATTTCGATTTATACTTAGTATAAATATTATTAACTAGCTGCGCACCGGGGCTTCGCTCCCGTGATAAATAATAGTATGCGATCTATTCTCAGACCTATAGTGTAGGAAATGAAGCTAGTTGACCCCCACAGTAATTCGTCAGTCAGAAAAAACTTTACAACGTGATAAAGTATCAATAAATTAAAAGTATTGTATAAAATTCCAAAGAATAATAATAATAGAAGTTAGGTTTTTTTAATGAAAGTCATATTTCATAGATATCTTTTTGAGGAAAAATGCTCCGTTGAAACTTTCTTCACCATACATATTCATGTAACGTATTAAAATGATTTATGAAATATCCAAAAAAATATCCCAGCAGAAACACTAAATTTTACTAAAATATGTGTTTTTGGTGTGACTTGAACCGTAAAATTTCTCCGTCGAACTTTTTTACGGAAATGCTATTTTATTGAAGTTTTATAACCACAAAATGAAAATCTAAAAAATAAACCATGTAATTAAACTATTTTAAAAATTGCCGTTTTACTCGCAGTAGAAAATTTCTCTATCTGTTTTATTTATTGATTTAAGTACACAGTTCACTTTATTTTCAACTACAACAATATCCAAAAAAAAACCAAAACCTAAAAGCATTTTACATAGAAAAACTTAATTCAGCAATCGGGAGCTGTGAGTACGAAGCGAGGCGTACGAGCGGGGCGCGGGAGCTGTACAGAACGGGTTCCCCGCCGCCCCGCCACGCCGCCGCCGTCCGCTCGCGCGAAATATTCTATTTTAACGTATCAATCGTCGAGGCAAAATAATTATGTTGACATTGTCTTTACCAAATAGTTGTATAAATGGTACCGAGAGGCGACCGTCGGTAATTCTACCTACTATAGAGTACCACAATGACATACTCATTGTTAGAAGGCAAAAAGTTACGTTAAAAAAGTTGAGTTGTTGGTGCTGGGGGGCTACCGCGTAACTTTATGGATATAAACTTTATACGTTTTTGGGAACTTTAAGTCAATTTTATAAAGAAAATAGCCGCTATCAGTTACTTGTTTTGTGACGTCAGGTATAACGATAACTAGCTAGCAACGTTCAACAGAACAAAGCAGCAAAAATCTATCAGAATAAGGAATTCAAATGACAGTTGAAGCCCATACCCATATCCAGATTTCTTAGCCGGTAGCCCCCCAGGTTAGGTTGGCGGCTAGGCAAGCCGCAACCTGGGCCTCTTAGTATATTCATGAAAAAAGTGCGGCTAAAATGATGAGAAAACATGTTATCAGGTACCAGCATGATACGCTGTTCATACGATCAGGCTTGATAGATAGACTAGAAAAATGTGATCAGCCACGCGCCGTCTTGGCTACTTTGTCAGTTCGAGCGATTTTAGCGGCGGCTTGCGGGGTGGTTTTCATGTCATGGGGTACCAGTATCAAACTAACGTCTTACTGTAACTTAGGCCAACCTACTACAAAAAATACTGGTCTGCCGACCCGCAGCCTGGCCGTCTTTTGTGCCCGAGCAATTTGATGTTTGTATTGTTACTTACATCAATAATATGAATGTACAGGGTAACAGGGAAATTCGACCTTAATATTAAACGACACCACTATTTAGGTTATTAATAATGTACTATATCCAAAAGTTAACCATTTCAGAAATATTTACCTTTTAGTTTTTTCACCTTTTGAGTTTTGCTCTTATTTAATTTATTTTTATTTCTTTTTAGCTCCGTTAAGTCACAGTTTTTGCTATTTTTTTGAGGAGGGGTGTACCAGTTAACAAAAATAAATTATGAAACTCGAAATAAGTGCTATCATACAATAACTATTTAAATTATGGTTTTTTACATAGCAATCGCAACTAAAAAAAAATCTTAGAAAGTTAATCTGCAGATTAATGAAAACACTTCAACATCTTTTTGGCAATACCGCCTTTTTTAACCGCCTCTGTGGTCTAGTGGTTCATACCACGGATTTCAGACCCAGAGGTCCCGGGTTCGATTCCCAGTGGGGGTACATATTATATTCGGTTTGGTTGGTGGTAGGACTTGTTCTTAGTCGGCCTAGCTAGCTATCACCATCTTATCTAAGTCTGACGCCATAACAATGATGTTTTCAGCATTATTGTGTTCCGGCAGTTAAAGATAAGATCCTCCAGTTCCTCAGTGATTGAGGATTCCGGGAGTAGTGCGCTTCCACCTTCAGCCTTATCACCACTTATCATCAGGTGTGATGAAAGCTAATTGCTACCCCGTTGTGGATAAAAAAAATACAAATAGGTATAACACTCTAGGTAAAATAGCTAAACTAAAGACGTATTGACAGAGAAAGCAGTGACATATAGAAAATATAAATATGTAACGAAATAAGTTTGTAAAAAGAAGAAGATAAATTGTGTAAGACTGCTATTAAAACAAAATTAAAAGATTACCCTTTTAGAGAAATTAGCCTCAGAATGTTAAATTTGCCTTTAATTGTTTTTATTGTATTAATATATTATTATGTCAGGCTATGTATATGTTATAATAAGTATTGTGATTCTTTTGTTGCTTCTACAATAATAAAATTGTTATACCCATAATGTAGACGTACGTGTAGCAAACACAATAATAATGGATATTAGTGCTTTTCTTCGCCAACAAACTGCCATGCAGTTTGGCGATTGAAATTGAAATTGAAAGACAATTAACGATTGTGTGAATAGTTTTTAGTTTTACTGTGTAAAATCTGAAGTTCAAATAAAATAAAAAAATATTGTTTGATGTAAAGGAAAAAATTATACATTACATTCAAAGAATAATAAAAATTACATTCATTCATTCATGATCATTAAATGGCTTAATTTTCGAAGCATGATAGAGGCACAAAATAAATTACTATTTATTTTGTGCCTCTATCATGCTACCTCAGAAGACAATCTACATACAAAGTTCGCTCGAGCAACGCACACATAGATACCGCTCACGGACATGATATCTCGGTCTGTCTCGGTCGTGTACGAGCGCGAGTGCTATCCGCTTGAGACACGTGTCTGTGAACTTGTGCAAAAATGGAACAACAAAAAATAAGTTATAGTAACTGTTCAGTGGACGGTTGTTTTAATTAAACATTGAACAGTGAATTCTCCCTGATCCATGAGTCAGAGCGTGTGGCCGGAGAGTTTCTTTGATTTGTTACGGCTAGTTTTATAATAGCTGGGCATTTCCGTGCGGGCAGTATCCACCACCATGTTGTATATAGATTGTCCATATCGATGTTTGGATGGAAGGGCTTAGAAGCGGTTTTGAATCTCGAGCGTAAAGCACTCGCGTGTTTTAATTTGAGCTGGTTTTGGTCGGAGCGTAGATTTTTTTTAGTCGAGATCTTTCCAGCTTAACGTTGTTACTCAACTCAATGTGCTCTAACTGTGCGGTGATCGCTTCCTGTCTTTACGAGGTTGAATACAATGACATCATTAAATATTTGCTTCCTCGTCGACATATAAAATCTTTCTTGTTTTTAACTTTACCCTCCGGCTTAATCCAGGTCCATTTGCGGCTTACGGGCTTTTTAAAGGAGTTCATCAGTAGAAAGAGGTCTTCCTCCGCTTCATAAAGTCTGCCAGCGTCAGGTCTCTTTCGTTTCGTTGCCAAAATCTAAATTGCCCCACTCTCAACTCATCACCGTAACGATGGCCCAATTTTGCATTGAAATCCCCTGTCACAAACGTGTAGTGGGTTTTGTATAGCTTTGAATGGCTTTAGAGATCTCCCCATACATAGCTTCCACTTCAACATCGTTGTGTTTCGAGGTCGGAGCGAAGACCTGTATGATATGCACCATAATTATACCGTTTCTATATTTTGAGTAGGTGGGTAGCGTATCTAACTACCTTGCTCGACACCCTCCCTATGGTGACGACGTTGTTAACGAGGGGTTTGTGGACGATGAACGCAACACCACCAATGGACTGCTGGTTACCCACCCGGTGGTATAGCAAGGTATAAGCTGAATAGTAGGATAATCAAGACCTCTTCCTCTCTTCGGACCTCAGTTATGTCAATGACATCCCATTGTAACTTGCTAATCGGCTCTTCCAACTTGAAAGCTTCGCGTCGGCCCTTAATGTGCGCGTGCTTTAGGTTACCAGGTGAGCAATTTAACAGGATAGCTTATAAATTGAAAATAATATAAATTTTTTCGAGTTATTTTTTCATTATCTTGCCATAATCCCTATCCGATAAAGCGCGCGGATGCACTCAGATATTGTTCGCTTGATTCGATATCATCAGGGTATTTCGACTTTTTAATTCCAGCTATTATACATCTTTTGGACTTCACTTTTCTTCAATGTGGGTGATAATGCAGATGAAATTAGGTAAAGGTTATTCTAACTAGGCCTACTATCGAGTACTACAAATTAAAAGGATGTAATTTCTGTTAGTTATACTACGTCAATTCGCCATATAAAAAGGCCCATTATCCTTTGTGTTAGTTATATGCTTATAGGTAGGGGGGAGCACGTAAAACATGTGTTGTGATTGATAAAAATACTGCAACATGTCATTTTTAACTGTGTTTAACGTAATGCTTATTTTTTCTTTTCATCAAACAATTTACTACTCGTCACCGCTCTCTGACCTTAAGTGACCTTAATTGGTATATAATAAATAATAAAAAATATCTGAATTCAACTTGACTTAATAAATAAGCTCTTTTGAATCGTCTATATTTTTCTACCACCCGTTCAACACTTTTTTAACTGATAAGAAGAACAGGCGCAATAAACTTATCAGCTTTAATCATTTGGAGTAACTATATTTACAAAGATTTATATCGTTAACTTTTACAACTTTTTAATAATAATATAACACTAGTTCAGCTAACGTTATGTGTTAC